>OX637471.1:17156716-19556716 GCA_951800055.1 Cenopis cana | reverse complement strand
GACATCACCTAGGATATATCCTAGTCATCAACCTACATTTAGAGATTTTTTTATTATTTCATGTTCTGACATTTTTTAAATTATCAATATTATTATTTTGAATTCCAATTGTATACCTGTAGACGATCCTTTAATGAATCCATTTTATTCTATTTTAATGTAAAATAATAATGTTTTTTTCTAAAGGAAATAAATGAATCTATCTATCTATCTATCATTCTGTAATGTATTCCAGCGCAATGCATAGCAAGTGCGTAGTATCCACGGCGACGCGCAGCGAAAATCAAACTAATCTATGCGCAAATACGGATTTGACCATTGTCAAGAGGGCCCTATTATTCTGGTTTTTTGGCAATAGATTGTAATGAACTAATGATATTTTGACTTGAATACCTATAAGCTCTGACGTAAATTTTGAAATGAAAAGCTTTGTCATAACACTCATAACTGGTGATAAGCTTTAACCAAACCGTATACTGTTTTCGCTATGTATTATGTACGTTTCAATCACGTTTCAATAGATGGAGTGACCCACAGAAATATATCAAGATAGAAGGAAGGAGTGTATGTACCTCGCGTGGCGAAATTATGTCCCGGAGCACTGTGGAACGAAAAATTTTCGACCCTCCAGCTCCATATCTTTCTCCGCGATCTTGGAAAATCAGTCACTTTTTTCAGTTTTTCCTTGTACTGTCGCGGAGTCACAATTGCTCGCCCGAACTTCAGTCTGCTCCTGATCGCGGTATGCGTGCGACGTCAGGTTTTAAAAACAAAATGGTACGTTGCGCAATAATTATTTGTTCAAACACCTCCAATAAAGTTGGAGCTGTTAATCGAGGTATTTCCTTTCATTGGTAAGTACAATTTGTCCTTAAATATCTGTTAATAATTAAAAAACTTAATATTTTATTGTTTTCATCTAAACGGTAGCGGGCGATTGTGTTCTAGCTTTCCATTGCAGCTTTAATTTGACGAGCCAGACTTGGCGTGCGTTCAAAACCAGCAATGTAAAAATAAGCTATTCAAACTGTCGAGTCATGTTCAAGGTCGATTCTCATTTTTTCTGTAAAAACTAAGAATAGTGCTGTACGTGTACACTGCGATTTTCTTACTCGATTGTTAAAATCGATTTTGAAAACAGACGATATATTCGTACGCAGTTATATAATGTACGTAGCGTAGTGCAAAGCAAATAGTATGTAGCGGTCCATAACAAAAGGGTCCTTATGGCACTTAATAGTTTCGTAGATATCAGCGTTGTAGTAAAATAATGTAAAATATTTTTTGTTTTTGCATATTGATAAAGTATAATATTAGACGTGTATTTCTAGCTTGGTTTCACACGTATAAGTTTAGTATTTCTCCCTTAAAATTAGTTGTAAAGTTAAATAAAAAAGTGTCATTATGGCAGAGCGCAGATAATAATAATATAAAATAGGTTAATAACTTATTCTAATTACTTCTAACCATTTTCTGTATTATTTATTTGCCTTTTCTGTTTACTTTGTGTGTTTGTGTGTCTTGTTTGTGTGTTAGACCTGTACTTGTCTGTTTGTTTGTTGGTTTCTTGTTATCACGGTTCATGAGATACAGCCTGGTGACAGATGGACGGACAGTGGAGTCTTAGTAATAGGGTCCCGTTTTACCCTTAGGGTACCCTACGGGTACGGAACCCTAAAAATGGTACACGTTTATAGGTAGGTAATAACGGCAGTGGCTAATATAGTATGTACAAATTACTAAAACGCAATTTATTGGTTAGGTAGGTACCTGTACCTACCTACATTTATATTTTTCGATTTAAAATTCTGAGCTTTCTCATTTCCTCTGTCAAAAATAATTATCATTTCTTCTGTCGAAAATAATTATCATTTCCTCTGTCGGTATCTTCGATATTTTATCGATTATTTTCTTATCGATATTTTAAATCGATGCATAGAATCGGTGCCGTGTTCTTATCGATCCTTTTGAATTGTTTTCGCGCGGCTTATGTTGCTCATCACTAAATTACGCTCGTGACGTCAAAGTACCTACGCAAAATGTTACACGCTCGGTCTCCATACAAATTGCTGAACTCTTTCCTTCTATCTTGATATATTTCTGTGGAGTGACCCTATTCTACGTGGCGTCGCGATGGCAAATATTCGAGAATATGCAGATCGATGTGTTATACTTTCGCACTAACGTGCATCGCGGTGGCAAATATTCGAGAATGTGTGCATTGATGTGGCGTACTTTCGCACTAACGTGCGTCGCATTTTAGTACTTAGGGCTAGAGCGAATCGCAATTTTGAACTTCGAAATTACGTTTGACAGTCATTTAATACGCCTAAGCTTTAATGGGGGTGGCGGCTGCCAAACTTTGCCACTAGGTGGCGCCACTATAGTTTGTCCCAAGACATTAGAGTTCGTGATTATTATTCTCTTTGGGTTGAGACCTATGAACTTGATATTTGGTGATAATGTTTATTATTACGTATATTTTACGGAAAACATACTAATGTATTTATAATTAGTATTTTTTCAGAAATTTTCTAATTTTTCCCATTACAATCACCTGCTTTTAGCTGTGTCAGAGTCAGATGTCGGTATGTTTCATTTGGATCCATTTTATCGCGTTAAACGGACGAGTAGGTAGAAGTCTGGCTAATGAAATATTACACACAATTTTGGCGGGAAATTCAAAAAATCTTTGGATGCTCACACTTTGTGTAGTAGGAAGTATAGTTTTGATACTAGAAAATATTTTTAATTTTCTGTGCACACGTAGTTAAGGTACCTATAGTGAAACATGTTAAAAGTAGGTTGATGTGCACTCAAAATCAGCTCACATAATTTCTATCACTATGTGGAGTACAGTCAACGACAAAAACATATATTTACACTTTCTCATCATATACCATTTTAACAAGGCGGAAAAATGAATTTGTAGTGCAAATAAGACTTAGTAACAACTAGTCAATAAAAAAATTAAAAAGTAAAAACCATTTGTACCAGGCAAATTTTTTTTGCACAGCTATCGTTCATCGTCAAGCCGTTCACGAAAATCACCATGCCATACTTTTCCGATGGGGCCAAATGGCCGCAATACCACTGCAAAAGAGTATTTTTTTTTTAATTTTGCCAAACGATTTGTAGTACCAGTATGGCGTTTGGATTTTTGGAAAGTATATGTATGATACAATGTGACATCATATTTGCTATACTTTTAATAGGGGGAAAAAAGTGGTACCATACTTGAAATTGAAAAACTAGGATTTATGACACGTCTAGTTCTTAGTTAGGTCAGGTAATTGTAAGTAGTGTTGTGTTCCTAAAGGTGGGCAAGGTTGCCAGAGCTACCGGGTTGCACTGTGTTGAGAGCGAGGGACCTAAATTTGTCCCTTCTGCTGTCAACACAGTGAATCGTCAAATTTTATATTGGGTTAATATTAAAAATGCGAACGTGCCTTCTTTGGAGTTGCGAGGGTCTATAGGCTGGGGTGTCCGTTTACCATCAGGTGGACCGTACGCTTATTTACCACCGTCGTTGTATAAAAAAAAACTAGTACTGAAAGTATCAAAATATTAATAGAGCACCAACCTATTACATTGTTTACATCTTGTAAACATTGCAGTTTTTCGTTATACAACGCTTCACGTCCACTTCGCACATTGTCGTACTTATTTACGGGTTTAAATAATAGTTCGCGGACCTCAATCGGTATAGTAATTATTAATATTATTTAAAATAAACACAATAAACCCCTTATAAACCGCGACCAATTTGAATGATTGACATAAATTGACAACGTGTTGACAACAGACATTTAAACAATCATAGACAATTAGTTATACAGCATGTAAATATCTGTCAACAAATTTTGGCTAGCCAGACATGTATATGTTTACGAAAATATAACTTACTATTACACGCTCCTGTCTAAACAAAAACTTTTGTATTTAAATGGCTTAGAAACATTATCCGACAGTGTCTCGGCCTAAGATACAAAGTTTAATACTTATTACAGAGAATTAATCAATCGAAGTGACAATTAATACGTGAGTTTTAACCGTTTAGTAAAATAAAGAGAATTAATCATTGAGTTTTATTTTATGAGGGTATTTCAAAGGTACATATTTTTTATGTTAAACGTGCATGAATCGAGATGGGTTAAACTCTAGTGGCGCTATCTATTCAGAGCTTTGCCCCCGCCTTCCCAGCTTACCTAATTATAATTATATTAATAATTGCTGTCGCTCACGCGTCCGTCCGTCGTCTGTCACACATTTTTGTACGTTTTTTAGGGTTCCGTAGCTTGAATGGCAAAAACGGAACCCTTATAGTTTCGTCATGTCTGTCTGTCTGTCTGTCTGTCTGTCTGTCTGTCCGTCCGTATGTCACAGCCGGTTCACTCGGAGACTATAACTACTACAATTATGAAATTTGGTAGAAAGATGTATTCTATAAACCGCTATATAAATGTGATGTGAAATTTTAGGTGAAGTAGAACTGTGTCACATAGTAATATTGAAAAATTAAAAAGAAAATACTTAATGAAAATCTTTTCAAAATTGCTTTTTTAAAGCTAGATATGAGGATATAACGTATCATTTGTGGTATATTGTATAAAATAAAAATCAGCCATATCGTGTCTGGAGGACCTCTAACTTGGTATGATTCGAAAATTATTTTTGATTTTATTAAAAAAAATGACTGAAATGCAATGATGTGGTATATTTTTAGAATCGCCTCAAAAAACCCTTTCATATGATACCACACACAATAGGTTTCTGGAATTCTTCTTTTCCATACAAAAAAAAGAATGTCTCGGCACTCCCCCCCCTAAGCATTTTGTTTTGACCTCTAGTATGCGTGTGCCAAATGGCTAAACTGTACATCGATTTGCGGATTTTAGGATTCCGTACGCGAAGGGTCAAAACGGAACCCTATTGGTGACGCCCAGACGTCCGTCCGTCCGTCCGACTGTCCGTTCGTCCGTCCGACTGTCCGTCCGTCCGTTCGTCGTCTGTCACACAGGTTTTACAGCCAAACAGTTGGAGCTACAGGCTTCAAATTTACACAGTACTTGTTGGCCCGAAGCCATACAAATAGTCAAAACTTATTTTTAAATGTTTTTAAGGGGGGCTTCGACACGCACTTGGCCGGTTTTTTTAATTTATTGTTACTGTCACTCACGCGTCCACCCCTCCGTCCTTACGCCCGTCCTTCCGTCTGTCTATCCGTCCGTCCGTCCTTCCGTCGCCTGTCACAAAATCGCGGCCTTATCCACAGACCTTTTGCGATAAGAACAACTGTCACAGTGCTATTTACAAAATCCAACAAAATATACTTATGGTGGCAAATGCACACACAGCCCGAGGTCGGGAACTTGGATTTGTTTTTCACGATCTCATACCCTACGTATAAACAAAAAAAAACATATCCAGCTACTTACGTAGCATTGGCTAGAATTACATTCAAGGTCAAAGATGTGCATTATTTTCACTTTCCGGTGCAGGTGCCCAATTATTAGGGTTCCGTAGTGAGGAACCCTTATAGTTTCGGCATGTCCGTCCGTCCGTCCGTACGTCCGTCCGTCTGTGCCCCGTTTTTCTCAGTAACTGTTAGTACTAGAAAGCTGTAATTTGGCATGAGTATATATCAATGACGCCCACAAAACGGTAGAATAAAATCTTAAAAAAGAACAACGGGTTGCACTCCGGGAGTGCCGGCAGAAGTGAAAACTCAATAAAGAAAGTAAATAACAAAGATATTCATATCCGTATCCGTATCGGTATCGGTATCCGTATCGGTATCCGTATCCGTATTCATATTCATACTCATGTTCATATTCATTTTCGCATAATCCATTTACATAATATGTCCCGAGTATCATTGTGTCTTATGCATCTAAGACCAATCACGATACGAACTTCAGAAATGTACTTTGCAAAAGCAAACTTTCGTAGGTACAATTTTGCATTGATACCTTAGATAATGAATGTTGTTAATTCTGTCAAAAATATAGTAGGTAAATACCCTACCAATTCTGTCAAAAACATAGTAGGTAAATACCCTACCTTGCGCGTGGCCCGACACGCACTTGGCCGGTTTTTTTTCTAGGTAATTTTGGGTTTTCTGACTCAGAATCATGAGTGTTATTTATATCCCCCAGAAAAAAGTCAGTTTTGTGGTGCTATTTGTATGGAAGATCAAGGACATTATTTTTTTCTTCATTTGAATCAATTCTGGCAAAAATGTTAGGAGTGAACCAGAAAGTGAAAACGTGAGACAAATATATGCAATGACAAGTCTGCACTGTTTTCATGAAGTGTCAGATGATTTTATTCGAGTTTGTTGCATATACTTAACAACATAAAGCTGCTTTTTGCAGGTTCACATTTTATATACATCTTTAGCAGCAGTTACTAAAATTCTGTTTTCAAAATGGTGTGCATTTTTCAGTGGCCAGTTATCAATGGGTATGGGTATGACTCGATACTATTACGTGTAAAATAACTTTATCTACACACATATCATAAATCCTCTAATATGCGTTCGGAAACCGTAGAAAATGACTCTCATTTCAACATTCAATGAATTTATGGCAATTTTCTTATCTGTGGCTAAGGCTACAGCAGTAATAAAATATTTCATTTTAATCTCATATATGATGTTAAAATATTACGTCAAACAAAACTGTCAAAATTTAAATGTCAAAGTTGACATGTCCCTATTCTAGTATCACTGAAAATTCAAATTCAGTCGATGCGAAATGTCAGCTCGATGTTTTTTTAGTATATATCGCATGAAATTTGAGCTAGAACGACATGATCACATCAGAATAAGGACTCTTTACTTTTTAAAATAACATTCAGGTATCGGTTGCCAGTTCTGATTTCGATATTTCCGCAACCGTACAAAAAAGGTTGTATTAACACAATTATTGTATTTATTTACTACGGTTTCTGAACCCATCTTAGAGTAATTATAATATGTGTGTAGATAAAGTAATGTATGCAACTGTACATAATTAGGCATTATGTACCAGTTGCATAAACTACTATTATGATGTTTCTAAATTTATATATTGATTACTGGGACATTTTATTGCATCTATTTCATATACACTTATCTTCCAAGAAATCTAAATATATAAAAGAAGAAACTGACTGACTGATTGATAGACTGACTGACTGACTGACCAACGCACAGCCCAAACCGCTGGTTCTAGAGATTCCAAATTTGGCACGTAGGTTCCTTATTTTTTGGGACGTTAATTACGAAAATGGCATCGATTTTAAGATTTAATATTGTGGATGTGAACATTTCTAAATATGTTAAAGAAGAAACTGACTGACTCACATATCAACGCATAGTCCAAACCGCTAGTTCTAGATTTTTTTCCAAATTTGGCAAGTAGGTTCCTTATAAGGTCTAGGGGCGCACTATGAAAATATTTTTCAAAATTCACACCCTAAGGGGTGAAACGGGGTCAAAAATTTGTATGGGAAAACAAGATTAGTTAAGACTATTTTATTCGAAACTTCACAGGAGTACTCCTAATGATAAACGAGTAAACAGGTTTTTCAGGTGCTTGAGAATTCAACCCTTAAAAGGAGGAAATGTGGTCACAAAGTCTGAAAATAACACCCATGTGGATTTTCAGACTTTGTGACCACATTTCCTTCTTTTAAGGGAGACAGATATGTACTTCTATTCAAGAGTAGAAATTATAATCTCTTAGTAGTAGTAAGTCGATGGCGGCATAAAAATTCGTATACTGAAACCTCCAGAATGTAACAAATAGTTTTCCGACCCGCACCTAAATCGGTTCAGCCAAACGCGTGATAATCGCGGACAAACACATACCTCTGGTTGGGTCAAAATAAACTGAGATCATCCTTTTTTTGTAGACTGTTTAAAGTTACGTTTAGTACGCGGGCGAAGCCGCGGGAAAAAGCTAGTACGAGTATATACCTATTTATGCTCATTTACATTTACCCAAATCTATGTTTTTTGTATTCTTGGATCTTTTGTTATTCATTTACTTACGGCGTTACCTACTGAGAGGACATTATTTGCTTTTAGACATACTAATGATGCAATCATCGAGAGCCAGACATCATTAAATGAGCTTGGTGACGATGAGTAAGCCAATAATTTTATTTCGTCAGTTTTTCAGCTAGAACATATTGTACCATATTTGACATGACTAAAACTTATTATTTAATTGTTTTATGTCTGCAAAGTTCAATGTTTAATATTTTTCTTATTGTCAACTATTCGCACAAGGATGTACAAAATATGTTTTCATTCTAGTTGTAATGTTTCGGCTATCATCATTTCGCATGTATTTTCTATTCTATTTTTTCTCCTTGTCAAATTAAGGGTCAAAGGCATCATCATCCTCCGAGCGTTATCCCAGGAGTTGTACCCTGAAGTGTGCGCGGGGCTCGCTACCTAATCAAAAGATTTGGGGTAGGCACTAGTTTATACGGAAGCGACTGCCACCTGACCTTCCAATCCGAGGGGAAAGTAGACCTTATTGGGATTACGCTTGTCAAGTGAGTGGGCAACTTGACGGTTAAAGGCATGGTTTAAAGAAAATTAAAGAATAAATACGTTTTAGTTTTCCCTCTTAGTTGGAAGGTCAGATGGCAGTCGCTTTGGTTAAATAAATTTCTACACCAAATCTTGGGGTAAGTTGTCACAATCGGGAAAACGCTAGGAGGATGATTGACTAAAAAAGTTTTAGATTTCATTAATCGTAGCTATGTTTTCTCGAGACTAATGTCTTTCATATTTCAACTTGTCATTATTTTTCAGGACTCCGCCACCATTATCACTTACGTCGGAGTTAGTAACTGAACAAGATAATTCTAGCGATATAAATACTAGATTGGTCACAGGACGTCGGATCATAAACGTGCAGCATTTCCTAGATCAATTGGTAAAGATTAGCAATCATGCTCCAGAATTTGGATGTAATTTTTCTTTCTTAGAAATTAAATCCGAAACACGAAATGGGTTGCACTGCAAATTCAATTTTTAATGTAAAATGTGTATAAGAGAATTCGTTGTCAGTTCCGATGAAAGTTGTGATGACAGTATGGATGTAAACCAACAAGTTGTTTCGGCTATGATGTCTGTTGGTTCTGCGTTTTCTCACTTAGAAGTGCTTACTTCTAAGTTAGAAATACCTGTTATTACCCCAAAATTATATTTGGTCACACAAAATACAGTATGTGAATGGTGGGAAAAAGTTGCTGCACATTGTATGGCTGATGCAGCAAAACAAGAAGCAGAATATGCGGTATCCCAAGGGCAAGTCAGTTCGGACGGTAAACCAATGATTGCAATAATTGCCGACGGTTGTTGGTCGAAGAGGTCGTACCGGACTAATTATTCTGCTCTATCTGGGGTTGCTGCAATCATCGGGTTAAAAACCGGAAAAGTATTATATTTAGGCGTAAAAAACAAATTTTGCATAATATGTGCACGGGCTGCAAATGCAAATGTCGAGCCCCAAAAGCATACCTGCTATAAGAATTACTCCGGGTCGTCTACCGGAATGGAATCTATACCGTATTGGTTGAAGGGTTTCAAAATTCACTTCAAATGTAAGGTTTGATTTACAATAAATTAATTGCTGACGGCGATTCCAGCGCTTACAGCTATTTTAGACGTGCGTCCGTATGACAATGTAACTGTGGAGAAAATTGAATGTAAAAACCATCTTTTACGAAACTATTGTAATGCGCTAGTAAAGGTGACGCAAGACACAACCTTTCCTAGTGAATTACGTAAAATTGTAAAAGAAAGGTATTTACGTTTAAGGATCGGTGTAAACAAAGCTATAAATCATTGGTAACCTCAAGAACTAAATTTCGAACAAAAAGTTGAAAATCTAGCGAAAGATATCCAGAATGGCCCTCAACATGTTTTTGGCAACCACTTAAACTGTTCCGCTTACTTCTGTACTCCGATAAACAACGAATTGAGGCAATTAATTTGATACCTGCTTTTGTATCCTCTGGTTTAATGGGAGTTCTACAAAATTTAGGCAAAAAATTATCATTGCACGCGAGAAGCTTGATAGTGAACGTGACAAGCAATTTAGTCGAAAGCTTTAATGCCCAAGTAGCCAAACATATTGGTGGTAAGAGAGTGAATTTTTCTCAACGGCGCTCGTATTCTGCACGTTGTGCTGCTTCTGTAGTGTCTTTCAATACTGGTTCGCTACATACTACAGTCGACAAAATCATATTTGGCAAAGAAAATCATAATTTGGTATCTCGGGTGGAAGAGTTTCGCCTTTCGAAAGTTACAAAAAGAAAACGAAAACCTAGAGTCAAAGTCTCAGTATTGAAAGACTCCCACTATGGAGCAAATAGTCAAAAACCGCATCTGAATGAAAGAGTGTATGAGAAAGAAAAAGGGATTTTCTGAAAGGGCTTGAAATGAGTAGTATTGCGAGAAAGAAGCTTGAAAGGAGTACATTATTGCAGCGAACAAGTGCTGAGTGGATGAATAGAAGAAGAAAATTGTTGACATCTTCGAACTTTGAGGAAGTTTGCAACAGGGGTCCAGCAACCCGGTGCGCACCTCTTGTGAAAAAGATCGTCTATGGCAACAATATTTCTTCTCTTCCCAGCGTACAATATGGAATCAAAAACGAAGAGCGCGCAAAACAACAATTGTGCTTACAAGAGAATATGTCCATTGACGATTGCGGGCTCTTCGTTGATGAACATATTCCGTTTTTGGGTGCATCGCCGGATGGCATATACGCA
This sequence comes from Cenopis cana, assembly GCA_951800055.1. NCBI lineage: Eukaryota > Metazoa > Arthropoda > Insecta > Lepidoptera > Tortricidae > Cenopis > Cenopis cana. Next base: position 19,545,937 of record OX637471.1, on the reverse strand, counting down.
AATGGCATAGTAGAAATTAAATGTCCATCATCTTTAGCCAACATGAACCTTGATAATGCCAAGGAAAAACGTGCTTTTTGGAGACTCGATAAAATAAAAAAAACTTACGAGATAAACAAAAACCATAATTGGTATTATCAAGTGCAGGGTCAACTACATGTATTTGCTGTTTGGTTTGGTGAACATATGCCATTGCTAGTTCATCAGATCAATCGGGATGACCAATTTTGGAAATCAAATATGGAAGGAAAGCTTACTAGATTTTATTTAAACTGCCTTCTTCCCGAATTGGTCGATCCACGTGTGCAAGGTCAATGCGGTGCTAAGAACCCGAACTACACGAACCCGCCGGGATCCGTGAAACATGTACACGGGTACACGGGTACACGACAACACGAAATCACGGATCTTATTTACACGCTGGTTCGACCCTTCGTTCACCTGTAGCGAAGATTCGTGCTATGCAGAGAAATTATTGAATATGTAATAGATTAGGAAGATACGATTATTTTGATTTTTATTGATTGGTAATGTTAATAATAGGTAAGTAACACACTTTTGTTTCAATAAATTTATATATTATGAGATTAAATTTAACACGAAAAATATCTTAGTAACCGTTGACTTCACTGATAGGTATAAGATGAAATTATTTAAGATGTCCGACTTTTTATAAAACTGCCATTAGATTCCCGCGCGGTGATTTGCGGCGCTGTTGAACCTTCTTGCTTTTACAGTAAAGTCGCTTTTTGAATGGACTAATTTGGTACAACTCGGACAGTTTAAATAATTTTAAGTTTATCATTGATGTAGTTTTTAGATACTAATGATTAGTTAAATTACCACAACGAAACCCGGACACGACCGCGAGCCCTATAGTTAAAATCAGAAAACCATGTTGCATATGGAAAGTGTATTTAGTTATATGAATAACTATCGAATTTGGTACGACTATTACTATGTGTATATACAAATAAAACAAATCAATCACTTGTATAATCGCGAATTTTGGTTACTACATCATAATGACTACAAGTGTATATAATAGTTAGCATAGTTATCTACTATAATCAATAGAATGTTTGTGCCTAGGTAATTTATTTTATGGATGAATGATCATTATTATAGAATGTTGAGTTATACATATTGTGAATATCGCCAATTTTGTTTACTATGTCTACAATACAATACAAATACTCTTTATTGCACACCTCAATTAAAGGATACAGTACAATACAAAATCACAGTAATAATGACGTACGATGTAGTCATAATGACTATAGGTGTGTATATAGTGACTATTATTAGTAGAATATTGACTTGTACATTTTGTGAATATCGCGAATTTCATTTACTTCATGATAATGACTGCAAGTGTGTATATACCTAGATCTAACATCAATAGAATGTTGACTTGTTCATATTGTGTATATTACGAATTTCGGTTACTTCATCATAATTACTACAAGTTTGTATATACTTACTATAATCAATAGAATGTTAACTTGTAAATATTGTGAATAATTTTATAATGCAGTATAAAAGTGGGCATTTAAATTAGTGCCATTAGATCCCGATCAATAATCAGATTCGAACGAATTCCCACTTTCCTAGATTTCGAACATAAACGAAGTTCTGTATATTATATGCCAAACCTTTATTGACATGAGGATTGGTTGTGTTGACAGCTAGAGACTAATACAGGTCCACAGCGCATTTTTGATACAATGGTAATTTGTAATTGAAACTTAACTTTTTGTAACTGTAAGTTTTGTTGGTACAGTAGAATCCGCATACAGCGACCGTCAAGGGACCGGCGATATTACGTCGCACTAACAGGAAGTCGCACAAAACGGACTGATTATATTTGAAAATGTTTAGTATGAATACTAACGTCAGGTGATTCTGATTTAGCAGTCGTTAAAAGCGGTCAAATGTTATAAGTTGTAAGAGGAGTCGTTATAAGCGGATTTTACATTCCATTACTTTTTTCCTGAAAGTGCAGTGTAGTTTATTTTTCATTATAAATAATCATTTTTAAGTAAATTTGCTCCTCTTTATTTAGTATTTAATGTAATTTAAAATGCAAATTGCTTAGTAATCACAATTACATTTAATTGAGTCAGATTTACTTCAATAAGAAATTAATTAGGTACCTTCGCCCAACAGGGAACACTGCCATCAATTTGATGCTGATTGTAGATACAGATTTTCGTATACGTACAAAATAGCCCTCTTTAATAATGAGCATGTATAATTTCTGCAAAAAAAAATGGTGCAGGTGGATTCACTGTCTGTATTTCACAGGAATGTACGTTATACGTGCTCAAATATTTATGGTTTTTTTTCATCGACACGTCACGTCCCACTGCTGAATACCGTACTTTGATTTTTTTTGTCTCATGCCCTAAATACCACATGTGATGTGATGTGACAAAAATGTATAGTCACTATGAATATTTTTTTTTGTTTTATTTCTTTTTTTGTGTGTCTGTATATTTTTTAATAAATCTATGTACAATTTGATTTGCCTTTAATTTGTAGTTTAACAGAGATCAGTGAATTAATAGATCTGCGAATGAACAATTAAGTATAAACATTTATTACCAGATTACTGTGTAAGAAATGGTCATACGCTATAGCAATCCTTTCATTAATACTACTAAAGTAGGTAGTATAAAAAAGGTACCTATTTGCCCTCAGTCATATCTAAACTCGAACTTTGAAGTAAAATTTGTAAGTATGTAATTGTGTAAGTTTGCATGTAAAAAGTTAATTTTAAACGAAACATCCGTTTCTTAGTTATTTCATTAAGTAGTGGGTATGATAAAATAAAATTAAATACAATAAAATTATTGTTTTCTTCAATTTAAGCATATTCAATTCAATATCGTTTATTTCAGGCATTGCCCATAAAGTGTTAGTGGATACAATTTAAAAATCTTACAACTACTGTTAGTATATTACATGTACCTATGAATGTCAAACACTACCACTTTAAAAAAACCAGCCAAGGACGACAAGGACTCGCGCACGAAGGGTTCCGTACCATCATTTATAAAAACGGCAAAAAATCATGTCTGTCTAACTATCACGGTTCTTGAGATACAGCCTGGTGACAGACGGACAACGGAGTCTTAGTAATAGGGTTTTACCCAAATAGTAGTTTTATATATGACATTACACTTTCTCACATATAACCGAGGCACGTGGGAAGACAGGGATAGAAAGATAAAACGAAACTTGTCTTTTATTTTCGCCATTTATTTAATAAATAAATATTTAAATATTTGTGGACAATCTTACACAATTCAACCTAGTCCCAAACTAAGCAAAGCTTGTAGCTTGTACTATGGGTTATTATATAGATAAATAAATACTTAAATACATAGAAAACATCCAAGACCCAAGAACAAATATTCGTGCTCATCACACAAATAAATGCCCCGGCCGGGATTCGAACCCGGGACCTCCAGCTTCGTAGGCAGGGTCACTACCAACTAAGCTAAAGCGGTCGCCATTCGCATTTATTTATAGTATGGCAATTATTTCATGTTTATCTATAAGAAGGTCGGTGAAAGATTTTAAAGTCGAGCAACATTAATTAAAAAACTATGGGGTCACTAACCCGTACCTTCAAAATGATATAGTCTGTGTGAAATATGTATGTGTGAGTTAGTGGGGTAAATTATTAAAAAAAAAAAGTTTGACAGGTGCTGAGAATTTAACCGCATACAGCGCGTCCTTAATTAAAAAGGCAATGTCCTATCTTTCTACTCCTAATTGATCAATCTACGCAGAGCCGAAACTGCTGAACGTAGAAGCTTGAATTTTTTGCAATAGATTCCTTATATGACGTAGGTAACCACTAAGAAATAATTTTTGAAATTCAACCCCTAAGGAGGTGAAAAAGGGGTTAAACGTTTGTATGAAAAAACGTATATATTTAGGTGAGAAATTTGAAACTTCGTATATAGACTTTCTGTTTAAATACACCAATGGCATATTTCAGCGTTGTTAGGAATTATTCTTTTTTCTATTGTTAGTAATTTTCTTGAATAGAAAACCCATTTGGCGTAGTATCTTTCTTGTGTAAAATCACAGCCTTTGAAATTCATCGTTTCTGTTAATTTGGACTTTAGTGCTCTTATTGTTGGAGCTTGTTTATAAATCAGATGGAAGTTATAAACCATTCGTCGTATCACTGCGTAATCAAAATCATCAAGATCTAGATATAATTTCTTGCGCGGTCTACCCAGCTTAATATTGTTTGTGTTGGTATTTTTATTTTTTCTATATTCTTGTTCCTGGTTCAAATATTTTCTTATCGTAGGTTTAGATATGCCCGTTGCGTCCGAAATTCGCTGTTGAACTGCCAAAATACTCAGAGTTATTGCTATTTTTGAATTTGCTATTTTCTGATATGAAATACCTACAGGTATATATCCTAATAATCCTAATCCTAATATCCTAATAATATTATAAACGTGAAAGTTTGTGCGGATGGATGTATGGATGTACGTTCCGCTTAATCTCAAAAACTACTGAACGGATCTCTATGAAACTTTCCAGTATTATAGCTTAGACATCAGAGTAGGACATAGGCTATAATTTATTTCAAAATTCATCCCCTGAGGGGGTAAAAAGAGGGTGGACATTTTGTATGGAAAATAAAATTTTCTTTAAGATAAAGACTTATGCCGTTTTGGAGGTTTCAGCATGGGAATACAACCTTTTTATAAGTAAACTGTAAATATAATCAAAACTATAGGGAACATTTGAATTGCGTGTTAGCCACTCTATATATATATTGGTCTGCTGAAGCGACTTACCCCTGGATGTAAGATGGGTACTGAAGCTAATTGAGAGAGCACGATAAATACGAACTTATCCGATAGAGTACGAAGGAAAATCATTTTGCACTACATCTGTACCGAGATTCACATACTTTTTAAATAATATTGATATAACCAAAAAAGAATATTGTATAGACACATAGGCATAGGCATAGTTTTTTTTCTTGCTTTATAGAAGAGGGGCACCATCAGTTCTTTGTTACGTGATTGCTTATATAAAACCTGCAATATATATTTTAGTCAAAATAATCCAGTCGGTACTTCATACCAAAAAAATAAAGAAACGGTATACCCATACCCGCAAACGAACTACACATAAATAGGTGAATGACAGATGATTTAATCGCAAAAGAGAATATGCATATTGTAACCTTTTTAGCTCTACTATAATACCGACGGATTGCATTCTTAACCCTTAATTTGACAACGGGTCCTGGGTGTATACTTAATATTATTTGAACTGTCCGAGTTGTATCAAATTAAGCCGTTCAAATAGCGACTTTACTGTCCAAGCGTGAAGATTCAAAGTCCAATGACAAGTTTTATAAAATGTCGGTTATTTTAAATAATTTCTACTATACCACACTCTTTGACCACTTTTGTCTTAACCAGTATCGTTTGGACTATTCAGCGTAACCGAGGCTAGAATTAGGGACCTTGACGTTTTTTTGCCAAATTAAGGGTTAAAGGTATTAAGGGTATATAAGTCAATGTTATGTTTTAATTATAGGTAGATGCTAAAGAAAACGTACAATTGAAAAACAATTTCTTTAATCATTCTATCTAACATATATAGATAAATAAATCAGCACCACATAATACGCTGCAATAAAATATCATTAAATGATATATTTTATAAATTTTATAAAAGGAATATTCTTGCCTGCATGTTTGGCTTCTTTCAATGGGCACCACTTCTTGGTCATTCAAATAGATATCCCAATCCGGAATCACATCACAAAATAATCCTACGGAAATGGCACGTGTAACCCGAGTGACCAAATCTATGTATTTATATTTTGAATCTGAAAACAAAAACATTTAAGATACATACGTATATAATATATTAAATAAATTAGTCGGGGGACAGATTATGATTTATTATATCGACGTACTCAAGAGTGAGCGTAAATTATTGCAGTTATACCTACAACCGAAAGTTAGGCTTTGATTGTAAACTCTATTTAAAATATTAAAATTGGCTTATCGTCTCTTGGTAACCTCTATTTGAAGAAAAGTAGTTTACTTACTGAATCAATTTCACGGGCTTTTGATTTTGTTATCTTACCATGAGAAAAATAATGGGTAAACTTAAATTGCTCCTTGAATTTGAATCGTAAAAGAACGGTAGATGCTGCAGACGCCTAAAGGAAAATGGTTAAGCGTAATGATATTATCATTTTGATAAATGTTAGTCAAACCAGTTTAATTCTTTTTCATTTTACTTATATACTCCGCACATATCAATAAAATAACAAAAAAATTGCACACTTATTTCAGATAGTCGTGCGAGTCAACGCAGAGCATTTATTTCCTTTATTTCACCAAGAAATTGCGAAGGTGGGTTCTGAAGCAATGCAAACTTATATCGTTAATAGAAATCCATGAGGTAATTACAAATCTATGAAGAGAAATCGATTATGTAGGTCGTTACCCGTGTACTCCGTCAGGTTCCTCGTATACATATATTTATTTCATGAAGCATTGATAATTTTTTGCAGCGGTTTGACAGAACGAAGAATATTCTGCAGAAGCCAGTGTGGTATGATATAAAGGAAAAAGTTTACAAGGTTGGTATGGCGTTATAATGCTTGTTATTTATTACATTGGTACAATATGTGTTACCCCCAAGTTTCGATTGAGAAAAATCATTGGCCTATCCTCTTTAACAAATTCAATTAACGCCTTGTGGAAATAGAGTTCATCAAGTTATTATTCCGTGTACCTATCTAATATCGCGTATCATGTTGTCTTAGAATTTCAAGGATCATAATGCGATGGAAACGGATGCAAAAGTCGGATATTTCATTCACGTGGTTCCCATTACCGTAAGTACATAAACCTAACGGTAAGTTAGTAAGTACTCGCAGTGCAGGTCCTGCACCTAGTTTTTGCATTAATAGGACACAACTTGCAGAAGTAAGTAATTACATTACAAGCTGTACTAAGTATCTACATAGTAAAAAATTTATTTCATTTAAACTTAAATACGAATTGAAATGTATAACAACAAATTGAAACATTACGATAAACATGCAATGATAAAAGCATGCATAAATAAAATGGCTGTAGTTTAACGTACTTCCAAATGTAGTAAAATATGGCGACAAAATATTCCTTTGTTACACCCAAAATGGGTAAAATGCACACCAAATTTATATACCCAATTTAGTAAACAATTGTAAAACAAATTTTACAATTGATCACCATTATATTTAAAAAAACACACCAAAATATTGCTTGGTACAACCAAAACAAGTAAAATGATCACCAATGTATACAGTATACACCCAGATTAGTGTAAAATTGTATCCAAAATTTTACAGCCGACCTCCATTATATAGAATATTTTACGGCAAAAATTACTTTAGTGTACAACTGAAAAGGGGAACATAACCAATATTACACCCCCATTTTAGTGTCAAATTACAACCAAAATTTAAAACTGATCGCCAAATATGGTTTACCATTTTTTTGGCTAATTTCGATTTGGCTAATTTTAGTGGGACTTAAATTTGGGTTACTAATTATTTCCATAATTTCATTTGAACACTTTCACCTATTTTTCCAGGAATTTTCTGATAGGGATAAATTATTAACGGATTGCCTTTCGAACCATTCGCTGAAAACGAAAACATAACAGTTATTGTTTCCTTTGCCTTTTTAATCTGGTAAACGTTTTTACTATTTCTATGGGCTAACACTTTTCCAGTTTTCGGGCACACATTGAACCCTGTCTCATCAGAGTTAAAAATGCGGCTTGGATCTTCAATCAAATGAGTTAAATTTTCTTCTAATATGTATTATTTTAAATTCTCAAACCATTTTTTTACATTTTGTTCAGACACGCATGCACTGGCATTTGTTACACCTTCTGATTTTCGTTCTACCACATCAGAATGTCGTCTTAAAAAAGAAAGAAACCACGTGTTTCCTGGACGATCATTTATAAATGGATTCTTTCTAGGATTCGCCTTAAGGAACTCGGCAACGCATGATAAAACATTATCTTGATTCAAAGGAAAACCAAGTTTAGTATATTTTATAATAAAATCTGCTAATGCCCTTTCTTCAGTGTCAGTTAGAATAGTGTTAGGGCCTGAGTTAAATTTTGTGTGAGGGTTTTTAATTTTATATTGTATACTAGCTCTTGGAACATCGAACAATGTACTCGCAGATCTTATTGAACCTTCATTATTAACAACATAATTTATAGTTTTGTCAATAGCGTCTTTTGAATAATTTCGAGTTATAGACATTGTAGACGAACTGCAATACAAAAAAAAACATCAAATGTTATTTACAGTTTCTAGCAAATTACTTTACATTGACATGAAATTGAAAACAGTACATGATTAAGGGAGAGTGGGTGACAGTTGATTACGCGGAACAGTGATTTTTTTGTCATAACTTTTTGTATAATACGCATAGCTCAGACTAATCATAGCAAAACGGTTGAAAAAAACTTAAGACTTCGCAAATAGAACATGCATGGTATGGGTTATCAGTTCAAATCGCGTTCAGTTTTCGAATTTTAATTGCTTTGCAACTTGAATTTAAACTTTCGTGAGGCATGTTATAACTTTATTTTACTAAACGGTTAAAACTCACTCTTCTGAGGAAGAACTCCCGAACAGTTCGAAACATGTCGCTCGAAGTGACAATAAATACGTGATGCTTTGCAACTGTTAAGCGATGATTAGTCAAAGCTATGATAATATGCATACACGTACAAGAGTTTGAAAAAATTGAACACGCTATGAAAGCATTATTAAAGTACAATTTACATGCTGACTCAGCATTGTTGGGTGAGCACGCAGTTCCACAAAAATATGTAGGTATATTCAACGCGTGCACAAGAATTACAGAAGGGCGTAGGCCTGTCAAAACGAGAATTCATTTCATATACAATGATTTTTCAATCTAAACGCCTTAAATAAATGATTTAAGGTTAAAACAGCTTGTTACGTCCAATAATAAAGTGTATTTACACACATACGGGGTACATTTAATCATCTCCCAGTTCCGTTTTAAGCCTGTTAATCTTTTATACTAATCTTTCAAATGTCGTTTTTAAGTCAGTTAATGCTTAAAAGTTTTATAGAAAAAAAAAACAATTTCTAGCCAAAAAGGGGGAAACGGAAAAGATCCACGATTAGTTCGAGTCTCACCTGAGGCAGTGATTTTTTCCACTTTTTCTTTATTTCTAAGCATTGTGGTATAGATAGCAGACATTTCTGCTTAAAAAAACTAAATAAATTGTAAAAATTGTTGAGTTACAAGGCTTGAAAAAAAAGGGATCCACTATTGCCCATTCTCCCCTACTTCCTAGATGACTCGCTGAGATCATTTTTTCTCATAATTAATTTCAATCTAGTAATTTTAGTATCTGGCATAGGTGGCTAGTATTTAAAATGGTGTCGAATTTAATTTCAGAAACTAGCCATCCAAATAAGTTAAAGAATTTGAAGTTAGTAAGTAAATTAATAGTGAAATAATTATTCTCTTACCTTTTTAGTCAGGGACCGTTTTTCAAGAAGTATTATGCAAGAAGCAAGTCATGTAACAGTTGGGGTGACAACGTTATCAGAGGGCTTAGACCCTGCAGAATACGGATCTGCCTGTCTCCATCCCCAAATTTGAGCCAGAAGTATGTTATACCGGATAATGTGCAGCCCATACAAATTTTTTCGTTGTACATTTGGTAAATCGTCGTTCCGGTACCCTAACGATGGTCCGATTGTTATAGGTTTTTGATATACCGTAAAGGACAATATTTATCATTGTATCCCGAAATTTTCGACCCTCCAGCTCCATATCTTTCTCCGCCATCATTCATTCAAAGTTCATTTTAGTGCTTAACATGGTTCGGCAATATTGTAGAACACAAAATTTGCTAAAACTTTTGGCTACATAGATTTTTTCCATTGCCCATGTGGGCATAAGAAGTGCAGCTTTTACATGGGTGTAGGAATGAATCTTATGTCCAAACTAATGATTTATGACTAGCAATGGGCAATTTCTGAAACATTTCACATATTACCTTAACTGTGACATATTTCAACTTTTGAAAATAACATAATTGACAAGAAACGTTTCTGACAGTAATGTTACCGAATACACTTAAGGTGACGTGAGCTTAGAGAACAGAGTTTTTGAAGCCTTTTAACGCGTTTGTAGATGAAGATATGGTTTTCAAAAAATATGCACAACAATTTTGAGACCTTTCTGTAGTACAAACATCGATTCAAAACATGATTACGCAACTTTCGCTGAATAAAAAAAAATCGCGAACTTGCGTCTAAACCACACCTTTAAATAGTTATAACTATTTTTGCACATTAGCTATCAACATGAAAATTATATCAATAAATGCGTAATGTTCTACTTCATGGAACTCATCGATTACTTTTTCTTAACTAAAATAAATAAAAAAAATTGTAGAAAGATAATACTCATTTCTGCAAACTCGTTCGTACGCGACCGGCGCGGCCGCCCGTCCAGTGCTCAGCGAGCTGCGTTCGAGGTAGGATCTGTGCGGCGCGTCAATTCAACGTCACTTGACATTTCAATATTAGAAATGGGTAATTAATAAAAGGAAACCTGCTAGACTTCGTCATCTCGAGATTGTGGGTGCCAATAGAAGGAAAACTGCACAAACTATGGTAAGTGTAATGCAATATCGTATTATAGTGGGTAAAAGGTATATCAAACCTTCTTATTGGAACGCTTTGACGCTGCCATACTAACACAGTCTATGAATAACAGTAGGACAATACTCGTGACACAACGTACAACGTAATACATTTTTTTACTAACGGTGGTATTTATTTTGGCGTGTACGGACAGACAAATAGACACAGTGGACTTTCTTTATATAATACTAGCTTTAGCCCCGCGGCTTCGCTCGCGTATTAAGTGTAAGTTTCGCAATAATTGTTGAATTGTTACACCGGTTTACTGCTACTTATATTGATCATCTGATATGTGATAGAGCTACTCCTGAAAAGACTGAAAACATATTTCAGGCTCCTGAAAACGACGGCATCTTGGGTGAAATTTTGATAATCTGATATGTGATAGAGCTACTCCTGAAACGGACTGAAAATATGTCCCAGGTGCCTGAAAACGGCGGCGTCTTGGGTGAAATTTCGATCATATGATATGTGATAGAGCTACTCCTGAAACGGCCTGAAATAACATTTCAGCCTGCTAAAACGCTTCTAAGGCACTGAAATTTACGTCTGAAATTTTTGTTTCTTTCCAATGGTGCTTATCTCTGTCACTCTCTTATTTCTCGAATGTTCCGAGTATAGCTACCTCTTTTTACTATTGCTATGTCTGTCACTCTCATTTCGAATGTTCCGAGTATAGATATCTCTTTCTACTACTGCTATCTCTCTCACTCTCTTCTCGAATGTTTCGAGTATAGCTATCTCTCTCTACTACTACTATCTCTGTCACTCTCTTCTCGAATGTTCCGAGTATAGCTATCTCTCTCACTCTCTTCTCGAATGTTTCGAGTATAGCTATCTCTCTCTACTACTACTATCTCTGTCACTCTCTTCTCGAATGTTCCGAGTGTAGCTATCTCTCTCACTCTCTACTCGAATGTTTCGAGTATAGTTATCTCTCTCTACTACTACTATCTCTGTCACTCTCTTCTCGAATGTTCCGAGTATAGCTATCTCTCTCACTCTCTTCTCGAATGTTTCGAGTATAGCTATCTCTCTCTACTACTGCCATCTCTCTCACTCTCTTCTCGAATGTTTCGTATGTTTTGTATAGCTATATCGTTCTACTGCTGCTGTCTCAGTCCTGCTGTATCCTGCTGGAAATTTCATCAGATATAAGGGATCCTGAAACCGCCTGAAAACGGGTTTTCAAGCTATAGGCATAGGTACCGAAGGTTCTAGAATGTTCGCGATCGAAGTTTCTAGAAAAAAGAAGAAGAAGAAGTCTAGAAAGTCTGTATGGAGTCTTCATCTTCACCCTTCGAGCATGTTCTAGAAGGATTTCGAACGCCCCGGAAAGTTCTGGAAAATATGACGGTCTCGCTCTAACAATGCTGTCCTTGTCGCACTGTTCGAGGGCATTAGCATTATTGGAATGTACTACACATACAGTCTATCCCTTTCACACTTATCGTCTGTCTCTTTTACTCCTATTGAAAATTTAAAATTTACCCCATTTTTACCACCCACTTCCACCCACCGCCACCAAACTCCCTTACTTGCAAGTGCACACCAAGGGCCTTCTACCACTGCAATGCAACCATGAGAAGGTGGCAGTTGGTGATCATGGAGAAAAACATACCCACTAACACTCTCCTTTTATATATATATATATTGATATATTGATTTAAATTTTCACGTTTTATATTGTAGAAATTATTAATGTTTTCAATTTCAATTTTATTAGTGGACTGCTAGGTGTCGGTACGGAACCCTTCGCTGTGCGTGATCCGACACGCACTTGGCCGGTTTTAAAACTGCGTACCAGGCCTCTTTCAAGCGTGTGCGCGCAATAATTCAGTGTTTTGTAAATGTTATTGGTATATATACAGGTTGGATTTTCTTTTTGGGTCAGTGAGGGCAGCTAGTAGCTACCAGATCCCGTGCTGCTACGCGAAAATTGTCTTAGAAGACCTTCCCTCGAATTAAAATTAATGAAAATTGGCGTTTACAGATTTTGGACAAACATACACGGTACGAGAAAAAGATCATTTTTGATAAACTTTTTTTTTTGATGCCAATCGATCCAATTCCTATCCAGAACCCAAAGTTTGTATGGGACCAAAAAAAATCCGACAAGAAAAGCCGCAAATCGAGGAAAACGCCTATTTCAAAATCAAAATCGAAGGAAGTTCTTCTAAGACCATTTTCACGTAGCCGGACGGGATCTGGTAGCTGCCCTCACTGACCCAAAAAATATCCACCCTGTATATCTAGGGTGACCCGCCTCATGGCTCATATCGAATTATGACAAGTACTCGTATAATACTTATTAATAAATAGATTTTATTTTTCTATGTGTGGATATTTTAATTTCACAAGACTTTTATTGTAATAAATTATGCAAAAACAATATTGAGACATACTTCGCAAGGAACAATAACTTCGTTTTGTTTTTCAAGTAGATGATCAAACACACATGTAAATCAACTCAATTTGACAATTTTATCATAACATAAGGGTGAATAAAATAAAAAAGTCTATTTTATTACAATCCACGATGTGTTGTCATTGTGTCAAAATATTTAATTACGGTGTATGAAAGTAGGTATGTAAAAATGACGAGTTGCCATTCGCATTGTTTCGATTATACTGAACTATTGACATATACATCAGAATAATGGCGCCGCCGTCTTGACAATGGTCATTATATTTATGGTTTACCCGTTCAGTTGTAGTGACTAAGAGTTGTACTACTGGCTATACACTATACTGTGACATGTCGGTATCGGCAGCGAGCCCGGTGGCAAGCGGCTAACCCCGCGCCTGCTCCCCTCAAGCCACGCACCTCACCCCCTCGAAAGCAGCTAAGCGCTGAGCTCACGTCGCCTTAAATTTCATGCCACTTCTCCACTAATTCTGACGTCAGTAGAACCGGTTATGATAATTAAATTCGAAACTATATGTCAGTGGCCGCTTGGCCTAGGGGTATCTGTTCCCAGCTTTTATACGAAGGACGGAAGTTCAAAACCGAGTTTAGTTTTTCTTTAATTAATTTATTTATTTTTAGTATATGTACTCGTATAGTATTTGTATTATAATGTTATTGGATTTTGAACCTTATTGTTTGAACGGTAAAGTAGCTTTTTGAAGGAATTGCTTTGGAGCAACTCGTTCAACCTGAAATGATTTTAAGATTACTTAAATTTTAAATTCAATACATTAAGAGGATATCGATCCAATTTTTAGAAAATAACGATACCTACCGTCTAACACTTTTATCATATGTAGTTTTTAGAATATTTATTTAATGTACTTTTATCGTTGAGACACTAGGAGCTACGTGCCTCATATATAAAGCTCCGAATGATCTTAATTGTTTAAATTAATTAGTGGTGAACGGTGTTGGTCACACATATTGTAAAACTTACTGTCAACAAACTATACTTACTCGTACCTAAGCATTTTTGTAGTGACTGTTTGTTTACCCAAATAAATAAATAAATCAAATATGTACGAGTATATTAAATTAGTAATATACTCTTTTATTTTCCTCTTGTGAAACTCGACAGCAATTGTAAATAACACCTATCGGTTTCATTTTTACCTTAGATTTTACAAAGTTTCTATGACAATCATGAGTCAAATATGACATTAAGACTCTTGTCCGGCCAGTAATTGTTTTGTACGTTAAAAGTAGGTATATTATGTTATCTTTGTTGTAATAGAAAACATGATATATTAGAGAGTAATTAAAGGGATTATGTTAAAGTGGTTGCTGTGATAATTAATAAGAATGTTCTTTATCGGGAAGTATAAAATTACACACAAACGTACAATTTACACCTGAAAACTACAGAATTTTAAAAGAAATTTTCATTTATAACTTACATGAAATTTGAAGCTTACAATTTATGACAAATTAACACATTTCAAAGTTTTCTTTAACTAACGTAACACAGTTTTAATATTTATGTTGAATAAAAACAATACTACTTAAATAATTTAATTACTGACAATTAAAAAAACAAAAGCTGATTACTCTTTGATTCTCCAAGTCTATTCCTTTTTTTCTGTATTCCGGCCTGCACCGTTTAGCAGCAACCCATCGAGTTGCGGTTCCCTGCCAGCGTCTGTAATTCCGGTTTAACTTACTTTATTTCTATTTAGATAACACAATTACATTAAAAATGGATGTTTTCATTTTGAATAACCTAAAACATATTAAAATTTATGTCAACTTTTGGCTATTTGCTTTAGAAGTGCTTGTAAGCTGCCCGTCTTCACCGCTTCACAAAAATTTTGCCATGTTTTTTTTCATCCAGACTTGTTCACTAGCGCTTCATTTTTTGGATTGTTTAACAACAAATCACGCACATTATAAAATGTTGTACGATACATGTTCCTTGAGAATTATCAATTTTCCGAACTTGTATCGTAAATAACTATTATGTGATGTAGATTAGTTTAAGATATTCTCAATTCACATATCTTTTTATAATTATAATGTGAAGATGTCATGAAGGATGGGGGTTTTTCATGAAAGGGTAATAGATACATGTATTTTTTAAATAAAACTAGGTATACAGGGTACATATAATGAAAATATAATGATAACTTACCTACTCAAATAACCCGCCCCTTGTCATTCCTGGCCCAAAGGTGCCCATCAAGCTCGTTGCGGTTCCATATCGAATCGCATTTTTTTTTGTATTGGCTGTGTTCATGTTGTGACAATTATATAAGTTTACAGGGTTTAAGTAGGCGAGTATTTGAATTCCACCGCTCTGAAGGCGATAGTGTGATCGGTGTCCCGACGAGCAAATGGCACCTGCCCGCTGCAGAACCGCTCTTACCCGGGCACACGCTGGTCAGACCCACGCTAAATATGCTGAAGTCAGCAGTGACGTTCCCGCACTCAGAAAATCAAGCGCACATTTATGGCAATGCGGATAATTTAGGGATTGGGTGAGAATTTTCGTTAAATATTCGTTATAGCACCAGTCGAAGTTTAAGGTGCAAAACAATTAACATTACTGCAATCGACAAGTCAAATAATAAAAAATGCTTTAACTTTTACAAGTAATCTTGTTATTGATGGGCTTACAACTACTATACATATCACCCGAAATGTATGTTAGTTATATCCACGTCATAACTCTAATCCAGATTAGGGTGTTGATATCCGGTAGTGTTATTACACTCGTGTAATTCGCAGGCACAATCAGCAACATGCTTTGCATGAATTATTTAGCTCAAATTGGACCCTTTGAGACTGAATAATCCGTTGCAACAAGCGAATTACAGTGGAATCCTTTGAACATTTAGAGATAATTACTTTGTTGTTTTCACAGGTATGGTATTAGAAGTGGTAGAGTACTTTATAGCAACAATAGACGAATGTTACAAGACGATTTTTTGGTAAATATATGTTGATCAAAGTATTCGTTCATTATTAATACTATCGTTATCTTATTCGCAGATAATAAATAGTAATATATGTCATATGAGTTTTTGCTCATAATTATAGAACACTGACCTGAACTAACCAAAATTACTATTTTCTGTTAGTAAAAGATTAAGGAATTCATGGCTTAATTCTATTTAAATTTTTAACAATATCATTTTTGTATGTTAGATTAAATTTTAATTTGTATGCCTACCGGCGAAACATAGTGCCACTCTGTACCTCTTACACCACCATTCTGTAACCTATGTTAACAAATAAAAAATTACTTACTTTTCACTGCTGCTACAGCAGGGCACAGGATTTCGTCTTATTGGAAAAGAACGGAATTGGGCCATGACTATGACAAACGGAATAGTTAGGAAGATGATGTAGTTCTGGTTTTTTAGTGTGTTATATGGATCAGTTAGGGTAGTAGTAATCCAAATTTACATCACCGAAAAATTTGCGATTGCTGCGCGAAATTTGAAGACTTTTTTAACTTAAGGTCTAAAAGTAATAGGGACACAGTTAATCAGACAGATTAGGCTGTTTTTTTATGTTCATAATATAATGATTATTTGTGTTCATTGGCCTTAGGTTGTATTGTGTAATAGGGTAATTTGAGAATCGGTTCTAATGCACCCGAAGGGTTTTGAAGACCACACACCCAAATGTATCATCATACCACACAAGTTTCATAATTTTATTTATTTGTTTGATTTCCCCATGCCTACACTGATTACATAGAATTAATTGATGGTTATAATACTTATAAATATAATGACTCAAACCTCCATGGCCGCGAATTTATATAACAGCTTATAAAAATGCAAATTTTACTTTCAGGTGAATCAAAAATCGAAGTCGACGTCTTCAAAATCTAAGTATTATTTTTTAATTCTTACTTTTTAGGGTTCCTTGTTTACTACGGAAATGTTACGAGCGTGGGGTACGGGATAGAGTTAAACACCTGTTAAGCGCAACTAATATGGTTTTATTTAGCGACTTAGCGAGTTTCGCCATGTCCGTCCGTCCGTCTGTCCGCCGTTTTTCTCAGTAACCGTTAGTACTAGAAAGCTGTAATTTGGCATGAGTATACATATCAATGACGCTGACAAAACGGTAGAATAATATCTTAAAAAAATAATTTTTAGGGTACCTCCCCTACATGTAAAGTTTCGATGCATTTTTTTTTTCTTCCAAACCCCATCGTTTGGGGCATCGTTGGTTAGCTCTTTCAAAAATATTATAAGGTTTCAAAAAGCATCTTTTTATTAAAGAATTGGTTGGCGTGATATTAAGCTTTGAAGTGATAATTTTTGTTACGGTCAAGTGTCCCCTAGGTGGCTACTAGGCATGTGAAAAAAAAACATGATAGTAGTATATACGATGAATTTAAAAGGAAAACTATCACAGCTAAGTAGACATTACTAGTTCACGAGTAATAGTCGAACTTCAGAAATGTACTTTGCAAAAGCAAACTTTCGAACAATTTCCATATTTGATACCTTAGAATTTAGATAATGTTGTTAATTCTGTCAAAAACATAGTAAATTTAAGTTTGCGAACTTTTTAGTTCACATAATGTAACGGGTAGACGACTACGTAAGCCTACCTTGCGCGTGGCCCGACACGCACTTGGCCGGTTTTTTATATTTGTGTTCTAAATAGCAAAATAGTTATAAGGTACATCTTTATGTATGTATGTTAACTCTTGACGTTTAATCAGTGGAACCGATTGTGGATTGCAGTATTCCATGGTAGTCCAGTTTGAGAGTGGATTGACGGTAATTTCAGTAGGTGTAAGCGCGTCCATGTTGTCATCACTGACGTAGATAAATCCATTTTATATAGTTAGTTGGTTATTAGTGAGGGACCGTTTTTGAAGAAGTAGCATGCAAGAAGCAAATCTTGTAACAGTTGGGGTGACAACGTTATCAGAGGGTTTAGACCCTGCAGAATACGGATCTGCCCCAAATTTGAGCCGGAAGTATGTTATACCAGGAAATGTGCAGCCCATACAAATATTTTCGTTGTACATTTGGTAAATCGTTGTTTCGGTTGTGGTCCGATTCTTATAGGTTTTTGATATGCCGTAAAGGACAATAAATATTTGTCATTGTATGCCGAAATTTTCGACCCTCCAATGTAATATTACAGAAGACGAAATTATCTCAAAACTCAAAGTACCTACGATCTTATTAGGTATCGTGGAAACAGTCGATTTTTGTCTTCTGGCGGATTGAAGTGATATAGATCGGAAAGTGACAGATGCTTCATCTTGTCGTCTATCACGCTATCACTCGACCATCATAGATCCCCTACAGATTCCGATAAATAGCACAACCTAAATATGGGAAGAAAACTGAAAAAGTTGCAAATTTCGATGGTAGTACTCCATTGATGACTTCATATCTTATTGTGGCAAAAAACGCAAATATGGGAGGAATACGTACTAGAAAAAAGTTGCAGTTTTAAAGATATCTCCTGTCATACCTTCGTCCCTGGGGGTCATAGAAAAAATCAAATTTTGTGTTCTACTATATTGCCGTACCACGTTCAGCACTAAAATGAACTTTAACGACAGTACAAGGAAAAAACTAAAAAATGTGACAGGTTTTCCAAGATGGCGGAGAAAGATATGGAGCTGGAGGGTCGAAAATTTCGGGATCCGATGACAAAGATTGTCCTTTACGGCATATCAAAAACCCATAACAATCGGACCATAGTTAGGGTACCGGAACAACGATTTACCAAATGTACAACGAAAAAATTTATATGGGCTCCACCTTTTCCGGTATAACATATATACTTCCGGCTCAAATATGAGGAGACAGGCAGATCCGTATTCTGCAGGGTTTAAACCCTCTGATAACGTTGTCACCCCAATTGTTACATGATTTACCGCTTGCACAGCTTAGAGATGCGTTTTCTAGTTCGGAGCCTGGACTATATGAAGAAACTGCAGCAACACAATAACTTTTTCACAATCTCCCGCCTAATTTTTTTTTTCGGGTACCCTCGTAATGGCCAGTTTTGTTATTAGATAATTCAAAGGTGTTTTTATGTAATAAATGTAATGCAAACCTTTCAAAGCACAAAAAAGTCTTAAAAACTCTTACCAATAACCTTCTTTTTCGTAACATAGTCGGCCAGTATACCTAATTTTACGAGTTGTAATCTGATTGATTTTGTCTCATATGAAGTACGGGCATGTTCTAATGATTCTAATCTAATGGGACGATAGCGCTACAACACTACAACTATAACATTGTTGTATCGGTTTAGGTGTGGTTTTATGGACAATTTTGACGCCCCATTCCCGCCATCTATAATTAGCCATATTTCCGAGAAGTGGCGTGAAAAATCCTTTTCACCTCACTAGCTCGGAAAGCCTTTTTTTATTCTTTGAAGGATCAGGATTCTAATTTTGAACCACTCGCTTCGCTCAGGATTCTATTTTCGAACCACTCGCTTCGCTCGTGGTTCAACCATAGAATCCATTCGCTAGCTCGTGTTACAATTCCACACTCGCGGTTAAAATACAACTTTGCACCCTTGTATAACAAATAACTATCTCATCTCACCCGCTCGGAAAGGCTTTCTTTATCGTTTCAAATCTGCGTGCAAAAGTCCACTTTCCACGCTAATTCGAACGTTACGCAGTTCCATGAGTTCCAACTTTTTTCTATAAAGTGAAACGACAGGTCATTCCTAAGCGTTTAGAAGTATACATATCATGTACCTATTGGTGCAGTTTATTATTGTTTTGTTTTTTATAATGATATTAATAATACTTTTTCCAGCTTAATTTGATGATATTCAATAATAATTTAGTTTTATTTATAAAGAAAAAACACGAAGAAACATATTTGAAATGTTTATGTTTCAACATTTTACGCTCAGTGCAATTTCGGAACGCACCGTTTAAAAAGTTAGTTTTTAAGAAAAAAACTCGATGCGAGAGCTTAAGATATTTAAGTATTGTTTTGTTTTGTTGTTGAGTTAGAATAATATCAAAATAATGAATTTAATTAATTGATTTCAGTGCAGAAGCTACTTATATTACAATTTTAACTCCTGATAAGTTTGGAAATGAGTGAAATATATTTGTTTTAGCCGATAGCCGTGAGTATTTCGTACCACAGTACTCAACAATAATAATTAGGCTCTTTGATGCATTTAAATGTTAATAATCCACGAAATGCTTTGTAACGGGTGAAATTTAAACAACCCTTTATAGAACATGAGTACATCTATCGCTATGGTGAGATGAAAAGTTGTGTGTTGCGCTCGGCAGCAAAGTTGTTCGGCGTCTCGTGCCTTGAGAGCCTCGCTACGCTCAGGATTGTATTTTTGAATGTGATCTTACAATCCTTCGCTGGCTCGGCTCTCAATACAAACACTCGCGCCAAAAATCAACTTTGCAGCCTTGCATAACAAATAACTATTAGTCACTTTATTCGTATTATCAATACGTTCTTCATACTTGATTTTAAACTATCGTGAGTCATGTTAAAACTATTTTCTGCTAAACGGTTAAAACTCACGTACCTATTTTCACTCCGGGCGACATGTTTCAAACTCTTCAGGAGTTAATCTAATGCGTAAGTTTTACCATTTAGTACAATATATTCTGCCATAATTTGAAATAAAAATATTTTAAACTGAAAAGGCCTCTTCAAGTGGGGAAGGTTTTTTACAATTTCTATGCGGACGTCATCGTGGAATGAGTAAGCTAATTAATAAAATGACATCATTACCTACAACACCGGTATTACATCATTTGTCTATTATTAACAACCGATATTCGTACGTATTTAAAATCATAAACTGTCCAAATAATACCACATACACAAATAAAAGCATGCGAATGTTATTTTGCACCGGAGCTGGCAGCTGTCTCACCAAATGCATCAGTATTGCAGCCTCGCGGACACCCGTCATTTTAGTCTGTTTTATTTGCCCTGTATTTTGGCCTGTTTTCCGTTTGTGGACGAATTTACTATCGCATTTCTCCTGAACATTTCAGGAATAAAAAACATTAATTTAGGTTAGGTTAGGTTAGGTTAGGACTTTAATAAAACAACGTAGGTAACGTTGTTTTATTAAAGTCCAAATAAACAATAAATGAATCATATGCAAAACAATGTTATGCTATGTCAAGCATGAGTAGTTGAGAACTATATTTTTTTATACAACCAAGGTGGCAAACATGCGTACGGTCCAGCTGATAGTAAGTAGACACCGCAGCCTACAGACGCCCGCAACTCCGTGCTCGTTTGTGTTACCAACTCTTTATTCAATTTGAGTAGAAGTTAAGAGTGGGTAGTTTTGATTTAAGCAGAGCTTTCTAGTAAAGTTACAAGCTTGCACCAAACCGGTAGAGTGCGAGTCCGGTTCCGTACAACCGTTTAATTATAGTAGCCTAATAGACGATGCAATAGAGAATATTGCTCTTACTAATAACCAAACAAACTCAAACTAGTTTATCAAACTTGTTTTCATTAATAGTTTTACAATGTTAAGTTCAAGCCCTGGTTCTCAAACTAGGTTTCTCGAGAGCCAGTTCCTTCCTAAATACAGAGTTCGTCACTTTCTGTTACTGTAACATATGTGTGACAAAGGGACATAATACATTTTAGTTAACAAAGATTTCTTAAGTTAATATGAGAAACGGTATTTGTATAAACTTCCCTGTATTTAGGAAGGAACTGGCTCTCGAGAAACCTAGTTTGAGAACCAGGGCTTGACCCTAACATTGTAATTTTAAAGATGCAATTAAGAGATTTATTATATCACTACTTAAATTTTATACCTATACAAATAATTTTTAACATTATTTAAAACGCAAAAATATGAAAGCGCTGAATATTGCAACAGTATAACTGTCCAGGTATGGAAGTAGGAATTGCAATTCCAGTCTAGATAATATATTTTTTTTCTCAAAAATAGGGGGAAAAACGGCCAAGTGCGTGTATTGTAGGGTGGCTAATCGTCACCTTAATGCGGAATTGAATGTCCGGAAACTTACATATACACTATGTGTTTGACACAACTAACAACATTATTTATCTAAGTCATTAACGAAAAATAGCTTTAGTTCGGCTATTACTAGCTATGTTTCCTTAGCTATGATTGTTTTCCTTTTAAATTTTGGTTGATATGTATCATGCCCATGCCAAATTACAGCTTTCTAGTAACCCTTACCAAAAAATACTAAATTGGAAATAAGAGTTACTAAACATACAAATACAAATATATTTATTCTGCTTAAAATGTGGTACAATAGATGGCAACATCGTTAAAGAAGAAAACTGCACATTTTACCAGCAACTGGCATGCAAAAATATAAATAATGGCGGAGATAAGTGGCATTGAAATCCTATTTAATAATTACTATAAAATGTCATGAATGTTAAATTACAATGTGAAGTCATATTTACTACCTATGTCTAATTACAGAATAATGTCGCTTACATTAATCAAAATAATATAAAATAATAGGTCAGCAAATTTTAAATTTCAATGTCAAAATCCACATATCTAATTACAAAAAATGTCGTCACTTGTATTTAAAATAATCAAAATATTCGTTAATGGAGTAAAAACATTTATGTAAAAGCCAGTTTTTTAACTTATGTCTAAATAATCTAAGCAGCAAATCTTTTATATCATCTTGCAGACGATTGTAAATGCTAATCGACATGCAATACGCATTCTTACCGTACAATCTTGTCTTTTTTGGAGGTATAACGAGACGATCTGGGTACTAGATACCCCATTAAATTTACATATATCTTTGTTCGTTTTAAATAATTCAGGATGCATTTTAACAAATAAACAAATTTCAAAAATATACATGCTTGGTACAGTCAAAATCTTTAAATCTATGAATAGAGATCTACATGATGTCATGATATCTGCATTACAAATAGCTCTGATACATTGCTTCTGTGCTAATAGTGCTCGTTTGGCCTGACTTGAGTTGCCCCAAAGAAGAATGCCATATTTAAGTACTGAGTAAACATATCCATAATACGCTTCTATGGCAGTCTCCTTAGTACTAATTTTTACCAACCTCTACAAGGCATATGCGAATGAGTTCACCTTACTACATACTTTATTGATATGGTCATTCCAAGAAAATGCATCGTCCAAGAAAATACCTAAAAATGTTGTCTGACAAGATTCAGTCAAAATATGATCCCCGAAAGTAACAGTTAGACGGTGCTTAACGCCATTTTTATTTATAAACTGGATAAATGTAGTTTTTTGTAAATTAATAGTTAGGTTATTTTTTACAACATAGCCCTAAAACACAATTTTTAAATTTGCCCTAGCACTAATCTTATTTGAGATACCGCTATATGTAAAATAAAATGTGTTCGGAGTATTGGGAAAAAGCTTAAACTCAATCAGAGCGAAAATAACAGTGGAGCGAGATATTCGCTTTTAATCTCTTTACGTGAAATAACGTAGAATAATTTGGACGGAAATGCAAAAACAAGTCAAATTTACTTTTAACTGCGGTCTCGGCCGTTTTATATATTTTAGTATTTCTGTAGGACAATAGTGCTTTAAAACGATGGTACAAGGTGGCCCAAAAATACATTGTAACGGAATTTTTTGGATATTATTTTTTACGACACGACTACACGACTTTTGTTAAAAAGCGTTAAAAATACTATTATTAAACTAAACAAAACACTAGTTATCTGCAAAATATTCCCCTTTGGCTTTGATGCACATTTGCAAACGTAAGTTAAACTGACTAGCAAAATGCCGCACGTCCTAATACGTTATCTTGCCAATTTTTTGGAAAGTATTGCTTTCGACACACTGGTCACCATTCTCGCCTGATCTTAATCCAATGGTTTATAATTTTTAGTCTATCTTGGAAACAAGGGCCTGTACCACTAAACATGGAAATGCAGACCTTTCGGAAAATGACGTTTTAATATGTGCGGCATTTTGCTCGTCAGTTTAACGTATACGTTTGTAAGTGTGTATCAAAGCCAGAAAGGGATAATTTGCAGATAACTAGTGTTTTGTTTAGTTTAATGACAGTATTTTTAACGCTTTTACATAAAACTCGTGTAAACGTGTTCTAAAAAAAATATCCTAAAAAGTCCGTGTCAACGTATTTTTGGGCCACCCTGTAATGATCGTTTAAGCTGAGTTTGGCTACGTTAACTCTACCAAGCAAATGAACTGTCAAACAAATAAAAATTGAGTATGGCAATGATTTGTGTCTGTGACGGTCACAGATGAATACTTAGTTACTTATGTCGTGTTTCCAAATGTTGCCGTTTGGCGCCACTGTATGGCACCATTATATCGGATACTAGGAACCGGCCCTAATTCATTTTAAGATGGCGGAGGGATAATAGTCTACATATCATAAATATTGTCTTCACATATAAATAATGAATATTAATACATTTCATAATGCATGAAAAAAACTTTTCTTTTTAATTTTTTCAAATTTTGTACGAAAATCTTCTAATTGATTTATTATATTATTTTTCCGTTTTCGGTACACCTCAAATTAGCAAATATTTCGTTTTGCTCGAAAAAGAAAAAAAACATGCATTTAAGGATTCAGATGGCGGAGCGATAGTAGCGCCAGTTCTGCAAACTCGGGAAGTTAAGCTGTCATACTGGTGGTGGTTGTCAAATTGTCCTATCTTCGGTGTTGTCATGTACAGATTCACAGATAAAAGATAAAAATTGCTGGGGTAAAAATATTTTAGCCAGACTATAGCCACAGCGCATCTAAATGAAGATTTTTTCGTGGTTTCATATCTATTTCCGCCATGACAAAAAAGAAGGCAAAAACGTCGAAAACCGCGCAATACTCGTACACGAAAAATGAAAAAAGTCGAAAACCGCGCAATACTCGTACACGAAAAATGAAAAACGTCGAAAACCGCGCAATACTCGGTAAACGGTACAGTCGAGCTCAAAAAGATGTAAACATGTTTCTCCTTATTTCAATGAAAGAAGATGCAAAAGTGTAAAGATATCTATGACTTTGACTGTACTTACCTGTTCTGTTGACGAGGTATTTAGTTAGTGGGCGAATCCGCGGGCGTTTCAACTGCGGTCAGTCCTCAGCTATATATATTGACGAAATGAGTTATACCAAATACCAAGAATAAAGTTATGATGCAAAATACTTAAGGCGATATATTGATTGAAAGAGACGCGCGTATGTTTTTCGTTCACGACAAAACGGGATGCAACACTCTCCGGGAATGGCTTTTGTAGACAAATCTCGATAAATATCTGTGTGCAAATTTATTAAATTTCCTCTTGTCAGTACCTAGATGAGGTAAAAGACCATCATATTAACTTAATCTTGTCTTTTAATAATGCGCTGTTTTAGTAGGCTGAGTAAAAAAAGGAAAATATAGACTCAACTTTGGATTTCTTTTCTATCGAGTAAATTTTAAGCAATTATGTTTCGGCTATTGTCAGTACCACAATTATATAGTCAAGAATTATATATCTGAAAATCAGTCCCTATTGTTTCCTCGTCTGGGCAGAACAGCGTTTCAAAGTTTCTAAATTTCTCAGAGTAGCGCCTTAACATTAGTGAAATAAAGCACACAAAACAAGACTTTTATACAGGTGCTACCTACAACTATAGACAACTATATCAAATACCCTTAAAAATATGATAATTGTAGGTTCATCGCCGACAGAGGTCACAAGGTAGACCCACCAATGTCTTGTGTGCAGTAAAGAAAAGGCTAAAACTCAGCAAAATGTTGCAATTTGCAAGAAATGCAAGTCGCAACGCTGTTATTCTGTCCTAGCCTTAGTGAGCATGGTTTGAACAAAAAACGAGACAGAAAAGAATATAAAATGAATAAGATAAGAAGTCCAGTCAGTATCAAACAGTAAAAAGTGCAAGCAAAACATATTTATTATGTGCTACATATAGTTTAGTTTCTTGTATGTGACAATGTAACTTTATTGAGATAAAAAACATTGTGTGATAAATAAATAAATAAAAGTAGGCATAGGTAAGTAATTATAGCGAATTTGAAGTTAAAAATACAATTTATATAATTTATGTATCTGCAACTAGCTGGTCCGGAGCATATCGGTTCCAGAAGCTTGGGTTACCAATAAATGTTCACGCAATTTGCGCTGAAAACTTATTTTGGACCCGCAGTTTCGTATAGGGGGTGGGAGGTCGTTCCAGCATTTGGTAGCCTGGAACCGAAAACTACCACGGAAAGCTGCACATTTGTACTTAGGTATAATGAGTGGATTATGCATAATAGTTGTACTACGCAATGCCCGTTGCTGCTGACGCCACTTCAGCTTTAGCAGGAGATACGATGGTTTGCCGGTATTTATAACACCAAAAAGAAGAGAAGCTAGGTGGAGGTGTTGTCTGTACTTCATTTTCAACAGTTTTGAACTATTCAGATATGGCGTTACAGATGTCCTAGGCGGAATAGTAAAACAATAACGAGCGCAAGCATTTTGTACCCTTTGTATTAAAGTTTGGGTTTTTTTTGTATAAACAGGGACCAATGACGATGTCGCAGTAATTTAATTTTGATAGAACGAGTGATTCGCATAGTTTGACTCTAAGATCTACAGATATAAACATTAAATCTTATTGGTATTGTAGCTTGTTTCTTCAATGTTCAGGGCAGGGCAGGGGACTGACGGCGGTTGAAACGTCCGTGGAAAAACCCTAGTAAATTATTATTAATTTTAAGATGCATTCTGCCTACTTTAATAATTAAATATATGGGCGACCGAGTTTTGCTCGGCCTTTTCCTGGGCATGAGACCTAGCTAGATCGATTGCTCGTTCCTGAAACATACCAAATTTCATCAAAATCGTTAGAGCCGTTTCTGAGATCCACAAAATAAATAAATAAATATATATACAAGAATTGCTCGTTTAAAGATACTATAAGATTATAAAATTACTAAGAATCCGAGTACATAGCACTCGTTCATCGTGCTACAATTGCTATTCTTTTATTTCAGGCGCTTACCTGGTTATCGCTCTTCTATACACTATTTCACCCCCTCAAGGGATGATTTCCGGGATAAAAAGTATCGTATATCCCTCCCCGGAACTATTTCCATACCTAATTTCATCTAAATTGGTTCAGCGGCTTCAAAAGCGTGAAGAGGTAACAGACACACAGGCACTCTTTCGCATTGATTATATTAGTACGGAATTAAAAACCACATGGACCTCTCTCTTTGAAGTGCGGTTGCCAGACGTAGCGAATTCGAAAAACACGTTAGGGGGTATTTCATTTCTTCTGATGATTATAGAAACTTGGATAACATAATATAATAATATTCTATTGCAGGTTCTATCTACGGCCTATTTCTTTAGACTCGGTAAATATGAATAAATATCATTACATATGGAAATCAAAATCAAGTTATTAAAGTAAGTTCTATCTGGAAACGGGATTACTCCTTGATTGTGACACCCGCAGGCGGTCTGTTAACGTCGGGGTGCCGACATCGCTTCCCCTGCGGAGCCAAGGTGGATAGCCTGCCTCAATGATATCATTATCTGTCAACCCACGTGGGACGGCGGCAAGAGGCCCGACTGTATGACCTTTGTGCCTTGGAAACAGGAACGACTCTTATCTGGCACGCCACACGCGTCGTAAACCTGGCGCCATCCCACCTTGGCACACAACAGGCGATGCAGCTGCTGCAGCTGAGGCAGCGAAATGTCGCAAAATACATTGGCCCCATGGACCGGCATGTTTTTGGGGCTTTCGCTGTCGAAACGCTTGGGCACTGGAGCCAATGCGCTCATCCGCTGCTAAGCCAGCTGCCAAAATAAAATATGTCGTAAACATCCGGTGAACTAAGGGCTGGCTCGTTTTTATTTATTTATTCATTTATTTCAGTCAACATGGGCCTATAGATAAATACCTCATACCTAGCTAACATACATACAATTATATATTTAGGTACTTAAAACTAAAAACATTATTTATAGGCATAGCCATCTAAAGATGAACAGGTAGCGGTTTTATAGGCAGGAGGATTTTTCTTGATAATTTTTAGTTAGTTTCATTAGGCAAGTTAAGTTTTATTTAAAGTTTCATAGTTTCTTCTCCCACGTAATATCGTAAGTTCACTAGATGGCGCTAAAATATCAAGTTATTTAGAGTCGTATTGATATGTGGCACCTTGTTAGGGTTCCATAGTAAACAAGGAACCCTTATAGTTTTGCCATGTCCGTCCGTCCGTCCGTCTGTCCCCCACTTTTCTCAGTAACCGTTAGTACTAGAAAGCTGTAATTTGGCATGAATATAGATATGAATGACGTCAACAAAACGATAGAATAAAATCTTAAAAAAAATTTTTTTTTTACAATACCTCCCCTACAAAGGTGGTGGTGCAATTTTTTTTTTCTTTACCACCCCGTCATGTGGGGTGTCGTTGGATAGTTCTTTCAAATATTATAAGGTTTGTAAAAGCCTTTTTTGTTTAAAGAATCGGTGGGAGTGACGTTAAGCTTTGAAGTGATAATTTTTGTTATGGTCAAGTGTCCCTCACCCCAGAGCTAAACAGTAACTACCAGGCATGTAAAAAAAATAATGGTAGTAGTATATATGATGAATTTAAAAGAAAATCTATCACAGCTAAGTAGACATTACTAGTTAACGAGTAATAGTTGAACTTAAGAAATGTACTTTGCAAGAGCAAACTTATACTATACTAGATAATGTTGTTAATTCTGTTAAAAACATAGTAAATATAAGTTCGCAAACTTCTTAGTCCACATAATGTAACGGGTGGACAAACCCTACATTGTGCGTGGCCCGACACGCACTTGGCCGCTTTTTTGGTATAAGTGTATCGTGATGTGTGTGTGTGTGCGTGCGTGCGTGTGTGCGTGCGTGCGTGCGCGTGCCTGCGTGCGTGCGTGCGTGCGTGCGCGCGCGCGTGTGTGTGTGTGTGTGTGTGTGTGTGTGTGTGTGTGTGTGTGTGTGTGTGTGTGTGTGTGTGTGTGTGTGTGTGTTGCACTTTGAGCTCGATTTCTACATTAGTTTAGTAAATAGGTTGGGATTGGTATCGTTTCGTAATACAGAATACACCATTATGACTAGTAAATGTAATAAAGAGTAGGCATGACATTTACGTTCCTCTACAGCCATACAGTTCTGTGCGCTAAATAACCCTTTTCGGACAATTGCACGTTTCCGCGCGTTTTTGCCTGCAATCAATAGGGATGATGACTCGAAATGTATTATTACTCCATACGAAAGAATACATGAAACTATGACAAATAGTGAAAATCGTATCTGAAAAAAATAATCGCTCCATACGAAAGAATACATGAAACTATGACAAATAGTGAAAATCGTATCTCAAAAAAATAATCGCCGCTCTCGACAATCCGTCGTTGTGGGCATTTTTGACGTTTATTATTTGATATTCAACATTCAACATTTTACGTTCAGACAAACCACCACATTGACGTTGACAAAAGTGACAGCCTTTCATTAAAATTGCCAGTGTAAGAAATTAGTTACAACAAAATTCCGCAACAGAGCCCGTAGCCATATCGGGTTGGGATTTATAACAACCGAATTTGCGAGTTTGAGTCGATATTGAAGGATTGTCCGGAAAGTTGGGAAAGATGATACAGATTTTTGCGCTGAAACAGAATATTTATAGGAAAAGTTATTGTGGGTAATGGTTGTTGAGAATAAAGAGTTAAAACAAAAATAAAAGTAAGAATTTGAATTGAATTTACTCGGATTCGGGAAAGTTGTCTTCTCACAGACGCTAGTTTGATTTATATCGGCCATTTGAAATTTTACTTTGGAAAGTTTTTTGATTGGTTTTTGCTGTCAGTTTTTTTCGGACGTATATACTAAAAACTGGATATTTATCTTTCTTTGCAAACAGTCAAATACAGCTCTTCGCCACATTTTTCTATGTTCGAAATTGTTTTCATTACTTCGGCAGAAACTACGACCTTTGTATAAATATTATAGAGCTCCAATGCCTTTTCTAGAAAAGGTTTGCCAAGGTTTAAAATGGTCGCTGCTAGCAATTTTACATCACACATACATTTTTTTTGAACGGCAGCAGTATCGAGATGGTGAGGTCAATTACTATCATCACCTTTGATATTCCTAGATTCGATTTTCAAAACTCGTTTTGATAATGTTTAATCACGGCCGCTAGTTCAGGCCCAGATATCAACCATTGGAGCAATAAGTCTGGATTTTCAGTAATTCTGATCATGCCTGTGACAAAAAGTAAGTACTTAACTAGGTAAAATGTGCATTAGTAATAGTTCTTTGAATTTTGTAATATGTACATTCTTACCGCCATCTTCTTTTAAGAGAGAAAGTACCGGTCAGTTTTACTGACCACCAATTAACAGCTCTCAAAATGATTCAGTTGTGTTTTTTCCTAATTTTCCACATCTTTCAGATGTATCGATAACCATCTAGAGTAATTTCCATGGTCTACAACTTTGTGTGTATGTATGTAATAACTTTATTGTACACAAAAAAACAAACAAATAAGGACTTTGCCGTAGTTCTTGGCAAAATTATCCTTATAGAGTCCAAATAACCAGTACTATTGTGGTGTCTTATGACACCAACAAATTGTAAAATATATAGTTAGTACAGCAGAACTGAATCCCAGTATTAGAGTTTCGGAACGCTCGCGCTCCAAGTGATTGATGGCCCTGGACCTTCATTTTCATAATCGAATAGAACTTGCTAGCTTGAACTTATTCTGAACTAAATAATTAGATATTTAGATAGTCTATAATTATTGGTTTATTTAAAAGTAAAATTTGTCAAAAAACTCAGTGTTAATATGAATTAGGACGCTATTTACCTACTCTTTTTAATAATGAATTACCTCGTCGTTTCATTGTACGAAAAGATCTTGTATTTTTTTTTTCAATTTTGTGCGGATTTC
The DNA here is from genome assembly GCA_951800055.1 of Cenopis cana. NCBI lineage: Eukaryota > Metazoa > Arthropoda > Insecta > Lepidoptera > Tortricidae > Cenopis > Cenopis cana. The sequence continues at coordinate 19,514,775 of OX637471.1, read as the reverse complement.
AGATTTTTTTCTAAGGAAGAGAGAAAATATTGATCCAGAATAAATTCCTCGGCCTTAAATTATACGAAAAAGAAACCAAACATGACCTATTTTCTAACAAATGTACAAATCGAGCTCAGAGTGCAGCATGGAAACATTATACTATTTTTTTTAGGTTACGGACAAGGAATCGAAGAATTTGATTGTAAACATATTAAAAACATTAAGCTCGCATCGTAACTACCGAGACAGGTAAAAAAAACTATTTGTAATCTATAAGTGCGATATAGGTAGTCCCCAGAGATAATGTAATCGTTCAAATGGAAAGTTTCAGTACTACTCTGGCTGTAAATATGAGTATATATGAACTACATTATTTAAACTGGAATCATTTGCAAGATTTTAGTAGGGAAATTCTTTCTAGTACTTTAATACTTACTGGTGTAAATATAGGTGCATACCCCGTAACTAATTCCACGATACAAATAGTTAACGAATTTTCCCCCAGCTACAACACACACCTCACAGGTCCTGGAATGATAATGAAACTTGTGCTGCTATTGATTGTCATATAACGATATTTCAGGTCGTCGCACAGCTTAGTAAGTTAATACATGTACATACAAGTAAAGTAATTTTTTTATAAATAATTTAATAAAATAGACATTTCTATGTAAGTACTTGCACATACTATGTACGGTCAGCTGCAGAGAAAACTGACCCTCCGTGCATACAAACTTCTACGCAGGAGCCTCTTTTCTCTGCAACTGAATGTACTAATATATGGATAGGTACTTGAACTAACATGAATCAAACACCAGGCCCCCTATATGCCCCCTATTTCACCACGTCGACAATTGTCAGTGACATTTGTCAAGTGACAGATAACACGTGACAATTTTGAAAATTATCTTGTATAGAAATGCATATAAATATGACAGGCATTTTGTTACAATTGTATGTATGACAATTACAATGTAAAACAAACATGATTTTTTATAGTCGATATATTTGTAGCTTTGTCAGTAAATCTTGACATGAGATTAAGAGGCTACATATGCACTTTTGCCAATTTTTATCGACCTAGATCTCAACATCTATAGTGATTTGGTGGGGACGTTGCCCTTGACCATATTTTAATAGGGTACGTAGATTTCACACAAAATGCGAAAATCTTACGGATGGAGTACGTTTCCCAAGATAGTGGCGGCTCTAGAAGGTCCTGGCATGGGGACTCTTGGGAGACGAAAACAAGGCCTTCAATGAACATTCGTGCCAAATGTCATCAAAGTTACCGACATTTCGAGGTTGTGCATATCTCGACTGGGTTATTATGCGGACGGCACACACTATATATTTATTACACCTCTCGCAAAATGTGTTTTGAAAGTAAATCCGTAAATGCTTGTAACATTGCAGAAGGATGATTTACCTAATATATACAGTCGGCGACTTAAATTGTTGAGCAATTTGGAGATCAGTTTATACCGGACCTTCATAGTTGCTATAATGTGTCCAGTATAAATGAAGCTAGTATTGATGAGATCTGTGCTGATTAGCATAAGTTTAGATTTTTGACACTTTTACTATTGATGATTGCTGATGTTCGGAAATATTCTGACATGCTTTTGTATTATATTCTTAATTTTTGGTAATTTATATTGTACGTATGTATGTACTGGTAGTTGACTTATGACGTGTAAATTGTTATTTTATTAATAAATATATATTTGATTTATATGTTGACGTGATTTTTTATTATTATTATGCTCTTTGTTTATTTATTATTGTTTGCTTCATTGCTCTTAAATGTACCTAGATTTAAATTATTTACAAAAAGAATTTGTACTATTGTTAATGAAATAAACAAAATGAATGAATGAATGAGCTCCAAATGGCTCAACAATTACTTAGTGTAGCTACGTTCTGCCCTACGGTATTATTTTAGTTACCTATTACCACTTATATTCAAGGCATTATTCTACATTCAGCATTAAAACTTATTATATAGTAATATAAAACTTATTATTATATAGTTATTTAACTTCGTAACTGTTATTTAGTTTCATAACATGTTTAACATTACTCTTTTTGGCAGCCGAAAAAGGATGTCAAGTTTAAAACCTACATTCGTAATGATGAAAGAAACGAAAAGTTTATCAGAAGGACCCCGAAAGTATCATCTGAAGAAATCAATAGCAAGCAATTTTGGAATACAAAAGTATGGTACCTATAGCGTCACGAAACTCCTTTAGTTGATAATGTTGATATACAGGTTGCACACACGTGCTTTTGAACAGGAGATATAAATAAAAAATGAGTTAAATTTACCAGTGCTCGACAATGCTCACAGTTGGCACCTTCAATCTTTATGTATTCATAAAGTTGGCAAGCAAGATAAGGTGCCAAGTTGTAGTTGAAATTTATGTTTAGATTTAGATATGTTTTTAGGGTTCCGTACCAAAAAGGTAAAAAAGGAACCCTATTGGTTTCACTTTGTCTGTCTGTCTGTCTGTCACATCGCTAAATATCTCAAGAACTACTTATCCTATCGATTTGAAATTTAGAATAGTTATAAACAAGGGTAACCCAGATACATAGAAGATGGTTTTTTAAATTATTTTATTTTATTTTCTGTGAATAATGACAGATAAAAGGGGGTTCAAAATTTTAAAGCCTGGCAACTATGTCAAGTGGGGTATCATATGAAAGGGCTTGACTTGTACATTCTGAAACAATTTTTAGTTTTTTTTTTCGTTAGGGAAATTTCGATTTACGAGGGAAAATGTAAAAAAAACATACCATTCCCCCACCCCCCCTTATCTCCGAAGTTTACGAAGAAAAAAATTTGACATTATTACACAACATTAATATGCATGTATATTTTACAGGAAAAATATAGCCATAGCTCTATCTAGTTTTTGTTTTTTTTTTAATCATCAAAAAACTCTTCTATACTAAGTTTGTAATTTAATCACCTATATTTATATTTTTGTTTTATATTTAAATTTACAAAATAACGTTGAAAATACCTTCTTTCAAATAAAAAAACAATTATTGAAATCGGTTGATGTGATAAAGAATTATCCTTGAAAAACCAACATACGTACTAAGTTATTCAGTCGCGCAAATTAGTAACACAATGCGCCGATAGATGGTGCTGTCATGTTTTTTAAGATTGTTCCTGAATTAATGGGGTCGGGACGGGTACACAACTACATATACAAGAACTGTGTACGGAACCCTCGGTGCGCGAGTCGGACTCGCACTTGACCGGTTTTATTTTAACATAATATTCAGCTTGTGTAATTTATTTCAGTGAGATAATTCTGAAAAATGGAAATATCTCGAATTTCGAATACGAGTTAAAAAATAGCGACTATCATTTCTTTTAGTTATAATAACGACAAATTGTAGGCATATTGATATTTTATTAATTTAATTCACGTACTTATGAATTTTTTAGAATCTTCCCTGGTTTATTTCAGAGCCTTAGCGTTTAAATTATAATCATTTCCGTTGTTACTAGGTACTCCTCAGGATTGAAAGATATCAACATTTCGTTTGTTTCAGAATTTGTTTGATCATATAAAAATAGACTCAAATAAACCAGAATTGAAGGATTTAATACCACCGGATACCAATAAAGTAAAGCGGAACTACTGGTATTTCAATGAGGTCAGATTATTTTTGTTTCGTTAGCCAATACTGTGCGTAATGTCATACGACTCAGTGTGTACCTTTCGCAGGTGTGTCTCGCAATGTTTCCATATAATATTAGTAGTTATAGTGTGGATCGCCAAATAAAATATTAAGATCACGGGAATTACAAGCTATGATAGTTTGGTCGCATGATGGAAACTAAAAATGGCGGCTAATTTGGTTTTCAAAAATATTACCTGTTTTTTTTTTTACTCATAAATTCTAAATGCTACAGCAAAAGTTTTGTATTGGAAATATGTTTAGAATAAAGGGTCTAGCCGCAATCCTATAGTGAAACTGCCCCTGGCTGAAATGTATAGCTTTCTTCGGTGCGTTTATTTGTCTTATTATAAGATGTCGTTTTACCAAATTACAAGCTCACAATCCTCTTAGTTTGGCTAAAAAAAGAATGAAAAAAAAAGTTTTGTTTTTTTTAGCAAAGGTAAAGGTAGTTCGATTTCTTTCAAATTTGGATATTGTATGCACCTAGCAGTAATTCATTTTCCAAAAAAAAACCAAGGTTCTACCTTGTTTACAAATGCAAAAAATAGTACATTACTTACCAAGGGCGATAAAATAAAGAATGTCTCAGATCGCAGGTATTTTACGCTCGAGCCGAAGGCAAGGGCGATAAATATGCGATCTGAGGCTTTCTTTATTATCGCCCGTGGTAAGTACAAAATGTTATGTCACCCCCTGGCCAGGAAGTGGGTTTTTTCGCGCGCGGAGCGTGCGATAATGGCCACTTTATGGCCAGGTGTGACATAAAAATTTTTTTTTTGTTTTTGATATTTTTTTTACTTAAAAGAGTGCAACAACCTCAATTTTTAGTTATTTAACCCACATTGCACAATACAATATTGTATAAAACATTTTTTTTTTCATAAAAATCCATTTGTGGCAACAAGGTAAAAATGTCTTACTAATGCATACAGGCCATTCGTCTTACGACTATTAGGAGAAAATAATAATAATATAATAATTATAAATATTTGGAGACAATCTTACACAAATCGACCTACAGTCCCCCGCGGCTATGAAGTCAATCCTGAGACATGCCTCTAGGGTTGTTACACGTTCGATCATTGTATCGCTAAAATTCGAGTCAAGTGTGAGTTAAGTCGAATAATTCTTTACTTTTCACAGTTGTCTACTAACTGTATAAAAAAAAATCGTTCGTGATTTTTATAATAGTTTTTTTGCTGATATCGAGAGCATCTGCAACTCGATCCAACACCGATGTCACGGGTAATATCGGTCCGCCGTTTTGAGCTTTTCGTTCAAAATAGTCACGAACACGTATGAGAAGCCACGAGACTGACTGTTAAGAACGAATTTCCTCGATCGTTTCGGCATTTTAACACGTCCAAATAGTAATCATTTCAAATTCCAAGTTAACAAGCCCTTGTTTCAGTCTACCCCTTGGTCAATGGGTGGGATGGGGGATGGCACTAGGTATTAATAGCCAAAAACATACACAAGTTTAGCACAATAACCTTTGGAGGCGATCAAGGCAATACCTACTTAAAATTGTTTTATCATACCTATTAACGTTTCATTGAATTTATTAACAGGAAATATGGTAAATAAAAAATAACTTTGCAAATTCAAAACGTTTTCTCTAGGTAAAAAGAGTTCCATTCCTAGAGGTTAGTAATAAAGAAATAAACCGCATTTATTTATAATTAACTGAAGGAGAATATTACTAATATAACTAATTTTACAATTAAGTAATACGTTTTATTTACATTAATGGACATCATCATAAATCATAAACAATATTTTTGGATATACGAACTTCTTAATGTGTATCGATATATTGTCTGTGATATTATTGCCACTCACTAATCTGTCACACGCAATAAGTAAATATATAATTTTTTCCAATGGTTGACATTGTCATTATTCAGAAACTTCATAGTTGCGCAATGTGTCAGGATTGACTTGATATCCGCGGGGGACAATAGTCCTAAACTAACCGTGTACCGTGGCGTGGGTACTAGGCGACGGTACTAATATATAGATAAATACATACATAAATAAAATACATAGAAAACTGGGTCTTGGACCAAGAACAAATATCAATACTCATCACACAAAAATGTGCCCTGGCCAGGATTCGAACCCGGGACCTCTAGCTCAGTAGGCAGGATCACTACCCACTGAGCTATTCCGGTCGTCAGGTATTTACATTATGCCGCATAAAGGACAAGTACAGTCGGCTTCACAAGGGGCTGAATACCTTTGTACCTTGTCGCATTAAACGTCATGTTAACTGCCATACGAAGTTGTCAAACGAGTGAAAGCGACAAGGTACCAAGGTGTTCAGCTACTTATGAAGCCGGCTTTATACTTAGTTGCATAGTTACCTCAAAGTAATAATTTATGATTTATTTTGAACGCAGATATTCAATATGCATTCGAATTTCGAACGTACCATATTTGGAATTTGAATTTCGAATACGCGTTCCAATAACGCCGTGTTATTTTTAAACACATTTATGCCCGGTAGTAGAAGAGATCTAGCCTTAGGGGTCATAATAATTCCTAAGGAAGCGAAGTTTGAGTTTTTTAGTTCTTTGTGTGTCTTCTTTTCATATTTCATATTTATTTCATATCTTTTTGACATACTAAAAATCTTCCAAAATCTGACCGTGCAAAATGAGTTTTTTGACGCCCCAAAAAAAAATTTGGTTTTTTCAATAATGCTTAGTACTACACAAAAACTTTGTAAGGTATTTTAGGTTAAAATCGGACTAATAGGGATGTTGACTCAAAATACATAAAACTATGCCAAATAGTGAAAATCCTATTCAAATATCTCAAAAAATAACGAAACTACAACCGTTAGAATGTCTTTAGTTCGAGAGAGAAAGCGCTACAGATCAGTGACGTCACTAACCTCGAGCGCCATAGTAAATGACGATCGTTCAATTCAATACAGCGGTGCGTTTTGCCTTTCGGCCACATTGGAAACCAAAAATTCGAAACCAGTGTCGAAAACAGAATTATTTTTGTTTTTAGGAAACCGGGTTTCCTAAAAATAAATCAATGTCTGTTTTAGAAACTCCTTATGAATACGGAATTTTAAATCTTTTTTCGAAACCTCAAGATACACCAAGATGACTCGTAGGTTAATGTTAGCATAGTCATAGCAGAGATCACACAGTACTACTTAGTGCAGATTCACAGGTAGTCGAAGTGCGAGCCGGCCTAAGTCCACTACTTCTTGAGTTGGCTACACACTAAATTAGATCTACGAAACGCAGATAGAAGAACACAGATAGATAAATTGAAAAAAGTTCATTATTTGTAACTGCATTTATTTTAAAACAGCTGACACGGTAAAATTGACGAGGTCCAAGACACGATAACGGCCTAAGCGTTCGGCTTTGTTCGTTATGATAATAAGTCAAGAACTGTTCTTCCACTCCGATCAACTAAACCGATCAACCAGTTGTACAAAACGGAACTCCATGTAGCTATTCCTATCAAACCAATTGGTTGATCAGATAGATATTTAAAAAAAAAAAAATATTCCTAACGGGACAACTGGACAAATATATCGACTGAAATTAAAGATTTAAAAACTATTCAGTCAAACCTTTTTGTTGGTGTTGACATTATTATATGCCAAGTGACACTGACCTAACGTGGACCTAACGTCGAGTTTAACCAAGTTGTCTTAATAGAAATACTAACAGAAAATGTCTGAGTTCTATGGAATACTGCGGCGTGCTTACGATGACCCAACGAAATGTGTCATTAGTGGCTGTGAAAATATAAATTTATTGGAAGTTCCGGACACCGAAAAGGCCAAAATATTACTTGGGCATAACTTTTATTTGCCTCCGAAATGTCGCATTTGTCAGCAGCACTTGGAAGAGAAGAACTGGGTTCAACTATCACAAACTCAAGACACACTTAGCGATTTTAGACAGGAGTACACAAATGATATCGTTCGTATTTTTAGAAACGAAATACATTCCATAAACTCTTCGGTCCAATTGTTAGTGAATTATGTCCAAAATGTCTGAGACTTTGTTCGTATACCTACTGACTTTACAGACAACCAATTTTTGTTGTATATTGAATATAATTTCCTGGTTTTGGGTAAAAGTAAACGTCAAGTTCAACGTGTGAAGTTGTTTTATTAAAGAAAACACAACATAAATAGTTCCTAGTATATAATCCCTAGAACCGGAATGAAAAAGGCGAAATTATTTCAATGCAGTGACCTACTGAAATCTTATTTTTCAACAGGAGTTTTACGGATGACTTGATTTCTTCATCTATTTCCATGTAATTTTGACTTCTCTTGTTGTTTGATTTGCATATCTGTATTTCATTTTTCAAAACATCAAGAACATGAGCTAGTGTGGGGTTACGTCGGCCAATGAATCGATTTATTTTTGCATGCCACCCCTCGAGATGATTTGTGGTTCTGATTAGCTCATCGCTGCAGCAACAAACCTTTGGAAATTCATTTTGTTCAAACCATTGTTTTTTAAAGTACTTATTAAATTTTTTAATGTCATCTCCTTTGGGGCTTCGTTTCATAACATATTCAAATCCCTTATTTATAAATGCCGGGGGTAAGCGTGCTAAGCCAGCACAGCGTGCTAGGTGTCGTTTTTTACAGGAGAATATTTTTTTGCTTTCCTAAATAAACACCTATTAAAATGGTAGTAGCACAATTTTATTTCAATGGTATTGAAGACTTTTTTAATGCCTTTAATCGCCGCTTTCTCGAAGTCGTTTGTGAGATGCGCGCCGAGCGCCGCGCGGAGCCGCGCGCCTCGAGCGTAGTATTGGTACTGATCAAAGTACAATGTTGAAAATATCTTATTTAGAATTGAGGACAGTGTAAACATTTATTTGTAGCGCGTGCTGCGGGCCGCTCGGGCCGGCCGAGAGCCGCCGCGGGCCGCGGGCTGCGGCCCCATGTTTTTCGGGAGACCATAATGGGAACCGTGCCTTAATTAATCTGTATAATAGTGCATACGTTTCAGTTTTTTTTATTTTCAAGCACAGCAAAAATTAACGGCACTACTGAGTGTGTTTCATCGTCATATCCATGTATAGTATAAAGTTGCTTAAAAGATTGGGGGCAAGACTTGAATGTACCGTCGCACAAAATATGTTTGTAGTTATAAATATTTTTTCTTGCATTTTTAGAATAAAATAATATCATTCTATTTTCATCCTCTTCGTAATCAGCCAAAACCATGTATTGAAATTTTGCAGGAACCACTACTTCACTAGGCAGCTTAAATCTCAATTTAGGAGCCCCCAAAACTTTGTTTCGTCCATTATAAAGACCGCTTTTAACGTTCTCAAATTTCGGTAGTTCATGTAATAAACTGACCCCTGAATCGTCTATGCGAAATACCTTCATACTGCTTTTTAACTGATTCGAAATTGGTACTAACTTTCTCTTTGAGCTGGTCCATACTCTTTAGAAATGCAGTCTTTGAGAAATTTGCTTCACATTGGACGTCGTGAATCTTCTGCTTGACAATCTCATTTTTAATATTCAACGTTATACTTCCCTTACAGTCGCTATTATTGTCACAATACCAGAATGAGTTACCATTAGCAAATATTTTTTTTCTGTGATATTTTCGACCACCGTACAAGGCTGCTAGCTACACCACCTCTCTTTGTATTAATGAAATCTATTGTGGTTGAGGCCATTTCCGAATGTTATCGTTAGCGAAAAAGACCAAACTGAATAAAAGAATCAACTTATCCAAGAATAAATTATCGCCACTCATCGATAGTGATATAAGTATGACGTCTTATCAGACGTCATAGTAAATAAAATACTTGTAAGTTGTAAGTGGCCAAGAAATTGTTTCCAAGGAGTTTGTATTTCTAGGTATAATATATTGACAGGACACCGACTCATTTGCTATTTATACTTTGTATGTGTATATAAACCATGTTGGTATTATTGAGGTTTCGAAAAAGATTTAAAATTCCGTATTCATAAGGAGTTTCTAAAACAGACATTGATTTATTTTTAGGAAACCCGGTTTCCTAAAAAGAAAAATAATTCTGTTTTCGACACTGGTTTCGAATTTTTGGTTTCCAATGTGGCCGAAAGGGCCACACCACCCCCCCCACGGAGAAAAATAAAATACTAAAAATAACAAAAATCACTACATTTCCTAAAAGTTACCTTGCGACCAGACCGCGTACGCGCACTAGGTACTTGGTTTCTTTGGGTGGTGGCCTCTGCGGGTGTTTTCCCAAGATCCTCACTACTGTTAGAGAGACTAGGCTACTTCGCCTTAAAAAGGAGGTCGCCACAAAGTTTCAAGTTAACTTTGTTTTGCCTTGCCGCAATATGTCAGAGCACTTCTCTTCAACAGGTTAGAAGTAATATTTTCTATTTTTATTTCACGGGTTAAACTTATTAAATACTACAAATATTTATTGAGAAACAAACTTAAACTTATTACTGTAGCAAATTCATACAAATATTAGGTTTTAACTTTTTTGTTTACTTATTGAAAAGATCATGTTTGCAGGTAATTAAATGTACCAGGAATGGTGTCATTTTGACAAATGAGAATGACGTTACGTCAAGACTGAAACTGACAGCAATATCAGCGAGAAGCATTTAAAGAAATATAACTTTATATCACAATGGTCGCATATTTCGCATAATCAATTAACTACCGCGGGCGGATAAAAACTATCCTAATTGTTGGCGGGGATAAAAGTATACATGTGTGCCAAAAATTGTTTAAATCGATGCAGCGGATTCTGAGATTATGCTGGAGGGAAAACACTGTCTAAACATGCTGGCTGGAATTTTAGAGATTTATTATATAGATATGCTAGGACCCTTCTACGGTACTGAAAATGACGCAAGTATCATGGTCAAAGTTATCGATAGTTTATCCAACCTCATACAACCAGGCGACATATTTGTTTTAGACTGTGACTTTCGAGACGCAGTACCTCTCCTTGAATCAAAAGGCTATCGCGTTATGATGCCTTCTCTGAAAGGCAAGAGAAAACAATTAACAACTCAAGAAGCTAACTACTCACGGTACGTTACTAAAGTCCGCTGGGTTGTTAAGGCAGTGCACGGAGGATTAAAACAGAGATTTAAACTCCTAGATCAGACACTAGATAACAAGTTGCTTCCCAAAATCAAGAGTCTTTACCGCATCGGATCATATCTCCGAAATCGTTTTGGGAAACGCCTAAACTCCGATAACAACATGTCTAGTGAGATATTTGAAGCAATGAGCCTGAAAAGTACTGATGATAAAAATAATTTAGCAGCTATGGTAGGTAGAAGACAAAGGTTGGCTACGGAAAAAACTCCCGTTCATGATTTTTTCTGCTAAAAATTGTATTTCTGATTTCCCCCAACTAACAAAATACGAATTAAAGTAGTTCTTCACAGGAAGTTACCAATTCGGACAAGCTATTTCGTACCTAGCCGAGGTTCTAGACGAAGATTTCAAAACAGGAATGTAGTTTACGTACAGCAAAATATCATGTCTCAAGTACATATAACTATATCTTAAATGTCCTTTATGCTGCATATATGTACTCGTAAATACCTACTAAATGGTCGTAAAGGCGGAATATACATTGGGCCAACGCTCTTGGCCGCCTTAAGACGAATGGCCTGTATATTGCGCGCCATCCACGACGACGCGCCCCTCCACAGCGCATCTCATACTAATCTATGCGCAATTGTACGGAACGGGCGGTCGAGGGGCGCGTCGTAGTGGATGGCGCGCACTATTCAATTCAATTCAATATCGTTTATTTCAGGCATTGCCCATAAAGTGTTAGTGGATACAATTTAAAAATCTACACTACGACTATATGCATTAGTAAGACATTTTTACCTTGTTGCCACAAATGGATTTTTATGAGAAAAATATATTTTATACAATATTGTATTGTGCATTAAATAACTAAAAATTGAGGTTGTCGCCCTCTTTTAAGTAAAAAAAATAATACCAAAAACAAAAAAAATGTCATTTGTAAACATGGTAGAACATTGGTTTTTTTTTGGTAGGTAAATGAATTACTGTTAGGTGCATACAATATCCAAATTTGAAAGAAATCGAACTACTACTTTTGCTCAAAAAAAAAGAAACTTTTTTCTTTTTTTTTAGCCAAACTAAGAGGATTTTGAGCTTGGAATTTGGTAAAACGACATCTCATAATAAGACAAATAAACGCACTTAAGAAAGCTATACATTTCAGCCAGGTGCAGTTTCACTATAGGATTGCGGCTAGACCCTTTATCTATAACTTTGCTTCTTATCACTTTATTGATAAATCTAATACTTAGTACACGAGAAAAATACTTTCAATAAGGCGTCTTTTGTTGAAAGTCTGCTAGTCAAAAGGCTTAGCAAAATTAAAATGCATCTTATGCAGACGACAAGCCACAAGGAATAGTTTTCTAAGGAACTAAGGAATAGTTTTCATCATGTGGCGAAACTTTACCTACCTAACTACTATATCATTAAACATTAAGTCTTTCATAAAGCGGTGTAAGTTAAAACATGTACCTACAGATTAGTCGGGAAAGCCAAAAATCTGGCCACATTTACAGTCGGCGACTAATCTGCATTTAATGACAATAATGACTTACTACAAAAAAAAAACTACCACTAACAACTTCAAGTTTCATATTTAGAGTATTTTTCTTAAATGTAACAAATAATCATCCTTGAAACAGGGTTTCCTTCAACGTAGACTAATTAAATAATTTTCACTCAAAACATGAACGGATAACGAGTGGCATCACTAGTGGACCGAAACGAACTTAGCCGAGTTAGCCGAAGGGAACGATCGGCGTTGCCGACTAGTTGGCCGACTATAATCGGCTACCTCAGCACTGATTGGTCGGCCAAATCTATAGGCGGTAGATCTCAAGCGCAAGCACAGAATAGTATAATAGTATAACATACAGAACGGACACGAACCCCCCGCACCGAGGTCAGTTACCTCGTCCCTGACAGGCACAACGCGTCTCGCGATTCGCCCACACCACGCAAAAACAATTGACGCGTGTACCGACAGCGCACGCACACATACTTACCCACAGCGCTTACTTTCCTTCCCGTGTCACCCCCGTGGCGCAAGTATATAAGGTTGTAGATTTGTTTAAAACTTCTTACAGGATGACTTAAGTCAACTCGAAGCCGCACTGAGGAAAAGTCTTCAGAATGACATTGCACTAGTTTTATAGATAAAAATGAAAGTAAAATGTTTATGTGAATAAAGCTTTTTATTTTCTTAAGGGGAGGCTTCCCATATTTTGGGTCTTAGAGCTTCGGGAGAACAAAGAGTTTGTTTAACAAATGTGGGATAATTGAACTAAAAAGTATACATATTCGCTCACAAAGGACCCACGGAGAACTTCCAAGCGATAATGCATTTTTGGATCACTTTGTTTTTCTACAAATCGAATCTAAAAGTACACAAAAATCAAGATATTAGAGTAGTCCCATTTTTGAAGAAGTAGAATGCAAGAAGCAAGTCATGTAATAGTTAGGGTGACAACGTTATCAGAGGGTTTAGACCCTGCAGAATCCGGACCTGCCTATCGCCATCCCCAAATTTGAGCCGAAATAATGTTATATCGGAAAGGGTGCAGCCCATACAAATTTTTTCGTTGTACATTTGGTAAATCGTTGTTCCAGTACTTTAACTATGGATTTTTGATATGATTTTTTCTAGTTTTCCTCTCATGTTTACGTTTAAAGTGCATTTTAGCGCTAACTATAGTTCGGCAATATTGTAGATCACAAAATTTTCTACAGCTTTTGTATTGAAATATTTTTTCCACGATCATCAGAAGATTATTATGAAATCATCTATGGAGTACCACCGTCGAAATTTGCTACTTTCGTATCGTAGCAAAAAATTGTATAGAACGTTTATTGCAGAATATTTTATGTAGATTACTTGTGTCTTACATTTTTTGCTATGAGACACCATTTACGAGTTTTACAAAAAAAGGGACCTTTATAACCCCCCCCCCCCCCCCCCCCCCCTCCCACCCTTTAGCTCTACCCCCATCGACCAATCCTTTTAGTATGTTATTTAGGTCAACTGTACGTCTACAACCTTGCCAAAATTCGCTTAATTCACGAATTATTTCCGCTAATTTTCCTTCGTTAATGTTGCTAAGCAAACTTGCTAATATTGAAATAAAAATTTAAGCCACCCGTATTTTTTCTTTTTCAATTTAACTCATTATTTCATACAAAAAAAACACGTTGAAAAGTAGGTCATTCCAAAAGGGCGTAAGTAAAATATGACGTCATCTTCCCAACAAGAATCCAGAGCCTAACAAGAAAAGAAGAAACAAAGAACTAAGGGGAAGCGAGGAAGATGACGTCAACTTTCGGTTTACAGTAATTTGCGATTTTTTCCAAAATTAACGGAGAAAAAAATCTAAAAAAATGTTTTTTGTGTACTTCACACGTTTTTACCGAAATGGTTTTCGAATTAAGACTTTTGGAAATTATGAAATATTGTCAATTATAAAAAAATTCTTAACGTAAATATTTTCAAAATTGCTTTCTTGATCTTAGATATGAGGATATTAGGTAGCATATTAGGTATATTTTACAAAAAATAATTCAATGGTATCGTACCTGGGGGACCCCAAAATTGGTATGTTATGAAAAATATTTTCATTTTATTTTAAGACAAGTGACTTACGAGTAAATGTAATGATGTAATATTTTTGGAACCGGCTTAGAAAGCCCACACACACAATAGGTTTCAGAATATATTTTTATCTACACACATATCATAAATCCTCTAATATGCGTTCGGAAACCGTAGAAAATGACTCTCATTTCAACATTCAATGAATTTATAGCAATTTTCTTATCTGTGGCTAAGGCTACAGCAGTAATATAATTTTTAATTTTAATCTCATATATGATGTTATTAAACGTCAAACAAAACTGTCAAAATTTAAATGTCAAAGTTGACATGTCCCTATTCTAGTATCACTGAAAATTCAAATTCAGTTGATGCGAAATGTCAGCTCGATGTTTTTTTTAGTATATATCGCACGAAATTTGAGCTAGAACGACATGATCACATCAGAATAGGGACTCTTTACTTTTTAAAATAACATTCAGGTATCGGTTGCCAGTTCTGATTTCGATATTTCCGCAACCGTGCAAAAAAGGTTGTATTAACACATTATTGTATTTATTTACTACGGTTTCTGAACCCATCTTAGAGTAGTTATAATATGTGTGTAGATAAAGTAATGTATGCAACTGTACATAATTAGGCATTATGTACCAGTTGCATAAACTACTATTTTATATTCCATAAAAAAAGATGTCGTCATTAACTCCTCCCTTTTCGTTTTTTTTTCGTCCAACGGGTCAAATTGAAACCTCAGTATTCCTAAAGATCAATCGTACCGATTTTCATGCTTTTTACACCATCTGCAGCATCTTTTAGCGTGCCTTTAGCACTATTAGGACGATCCCTGAATATGATAATACGACGCTACGATTGCTCGTTAGAGAAACAGCGGACCCAGCACAACTGCCGCTGCAACGCGACGCGAGAGGAGTAAAATCTACCCTCCTTTGTACTGTATCAATTAGAAAAAGGTGGGTAGATTTTTCTCTACTCGTGTCTCGTCGCAGCGTCATAAGGGCATGCCGCGTACCGAAAACAAAGTATCCTTATCTGTCCCTCAAATCAAAAATACGCAAGTGTGACAGAGAGGCAGTTTTAGGTCACGGTAGGCTCTCTGATCCGGTACAGTCTTGACAGATGCTTTGAGTCGATAGTTGTTCCACATATATTTTCTGTTGAAAATAGGTTCTGTTTGACGTCTAAAATCTGAACTGAACATCTTTCGGAATTTATGATTATTTTCTCTTTTACGACTTTCTTGTTTTTGCCTACTGAAGTGACATCGATTGTTTGCAAAAAAAAATCAATTCTAGCCGTTTTTTACAAGAAACTGTAGTTAAATGTCGTACTGCTTATAATAACCGACCACGAAAAAGAAGGAAGATAAAAAATGACATTATACTTTCTCGCATATAACCGCGGCACGTGGGAAGACAGAGATAGAAAGATAAAACGAAACTGGTTGGTTACGCCTCCGTCTAACCAAAATTCCCTTTGGCAAGTTTAATTTATTGCAACCGCTTTGGAGGCTGCTTCCTCTAGATGGCCGGCTGGCCGCCTACAAAAAAGACTTGACAAGCTCGTCAATGTCATGTCAGTCACATGAAAATATCGAAAAGAGAATACATTACCGCTCCGCATCAGCGGAACATAATTCGACAATATTTGCAAGAGTTGTGTTAATAACTGTGCCGTTCAACACCCACCCGCACCCGCACCGCGCATCGGAGCTGCTGCAATTAAGGTAAGTAGTTTCCAACGCAAATTTATCTTTTTGGTTTTATTTCCATATAAGTTATACTGAGGCGTAATTGTACTCTCTTTATTCACGCGTAGTCATCCATTGCCTATTTACACGGCATAATCACTTGTCTTTTATTTTCACCATTTATTTAATAATTTTTTTTTTAAATATTTGTGGACAATCTTACACAAATCAACCTAGTGCCAAACTAAGCAAAGCTTGTACTATGGGTACTAAGCGACGGTAATACATACTTATATAGATAAATAATATACTTAAATACATAGAAAACATCCAAGACCCAAGAACACATATTCGTGCTCATCACACAAATAAATGCCCTGGCCGGGATTCGAACCCGGGACCTCCAGCTTCGTAGGCAGGGTCACTACCAACTAAGCTAAAGTGGTCGCCATTCGCATTTACTCCCTTTGAACTGTTTATTAAACAGAAACCAAACCTGGCTAATATCCGAGAGTTTGGGACAGAAGCATATGCAAAGGTTCTGACACCTATGAAAAAATTAGACTCAAGAACTCAAAAATATATGATGGTTGGTTATACTAATAATGGATATCGGCTGTGGGACGGAATAAGAAGGAAGATAATCGTGGCACGCGATGTAATATTCAGTGGCAATGTCGCACATAAAAATGTTAGTATAAACATTAACGATTCTATCGAATTATGCATAACTGAGGAAGAAACTGAAGAACAAGAAAACTTGGAGGCACTTAGTGATGAATGTACGACTGCAAACAACACTCAAAATAGAGAAGAAGAAAATGTTAGTATCCAAATACTTGAAAACATGGACGAAAACCAAAATACAGAAATAATCGATTCAGAACCAGAAAGTAACTATGAGAGTTCTTTTACTGACTCAGAAGACAATCAGTCAATGGAATTCCAGCCTAGCGTAGCAACAAGAAGCGGAAGAAATATTAAAAAGCCAGCAAGATACAATGACTATGCTCTATTTACTTTCAAAGAAGCCATGAATGCTCCAGATAAAGATAAATGGAAGAAAGCAATTGAAGATGAACTAAAGTCATTGAAAGACAATGGTGTCTGGAAATTGGTAGATAAAGCAAAAGCTGCGAATAGAAATGTACTATCGAATAGATGGGTATTCAGAGTCAAAGAAAATGGAACATACAAAGCAAGACTGGTAGTAAGAGGCAATGAAAAGAGAGAAACAGACTTCGACGAAGTATTCTATCTGCCATAAGATCTCTGTTTGCGATTGCAGCAGCTAAGAACTACAATTTCATGACGTTTGACGTTAAAACAGCGTTTCTTAACGGCAATCTAAGAGAAGACGAAGAGATATTTATGAAAATACCCCTTGGTGTTACTCAAGAAAGTGGCAACATTTGTCAGCTTGTAAAGTCATTGTATGGGCTTAGACAATCTCCGAAAAGATGGAACGAGAAATTTCTTAAAACCATGTCAGAAGTTGGTTTTACACAAGCGAAGAACGAACCCTGTATTTTGAAGAACAAGAACTCGTCAATTATTATTAGGATATACGTTGATGACGGAATAATAATAGGTCCCAATAAAGAAGAAATACAACGAACCCTAAAAAAAATAAGTTCGAAATTTGAAATTAAAATATGCGAAAAGCCAACATCATTTTTGGGAATGGAAATTACCCAAAATAATATGGGCATAAGTCTGACCCAAACAGCATATGCAAGACAAATTCTGAAAAAGTATAACATGGAAGATTGCAAACATGTGGCAACTCCTTGTAGAAAAGATGAAGATTCTCAAGATACAACAGAACAACAAGAACAGAAATTTCCCTATCGAGAAGCAGTTGGCAGTCTCCTCTATTTATCCACTAAAACACGCCCAGATCTGGCGTATGCAGTGGGCATGGCCAGTAGAAACATGGAAAACCCTGATCGTAAAGATATAGTTGCCGTAAAAAGAATCTTAAGGTACCTGGCAGGCACCTTAGGAGAGGGTGTGTGCTATAGAAATAATACGGAACCAGAATTAACCGTCTTCTGTGATTCTGACTATGCCGGCGACGTTAAAACAAGACGCAGCACTACGGGATATATTATCATGTTGGGTGGTGGACCAGTAGCATGGTGTTCACGCAGGCAGCCCATCGTGGCCCTGTCATCGACGGAATCTGAATTAATTGCAGCAGCAGAATGCTGTAAGGAGTCCATGTTCCTGAAGTCCTTGCTAATTGATCTCAACCTTAATACGCCCGTGATTTTTAAAATTGACAATCAGAGCGCGATTCAGCTCATTAAAACTGGTATATTTAACAAACGGTCGAAGCACATTGACGTGCGTTATCATTACATCCATGAGGTGTATGCTAATAATGGTTTCAAAATAGATTATTGTTGCACTGAAAATCAGACTGCAGACATTTTAACCAAAGCTCTAGATAAATCTAAATTTATGAGGCATAAAAGTAGTATAATTTGTTAATTTAAGACTTTTGGTGAGGTTAAAAGCCTTTAATTTTGCTCTGGTTATGGGAACCAAATAATATTTAGTTGCGTTATATCTCAGCTTTAAAAACTTGTTATATTTTGTAAAATGACTTAAGTTAGTCAAATAATAAGCAACGACAGAATGATTAACTTTGACACTGTCACTTTGTATATTAAACAAGGATTAAGTTTTTCTATTAGACACGACAAGTGTAAAGTTAAAACTTTTGTAGTTGTTTAACGAAGTGTAATTTTATATTTTGATCAGATATATAAACATAAAATTAGGAGAGGGTGTTGTATATTAGACCTCTATACATACGTTACCTGTGTAACCTATGTAGAAGTTTATCTGAAAATAAATATATATGTCACTCGCCAAAAAGTCGCTTTAATTTATAGTATGGTAATTACACATTTCATGTTTATCTATGAGAAAGTCGGTGAATGATTTTAAAGTCGAGCCACGTTAATTAAAAAAAAAACTAAGGGGTCACTAACCCGTCCCTTCAAAATGAGTGTGTGAGTTAGTGGGGTAAATTATTAAAAAAAAAATTGACAGGTGCTGAGAATTTACCCGCATACAGCGCGTCCTTAAGGCGATATATCGATTGAAAGAGACGCCCTTGTGTTTTACGCTCACGACAAAACGGGATGCAACACTCTCCGAGAATGGCTTTTTTAGACTAATCTCGTTAAATATCTGACTGTGTGCAGGTTTATTAAATTTCCTCTTGACAGACTTTATAGATGAGGTAAAATACCATCATATTAACGTAATCGTGTCTTTTAATAATGCGTTGTTTTAGTGGTCTGAGTAAAAAAAGGTAAATAGGTATAGACTCAACTTTGGATTTTTTATCGAGAAAATTTTAAGCAATCATGTTTCGGCTATTGTCAGTACCACAATCAGAGTCAAGAATCATATACCTATCTGAAAAGCCCCTATTGTTTGCTAGTCTGGGAAGGACAGCGTAACAAAGTTTCTAAATTTCTCGATGTAGCGCCTTTTTTTTAATGCTTATGTTGAAGTTGGCGAAGGTTTTGATCTCTCAATTACGGACCTGCCGTGGTAATTAATTTTCACAGATGTTTGTTTTGGCTTATAAACTAAGAAAATATTTCAAAGAAAAATAATTTGGTGGATCGTGTCAGTCAATCAAGGTGTTAGGCAAATTGAATTCATCTTCGGCGCCATTAAGGCCCATTTACACGATGCAAAAAAATGCATGCGATTTCCATTACATTGCAGGGTTTACTCGCAATTGTCTTACCTCGGAAGCCGCATTTCCGCAATATAATCAAAATCGCATGGACCTTTTCAACCCGCGAGTGAAAAGCCACTATTTAGGTACGCATGGACACTTGGGGACTTGAACTGTTAAGCCATTTAGAGCTCAATTTATACTGGACAATTTATAGCAACTATAAGGTCCAGTATAAACAGAACTCCAAATGGCTCATGAATTGAAGTCCCCGAGTGTATACGCCCACGGGCTCATCATCACTTACCAACACGCGGCCGTAGCGCACGTTGCGCTCGAGAGTATCTCGACTTATCTCGAGCTACGCGTCTTTTTCTGATTGCGCTGTTAGAAAGTGACGCATAGCTCGAGATACGGCGACATACCTCTCGGGCGCAACACGTGACAGGCCTACAGATGAAATAGTGGTATTATTCGTATTATATTTACATATACAAAAAGAAAAAATATCTTGCACCTTGTATATCGGACTTTAGAATAATATTAATTTTGTAGATATGATAAGGTGCTTAACGACATCTAGATAATATTGGAGTAAGGATTTGCTTGTTAGCAGCAATGGGGTACCATTTCACTTGTTGTTTGGTTGCCCTCCTGTGTAATGCACACATTTTTCAACAGATGGCGCTTCAATAGGCGCCCTGTAAGTTTCTTGGACTGCTTGTGGTAGTATATTGAAATATAGCGTAGGTAAGTACTATATTGAAAAAAGCAGATGGATTATCAAATTATAAATACTGGGTCATCATTCCAACACGTATTAAATAAGCTCAAGCTCAAAATCTGGAAAATTGCTAATACTCGCATGTTCTAGTTAGTATATAATGATGAAATGTTATCTGTAAATCATTTCCGTAATTGAAGGGCTGTTTACAAAAACAACATAACTGCTTAGACTGGTCGACACTCTGTTAAGAACAATTTAAATGACAGCAGATGTCAACCAGTCTACTCAGTTATGTTATTTTTGTAAACATGCCTTCAATTGAAGTCTTAAATGATCATTTGATAAGAAACATGACTTTATCTAATTACTTAGTAAGGTAACATTATACAGGTGGTTTGGGAGATGTCGTGAGAAGGACCTACCCCAGAGGTACACACGTTAAATTTAACGGATAGAAGTTATTTTATCAAATGCATATGCTCAAAAACCTTTTTATTAGCTTTAATATTACTAAAAGATGCAATGAAGTTTGAAGTTTTTCAGAAAATTCACCAATTTTAATATCCAGTTTTTATAAGATTTTTGTATGAAACTTGTAAAAACCCTCCTCATCCCTAAGAGGAGTATCTATTGCACATGTGCATATTTTTTTCAAGCCGGTTTGGCGCCAATATTTAGCTTAACTAGGTCGTTTTTAAAGCCTCTTCAAGCGCAAATCGAGGAAATAGCTGTTAGGTTAAGCAAGATTATTCGAAACTAAATAAGAAAATTTAAAAAGCGGCACACTTATTCCATTCAGAATGAAATGATCTTTCATAATCTGTAATAAAATGTATATAAATACTAATAGATTATGAGATACGACGTCATCAATCTTAGCCAAATCGTCAGAATATGTTATACGGAGCCTTAAATTTCCTAAAATAGGTACTGCAAGGTTGTAAGTTTTTTTTAATCATGTCATTATCTTAATTTAACTTTACATCTAAACTGCAAAAATAACAGTCAAACAAGTAACGTTTCCAGGTTTAAATCGGACTTTTAAAAACCCATGAAAAAAAACAACGTTAACGTAGCTAGAAGTGTCCAGGAAATCACACCTACTGCCTAGAAAATAACTAAATTTAGAAAAAAAAATTTTCAACGTAGCTAAATTTGGCAGTTTTTGTCACTTAAAAAAGTAGGTACCATAGAGGTTCACGTGTCCGTATTTCACGATGTAAAATGGCGGCAAATGCAGTTCAATCGCTATACGAGCGACGTCACGAGCAAAAATAATCCATACACTTTGTATTGAACTTCCATAGAAACTGCATCAACGCCCGTTTTTGTTCTAGAGTTTATTTCGATACTACTTTGGAAATTAACATGATTATATAGATAAAATATACATCATAAACATAAAATTAAAGTGAAACACATGTATTTATTAAAGCTTAAACAACATCAGGCAATAAAAAAATCGCTTAAATATTTTGATGGGGTCGACACCACTGAAATAAAATATTTAAGTAGGAAATAAAATTGATAAAACGAGTTCTGATGAATCAGATTGCGACATCGATTGCACTACCACTCACCATATTTAAAAGCCGTGGCGGAATTGGCGAAGAATAATTTACTTATATACTAAGTGGAAAGCAGACCACCAAACGGCAAGTTGGTCAGAAAAATTATTTCTGACTTATTTTAGGTACTAATCTTCGCCAAGCCAAGAAACCCTTCGACCTTATGGGCAGTATATTCTATGCTCCGCTCCGCAGTGTTGTACTGAACAAGCACAACATAAATATAAAAAAATACTTGAACTTAACGGCGTGGCTGAACGGCAATCGGATGGCTACAAAGGCAAAAAAACTAAAATATTCAATAGCCAAAATATACAACAGAAGTTTTTAAATGACCCACACATGATAGGTATAAATATCTAGCAATGAAGGTAAATTCATTTATGTATTATATTGTGCATAGATGTACTATAAAAGAACTAGATACACAGTCAGGCGAAAAAAATGGCACCCGCAAATGTACCGCGTTGCGGGACTTTCGGGTTGACGGCAGACAGTGACAGTTACCAACAATGACGAAATGTTCTGCGAAAAAATGCTCCCATTGCAACAGCAAAACGAGGAAAAAGGATGGAATATATTTCTTTAGATTTTTTTATTTTTTTTTTTGAAAAGATAATAATATACCTATAAATACTTTATTAATAAGAAAATATATACACGAATACAACAATAACTAAAATAATATTAAAGCTAACTGCAAATACAAGTAAGGTATCAAAAAATAAACTAAAATTAAAACTAATTTAATTAAAATATATCTAAAAAGGGCCCCCGTGGCATGGTACCAAAGACGCTGGCAGCATTCCCTCGCTGTATGGCAATACTTAAACGTTGTGCGAGGAAGCTGCCAGCTCTTTGGTCACCAGTGGCGTCGACGAGCCTTTTACTTAGCTTTTCTTTAGATTAGTTATTTTGATATCATTTGACCCGAATGGAGGCAAACTGTGTTCACTCGGGTGAATGATTTTGAAGTCAGGCGACGCGCAAAACTTGACGCTAAGCGCGATGAGCTTAAGGCTAGACCACCTGCGGCCATAACATATAACTATATCGGAGGGGTGCTGACATGCAGCGAGTGTAGTCGCTCATTCGCTGCAAAGATTGGCTATGTCAGTCACCAGAAAGCGCACCAGCGTCGCTCTCAGCAGTAGAAAGTAGTCGCTGTGGCCGAATACGGCTAGGAGAGATGATGATGATGATGATCATTTCAAAATTTATGTAAACTTTTCGTAATGTCCTGGGCCCTATTTCTCGAACGTTACAAGCCTTGTATTACAAGTGTGTATCTATGGTAACGCAATATTAGGAAGCTGGATTGGCATAAATATGGCCTCAATATCAATGGCACCCGCCTAAATCATTTGCGATTTGCTGACGATATTATCCTGCTGGAAGAAAACCCAATGGTAAAAGATCTAGCAGTTAAAAGCAAAGAAGTGGGACTGAAAATGAATGCCAGCAAACCGAAAATGATGACAAACTCCCAAGAAATAGACATAGAAATTGACAGCTTTAGACTAGAATATGTCCAGGAATACATCTATCTAGGACAAATCATTTCTATGGAAGACATGATGTCGAAGGAGGTAAACAAAAGAATAGCCAGCGGATGGAAAAAATACTGGACACTCAAAGAAATTATGAAAAGCAAAGAACTTAGCATCAACATCAAAAGGAAAACATTCAACAGCTGTATTTTACCCTGCCTAACATATGGTTGCGAAACCTGGTCCCTCACTGAAAACCATAGAGAGAAACTTCAAAGGTGTCAACGAGCAATGGAACGCAGTATGTTAGGAGTCAAACTCATGGATAAGATCAGGAAAGAGGAAATAAGAAAGAAAACTAAAGTCACCGACATACTCACTCGCATTGATCATCTGAAATGGGGATGGACTGGACATATGCTACGTTGCACAGAAAATAAATGGAGTAAACAGGTTACTCTGTGGTACCCTAGAGATGGCACCAGAAGGCAGGGACGTCCATTAAAGAGATGGGAAGACGATATCAGGCTAACCTTGAATGGGACCACGTTGGACAAGAGTTGCATGGGACAGAACCCAGTGGAGACAATTGGAGGAGGCCTATGCCTTACGGCACACTGAATTGCGTGACATTTTGTGAAACAAAGAAAAGAAGAAAAAACAATACCATTCAACTCAAGCACCACCAATTCAGATCTAAAGGCTAATATTATTATTATTATTATTATTATCTATGGTAACGATTGTATTTTATATGGATATACAAGCATTACCATAGAAACACACTTGTAATACAAGGCTTGTAACGTTCGAGAAATAGGGCCCGTATTGAATAAATAATTTTGTTAGTACAAGTTAAGGAACAAAATGTGAGGAGTCGCTATCCGGCAGAAAATTTGGCCCAAAACTTTTCGTGATTTTAAACTATAAATCAAATAAATTAAATAATGTTTAATATATAAAAATACATTTTTCTAATTTGGGCCAAATTTTTTGTAGGTGAGTATATTATTTATTTATAATGTTAAAAAGAGTTTTAGTTATTGATAACTTATTATCTTATAGAATTGGTTTCTTTTTCTTGGAAATGTGTAGACAAAACTCGGCTCCCTCATCGCGTTTGTTGTACAATTGTAATGCTAATGACCAACGTACTTGTAACATTTATGTGTTTTTTACGGTTCAGGCCTTAGAAGACTGATTTATTTTTTATTTTATATGTATATATAAAAGGATTAAAATGATAACAACAGAATAAATTGATCTTGAAATCTAAAGTTTTATTTATAATATTGATTTTTAGATATAACAAACATAGGTATTTAATAAAAAAATATATATAAATAACCAAAGCGACTCCATTACATTCACTGTTTCATTTTGACAGTTATGACTTAAACAGACTGACATGTTGATAGCCAGTATACAATAGTGCCATTTTACTTAAGAGGTTTTACCATGTTGGTTATTGTGTTTGCAAATTTGACACTTAACACTCACAACCGTAAGTTCTTTCTTGTACTTATCGTTTATCTTGATATGTAAGCGTTATTATCAGCTATTGGAATGTAACTGACAGTGTCAATCAGGGCCACATTTTTCGTCATTTTTGTTCGGTATTTCTATATTATAAGTCAATGATATTGTGATATACTTATGGATGTTATTTTGTTGTTACGCTAACAAAGTATAAACGTTTGTTTTAAGTTGCTCTGATTATGGTAGTGATATTGAATATATGTGATATGTGTACTTATATAGGTATTTGTGTAGGAATTTAAAACCTCAACTTTACACCTCAAACATTCAGACAACGAAATTACTTTTATAACAATTCATTTTGAGGTACGGAACCCTAACATGAGATTTTAGTTCCACGTGATTCATTCCCAAAAACACATTTGATTGAATTTAAATTCGATATATTTTTATTTAAAAAGTACATCCACTTAACTATATGTAAACACATTAAGACTATCAAATAAAATAAATAAACTCCCGAGCCGGTTCGATACGGTCACGTGTCCTACCTACTATCAGACAAGGAAGGTATTCTAGTGGAAGGTTGCTATGCTATCCCTGTCTTCTTCAATGCTATCTTATCCGATAGCTGCTAGCGCATTTCGCAGTGACGCACATCGCTCCAGACGTGTCAATAAACAAAGTGGTTGACCTACGCGTCGCATAATAAATATAATAATATACAATTCAGTTTATTAAACACAAAGGAAATACTTTATACATTTGTAGAAAACTATCAAATAGTAGCTTCAATGACTTCACAAATGTAAGTGCACTTTTAAATTTACAAGCCAATTTGCATACATACATACATACCAGTGGCGGCGCGTCAAAAATATTTTTATATCACACCTAGCCATAAAGTGGCCATTATCGCACGCTCCGCGCGCGAAAAAACCCACTTCCTGGCTAGGGGGTGACATAAAATTTTGTACTTACCACGGGCGATAATAAAGAAAGCCTCAGATCGCAGATTTATCGCCCTTGCCTTCGGCTCGGGCGTAAAATACCTGCGATCTGAGACATTCTTTGTTTTATCGCCCTTGGTAAGTAATGTACTATTACAATGCATGTGCTTGAAAAGTGCGTTTTCTAAGCAGTCAACCTGTGCGGAAAGTGCTACTTTTCCGCACTAGTGCTTTTTACTTTTCAATTTTTTTTAAATTTTGTAACTCGGTCTTCAGCTCGACGCCAAGAGTTTTAATTATTTGAAAAACGTTTCACAAATTAATCAATTATAGATTAAGATTCTTATAAACAGGTACATAAATATTAATACTTCTTAAACGTATCATTTAACATTTTAGATTTGACGACCGCTTTAGCTCAGTTAGTAGTGAACCTGCCTACGAAGCTGGAGGTCCCGGGTTCGAATCCCGGCCGGGGCATTTATTTGTGTGATGAGCATGAATATTTGTTCTTGGGTCTTGGATGTTTTCTATGTATTTAAGTATATATTTATCTATATAAGTATGTATATCGTCGCTTAGTACCCATAGTACAAGCTTTGCTTAGTTTGGGACTAGGTTGATTTGTGTAAGATTGTCCACAACTATTTTATTTATTACCTATAAATAAGTTGAAAATTTTCACTTTAGGTAAATGCGTGGCTGAAAGCGCATTAAGCCATTGCCTAACTTGGCATTTTACAAACAAATGTGCACATGCGCAGTGGTATAGATGTTGAGCGCGCATGTATTTAGAAAAATGCCGCCATTTGTCATCTTAATTACTAATTTCTTGTTTACCTAGTTTTTGATAAAAATATCGCGTGAAAGTGACGAATCAGATCAAATGTAATCCCAGAAAATAATTTTCAAGAAGCACAAAATGCCAACAAAGGTTCCTTGCCGGCTAAATCCAAATTAAAAGCCTATACTTGTGTTGAATAGGTATTCCGGTGAAATTTTATAAGTTTTTGCGTCAATAAATCGATCTTACGATGGTTTAAAGTCGAAGATATAATAGCACTCTATGTCAAGAAGTTGTTGCACATGCAGATCCTGATAATAAGTAACAATATCGAGCAAGGTAAATTATAACCTATATATTTGACTTTAACTTTTCTATTTTCTCGCACTCGCTACGCTCGCTCGTGTATAAGAAAGACACTCGTCGGAAATCACTCACTTTCCGCACTTGTATCATAAATAGCTATTAAGGAAGCCGGATCTTTTTCTTTAAGAGCCGTAATAGTAAAAGAACTGGACTGGCGGAAAATTAGGCAATCCGGCGGGAATCGAGTTGCATGGACGCTCTGCCACTGATACATACATACATTTGCCTTTTCTGTATACCACAGAAATGAAGTGTTGACTCCCGAGAAATAATGGGTACTTAAATAATTCTAATGAGCAGACCGTACATTTGGTGCCGCTGACGTAATAGGGCATTTTTCACTTTACAGTGTACCCCTACTTTTTTTTCAGGTCTAGGTAATTTTAGGTTTTTTTGATTCAGAATCACGAGTACTATTGATTCAGTTAAAGAAAAAAAAATGTTCTTGATTTTCCATACAAATTTTCGGCGTCAGTTTTGTGACGAGCCATATAAACTGTATGAAAAAAGCGTCACAAAACTGTCTTGTTTTTGGGGGACACTTTTTTCTACGCGGAAATGGATAATACTCGTGATTCTGAGTCAGAAAATTCAAAATTACCTATATCCGAAAAAAAAGTAGGGGGTACACATATAAAGTGAAAATGCCCAAGAGTGACGTAATTTCACATACAGGACGTTGTTTTATAACGCTATTTGTAATTTAAGTTACCGAATGGTTTTTAATTTACTAAAACCTATCAATGCATTAAAGCATTAAAAAATGACAAATAAAAATACATATTTACTAACACATTGACCTGTATGTATGTAACGGAATCTTTACACTTAACTTTCACAAATTTTCAAACGTCTGATTAACTAGAAAATTTGCAAAGAGGTCAGGGGGGGGGGGGGGGGGGGGGACTCGTAAATGTAGCAAAAAACGTTCCTAAGGCATAAGTGATCTACATTAAATTATCTACACAAAAGGTTATATACACTTTTAGGGTTATATTTAATGAGATTTTAAAGGGGGAAAATATTTTTTTGTGATAACTACATGGCTTCTCATTCCAAAAATACTGTATTTATGCACTCAAAGAGCTCTACTCAACGATACCCCCATCAAGTGGGGTAACGTAATAACATTTTTCGACCCCCCCCTTTATCTTAATTTATATGTTACAGTTAGTTAATTTTTGAATACTTTTAAACTATTTCTGGAGCTTTCATTTTCTAAGTAATCATCGGAGATTATTATTATTATTATTTATCTGCTGATGGTTACGTTATGGAACATAATTTAATACCACTGCTCACTAGAAAATATTTATATGAATATAATATTACAAAATGTTTTCTTATTAGGTAGTAGGTACCTACTTCTCAGGGATATAACTATATCACGGCTTAAACTATGATTCGGTGACATATTTAAATATCTATAGATGACGTAACCTGTTACGATTCTGCAGTAATTTATCGCTAATATACAGGGTGGACCAAAAGTCAGTTCACATTTAAAATGTCATTATGAATAATTTAACAAATGCACAGTATAAAAACGTTTGTTTACAATGAAAGTAGACACAAGGGGATTTTATATTTTAATAGTAACATTATCTAAATGTAGCTCTTTCCTATCCTAGCACCGATGCAACCTGGATTTTCGCATCAGTGCGCATAGAGGGTTATGGGGAATTCCTTGCATTTCGTCGCCATTATTTTTTATTAATTTTCGATGGAGCTTGGGTTGCTGATATAATTTTTTCTTTTGATATATCCCCAAAGATAAAAATCTATTGGGATAAAGCCGGGCTTCGAGATGGCCAGATTATGTTACCTCTTTTGGAAGTCACTTTTTCTCGGAAAATTCCCCGGACGGCAGCAAAAGCGTCATTGAACGTATGACAAAATGCACGATCTTGCTAAAATTCAGTGAATTTGTTGTAGCCCGTAACCTGTGGGTTGACGGCGAAAAAAACACAACAAAACAATGTTTTTGTTTACTTGACTTGTTTTCGAGTCACCGGTCGACATGAGTTTTGAAGTGTAGGAGGAAAAAAAACTGCAGCAATAGGGAATATGCAGTATTTCATTGGTCTAGTCTATCTTAAAGATTTAGGGATTACGAATAGATGCCAACCACGAAAAATACGCACATAATGCATTCGACATAACGCACTGCATTTGCAGTTTATATCAGACGATGTCACGTAACCCTTGAAAACCCAGTTGACCTTGAACAGACGCTCAAACATGATCTACGTTTTCAGGGGAATGTGACGTCCTTGGCCGGCGGGATCATGGCACAATTACTGTAAAACCCTTCCTTTCGAACTTCTAAAGCCATTTTTTATGATACGAACAGACGGGGCAATACTACATCATGCATGTTGTAATGATAACAAAATTTTCTCTTCTCCTCGGTTGCAGAAACGTGGTTTGGATAATATTCGCGTACACAAAATACACATTGTTCTTCATTGAATGACGCCATGGAACTAAATGCCTCTTGGCCGCTCTTTCATTTACATACCCACCACTCCCCGCCTCCCGCTCAAATAGACGTACCTAGTAGCTAATTCAAATATGAACTTACTTATGGACCATCCTGTATGACACAGAAGCTTGGTACAAATTATAAGTGTCAGTTCGGGTCGTATCCATTCAGTTTATCTGCGACGTTTCGAACTGGCACATGTGTTTTAATAAATTTAAAATGATTCTACGCGCAGTATCTATCTTTTTGATAATCTTATGTGTTTCTTCTAATGAAAGGTAGGATTTATTTAGTAAACTTTGTTAGTCATAAAAATCATAAAAAAATATTTTATGGAGCATAATCTGTCGATGATAACTAGTTTCAAAGTCAAAGCACTGCTAATGCATGTCTTTTACTACGAAATATTTCAGCTCAGCAATAAAAAAAGTCAAAATTATAATTGACAATGACGCCGGCGGTGATGATGCAGTCGCTATATTCCTCGCGCTTCTTCATGAGAAGCATTTCAATGGGTAAGAACTTTTTATATCCTATTAACTTTTAAAACGTTTCTCAATCTAGTCAGTCAAGTTCACAATTACAATATACAACATTTTTAAAAACCTCGAAAATCAAGTTTTGTAATGTAAGGTACGCCAGCTCTCTTACTCCCCTTCATCAAACGCATAACGACGATAAAGTTTGCCCTCATCTGTCACTGTGACATTTACGAGTATGTCTGTGAGAAAGGGACCAAACATATTTTAAATAGCAGAGGTTGGTTAAGCTACTTATATGAATAAGGGGAAGGGGGATCAATTGCATTTAGGTAGTTTCAGTAGGTGTTTTGTCATACCTCTAATAGTTTCGTACAGTCAGCGTCATATAGTACGTAGCAGCCAAAGTGTCCAAATACTTCGGCACACCATACACAATATATGGTGTACCGAACTATTTGACCACTTTGGCTGCTACATACTATATGACGCTGACTGTACCATAGTACCAAATTCGCAAAATGCCAACGCCCGCATATATCCAAATACGCATAACTCCAATTTGGAAAACTACCAAGTTCGTAAAGTGACAAACTCGCAAAATACCAACTACGATACTTACCAACTTGTAATACGCATAGTACAACTTCTCTCTTTACCAAAACTTAATACGCATAGTACCAAATTCTCTATTTACCAAAACTTAATACGCATAGTACTAACTTTGCTCACTACAGAATCGGAATCAGTAGGTAATATAAATAGGACTCAGTTCCTTGTCACTTCTTTTAAGAAAAATGGCTTTCCATCAAATTTATGATGATTTCGCCAACCACGTGTTCAAAGACGTCGGTAACGACGCCATGACCGTAGACATGACAGTAGGCAACAAAGACAGTGTACGGTAGTGGATTCTGCTCGTCGTCACTCCGGGCGCGTGCGCTCACCAACGCGGCGACGAGCCAAATCCGGACTCAGTTCCATAAACTAAAACCAGGCATATAATGACAATAGGAATTGTTGACATTTAACCCTTAGAGTCACTTCGTATAGTAGAGTATACACAACAAATAAAAAAATAAAGTGGGTACTTTCCAAATAGTTACGCCCATATCTTAGTTATACAATTATTCTTTAAGGTGGGTAGAATGTTATAAAAAATACGATGAAGTTTACTTGTGGCAGATAATGACTTAGTTGTACAAGTTCGGTGACAATGACGAAACCTCTGCGGAGTTATAAGGTAAACACGTTTTTTTATACGTAAAATATTTTTAAACTATAAATAAATGGTGCCAATTACTCACATATGGTAATACAGATTACATTTACGTTGGAATATAGTGTCCGATTTATCATCCTTAGTATTTATTACCATTTTTGTAACACTGTATAGTGCACTATACGTTGGCAACTATTTAGCAAACAATGTCAGATTTGTTGAGTATGGCATGCTATACACTGCGACTACTCGAGCAAATTATAGGGGTTTTATTTAGTATAGAACAATATACCTTGCCATTCAAGTAAGAAAATAGATTCGACTGCACTTTGATGTTACTTGAATATAAAATTTATACCATAAATAAAAAGACGTGCTTTTTTAGGGTTCCGAACCCAAAGGGTAAAACGGGACCCTATTACTAAGACTCCGCCGTCCGTCTGTCAGTCTATCGGTCAGTCTGTCCGTCTGTCACCAGGCTGTATCTCATGAACCGTGATAGTTAGACAGTTGAAATTTTCACAGATGATTTATTTCTGTTGCCGCTATAACAACAAATACTAAAAAACAGAATAAAATTAATATTTAAGGGGGCTCCCATACAACAGACATGATTTTATTTGGCGTTTTTCTAAATAATGGTACGGAACCTTTCGTGAGCGAGTCCGACTCGCACTTGGCAGTTTTTGATGTTAGTGATATTAGATCTTGATATTAGTAATTTTTAATAGATTTGATCGACACTAACGTGCTATTTTGATTTGTGCCCATGGCGCACGTCGGTAATTGAAGCTATTGTGAGTATAATTTAATAGTAGGTGCGTCATTTCTTTTTTAATTTTATTTTTTCAGTCGTCACTGCACGACCGTACTAGGCACATTTTAGCGTTAGTATCAGAGTTAGGTACGTCCAGCGAAAGTGAAAAGTCTAGCAGTGACGATGAAGCTCACTTTATCGCTGATCCAGATTCCCGTGAATTTTCATCGTTTTCGAGCTCCCAGCCCCGTCCTTAGATTCTTCTTACGAAAGACTTGACTGATAGTATATGGATGATAGTCAAGTTCCTCTGTCACCCATAATTCTACAAGTCTTTCCCGATTTGGTGCAAAGTGACTACGAAGCGTTACTATCAATATCTTCGGTGCCATCACTTCCTACAAACAAGCCAAGTCCACAAGTCGTCCTCCATTACAACCGACACATGGGAGGCGTAAACCTTGCAGATATGCTTATATTACTGTATCGTACCGGAATGAAATCTCGGCGTTGGAATATGAACATTTTCTCCCAAATTATTGATAATCGTATCAATAACGCGGGGCTTCTAAGACGACGTCACTACGAACAGGCAAAATAAAATTTTAAAAACTAATCAGCTCAAAACTTTCCGCTATAAAGTATTTGCTGGATTAGTAAAGGAAAAGCGGATTATCAAAGAAAATGATTTTGGAAAGGTGAATGAAACGAAAAAAATTCAAAAACCCATGGCTGAGAGTTTGTTTAGTTGTTGGCAGCGTATAGTATTTTATACATATAATATCTCGCTATGTACAAATTTTTGATTTTTTTTTCAATTTTTTTCCATGATTTTAAACCATAAATAAACAAGTAATGACAAGTCAAAAGTATTTTATTAAAACAAAAACCTTGCGACTCTAAGGGTTAATAAAACAATACCATAGAGTATATTAGGCATAGAAATAGGCAGTACTACAGACTACAGTACCTACAACTAAATAAAACTCACTCTGCAATAAAAATGTGCACACAAAAATAAACATTAATTTATAAATAATTTGTAATAGTAGAAGGTTCATGTAAATAAATAATTATTTGTCCCTTAATATTATTGCCTGTACGGTACAAAGGTTATATTTCACTTTGCGAATTGGCATTATGCTTAATGGTACTATGCGTTTTCGGTAGAAACTGGTTATTTGCGAGTAAAAAAATAACATTTCGCGAAACGCCAAATGGCACCTCGCGAATTTGGCATTATGCTTAATGGTACTATGCGTTTTTTGTATTCTGAGAAACTGGTGTTTTGCGAGAAAAAAATAACATTTCGCGAAACGCCAAATGGCACTTTACGAAGTTGGTAGGTACTATGCTACGAAACGCCTCTAATTTATAGGTGAATTAGACTTCCGGATGCTAATTTGAACTTATGGTTTTAATTTTACACTAGCTTTAGTAATATCTACGGGATGTTTAATTTTTAGTCGTTTGTTGTGTACCCTACAAGTGCATTTGTTGATTAATGATAATTCTAATATATGTAGTTTCAAAATGATCGGCACTCTTATTGATAGTTATATCAATACAAACGAACGTTGTACCAAATGTAACATATACGAGTAATAGTAGCGTTAATCGTTGCTTTTGAAAGAATTCTTTGTTTTTGTTACATTTAAGGAATAATCGCCTATGTTACAACTAACGTGATAAGCTCCCAAAAGGCACTTTAGATAACAGGGTTCATTATGATAAGACAAGTATGTTAAAGGTCATTAAGCCTGCATTGAGATAAATATATTGGGAGTTTATATTTATTTGAAGAGGCGCATGTAATTTTAAACTTTTAGGTCGCAGGTTATCGGACTTACTACGGTACACGGAAATACAAAGGAGAGTAACGTGTGTATAAACAACCAGAAAATTCTTAAAGTCGCAAAAAGACAGGATGTAAGTAAAATCAAGTTACAATTAATTACACGGGTTAACGGAAACACGGTAGATGTAACCTACCGTATTAATTTACGGAGTTACGTGTTGATTAAATTACTTGTTCGACTTTCCAGTAAGTAGCTTTATTAAACTTAGTGGCTTACAATTTAGGTAGTTTGAGTAGGTGTCCCTAGATCAATTTGGCCCCGAACCGTTTTGAGTAAGAGTGAGCTCTATACATTGTTATCATCTCTTAAATATACTATATGTCTAACGAACAAGACTTTCGACATTCGTTGCGATTATCTGCGGCTATTAACTCCATGGTAGCAAATAGAAATAAATGTCGTTGCGATTACCTGCGGCTATTAACTCCATGGTAGCAAATAGAAATAAATGTCGTTGCGATTACCTGCGGCTATTAACTCCATGGTAGCAAATAGAAATAAATGTCGTTGCGATTACCTGCGGCTATTAACTCCATGGTAGCAAATAGAAATAAATGTCGTTGCGATTACCTGCGGCTAAAATAAATGGGCAAATACAATAGTCATCATAACAAAGTTACCGGTTACGGTTGGTTAGTAGTTAAGTTAGTTAAGCTAGTTTGACGACTTCTTTAGCTTAGTTGGTAGTGACCCTGCCTACGAAGCTGGAGGTCCCGGGTTCGAATCCCGGCCGGCCGGCATTTATTTGTGTGATGAGCACGAATATTTGTTCTTGGGTCTTGGATGTTTTCTATGTATTTAAGTATTTATTTATCCATATAAGTATGTATATCGTCGCTTAGTACCCATAGTACAAGCTTTGCTTATTTTGGGACTAGGTTGATTTGTGTAAAATAGTCCACAAATATTTATGTATTTATTTAAAGTAAAATAAAAAATTATGAGAAGTGACATTATTTGTAATTGAATCTATAATTAGTTTATTAAATTCAACATTATAAATGAGGTCCCTTACCTTATTTTTTTTCACTTTACCTTATTTGATGCTTCTGAAATTTAGTGTATTTTAGATTCCTATTTATAGGGGAGCTAAAGAGTCTCTGTTGAAAGATTTCGAACGGGGTAATTATTTCGGAGAGGACGGGCTCGGAGACAGCGGCGGACCAGTGACTGACTTGGTGCCGGAGCAGGAGAAGAACGCAGTGGCAGCGCTCATTGACCTGGCCAAGACCCATCCAGGTACTTACTGTAAACGTTCACTTGCCGCGAGACTCAGTATGGGCGGATGTACCAAAACAAATATAAAAGCTGTCTCACTTTAAAAAAATATATTTTCTCGTATATTTACAGTTATTACAAAGTGAAGGTACATCGGCTATCCTGACAGTTAGGATGGCGGGTGCATGCACCTGGATAAGTTATGATCTTACTTCTACCAATTATTGACCAGTTTTAACATATCAAATTTCTGTACTTCCTAAATTTGTACTCAAATATACAGTAAAAACTATATATCTACTTTTACTTCAATTCCCACGCCATACAATTTTATTAGATACTACTTCATTCATCCATGAGTCTAAAGGCTGCTTCCAATTACAAAATCCCCAGCATAATTACGCAGCCGTTACTTGCTATTTCTGGTGACAGAGTACTTTTTATATTATGGAATCCGACCACTTCGTCTTTATCTCCATCAATAATACCATCTCATAGCTATACAAATGGTGAAATATTTTTCATTTGCGCAGTGGTTTTTATTTTGAAGTATAGGTAACTATATAGAACACGGTCATCAAATTTTGAAGGATTTTTTAAATTTTATTTCTTCAATGTAGTTTTGCTGGGAAGCTTTATAGTAGGTATGAATCCCCATATAAATAGATCACGGGAGTTACATGTCATGATAAAGTTTGGCCTCATGATGGAATCTATTCCTTATAGGATATTTGTAAGTAATACCTACTGAGCGAGGCCAACTATCCATGCAAAAATTTCAAAATGGCGGCTATTTTAGTTTGCAAAAATTCGTATTTTTTAAGACTCAAAAATGCTTAGTGCTACACAAAAACTTTGTATGGGAAAAATGTTCAGCATAAATTTATGTACAACTTTGTTTCGTATCACTTTATTGATAAATCTAATAGTTCATGAGAAAAATGCTCATCAATATTGCGTTTCTTGTAAAAGCCTGTTAATCAAAGGCTTAGCAAAATTAAACTGCATCTTATGCAGAAGGCAAGAGACATTACCAAGTGATACTTGGGACCAATATAAACGATTTCATCCGAGGAAATAAAAATTTCATCCACTGGAATTAAAGATGGCGGTCAATTAACTTTTGTTAATAACCGGCCGCCATCTTTAATTTTATAATTGATTTTTTCTTATTTTGATTCGTGGTATCAGTACCAATCGATTGATACCCATATTACTAAAATGGCATAAGGTTGTCTGGAAGAGATCGCTTTTTAGCGATAAGACCGCATGTTGTTGCCTTATTATTAGTCATAAGTTTTGTTTGTAATATTTCCACTTTATAGTGCGCAATAAAGAGTATATCTATCTAAACATTTAAAATGGCAGTTGCCGTTTTGTAACTATGCGCATTTAAAAAATTCTTGGAAAAGGACCGCCATCTTGAATTCCAGTGGATGAAATTTTCATTTCCTCGGATGAAGTCGTTTATATTGGTCCCTAGTATCACTTGGTAAAGTGTCTTGCCTTCTGCATTTATGATGTAGTAAATTTTGTTAAGTCTTTTGACTAACAGTGTTTTAACAAGAAACGCAATATTGAAAAGCATTTTTCTCATGAACTATTAGATTTATCAATAAAGTGGTAAGAATCTGTATGCCAAAGAGCAGTATAAGGCTGGGTTGCACCAAACCGTCTGTAATCGTAAGCGGTGTTCGTCAAATCTGATTGTATGGAAAGTTTGACAAGTTTCTATGGGATGACAGCTGCCGGCGCCATATTTGACGATGACCGGCCTGTGTTCGTATGTTGGTGCAACCGACCCTAACTGTTTGCCAGAGGAACTCCAAAGCCAACCCACGAGTCAATTTGAAAAAAAAAATGTTTAAGGCCGTGTATTACCACTTTTGAGTTTTTAAAAACCATCTGAGACATGGAATATAGTGTCTTAAAATCTAAAAAAAATATATGTGTTACATGAGGATCTTTTCTAGTCAAAATCGCAGTCAGTTACATGATTTGATGAATTTCACTCGATAGAAAATAATCGCGAAGTTACCCCTTTTTGGAATGTATTTTCAATACTACGGCTATATTACTGATATTTAACATTTAATTTTTGTACTTAATTAAAAATCGTAAAATGATTGGCTTAATAACTATAGCTAAATATTCACAAAACTGCGCGCAGAGCTTGCGTAGAGAGCGGGATGGTTAATTGTAAACTCACGCATGTTAGAGCGGGACAGTTGCGTTGGGGATACCTCCCCTTAAGTGGC
Organism: Cenopis cana; assembly: GCA_951800055.1. Taxonomy (NCBI): domain Eukaryota; kingdom Metazoa; phylum Arthropoda; class Insecta; order Lepidoptera; family Tortricidae; genus Cenopis; species Cenopis cana. Next base: position 19,477,370 of record OX637471.1, on the reverse strand, counting down.
TCCTTGATAAGTGTTTTTATTCAGTTAAAGATTTTTTTATGCATATTAAGAATAATTATGATAGTTAATGTTATGTTAGTATTATAAATAGTTAACATCTGGGCGGCCGAGCTTTGCTCGGCGTTTTCCCGGGCATGAGACCTAGCTAGATCGATTGCTCGTCCCCGAAAACCCCCACATACCAAATTTCATCAAAATCGTTAGAGCTGTTTCCGAGATCCCCGAAATAAATAAATAAACAAATAAATAAATAATATCTGGGCAACCGAGCCTTGCTCGGCGTTTTCCCGGGAATGAGACCTAGCTAGATCGATTGCTCGTCCCCGAAAACCCCCACATACCAAATTTCATCAAAATCGTTAGAGCCGTTTCCGAGATCCCCGAAATAAATATATAAATAAATAAATAAATATACAAGAATTGCTCGTTTAAAGATATAAGATATAAATAAATAAATATACAAAAATTGCTCGTTTAAAGATATAAGATAAAAAAATTCTACGCCGATTTTCGGCAGAATATATAATAATTAACCAACATTGTACCATATTCTTAGAAATAAAGTTATTATCTTATCTTATCTTATTTAATCAAAGTTGTAGATAAATCTATGCTGAACATATTTGCTATACAAAGTTTTTGTGTAGCACTAAGCATTTTTGAGTTCTAAAAAAAATAAGAATTTCTGAAAACTAAAATAGCCGCCATTTTGAAATTTTTATCTTGGATAGTTTGGCCTCGCTCAGTAGGTATTACCAAAGAATATTAGAAAGCTAAGAACGCTAACTCTTTGGAAGTATCATAGCAGGTCAGAAAGCACTAGCGAGATGACGCTACCAGGCTGAAAATGAAAAACGTATTGTTGATTTCGCCAAAATGTTGCATTTTAACATTCTAAATCGACATATTTAGACATTATAAAGCATAAAATATAATTTGATACAGTGTGTCACAATATAACACGAAAATAATAAAATAAAAAATAGCCCTTTTCTAACAGTTGATTTGCTTCAACTGATCGTAAGTTTTCGTGAACTACATGGCCAAGTGTCTGTATTGTATTCCGGCAGATGGCGCAAATTTTAACAATCATGTAATGAAGTTGCCAGGCTATTGAAAAAGGGTAAACTTCTGGGATAAACTACATTCATGATGAAAGAATAAATTGCGTTTAGATTTACGTTATTAATAGTATAACTTATTTTACTTAGAAGTGGTTACTATTCCAAGATATTCCTATTTGTGTTATACTTTAACTATGAATTTAAATAATACTAAACTTGTTTGTTTGTTCTATTACTTTTATGTATGAATTGGCAACACTGGTGAATGACACATACCAGCCACTCCAGCCAGTGGTGGATCAAATATATTATATTAGTTTTTAGGGTTCCGTAGCCATCATGGCTAAAACAGAAACCTTATATTATAATTTCATCATGTCTGTCTGTCCGTCCGTATGTCACAATCAATTTAGTCTGAGAAGTAAGTATGAGTAGTACAATTATGAAATTTGGTAGGACATTATATTATGAACCACTACAAAGGTGATGTAAAAGTACGAAAAAATTATATATTAGGGGGCTCTCCACATAATTTCAAATATTACAATGCACATTGTCGTGTTGAATATTTATCGATTAACCTTTGAAAATGAAATAGAGGTTATTAAACAAGATTTCGATCCAAGTCAATTATTGGTGAAATATTAGCTGTCAAAGTCGTAAATAAATAAAAATTGTTTATTTAAAAAGTGTGCCCATTAATTAATACTTTCAACGATTTTTGGTTTGAACAAGATGGATGTAAGGGTGTTTGAGAACTGTCTTGCTCAAATAAAAGGACGTAAGTGCCGTAAGGCCCCTATGAAGATACGACTTTTTTTGATTCAAGTTGTTGGATAGTGTGCTTTAAAAGCGGAGGTGAGACGTATTTACGGGATTGGTTTTTGGAATAGGTTTGGGCATGGACTAGAGATGGGCGCTCATGGGTATTTACCGGGTAAATACCCGGAATCTTTCCAATCTACCCGGTATTTACCCATATCTACCCAAATGGGTGGGTAGATATAATTTGTACATTTTATGTTTATTTTTTACGGAAATGTCTTTGGAGTTACATAATAACGAATAATGAATGCTATTGTAAATAGGAAAACTTGTTTCAGTATCATAGTGTGGAATAACTCGACCAAAATTAACAAATAGTACTGTCATTTTGAAGGTATAAGGGGAAATGCTTGGAACACAATTTTTGACTTGGTAACTTTGTTTGGGCTAGTTAGGAGGAGGTTAACATATCAAAAGTCCCCGCACCTTCCCCCACCGTTGGGGGGAGGAGGGGTTTAAAGGTCCTATATTTCGGTATTTCGTAAAAAACTCGTAAACGGTGACACATATCAAAAAACGTTCTTAAGCATAAGTAATCTACATAAAATTATCTACAAAAAAGGTTATATACACTTTTTCGCTAGGGTTAATATTTACTGAGATTTTAAAGGGGGAAAATATTTTTTTATGATAATTTAAGTGGCTTCTCTTTCCTTTATTTTTCAATATTTTGAAAAACAAAAAATACTGTATGTATGCACTCAACGAGCTCTACTCAACGATACCCCATTTGATGGAGAAGGCATTTTTTTTGCGCCCCCCTTTTGCTGTATGTTGAAGCCCCCTTATAAACACATAAAAATATGTTTGGACAATTTGTATAGATTTGCTTAAAACAAGCATTTACGTGTTAATTGTTATCTCCAAAATTTGAATCTACTGGTTTCATTTCAAAAGTTGAAAGTGGGGATAGACGTCATAAATATGGCGACCGATCATAACATATTTGTGTTAATTTCTCGAGTTCTAGTTGATGAAACATGTTTTATGTGTCGTTAAAAAGCTGTTTGCATGTTCTGTAACTATTTATTTCAAGCAATTTGTACGGTGTAGTCTCCTGACGTGATTAGTAATTAGCGTTTTTTTTTACCACGTGTGATTTTTTGGCATTGCAACGAAATTAACTAGTGGTGGCGTTTTCTTTGGAATTTGGCCTGATATATCCATAATATTATGATTAGTTTTATTAAAAACACGGCTTAAATAGTGTTTTAGGTGTTTACTTATATTAATAATATTTCGTCAATAAAAACATTATAACCGATTAAAGCCAAATTAAAATTTTGTTACCAAAGAATTTTGTATTATTATATTTTAAATCAACAATAAATTTGAACTACAGGAAACTACAACGGGAAGATCCAAAAATGAGGCAGTGTGGAAACACTGACATTACCGAGCGTCTGATAATAATTCAGTGATATGTTTGTATTGTGGCACTGACACTAAATAAGTGAACACCAAATACAAATTTGTAATTTTTTATACTAGGTATTAGAATAAGAATGACCAAACTATGGTATTTTATAACATTAACTATCCTTCCTTTTACCGTATCCATTGCTCAGTAGGTACTTTTCCAGACTAACCTCAAATTATTAAAATCTAAAATTATGCAGTCCCATGCAAAATTTATTCTATTCTTTTTTTTTAAACGTAATTGTAGAAATATAATATTGTTAAAATTTGTTATGTTATGCCATTGGAGGTATTATCTTCGAGACATTTTCTTTATAATATGTACATATATACTGCTGGCATGCTGTAAATTGCAAATTAAAGCTATTATTCTTAATTTATATTGATTTGTATGAAGAATGCTTACGCTATATAATAATAAAAACATATAAAAAATAAATACCCAGCAATTTGGGTAGAAATGGGTAAATACCGGGAAGATTGGGTAAATACCGGGTATTTACCCGATATCTTTCTTGGGTATTTACCCGCCGCCCATCTCTAGCATGGACGCGTAAGTACGCGATCCCGCCCGCGCGTCTTTTAGCGTATCGAGTACTAGGCGTACATACGACGACTCTGAAGACTCGAAACGTCTAAGGGTCTTTGTTCCGCGCTATTCGTATTCGGTCGGGGTCGGTTTAGCGCGTCTTTGGACCTAGTCTTTGGATCTAATCTTTTTGTGGACGCGTACTCGCAAAACTCAGTACGCGTTTTTTGCCTAGTACGTCTCACCTCTAAAGCGGATTTCGACTAATTCAGGGGTAAGGATTTCAAATTTGACATTTAATTTGAAGTTTAAGCCAAAAAAATTTTTTTGCGAAAAATTGTCATTATACTCGATTTCGACTAATTCAGGGGTAAGAATTTCAAATTTGACATTTATTTTGAATTTTAAGCCAAATATTTTTTTTTTGCGAAACAACGTCATTATACTCGATTTCGACTAATTCAGGGGTAAGGATTTCAAATCTGACATTTATTTTGAATTTTAAGCCAAAAAAAGATTTTATTGCGTAAAATCGTCATTATACTCGATTTCGACTAATTCAGGGGTAAGGATTTCAAATTTGACATTGATTTTGAATTTTGAGCCAAAAAAAATTTTTTTTTGTTAAGATCGTCATTATACTTGATTTCGACTAATTCAGGGATAAGGATTTCAAATTTGACATTTATTTTGAATTTTAAGCCAGAAAAATATTTTTTTGCGTTAATTCGTCATTATACTCGATTTCGACTAATTCAGGGGTAAGGATTTCAAATTTGACATTTATTTTGAATTTTAACCCAAAAAATATTATTTTTTTTGCGAAAATCGTCATTATACTCGATTTCGACTAATTCAGGGGTAAGAATTTCAAATTTGACATTTATTTTGAATTTTAAGCCAAATATTTTTTTTTGCGAAAAAACGTCATTATACTCGATTTCGACTAATTCAGGGGTAAGGATTTCAAATCTGACATTTATTTTGAATTTTAAGCCAAAAAAAGATTTTATTGCGTAAAATCGTCATTATACTCGATTTCGACTAATTCAGGGGTAAGGATTTCAAATTTGACATTGATTTTGAATTTTGAGCCAAAAAAAATTTTTTTTTGTGAAGATCGTCATTATACTTGATTTCGACTAATTCAGGGATAAGGATTTCAAATTTGACATTTATTTTGAATTTTAAGCCAGAAAAATATTTTTTTTGCGTTAATTCGTCATTATACTCGATTTCGACTAATTCAGGGGTAAGGATTTCAAATTTGACATTTATTTTGAATTTTAACCCAAAAAATATTTTTTTTTTTTGCGAAAATCGTCATTATACTCGATTTCGACTAATTCAGGGGCATGAATTTAAAAATTTATGTTTATTTTGAATTTTAAGTGAAAAAAGTTTTTTTTTAGTGTAATACGTCATTATACTCGATTTCGACTAATGCAGGAGTAAGTATTTCAGATTTTATATTAATTTTGAATTTTAATGACGTTTTTTTAAAAAACATTTTTTACTTAAAAATCAAATAAATATAAAATTTGAAATCCGAGTATAATGACATTAATGACGTTTTCTAGCAACAAAAAAATTTTTTTGGCTTAAAATTCAAAATGTCAAATTTGAAATTCTTACCCCTGAATTAGTCGAAATCGAGTATAATGACAATTTTTCTAAAAAAAAATTTTTTTGTCTTAAAATTCAAAATAAATGTCAAATTTGAAATCCTTACCCCTGAATTAGTTGTAATCGAGTATAATGACAATTTTTCGCAAAAAAAATTTTTTTTTTGCTTTAAATTTAAAATAAATGTCAGATTTGACATCCTTATCCCTGAATTAGTCAAAATCAAGGAAAATGACGTTTTTTCGCAAAAAAAAAAATTTTTTTTGGCTTAAAATTCAAAATAAATGTTAAATTTGAAATCCTTACCCCTGAATTAGTTGAAATCCAGTATAATGACGATTTTTTGAAAAAATAATTTTTTTTTTTGCTTAAAATTCAAAATAAATGTCAGATTTGAAATCCTTTTCCCTGAATTAGTCGAAATCGAGTATAATGTGTATTGACATGTTTATCTTTTAGTCACCCTAACCCTAGTATATAAGTAGTTATGTAAGACATGCTAACAAACTATGGATCGTTTTGGTCTGCAATAAAGATGATTGATTGAATTATAGTGACGTTTTTTCGCAAAAAAAAAACTTTTTTTGGCTTAAAATTCAAAATAAATGTCAAATTTGAAATCCTTACCCCTGAATTAGTTGAAATCGAGTATAATGACGATTTTTCGCAAAAAAATATATTTTTTTTGGCTTAAAATTCAAAATAAATGTCAAATTTGAAATTCTTACCCCTGAATTAGTCGAAATCGAGTTGGCGTTGTAGTTTTTTTATTTCTTAGAATTGCATGAAAATTGGTATGTTGGAACAGCTCCTGATTTTGTACAAGTAAAAAAAATATGACAACAAGGCGTCAAAAAAATTTTTTTCCCATACATTTTTTCCACTGAGTTACGAAAATCTCATACGTTTTGTCACTCAATGGAAAAAAATTGTGGGACGGTGTAGGAAATCGCGCACATATTGTTCAGAATCAGGAGCTCTCCCAACCTACCAATTTTCATGCAATTCTAAGAAATAAAAAAAAACTACAACGCCAAAAAAATTGGCCCATTAATGAATGCTAGGTAATTACTCGTAGGTACTCGTATCGTAGTATCTAAAGTAATTTCTCAAAAATGGGGGAAATACGACAAAAATTTAATTAAGATTTGAAAAACATAACCTTAAAACGTCAAAAACATCATGCTTTCCCGCCGTTTATTTTTTTTTAACAGAATTGCAAGTGTATTTTTCCGCCGAAAAACGCAAATTATTCGAGACATAAAAAAACGTCGCGTTTCTAACAGAAAAATACGAGCTGAATTGGCTGAATACGACCTGTGCCTCCTTTTATATGACAGTTTCTACTTTTTAAAAAGTTCATAACTCGACAAATAAAGGAATTTATATGTGACATTGCAGGCCGACTGCAACTCGCCTGCAATGCTTTTTACTTTTTAATTTGGATCTGACCTTAAACTATACACTTTACCTTCCAATATGTAGCGAAGCGACTAAAGTCCAGTTTGCGGGCCATTTTTGAGAAAAGTAATATGCGTATTGCGCGCGTAAACATATAAATGTGGAATGAATTAGACGACCGCAACGCGTGCGCGGCAGGCGGGAGGCGAGGTACCGCTCGCTTAGTTCCCGTTCCCGTGCGCCGTGCGCCGGCGGCGCGGCGCGGCGCGCGGCGCCTCGACGGCCCGGGAGGGCGGCGTAGTTATGAATTTCGCGCCTTTTTTAATGTTTATTCTGTTAAAACACAATCTATACATGTCTTACTTTTTGTAATATGACTGCATAACCTTTTTATATTTGTAGACTTATCTAATTACATACTAATTATAATTAGGTACTTATATTAGATCATTCACGACGAAAAATGCACGCTTATGATTTTAAAATTGTGGCTTGACTATTAATTAATTAATTTAGAATTATCGAAAGCTTCAGGTCGATAATTCGGTCCCACTACATACCTAACTTATATTGGTACTTTTGGTACTCGTATAGTGTACTCGTGTCGTGAGTACATGAGACTTTCTAGCAAATAAATTTTTGAAGGGGTTTACCTACGAAAATATTAAAAACTACTTACTCATTTTAAAACACTAACCATAACCAGTAATAGTAACTAAAAAAAAGAAGCACACTTCGTACCTACAGAAAAAATAAAAATCCAAAAGTCTGGAGACAGGGTTTGAACCCGAGTACTCAGGATTTGAAATCAACTACTCGAACCACTCGACCAAAACAAAATGGACTCGCGCGCCGAAATTTGGTGTATACTAAGAACAAACTACTGATAGCACCTGCGCCGCAGCGCTGCTGCGTCTGTTTCGCCGCTAGAACACGAGTTTAGATTGAAAACAACGCCATCTGTAATAATAAGTTGAACTACGAGGTACCAGCGACGATAATAAGTTTTAAGCGAGATAACTAGCAATGTACAGAGTTAGCGTTCTTAGTTTTCTATATTCTTTGGTATTACTTACAAATAGCCTAAGGAATAGATTCCATCAGGAGGCAAAACTTTATCATGGCTTGTAACTCCCACTTAAGGATTCCTACCTACTATTATTTTTTTACTTTATTTTATTTAATAGGCTCACAGAACAAGTTATAGTCTACATATTTAACAGTTACAGATAATGCAATATGTTCAGATCTGGACTACAACTCAAAATATATATGTGTGCACAGAATGAATACGATAGGGAAGATGCATAACGATTATATCGAGAAATTATATTAATAATCCAATAATTATAGCAATTACTGGAAGGATTATTCTGAAATTATCATTTTTATGCGAAATATTATGATTAAAAGTTACGTAAATTGAAACGTACTTTTGAACGCGCAGTGACGTCACTCGAGTCTGTCACTTCAGTAAAATCATTTGAAAACATTGAATAATTGTAAAGAATGGAAATTTATTTATAATGAGTGATATTCAATGAAACTGAAAACATATTATTTCTGTCATTCAAATAATATTCATGCGCTATGAAAAGTTTCACGCGTAGATAATACTATGAGAATTTATGTAAATATATAAATTGACTATATAATTGGATATTAAGTTGTTATTTTTAATATAACCTAAAAAAGAAGAATGAAAATTTTACAATTTTCATGGTATTTTTCTTATTTGATTAATGGTGTCAATACCAATCGATTGATACCCATATTACTTAAATAGCAGATGCCGTTTTCAAATTATACACTTTTTAAAAATTACGGCTCCCCCTTTGGTAAATGACCGCCATTTTGAATTCCCGTCGATGACATTTTCATTCCGTCGGATGAAATCCTTTATATTGGTTCCTAGTATCACTGGAAAAAATGGATTGATTTCTGCATACGATGCAGTTTGATTTTGCTAAGCCTTTTGACTAAGGACCGTGCCAGAATGATAGTGGACAACTGGAATGGTGCATATCTTTTATTCAGAGTAATATTTAAAAATAAAACATAAATTAAACTAAACTTTAACATCCTCTCAATAAACTATTTTTAAGAATTCGCTGTGAACTGCTTATTTTGCTTGCAATCTGACTTTTCTTTTAATATTCTTCATCAGATTTTGGACGACCAAGTCTGTCACTTTTTCTGATGCCCTATTCCACTTTTTTTTAAGTCATTAACCGATGTTGCAGCTTTGACAGTTTTTTGTAGGTGCCGCTTCATTATAGCCCAGTATCTTTCAATAGGCCGGACTTCGGGGCAGTTAGGTGGGTTCATGTCTTTTTCAACTACGTCCACCTTGTTGGCTTTATACCATTCCAGCGTGGCTTTAGAATAATGGCATGATGCCAAGTCTGGCCAAAGTAAAGTCGGTATCCTGTGCTTTTTGATGAAGGGGAGCAGCCTTTTCTGCAAGCACTCCTTACGATATAATTCGGCGTTTAAGGTTTCTGTGGTAAAGAATGCTTTAGATCGCATCCCGCATTGACAAATTGCTTGCCAAATTAATATCTTCTTGCCGAATTTTTTATTGGGTAAACTATTTGGGCAGAGAATTAGCGCAGATAAACCAGGATAACGTATAAGGAATTTATTAAGTGTTGTATACAGTACTACTATTGATCGACTGACATAATACCATTGTAAACAAACAAACCGTGGAACGGTTACTATAGAACTTTAAATGTGACATAGCTTGTATGGTAGCCAGTACTAACATGCTACTATCGTATGTAGGTCGTACACATACCTATCACATTAATATATTCAATACGCCCCCTTAATGTGCATATTCGAAACAATATAAAAGACGACATAATAAAACACATTTAAAACAAAGTAATATCAAAGAACAACTGTAGCAAAATAAACGAACGATCAACAAGCAATGCCTAAACCACACATGCACGTATAGTGCTTCACTCTGGGCAAAGCTTTCGTTAATATGTCTGCAAGCATTGAATCAGTTGACAAATATTTCAACTCAATGCTCTTATTGCTCTTTAATACACTTCTTATAAAGTGATACCTTATGTCGATGTGCTTACTCCGAGAATGGAACATTGGATCACCGGCAAGGCAAATCGCTCCCTGATTATCTACATGTAAAGATAATGGTGCAAACTTACGTAATCCAATTTCAGTAAGCAAACTGTTCAAGTAGATTCCCTCTTTCATTGATGATGACAAGCTTACATATTCTGCTTGACAACTTGAAGTAGAAACGCACTTTTGCTTTTCCGATTTCCAGGACACGCATCCACCTCCTAACATAAACACATAACCTGAATAAGATCGTCTATCAATCAAACATCCACCCCAATCAGCATCTGAGTAACCCTGCAATGACTTACCCGTTTTCTTATATATAAGTCCATACTTTCTTGTATGTTTTAGGTACCGTAGTACGCGTTTCGCTGCATCCCAACATTGTTTATTAGGACAATCCAAAAACTGACTTAAAATAGACACGGTATTCGTGATATCAGGTCTTGTTCCCGTAGATAAGTACATTAGGGAGCCGATTATTTCGCGATACGGGTACTGCTCACTTTCACTGCATTTTTCGATAGATTTAATTATCTTACTCTTCACGTCCATGGGCGTAGATATAGGTTTGCATTTTTCCATATTAAATTTCACTAATAAATCGTCAATGTATTTTTCTTGTGACAATTTAATGCCAATGTCACATTTGTCAAACTCTATGCCTGGCATATATTTTGCAATCCCATAATCTTTTAATTCAAACTTAGCGGCCAGTTCCTTTTTGAAATTTTCGATACATTCACCTCTTTGCGATGCGACTAATATGTCATCAACATAAACCATTACAAAGAGTTTCGTTTCCGAATCTATATCCTTAAAATAAAGGCACGGCTCGTTTAAAGAGGTTTGCAACCCCATGCACTTTAGCTCCTCATCCAGCCTGATGTTCCACTGGCGACCAGCCTGTTTAAGCCCGTATAGCGACCTCTTCAGTCGACACACATCGCCCCCAGTCTTCAGATCAGATAACATCTTGCTGGCTCTTTCATATGTGGCTGAACCTGGCTGTTCCAAACATATGAGGTCTTGCAAACATTCTTCTAGAAGATCTGGCACTTTCATATATATCTCCTCCTCTAATACGCCATTCAAGTATGCCGTATTAATGTCAAGCTGATGTATTTCAAGATCAAGTTCCACTGCGAGTGCAACTAGCAATCTTACAGTGTCAAGTCTGGCAACAGGCGCAAAGATGTTCTGGTAGTCAATGCCATGACGTTGACTGAAACCTTTTGCCACCAGCCTGGCTTTCTTCTTCTCAGTCTTGTCAACATTAAGCTTCGTTGTCAATATATAACGACAACCTACGACATTTCGGCCTTTAGGTTTATTTACAATATCAAATGTGTCGTTCTTGATTAAACTTTTTACTTCTGAAAGTATTGCATCTTTCCATCCTTTTTTCTCATTGCCTGTCAAAGCCTGTTTGAGGGTTATTTCGGCAACTCCAACGAAATCCTGACAGTCTGCATACTCCTCCGTTGACTCGACGGCTTCTTCCGTAGAAGTTTCTGGCTCTGCGTCAACCATGTGGTATATTTTCCGTGGACGCCCAACATGACCTCGCTCCAGACGCGGTCGCCCTGGACCTCTCTTCATTGCCCTCCCCCCATCAACAGGAACGTCATCTTGATGATGATCATGTTGAATTGGCTCGGTGACAATGTCTGGATCGTCTGTCAGTTGACGGGCTTCAACGGATACATCTTGATCTTCAGCTCCAGCTTCAGGCTCAGCAATCTGGTCCATGCGTTCACCCTCTTGACTAGAGATTTCTAGAACTGGATTTTCGTTGCGTAGGATAGGATGGAATTCTACTTCCACTATCTTAGGTTGACTTGAAGTATTTACCGAGTCTTCTTCCTTAATAATGAAGGGGTCAACCTGCAAGTCAACACTTTCTTTCTCTTGACTCTTCGATTCTTGGAATTTGACATCTCTTGACATGATAACTTGTCGTTGTTTTGGCATCCATACTCTGTAACCTTTTCGATCTCTAGGATATCCAACGAAGATCCCTTCCAGGCCTCGTGGCGCGAACTTATCTTTCCCCATTGTCTTGTCCAACACGTGTACTTTTGACCCAAACTTGTGTAAGTAGTCTACTTTGACTGGTCGTTCGAACCACTTTTCAAAGGGTATTCCTCCCTCAAGACTTTTTGTCGGACATCGGTTTCTTATATGACATGCTGTCGCTACAGCGTCTGCCCAGAAACCCGGAGAAAGTCCTGATGAAATCAGCATACATCTCGCCATTTCCACTAAGGTTCTGTTCTTCCTTTCTGCAACCGCATTCTGTTGAGGTGTGCCAGGAACTGTCAATCTTCTTGCTATTCCTTCTTTCTTTAAAAAATCATCGAAATCTCGATTACAGTATTCGCCTCCGTTATCTGTATGAAGGTATGTTATCTTTCGCTGTAACAAATTCTCGACATGGCTCTTGTATACCTTGTGAAAAAGACGGGGGATGGGCTGTAATCCTGAGTCTGGGTGTAATGAAAAGTATATTTACCTTGTTTTGCAGTTTATTTTACCAAACAGATAGAAATTCAAGAATATAATGGTTTCGACAGCTTTTTCACCAAAATCTAGTTGACACACTGACAAAAGAAAAGAATACAGTTTCGAATTTAAATATAAAAAACATATAAAAACATAGATAAAACAAAGAGTTCGTAACATCCTGCCCCTCGTGCAGCAATGCACTAACTTATGTATACGATAAAGCCAAAACTTGCTTTACGTGGCAAGCTTTACAAGCTTTTTGAGGGGCCGGCGCAACGTACCCCCTGCAGTTGCAACGTCTACCACCCTGTTCACGCCATCTTTTCCAGGGAACATCTTCACAATTCGGCCTCGTGGCCATGTTCCTCGTGGCAGCGATTCATCGGCGATAATTACCACGTCTCCAATCTGCAGGTCTTGTCCACGATTTCCCTTCACCGGAGTTCGTGTCTGCATCGTTGGCAGTACCTCGCGCACCCAGCGGTTCCAAAAGTGATCGGATAATCTTAAAGCCTTCTTCCATTCAGAGCGTCCAATCAGGTCACGGTCTTGTAATGTCGATGGGAGGGTTTGATTCGATGAAGATCCGATAAGAAAATGGAACGGAGTCAATGTGGTTGGATCGTCTGCATCCGTGGACACGTGCGAGAGAGGGCGCGAGTTTACAATCGCCTCGGCTTCCGCTAGCAACGTCAAGAAGGTTTCTTCCTTGGGGCATCTTTCATTAAGAGTTGCTTTCAACGCAACCTTCACTGTTCTGACAAGGCGCTCCCAACATCCTCCAAAAGTAGGTGCCGCTGCTGGGATGAAACTCCATTTTATGCCCTTGGTGGCAGCAAAATCTTGCACGTCATGTGTATAAAATTCGCGCAGAATTCTGTTTGCGCCAACGAATGCGGTGCCATTGTCAGAATACAAAGTCTGCGGTACCCCGCGTCTGGCAATGAAGCGTCTAAATCCCATTATTGCGGAGTCTGCGGATAGGCTGTGCACCAGTTCCAGATGGAGGGCCCTGGTCGTCAGGCATGTAAAGAGGGCCACATACCGCTTCTCATGGCGACGTCCAATGGTTATGTTGACCGGACCAAAATAATCTAGGCCAGTATATCGTCCTATTACTGCAAATACCGGTTAAGTGAGTTTAAGTCGAAAATTAGTTTTTTAGACCATTAGAATTAATTTTTCAAGCTCTACAAACTGGTAAAACCCATTTTTTGATATGACCCTTCGTTCCGAAGATAGCTTATAGCATAAACCGGCTTAATGATGATTTTTTAGCATTATGTACTGGAAGAATGACATATGTCTATGATAACACAAAGATTTATAATTTCTCCTCCAAGTAAAAACTGCTATCGCGTTTTAACGTATTTTTGCATACTTATTTAATGAAATTATAGTATTTTTTTGTTCTGAAAGTAAGTACTAAGTATACTTATTGGTATTTGCGTAGAAGATTATCTAGTAAAATTATTTACTTTAAGTCAAGCTAAATATATTAAACATGTTTATAGTGTTTTTCCTGAAAATCGTCTTATTCGTCAAACTGCAATATTGTACAGCCAAAAACCTATATATAGACTTACTAGGTTTTGTATGAAACTATATTCCAGTTTTAAGGAGTAGCTGTACAGGTAGAACCATCAAAGTGCGTTTACCAGAGGTTTTTGCATGAAACTTTATTCCAGTCTTACCGTGTATCTGTACAGGCAAAACCAGCTAAGTGCGCTTATCTGCTTCACACTGTAGCTAACTTCACTCAGTTGCGACTGACGCGCCAATACAACGGTTGAGTTTTGCAATTTGGTCTTTGATTAATTGTTTACCAGCTCAAATTAATGCTAATGTGTGTTCTAAAATGAGTGCTAGGAGCAGAAGACTGGTTAGAATAGCCACGGGGAAGGATGCAGTAACTACTACAGATTTTAATAAAGAATGTACTAGAACAGTTCTGCAAAGGGAGTAGATACATTTATTTCGGGTATTTGAGTAGGTAAATTAATATAAGGTCAAAAGGTCATAACGCGATCGCTCCGTGCCGTAGTAAGCAAGCTCTATAGCTCCATGCCGGCCGGTTGAAAGTGTAAGTTAGTTTACAGTGTCTGAGTCATCATCATCATCATCATATCAGCCGAAAGACGTCCACTGCTGGACATAGGCCTCCCCCAAAGAGTGCCACAATGACCGGTCTTGCGCCACCCGTATTCAGCGGACTCCCGCGACCTTTAGGTAGGTTTAGAGGAGGTCATCAGTCCACCTTGTGGGGGGTCTACGGTCTACCCACGCTGCGCCTTCCGGTCCGTGGTCGCCACTCGAGAACCTTTCGGCCCCAACGGGCATCGGTTTTTCTTTATTGGTTCTACGGCAAGTTGACATCCAACGTGCCTATTTTGCGTGAAAAAGGGGTAGCACTACACTAACCACCCTAGTTCCTGTATGAAACCTATTAGTGTCTTTATATTGTTTACTGCTTCCTGCATTGTGTTCGGATTTCCTATGTGTTTCTTCCTGTATACTTCTACCTGCTTACAGTCTAGTAGAATGTGTCTAGCAGTCTCTTCTGCCCCCATGCCTGCTCTGCACAAGGGACTGTCGGTGATTCCCAAGTTGTAGAGATGTTTGTTTAGTGTGTTGTGTCCTGTTATGATGCCTACTACTTTACGTAGTTGGGTTGGTTTCTGTGTGTTCTCAGTAGTCTGGTTGTGAGTTTGGGATTTTGTTTTAATATTATTTCTTTTGTCTGCCTGCATGTGTCTAGGTCTTCCCAATGCCTTTGATGCAGGTGTTTTATGTATCGATTTAGTTCATTCTGTATGTATTTTTGTGGCAGGGGCACAATTGGCTCTGGCCCGTATGCCGGTGTTTCTGAGCCTTTCCTGGCTAGTTCATCCGCTGCATCGTTTCCTCTCGAGCCGCTGTGTCCCTTTACCCATTGTCTTTACAATAACCTAACCTAACCTAACCTGAGGTAACTTTTTACCTTGTTCTTGTCTCCGCATACCTCTACGAGTGTTTGGTGACATTCGTATATTAGGTTAGGCCTGAAGTGAAGTTGTCGCTGCTCAGAGCCTGAAGCACTGATTTGCTGTCAAAGAGTATTCGTAAGTTTGTCTTTGATTTTTCACCTCTTTTGTAACCTTTTTAATGAATGAATAACTATTAATAAAGTGATTAAATTTCAGTTTATTAATTTCAAACACGAACAAATTATTAATTGCAGGCTATTACATGAATCCTTTACTTCTAAAAACTACTTTTTTAGTCATCACACGGTAATCAGTAATATTTAGTGAAAATATTTAGACTTAAGTGAGAATTTCCAATATTTTGTACATGTAAAACCGCTTATACTTGGATCAAATTTTGGTAAAGTCGAAAAAACTCGAAATCTAAGAGGTATTTACTGTTAGTTTGTGGTTTTTAAGTAAATTATATGTAAGTTAAAGCTAAATAGATTGATGTATAGCCATCAAATGCTTTTCTGAAGGATTTATACAAAAGTGTGTTTGTACAGGAAAAACCGATTAAGTACGCGGCTCTTTCGTTTGAATTGTATTTTTAACGTCAATAACATACAGCCTGGATCCTTTGCATGACAATGTAGTAAACTAGATAAAATTACACTTAGGAATATACCAATGCAGTGTAATTTTGTTTATTATTTTAAATAGAAAAGAACATCCAAACATTCAAATGGCTTTATCTCAAAACGCGTTTTTTAGACTTAACCGGTATTTGCAGTAATAGGACGATATGTAAACGCTCGCTGGTGATGAGCTAGTCTTTGTGGCGGAAGATCTCCAGTGGTAGGATTCAGGGGCCGTGATTTGCGTATTCTACAGAAGAGGCACTGGTTTGCAACGGCTCTAACCGTGTCGCGAAGTCTCAACAACCAGAATTTCTGCCTTATCTCGTTTATTACAGACTCATGATTCGCGTGACCTGCCAAGCGATGATAATGTTGCACCAATAAGCGTGCGACTGGGTGGCGACCATCAAGTAAGATTGGGAAACGTGAGTCGGGATCGATGCCTTGAACGGCTTTAATCCTTCCAGCCAAGTGTAAGAGATTATCTTCTCCCATAGAGGGCGATAGTTTGATGAGGCGGCTGCTTGAAGGAATCGGCTTCGAGTCAAGGATGCAGTGAAATTCTTGAGAAAAGCTGTCCAGTTGAATTTGCTGCAATATGTGCCTTTCAGCGGCTTTCATGAGATCGGCGCTCAAGGGTGTAAGGGTTGTAGACGTTGATGAAGAGTGGGAGCGTACAACCCCACTATTTGCTTTAGAATTTCGAATGGAAGCCAAAATATTTCCGAAAATTGCCGCAGCTTGATGTACCCGGGCTGTGGCACGCAACAATCGTAACCAGTCACTGAAGCGAGCTAAGTTCGCTGTGACAGGTGTGGGTAAAGCTGTAACAGATGTCAGTCCCACCAGTTCGTTCGGATGACACTTGAGCTCTTCGCGAACTGGTGCGACGCCAAGTGGCTCCGTGGGCCAGTCCTCTGGGGACTTTAAAAGATATGATGGACCGCAAAACCATCTGTGATTAGGGTCCAAATTGATTGGGCGCAGTCTCGTTGCGTCATCAGCTACATTCAAGTCCGTCGGTACCCATCGCCAGTCTTTGACCGAGGAATTCTCCAAAATTTCACCTAGCCGATGGGCAACGAACGGCTTAAATGCTCGCGCATCGCTGCGCAACCATTGGAGGACAGTCATCGAATCAGTCCAGAAATACGTGCGTACCGGTTTTTTTCGATGGCTGTCCTTAATGACAAGTGCCAATCGAGTAGCTATCAAAGCGGCTTGGAGTTCCAAACGCGGGATCGATGTTGGTTTTAGAGGCGATACCCTTGCTTTGCTTGCGATGAGAGTGAGCTTGATGCTGCCGTCAGGGTATATCAAACGCCAGTAGGCAACGCAGGCGTAAGCAAGCTCACTAGCATCTGCCAGGACATGTAGTTCCCTGTAAGAAGGCTCATAACCTTTCGCCTTCGCATACCAACGCGGTAACTTAAGTAATGAGACTTTTGACAGGTCTTGAAACCAATCAAACCACTTCGATGCTTCTGTTTGTGGGAGCTCTGTGTCCCAGTCGATATTAGATCTCCAAGTTTGCTGGAACAATATTCGTCCCTTAACGACTACAGGCCCTAATAAACCTAGTGGGTCATACACGCGCATGACATGTGACAGCACCTTGCGTTTTGTTAGAGAATTATGGGTGGTTTCAATTAAGCCTGTGCGAAACCCTAAAGCATCTGATGTCGGATTCCATTGTATGCCTAAAGCTCGGATGCTGTTATTAGATTCGCCAAGATCGATTTCCAAAGGTTGAGAGGCCCTGAGGTCTTCAGGGACAAGGTGCAATACCCCTGGCTCATTGGAAATCCATCCTCGCATCTCGAAGCAGGCTGCACTGTGCACGGCTATTATGTCTGCTGCCAACTGAGCTGCTTCGTCGACGCCATCTTGTGAGTCAATGTAGTCATCCATGTAGTGGCTGTACAAAATGGCGTCCACGGCTCTAGGGTGTGTAAGTGCGTGCTCCTGAGCATTTTTATTTTTTATAAATTGCGCAATAAACGGGCTACAACATGCGCCAAAAATGACGGATGTCATCCTAAACTCCTTTAGGGTCTGAG
This sequence comes from Cenopis cana, assembly GCA_951800055.1. Classification (NCBI taxonomy): domain Eukaryota; kingdom Metazoa; phylum Arthropoda; class Insecta; order Lepidoptera; family Tortricidae; genus Cenopis; species Cenopis cana. Next base: position 19,459,253 of record OX637471.1, on the reverse strand, counting down.
TTTTGTCAGATCTCCACAGATATCGAAGAGCGTCCCTGTCCTGCTGTCTAACTCGGACCTGAGGAAACATCTCTTTGATATCTGCGGTCATTCCTATGCGACCCTCCCGGAAACGAAACAGAACCTTAAGCAGCGGCTGTAGCAAGTCTGGACCAGAGAGCAGTAACGAGTTCAGGCTAACTCCTTCATTGCAGGCTGCAGCATCATGAACTACTCGAACCTTCCGTTTGAGAGGATGGTACACCCCGAAATGAGGAAGGTAAAGACGTAAGCTGTCAGATTTGTTGTCATCACGTGTGTAGTAAGTATCTGGAGCACATTCCTCTGCGTAGCCCTTCGAGATCATATTATTTATAAACGCAGTGTATGCCTTAGCAAACTCGACCTCTTTGGCCATACGTCGTTCTAAACTTAAAAATCGTGACATAGCTTGTGGGTAGCTGTCTGGAACACGCTGTATATCGTCGCGCCATGGCATACCTACTTCAAATCGACCAGTGGGCAGTCGTCTGGAAGTCGCTTCCAAAATGTCAACTGCGCGCTGGTCTTGTTTGCTATGTAGTGTCTCGGTTTTCATAATACCTATGGAGTCAAGTTTGTATTGCTCTTTAATCAAGGTTTCTAAATTGTCATCATTTTTTGGTTCAATGTGAGTGTGGTTAACGAAATCAATCAGCTTCGTTTTGCTAGAAGCAACGCCATATAAAGTCCAGCCCAGAGCTGTCAAGCAGGCGACGGGCTCGTTCCTTCTACCAACTCGAACTTCACGGTTGATTGTCAAATGCCAATGCTCAGCTCCTATTAGAATTGTTGGAGTAGCATCATCGTATGTCAGAACGTCAACCAAGTCGGACAAATGTGAAAAGGTCTCGATCGTTTCACGTTTGACCGACTGCGGGCGCAAACACAAAGATTCCATGGCTCGAGCATTTTTCACTAAGAAGGTTTCTTGTGTGTACCTACCTTTAATGTGAAAATCGACATATGATATTGTGGTATTTCGCTCGAGACCACCAATGCCATTTACCGTTATGGCTTGTTGTGGCCCGGTTGCCCCTATGCGTGTGGCAATGCTGGAATCTATGATTGTCGCGGTGCTTCCGTCATCGAGAAGACCATATACGTCACAGGTTCCAGCAGGGCCCGAGACAGTAACAGGTATAATCTTCAAATAAGCACGAGGACGAAGAGCTAAAATCGTGTTAGGTTTCTGTGTACCTGTAGAGGTTGTCGACACTATCACTTTTTCTTTAGACGGTTCAGAAGCACTTGACGTAGGGTGTGTATTATGTTCAGCAGATATTGGGTGTGCGTTATTATCTGTCAATTGCTCATTAAGCGTGTTAACGAGCGGCGGCGATGGCTGGCGGTGAAGAAGCGCGCTATGGCGTAAAGAGCAGCCATCGACGCCACACGGATTCACTTTGCATGTTTTCCACTGGTGAGAACTAGCCCTTAAGCACCTATAGCAAACTTTCGCTTCACGCAACCACTGCCATCTGTCATCGACAGGCAAAGATTTAAATTGTGTACACTCCTTAATGTTATGATCTTTTTTGCAAAATACACACTCTTGCTTTTTTGTAAAACCGGCTTTAGAATTTGACTTTGACGTTTTTGACTGCATAACAGCATTATGAACATTTTCACGCTTTAATGTTTTTTCAGTAGAAATGTTATGCTGCAGTTGTGTCGCACTAAACTCGGGTGACAAACCAAAACGAATATGTTGATCTAACTCACGCCTTAGAAAATCAGACAGTATTTCCAGTTTAGGACGTCCTGTAGCATCCTGTGCTGCAAAGTCTGTCCACCGAATTTTCATTGTAGGGTTAAGTTTTCCAAGAACAGCGTGGAATAACTCGGGAGAACACAAGTATTCAAAGTGATTTAACAACTTTATTGTAGATACAGAATTACGTACCCGATTAGATAGAACTCCGAGCTCTTTGAGGTCGTTACCTAGGCGTGGAAGGTTTTTCAATGAATTGACCTCCTTGTAAACGATGAGCTCGGGGCGCGCGAAGTTATCTTCCAGAGCGCGCATGACTTCTTCGGGGTCCTCCGTTGACATCAACAGCGCCGCCACGGCCTCACGCGCGGGCCCGCGGAGCGCAATATCAAGTCGGTTTAAATTATCTAGCGGAGAAAAATTAGTTTTCGTAACATTGTATGTACGTTTAAATTGCAACCAGTGTAACGTGTTACCATAAAACTGAGGTAATTCCATCTTCCTTATGCTGGAGGCAGAGGCGAGAGCCTTTGCGGCTGCCGCGGTGTCAGCCACTGCTTGTAAAAGCGTGACAGGTTGGTTAAGCTCCGTAGAAATGAGCGGGGGCGTACAGCCAACCGCCTCGGACGCTTTAGTGACGTTTGGTAACTTCGATTGGCCAGTGAGAGGGTTAATAGGGAGTGCAGTTGCCCGCGTGGTCGTTGGTGGTGGTACCAAGCGACCGGGGGATGGGACAGGGAGGCCTTGATCACATCCTACTGCAGTGACGTCTCTATTAACACAGCTGTCAAAATTGTGATTATCTACCCATTTTCTTGTTCTATCTACGCTCACCCGTGTGGAGCTGCGATGGCTCGCGCGGCTTTCGGCGCGGCTACTTTCGGCGTCAGCATCGATGGCCGCCAGCTCGGCTTGCAGCTCGCACTCATCTAACTTCTGCTGTAACGCGGCGAGTTCGCGCTCGCGTTCACGCTCACGTTCGGCAAGAATCTGCTCACGGTCGCGCTCATGAGCAGCGAGTTCTTGTTCGCGCTCAAAGCGGCGACGTAAGACGAGCGCTTCCGCTGCTGCCTTTTGCGCTCTCACAGTTGCCGACGAACGTGATGAACGGCTTCGCGCTGTGTGTTCACTGTGTACGCTTTGGGCCGGCAAACCGGAGCTATTAGGCTGAGGAGCAACTGAGGCGGGGTCGAAATTGGCCGACATTATTTTGCTTTTGCTACGGGTGATCATACGTAATGGAACTAATGAAACTACGTGAATGTAACAATGGTAAATAATGAAATGAATGTAAGTGAAATGAAAAATAGGCACTGAAAACTAAATGAAGGACCAATGAAAAAGACGGGGGATGGGCTGTAATCCTGAGTCTGGGTGTAATGAAAAGTATATTTACCTTGTTTTGCAGTTTATTTTACCAAACAGATAGAAATTCAAGAATATAATGGTTTCGACAGCTTTTTCACCAAAATCTAGTTGACACACTGACAAAAGAAAAGAATACAGTTTCGAATTTAAATATAAAAAACATATAAAAACATAGATAAAACAAAGAGTTCGTAACACCTTGAAAGCATTGAAAACTTCACTCTTCTTGCTAAGAAAGTATACTTCACACCATCTTGTACAATCGTCGATAAACGTGACAAAATATTTTGCACCATTTATTGACGTATGTTTTATGGGCCCGACCACGTCAGAATGTACTATTCTCAGCTTTTCATTGCATGGCCCACTGGAACTAGAAAAGGGTAACATACACATTTTTCCTTTCACGCAAATATCACAATTATATAATTCACTTACATCTGTCATCTTAACATTCATGCCAGATTTATTTAAAACTCGGACGAGGTCCTTCGCATTCAGGTGTCCTAAACGCTCATGCCACAACCATACGTCAACCTTTCGCTCAGAAATCGCTGACACTCTCTCGCAATGTTCCTCTACGTAATATAAATTACCTTTACGTTTAGCAACAAGTTTAGTGTTACCATAGCTATCTTTAACACTAGCTATGTTACCCTTAAACGTAACACTGAACCCCTGATCAGTAATTTTTGCTACTGAAATTAGACTGCATCGTAAATCCGGAACAAATAGAGTATTGGGCAATTGAACTACAGTTTTAGAACCATTATCATCACATGTAAGTAACCTTACCGTCCCCTTACCTTGTACGTTTGTGCTCGAATGCGTTGCTAAGTTTAGCTTACCGGACGAAGGTAATAGTGTATTGCCGAATTTTCCTGCATTATTACAAAGATGAGAACTGCACCCACTATCGATTATCCAGTTTCCATTCTCGTTGTAAGCAGCATTAACATCTGAAATACAATTAAATGTTACAAAATTGGAATCAATTTCAGGTAATTCACTATCATTCGACACATACTTCACAGTATCACTACACTGTTCCTTGTTTTTCTTCGTACATTCAGAGGCTTTATGACCGTACTGGTGACATTTAAAACATTTGTATCTGAATTTCGAATTTGCTTGCTCTGTACCACTCTTAGGTTTGAAAGATTTATTTCCTTTTACAAGAAGTGCCCTCTCTACACTTTCTTTTCTACTCCTGGAGTGTTCCTCTTCCAATATCTTCACTTTAAGTGTCTCCGGATCCGGCAATGAATCTCGAGATTCTATGGCACATCTAAAGTTCTCAAAGCTGGATGGCAAGCTGTACAAAAGCATAATCGAAGTCAGATCGTCATTCATTTCGATTTCCATGTCAGCTAGTTGGCTTTTAACATCGAAAAATCTCATGACATGTTCTCTGATGTCTCCGCCTTCCTCCAATTTGTGAAGCAAGAGCTCTTTTAATAAAGTCGGCTTTTTCGCAGGTCCCTTCGATGCGTGGATGTCATGCAACTTCACCCATACATCTCGCGACGTCTTACATCCTCGCAGATGTCTTAACTCGCTTGGACTTATCGATAAAATGAGATCAGACTTAGCTTTGGAGTCTCCTATTTCCCATTTCGCTGCTTCGGCTGGTTCTGCTGGTTTCTTGATACTCCCGTTCACGTATCCCCAGGCATCGTTCTTTATTAAAATTGCTTCCACTTGGATTTTCCACGTCTCAAAGTTCCTCTGATCGAGTTGATCAATTTTGACAGTACTCATATTTCCAACAAATTTCTTCCTTTTTACGTTCAAAATTCTCCTGAATCAGGCGTGCGGTCCATAACCACTATTGGGTAAACTATTTGGGCAGAGAATTAGCGCAGATAAACCAGGATAACGTATAAGGAATTTATTAAGTGTTGTATACAGTACTACTATTGATCGACTGACATAATACCATTGTAAACAAACAAACCGTGGAACGGTTACTATAGAACTTTAAATGTGACATAGCTTGTATGGTAGCCAGTACTAACATGCTACTATCGTATGTAGGTCGTACACATACCTATCACATTAATATATTCAATGTTTTTCAACACAGATAGACTTATCCTTTTGATTAACCTTTTTACTAGCGGGTACCGTGATAAACTGGGGTCTTGGTAAGGTTTTAAAATCAAATTTACAGTATGTTTCATCGTCCATTATTATGCACAGCCTTTTTTTGGTTAGTACACGATCGTAGAGTTTTCTAGTGCGTTTTCGGACAGCTGCCGTCTGTTTATCGTCTCGTTTGGGCTGTTTCTGTTTTTTGTATGTTTTTAAGTTACATCTGAGTTTGATTCGCTGAATCGTTGAGGGCGACGTATTGGCTTTTTTTGCGGCGTCTCGTACCGAAAGGGACGGCTTTTGTAGAAACATCCGCACCACTTTCTTCTCCAGTGCCGAGTCCCACGTTCCTCGCTTTCTACCAGTCTTAGGCAGATCTTGCAAACTAGTAGTTTCACCAAACTTTTTTATTAATTTGTGCACACCTGACGTACTAACATTGTACTTTTTAGCGAGTTTTCTGAACGTCATACCCTTTAATTTGCACCAGTCGTCTAAAATATTTTTGCGAACTTCTAAGCTTATTCGTCCCATCTTAACAATGCATTAGAATTGAAACTGATGTTTGTCACTGTCAAAAAATACACTAAACTGGCCTTTGGGGCATTCCACGTCAAGCGGACAGGTAAAAAAATTTGATGTTTCCGATTTTTGTAATTTTTATATAAGTTATACCTACATATGTCCTAGATACAGGTATACAATATTTTTACAGTAGCATATATAGTTATCGAGTTAACGGACATTGAAGTTTTGACTACCCAGCGGGTACGCGCTACTTTAAGTGTCATAACTAAGTGCTACAAAAATATTATAAGGAAAACAAAGCAGTGAAATCTATACTCGAATTACTAAGCTACCAAACTGCATTTTTGGAAATTAAAAAAAAAATTTTTTTTTGGTCAATAATTGTTTTTAATTTTTATATATCCAAATTTCTCAAAGTTGGACCAGTTTAATATTTTTCATTTTTTTTTTCTAAATAGGTTATAGTGTGTAGATAACCCTTGCAAAGTTTCATAATGGGCCTGGAAGTGGTTTAGGAGCTAGATTAAATCAGTTACAATGATGGAGCGCGGCGGACGGCGCCAGGCGTCCGGCGTCTGCGGCCCACTAGCGACAGTTTACAGAAAGATCCATTCTACCATTTTATTTTATTTAAATAAGAATAAAACAATATATTTATATCATACAACAATCATTTTATTTACAAATTTTTACAATTTTATAAGTATCACTGTTACTAGTGCGTTTTATCATAATACCTGCATCGGTTGGAATAAATGCGTGGTATTTTTTTGTACCCGGTATTGTGACTGCTGATTAAAATCTGTCTTTTAGAAAACCTCTGTTTTCTTCAATGTCTTCTTTTCGAGCATAGTAAATATTCGTTTGAGGCATTGATGATTTAGCCCATTCGTACAACCGCTCAGGTGTCGTGATGGTTTTGTTTGACGCTGACTGCAAGCTAGCCCGTGCCGCCAGGCGTTTTAAATTGCGGCCGAGACCGTCACACGGCCCTTTGCCATGTGAAGTGGCATGAAAATGTAGTTCTGCATCTGTACCAAAATCTTGCTTGTAATGGAAAAGATTAATGAAATTGAACCTATTTTTGAAATGTTGTGAAGCCCCGTCAGTAATGTAAATAAATTTCGTTGAAATTATGTTGTTGTCCTGAAGATGTCTATGTAAAATTTGTTGGAAAGTATAGAAAAAAGCAGTGTCGTGTTTTAAATCGTTTGATATCAGCACGATGCTTCCGTGTTTCAAATTTTGTCCTGTTCTGTAATAGTAGACTGATGTCAACAGTGTGGCTTGGTCATTATTCCAATGGAATGATTGCGCAGCATCTTGAACTATAAAGCTATAGTTTTCGGCAAAATCACATTGAGTGATTATGGTACCTTCTTGAACGGAATCTTTTAACAAACGAAAGTATTCAGCTTGTTGGTCTGCTATGTACGCATGTGGCTTCAAAAGCTCTAAGGCTGAGCAAAGACTGTCAACGAATTCATCAGCCAGAAGGATTTGGGTGGCGATGGTAAAGTGATCTGTACCAATCCAGGTATCAAACTGAACATTTGTTATTTCGTTCTCATCGAAGGTTTGCTTCAGGTGCTCTCGTATTTCATTAAGGCCGGGACATTGGCTACAGCGTTCGCCTGTTGGTGATTTTTGTGTCATTAAATGACAAGTTGGTGTCGAACTTGGACACATCATCTTTTGTAGACAATCCTTATAGGTCGTTAAAGGAATCGCCGTATCTTTTGTTAGTGATGAAATATCTCCCCCACTCAGCATTAATTTCACATTTTGGTGATAAGTACACACACAAACTACATGTGTACCTGAATCTCCAGCAAAAATGCATTGTTTAGGCCGTAATGTGAAGAATTTCGAAAGGCCTACTTTTACAGTAGGATACTCTAATTTAAATTGCTGATATAACTCATCCACGTTACACATTAAGAGCTGCTTTTGTAAATGTACTCTTTTCCCGTCATCTAATTTTACAGACACAAAGTCTTTTTTCCCCGGCATTATGCGAGTGTTATCTTCTCTTAAATAAAATGATTTCACTAAATCTATCACTTCCGATGTCATTTGTCGTCCTGCCCGTGGGTTAGGTGAAGATAAGATGCCATTCTTCTCGACTAACTCCTTCGCTTTTCTAGCCTGCCTTCGAGATGCATTAAATTCTTTGGCTAACCTGTTTTTGCTCCACGATTGAGGCGCCAAAGTAAGAATCATAGTTTTCATGGAAACAGATGTGGACGGATCGTTGAATTTATCTTTTAATTGTAAGAGTATTTCGCTGTCGGTGGTTTCGATAATGTCTGTCTGTGTCGATTTCGTTAGGCTATTTTCTTCCGGAATGTAACTTGAACCTTGAGATTGCTGTGACGATTGAACTGACGATTCGGTTGATTGCCTGCTGTGGATAGTGAGGACTACATCCTCTACATCATTATTGATTATTGGCGGCACGCGCACGTCACTTGCGAGACGTTTCCTGCATTGTTTACACACATATAAGTTCTTATTTGTAAGTGACCACTTATCTAATAACACTTTTGACAACTTTCTTAGGTCTTTAGATTTTCTGTGTGCCGGTAATTTAAATGGATTAAAACAACGATCATTATAAGGCGCCATGATAGAAAAAATCCAATCGTTATTAACTGCGCAACAAACTCAAAAAAATAAACTAAAATCACTCGCCACTTGTTACGCGTCCGATGCGTAAGTAATTGCCAAGCCACTGACAAAAATAACGTAAATTTTAAATGCAGAGCGTCATTGCTTTGTCTCTTTTACACGATTAACGTAATTTTCGTAGCTACCTAGAGTACGAAGGAATTCGGCTCAAAGATCACAGATGGCGCCACATATATCCAAGTATATTAAACGTTCAAATATTAGTAGGAATTTAAAATTATATAACAAAAAACATTTTATTGTCTCTATGACCTGTAAACAACGCGAGTTATTCTTTTTTAATTTTCTAAAATGGGTCGACTAAATATTTGTATAGATTTTATTTAAAAATGCGACCTGTAGAGGAGAAAAGCCGTACATACGAAAGCATTTTTGCCCAAGATGATACGGAAATACTTCTTGCGCTTGGTCAATAATATTATTCAATTAGTACACGGAATATGACAGCATTGTAATACCTAGTGTTGGTAATTAATTACTGATTCGTTGGAAGTTTCTGTAAACTGTCGCTAGTGGGCCGCAGACGCCGGACGCCTGGCGCCGTCCGCCGCGCTCCATCATTGTAACTGATTTAATCTAGCTCCTAAACCACTTCCAGGCCCATTATGAAACTTTGCAAGGGTTATCTACACACTATAACCTATTTAGAAAAAAAAAATTAAAAATATTAAACTGGTCCAACTTTGAGAAATTTGGATATATAAAAATTAAAAACAATTATTGACCAAAAAAAATTTTTTTTTTAATTTCCAAAAATGCAGTTTGGTAGCTTAGTAATTCGAGTATAGATTTCACTGCTTTGTTTTCCTTATAATATTTTTGTAGCACTTAGTTATGACACTTAAAGTAGCGCGTACCCGCTGGGTAGTCAAAACTTCAAAGTCCGTTAACTCGATAACTATATATGCTACTGTAAAAATATTGTATACCTGTATATAGGACATATGTAGGTATAACTTATATAAAAATTACAAAAATCGGAAACATCAAATTTTTTTACCTGTCCGCTTGACGTGGAATGCCCCATAAATGAGTAAAAAATTTTATTCTTTGACGCAGGATCAAGTATTTATATGATCAAAAAGTTGTCCACTAACATTCTGGCACGGTCCTTAACAGTGTTTTAACAAGAAACGCAATATTGAACACCATTTTTCTCATGAACTATTAGATATATCGAGAAAATGATAATAACCAAAGTTATAGATAAATTTATGCAAAACATAATTCTCATACAAAGTTTTTGTATAGCAAGAAGCATTTTTGAGTTCTAAAAAAAATAAAAACATTTGGAAACTAAAATAGCCGCCATTTTGAATTTTTTGCGTGGATAGTTTGGCCTCGCTCAGTATAAGTTACAAGTAGCCTAAGGAACAGTTTCCATCGTGAGGCCTAGACATGTGTAGTTCACGAATAAATGATTCAATTGAAGTACTTCACTTGGTGTCTTTCATTCATTCACTAGTTCAGTTCGGATCTATATACTTCAATAGTTCACTTAGTTCAGTACTTCAGTTCATGTGTCATCGTTTCAATCATCTCATAACGCTTTTTACAAAATAGTACATTACTTACCAAGGGCGATAAAACAAAGAATGTCTCAGATCGCAGGTATTTTACGCCCGAGCCGAAGGCAAAGGCGATAAATATGCGATCTGAGGCTTTCTTTATTATCGCCCGTGGTAAGTACAAAATTTTATGTCACCCCTGGCCAGGAAGTGGGTTTTTTCGCGCGCGGAGCGTGCGATAATGGCCACTTTATGGCCAGGTGTGACATAAAATATTTTTTTTTATTTAAATTCAAAATAAATGTAAAATTTGAAATCCTTATCCCCGAATTACTCGAAATCAAGTATAATGATGAATTTTTCGTAAAAAAAATATATTTTTACTTAAATTATTCAAAATATATATAAAATTTGATATAATTATCCCCGAATTAGCCTTAGAATGAGAGAAACGCGACGCGACGAATGACTGATCAATATGATTAGTAAATCGGTTGAGCTACTGAACTAGTGAACTAAACTGAACTAGTGAACTAAATGAGTGATATACTTCACAGTGAAGGATTGAAGTATATCACTCTTTTCTTTTTAGTGACACATTTTGCGCATGTCTAGTGAGGCCAAACTTTATCACGACTTGTAACTCTCAAGATCCATTTATATGGGGATTCACACCTACTAATACAACGGTTGGTCGAATGCTGTGCAAGTGACGTCATTTGCCAGGGCAAATTTGTAGGAGCCTTTTTGAGGGCCGCTAGCGTCGAGCTAGGTTTGTCCCTAATTTTAGCCCTTTATTGTGCTCTAATTGTTGTTGGTCCCATATAGACATGTGATCGTCTCTAAAAACTGGTTCGATTGCAATCATAAAAAAAAATTAGTCAAATAGCGTATTTTGGTATTTCGTAGTGTACTAGTATAATTACGCTGTATGATTTTTTGTAGATTAAGGAAAAAAATGGCATATACTTTTAGCCCTCTACCGACTATTAACTGTCATAAAATTAAAAAAATATTATATATCATATATTTTAAGTTTATTTAAACTTTATTATTAATTAAATAACATCTTTTGGTATCAATTATATGACCCACTTAGACGACGTAAATTTTTCAAAAAAGGCTTGTTGATCTATTTAGGTAATATATCCAAATTGGTGCTTAAAGCATTTGTCAGGAGCTGTCGTGGATTAAAGACATTACATAAAGCATAAAAATGATAACGATTAAAGCAAAAATATGGCCAAAATTATGTGGCAACATGCCCGGAAAAGTGCGAAATAGGACCGTTGACTGTAGCTGACTTTAGCTGTAAATCAATAAACGTGAATGATATGAAGTTTTCTTTGACTCAAAATTATATAGCCACCAAAGCCACTATGAGGTGTTTATGAAAATGTCATTATCACATAAGTCAACTTACTTACTCGTATTACATTCATTTTATTGAATTAAGTAATTTGTGACTGCATTCCAAGCTGATTTTTGGAATAAAAAATGCCGCAATTTGTATTTATAAAAAGAGGCCGCGGTCGCGTTTTATTATATAACGGTCGGCAATTTTATAAAAAAAATGGCGATGCTGCGAGAAAAAACTAAAGTGCAAAGGCTCAATCACAATAAGTAGAGATAGTAAATATGATATAATTCATGAAAACCAATCGTTTGAGGAGGTTAAAGGAGGCCTATATAAAAATAGGAATAAAAGTCTTGTAGTTCGTAAGGTTGCATTCGTGCACCAAGATGCAGCGGATGTTGTGATACCTCACAAATTTATCAACTCCATCATAGCTGATTACAATTCCGACGGGATGCGAATCATCGTATTTCGAACCCAAACAGAAACAGGAATTGAAATGATGGAGAAATTAGACCATTTCTTCGGGGACGGGACATTAAAGTCTTGTGTGTCTCAATTCTGCCAAATATATTTAGTACATGGAGATTATGGGAGTACCTAACCTCGACAATACCTTTATAAGACGTCTTATAAAGGTATTGTCGGTTATTATCATTTCCTAAGAACTTTTCTTGCAAACTTGGGCTGACATAGATTCATGCGGTTAAAAACAAACAAGCGTAGTAACACCAAACTTACCTGGCAGTAGAAAACCATAAATGTGTAAAACTTAGAAACTAAAAAAAGCGGCCAAGTGCGAGTCGGACTTCGCACATTTAGGGTTCCGAACTGACCGCAAAGTTAAGTTGGTTTTAATAGGAAAAATAAGAAAATTTCAAAGAAAAAATCTAATTTATCAATATATTAGTATTTGTTGGTAAAATATACGTAATAACAAACATTATTACCAAATTTTAAGTTTATAGGTAGATATTTGGGACGATAAAAAATTCTTCGGAACAAAATTTCGTAAAAAAAAAAGAAAGAAAAAAAGAATATTTGTATTGTATTGTATTGTAAAAAAAGCTGACTTTGGTGGCATCACATTCCTTTGTTTTCCAAAATGTTTTTAAATTAAAAATATAGTAAGTATCTACTCAATGAGCTCTAAACAATGATACCCCACTCGATAGGGTAGGGTAAAAAAATGTTTTTCGCGCTCCCTTTAGCTGTATTCCCCTTAAAAACATTTAAAAATAAGTTTTGACTATTTGTATGGCTTCGGGCCAACAAGATGTTTATACTGTATAAATTTGAAGCCTATAGCTCCAACCGTTTGGCTGTAAAACCTGTGTGACAGACGACGGATGGACGTCTGGGCGTCACCAATAGGGTTCCGTTTTGACCCTACGGGTACGGAACCCTAAAAGTACAAAAAATTGAAGTTAATATTGAAACTCTGCCGTGTCAGACGTATTTCTGTTATCTTGATAGAATAAAGATACGCTTAACCTGTGCAAATATAATCTACTAATAATAATACAATCAAATAAATCAATAAATAAATATTATTATTATATAATATAATATAATAATAATATAATCTACTAATATAATCTACTATGCTTAACATAATACTCAAACAAAATTTCAAAAAAAGTCTTTAGTTATAGAGATATTCCATATTACAACATAAAAGTTTTTTGACTTTTTTGTAATTGATTTACGCGCATCTCTTGCATTTCGAGTTAAAATAATTTCGCCTGACTATCCGCAATTTTTTTACAGCGTCCGGATATCTACTTCCTCAACTTAAGCAGCTAATAACGCAATAGGCCCGGCTCGCGGTGAGGGTGGCGGGCGCGGGGGTACGCATAAATATTGGTACTAAAGTATTTATTAAATGTATAAATATCTATATATATTTTTTCAGTTTCTTAAACATTATTTGGCTTGCTCAGATAAATATGATGACTGATGACGGGTAATATGAGTATATCTTTTAGAATGATTAATGTGCTCAGATGTTATTGTACCTATGTATGTATATTTCTTTTTGAAGCCTTGGAAATGCTCATATATTTCTGAAATCGACTTTACTAACATATATAATGCATACACACGCTCGTAAAACACAAGCATACTTTCGTCAGTCGGTTGAGCACATTGATGAAGTTAATATACATCAAACACATGAATTGAATAACCTGCCTTGGTCTGGGCGTATATACTAATGCGTTTTACTAGGAACGCTCATACAACAAAATCTTTCAACTTAAGATATATGTGTTACGCGTGACTACCTCAATAAGCCCCAGCTCTGGTTGCAGACACACTCATACAATATTCTTCTAATTTAAGTAAACGCGAGACACCGCAAACGACCGTCAAGCCCCGCTGGTTTTGGTAACGCGGTTTACTATTAGCGCTCATACAACGAACGCTTCCAACTTGAAAATAACATAGTTGCACGCTACCACCAAGTATGAAACAGTGGTCACACCAAACTATTTTTATGGATTTAATTCTATAACTATGTATGTTTACAAGAAAAAAGTAAACAGATATTATTCTTCACGACTATTAAAATACAAAACAGCATTTAAATATTACATAATTCGCTAAACTCACGCGATACTATGCGATTTTTTGTTTTCACGTTTACCAAAAACTTTAAAGTCGATTTACTCAAAATGGTGTTTTTTGAGATCTAGTAGAAATATTATAGGTCTGACACGGCAGAATTGGTCAATAATTGGCAGGTCATAGCTCACGTACGCCATTTCACTAAATTTAGGTGTATGGTTTATTTTTAAGTTGTAAAAAATTTTGGGTACCGTAAAATGGGGTGAGTTGGCACAAAACCGAAGCTCAAACCCGAATAAAAGTTTATTTTTGTATGTGGCGCATTGATTTATTTACAAAATAAGTGTTCCGTATGTGGGCATGTTAGTTTTTTAATGATTTTGTGTTCATAACTTTAACGATAAACACAAAAAGTTGGAAATCCCACCTCACCCCGTAGTTCAGGAAGGTTGGGGTGAGGTGGGATTTCATACTCAGGCGAGTTTGGGAAATTGTAGGAGCAACACTTTGGGATTATGCATATTATAATAGCATGATTTGTAATTAGAATGTATATTTTACGTAGCAGTAGCCCATAAAAACCAGCTCACCGCTCTGCCATCCCTATTCTCCCCATTCATAACCCAACTGTCCTCGCAATCCCTACTTACCCCATTTTACGGTACTTATACCCGCCATCCTGACTCACCAGTAGTCATTTAGACATTCGGCCATTTAATTCAGCTTACGAATTCAGGTGAGCTAATTCCACCGCAGCTGACATCGTTTATGCATTAGGATGTGGTGGTTCAATGTCCGAGTGGTCCACCGTGATCTATATTTTGTATAAGCCAAGTGTAAAAGTATAGGCATGTATAAATTGAACATGGCATGTATGGTTTTTTACTAAACTATCCAAGTCCTAAATTACGCAACTTTGAACACGATCGATCAAATCAGATCACCATAGGATTCGGATTTATAAATCTATCAACACAACAAGGACTATCATACTAAATAACATGTATTTCTTGTTTTCAGGCGAACTTACTGTCATAACATTAGGGCCTCTAACGAATATCGCCTTAGCTATAAGGTTAGACCCGGAGTTTATTAGTCGCCTGGCTCATCTTTACATTGGTGCGGGTCATATTCACGGTATGTTCTTATCTAAGGCGTCAGTTTCGTTAATGAATAATTACTAAATAAAAAAATCCTGGCATGCAACCGACTTCCGCGTAATCTACGCCCTCGTGTAAGGAGGCACTTTCATGTTTTTGGCAATTAATCTAACTTTGTGAAGTTTAGTCTCCTTGGAGGTTTTAATAGTAGTTTATGCAACTGGTACATAATGAGGGGCATTAAAACACGAGTGTGTGTCACACGAGTGTTTTAATGCCTAATTATGTACAGTACAACATACCGAAAAACCATATCAATCGGACCTCTTTTAGAGTACCAGAGCAACGATTTACTAAATGTACTACGAATTTTTTTGTATGAGCTGCACCTTTTCCGGTATACCGTACTTCCGGCTCAAATTTCGAGATGGCGACAGGCAGATCCGTATTCTGCAGGGTCTAAACCCTCTGATAACGTTGTCACCCCAACTGTTACATGATTTGCCGCTTGCATTGTTTAGAGACGCCTTTTGTAATTCTGTTCCTGCTCTAATATGGGTGTAGATAAACGAAACTATTCCTACACGAAAATGAATACATTACATTGTGTTGCCTGGTTGTAAGGCTGGAGATTATCCATCCCATAAATGGTATCCCCCAGACTTGAGTATTTGTTGAATCATATGAATAAAAATATAAGCAGTTTCAAACTTATTATACAAATCTGAATTGAATATAAAGTAGGTAAAGATTTTTCAATTTCTTTTACCTTTGTGCCGGTGTATAGACATACGAGTATGTTATAATTATAAAGTTATTTCTCATTATTTTTAATTATGTTAAATTGATTTGTAGATGATATGAATCCCGCGCCTGAATTCAATGCTCGCATGGACGTTGAGGCTTACCACATTGTTTTGGAAAACGTACAACCAGACAAAGTCACACTTTTGCCATTCTCACAAGTGAAAAGGGACCTGAACTTTAGCAAGGTAAATACATAGTAAAAAATAATATATTATTGCCGAAGGCCTGCCAAGTGCCAACTTAGGTCACCCCGGTTTCCGTCAGGACATTACATAAAGTGATTTTCTCAAACAATGCAAACAACACAAGTATTTGAAACAATACGAGGAAACAAAATTCTCATATTCATATTGAGAGCGGGCGAAGAGCAACACTAGCGAGCAACACACAAACTTGAGAGCACCGTATTTTTATATTTTTTATTAGTAGAAAAATTTAATCAATTCCGTTATTCCGTCTGAAAACAAGTTTGACTTTAATGCAATTCCTTACTTGCCATGAACAATTCGGCATATTCATCTACACACACTGGTCAATGATCTATACATGACTGAATAAAAGCAGTTGTTTTCCATTATAGGATTGGAGACAACAGGTCTTAGGTGCTATTGACAATGATTTGGTCAGAGCTATGAATAAGTACGAACAGATTCCAATGAAGGAAAATGAACGTTGGCAAGACCTTGACCCTGCAGTGATCGCAATAGCAATCAACCCAGACTTGGTGAATGAATACGCTTTCTCTAGGAACAAAATAATTTTGAATGGTAAGTTAGTTACAAGAAACATTACAATTTCAGCACAATAATTCATTATAAATACATTAAAATAGGTTAAAAAGTATTTTCTTCGGATGATTAACTGGAAACGTTGCTAAAAGTATAAACTTTTCTAACTCTTTCAGGTGAGAAACGTGGAATTAATACCAATGAATTCGTGGAAAAAGATAAAGCCAACGTCAGGGTCGCTCTAAACCTCAATAAAGAGCAATACAGAAACTTCTTGTTCAATGTGTTTTCCACTGAAAAGTAGTATTAATCATTATTAAAATATAACAGTAAAACAATGTTTTGTAGTATCTGAAATGATTACATATTCTACAAAGAAGTTCATGTTTTATATTCATATAAAAATCAAATAAAAACCCCGACTTAGAACATATAGGTAGCTAAGCCCGTATCTGCCATAAGACTTTCGATTTAAAAAACCGACGCACATATACCTACATATATAAAACTAACGTATTCTTAACATCTTTCCTTAACGTAGTGGCACCACTCGAAGCACTTGGAGCATAAAGAATAGACCTTTACTTGTCATATTGATAATGACATCCACTTCGGCCATAATTATGTTCCAGCGTTTTTTAAGATTTGTTTAGTTTTATTGCTGAAATCACTAAGGAGGTTGGCTTACATTTTTGAATGTATACTTTATTTTCTGTAAACATTATTACTTAGTTATGATTTCGTGAGTAGCGTAAGATATTCAACATTATCTTTTTAAAGAAATTTTGCATTAGAATACAATTTGAATTATTTAGAAGGGACGTACATTACTGGTTCCTATTTTTTTGACAATTTTTCCATGATTGGTTCGTCGTATTAACTTTTAGTTACCTATCCAGTTATGGACAATATGTCCATGAATGTGTGTCCGTAGTTGGATTTATAGTTTATTTAGATGGCACCTAACAAGATTATACTTAGGCTTCAGCAGATGATTAATGCCGTCGCAGCGGTGCGAGTGAACGGCGTGATAATGCGGCTACATTAGGCGGGATAAGGCGGCTGCAGCAAAGCAATACGGAGTGCCGAGAATTACGAGGGGTGTTCAATAAATTCTCGGTATTGATATCTTTTAAACCTTTTTAGTAAACTTTTTAATACTGGCCGGTAAGTGTCATTCATTAACATAAAAAAAGGTAAAATTCAAACGGCGATGTTCTTTTGTTTTTCTGCAACTGCCGAACAAACGTGATCACAATGAGCGATTTTTCAATGTTAATTAAATTAGAGCACCGGGCGGTAATAAAATTCTTGACCAAACAAGGAAAAAATCAAAAAGCTATAAAAGAAGAAATGGATTATGTTTACCGAGAGTCTGATGCTCCTTCTTTATCAACAATTCAAAAGTGGTCAAGTGAATTTAAGTGTGGGAGAGAGAGTATCGAAGACGACCCCAGACCTGGTCGGCCCGTTGAAGCTTCTTCACAAGAAAATATAAAAAAGTGGAGAAAATTATATTGGAAGATGCTCGAGTGAAGGTGACAGCAATAGCTCAAATAACCAAGCTTTCTATTGGTACTATACACAATATAATCCATGACAATCTTAATATGTCAAAAGTCAGTGCGAGATGGGTACCGCGAATGCTGACGCCGCTTCAGAAAAATACGCGCGTTGCTTGTTGTTCCGAATTTATTCAGCTGTGTGGTGAAAATCCTGATGAGATACTGCAAAAGATTGTTACCGGAGATGAAACCTGGGTTCATCATTATGACTCTGAGAGCAAACAAGAGTCCATGCAGTGGCACATTAAAGGAACTCCTCACCCTAAGAAGTTCAAGGTCATGCCTTCAGCTGGAAAGGTCATGGCCACAATATTCTGGGATTGTGATGGAATATTGCTGATCGATTATAAAGAAAAGGGTGTAAATATCACAGGAGGGTACTACGCTAATATTCTACGCCAATTAAGAGAAGCAATCAAAGAGAAGAGAAGGGGAAAATTAGCCGACACTGCTTCTTCTGCACGACAACGCCCCTGTGCATACTGCTCATATCGCCAAGGCTGCTGTTCGGGAATCTGGGTTCGAAACTATTACACACCCACCGTATAGTCCAGACTTAGCCCCGAGTGACTTCTTTTTGTTTCCCAACCTCAAAAAGGACCTACGAGGAAATCGATTTTCTGACGATGAAGCTTTGAAGACAGCACTGGAGGAGCATTTTGACACTAAAGATAAAAAATACTTTTATGAGGGGTTAAAAAAACTAATTGACCGATCTTATAAGTGCATAAACATAGGGGGGGAGTATATTAAAAAATAAAATAAAAAAACCTATCGTATTCTTTTGTTTTCATTCTCATACCGAGAATTTATTGAACGCCCCTCGTACTCTGCATAACAAATTAACGGGGAAAAGTCCTATGCAATGCAACATGCGGAGCACAGTTTTAACAAATGCAGAAGAGGATCATCATCATATCAACCGAAAGAGAAAGACGTCCACAACTGGACAAAGCCCTCCCCCAAAGAGTGTCACAATGACCGGTCCTGCGCCACCCGCATCCAGCGAACTTCCGCGACCTTCACCATCAGGTAATCAGTCCACCTTATGGGAGTCTACCCACGCTGCGCCTTCCGGTACGTGGTCGCCATTCGAGAACCTTTCGGTCCCAACGACGGCCTTTCGGTTCCACGTGCAATGTTCCCCGCCCACTGCCACTTACGTTTAGCCAATCTAAGGGCTATATTGGTTACTTTGGTTCTGGAATGATGACCTATTTTCTGATGCGATGACGCAGAGAAACCCGGTTACATATTAAAATACCTAAAATTGATATACCTATTGTCAAAATACCTATGTACGAAATACCTATTTTTAAAATACCTAACAGTTATTTAACCTACAGTTTAAATGACCGAAGTTTGAAATACTTACGTTCAAAAAACCTATTTAACGAAATACCTACTGTTCAAAATCCCTAACGGATGAAATACTTAATGGACGATTCGCCAAGTTTGATATACCTACGGTCAAAATACCTACAGTCAAAATACCAAGAGTACATTATCGCGACAGGTTTTTAAAAATGGGTTTTTAGGGGCCAGAATGGCTAAAACGGAACCCTTATAGTTTCGGTCTGTCTGTCTGTCTGTCTGTCCGTATGTCACAGCCGATTTACTCGGAGACTATAAGTACTACAATTATGAAATTTGGTAGGAAGATGTATACTATTAACCGCTACATAAAAGTAATGTGAAAATAGGAAAAAAAAATGTTTAGGGGGGCACCCCATACATTTAACCGGGAGATGAAAATTTATTTTTCAATGCAAGTAGTTGTAAGGGGTATTTTTAGATAGGCCTTTAAAAATAATATCGAGGATAATAAGAAAGTTTTCCATTTAACTCAATGTACTTATTTTAATTTGCCAAAATAATTAATACGTGTAGCTAGTCTGTAAGTATTAATTTGGAACAAATAAACAAATAATAATCGTTGGTGAGATATCAGCTTCCAAAGTTGTACAAAATGTGTTGTGTACCTGAGAGTACCTGAGAATCTTCATAGTTTGGAAATTAGAGGGGAATTTCCAAACTATGAAGATTAAAATTCTGAAAACAATTGAGGTGGTGTATAATAATAAATACTTTCAACGAATTTTGGTTTGAACAAGATGGGATTGGGTCTTTGAGTTTTCACTGAAAAACTGTCTTGCCTAAACGAAAGGACGTAAGCGCTGTGACTTCCCTATGAAGATACGACCTTTTTTGATCCAAGGTTAGTGTTTTTAAAAGTGGACTGCTAGGTGTCAGGTATGGAATACGGAACCCTTCGTTGTGCGTGATCCGACGTAATAATTTTATGGGAAAATGTTCGTTTCTGGCGCTTCGCCGGCCGCTACCGCGGCACGCTCGCTTCGCTCGCTCGGCTCGCGTGCTGTAGGGTTACAGTTCTACCTAACCACTCCTCCTCGCTTCGCTCGTCGTCGTACCTACACCGGCCTGCCTTAGAGTAGAATATGTAGAAGCGGAGAATAGAGGTGGAGATTGTCATAACATAATTTTTTACCTGTACCTAGGGCAGGTCGGTGTAGGTACGACGACGAGCGAAGCGAGGAGGAGTGGTTAGGTAGAACTGCAACCCTACAGCGCGCGAGCCGAGCGAGCGAAGCGAGCGTGCCGCGGCAGCGGCCGGCGAAGCGCCAGAAACGAACTTTTTAGGGTTCCGTAGCCAGATGGCAAAAATCCGTAGCCAGAATGGCGAATGGCTGTCTGTCTGTCTGTCTGCCCGTCAGAATGTCACAGCCGGTTTACTCGGATACTATAAGTACTACAATTATGAAATTTGGTGAGAAGATGTAAATGTGATGTGAAATAAGGAAAAAAAATATTTTAGGGGGGCACCCCATACATGTAACCGGGGGACGAAAAATTTATTTATCTACACACATATCATAAATCCTCTAATATGCGTTCGGAAACCGTAGAAAATGACTCTCATTTCAACATTCAATGAATTTATGGCAATTTTCTTATCTGTGGCTAAGGCTACAGCAGTAATAAAATATTTCATTTTAATCTCATATATGATGTTAAAATATTACGTCAAACAAAACTGTCAAAATTTAAATGTCAAAGTTGACATGTCCCTATCCTAGTATCACTGAAAATTCAAATTCAGTCGATGCGAAATGTCAGCTCGATGTTTTTTTAGTATATATCGCACGAAATTTGAGCTAGAACGACATGATCACATCAGAATAAGGACTCTTTACTTTTTAAAATAACATTCAGGTATCGGTTGCCAGTTCTGATTTCGATATTTCCGCAACCTTGCAAAAAAGGTTGTATTAACACAATTATTGTATTTATTTACTACGGTTTCTGAACCCATCTTAGAGTAATTATAATATGTGTGTAGATAAAGTAATGTATGCAACTGTACATAATTAGGCATTAAAACACTCGTGTGACCTTATTATGAAACTCGCCTTCGGCTCGTTTCATAAAACACACTCGTGTTTTAATGCCCCTCATTATGTACCAGTTGCATAAACTACTATTTCAATGCAAGTAGTAGTGTAGGGTATTTTTGGATAGGCCTTTAAAAATAATATACATGTTACTCAGAAAGTTTTCCATTTAAGTCAGTCGTACAAATTGTAAAAAAAGGTGTCCCCCCCCCCTCTTATTTCCAAAGTATAAAGATTAAAATTCTGAAAAAAATGGAGGTGGTGTACAATAATAAATACTAGTAGGTTGCGGTACGGAACCCTCGTTGTGCGTGATCCGACACGCACTTGGCCGGTTTTTTTAAATAATTTAACTTGTATATAATAACAGTAAACACTTAGCTAGGCTTTAGTACTGTCGGTATTTCGACTGTAGGTGTTTCGACTGTAGGTATTACGACCGTAGGTTTAATGACATATATTGTCCCCCGCGGATACGAAGTAAATCCTGAAACATTGCGCAACTATGAAGTTTCTGAATAATGACAATGTCAACCATAGGAAAAAAATACATATTTACTTATTGCGTGTGACAGAATAGTGAGTGGCAATAATATCACAGACAATATATCGATACACGTTAAGAAGTTCGTATAGCCAAAAATATTGTTTATGATTTAGGATGATGTCCATTATTGTAAATAAAACGTACCTATTACTAGCGTTGAAAATTTCCTGAAAAAATCAAATGATTTTCAGAAGTTTTTGAAAGTTCGTTTTTTTCCGTTTTTTCGGGTTTTTTAAGAAAAATAAGAAATAAATCATTACATGTCATATAGTTTTAATCACTGTCTCTCTCATGATCTATTTCACTCGTTTCTGCGTCCGTAATCATAATCATAATATCTTTATTTTGTAAATGTCGTATTGTCGGTGTAGTCCGTTTGTAGTTGCAAATTAGCCCGAAAAATATTAAATTATTAAGCCGTAGAGAGAGGTAGGGCACAGCAAAATGTCATCTTGCTCGAATTTGGAACAGCCCAATTGGGGAAGTACCTCCGCCTTGCAGACTGCCGCCTTGAAGACCACAGCGATAATAACAGTAGACCTACTGTTGACCTACAACACTAAATACTTGTATTGTATAGTATTTACTATACAAGTACATAGGATTTTGAAATAATAGCCAAAACCTAAATCATAGGTTTTAATTAGCAAAAGTTGACGTAAGTGAATGACAATAATAAGGTGACACGAATGTATAGAAAATAAGAAATGCAAAAGAGGTTTGCTACATAATTAATTACAAATATTAATAAATAAATTCGTTTGTTTCTTTATTACTAACCTCTAGGAATGGAACTCTTTTTACCTAGAGAAAACTTTTTGAATTTTAATGCAACGTTATTTTATATTTACTATATTTCCTGTCAATAAGTAAATTCAATGAAACGTCAATAGGTATGATAAAACAAATTTAAGTAGGTATTGCCTTGATCACTTCCAAAGGTTGATAATTTTGGTTGTGCTAAACTTGTGCATGTTTTTGGCTATTAACACCTAGTGCCACCCCCCATCTTACCCATTGACCAAGGGGCAGATTGAAGCAAGGGCTTGTTAACTTGGAATTTGTTATAATGCCGAAACGATCGAAGAAATTCGTTCTTAACAGTCAGTCTCGTGAGCTTATCATACGTGTTCGTGACTATTTTGAACGAGAAGCTCAAAACGGCGGACCGATATTGCCCGTGACATCGGTGTTGGATCGAGTTGCAGATGCTCTCGACATCAGCAAAAAAACTATTATAAAAATCACGAAAGAAAAATTGGGTGAGACAGGCATGGAAGATAATGTTCTACATTCTCCCAACAAGAGAAAAAGGGCGAAGCTTACCGATGTAGATAATTTTGACGTTGACGCCATCCGCAGGCATATTTACAATTATTATTTACGCAAAGAGTACCCAACGTTGTCGATTTTAGTGCAGACATTAAAGGAAGCTGGATTATTTTCTGGATCAGAAAAGTCATTGTCAAAGGTTTTGAAAAACATTGGATTCCGATACAAACAATGCGACAAACGAAAGGTGCTAATGGAAAGATCCGATATTGCCATGAAAAGGACTGATTTTTTACACGAGGCGAAAGCTATAGATGATTGGGATAATGTAGTTTTTTTGGACGAAACGTGGCTAAATGCCAATCACACAGTTGGTCGCTCGTGGACAGACGATACGGCGGCATCGGCATCCAAAGTCCCCTCCGGAAAAGGAGCCAGACTAATTATTTGTCATGCTGGCAATGCCTGTGGTTTTATAGACAACTGCTTATTGGCCTTTGCGTCTAAAACCACAGGTGATTACCATGAAGAAATGGATGGTGAGAAGTTTACCCAATGGTTCACTAATATGCTGACTAGCCTTTCTGAGCCATCAGTTATTATTATGGATAATGCACCTTATCACTCCATGTTACTTGACAAGCCACCTTCAAACTCTGAGAAAAAAGCCCATCTCATTGCATGGCTTCAAAAAAATGGTGTAGACGCAAGTATGTCTATGTTGAAAAGAGATTTGATTAGATTGATGAATATTCACAGATCGACAGTAAAACGATACGTCATTGATGAACTAGCACTGCAACATGGGCAACGAGTACTTCGTTTACCGCCGTATCATTGCGAGTATAACGCCATCGAATTGATATGGGCACAGATCAAAGGACATGCGGCACGCCATAATACTGAACCTCCATTTTCCACAGCGAAAATGATGAAATTATTAGAAGAAGCGTGCAATCACGTAACCAAAAATAATTGGAAAATGGTAGTGAATAAAACTAAAGCCAAAATATGGGACGATTGCAACAGAGACATTAAAGTAGACAGTATTTTAGATAATGACTTTGAATTAGTAATTAATACAAACGATTCCAGTAGTGATGATGGTGATGGTGCTTCGGAAAGTGATACATAATAAAGTAAAGAATATAAATTGACACACTTGACTCGAATTTTATCGATACAATGATCGAACGTGTAACAACCCTAGACCCATGTCTCAGGATTGACTTCATAGCCGCCGGGGACTGTAGGTATTTTAAAAATAGGTATTTCGTACATAGGTATTTTGATAGTAGTTATTTCAAGTTTAGGTTAATCGTTCAATAGGTATTCCGTCCAATAGGTATTATGAAAATAGGTCAAATAAGTCATAGGTATTTTAAAAAATAGGTATTTCTTACATAGGTATTTTGAAAATAATAATTTTAATATATAACCGAGAAACCACCAGCATACCAGCATAACCCTCTTCATTGCCTTCTCAGTGACTTTGAGCCTTCTCATGAGGCCCATGGTGAGCGGGTTGGTCTCGGGCTGTCCAGAACACAATTTGACTACATTTGATATTTGCCTAGAGCTTAAAGTTTAGTGACTACTACATAAAGGGTCAAAAACTCATATCAACTAAAGCACAAATGGAGTAATGCATAGTTTTCCTACGTAGCATATTGACATAAACCCAAATTGTTCGGACAGTCGAGTTCACAAATATCTTTACAATTTGATTTTCAAAAATTAAAAATATTATAACTCCATGACAATGGGGTCGACAATAGTAGTTTATGCAACTGGTGCATAATGAGGGGACTCGCCTTCGGCTCGTTTCATAAAACACACTCGTGTTTTAATGCCTAATTATGTACAGTTGCATACATTACTTTATCTACACACATATTATAACTACTCTAAGATGGGTTCAGAAACCGTTGTAAATAAATACAATAATTGTGTTAATACAACCTTTTTTGCACAGTTGCGGAAATATCGAAATCAGAACTGGCAACCGATACCTGAATGTTATTTTAAAAAGTAAAGAGTCCCTATTCTGATGTGATCATGTCGTTCTAGCTCAAATTTCGTGCGATATATACTAAAGAAACATCGAGCCATAGATATAGTATATACTCTGTAGTTATAGATGCGCCAACAAGCGACCGGGGCTATGTCTTTCTCATATTATGACGTCAAAATATGGGGATATCATGGTTGCAAAAAATTACTCCAAAAATTTAGTCGGATAGTACTTAGTTACAAGTGATCAAATTCCATAGTGACTAAGTCGCCATTTTGACTCACTAACTAAATTTACACAACATCGTAGGCGATATCGTAAAATAAGTGATCCCGACCGGCCACTTTTTTTGGGATAATCTTACCTATAAATACATATACTATAATACACCTATAAATCACCGGTTATCACCGTTGTATCAAACGGCGATTTCACTGATCCAAATCTATACATTTTGTTCTCGCCGCTCGCCGCTGGTCGCTGGCCTTCCTGCTCGCCGCTTGACTTGCTGGTCATCACGTCACCCAAAGAACCATGCTAAATGTTTAAGTCTCTAGACGATGAAAGTAGTAAGTAATGTCACCAGATAGTGCTTACTATTTCCATGCCCCTTTTTGTCTTTCACAGATAAATTATGTAGTTGTTGGAATAAAAGAATAAACTTCAATTTAGAACAGGTAATTTATTTACAATAATATATTACATTTATAACTTTATTTTTCAATAAATAATCAAATATGTAATAAGCAGTTATAGATTATTTTACCCAATTTAATTTCCTGTTCCCTCAGTCCTCAAATCCATTTTTTCGGGATTCATCCTCTGTAGAAAAACTGAAAAAATCAAATTACTTGAAATTCCCGAAACGTGGGGTAATCTTTAGGGGATTTTTTTATTATTTGTTGGTATCCCGAAATCGAATTATAAACCGACTGAATGGTGGGACATCAATGCTAAGCTGGCTTCTATGGTAGATTTCTACTACGCGATTTGACCGGTTTGTATGTCAAATGTTTGGAGGTTATTTTTTAATTAATTCACATATTTTTCCTATTTCATCTATTGTCTCATGATATAACTAATGATTTAGCTCAGTAATTTGGTTCCGTTGAGATTTTAGAAATAAACACGGGTCCAAAATTCAAAGAAAATGTACTTACGCATGGAATGTAACATCCGCCTTTTTTCGGTCGAAATTGCTTTTACAGCCAAACACTGAACACCCCACCATGTTTGCACTGAACAACCAAACACTACGGATCTGATGATTGGTAAATTATTATTCATTTAAACCAAATTCATCATTAATTTTCCACTTATAAATTGCACTGCTTCTGAAGGGCCGTAAGGACCGGTTTTCCACCCGCCTTCAGGAGTTCGGCTGTAATTCCGTCTTCACCGGGTGCCCTGTTGTTTTTGAGCTGTTTAAGAGCCATTCTAATCTCGTACAGGCTGATGTCCGGGATGTCGTCGGTATAGTGCCGGGTTAGTCTAGCTCTAGGATCTTCCACTAGACCAACTTCGGGCTGTTCGACTCCGTCTTACTAGAAGGGAGAACGCCAAAGGCATGGAACACAGGCGTGGTGGTGCTGTTCTTTAAGAAAGGTGACACCACTCTTCTGAAGAACTATCGACCCATCACGCTTTTGAGCCATGTCTACAAGCTGTTTTCAAGAGTCATTACGAACCGTCTCGCACGCAGGCTAGATGACTTCCAGCCTCCTGAACAAGCCGGTTTCCGAAGAGGCTTCAGTACCATAGACCACATCCACACGCTCCGACAGGTTATACAGAAGACTGAAGAGTACAACCTGCCCCTCTGTTTAGCGTTTGTGGACTATGAGAAAGCCTTCGATTCGATCGAAACCTGGGCGGTACTACAATCTCTACAGCGGTGCCAAGTAGACTACCGCTATATCGAAGTACTGAAGTGTTTGTACGAAAACGCCACTATGTCAGTCCGACTCCAGGACCGGAACTCGAAACCTATTCCGCTGCAGCGTGGAGTCAGGCAAGGAGATGTTATTTCTCCTAAACTGTTCTCCGCTGCACTGGAGGATGTTTTCAAGAATCTGGACTGGAGAAGGCTAGGCATCAACATAAACGGAGAGTATATCACTCATCTTCGGTTTGCTGACGACATAGTAGTCTTGGCTGAAACCATGGAGGATTTAAGTACAATGCTCGATGACCTCAGTAAAGCCTCCGAGCGAGTTGGTCTAAGGATGAACATGGATAAGACGAAGATCATGTCAAATGCCCATGTAGCACCAACTCCCGTTACAATCGGACGCTTTACGCTCGAAGTTGTAGACGATTATGTATACCTAGGACAGACTGTCCAGTTAGGTAGGTCCAACTTTGAGAAAGAGGTCAATCGTCGAATCCGACTCGGCTGGGCAGCGTTCGGGAAGCTACGGCATATCTTTTCGTCCAATATTCCGCAGTGTCTCAAGACGAGAGTCTTTGACCAGTGTGTGTTGCCAGTGATGACATATGGTACGGAAACGTGGTCGCTCACCATGGGCCTCATAAGAAGGCTCAAAGTCACTCAGAGGGCAATGGAGAGGGCTATGCTGGGAGTTTCTCTGCGTGATCGCATCAGAAATGAGGCCATCCGTAGCAGAACCAAAGTAACCGATATAGCCTTTCGAATCGCTAAACTTAAGTGGCAGTGGGCGGGGCACATTGCACGTAGAACCGATGGCCGTTGGGGCCGAAAGGTTCTCGAGTGGCGACCACGGACCGGAAGGCGCAGCGTGGGTAGACCCCCCACAAGGTGGACTGATGACCTGGTAAAGGTCGCGGGAGTCCGCTGGATGCGGGTGGCGCAAGACCGGTTATTGTGGCACTCTTTGGGGGAGGCCTATGTCCAGCAGTGGACGTCTTTCGGCTGATATGATGATGATGATGATGAAATTGCACTGCAAAATATTGCCACTTTGTTTTGCAATCTTCTTGACACTAATGACAGATTACCTTTACCCGACCATGAAAAAATGTCCGGTCGGTGATAAGGACAAAACATCGCACTTTTTTGTACTTCCTCTCATAGGAATCGCAATAAGGCTATCTTTCTCTTACAAAGCGTGTCAGGCCCTTGCATCGAGCTGACATTTCGCATCGACTGAATTTGAATTTTCAGTGATACTAGAATAGGGACATGTCAACTTTGACATTTAAATTTTGACAGTTTTGTTTGACGTTTTTATATTTTAACATCATATATGAGATTAAAATTAAAAATTATATTACTGCTGTAGCCTTAGCCACAGATAAGAAAATTGCCATAAATTCATTGAATGTTGAAATGAGAGTCATTTTCTACGGTTTCCGAACGCATATTAGAGGATTTATGATATGTGTGTAGATAAAATATATTTTTGGAACATTAGCATGTAAAGATATTTGACTATGCTCCGGTAATATGACATCGTCGCAGCATTCGATAGATTTTTCACCGTGGCGGGCTCTGTATAGGCAATCTTTTTTGTTGCGTAGAACCGGCAGTTTGTCTGCGTACTCTACGGTCCTATACTGTTTCATTTCTTCATCAAACAATAAAGGAATTGGCTTATTCTTTTTTAATTGAATAATACTGCGCTTGAAAACGACTAAGTCGATAGCAAGGGAACTGAGAGGGAGTAGAGAGGAAAACCAAGCGGCACGTTCAGCAGGAAAAGTATATTTTTGAACCACTGGTTAAAACAAAATACAAAATAAAATCAATAAAAAAGATGACAGAAGTCAGGTGTAAAAAGGATATAAAAAGGGTAAAAAGGTTGCAACCGCAACATCCCGGCCCCTTGTGTGACAAAGCACACAAACTAACCAGGCTAGCTACATGGTTGAAGCTCTACGCGTCTAACCTGACTAGCTTCTTAGAGGGCCGACGAAGAAGGCCACCTTATGTGGCTACGTCCACCACCCTGACTACACCGTCGCGGCCAGGGAAGGTTGCAGTAACCCGGCCTCGCGGCCATGTTCCCCTTGGTAGATTCTCATCCACGATGAGCACTAGATCGCCGATGTTTAAGTCGCGTTCTCTAT
Source organism: Cenopis cana (assembly GCA_951800055.1). Classification (NCBI taxonomy): domain Eukaryota; kingdom Metazoa; phylum Arthropoda; class Insecta; order Lepidoptera; family Tortricidae; genus Cenopis; species Cenopis cana. The sequence continues at coordinate 19,429,911 of OX637471.1, read as the reverse complement.
TTTCGCCTGTTTGTCGTGGCTGCATGGTCGGTAGGATCTCTTTTACCCAACGGTTCCAAAAATGGTCAGCTAGTCGCAAGGCCTTCCTCCAGTCCACTCTTCGAAGGAGATCTCGATCATTGAAGGTTGCGGGTAGGACCTGGTTTGAGGAAGAACCGATCACAAAATGGAAAGGCGTCAAAGTCTCTTGGTCATCATGACTGACTGCAACGTGACTTAGAGGGCGGGAGTTCACAATGGCCTCGGCTTCTAGTAGGAGGGTCATAAGCACTTCTGGGTTAGGCGCCCTTTCGCGTAGAGTAGCATTCAATGCAACTTTGACGGTGCGAACTAGACGTTCCCAACATCCACCGAAGAAAGGCGCGGCGGGGGGGATAAAGCTCCACTTAATCCCTCTACTGGCGGAAAAATCATTGACCTCTGTTTGGTAAAACTCTCGCAAGATTCGATCAGCGCCAACAAAACAAGTACCGTTGTCGGAAAATATTGTGTCTGGTGTGCCTCTTCTTGCGATAAATCGACGTAAGCTCATAATAGCTGAATCAGCAGAGAGGGAATGCACTAGTTCCAGGTGAACAGCTCTGGATGTCAAGCAGGTATAAAGGGCTACGTATCGTTTCTCCTGTTTGCGACCGATCGTGGTGTTTATGGCGCCAAAATAATCTAAACCGGTGAAGGTAAATGGGCGGCGATGGTGAGCAAGCCGCTGTGGAGGAAGGTTTCCAGTCATTGGATTCATCGGTTTCGACTTTCTTATCCGACAGAACAAACATTTGCTGGTGACGCTTCGTACGGTGCTGCGCAAGGGAAGAAGCCAGTATTTTTGTCTCAACTCATTGACGACCATCTCATTATTCGCATGTCCAGCCTTGCGATGGTAAAACAGAACCAAGAGGCGCACGACTGGGTGATGACCGTCTAACAGTATGGGCGATTTGACTTCGGTACCGACATCTTCTACAGCCTCAATCCTGCCAACCAAACGTAGCAAATTGTCAGTTCCCATCTTGGGTGAAAGCTTTGCTAAGCGACTACTCTTCGGCAACAACTCTCCTTGTTCGATCCGCTGAATTTCTTCTCCAAATGTTTCGGACTGGACTTTTTGTAGGACGTGCCTTTCTGCGGCTGCCATCAATTCCGCTGTCAGTGGTAATAGAGTGGTGGACGTAGACGCGTTTGTATGTTGACGAACTCTAAGATCAGTATTGGGAGTGCGCCTAACGCGGTCCAAATCCGAACGAAATTTAGAAACAGCCTGCAAAACACGAGCAGTGGCACGGAGTAAACGCAACCAGTCACTGAAACGACTGAAATCCGCGGTGACAACCAGATGCCCAACCACAAGTCCCGGAGCCTGCTTATGCTCTTGATGAACTGGAGGCTGGCCAGCCGGTTCCACGGGCCAATCTTCCGGAGGATCCAAAAGAAATGATGGGCCGGTGAACCATCGGTGGTTAGGGTTGAGGTAGAGTGGTTTGATTCGAGTGGCGTCGTCCGCAACGTTCAAGTCACTTGGGACCCATCTCCAATCTTGAACGCAGGAATCCTCGGTTATTTCCCCGACTCTATGGGCCACAAAGGGCTTGAACGTGCGTGCGTCGCTTCTCAGCCAACTGAGGACAGTTCTAGAATCTGTCCAAAAGAATGTTCGAATTGGTTTTTTCTGGTGAGATTCCTTTATTGTAGCAGCAAGACGTGAAGCTATCAAAGCACCCTGCAATTCTAAGCGTGGAATTGAAGTGGGCTTCAATGGTGACACTCTTGCTTTACTAGATATAAGAGCGAGTTTGACTGTACCATCTGCATATAGGAAACGCCAATAAGCTACACACGTATAGGCAAGCTCGCTCGCATCCGAAAAAATATGAAGCTCTCTATGCAGAGGCTCGCCGTTCACTTTAGCGTACCAACGTGGGATTCTTATGTTAGATACGCCTGACAGTTCCTTAAACCATTCGTTCCACCTTGAAACCTGTGAAGGTGGGAAAGCTGTGTCCCAGTCAATGTTTGATCTCCATGCCTCCTGGAGCAGTATACGGCCTTTGACCACTATGGGACCAAGCAAACCTAAGGGGTCGTACACTTTCATAAGGTGGGACAAAACTTTACGCTTAGTGAAAATACCTTGTAACTTGAGCCCTTCTAAACCTGTCCTAAAACCAATGGTATCCGAAATAGGATCCCAAGACACACCTAAGGCTCTGATGTTACTTGATTCACTACCAAGTGATACTTCAGCGGGCTGTTGGGCACGCAATTCAGTTGGTACAAGGCGCAACGCCTCCTGATTGTTAGAGATCCAACCGCACATTTCAAAGCAAGCGTTGCGGTGGATAGTCACAACATCGGATGCTAACTGTGCAGCCTCGGATACATCATCCAGACTGTCCAAAAAATCGTCCATATAGGAGCTGTGGATGCTTGCATTGGCAGCTTTCGGATATAAATTCTGGTGTGACGTAGCGTTCTTATTTTTTATGTACAGCGCAGTAAATGGGCTGGATGATGCCCCAAAAATTACAGATGTCATTCGGTACTCTTTCAGAGGCGTGGTATTTTTGGACCCTATGTCACGCCATAAAAAACGTAAGGCGTCCCTATCCTGTTCACGAATTCGTATTTGGGGAAACATCTCCTTAATATCAGCTGTCACTGCAACAGCACCCTCTCTAAAACGCCAAAGAATGCCTAATAAGTTTTCTAAAAGATCGGGCCCTGGAAGAAGCAGCGAATTTAAAGAAACGCCCTGATTAGAAGATGCAGCATCTTGAACCACCCGAATTTTACGTTTTTGTGGATGAAAAACACCAAAATGTGGTAAATACCATATTATTTTTGAGTTGGCAACACTTTCAGTTGTAGTAGAAGTTGTTTTTATGTTTAATTTATCAATGTGTGTAGTTGACATTTGGTGATCACATTTTGGTTGCACTTTATTCGCACTGACTGTACCAATGTGAACATTACCTGGGTCAATGTTACATTTTGATTGCACTTTAGTCGCACTGACTGTACCATTTTGAATATTACCTAACGTAGTGTACGTTTTCTTTGAATCATTGTGTTCACTGTCGTTAGATTTAGTATAGTTCCTATTACTGGCAGAATGACCATAATACGTGACAGGATTACACTCCTCAGCATAACCTTTAGTGATCATGTTGTCAATAAACCTTTTGTACGCTTCAGCAAAATCGGGCTCACGCAACATACGTCTCTCTAGACTCAGAAAGCGTGAAAGAGCTTGAGGATAGCTGTCAGGAACGCACTGAATGTTATCACGCCAAGGCAGTCCTACCTGATACCTACCAGTTGGCAAACGTGTGGTAGTGTTGTTTAAAATCTCAACAGCTCGAGCATCCAGTTTGCTGTGTAAGTTTTCACGTTTACAAATGCCTAGCGAGTCCAATTTGTAATGTTCCTTTATGAGAAGTTCTAAACGCTCATGTTCAGATTGTTGAATGTTGTCAAGTTGGCAGTGATTGATAAACTCAACTGGTTTAGTTTTACCAGAAGCGCATCCATACAATGTCCAACCTAGCCAAGTGTGACAAGCTACTGGCTCATTACGCCTACCTGCACGGATATCACGAGATATGGACAGATGCCAGTGCTCAGCACCAATAAGTACGGTTGGTGTAGCATCAGTGTACGTCAGATAATTGGTTATGTCACTTAAATAATTGTAAGATTGCACGGTCTCTTTAGACAATGTTTGCGAGCTCAAACTGAGTGAGGGCATCGCCCTAGCACGATTTACTAAAAACCTGTCATGTTCATGTTTACCCTGTATATAAAAATCAACATAAGAAATCTTCGTAGTTTTATGTAAGCCACCTACAGCGTTGACAGTTATAAGCTCTTCAGGTCCTGACACCCCTATACGAGCGGCGACGTCAGAGTCAATAATTGACGCTGTACTGCCGTCGTCTAAGAGTGCGAAGGTCTCATAACTGCCAGATGGACCGGACACAATAACTGGCACCACTTTCAATAACGTGTTGTGTGAATGTGTTTTAGTTGTTGTTGCAACATTATCACTTAAAATACCTGTGTTAGAAACCATCACATTTTCTTTTGATAGTTTTTGGTTAGCTGGCGTGGAGCACGACGCTAGCTGGACATCATCTTCAGACGCAATTGTACACCTATTATTATCGAACACAGTTTTGACCAAAGGTGCTTTACACTCTGTATTGTTCAGTTGTGGGGTACACTCTGTATAATTGGGTGCAGTTGTACACACCGTATTATGAAACGCTTGTGTATTGGGTGTTTGCGGTGATGTAAACGTATCCTGCCTGCCGTGTAAAAGGGGATGGTGTCTAAAAGTACAGCCGTCGACACCACAAGGGTTAACTTTACACAATTTCCACTGATGTGATTTACGCTTAAGACATTTGTAGCAGATTTTTTGCTCGCGCAACCAGCACCACCTATTTTCTACAGATAACGTTGTAAATTCAGAGCAGTTCTGTATGTCATGGCACTTTTTACAATAAACGCATTCAGTTTTTTCGGTTACTTTGGTTTTATTTTTGTCGTGTGTCACAGTGTGAATATTTTCACGTTTAAATGGTTTATTCAGGGGAAAATTGCCTTGTTGTTGTGTAGCAATAAAACTAGTGTCAGGTGACAACGCAAATCTGATATAACGTTCGTGTTCACGTGTAAGAAAATCGGACAAAAGTTCTAATTTTGACGTAAGAGGGTTTGACATTTCAGCCGCATAATCAGACCACCTCATTTTTATTAGAGGGTTAAATTTACCTAAAATGCTATGATATAAATCAGGCGATTGTAAATATTCTCGCAGGCCGAGTAATTTCATAGTAGACAAACTGTTCCGTACCTTGTTGGCAAAAATACCGATCTCTTTAAGATCCGCGCCGAGCCGCGGTAGCGCTTTCAAAATCTGTACCTCGCCGAAGACGATCATCTCTGGGCACGCAAATGTTCGCTCGAGGGCGTGCATGATCTCTTCGGGGGCTGCTGCGGTATGGAGCAGCGATGCGACCGCCTCGCGCGCGGGCCCGCGGAGCGCGTTCTGTAAACGCGCAATGTTCTCTGCGGGGGAATAAGAACATTCAGTACTACTGAACAGACGTTTAAATTGTAGCCATTGCGAACCATTCCCGAAGAATGTAGGGAGTTCTATTTTGGCTCTACTACCTGAAGCTAAAGCTTTTGCTGCCGCTGCGGTATCAGCGATCGCTTGCTTTTGTCATTTCCGGTAGTGAAATGCAAATCGACAGACGTTTTGTCTACCGGACGAGTGTCCTCGTTTATATCCCGAACCCAGGACGAGGTTCGAGCGTACGCATCGCTGACCGAATGAGCAGAGCGTTCCTCGGCCTCTTGAGCGGCCAGAGCTGCCTGCATTTCTAATTTTTCTACTTGCTTTACCTGTTCGGCCATTTCCCGTTGTCGGGCAAGTTCTTGACGTGCAAGCTCTTGTTCGTAACGTGCAAGTTCTTGTTCTTGACGTGCAAGCTCTTGTTCTCGTTCTATGCTTTTACGTGCCAACTCAGCCTCCGCAGAAAGTCTGCGTGCCTTTATTGTGGCTGATGACCGCGAAGACCCTGATACGTGTGATGACCTGCAACTTGGAGAAGTATCAAAAAGTCCGGCCGCAGCAGCGGTGCCGCCGCCGCCGGTGGTGGACACTGGACACGCACGAGCGGAATTGGGAGCCGCGGGCCTTACTGTGGCGTCGGTCTTAACGAGGTCCTGACTTGCGGACCGACCTAGCCCACCCGCGACGGGTGCTCCTGGTTCCGAGCGCGTCACTTTTCCGCTTTTTGCCGGCGTTGCCAGCTGCTTGGTTTTGCTTCTAGTGTTCATTTAACACGGACGAAGGACCAAATGAAAACGACTAAGTCGATAGCAAGGGAACTGAGAGGGAGTAGAGAGGAAAACCAAGCGGCACGTTCAGCAGGAAAAGTATATTTTTGAACCACTGGTTAAAACAAAATACAAAATAAAATCAATAAAAAAGATGACAGAAGTCAGGTGTAAAAAGGATATAAAAAGGGTAAAAAGGTTGCAACCGCAACAGCGCTCTATATCAATACTTTCATCGTCGGGTATGCAACAATGTTGGCGCTCTCGCTTTATCTGAGTTTCCTCAGGATTTAGCAACAATGAGCCATTACATACACCGATCTTGTCGCAAATCCATACAGAAGATCCCGACTTACGATTCTTTCTTTTTAAATAATGCCGGCGACCCCCCTTGATGAGAATACTACCATTGTGACTGCTTTCTATGAAACTAAACTAAGCGCCAAAGCATGTTCGTTTTTTTCTTCCCAATCCATTTAAAAGCGATGACCACGACTTTTATTAAAATAATTTTATTTTAAGAAGACAATTATGTTCTCACTACGACTCGACTTTAAATTATGTCACGTATGACAAATGTCCGGGTTGAAAAAAAACTATGAGAAAGCCTTGTTGGGCACCTAAAAGTGATATAGTCTTAATTAATTATGGCTTTTTTCGGGAATATTAGTGTTTTCGACCATAATACACAAGAGTGGCAGATTTTCTACGGAAGATGGGAGCAATTTATTAAGCTTAATGCTGTTGTGTTGACGATCAGAGAAAGGGACCATTGTTACTCACCCACCTATCGGATGACACCTACTTGTTGGCAAAAAATCTTGTGCACCCCAGGAAATTGGAAGACGTCGAGTTCAAAGACTTAGTCGGTGAGCTTCTCTCCGCGGCGGTGTACGTTTGCCGACAGGGAGAAGTTTCTCGAGGCGAAGAGGGCTGCGGGAGAAAGCGTCGAGGGATGGGCGGTGCGCGTTCGTGGGCTCGCTGTGCACTGTGATTTTGGCAGTTCCCATAATATGCTCCTAGTTAATCGTTTCATGCTAGGCATGAACGTGGGACCCGAACGCGACCGCTTATTCGAGCAGGATGCTACCACACTCCCATTCGCGAAGGCATTGGAGATTGCGCAGCAGGCAGCGAGTGCGCGCCAGGCTCGGGCAGCAGCAACGACAGCGGCACCGGCGCATGTCAAGTTGGAGGCGGTGTACAGGGTCGGCGGACCCAAGCCCGGCGCCAGCGGCGGCCGCGGCCATGGTCAGGACGCGCGCAAGTGCAGGGTTTGTGGTATGAAGAGCCACGAAGCTAGCCAATGTCGGTACAAAAACTAACGGTGCCAAGTGTGTGGGGTGAAAGGTCATTTAAAAAAAGTGTGCGGTGATAAAGGCAATAAGTCGCGACTGCACAGCATGGCAGATCTGGAGTCTCTCGGTGAGAATGGGTGCCAGAACTGTAAGGAATGTGAAGTTTTTAACGTAAGGTACGTGAAATACTGGCCGATTTTATTATCTGTAGTTATAAATGGTGTACGGTTGCAAATGGAACTTGACTCTGGCTCAGGAACAACAGTCATTTCTATTCTAACAAATTGTATAGGCAATATTTTTCCGATCTCGCTTTGCAAAAATGTAATTTAAAGTTTTGCCTGTATAATGGTCGTAAGTCAGCAAGCCCAAAGCTTTCGCGTTACGAAATAGGGCATCAGAGAAGTGACGGTGACAACCTTGAATCTCTAGATCAAATTTTGACAGTGCAATCATAGCTGCTTTTTCAAAATCGATAGTTACTACCTTGGGCTGCCAGTCCGGAATTTTGTTTTTGATTAAGTTGAACAGGACAGTATATGCCTCTGTTGTTAGACGACTCATGAAAGCAAACACTAATGGCACTATGTTTGTACTATTACGGTCGCTACCTATATCTGCTTGGATAACATATATCTGTCGGAAAGGTCTTGGACAAGATTGAAACGTCCCATCCATAAAGTAATTTGTTAACTGGGTTAGACGCTTCCGAGCGTCTTTTGAACTAAACACGACAATTAGCATACCGTTTTCTGAATAATCTTCAAGTAAAAAGTCTTCATACTGCTTAGGTATTTCTACCTCTTCTGGACTATTTGCTTTAGTTTTTTTAACTTCAGCTTACTTGTTTCTCTTACGATATATCCCTGATTTCTTTTGATCAAAAGTAGGAACTGGTTTATTAGATGCCAAATGCCATCCTTTGCCTTCAATATAGGCAAGTGCTTTTTTGTATATGCGAGGAGCAGGTTCTCTACCTTGTGCAGCCTCATTACAGTAATCGTTTATTGTATCTTCAATGCAATTATTTGCATAATCAGGTTCGCATGATTCGCAATGTGCTTTCTGTCTTATGATATGTTGGTTCTAAAACAATAAATAAACGTAAAAGGATAGTTTATAAAATTGATATTTATATTGATTTGATTAATGCCTCTGTTTGCAAAAGTTCGGTAGGTGCTTAGGAAAAAAATATTAATTTCAAAAGTTTAAATATCACCTTACTCGTTTTATGTCCTAATCCTCTTTTGCAACATGTTTTTAAAAATAACATAATAATTTGTCATCGTGACTTATGTTCTGTCTGAGTAATTACTTTCTATTACTTAAAAGTGAAAAAAATGTCGGGGCACATTCATTTTAACCGGGACGGATTACTGAGAACGCCTGAAATTGAAGGAACATGTGTTTTTCCGGGATGCCCCCGTAAAGACTTCGGCGAAGTTCCGAGCATTGTAAAAATAAATTTCCTTTGTAGACTAAACTTTTTGATATCTCGCGGGACTCATGTCTGCAGATATCACTGCACAGCTGGGGAGGACGAGTGGAGTCAAGTGATCGAGTCGCCAAACAATTCTACGGATTTCGTTATTACCCACTCAGAAATGATTACTGACCTATTCCGTTTTTCATTGAACATGGTTCAAGGTGTGGTGGCGGAAATGCTTTCCAATATTGTGGAACGAACGAACTGACGTAGCAACTGGACAATTACAAATAGATAGAAATAGAGTCTGTTTAATCGTGCTCTATTAATAGTCATTTAAAGGTCTCACGGCAAACCTACGTAAATAATTTTCAAGAAAGAATATTCGTTCGACGAAACAATCACCCACAAAAATACTGATCCAGTACAGTAGTACAATTCAATTTTGACTTTTTATAGTGTTCGCAACGCCAGATGCTCTTGCCATTTTTTTATTTTGAACATGTCTATGAAATCTGTAGCCCTCAAATAATAGAACAGTTCCACGTCTACTTTTAATAAATTTAATTCCTTCGTCACTCATTTTTCTCCGCTATATGTTAAAAATTATGCAATTTTAGCAAAGTAAAATATTCAGATTACATTCATTACACAATGACATTGCAATGTCAGGATTATTATTACTTATAAATGTCATAGACGATCATTAGTAAAAGGTTAATAGCAAATCATTGTATCCACGGCGACTGTAAGTTCTTATTAGATCCATACTTGGATCTAATATGGTCGAGAGCTAACAAATCTATTAAAAAAGAAATTACACCATTTGCTTTTTGAAAAGCGATAAAAGACATAAAAAAGCGTTGAAATAAATTACCTTTACTTGAATTTAAACTTTCGTGAGACATGTTATAACTTTATTTTACTAAACGGTTAAAACTCACGTATTAGTTGTCACTTCGGGCGTCACCTTTACTTTGCATAAATAATGTGAAGATTTTTTTAAGTTCCTTAAATTCCGAAGAGACTTTTCTTTTTGTTATGTTTCGCTGTAAATATCAATAAACATCTTTACAAATTAGGACTTAGTTTTAACTTTTTATTTTTAATATCGCCTGTATATTCAAAAACAAAAGACAATAGTTGACAAAATGTGTTGTAGGACTATTGGGGCATTAGTCAATTTATGCTTTAGTTGGTATGAGTTTTTGACCCTTTATGTAGTCGTCACTTTAAGCTCTAGGCAAATATCAAATGTAGTCAAATTGTGTTCTGGACAGCCCGAGACCAACCGCTCTGGTCAAGGACTCCTCTTCAGACACTGCGGAATATTGGACGAAAAGATGTGCCGTAGGCTTTTTAATCTTCTAATTAGATACAAAAGATAAGATGAGCAGGATTAAGTTCATTTGATTTTTTAAACCGTAGAATAAAATCGATCTGGAGATTTCTTTATTACCGCCCGTGCTGGGTACAATATTTTGTCTCCCCCTGGCCAGGAAGTGTGACTTTCCGTATACGTAGCGGGCGGCAATTGCCACTTCATGGCGAGTTTTTGAAACACATACTCGAATACGACGACGACGACGAGACGATTGAGATGCCATCTTTTGAATCAGTGCGTGATACATTGCATAAAACACGAAAACGTTTTCTGGAAGTAAGTGCAGCCAGATTTGCTAAAAGTATTGATGTCGAAATACCAAACACGCTAGCAGTCAAAACAAAGTTTTTTTTGGGATAGCACCGGTGCCCAATCCTTTCACCCAGCTTTTTACAATTCACGTAGATGGGCGAGTGATGAGAATAAACACAAAGGTTTTTCCTATGGTATATGCTTTACTACCAAATAAGACGCAAAGTACGTAGGTCACACTGAAAGTTTTTAGAAAAACAAAAACTAAGCTAACTAGCAAGTTATTTATTGTAATTTTGTTTCATGGACTATTGTACGATTACATCAATATATCACTGAATTCGATGGAGCCTCTGAGAAAAACGATTTGCCCACTCCTTCTTATAGCTCCGTTCTACGGCGTTTGAGTTTCGGCCAAATTATGAGGTGCCCAACGAGTTCAGAGTATCCTAACAGCTAAATACTCATGAACGATTTTCTGCACTTGACTCATACTGATGCCTAAGGTGGCCTGCATCTGCTGATAGGTCAATCTCTTATCAGTCTCTATCATGAGCCACCCAGCACTGATGTTTTTTTCAGTAATCGCCATAAAGTGACGTCCCTCACGAAGATCATCAGTGTCATTGATGCGATGACATTTGAACCCGTTAAACTAGTTGTAAATAGTCTTAAAGGATGTAGCTTCATCATCAAGGGCCCATCGAAACGTCTTTCATAACTATATTGTTGATTTCATTGCAATAGAAAGGCATAAAAAAATATCGACCAAAATTTCTCACTTTAAATTCATCTTAACGTGAAACAAGCAATTTTCAATTTGGCGCCAAATGATATAAACAACCGACAGACGAATTCACACATCAAAATAAATATAAACCAAAAAGTTGTGTTGTCACGAAACGGTTCCATCTCAGCATAATGCGGGCAATCGCCAGCGCTGGTCTTCCGATGGAACCGTCGAGTGATTACACGGTTTGGAACACTAAAAACACAAAAAAGAATATAAATAAATAATAACTAACATGAAAAAAGGAAAAAGAAAGAAAAAATAAAATAAAAATACAATTCACTTAAAATTAAACAAGACGGTCATTAAACATAAAGATTCATTTTTTTTTTCTTTTAAAACCGTGGAATGTGGATTAAACTAAACGCAGCATATTTGATCTGCATTCTATCGGTTCCAGCTAAACTAGCGCCAAATGACAGTTGGACTACTTCTTTGATATGCACGTAAAGCGACGAGTCAATAGTCAAGATCAATAATTTAGCCTTCGTTTTCGCGTCAGCTGCGGCTTCATCTGGCTTTACACTGGTACTTTTGATGCACTCAGAAGTCCCCTCCAGAACTAGAAAATTCTCCGCGGCGTTCTCACTTCCCTTCAATTTAGGCACGCTAACAGAATTCGACATCATTTTTCCGAATTTACAAGCACAGTATTTTCTCAATCTGCATCAACTTATTCAGCAATAAATGCAAGTTTCAAATGCGAGAAAAAACTATTACTGGGCCCATAACCTATCATATATTTAATAAAACAACGTCTTTGACGAGAGAACAGAACGAAGTGACTTTTATTCAAGTATAAGAATTCAAATAAACCGCACAGCCAGTAACCAATAGACATAGACAATTATATGTAGTAAGGAGGTATATTAGATATCAAAAGTACAAAAGATTTTTCAAAGCACCTAAGAAAAGCCCACAAAAACAACATCTTTGAAAAAATGCATAGATGACGCACAAAACAAAAAGAACAACCGACAAAAAGAAACGTGATCCCATTAAAAATATAACATGTACAAAAATAAGTCTTTCAACGCAGTTCTGCCGCAAAACGTTGTGATAGGTATGTAATTTAAGCCCAACTATGTATGGGAGCATCTTTCCATCAACTTTGTCATAGATTGTTACTCGTTGTTAGTTATCTAAGAACACTTCATTTTTGCTGTATAAATAATAGGTATATCTTTATTGCAGCGAAAATAGATTGACATGGTACCGAATTTCTTGTAAGTTGTATAAATTGGTTCCGGAATTACTCTGAAACTTATATCGATATCACAACCACATCATTTTTATTTTGCACCGTGTTGATGAAATGTTACCGTTGTCAGTAACATATTTGACGTGGGAATGTGTTCTACATTAGTGATTCGTTTCACACACTCCGTTCACTCGTACTAGACGAGCGAAGGAAATTATTATATAATTACAATTTCATGACGTGTGTGGATTGAAAATTACAGATTATTAGATTCCATATTTTATGTCACTCAAAATCTTAAATTTTCCCTGTCTGTACATTTTAGAATCAGCTATTTTTGTAAAATGTAATCCCAGCCTATATACACTACAGTTGCCAAGACACGAAGGCTCCTCACAAGAACACAGTACGTAAATATATACATAACAAAAATTTAACACTGCTCTTGTAAGGAAGAGCATGCTGGGGATGGCACCACAAATATATTATTATAATAAAATTTCAACCTCCATTAAGGACTTACCAATTGGATTATTTAAGAAGACGAAAGAGGTTAACATTATTTTTAATTCACAAATGCTATTATAATATTCCACAATTTTTAAACGACATTGTTATAATATAATTTTAATTGATTGTTGTACCTACTCACATTTCGTTTTGACATTAATATTATAACTATTGACATTATCTCTCTACTGATATAGTTTTTTTTAGATCGTATTATCTATGCATTAACATGAAAATCTATATGACCAAATAAAAACCTTAAAATATTTGTACGCCAGCTGGCATAAAATATAGAGTTCGCTGCATGCTTAAGTCTTACGATCTTTACATTGTACCCATGTTAAACAAATAAATAAATTCTGATTCTGATTTAATAAATAAAGTTCATCAAAAGAGATTGATTACGTTATTATATGCTGTATCAAAAATGTTTGTTCCATCATTAACGATTTTAATTGTTTTTGACCTGCTCCTATATTTATAATCAATTTCATCAACACTGTTGACGGTTAATTTACAATCATCAAAACGACTGAAAGTAGAAAGCTGGAAGAGATCTCTTAAAGGGATAAGTTCGCCTTTGTACAAATGTCTACTATTGAATTTGTTTTTCTTGTATGTACTTGATTTGTGCAATAAAGTGTTTACTACTACTACTACTACCACTTGCGTCCCGAACCCTACTAGTAAAAATCAATTATAGTACCTATATACTATTTTACTACATCCATAGTGAGTCTTGTGTGTATGTGTATGAAAATTATTGAAAGATGTAGTCAAAGCAACCTTGATTTTCAATGAAGACAGATGACTTAATCTATAAAGATAATTATTTTTATCAAAGTTATTAAACTCGTCGATCAAACTGTCTGCACGAAATCGGATCTGCGGTGTTCATTAATGGACTTGAGCAAGTTTCATTAGTCTCAGCTCATTGCCTAATCAAGCGAGGGTGACAAAAAACTGTCTGCTGAGCAAGTTTTATTGCCATAACTAGTGACGTTAGTGTAACTAAATATAATTTAAGGCATTACAAACCAATCAAATAGAGGTAACTTGTTCTTAGTCAATAGTAACTGAAGAATGGATCGTCATCACCATCCTCCTAGCGTTATCCCAGTACAGTCGCATTCTGAAGGATGCCCGGGGTCCGCTACCTAATCCGAAGATTTCGCGTAGGTACTAGTTTTTACGGAAACGACGGCTGCCATCTGACCTTCCAACCCGAGGGGAAACGTGACCTTAATGGAATTAGGCTTCTCAAGTGAGTCAGCAACTTAACGTCTGCTGTCGCAGACAGTGCCTTACAAAGCACGGCAGCGCTCAGCAGTTAATAACCACTCAAAGCGGTCACCCATCTAAGAACTGACCTGGGCTGACGTTGATTAACCTCGCATACCGCACGCGGTACCTGGGTGCCGCCGGGCCACGAGCGCTCCTGAAACTAACTGAAGAATGGATGTAAAACTTTTAAGAAATAAATTAATTTAATAAATGTCTTCCCACATTCATCGAAAAAATGATTGAAAGATCAATCCAATAAACATTTAGGCAAAAAAAAAACCAGTTCATTCACAGCTAAAGACTTTATAAAAGATGATTAAGAGGATAAATACCTACTTTAAGCCGTACTGGAGCAAAAACTGAGTGGATAGTACAGAACAGTGGTTTACTGGCTGTATATTTTCGAAATTATTACTTTTAGCTTCTTAATAGCAATATACAGAAATGCAGTGTTTAGTATAGAAGAATGCTTGAAGCAGCTCTTGATTAATTTTTTTGTACTGGTCAACGCTATACAAGGGCATAAAATATTGCTACTGCTGGTGTAAACCTACTCCGTTGTAACTTTATCATATTACTCGTAGGCTTGATAATAGCTGAGCAATAAAAAAAACTGAGAAAGGCATGTTCTCAATGTGAAACAACAGAAAGTCTATGTGAGCAAGGTCAGCCTAATTCTAGCTACCAAATTTCAGCACCGCCATCATGCCAGAAGGGTTCTGTACAACCAAAATTAAGAAAGGACGATAATTCAACCATTACTGCTGAAACTATGAATGTCGGATTAATAACAAACAAAGAGGGTCCCGTACAAAGAACTCCGCACAAAATCATCGGTTAAAGCCGTTCGGTCGATTTGGCTGAAATTTTGTGGAAATATAGCCTCTAACACTCTGATTAATTGTGTGAAGTTGCATAATTAATTAATGACTAGTTTTTAAAATACAGCTATTTTAAATCTAGTTATTTACTTACATATTTCGCTCGTTATACCTTGAATTATCTACCCTCCATAGACTAACCCTACCGTTGTCGGAGGAGCAAAATACTTTTTCATCCATGAAACATACGTTGCTGAAATTATAATTCAGATACCTTGCTGCAAATTGTAAACGGAGCGCTTTGTGTCTGTCAGTCAAAACGGGTTTTCTGGCCGGTATTCTGTACCTACTTCAGACCACGTTCCTTGAGTCGTCGCCTTACAGTGCTGTTAGATACATTCAAACGAGCAGCAATGTGAGTTGTATTAACAAATCTATCCGCTTGCACCTTTTGCACAATAAACGTGTCTTGATTGGCATTAGTGCTGCGAGGACGGCCTATAGATACATGGCAATTTAAATTGCCTTTGTATCGCCAACTTTCTACCCAATGATCGGTGTTCCTCTGAAAGAAAGTAACACAATTTATCGTCGCGATACTACGATAATAAAATAAAATTCGGTTATAAATAGACATAGACATAGACATAGACATAATTTATTGGTAATAATAGGTATTACAAGTCAATTGTAATACACACTGATATCCCTAATTCATCTGAAATATCAGTAACACATACACCAGCATTCTTCAACTCAATTATTTTCTCCTTCGTTCTTTGATTAATTCGTATCATAGTAGGTACCTGACCTAGGCAGGCAGTCAAAGAAATTAATATTGTTGTAAGCACGATGGTTGTCTATAGAATATGATACGGCTGCGATTATTATTTAAAATTACTAAATTTACCTATAAGGAATTAATGCCGTACACGCGACCGACCATGACAATTAAAATAAAAGTCGATCGTTTTCATACCTATTTCTTATTCTCAAGGCTTCTATGTCACTTGGCGATAAAATACTTCTTTAAGAAAAAAGAGGTTAAAAGTATCTGTTATGGGAATTTTAATATTTCTATGAAAGATGTCAAAATGATCCTTAGCGACATTTGTCAATTTGGCCATTCGATAATGGATTTAGTGTAAACCCTAGTAAGGTCAACTTCTATTACCTACTCAAATTTGTGCGTGCGTGATTGTTTTAGTGTGGGTGCTTAGTATTTGGTAATGGGAAATGTTTTGCAAGTGTACGCAGTTTTTTATGTTGTGTGCGTTACCTGGTTCCCTCACAAATGGCAAATATTTTGTTTGGAAAGAAGCACTGACGGCGTCTCCTATACAGTGTCCGGGAGGAATGCGAAAGATTTCGGAGGTCATAAGGAGTAACAAATGTATAGTCCTGTCTCGGTGAGCTGTGTAGCTGCGTTGTGCTACTTGTGCTGCGCTGTGTTAAGCGTTTTTTTTTTATTTGGAAAAATTAAAAAATAAATTGTTTTAAAAATTCCCATAAACCGACTCGACAAAAAAAATATAATTACTGAACCAGCTCAAAAAAAAACAATAATCTGTTGAGAAATATGACCTGAACCCAGTAAACCGAAATCCGCCCGCCGAAATACACGACATCATTGTAAAATGATTTTTATTTGGTTTTGAAAATTTCAAAAACTGACTCTACAATAAAAAAAACAACGGGTTGCACTCCGGGAGTGCCGGCAGAAGTGAAAACTCAATGACATTGTAACAGTTTTTCGATCAGGTCACGTGCCCGTCTTATCTATCTTTATCGATAATTTGATGAACAAGATCAAATAAACAAATAAAACCCCAACAGTGAACAGACACAAGTAAAGAAACTGTAGTTTCAATTATTAAAACTCTTAAGAATGTTATTTTATTGAAATTAGGTATTATTTCCCGCTAACTAATACAAGAAAAGGCAACAAAAAATAAATAAATAAAAAAAAAACAAAAAGATCACCGATATACCAGGATTCGAACCTAGGAACCCGTGCACAGAAGGCGCGACCTGTACCGCTAGGCTACGCCGGCTACTGCAAGTGTTAGCGAATTTAAGTAACACTTTTGTCCGTTTTGCTCCACTATATTGTGACCATCTTACGAATCTGTCGATCTATCGCGAGTTTAAACATTTTTCCCCACCACAAAAAGTGCACAGCGCCGCTAGAGAAGTTTTCTCGAGTCTATAAAAAGCATTTTTGTAAAAGCTGAAGCTGAAGTAAATAAGTTATTTTTTTGAGTTTATACATATTATTTTGATAGGATAATGGTTT
Organism: Cenopis cana; assembly: GCA_951800055.1. NCBI lineage: Eukaryota > Metazoa > Arthropoda > Insecta > Lepidoptera > Tortricidae > Cenopis > Cenopis cana. The sequence goes on along the minus strand of OX637471.1, from coordinate 19,412,805 downwards.
GCAAGATGAGATTATCTTCAATAAAAAAAGCCCTTTACCTTCATGTCGCATTAGTCGTGGGACACCTGTATAATTTTGACTGAAATAATACCACATTATACCAAGTCTTTCGAAAATCTTCTTCTTTATCTGTTGAATGACGATTCAAAGTAATTTAAGTTGTCTTTTTTTGTAGTTTTTATTAATGTTTTTGTATTTCTGTATTATTTCTTGTTGTTTTGTGTGTTTGTTTCGTCACTGTGCCGTCGTTTCACCAAATGGTCACAACGGAAGACCAGCGCTGGCTCTGCCAGCATAACGCTGAGTTGTGACCATTTCCTGGCAAAATTCCGGTTTTCTAATGTCCTATTTGTAAGTGTTTTGTTTGTCACGAATAAATGTTTCTTTTCTTTTTCTTATATAATCTGACTCAATTAATACAAAGTTATGTTCCAAAAATGTTTTTATTTTATAATTGTGACATTTACAAAAAGTGATGCTAAATTATTTGGCATACTTTTGTATTACATTCTGTATTTCTTCCCAAAACTCGTCCAGGTTTTCATCGGGTACTTGATTGATTGAGCATCTAAATGCCACTGTTAATTGATTGTGGACACAGGTGCATGGAGGCAAACAAGCACGTAGATATAGAAACTCTAAGGGGGGGGACGGGTCATAAATTCAGTGCACATCTATGACGAAAACGCGAGCGTGAAATTTTTCGAACATTATGATGCAAAATGAGGAAAATACTTCATGTTACGCATCAACGTCAAGTCATAACATACCTAGATGAAAAACGCGAGCGCAGCGAGCGCGAAATTTTTCGAACAGTATGATGTATATGCGAAAAATACTTCATATGCATCAACATCAAGTCATAACATACCTAGATGACGAACGCGAGCGTAGCGAGCACGAAATTTTTCGAACATTATGATGCAGGTGCGGAAAACTTCACACGAATCAAGTGATAACACATCTAGATGAAAACGCGAACGCCAAAATTACGATGCAGGTAAGGAAAACTTCACACGCATCAAGTCGTAATACATCTAGATGAAAACGCGAGTGCGGAGTTTTTCGAACATTATGATGCGGGTGCGGAAATACTTCATACGCATCAAGACGTCTAGGATGAAAACGCGAGCGCAAAAATTTTCGGACATTATAATGCAGGTGCGGAAAATACCATACATAATGAATGTAAAGATAGCTTTCATTCTCCGAAAAAATAAATACCCTGTGGAAATCGACACTAAAAAACTAACACCCCCAAGCACAATGTAAGTAAATCTACATATTTTTAGGGTGTCGTGCCCAAAGGATCCAAATGGAGTCCTATTGCTGTCTCTCATGTGTGCGTACAGACGCACACCTGACTGTTGGAGCCTCCGTTTTCAAATTTTCATATTATAAGCATGTTGTTGACCCAAAGTCATGCAATTTTTATTTTTATGTTTTAAGTGGGGAAAAAATTGACCCATCGCATCAAGTGGGGTACCTATGGTTTTTTAGAGCTCGTGGAATAAATGAAGTATTTTTGTTTAAAAAATATTGGAAACCCATCGAGTTCGGTCGAGTGAAGGCCTAGGTTGATAGCGCACCGACCCTGGTTGCTCCTGAGAGGTGACTTTCTGTCAGGTAGGAGATAGTTAGTTAGAGAGATATACCATCTTGTCTCGCTCTGAATGAGAAGCCACTACCCCAGCCAAAGACCAGCTGCCAAACTAAGTTTTTTACGAAATTTTGTTCCGATTATTTTTATTGCTTCCTGTTGGCCTATGAACTTCGAATTTCGTCATACCTACTTAATGTTTAATATTAGGTATATTTTACTAACAAATACCCTAAATGTGCGAAGTCCGACACGCTCTAGGTCAGTTTATCGGTTCCATGGATCAGTTAGGCTAGTTTAATGTTCATCCAAATTTGCAACTTCGAAAAACTTGACTTCGTTACGAAACTCGAGAACATAAATTTGACCATTTTTGAATGGCCATAGCTAGGCGTATAGACCTGCGGTTTTGCTTAAATTGTTTCAAATTAATTACATCAAAAAATGTATGTATTTTATACATTTTGCTGACGGAAAACGCAAAGTTTATGACTTTAAGAACAGTTGCTGTTGATGCTGGCTACGTATAAACATATTTATTTTCTTGAAAGGGAAAAAATTGGGATCACACTGATTTTTTTCTGGCTCTAGGAATGATTCAGTGGGCCATCGAGCCCTAAGGGGGGGGGGGGGTTAAACCCCCCTAAACCCCCCCCCCCCACATATACGTCCCTGGAGGCAAATTATATTTACTGGCGTCGATACTCAAATTATTGTCCAATTTTCTTTTTGAGTCACCCGATCCTGTATCTATAATCAAATATAATATTAAAAACTAAAGTAAGTTAAATTTATATGTTGCCAAAATTTTACAGTGATGGTAACTCACCAACAGTTGCATTCTTAAAATATTTCAGTTTCTGACGTATTCGCCTTACTAAATCATCATCTAAGAATTTTTCCGAGTCCTTCGATTGGCGTATATATATCTGTATTGTCTGATTTTTTGTATTACTCGTCTAAAACATAAGACAATTTCTACATTAGTTATAATATAATTATGTACCTTAAAGCCCCCATTTCAGAACATGACACGATCCGCAGCAGTAAGATCGGGGTGGAGCAGGGCGATTTTGTCGTTCAACTCGAAATCGGCGTAAAGGAGCTCTTCTGAATAGTGGCCTTGATACTAAATCTATGAGTTCATTATCCATCTACTTACCATATTTATATTTGTGTATTATCAAATCAAAGACTAGCTGACGACAATAGGTAGGTATTCGTGTGAGATGGCGGCGGTGGCGACAATGTCCTTTGACATACAATACAATGTCACAGAGAACACAGCAGCGCACGAAAGGGTGAAACTCTTAAAGAACTCGAAAATAAAATAAAAAACTTTTTATCAATGATTTCGTGTTTTTCTGCGGCCGTTTTTCCTCTACAGGTCGCATTTCTCAAGCGATTCTCGTGAAATTTTGTGAGCAGGTTTTACGACTAAGTACATAGAATTTTTTGGTCAAGTGAATTTTCAAAAAAAAAATTTTTTGTTAATGGTTTGTTTTCCTCTACAGGTTGCATTTCTAAACCGATTCTCGTGAAATTTTGTGAGCAGATTCGGTAACTCTATAGAATTTTTTTTATCGAGTCACTTTTTGGAATACTTGAATTTAAACTTTAGGTACAATGAATACGTGAGTTTTAACCGTTTAGTCACTTTTTGGAAATTTAAAAAAACAATTTTTTTATCAATGAATTTGTGTTTCTCGGGCCGATTTTCGATTTGTTCTCCTCTAAGGGTCGCATTTCACAACCGATTCTTGTGAAGTATTGTGAGCAGGTTGTTTGATTACATAGAATATTAATGTCGAGTAATTAAAAAAAAAACAATGGTTTGTCCTATTCTACAGCATTTCTCAACCGATTCTCGTGAAATTTTGTAAGCAGGTTCAATTGAATATCTAACATAGTTTTTGGAAAATAAAAAAAAACACGAGGTCTACAGCTCACAGAGCCACTAGTCCTATCACTTTGACTTGTACGTTTGTGTGAAAGGGACAATCAACATTTTAGTTAGCAGAGATTTGTTAAGTTTTATGAATAAGGGGGATAGCCTATTCGCTGGGTGCGAAGTAGGTGGTGGGGGAACCACGAATCGATCGCAGCGCGCACCGTGGCCAAAAAAGGAACTTTCCGCGGACCAACTGTCACTTTTTACTAGCGAAATTTACGTATCCGTGCATTCTAAGTAAAAATAAATAAACATGCGTTACGAAACCAGCTGCGTAGTTAACTGCAAGAAGAATGGCATAACAGTGATCATAAATTCTATAAATTCCCACAAGTAAGTTGGAAACGAGCACAACAAATGAAATGGATAATCGTTGTCAAGAGGACAAAGTAAGGAAGCTAACCTATAAAGCACGATTTTTAATATTATATTTTGTATGCTGTAAGAAGTAACGGTTAAGTTACTATAATTTATTTGTTGCTTTATTTCAGTGCCGATCGATCGCCATGGTACCCAAAGCCACATGACAGGATTTGCAGTGCGCACTTCATTGGAGTTTTTATAATTAATTTAGCCATGTTTACCTGAAAATGCACAAAAAGTCTGCATTATTTACGACACTACAGTCATAAATGATCGTCTACATTATATATGCAATGCTATATTTTATTTAATGCTATAATTATATTTGTTTATTTCTTTACTTATTTCTCGTGAAGTCAGCCATGAGAAAGTCCGTGTAGGTACACCTGAAATTTATTGATTTAGCCATTTTAGGCGTGAAATAGACATAAGCTTTACGTGATCGAATAGAATCTATGAATATTACGATATTTCATTAAAATTGTTTGTTTGTTTTCCTTCTTTTCGTAATGATAACCAGCCACTGGATATTTCTAAGTCCGCCGTAATTGTGACCGCTAGTTGGCGCTGTCATCGCGCACCCAGCCAATAACGTTATTATAGCGCTTCACAAAATATACGAAAATAACGGTACCTATATGAAAATAACGATATTTAATGCATTCAGTCCCGCAACGCATAATTATGTGCGTTCACGTCCATACAATTTCGTCCCTAGGGGCGTGGCCTGGCAGCAAAAGTTAATCTTTTCGTCGCCCGCAACGGATGTAGTGGTAGCGGTACAGGCCCAATTTCAATGAAAAACCGCAAATCGATGTACAGTTTAGCCGTTTGGCACACGCATACTAGAGGTGAAAACAAAATTTTTGACCCGCAGTTCCTAAAAAAATTTCCCTTAGGGGGGGAGTGCTGAGACATTCTTTTTTTTGTATGGAAAAAAAAATATTTTTTTAGAAACCTATCGTGTGTGGCATCTTATGAAAGGGCTTTTTGAGACGATTCTAAAAATATACCACATCATTACATTTCAGCTATTTTTTTTTAATAAAATCAAAAATAATTTTCGAAACATACCAAGTTTGAGGTCCTCCAGACACGATATGGGTGATTTTTATTTTGTTCAATATACCAGAAATGATACGTTATATCCTCATATCTAACCTCAAATAAGCAATTTTGAAATGATTTTCATTAAGTATTTTTTTTTAATTTTTCAATATTACTAAGCGACACGGTTCTACTGCAATACCTATTTTGATATGTGGAAAACACGGTCATAAATCATATGAATGTTATAATAAGGAGCGGACAAGTCAGCGAGGACGGTCAAAGGAACGCGGTCGAGCATTTCAAGGAAATCGTGGTAACCGAGGCAGGTATAGTCGTCAAAGGGGTTACTTTCGACGACAGCAAGCATCAACAGCTGAGGCTGATACAGAAATAGGGTTTATAGTCAGTGAAAGTGAGCACAAAGTGTTTAGTGTGACTGATACCAGTGTGATAGACTTTATTGTGGACTCGGGCTGCACTTCTCATGTTGTGAGTGAGAAATATGAACACTGTATGAGAGACATTAAGATTTTAGACAAAGAAGTGAAAATATTTGTAGCAAATGGGCAGTATGTGACTACAAACAAAACAGGTATGTTGAAAATTAAATACATGGATAAAGTAATAAATATAGAAGCCCTTATAGTAAAAAATATTACTTATAACTTGTTATCAGTAAAAAAGATAGTAGAGGCTGGCTTTAATGTAAATTTCACAAAAGAAAATGTAAACATATTTGACAGAAACACTCATTTAACTGGCATTTGTCAAAATAGGCTGTATGTGATCTCAGCAAAAATATGTACAGTTGAAACATGCAATGTAACTAAGTTGGAGGATGATCTATGGCACAAAAGATTGGGTCATTTAAATAGAAAGGGCCTAAATATCATGCACTTACCCATTTCTAATAAGATTTGCAGCTCCTGCATGGCCGGCAAGGCAACAAGAAGTCCCTTCAAGCCTGTACCGAAGCCAAGATCAACAGCTATAGGAGAACTACTTCACACGGATATAGCGGGACCAATAAGGCAAGCAGGTCCAAATGGAGAAAAATATTTTATGACTATCATAGATGATTTTTCCCATTTTTGTGTGGTATACCCGATAACCCACAAATCTCAAGCTACAGAAAAATTGATGAATTATATTTTAAAACTGGAAACTCAAACAGGAAATAGAGTAAAGAGGATTCGATCAGATAATGGCGGTGAGTATACTGCAAATAATTTAAAGGAATTTTGCAGGCAAAAAGGAATAAAACAAGAAAATACTATACCATATAGCCCTCAGGAAAATGGAGTGGCGGAACGTATGAACAGAAGTTTATGTGATAAAACGAGAACAATGTTAGCAGAAACAGGATTACCAAAGCATTTGTGGTGCGAAGCCATTCAGTGTGCCGCATATCAACTGAACAGGTCACCATCTTGGGCCATTAATTTTGCAACACCATGTGAAATATATTATGGAAAAAACGATTTGTCGAGACAGAGTCTTCGGAGCTAAAGCATGGGCAGTCATCATACCCAAACCAGAAAAATTAAGCAAGAGAGCTATAGAAGTGCGTATGGTAGGATATAATGCAGTAGGATACAGACTTTGGAACCCAGAAAATGACACAATGGTAATATCAAGAGACGTGAAGTTTGACGAGAATGACATACTATTCAAAGACAAAAATGAAGATAATAAAGAAAGAAAAGTTTATGTTCAAGGATATGAAGAGGAAGAAAAAGTGCAGGATATTGTAGAAAATAAAGAACAATTGCATGATGAAGAATCTGAAGAGGAAGATAAGTTTGATGATCCAATAAGCAGTACAGAAAATGATGACGAAAACAGGAATGAATTATTTAATAGACAGGATGACGAAAACAGAAATATGGAGAAAACTACTAAATTTGGAAGAGCAATAAAACAGCCTACATATCTGAATGATTATGAAATGAACAATATAGTTTTCTGTTTATTTACAGACACACCTAACTCATATGAAGAAGCTATAGAAGATGAGGAATGGAAAAGAGCAATAGATAAGGAACTTGAAGCGTTAAAGAAATTAAAAACTTGGGAGGTAACAGAAAAACCTAAAGAAAAGAAGGCTATTGAGACCAAGTGGATATTTAAAGAAAAAGATGATGGCACAAAGAAAGCACGATTGGTTGCAAGAGGTTTTCAAGTTCAGAAAGAAGACAAACTGGATGTCATGTATGCACCAGTTGCAAGAATATCTACAGTAAGAATGGTATTAGCTAAAGCAGTTGAAGAAGACCTACCAATAAGACAACTGGACATACCAACAGCTTTTCTAAATGGAGAAGTAAAATCAGAGATTTACATAAAGGTACCAAAAGGACTTAAAACAGAAGAAAACAAAGTACTCAAGTTAAAAAGAGCTCTATATGGATTAACGGAATCGCCAAGATGTTGGAATGACAGGATTGACAAATATGCAAAACAAGATGGATTTGAAAGATCACATTATGACTACTGTCTATATAGTAAACCTAATTGCTGGATGTTAATATTTGTGGATGACATAATATTAATTGGAGAAAAGAATAAAATAGAAGAAACTGTTCAAAGTTTGAAACGAGAGTTTAATGCAAAAGACATGGGTGAAATAAATACATTTTTAGGAATGGAAATTGAACGTAAAGATGGAATTTCTAAAAATAAATCAGACTAAATTGATTGACAAAATATTGGATAAGTTTAAAATGAAAGACTGCAATGGAGCCAGAACGCCTATGGAAACAAATCTAAAAATAGAAGAACCAGAAAATATATATATAAAAAAATATATATATATAATATACCTAGACGTGCCATATAGAGAATTAATAGGAAGTCTGATCTACATATCATCTACTACACGACCGGAATTGACATATGCTGTCTCATATTTATCAAGATACCTGGACAAGCCAAGCGAACAAACATGGAAGGCCGGCAAAAGAATATTAAGATATTTAAAAGCTACGAAGGATAAAGGATTGATTTTCAGAAAATCAGATGATACAAAGCTTTATGCTTATTCAGATGCTGACTGGGCAGCAGATCACAAGGACATAAAAACTGTAAGCGGATGCATAATATTCTGTGGAAAAAATCCAGTGGCATGGTTTTGTAAGAAACAACATTGTGTGTCGCTATCGTCTGCGGAGTCAGAATATATAGCTGCTGCAGCGACTGCACAAGAGCTGATCAACCTACAAGGTATAGCAGAAGACCTCCATAACCTTCGAGGGGGGATATTATTAGTTGATAATAGGTCAGCTATATTGCATGGCGAAGAGTTATGAAAACTCAAAGCGAACGAAACACATCGATATAAGGGCCCACTATATAAAAGACCTTGTCATAAATGAAAAAATAGTAATAGAGCATGTTTCTACTAATGCAAATTTTGCAGATGTTATGACAAAAAGTTTATGTAAAGAAAAGATGAATAGTTTAATTTTTAATTTTGTTAATTAAAAAACACGCTAAATAGGCTTTTACCCATAAGGGATCACACTTACTAAAATAATAACTTGTATTCTTTGAAATCTAAATTTATTGTAATGGTTTGAGAAGTAAAGCTGTAATAATAATTAAAAAATATAACATTACAGGTACATGTATAAATCGTCACGAGCGCCATTTCTCTTTTATAATAATAATACTTATTAGCACGAAAGATCCGAATAAGTGACAGTTTATAATAGTTACTATGACAAATTACTTTTTTTAAATCCAAACCGGCTTCAGACGTCTCGTTCGGTTTTTTATTGATCAACTTTTAGATGAATGAAACAAAACGTAAATAAATAAAAAATGTAGCTTTCTCATTTAAAAATCTCATCATCATCATCTTCGTAAGCCTTATTCCCATTTATTCTCATTTAAAAATCTTTGTAAGTAAATGTAATGTAAGTCATATTTTCTTATTTTTAATTAACAGTATATAAAGAACGCAAGAAAAAACGGTTTTAATATTTATTGACGTTATTTTAAGCTTTTACCGCAGAACGTGCCTGATAAAAAACTCGTTTAAATATCATGTGTCATTCATTCTAATGCCAAAACAATACAAGGAATAGATATAGATGCGAGTTGTGCCAGATTGAGCCCCTGCGACTTGCCCGTCCGAGGTCTGTTTTCCACACACCGCGCGCCCCTCGCACGCCCCCGCTCGCGCCCGGATACGCACACATAGCCGCGAGACGGGTTTACAGCACACATGCTTCGGTATCGCTTCTTGTTACGTTAGTATATATATTCTTTGCCCTAGTGCTTCAAATACGCTATTTGACTAAAAATTTTTTATAATGCCAATCGAACCAGTTTTTAGAGACCATCAAATGTCTATATGGGACCAACAACATTTAGAGCACAATAAAGGGCTAAAATTAGGGACAAACCTAGCTCGACGCTAGCGGGTCTCAAAAAGGCTCCTACAAATTGGCCCTGGCAAATGACGTCACTTGCACTGCATCGACCAACCGTTGTATGGGAAAATTAGTATTTTGCTGTTTTAGTCGTAAAATAATGCGTTTAGGTACATAGTTGTTGTACAATTTATTTTTTATTTTTACATAAGCATTCTATTGATACCTTTTATTTGAATTTTGGACGGTAAAATAATTTACATATTTTTCTGAGTTTTTGATGATTCATATCTTTTTATGATTTTGGTAAAATTTTATAATTTACGATTTATTGTGATATTTGGTTGGCTAATTATCCAAATAGTGACACTGTGTTATAAATTTTAATACGTGTCAAATACCGTATTTCATAGCTTGTGGGGTTGTGGGTGTGTTTCGCGGATTTATTTGTAATTAAAATATGGGTATATAACAAACTTATATCTACACGTGAAGTCACCTTGTAAACCCCGAGGTTTTCGTAATTTAAAAAAAAAACGGGTTGCACTCCGGGAGTGCCGGCAGAGGTGAAAACTCAATAAAGAAAGTAAAATAACAAAGATATTCATATCCGTATCGGTATCGATATCCGTATCCGCTACACGTGAAGTCACCTTGTAAACCCCGAGGTTTTCGTAATTTAAAAAAAAAACGGGTTGCACTCCGGGAGTGCCGGCAGAAGTGAAAACTCAATAAAGAAAGTAAAATAACAAAGATATTCATATCCGTATCGGTATCGATATCCGTATCCGTATCCGTATCGGTATCGGTATCCGTATTCATACTCATGTTCATATTCATATTCGCATAATACATAATATTATGTCCCGAGAATCATTGTGTCTTACGCATCTAAGACCAGCTGAGTTTAGCTGAGTTGACCCCTCCTAACATCGCAATCACGATACGAGGAGGGGTCAACTAGCTGGTCTTAGAAGAATCTGTCGCGAGTTTAACAATTTTTCCCCAGTACGAAAGTGCTCAGCGCCGCTAAAGAAGTTTTCACTTCAAAAATAATTTACCGAATTTATGATGTGAAATATCTTTTTATTATATTAGTCAAATTTCATAATTTTCAAATCATTGTGATATTTTGATGGTTGACTATCCATAAAGTGACACCATGTTAAAAAATGTAACATGTGTCAAATACCCAATTACTAATCTGCAAAAGATGCAGAATATAGTAGCCATATAAAAGCCATTAAATATATCTTATATCTTTAAACGAGCAATTCTTGTATATATGTTATATATTTTTTTCGGGGATCTCGGAAACGGCTGTAACAATTTTGATGAAATTTGGTATGTGGGGGTTTCGTGGACGAGCATCGAGCAATCGATCTAGGTAGGTCTCATGCCCGGGAAAACGACGAGCAAAGCTCGGTCACCCAGAATATTATTCAGTAACGGCCGCAAAATATGTATCCAAAATGTAAATATGTAAAAGCTACTTTATGTTCTTATATTAGTGGGGGAAGTAGTGTCATGAGGTCCACATTTTGGTATCGGATGAATTCACTTGGCACAGATGTAATATAGGTAAATCTAAGTTAATTTAGCCCGGTAGCCATCCGCCACCCCCTGGGGGGTAGGAAGGGGGGGCGTTGAAAGTCTCATTTTTCGGTTTTTCATGAAAAACTCATAAACAGTGACCCATAGCGAAAAATGTTCTTAGGCATAAGTAATCTAAATAAAATTATCTACATAAAAGGTTCTATACACTTATATATTACTATACTAAATTAACTTATATTTACGTATATTACATCTGTGCCAAGTGAATTCATCCGATACCAAAATGTGGACCTCCCATACATTGGGTGACACTACTTCCCGTACTATATGAAACAAATTTGAATAAAATTATCTGTCAATTCACGAAAGCAGTGCAGACTTGTCATTGCATATCTTTGTCTCACATTTTGCGATCTACACGTCAATTAAAGTCATATAATACTATTCTAAAATCCGGCAGCAGAATGCCCGTCAGAGCTACCAATTCGATTTTCAAAATAGTCTGCCTTTGTCAGGAACGTATTTAATGGCCAGTAATCAACATTACCCGATATTATTAGTATTGCGTGAAGACTCTTTAGGCTCAAATTGCTGGTTACCTACCTATTTTTGAGTCAAACATGAAATGAAAGATTGCTTTAACTTTAATATGACCATATTTTGTCCCTTTTCCGCAAATCGCACCTTTGGAACGATCGTCATTTAGGTACTATGGCGCTCGAGGCCCACGGACGGACCTCGTCACGACGTCACGGTTTTGTAGCGGTTACTGCTTAGGCTGGAAACAGTGCTCGACCGACGGTCAGCGCGTATCGTCGGTCAGGCATAGTTATCGCTGCATGGAAGCATACGTGCGTTCAGAGCGATGCTCACCGTCAGCGCGTATGCGGCCAAACACGCCCGACCGACCATACGCGCTAACGCAAGCGTGCTCAGCTTGTCTCTTTCGATCAGCCGCCAGCGAGGGCCGCATTGGTTGGGCCGGTAGTAATCTTCCCTCGATTTCTAGAGCCCCTAGCCTCGCGTGACGCGTCCAACATCCGCCCCACCTGCGCTGTGATGGACCTTACTACCTGGTCCATGCTGGGAGTGTCAGAAGTTCCTTCGCAGGAGCTACTGATGGCATGCGGTAACTCTTTAGCTGCAGTCGTAACCAGTACCGGTGACCGCCTAGGCTGCTCCCGAAATTCCGCTCTCATTAGAACGGTACCTATTGAGATATTTGAAGAGACTTTTCAACATTTGGCATTTTTTTGTTTGGTTCTTTTGTAGTGATAATAAATAGAGTCAACTATCCTATTACAATGATATATATTAGAATACCTATAATTATAGCATAATATTGTGTCATTCCGGCCGGTGCCGGTCATTGTGGCACTCTTTGGGGGAGGCCTATGTCCAGCAGTGGACGTCTTTCGGCTGATATGATGATGATGATGATGATTGTGTTATTGTGTACTCGTATAATACAGAGATGTAATGGTTCTCCTATGGTCAAATATATATATATATATAAACGGAGGTGTAAAGATTGTAAAGAGACTTTCATTTTTTTCAGATGTTTTTGGCTATTGTTGATGCTTAGTTATTGAAATATTAACTGCTTAGCAACCAGTGGCACCCCAGCTGTTCACCTGTTTGTGATGAGGATAGTGTGTACAAACGTCAGTGATGCTTAGTTACCACTGACTTTCTAGTTGTTATTATTTTTTCGATTAAAATAGAGTGAGTGTTATTGACACCTAACAGTTAAGATATTTGTGACGTACTGAAAGCCCATGTCTAAATGCTTACTTAGCTGTCAATAAATTTAAGAAGATTTAAACGTAAACGTCTTTGTGAGCACCTCGCCCGCGTCTATACTAAATTTTGTGTGACCTCCTTTTGCTTTCAACACCGCTGCTAATCTTCTAGGCACGCTTTCAACCAATGATTTCAGGTATTCAGCTCGATACTATCCCAAGCTTCTTCCAGTGAAGTGAAGTAGGAATCCTTGTTAGTTACATTTGTTTTATTAATTTTGCTATCCAAATAAGACCATAAATTCTCAATTGGGTTGAGGTCGGGCGATTGTGGCGGCCATTCAAGCTGTTTGATCCTATTTGTCTTGACTGCAGTGGATATTTTAGCTGTGTGCTTCGGGTCATTATCTTGTTTAGATATATAGCGACCCTCCAAGCCGCATTTAAGCAAGGAAACCTCTAAATTTTCTTGCAGAATGTTGATGTAATCTGCAGCGGTCATTATTCCATGAATTCGAGCTAAGCTGCCATACCATAAATATAAAAATTGCCTCCACCATGCTTAACCGTTTTTTGTATTTTACGTTCTGCCAATGCTTTGCAGGGCTTATGCCACACCCTGAACCGACTTTTTTGTCCAAACAGCTCGAATTTACTTTCATCATTCCATAATACTGACTTCCAGTACTCCAGGGCTTTCCAATATGTTTCTTCGCAAATTCAAGACGCTTTTTTTTGTTTTTACTTCTTATAAATGGACGCTTTGCTGTTAAACAGTTTTTAAAACCATTTTCTCTGAGCCTGCGACGTACAGTTCGAGAAATAACCCTAAGATTCATCATTTCTGTAACAGCTCGCGATGATATTGTTAGATTTAGCTTCGCACATCGAACAATTCTAGCATCATCCCGCAGCGTTGTTGATCGCTTGCGACCGGCTCCAGGCAAGTTCGCCACAGATCCTCGTTTTCCGTGTTTCTTCCAAACGTGTTGCATACAGGCTCCAACCGAAATTAAATACTTTTTTAGCAATTTTCTGAAACGAAATTTGCTTTTGCCTATCACGTACAACCAGATTGCGAATATCGATGGAAATCTGTTTTTCTGACGTCTTCAACAATGAAATAATACATGAAAGTTACGTAAAATGGTCTGCACTGACACAATAACCCATTTGTTTATTTATTTCCAGCCAGGTAATTACTATATACCATTATCTATTTCTACTAAAGCGTCCGTATTATATATTTTGTCCAGAGCAAAATGACGCAGTAATAGTAATCAAGCACTACAAGACAAGATTTTGATAAGACCTGTAATATTTTATAATAATAATAGAGCTCATTAAAGGTGCTATAAGTTTTCTATACAAGGCGAAGTTCTCCAAAAAAGTTATGAATTAAAATATATTTTTCGTTTCAGTGTATTTCAGTGATTTATTTTATCCATCACTGTATTAATGTCGCGTGCGAGCGAGGTGAATGGTATGCAAGAGGGATATCGGTATTATGCGAGAGGGATTGAGGTGATATGCGAGAGAGAGAGGAGCGTATTATAATTATTAGGGATCGGAGTTTTCGTCGCACGGTAAGACTAATAGCACGGTGTGGAGTCGACATTTGCCATAAATCTAAACTCTTATTCATACTCATACTCATTTATTTAATTTATCTTAAAATGCCTTTAGAGCGGTCGGTCGTGTATAATTATCTTAGTCAAATTATATAAAAATATTTTTTCTGTTAGATTATGAATTCATAAATTCAACTATTTTAATATCGTCACTACTTTAAAAAAAAACTCGTATCTGAAAATCATCAAGTTTCTAGGAGGAACAATAAACATCCTGTAAATTATTGTGATTGATCAAAAAAGTTCTTGTTAGTTTCATGAGATACTTTGATAGCCAGAGTCATTAATTTTACAAATATTCGAATAACTCACTCAAACACTTTTTATTCAATTTAATTTAATTTAATTCGTAAGATACAAGATTTTTGTTTTAGTATTGACTGAAAGTTGTTAAGTTACGATAATTTTGTTTAGAATTTTATGGTACAAAATGAAACGAAATGTATGTTTTTATGTTTATTAAATTAACTAAGTAAACTCTCTTAGAGTAACAATAGACGAACTTAAATAACAACGTGTCTCCTTAAAAAAAAGATCGGGGTCGAATTATTTTTTAAAGTCCTTTGGCAAAATCGGCTTTAGAGATTGCAAATCATTTTATCTATTTTCTTAGTAGGCGCCTAAGTAACCAAAAACCCCTTTAAACTAAGCAAAAAAGGCAAACATCACAAAATAAATAAATAAAATCCACTTCACTTCTTAAGTGAATGTTATTTGGATGCTGCTGCTGTTAGCACAAATTGATGAGGGTGTTATTCCTAACTGAATTAGTATTCTCCAACCCCACATTGCGTCAGTGTAAAGTTTTATTAAAATAATCTTCGGTAATTTTAATGATGAAAACATAAAATGCATCTCTCTTATCTGTAAGATAAAGAAAAATATAAAATGAACTTTAATATCTAAAGTTGGGTTTTCTAAATAACTTACTAAAAAGTAACATACTTACCCGTTGAGGATCTGATGAACCATTACTGGTAGCAAAACACAAAAAAAACCCTGAACTATATATTGAGCCTGGCCCAACATGTTCTCCTATTTTTATATACCTATATTTTAGGTGTTTTAATGTTTCTCTTGTTTGTTTGTGAATTTTCGTAATTAAATCTGTAAAAAATAGTAATTGTTTTTTATTGTAATATTTAAATTCCAAAGATCACATTAAATAATCGTTTCTAAACTCGTCAACGTTGTTGTCCTTCATTATAAAAAAAAACTAACTAATTAAATAAATGAGTATGAGTATGAATAGGAGTTTACATTTATGGCAAATGTCGACTCCACACCTTGCTATTAGTCTTACCGTGCGACGAAAACTCCGATCCCTAATAATTATTTTTTTGCTTGGCTGAGAAAATATTCACTGTGTTTTTTAGAGGTTTTAGGAGTACTATGCGTATTAAGTTTTGGTAAATAGAGAAGTTGGTACTATGCGTATTACAAGTTGGTAAGTATCGTAGTTGGTGTTTTGCGAGTTTGTCACTTTACGAACTTGGTAGTTTGCGAATTTGGTACTATGCTACGAAAGGCGTATAACTCTGGTCTAAACCCCAATTACCCCTCGAACTATTTTCCCGAACGAACGTGATACTCTATGGGTTACTTTAGACCCTTGTCATACAATCTACTATTTTGTTGTAAGGGATATCCGGTCCGCTTAGCTGCTGAGTGAGATAAAATTATTTATCATTCACAGAACATACTTTGTCTATGTCAAATGTTATCCCAATTTGGCAGATTACTTAGGATTACATAAATTCTCATAAAAACATTTTAATTTCAACAACCACCTCTGAGTGTAATCAAGGGATAACTCGAAAGCAATTTATAACTCTCGCCTTACTTACATGGAATAAATCACCTATTAGCGCCGACCTGGTAGCAGGAGATAAGATTCGGTTAGGTTATTAGGCCCGACGCCGCTTGACGGATTTATTTTTAAATAATGAAGGACTTTTTTATTTTTTCTCATGTCTATGAGAGCTATTCAAATAACAGTACAGGAATTGTACCGAATTCGACATCACTTAATCTTCTTGAAAACCCAGTTGACCTTGAACAGGCGCTTAAACATGATCTCCTCGGCTGCATGTCGTGGTTTGGATAATATTCGCGTACACAAAATACATGTTGTTCTCCATTAAATGACTAATGGCCGCTCTTTCATTTGAGATACCCACCACTCCCCGCCTCCCGCTCAAATAGACTTAGTAGCTAAATCAAATGTGAACTTACTTATGGACCACCCTGTACTTAAGTATAAACAAAAATGATCAATGTCTATCAATATTTCTACAATGTGGCAGCTCTCAATGTAACTTTGAATAGTAGCAATATATCGTTCGTACAAAACTGTAAGGCCAAATCATTTCAAATGAAAGCCAGCCAGAATCTACCTTACAGTCAGAGCTCTTAGTCGTTTTTTGCTTGCGTTCGTTTGACAGAGTTTGGCCTTATTAAGAGTTTTTTACGAACTATACACTCGCGCACAAAGAATACGGGTCGGTAAATACCGTCATATTTCCTTAAAAACTCAATGGTTGCAAGTTTTTTTAATCATGGTTTTTAGTCAAGTTAATGAAGTTTATTTAATTTTACACCTATATTGCAAAAATAGTCAGAGTTGATGACCAGTTATCCGATTGGTGCGAACTCTTCACTGGTGTCCTCAAGGATACCAGTGGAGCGGAGAAAGCACCCCTCCCTCAAGGGAGGGGTGCTTTCTCCGCTCCTCTTTTCTATTTTTATAAATGGTATAACAAAGGCTATTACTTCGTCTTACCATCTTTATGCGGATTACATCTTTATGGAGATGACCTACAGATCTATGCGGCGGAGAGTATTGAAGAACTTCCTTCTTTGATTGCCCAAATTAATAGTGATTTGGAATGCATTTACAGTTGGCCATACAAATTCGGTTTGCAAGTTAATGCGGGGAAATCGCAGGCGATTGTCATTGGTAGCCCTTATTCCGTGAGTAAGAAATAATAAGAAATAAGAAATAAGAAATATTTATTCGGGACAAAACAACTAACAAATAAGAAAGCAAAAATAAAAATAAACAAAAACAGGAAAGTTGTGTTGTCACGAAACGGTTCCATCTCAGCATAATGCGGGCAAATGCCAGCGCTGGTCTTCCGATGGAACCGTCGAGTGAGTTCACGGTGAGTAACAAGAAAACCGAAAAAAGAATATACATAAATAAAAAATAACAAACATGAATTAAAGAAAATCAAAGAGAGAAAAAATAATAATAATAATATGCAATTAACTTAAAATAAAAGAAGGATATAAAAAGCTAAGTTTGACATTGAAAAACAAAAACAAAACCGTAAAATGGAACGCAGCATATTTCGCCTGGCGCCACCCTATCGCCGGCTATCGCTATAAACTAGCGCCAATGACAGTGACAGTTGGAGTGGCAAACGCCAAGAACTATCTAATGAGTAAGTTGTCGGAAATGGTGGTGCCGGATATTCTCTTTGATGGGACTTCTATCCCGCTCTCCTCTATTGTCAAGAATCTGGGTACCATTGATCAGACGCTTTTCTGGTCTCCCCATATTGCTGAAGTAAGTAGGAAAATGTTTGCGTCGCTTCACTCCCTGAGGCGTCAGCAGAATTTTCTTCCCTTCCATACCAAATTGACACTTGCCCAACCACTTCTGCTCCCTCTTTTGGACTATGGGGATATTGCCTTCATAGACCTCAAGGAGGAGCTGCTGGATAAGCTTGAGCGATTGCAAAATGTTTGTATTCGTTATATATTTGGCAAGCACCTGCGCAAGTACGACCACATCTCAGATTTTCGCTCTCAGCTCGGTTGGCTACCGATCCGACGACGCAGAGATGTGCATGCCCTGCCGCTGCTTTTTAACGTTCTTTTTAATCCAGCTTGCCCTCCTTACCTATCAGAAAGATTTATTTACATGACTGATGGTAGTGGTCACTGTTTGCGGTCGAGTGCGAACCTCACTCTGGCTATACCGTCGCATAAGCACCGTGCATATTCCAAGTCTTTCACAGTGTACGCTGTAAAAATTGTGGAACGAGTTAACGTTGTCCTTAAGACAGTCCAAGTCTGTAGCATCGCTCAAGAGCAAGTTGAAGGAATTTTGGCTATCCAATAGCTTGTGCATCGTATGGATACTATATTTATAGGTATATTTATTTATTTAATTTTGGGTAGGTATATATATATATGTATATTTATATATATAGATTTGTTTATTCATGTGTAGTTATATACATTGAGTATATTTGTGATAAATATATATTTGTACACGTGTTGGTTTGTCTGTCGTTTGGTTCCTAATTCTCCACTCAATTGCTCAAAGGTTAACTGGAAGAGATCCCTTACAGGGATAAGTTCGCCTTTGTACATGTATAATCTGTTTTGTCTGTATTGATTTTTTTTCTTGTCTTGTGTACAATAAAGTACGAGTATTTACATACATACATAGCAGTCAAAAAAGTAACGTTTCCAGGAAACATTAGACTCGTAAAAAGCCATGGAAAAAAAACCAAAATCGTCATGTTTGGACATTGATATTTTTATGAGAGGATCGCGGAAATTGCTAATTACATGATACAGTTAAATTAGTAATTATTCTTCTATACCTACTTAACTTTGTATATTTGTATGATACGTTTTCACAGAGAGCGTTACATACTCATTCGGTTTCCTTTGGTACAGAATATCTATATAAGTGTAGAAATTACGTTATTAATAAGTGTTCAGCTTAGCATGGAAATGCGAAAAAAAGCACTTTTTAATATTCTTCAACGAAAATCCACTACGGTCTCTAATCTCTTGTTCATGTGTATCAAACCAGACTCTTTACATTGTTTAAAATCCCCATTTATCAAAGGGAAAAACGAACACGATCTTGGATTTTCCCCTTCTTAAAGCTAAATTAAAAATATTTCGGGTTTCTTTAAGAATAAGTTAGCGGATTTCGTCTCTACGGGAGACGTGAGGTCGTAAAACAATTTAAACTTTAGTGAGACATGTTACA
Organism: Cenopis cana; assembly: GCA_951800055.1. Lineage (NCBI taxonomy): Eukaryota > Metazoa > Arthropoda > Insecta > Lepidoptera > Tortricidae > Cenopis > Cenopis cana. Next base: position 19,393,518 of record OX637471.1, on the reverse strand, counting down.
ACTTTATTTTACACACACAACACACACACACACACACCCGCCCAACATGTCGCCCGAAGTGACAATTAATACGTGAGTTTTAACCGTTTGGTAAAATAAAATTTACAAAGAATTCATAAAAACTAAAAATAAATAAATAACGCCGAAAATGACGTGTAGAACGATGTGAAGAGATGTTTACAAATAACAATATAAATGCACATGAAGAAGACAAAGTAGTGCTTTTACAGGCGATAGATAAGACTAAATTTCTTTTAAAATATTATGTAAATTCTCAAATCCTTGTATGTTTATTTCATTTCGTAGTAAATTAAATTATAAAATCGCGGTCTAATATTATTATTTACGCTTTAAATTTCCGTCGGCGGTGACGTAAACGGCGTCCCACATGGCGTCCCACACGGTGTTAATATTGGCTATTTTTTCAGCGAAAAGTATGAATTATTACGTCTTTTCTGTAGAAATACAACTTAAATTTTATTTTAGGCGACTTCCTGATTTGTCGGTGCGGAGGCGGTACGATATGAGAAAACTGACAAATGTCAGTGTCAACTGTCAGTCGACTCAGTATCGCTTTTTACTGCGCCCCTACATTTAAATGTGTGCTTCCTGACTGGCGCGGGATGCGCGGTATAGCGGGGAGATGCGAAGGCAGTACTGGTCCGCTTCTGCGCATGATATTACTACTGCGCAAACGTAATACTGACAGTATTCCGTCAAGTGAGAATCTTTGCGACGTCAGTATGTTTACGTCACAGAAGAAAATGTCACATATCAATCGCCCCGCCAAGTCAGGAAGTCGCCTAAGAAAACTAATCTGCTTTACTTCATACAGCATTCAAAAACTTGAGAAAAATAAGTAAGAAATTTACCTTAACACATTAATAGTAGATCATACACCAAGGGGATAAAACACTGTTTTATGTCACGGGTGCGATATTGAATCCCGATCGTAACGAAGGACTCCAAATTTTACTCCCGAGCGGAGCGAGGGAGTAATGACTTAATTCCTGAGCGAAGCGAGGGAATTAAGACTGAGTCCTGAGTGTAGTGAGGGATTTAAGCGCTCCCAAGGCAAAAACAGTTTTATCCCCGAGGAGTATACTCTACTTTTCTCACCTCTTGCGAGGCAATAAAAAAACCAAGGCTACTAAAAACAGAATTAAATCAGTCAATCGCAGCAAATTTTAGTATCTATTTTAATAGAATCTGTTTGACTCCATATACTCGTAAACTCGTAATTAAGCGTTTTGTAACTCACGCGGATCTTGTTTTTGGTATTTAATACGTAGTTCATCGACGACTGCTTGCATTCATTTGTGTGGTGAGCACAAGTATTTTGTTCCTGAATTTTAGATGTTTTCTATGTATTTTAAGTATATTTTTATCTTTATCTGCTTTACTAGGTATATTTATATCGTCGACTAGTACCCATAGTACAAGCTTTGATTAGTTTGGGACTAGGTAGATTTGTGTAATACTGTCCACAAATATGTAAGTAGGTATGTATTTATTGACATTGCTGCAACTACTGCGAAGGGAGGAAGGCCAGCCCTAGCTACGTCCGAGGCACGGATATTACATAGTGATTTTATTTAAAAATCTAATAAAATATGAGAAAAATGTATAAGAAAACTCCAAAATGTAATTCTACAAATATTCAGTACTAAAACCACGCGCTTGACGCGCTACAGGCGGCGGCCGACGACGCAGTCTTTTGTTTCGAACACGACGTTCCAAACAAAACACGGAGCTGGTGTGCCGCCTCCTCGCCGCTTAGTGGACTTCACGACATTAGACTTTAATGATAGAACTATAAGAACTATGAAAAGTGAAATCACATTATTACCCGGCGGGTTATAATGAGATTCAGTACGATATTACTACCCGGCCTAAGCCAAGGGTTATAATGATTTGCTTTCGGTAAGGTTTGCATGATATATAATTGGGCATTGACGAGCAGGTGGTGTGAAATAGTAGTTTATGCAACCGGCACATAATGAGGGGCATTAAAACACGAGTGTTTAATGCCTAATTATGTACAATTGCATACATTACTTTATCTACACACATATTATAAGTACCTAAGATGGGTTCAGAAGCCGAAGGCAAATGACCTGCATTGCTAGCAGTGCTACTGGTAACATATTTATGGATGCTATATAATCAGAAAACCTTATCCCTGAATTAGTTGAAATAGAGATGACGATTTTTCGCAAAAAATAAATTTTCCTTAAAATTCAAAATAAATGTAAAATTTGAAATCCTTACCCCCGAATTAGTCGAAATAGAGTACAATGATGACTTTTGGCAAAAAAAAATTTTTTTCTTAAAATTCTAAATAAATGTAAAATTGGAAAACCTTACCCCCGAATTAGTCGAAATCGAATACGATTTTTCGCGAAAAGAAAAAATATCGAGTTGACGTTTTATATCGAACTGAATTTTAATTTTCAGTGATGCTTTTGGTTGTTTTTGTATGATGTACAAATGAAGAAAAACAAACATTATAGTATTAAATAGGAGATTCTTATAACATAATGTTACTGCTGTCACCTTCTGCCACAGATAAGAAAATGTTGGTGTGTGCAGACCCTCAGTGTATATACTGGGTGTCCCATATCTACCACGCCACAGTGACACCGGAGGTAGGTCAACTCAAGAGGAACATAACCAGCCTAACATGACCTCAGTAAAAGTTGCACGGTTTTCGAGTGGTTTCCTCTTGAGTTGACCTACCTCCGGTGTCACTGTGGCGTGGTAGATATGGGACACCCTGTTAGGTGGCCCAACTAAAGCTTTTACTTTTAACAACAACGGGGCATCATCAAATTTTGGTGGTGCTCCACCGCCTAGTAATGAAATGTTTTAATTTATTATCAGGCAACTAAAGGACAATTTCCACCAAACGGCTTGCATCGCATAGGATCGGCCGATCGATGTTTCGACCCATGTCCTAAGAAAACAAGGTCTGCCACTTCAGATCGCGACACAAGTGGCGTCACTGTCGACCAACAAATACGTTTCTAGACCCCTTGAAAAGAAAAGAAGGTCTGCCACTTCGGATCGCAACACAAGTGGCGTCACTGTCGACCAACAAATAAGTTTCTAGACCCCTTGAAATCCATCGGAAAAAGTCCGCTTATAGGAAGAGTTCCAGAGAATAGTGTTACCTATTTCGCGCTAAAATACATTCATTCATTATTTAAGAGTTTCACTCTTGTCGGTGCAGTTCTCTCCAGTCCGTTCTACTTAACGCCAGTTCTTTGACTTCTCTATACGACACGACGTCTATCTTTTTCTTTATTTGGTCCATGTAATTAATCCTCGGCCTTCCTCTTCCTCTTCTTCCCTCAATTTTACCCTCCATTATCTTTCGTATTAGATCGTCGTGTCGTATCAGATGACCTATCATTTTCCCTCTTCGAGTTTCTATTGTACGTAGCAAATGTCTCTTTTCCTTTACTCTTTCCAATACTTCCTCATTGGTGACCTTTTCCGTCCAGCTTATTCCCTCCATCCTTCTCCAGCACCACATCTCGAACGCCTCAAGCCTTTCTCTATCCCGTTGCGTCATGGTCCACGTCTCGCAGGCATAAAGTGCAATACTCCAAATATATGTTTTAATGAAACGTTTTCTTACAGATTTGGCCATTTTTGATTTAAAAATATGTTTTTTATTGTGAAAGGCGTTTTTAGCTATTGCTATTCTAGTTTTAATATCTGTAGTGCATCTCGAGTCTTCTGTTATTATGCTGCCTAAATATTTAAATTGTTGAACTTGCTGTAATACTGTGTTATTTATTTTAATTCCATGAATTTCTCTATGTTTAGATGCTATTAGTGTCTTAGTTTTATTTAAATTTATCTTTAAGTCGAAGTCTCGAAAAATAGTGTCCATTACGTTTAAAAGTGTTTCTAACTGTTTGCTGTCTTCTGCTAAAACTGCTATATCATCAGCAAATCTAATAAACGTAATTCTATTTCCATTAAATGTAATTCCTTCCGTTGTGCTTTCTAGAATATGGTTTATTGCACTTTCTATGAATAAGTTGAATATGAGTGGCGAGAGTGAGCACCCCTGTCTTACTCCTTGTCGGATCTTAGCCTTTCCTTTCTCGTCCCCTATTTGAATGATTGTTTCTTGATTATGATAAAGTTCGTATATTATTCTCCTATCTCTATAATCAAGTCCTGCGTCCTTTAAGGCCTTCATCATTTTTTTCCAGTTAACTGTGTCAAACGCTTTTTCTAAGTCTACAAAAGCTATGTGTGTATTTAGTCCAATATCTAATCGTCTGTCTATAATCATCCTAAGTGCTAAAATGGCTTCTCTAGTACCTTTATTCTGTCTAAATCCATACTGGTCTTCTCCTAGGAGTGTTTCTATTTTAGGTCTAATTCTATTTTGTATGATCTTTAATAAAAAAATAAATACATAATGATAGAATTGTTCTGCATTTATGGAACTCTCTAAATAAATGAAAAAAAAACTAAGGGCATTTTAAGCACTGTAAGACACCAACTACTTACAATCAAAATGTGCATCAGCCTCTGACGACTGTGCATGACCCGTAATGGTACGACGATCAATTAATGATGAATGGTGTCTTCTACCTCGTTGAGCGGTGGGACCTCCTGGCCACCCCCGGTTTTGTTGATGGCCTTCAAAATGGCCCCTTTTTAGGGTTCCGTAGTAAACAAGGAACCCTTATAGTTTCGCCATGTCCGTCCGTCCGTCCGTCCGACCCCCGTTTTTCTCAGTAACCGTTAGTACTACAAAGCTGTAATTTGGCACGAGTATAGATATTGTTGACGCCGACAAAACGGTAGAATAAAATCTTGAAAAAAAATTTTTTTACATGTAAAGTGGTGGTGCAATTTTTTTTTCTTCCAAACCCCATCGTGTGTGATATCGTTGGATAGCTCTTAAAAATATTATAAGGTTTCTAAGAGTATTTTTCGATTCAAGAATCGGTTGGCGTGATATTAAGCTTTGAAGTGATAATTTTCGTTATGGTCAAGTTTCCCCCCCCCCCCCCTGCCAGCTAAACGGTGGCTCCTAGGCATGTGAAAAAAATCATGGCAGTAGTATATACGATGAATTTAGAAGGAAAACTATCACAGCTAAGTAGACATTATTAATTAACGAGTAATAGTCGAACTTCAGAAATGTACTTTGCAAAAGCAAACTTTCGAACAATTTCCATTGATATCTTAGATAATGTTGTTAATTCTGTCAAACACATAGTAAATATAAGTTTGCGAACTTTTTAGTCCACATAATGTAACGGGTGGACGACTACGGAACCCTACCTTGCGCGTCGCCAGACACGCACTTGGCCGGTTTTGTTTACACTTTGTCTTCGACAAAAGATCTTGTCAGAACTGAAAGGGCAAACGGCACTAATGGTTAATAACTGTACTTCAAAACGTTTTAATTTCTCTGGGCATGTTTTGATATTTACCTTTCGCCAAGATTGCCAAGATTAGTGGCTCCTGGCATTGTAATATTGCAGAAATCTCCTGTCATTCCTTTTGTGCTTTTTAACCGACTTCAAGATTTCAAAAGAGGAGGTTCTCAATTCGGTTGTTTTTTTTTTATGTTTGTTACTCCATAACTCCGTCATGTCTGAACCGATTTTGAAAATTATTTTTTTGATTGTAAGTATATATGGATTGTAACTATGTACGGAATATCATTTGATATTTACCGTTAGCTTTTCGGTGAAGGAAAACATCGTGAGGAAACCTGCATGCATCCGCGAAGAAATTCAAAGTTGTATGTGAAGTCCCTAACCCGCTCTGGGCCAGCGTGGGGACTACTGCCCAATCCCTCTCATCTATGAGAGGAGGCCTGTGCCCAGCAGTGGGACGTATATAGGCTGATGATGATGAAGTATATATATCCAAGTTGGTCCCATTTTTGTCAAAACGCAGTTCTGATGATGGAATCGAGGGAACTCCTCAAATCTTAAAGGCAAACATATAGTGATTTTTGTGTTTTTATCGACAAATCAAGCATTTTCATATAAAAATGTGGCATTTGATGAAGTGGAACTGCTGATGATGATCAGAACAGAACTTTTCAACGATTTGTCCTCCTAGCTGTTTTAGCAAATGTTGTATTCTAAAATATTACAGAACCGATATAACCAGCCAACGCCGACGCCGATTGGCGCTGTAGGCACGAGCCTACGGCGCCAATAACGACTACAGTTGTTATGAAGTTCAGAGTCACCTTTTCGTGCTTTACACTAAAGTTCATATTCAATGTCTCATGGAAAATGAGTTTTCGTGTAGGTGTCACTGCCGTACATGAAGAAAAGCGTTCAAAAAGTCCACTGTACAAGTTTTTGAGCGAGAGGCTATTGGTCATTCACACCTGTTCGTGGCCCACTGTCCATGATCATTAATTTTTTTACAGTCAACTAATCATTACCAAATTCCTTTTTAAGAGAAGTTTCACTGAGAGTGACTGAATCAGAGTCTTGTGGCAGTGGACTGCTATGGCCGTCAATCGATACTGGAGACACCGCAAAGTCAATCGATTCTGGGTCTTTATTCGATTTTGGGTCATCATTCGTTTCTGGGTTATCTACAACCAAATAAAAAAATGAGACTAATAGATTTCTTTAATACTGTAGAGTAGTTAAAATAAATACTGGGGAAAATCTTACACAAATCGACCTAGTACCAAACTTAACAAAGGTTGTATGGTTGACGAAATATAAGCTGCACCGATTCGCCATACAAGTTGTTCGAGGAATCGGTGCAGCTTATATGTCGTCAACTATACAGTCAGCAGCAATGGTTGCTACGCGGGCGAAGTGCTCACAATGATCTTCACACATCTTTATTATAAGGGAATAAGAGCGTGTGAAGATCATTTTGAACACCTCGCCCGCGTAGCAACCATTGCTGCTGACTGTACTATGGGTACTAAACGAAGATGTACATACATATATACATGTATTTTAATTTTAATTTATTTTAATTTGATTGATTTGAATGTACTGTAATTTGATGTTTTTAATGAAATGTAATGTATTTTATTGCTAATGATATGGGCTAAGCCTGAAATAAATAAATAATAATAATATAGATAAATTAATACTTAAATAGACAGAAAACATCCAAGACCCCGTTAATTTTATGTTTTTATACCCTGATTATTAAATAAATAATAATAAGACTCAGGAACAAATATTCGTGCGCATCTCGCGCACTCCATGCGCATTGGAATAAGGTTCACGAATTCATGTATATATGTGATGTATGTATGTGAACTTTTTTGTTGAGATGTGATAAAAACAAGTTTCCTAATTAAAAAACTCAAGGATACACTATATTTTGTTTGCAGTCGGGGGACCTACTACATACAAGTAAAACCAAAATATTAGGTCCCACTACGACTGCAAACAAAATATAGGTATCCTTGAGTTTTTTATTAGAAAACTTGTTTTTAAATTTAAATGTAATTAATCTAACAAACTTTGAATCTTTTTGGTCTGCAATAAAGATGATTATTATTATTGCAAAAAAAATTACCCGCATTTTTAAAGGTAGAGTCCTTTTCAATCAATGGTTCAGGCGATGACGACGCCTCCGGCCTAGGTTTTTCCACAGCCAAAGCTTCGTTCAAGGTAGCTGCCAAATGATAAAATATGTTTGAAAGAAAGTCTCCATTGCACATCTAGCAACACTCTGTAGGCTAGTATATAATAGCTAAGTAATAAAACGGGTATTTAAAATGTACAGATAAAGTACAGAAAGTACGAGTACATATTAAGAGTAATGCTGCAGACCCAGACTTTATGTAGCTTTTTCGTATTTATATTCTATTCAGTTTGTCTATAGTCTTTAACGCATCCTTAATTTGTACTTCTAGTGCTAGCCGTACGTTGGTAGTTTTGAAAATTATTTTTATTTTATTTTAAGACAATGAGGAATGTCAATAGGTCTGCAAAATCACTTGAAAGTTTGTTACGGTAAAGCTTTCTCCTCGTGTGTTTGTATTAAAAAATATATATACCTGCATTTTTAGAGGTAGAGGCCTTTTCAATCAATGGTGTAACAAGTGTTGGGGGTGGAGTCAAAGAATCATCCCGATACTTATTGTTCTTGGTAATTTTTCTTTTCTCATGTTCTGCTTCAGACGACGACGACGTTGCCGCCTGCCTATATTTTTCCACAGCCAAAGCTTCCTTCAGAGTTGCTGTCAAATAACAAAATATTTTTGAAAGAAAGTCTCCATACAGCTAGAATCACTCTGTAGGCTAAAGTGTCATTTCAACGGAACTTGCTAACTATGTAAACAAACTTATGAAATCATTTTAAACTTTTAATGAAATATCCAAGATACAGTTTGGTATATATTTTATGATTTTGTATTTCGTGAGTAATGACTCGTGATTCGTGCATAACGACGTGGCTTCCGCGCTTGCATCAAAATGTACTATTATTTGACCTTAATTTCCACAGAAAATAATTTACAGCATGCACGTGCAAACGATCTGCCTTCTCCTTTAAAAACTGAACTTGTGAAAACGCTGACTCTAAGATATTTGTTAATCACGCCAATCCTCCCTCACTCCTCCTGGTTTCCCCCACACCACACACACCACCACCTTCTCGGAGTTAAGCCGCGAACAGACGATGGACAGACTGACATGGCGAACTATAAGGGCTCCTGTGGTTGAGCCACACACATGCCAAATCTGTTATATTTTTATTATTAGGACAGTTGTCGTCAGTGATTTCCGATAATAGCATATCTGTCATTTACATTAACATATACTTAATATGAGCCACATATTTTTTCTTTGACAATTAAGAGGCCTGGTTTATATACGGTTTTTCAACATATGATGAAGATATATAGAGTGTTGCAGTTCATTGAGATATAATGCCGAGCTTCATTTTTTAGCAAGTGACGTGACGAGCCCTACTCCCGACCTTTAACCAGCTTATTTTAATTTTTTTATGATTTGGTAAAGCAAAGAAATAAATGTTCAATCTATTATTTGATTTTTTTGTTCTATTATCGGAATTCCCTAAAAACACGGCGTATAAAGGGACAACCACGCAAACAACATGCATACTTGAAATCACAACAAAAACACTGCAAATATTCATTCATTATACTGACTGTAGTGTTAAGAGCTGAGAGTAATTAGTGTTTTGCTATTAGCTCAAGCTGCATCTTTTTGGAGCTAACTGAATGGTAGCAAAATATATTATTATATCATTGTGTCTCTTTTCATAACGATCGTTTTATGAATTTAACCTTTTCGACGCCAACGACCTATGTATGTGCACCATCGGTTCGACGCCAATGACTCATATCCATGACTCCAATGCAATATCAACCTACATGCATTTCTATAGAGTTCAACCTCGCGTTTGACATTCCAATGTCGGGGCATGTGAATGACAGCGTTTGTATTTGACAGAGGGCTGAAAAGGTTAATAAAAAATGTATCAACTTAAATGTTTTTTAAAATTCATGTCCAAATAAGAAATTATTCTTAAGAACTAAAGATAAATTCTTACACTAATATTAGACTGCTCCTATGTATTTGATGCTGACTGTATACATATATGTACATAAATATTATATTGTTGTATTGATGTAAGTTTATGAATGTTTATAAGTATATTATTTATCATCATCATCCTCCTAGCGTTATCCCAGTACAGTTGCATCCTGAAGGATGCCTGGGGTCCACTACCTAAAGATTAGACCATTACTTCACAAGGGCGGTAAAACAAATAATGTCTCAGATCGCTGGTATTTGACGCCCGAGCCGAAGGTAAGGGCGATAAATATGCGATCTGAGGCTTTCTTTATTACCGCCCGTGTTAAGTACAAAATTTTATGTCACCCCCTGGCCAGGAAGTGGGATATCCCGCGCGCGGAGCGTGCGGTAATTGCCGCTTTATGGCCAGGTGTGACATAAAGTATATTTGTATTGTTTAAGTAGATAATACAGACTAATATTTACCATAAAATCCAATAATACGAATATTCGTTAATATTATCCAATCCGTTTCTGGGGTCAAATTTAAGTTTATCGCTTTCCGTTCTATGGTTTTCCTTCTCGGCCAAACACAGGTATCTTCATTTATCCATCTCTTCGGACATGCACTGATGTATTCCACGTCGCTAATAGCGAATACAATGACAGCGTATTCTTTCTGTAATAATATTTAAATAAGTTAAATGAAGAATACAGAAATAATTGCTCATTATATATTATGGGGCTAGTTTGACATACTCGTATTTTAGACTTTCTGTCCACAATGGCACAGTGAATAATAAAGCTTAAAACACAAAGCGGGCGGGCGTGAGCCGCGCAGGAGCGGGCGTGAGGCGGGCGGGCGTGTGGCGCGGGCGTGAGGCGCGCGGGCGTGTGGCGGGCGGGTGCGTGCCAACGCGCTGCAGTGTGAAAACTCGGCGGTGCGGCGGACCCAAAGGCAGTTCGTTTGCGATCTCGAAACAGACTACCTTTGGGTCCGCCGCACACGCCCGCCAGCTGTGTGTGTTTTTTAAGCTTAAAGCTTAAGCCCCACAGAGAGCGGGCGGGCGGTAGCGGCACGGGAGCGCCGCTACCGCCCGCCCGCTCTCTGTGTGGCTTAAAGCTTAAATCTATGACTAAGAAGCCCCTTCAAATGCTACCATACACACCTTGCATTTTACCAATAATTGTTACACAACTAGCGATATAATATTATTTTTGTAATTAATACATTTTGTTAATATGTCGTCGATTTTTCTAATTTCTTTAATTTCAGATAAATTGCTTATTCGGCCACAATAAAAGAGGTTTGAATCACAAGGGCTATTAAAATAATTTTCTAACGTTAAATATCGTTTAAAAACGATATATATTATATTTTCTACTTTTATTACAGTGGCATCTTTGAGTACACAATGATTATTTTTTGAGTCTACGCCAATGCGACTATTGAAACAGGGCATAACCCAATATTTGTAAGCCCTAACATGTCTATTATTTAATAACGGTTCGTCATATAACATCAAAGGTTTTAACAGATGTACATTTTCTTTATTGACATGTTGTTCATATAATATTTTTTCGTGAAGTCTATTTACGACTTGTTCCAAGGGTTTATTGCATGACCTTACATTTTTTTTTATTTCAGACATATGGTTTTCAAATTTGAATGCAGAGAAATTATCTAAAGGCCCAAATTTCATCACATCTTCTGGCAAATGAATTAAATTATGGACATTATGTGTCACGTATTCTTCTCCATATAGTTTGGAATATTTATTTACAAAGTACAGAAGTAAATCCTTTGCATAAGCATTGTGTGTCAAGCATAGACTTGGGCTGATTAATATTCTTATAGCACAATGTAAAACTAAAAAATGCAAGTACTGTGAAGGTTTAAGTCTATTTCTCAGTATCAGAGGGCCCGAGTATAGAAGAAACTGTCTAAATTCTGTAGCTTTCCATTGGTCAGATTCAGTAATTGGTCGTGGCAATCTAGAAAAATCTTGACTACTGATTCTATTCCTGAATTCAGACAAAGAAGTATTTAGTAGTTCCAAATCTGCAGTGTTTATTCTTACAGAACGGTTTCCTTTGGACCAAAACTGAATTAATCGTTTCATTACCCCTAGACATACAAGGTGCATATAATCTAAGGGTATATTCTGTACTAAATCAATATCTAAGTTAGTCAATAGAGTGGGCTTTGTTTGATAATCATCGGCATAAACACCAGATCGAAATTCAACATCTGTTCTTAAAGGGCAATTCAGGTCATTGTAACAAACTCTTCTATTGACAAAAGTCCCTTCAGTAATACACTTTGTACATCCAAAGTAAGAGTTATGACCTTTGACACCTAAAATAAAGGATTTTGCTGGTGCATCACATATAATTTTAGAAATCTGGATTTTAAACATTTTATCATTGTAGAAATAACCATGCACTTTCAAGTGTAAATATTCTGAAATAAACTCTGAAAGTAATTCCTCAGAGGTATGTGGTTTATGAAATCCATGCCAAATTCCTATCACAAAAGGAGCACTATCTAATCCTGTAAAACAACCTAATATTGGCCAAAACTGACTTCCAGAACTTTTTGTTAAAGGAAGCCCATCTATGTTTACATCAAGATATAACACAGTGCTGGAAGGATCTATCGGATTATGCCTTAAAATATATGACAAGCCTTCAGCTATACCGAAATGATAATCACTTCTGTGGCTTATGCTGTTTGTGACAACCCAATTGCTCAATTCTTCTGACAAAGTTAGATTAGCAAGTTGATTTTCTTGTAATGATGAGCACATAGTTCCATCTTCATATTCTTTTTGCATATTATATACATTTATAACATCAGACGCAGCAGCTACATTGTTAATTTCTGGCTGATCATGGAATAATTCAGTTTGAGACAAGGAGCCCATATGAGAATGTACAGACTCATTTTCACTGTCAACATATACAGTAGTTGGCAGACTGTTTGGAAATGAACTACTATGAGGTGGTTCAGTTTGAGATGGTGAGGTCAGAGAGCATTCCGATTTCTGTCCTGTGTCAATCTCACTATTAATATTGACAGGTTTGCTGGGAGAATGAATATTTTTTTCTTCAGGAGACTGATCAAAATGAAAGAATGAAGCAGTCTGTGGTAGTATTAATTTTTCTTTGTCCCGTATTTTCTTTCTAATTACACGTTTCAAGTACTTGGAATTCTTAATATTCCTTTTAGATACCTGAAAACAATAATTAAGTTTTTGTGGTGACTTTAACACAGTATCCCCAGTGTAAGCCAAAAAGGCATTGCATTTCTCTCTCTCTATCTCTCTAGAAGGGACCAAAGCAAAATCCCATCCCATCGCTAAGTAGTGTACAGTCATCAGCATTAATAATATGAATATCTGCCACAGCACAGCATTCAAAAATATGTTACATGTCCTAACAACCCTAGAAATAGAATGTATCAGATATATAATGATTTGTTGTGTGTCAGATATTGGTGCTGGTGATTGTAACTACTGGAATTTACAAACTGTTGATAAAGTGAAGCTCAAGTATTTGCTGCAAAGTTTTAAGTATTACAAATATTTGCCAAATACAGCCAAGTGTAGTGCCACAAATTACCGCTATGATCCCCGACGCTGTACATGTATGTCGCAGGCATTTTGAGTGATTCTGCCCTTTACAGAGGTACGGTCCGTCAGTTTAAACACGCTCACTGTTATGTAATTATGCCGAAGGCAAAATGACAACTCGTGCAATTAATAAAAAACAAACAATCGTATTATTAGTTAGGTTAGGAGGGGTTTTATCTTGTTTCTTCGAGCAGAAATAGGCACACGCTGGCGGTAAGGTTAGGTTTAGCACTCAGGTTTGTAAGGTGTGCTTCTTACAAAGCAGAACTAAATACTTCAATTTGCCAATCAACAAGCCATCGTCAGTTTCTAAACTAACGGACGGTAAGTATGTAAACGGCGCAATCACAACAAAATGCCTGCGACACATACACGGCGGCGTTAAATAGCGGTTCGGGTATTTGACAGAAATACATGTACGGCCTTCATTTTGTTAGCAGTTAGTAGACTGTAGACGCGAGCAGCGAAGAAATAGACGCTGTGGTTACAATTACGCGAAATCATAGGAGACAACAGGGTCCTAAAAAATCTTGTGTATTTGTACTTTTTGCACATGTGCAATTGCGTATTCCATAGTTTCTTTGCATTGCTAATCGCGCAGGCCGGTGCAATAAAATAAGAACCACGCACGACATGCTATACCTTGTATAGAAATAATAATTAATCCATGTTATGCACTCACATTACTCGCATCCATATCAATACTTGAAGCCTGCGTCGGGCGTTTCAGTTTTACAAGTTGGGCACAATAAAATCACGTTGCATTGGCTATTTTCCACTCAATTGCTCAAAGGTTAACTGGAACTTTGTAAATGTATACTCTGTTTTGCCTATATTTTTTTCCTTTTGTCTTGTTTACAATAAAGTATTTACATACATTTACATATATATGTAGTCTGTAACCGGCATGCAGACTTCAATCAATCATCATGTTGTTACTTTGTTCTTACCTAGTGTATTAATTTCAATTGCCATATTAGTTTCCTCTTGATGGCTCTGCGTCTCGGACAGCTCATCTTCATTTATCCATGCACTGATGAGTATTTATTTATTCTGTGAAGTTTTAAATATGTTACTCAAATAAAGAAGAGTGATTCGTCACGCCGTCGGCCGTCAGCTTAGAAACGCTCGCTGTTCGCGAAATGTCAACACGTTTAATTAAGCCGTCGTCTCCCAGCGAAAAAAATAAACAATAAGATTATTTTGTAATGATCCCTGGGATCCCAGGGACTGGTAGACGGGTTAATAAAAAACAAACAATCGTATTATTAGTTAGGAGGGTTTTCTCGTGGTTCTTCGAGCGAGCGGTTATAGGTTAGGTTGGTAAGAATTAAACAGAACTAAATACTTCCATTTGCCGAGTAACGAGCCATCGTCAGTTTCTAAACTAAAGGACGGTATGTAAAAAGCGGGATTACAACAAAATGCCTGCGACACATGCACGGCGTTAAATGGCGGTTCGGCCGTAACAATGTTGCTAAAATAAGTTACAGCAACTTTCATGTGACACGTTCAGGCAACATTTATTGTGTTACGTTTTATTTGCAACGTTGCTGCAACTTACGGGGATATTGCATATGCCACATTCCAAAACCGTAAGAATGTAACTTGTGGCAACTTGTCATCTTAATGTTTTATATAAAAGGTTGCTGCAAGATTGCGTTAATTTTTTTTATAATATTAAGCATGCAAAGTTGCAACAATAATACACAAGTAACTTGTATGAACATTTGTTACGCAACATTACATCAACATTGCGTAAGTGATGTTTAAAAACGTTGAAATCTTGAGTTGTGGTACCTTACTTGAATGTTTCTTTAGCAACGTTGGTTTAACGGCAGTATTGTAAGTTGCAGGAAGTTTATTTTTATAACTTTCAATACGTTCCCATTGAAAGCTTTAGTTAACTTAACAGAAACAATGTGACATAACTAACCTTGACGCAATGTTGCCATTTAATGTTTCAATAACTTTTTCTTGCTAGGTTACTGCAACATTTCTCTTGTAATGTTATATTTATAACGTTGCTGTAAGATTGTCTTTAAAAGTTTCAAAATATTACGGATGCAAAGTAACAACAATGTTGCTAAAATAAGTTACAGCAACTTTCATGTGGCACATTCAGGCAACATTTACTGTGTTACGTTTTATTTGCAACGTTGCTGTAACTTACGGGGATATTGCATATGCCACATTCCAAAACCTTAAGAATGTAACTTGTAGCAATTTGCTTGAAAGTTGCTGCATAATATGAGCTATATCAACGTTGTAGAAACGTTTCTGCAAGGTTCATGCTCAGTGGGTAGATACACTACTGTGACTTTACATGCAACAGAAATTAAAACAAAAAATAAACCAAGGTTTAACAAACCAATATCCAAATTTATTAGAAATGAAAGGATTTTCCAGTGGAACAGACCTGGTCCACTTCCCCCCCACCCTTTCCCTGGTCACCTGGTGACTTCTGCATTCGCCGGAACCTTTGCACCAAGGAAGTGACAATATGAACAAAGAGAAAATGAAACTAAGAGAATAAATGAATGTGAATGACGTAAATTACGGTGTATTTTCTGTCAAGATAATCATTATAATGACCAATGCACTGTGTTCAAAACATGGGAGGATAGAAAAAAGAAATTAAACAACCAATGTCACGTCTACATAGAAATTCTCAGTCGGACATTTAGCTTCAACATGTCACTGTCGTCGTCGTCAGTCATTGTCAGTCGGATTGCCTGTACGGCGAAAGAGTTGGACATAAAATCTGTACGGTGTGAGGGAACTGAAAGTTAAGTTGGTTGGTTGGTGGGTGTTAAGTTTATGGTAAAACTTACTTTTGCTTTTCGTCTGTGTATAGCTTTTTTCGGTTATGTGCTCAAATTTATTTCGTTTTTTTACTTTTTTTTCTAGTTTTAAAAATGTTCTATTATTTACGGCTTATCAGACCGTTCTAACGACCGTGCCAGTTTTCCACTGAATTTCGGGTTCCGAACATTAAACAATTTGGCTACATATAATTTCTAGAATGACGCGGTAGTAGTTTTCGTTGGAGTAGAACCGCGAAACGAGCTGGACAGCTATCATTTTGCAGCCACGCCGTTGCTCTAACATTTAAGGACACATTTCTAATAGATGGAAGAAACTTCAAATATCTGGCCTTGTCAAAGTCTGCGGCAGCTCAAAGCTCCGAAGATTTTCCCTATCAAAATCCCTGCCCGCGAATTTAATATAAATTGATAATGCAAATGATCCTCTCGCATTACGAGTAGGTAAATGTGGGTTTTGTCCTTTTTAATTGTCAGCTATGTATATTGTGTAGCTTAAGAAAACCATCTCTTTGGCAGGTTTACTCGTCGCTCCATAACCTTTTATGAAAGAACATTGGATCATTGTTTTTTTTTCCTAACATACTGCGACAGAATTCTGCTCTTGAAGAATAATCCCTAGGCTCCAGATTTTGTACCCTTGTCTTGTGTCACGATACGTATGTTGAAGGTGCCTAATTAAAATATTGTGCACGGTCGAATTTCCTATTCCTCTAGTGTGTGAAAGTTGAACGATCTTCGTCAAGTTCAGTAGGCACTACATCTTCAATATTTTCATTTCAAGGTCTGCCTTCGGCATGACCGCCCAAACTTTGACTGGGCACTTTCCCTTCACATAACGCTCTGTGGTCTCTAAAAATATCAGTAATCGGGGTAAAGTACGTCCGCAAATCTCCTTGCGTACAATGCAGCTGCTACATTAGCGTTGCCTTTGCATTCTCAGTAGATAAAATGCATGTTATCATATTCACGGGGTCCGTATTGATGTCTAGGCATTGTTATTATTGTTTTCTACGTCGTAACCGATTGTTTGATAACGACTCATCAAACAATCGGCTACATATAATTTATGGAATAACGCAGTAGCAGTTTTCGTTCTTACTTGTCAAAAGACCAGTACTGTTATTTGAGACGCAACTTTTCCGACTCTGTGAACTGTTTACAATTTCGAAATGCTGGATGTTTATATACCTTTATATATTTTACGTCGTTTTGTATATTCTAATTGATAAATAATAGATAAGTAAACTATTATTTATCAATTACAATACAAAATAAGGGGTGCTCAATACTTTTGGCTAAGGCCGTATTTAGTACGACCATCTGGATGCCTGGGCCACGTAGGATTATGACAAGTTAGAGCTAACCCACGTTTAGTATTGTACTGAACGAAGAATCTTGTGTGGTCCAGATATATCATGACGGTCAGGATCTACTATCACACTTCACTTCTACTATCAAATTGTCGTTTAGTGTGATAGTCAATCCAACACTGGCCGACGCACAGAGGTGCCCTGCACTTTGAACACATTATATTCACCTCTGAGCGTCGGCCACTAATGGTACACCGCTTACACCTTTGTCTGAGATATTTTTCTCCTTTTCCTGCCTGGGCCGCGTCTGTGTGGATCGGATGATGATCAGGTTGGCCGTTACCTGATCATCATCAGATCCTGTCGTGTGCCGCGGCACTTCGTCCTGGCACATCCACCAGTGACTGCGCCAATGCGAACCGGAAGGTACGGTGATCCAGTACATTTATTTCTGGTTATTTTGTGTGTATTACGTGAGCGTTCATTATTCTTGTGTTGAGTAGTCTTTTGATGCCGAATCTTGAATTCCAGTCGATGAAATTTTAATTTCTTCGGACGATATCGTTTATATTGGTCCCTAGTATCACTTGGTAAAGTGTCTTGCCTTCTGCATAAGATGCAGTTTAATTTTGGTAAGCCTTTTGATGAACAGGCTTTTACAAGAAACGCAATATTGAAGAGCATTTTTCTCTTGAATTATTAGATTTATCAATAAAGTGATAAGAAACAAAGTTGTAGATAAATTTATGCTGAACATATTTCCGATACAAAGTTTTTGTGTAGCACTAAGCATTTTTGAGTTCTTATAAATATACGAACTTTTGACATTTTGAAATTTTTGCATTTTTGCTTCGCTCGTGGTTCAACCGTAGAATCCATTCGCTAGCTCGTGGTTCAACCCTAGAATCCATTCGCTAGCTCGTGTTCCAATTCCACACTCGCGGTTAAAATACAACTTTGCACCCTTGTATAACAAATAACTATTTAACTCGCTCATTATGTACATCAATATTTCTGGACATGAAAAGCATATGGTCGGATCTAGAATTATGTAAGTGTTCAGGACAGCAAAAATAAAATCAAGAAACATTTTTGCCAATATTATATTTAAGTACAGGCATTTTTTCGAATCGCTAAACTTAAGTGGCAGTGGGCGGGGCACATTGCACGTAGAACCGATGGCCGTTGGGGCCGAAAGGTTCTCGAATGGCGACCACGGACCGGAAGGCGCAGCGTGGTTAGACCCCCCACAAGGTGGACTGATGACCTGGTAAAGGTCGCGGGAATCCGCTGGATGCGGGTGGCGCAAGACCGGTCATTGTGGCACTCTTTGGGGGAGGCCTATGTCCAGCAGTGGACGTCTTTCGGCTGATATGATGATGATGATATGATGACAGGCATTTTTACAGATTTTTTATTATCATCTGGGGCAAACCATTTGTACCTGTTATTTGGCAACAACTAGACTACGCTTCTCGTTAAATATTTTTTTTAATTAAGATTTTTTTAATTTATCGCTTATATCCGACTTTATGCCTGAATAATATAGTTTATGGGAGACGCTGAGTATGTTATATGTTTACATCCGACTTAATGCTGGTAATTTTTAAGACTATACTCTAATAATAGTTTATTGAAATGTAGCATTATGATTTTATTTTTTTTGTATATTTTAACAGTCATGTAATAACTCGTAATCAGACCCCGTTATCAGTGGTGAAGAAACATTGAAAATACTAGGGCTGGCACTACACATTAATATATTACACGTGTATAATTTGATATACCTAATATTTGATGAAAACAATATACCTACTTATTTCATTCATAGGTATATATAATGTGAAGCCGATTGCCTTAAAAAAGGGTTCATTTGGTTGTTAGGTACTAAATTGACATTTATTGGTCAAAATATGTCTGATGTCATATACTTACTTAATTTTATGTTCGGTAAAAATATGAACTTCCTCGATAATCGTGCTGAATTCTCACAGTTTAAAATGGAGCTAATGGCAAAACTGGAAATAAACCGAATACGACGCGGAAAACATAGTTTGTAATTTTAGTAAAACTGTGTGCAATAGGCGATATTTTTTCACCAATAGTTATTGATAATTTTTTTGTGATAATATGTAAAACTGGGAATCGTAAATCTTGAAACTCATTTTTTACCTATTTCCTGTATATTACATATGTGTATTTTTACATTTCGTGACATTCGGCGACAGTGCAATAATAAACCAAAAATAATGCGTTTCATCTTAAATTGTTTTTAGCGACATTTATACCAGTATGTCAAATGTATACGAATTAAATGAATATTGTGTGACAACCCTATCATTCTATTTCAATGAATTTTCACCACTGACAACGGGGTCTGCTCGTAATAATCAAGTATTTTAGAATTATGCATGTTTGTGCGAAAAAATACTCACCTATTCACAAAGCAAAATAATAAAAGGTTAAAATACAAATTAATGTTACCAGTACCAAACTTAGAAATATATCGATATAGTCCCATTTACGCAGCAGTAAAATATTACAACCACCTTCCTAACCATATCAAAGCAGAGGAGAAAGATATAACATTTTCAAAAAAGTTGAAGGCATTCCTTACAGAAAAAGCTTTTTATACGCTAGATGACTTTTTTGATGATGGCAATTATGAGCTAAGAAGATAGTATGCATATTTCTTTTTTTTAAGTAGTTTTTTAGTAACTGTCCAAATATTATAATTGTGTGCCATAATATAATTAAATGTATATACCTAATCTGTATTACATAGATACCTGCTGTGATTTAAATTTAGGTAAATATGATATTTTGTATATTTAAGTTTGCTACACCCGAACAGGGTCCATGTGAGACTATATCACACTTAATATTGTACAACCATGTGTACAACCATGGTGCAATAAACGATTCTGATTCTGATTCTGATTCTGAGTTTTCAGAGTCTACCTATGGCATTCTATCACTTAACTACTTTGACACGCGTAATAGCAATAGTGAACACCTCTGGCTTTCCAGAACCGACCGCACGACGAGTTTTGAAAGACGATGTTATACGGAAATATCCGAACTATATTCGGTACCGACCAAGGTTCGTCCTAACAATTGGGAATAAGAGTTTTATAATTAGATACAGAATATATAGAATATAGAATTTTAAACATAATGTTGTCATTATTACAGCGAGAATGTCTCACGATTTCATTCGACTTTATGCATTATTAGTAAAAAGCAATATTTTTTTGCATAATGACGTATGTTATGATCCATATTTAAATTTAGTTACAGACTTTGGCAGCATAAGGGTGTATCTGTTGACAGTGTTGACGCACCCAGCAAAAAAATAATGATGAGACAGAACACTTGAAATGCATAAGGGCTTATGTTGAAATGCGTTCCCCATATGTATTCATAATTTATGGTATAATGGCATAAATAGAAATAAGATCAGATGCCAGACAATTTTTTCAGAAAATCGTCAGATCGGACTTTATGCATTAGTGGATCTCGAAAATAAACAAGGATAGAAATACAAGAGTTAGTTTGCCAGAATGAGAAAGAATAAAATTATGCCGTAATATTACAAAGTCATTTTGGGTGGATCTTCAGACCATATGCTTTTCATGTCCAGATTTCACTTTAGCCATGCCAAAATTTGCGTACCTACTTTAGCTTTTGTTCTTTAGTTTGAACGTAGACCTTGTCCATATTTTTGGCTTGGTTTCTCCACTTTTTTCTAAAATCTTGAATATTTACAGCTACGAATTTCGTGTTTTTTAGTTTTTTTTTTCATATGAGCCAAATAACGCTTAATTGAGCGAAGCTCTGGGCAATCAGGTGGGTTCGCCTCTTTTGGGACAATATGGACATTATTCGCAGAGTAAAAAGCTTTAGCTTTTTTTTTCATACTGGCAAGATGCTAGATCAGGCCAAAAGAACACCTGTGCTTACGTATGTGGTAATAACCGCTTCTCTCTAGACATTCTTCTACGTAAATATTGCCATTACCCGTGCCTGTTGTAATAAATTCTTCACTTTTTAGACCGCATGTGCATATGGCTTATGGTTATGGACTCCTTTTTCCGCACTTAGTCCGTGTATGTCGGACCATTGTGCGTGGTTTGCTAGGCAGGGGTTTAGCCAGCCTAACTCCGACCAGAAGCGCAGGATCCTCCTGGTGTCACCACAGGCTTCGCGGAGTGACCTCGGTGCGTTGAGGATTTGAGTCCGTTGTGCAGCTACACCTTCGCATTCCAGGATGACGTGGGGGCTGTTTGTGCATATGGCTTGTCAGATCATATATTTTTGGGGATATTTGCTGACCATTTTACATTTATGCTTAGGGTTGACATTATCCTTTTGACTAGCAACATAGACTTCTTGGCCTGGAATTTGTTTGAAGTCGGCAACCACATACGTCTGGTCATCCATCAGGCAGCAATCGTACTTTGTAAAGAAACTCATGTAGGACTTCCTTGCCCTTGATTTTGCCACTTTCTCTTTTTCAGGCGTCCTGTCGAGAATTTTTTGGACTTTAAATGTTTTAAGTCCACTATTTTCTTTAACTCGATGAACCATAGACTTAGTGGTAGGTACCAAGCCTTTCGGCTAGTTTTCGCTCGGAAATGTTAAGCTTAGCCTTATAAGCAGTTTGAATTTTTTTAACGAGATTTTGGTTCTGAAACCCTCTTTTTCGACCGGAACCTGGTTTCCTTTCGATGGTCAACCTCTCCTTGTAGCATCGTAAAACCTTTCCGACAGAAGATCTAGGTAGATTTAAATGTTTTGCATCTCTAACCTGACTCCAACTGGGATTTTCAAGGTGCGTGTTCACTATTAGGTTTACGACGACTAATTTCAGACGACGACATTATTGTAGCTAATATAATCACGAGTTTGCACCTAAAATATATTCTTGGATTGCCTATTTGACGTCTGCCAAAAGATTGTCATTTGTTTTATTATGTTTTCGTTTTTTATTGTAAGTTTGTATACCTAGCTACTTTTTTCCGAACCACTCTTATTGTGTTTCGAATGCGTTTCGAATGGCTCTCGTTGTAGAGGCGTTCTCCACGAGGTGGTAGGATTGGCAAAGGGGGTGAGCAGATATGGTTGCAGCCCATAGCCTGAGCCAGTATTGCCCGAATTCTCCTAATTCCAGCCTGGATTTCAGATTTCAGCTGTTAAATACGTGGCTGTCATGTACCGATCCAGGCCAACGGGCTACAATGTTCTGAATTTGAAATTGGCATCACCAACCAACTGTACATTCATGGAAAATGTCCCTTTCCTATTCCGGAATTCTTCCGCGTTCGTTCTATATATAAAAACAGCAAATTAATTCAAAAGTGCAGCCTTAGAACATGCGGATGTGGATTCCAATCATTTTCTCGGAATTTAGGCATGTTTATGGATGGTAGGTACTTTAAACTATTTGCTTTAAGTATACGTCAGCCATAGAAAAATAAGTAGGTACAATTTTTTTTAATGCTGTGGCCACCTTGTATTTCTATCAAATCAGTTCAGGGGTAGGTACCATAATATTGCATTGTTACCGAACTGACATAAGTATACTAAATTTCAGCTCAATGAGTTGAAGATAACTGGTCCAACCTCTAGTTGCTAGATTTGTCCCACACACACACATATATAACATAGTATTTAAGGCAATACAGTGCCACTGCAAACGTCTCGCTCTAACGCGTGAGTTTACAATTAACCATCCCGCTCTCTACGGAACTCTGCGCTTAGGGCTACAAGGTGTGAAGTGTGATGTTTAAAGAAACATTATCCTTCCTATTTAGCAAACTGAAATTTGATTATCAAATTCCAGTTTGCGAAGAATCAAACAAGTTTATTTCCAGTATCGAACAAATTTGTATTATTTTCACTGGAGTAATCCATCGAATTCTTGGTTTTCTTTTTCAATGCACAATATCTCAAATTGACGAAATCCTTGATAGTATGAACCATATCTTTTCTCTGTACGAATATACTGTTACAACTTGATAGATTTTTCTTCACACAGCACCAGTATTGGAAATCCACCCGTGCTTTGTTCGATAGGTATCCATATCCATTCACTAGTAACACGTCTTTATCATTTTTTGATTTTACAACCGTCGTTCCATGAGTTTTGTTACAAAACTCAGTCGATTGCTGATTTATTCATGAAAATACCAGGTTTTTATAGTAATATGTCATTGAACCGCTATATGTCCGTGACATTTAGCTTTACAATAAATAAGGTTACATTGGATTGGATTAGATTTTACGTATATTACGTCGATGCGACGTGGGCGTACGTCATACATGTCATAAGTTGTATCGAATCAGGTAACTGATGACAAAACCTTGAAAACTTGTGGCGCAGCATTACATCCACCCCAGGCGCCGATCCAGGATTTGGTTCAGTATAAGGACAAATGATAAGATTTCGAAGTGCTCGTTAATTGATATTTAATTCTATGGTTAATAAATACAATTTGACTGTGAGAAATTTGAAAATGTGGAATCTAGTGTACTGTCATCGTAAGAAATTCCTATGGCATTGTTACATTTGATGATAGGGTTGTGGTTGATCGCGCTGTCGGTGTAAGCTGCAGCATTACTAACTCGTACGTGACTATAGTACCGGCGACCTGAAATACATAATTTGTAGTTGATTAGGGCGAAAGTAAAAGGGTCACTAGGGGCCTTATCACACTTGCGAGTTGCGAGCAAATTTTGTATGAAGGCGATCACGCAGCGAGTTCGCCGCAGCTGATATTTGTATAAAAATCACACTCGCAACTCGCAAGTGTGATAAGGCCCTAACGTGCGCGCCAATTTTTTTCAAATGCTCACCGTTAATAATAATTCACGTGTGACGGTAAAGAACTGCAACCCGCTCAACGCTACATTATCGCCATTGACTTGATCAATAAATCTTTGAACCTAGAAAGATTCAATTCAAATAAGTTAGTACCTATAATAAATTAGAATAGATACAAATAAACTATAACTTTGACAATTGTTACCTCGACGCAGTAGACCGGTGACGGGACGTCGTATAAAACTGGGGCAGGCAGAAGAGATGCGCTGTTTACTTGCGATGCAATCAGCGATACCGCCACGGAGCGACTGATGAGGTAGACGAGAGAGAAGATGTAGTACACGGGCGCCTCGTACCCGGCGAATAGAGTCGTTCTGGTCGAAAAATATTTTACATGAACCTTCGTACGTAGATAAGTATTCTGTATAGTGTTATGAGTAGTTACCGGTTGATTAACCGTGCACGATCATTTTGAATAATGCCCAAGAGTGTCAGTCAAAATGATAAAATTATTGTTTACTTATTTATAATCAATAACTGTCACTCTCGCTTTTACGCTTCCATGTCGTCGATATAGCCCATTTGTGGGTGAAAATAAGACCGAATAATAGTTATTTGTTATGCAAGGCTGCAAAGTTGATTTTTGGCGCGAGTGCTTGTATTGAGAGCCGAGCTAGCGAGGGATTGTAAGATTCAAAAATACAATCCTGAGCGTAGCGAGGCTCTCAAGGCACGAGACGCCGAAAAACTTTGCTGCCGAGCGCAACACAACTTTTCGTCTCACCATAGCGAGGAAATACTTTCATGTATAATTCAAGATGTACTCATGTTCTATAAAGGGTTGTTTAAATTTCAGCCGTTACAAAGCATTTCGTGGATTATTAACATTTAAATGCATCAAGAGCCTAATTATTATTGTTGAGTAGGTACTGTGGTACGAAATACTCACGGCTAACGGCTAAAACAAATATATTTCACTCATTTCCAAACTTATCAGGAGTTAAAATTGTAATTTCTGCACTGAAATCAATTAATTAAATTCATTATTTTGATATTATTCTAACTCAACAACAAAACAAAACAATATTTAAATATCTTAATCTCTCGCATCGAGTTTTTTTCTTAAAAACTAACTTTTTAAACGGTGCGTTCCGAAATTGCACTGAGCGTAAAATGTTGAAACATATAAACATTTCAAATATGTTTCTTCGTGTTATTTCTTTATAAATATAAGTAATACTTTTTCTGACTATTTTTCATCGTCTTTCTCAGCGCCGAGCACTAACTACGTCGCTCTTAACCCAAGTAATAATGCTCAGTCTATAGCTTTTTTAACAAACATTGAAGTCAACCCTGATTTAGTAAAAAATCTCCTACTTAAACTTGACCCATGTAAGTCAGCTGGCCCTGACGATCTGCCTGCCCAGTTTCTATCAAATTGTGCTGAGAGCCTGGCTATGCCTATATCTTTATTATTTAAGCGGTCATTCTCAGAATGTACTGTTCCACCATTGTGGAAGTCGGCTTTTATCACACCTGTTCATAAAAAAGGGCCAAAAACTGACATCAAAAATTATAGGCCAATTTCTAAATTATGTATACTATCGAAAGTACTAGAAAAAATAGTATATAATCAGGTTTATTGCGCTTTAAAGAATTCTATTAGCTGCAACCAACACGGCTTCTTACAGCGTCGTTCTACCGTGTCCAACCTTATTCTCCTCAACGAGTATGTCACAAGAGAGATGGATAACGATGCCCAGGTTGATGTAATCTACACCGACTATAGTAAGGCCTTTGACCGAATTGATCATTCCATCCTATTATCTAAGTTATACGACATTGGGATTAGTGGTGACCTGCTGAGGTGGTTTTCGTCCTATATTGACAATAGGTCCCAGGCTGTTGTAGTCAATAATTACATCTCGGGGTGGGTAACTGTTCCAAGTGGCGTACCTGAGGGGTCTTTGCTTGGCCCATTGCTCTTCAACATTTTTATAAATGATATAAGTAAATGTTTTATTCATTCTAAACTTCTTTGTTTTGCCGACGACATGAAGATTTTTGGGAAAGTTAAGTCGAGACATGACTCCTTATTGATTCAGTCTGATCTGGCGCGCCTTGACGAGTATTGCCAGTCAAATAAGTTAGATCTAAATCCTTCGAAATGTTTCTTTATGTCATTTTCGCGGAAACGTAACATAATTTCCACCAGTTACAAGCTCAAAGGGGAATCTTTGAGCATGGTCAAATCTATGAGAGATTTGGGAGTAACTCATGACTCCAAACTTTTATTTGACGCTCATATAGATGATATTGTTGGTGGTGCCTTAAAAATGGGGTTTATAATGCGTAGTTCTGTTAATTTTACTCAGGCGAAAACGTTAAAGATTCTTTTTTGTTCGCTCGTTCGGAGCAAACTTGAATATGCGTGTCAGATTTGGAATCCTTGTTATAAGACCTATATAGACAGGATCGAGCGTGTTCAGGTAAAATTTGTTAAATATTTGTGTTACAAACTAAAGCGTCCCTATAATTCGACAAATTACCTGACCATTTGCAAGGAACACCACCTGGTTCCATTGTATAAGCGTCGTGAAATAGCCGATATTGTTTTTCTTTTAAAAATCACTACTGGCGCCATTGATTGTCCAGAATTACTACAAGAACTCTCATTTGTTACTCCTACCCGATCCAAAAGGCATTTTCCTCCTATTTCTTTGAAGCGTGCATCATCCAATTACAGGCAAAATAGTTTCCTTATCCGCGCAAGTCGAAATCTGAACAAGTTGACGAAAGAGCTTGATATTGACATATTTAACTGTGCAATTCCTTCCATGCGGCGACAAATAGTTAGCATGTGTTTTAATTAACTTATTTTTTTATATATATCTTTGTATTTTTTTAAAGTTTAATTATTAGCATTTACTTGTACGACCAAGGTTCCGAGTTCTGTCATTGTTTAACATACATTGTTCTATATTCTGTATGTATGCGCTGTTGCAACGTTGTGCGTATCACTTAAGCGTATGTTTTTATGCTATAACTATACGTGAGTTCCTGTAATTGGCTCTGTATTTTTAATTAAGCTGCTACTTTGTATATTTAGCTGTTGGTTCTCCATAATAAATAAATTAAATTAAATTAAATAAATAAAACTAAATTATTATTGAATATCATCAAATTAAGATGGAAAAAGTATTATTAATATCATTATAAAAAACAAAACAATAATAAACTGCTCCATTAGGTACATGATATGTATACTTCTAAACGCTTAGGAATGACCTGTCGTTTCACTTTATAGAAAAAAGTTGGAACTCATGGAACTGCGTAACGTTTAAATTTCAAAATCACTTTCCACGCTAGCGTATGCGCATGTTTTAACACTTAGGTACCCGCCACCGCTAGTAGTAAGAAGACTAAACTCATTGGATCTGTAGAAGAGAAATGTGCTCCTCATATAGGAATAATATACAGGGTTGGATATATACAGGAAAGGGATAATTACAAACTATATACAAATATACAATAGATAGGAGACACAGGAAGAAACGACAATAGAGAGATCTCTCAGGGACCGAAGTCCAATGAGAGTTGGTTGGAAGTTCTATATACGCAACTGACTTAAGAAACTTCGATAGCGCGTTGCAGAACATGTCAGATTTGACGGTTGCCTAGCGACGCCACATCAGCCCCCCTTTGAGACGGAGGAGTCAGCGACGACGTATGAAGAGAGTGCTCAGAGTCAGCATGGCGAGCGAGGGCTCAGAGCCAGGGTGACGAGCAGGCGAGGAGAGAAGTCGAATCGCTGGGAGTAGAGGTACCAGGCATATGGAGGAGACATGCTAAGGTGGGACACTCAGAGAGAGGGAGAGAGAGAGAGAGGGGAGGAGGTCGGGCTAGCTGCGGGGCGGCGTCAGGATCTTCAGGTTGCGCTTATATCCATTGTCGGAGGTCACCAATGTAGAATAGTAATGGTATCTCCTATATAGGATAATAGGATAATTAATATATACATGAAAAGTGATATGTACAAATTATATACAAATATACAATAGATAGGAGACACAGGAAGAAACGACAATAGAGAGATCTCTCAGGGACCGAAGTCCAATGAGAGTTGGTTGGAAGTTCTATATACGCAACTGACTTAAGAAACTTCGATAGCGCGTTGCAGAACATGTCAGATTTGACGGTTGCCTAGCGACGCCACAGATCTATAACTCGAGGTTTTAATACTTACCAAATTAAAACCGCCGCCACCAGCACCGCCACCGCCAGCGCGAAGTATGTTAAATATTGCATATTGGTGTGGGCGGATTTGGTGCGGGTATGGGAGCCGGGCTGGTCGGTTTAAAACATAGAAAGTTATACGTATTCGATGAACTGGCGGCGTGTGCAAAAATAGCTGCTGCAGAAGATCACGAAGAATTTAGTTTAGAGAAACTGTTACGTGATTTCATAACCATAGTCACTTCAATACCATTATACATAGTCAATTCAATATTGTATTATTGCAACTGTAACTACTTAATTTAATTTACTAACCTGTTTATTTACTTGTGAAGCCAACTTACTGACTACGGGTGGGCTTAAAACCAGTTTATCGCTGTGCTCGCACCGATTTTTCCATGTCAATTAGATATATAAGATATTACTAATCGATACACAATTGTAATTTAAAGAGAAAAATAAACGCATTTGTATTTGTATTTAGATTTTTAGTGTTAGTTTAATGTTATTTATAATTGTTTTTCGTTTTGTTTTTTAAATAAATGGTTTCATTTTTTTTGTCACATAATACCTTTTTCACCCAAAATTTCACTCAAAATTGTCACCCAGTGGTACCCAAGACACGGGAAAAGGAAGAGAGGAAGGCCACAGAAGCGATGGGAAGATGATATCAGACAGGTAGCGGGAAAGACTTGGGGAAGAGTGGCTATAGAAAGAAAAGAGTGGAGAAGATTGGAGGAGGCCTTTGCCGCCCGGCAAACGGACACCCAGAAGTGTAAAAAGGGATATATACGACTTATTTGGATAAGACCGTAACATACTGTCCGAGGGAAAGCCTAAATTAAAAAAAAAAAAAATTTTTGTTGCCCCTGACTAATTAATATACTTTCTAATACGGCACTCACATTGGAAACTACATAGCTACGTTTTTTTCATACAATTTTATTTTGTATTTAATCGTTTTTTTTATTTGCTAAAATAAGAGCAGAAAATTTCATTGTTTTTATCTAAAAATAGAGGTAATGAAGACACCGTACCCTGCGAGACGACTAGAATGACATGCTGCATTGCCCGTTATTCCATTCCTGCAACAGATATTCAGATATTTCAATGAGTGATAACTAAACGAATTTCACACAAGAATCGTAAAAAAACGACAGGTGTAATCTGCAATAGTTACGTTTTATTGACCAGGGAATAAAATTTACCAACATTGAATAGGTAATTTTCATTGTATATTTAATAATAATTATACGAAAAATGCAATACTGTTCAGTCAACTAGGTACTGAACAGTATTACATTTTTGTATTTTTGATATAATTATTATTTAATATACAACGAAAATTATTCAATTAAAAGTACCTAACTGCTCAATATTGATTTTGTTAGTATAAAAACTTTTATTAACCCTTTTCCAGGCCCCACCAAACTACGTGGTTTTGCGAATAACTAAATAAATATTCAAAATAGTTATGTATTAGAAATTAATTTAAACGCAAGTAACTTTTCGCCGAAAATCAAATCGATTTAAACCTTAACTTTGGGTATTAAAGTTGAAATTTTAACAACATGCATGTGGTCGATAACTCATACTATGCCTGGAAAAGGGTTAAATGGCCAAAGAGAAAATAAATGCTTTGTTGTGTTGTTCATCCGTTCGTTTGAACGCAAACAAATGAATGGAATGGTCATTACTTTCCGAAAAGAGTCATTGTTCAATGACAATTACTTGCTAATTCAAGTAAGTACCTGCTGCGCTATCATTACAAGACGAACTGATTGCAGTAGGTAATGATAATGACAAGCATAAAGGATTACTTACTGTAATGTATTGAATAATTGCAAACACACGAAGAAGAGATTGTTTGCAAAAGATATGAAAACTATTCCACTAATGACTTGGTCAACTTTCCTCACTAGCTGCGTGACCCGGCCATAATCTTCCCGCGCCCCGCGCCAGAACGACGCAGGCAAGTACTGCACATAGAAAACAACGAATTAAGTACATAGAGATTTTTGTGGAGATAACGCATGCTCATATAATCGTACCAGTAAATACTTAGTTTGTGTAAACCCGCACTGAGCCAGCGAAGGGACTAATGCCAGTTTCTTTTCACCTATGAGAGAGTTCTGTTCCCAGCTGCTGTGGGATGTGTATAGGCTAAATGGGCTAATGATGATGACGTCATACTACGTACTAACTTATTGTTGAACCGTAGATGTACTGTCAATTAATTCGATTTCTGGGCCACTTCCTTTTCACAGTGAAAATCAACATGAAAACCGAGATATCCCATCTGGGTGCGTCTCACGCGATATAACAACAATATATATATATTTTCATATTAATAAATAATAACGTTCACAAGATATATAGATAGATCGTTAGCTATAACAACAAAATCAATACATTTATAAGGAATAACGGTCAATTGATTTAATATTAATATTATATAATTATTATTTGTATAACACTCAAATTGACTAATTTCAATTCGTATAATACTTATAGATAACGTATAACGCTCATAATACGTAATATCTTTTAGTAGGTATAACTCATATTTTTTTATACAAACTTCGCTACTGGGCGAGCGAGCGAAGCGAGCGAGCAAAACCTTCCGGAGCAAAACCGACTCTGTTAGGTTAGGTTCAGAAGAAGACTCCGCTTCGCTTCGCTCCCGCCTTAGTCTTCTGGTGTTAGATAATTTTTATGCGCCTTGAAAAAAATATACTTGTTTGCCTAAACGCTTTTTTTTTAGATTAATTGAATATGAATATTATACGCTTTATTCGTTATATCAATTGGTATTATATCTAAATAACGTTATACTTTACGAAATATCTGTCGTTCATTAAATGCAGTTAACTCAAAAAGTTTATACAAAGTGAGCGTATATATTATGACTGTTATAAATATGATAAGTGCTTATATCTCGTATTACTTACCCATCCCATCTTAATGTCACTATGACAAGGTACGAAGTAGCCTAAAAATCAAATTGATTGAACGTAAGTACCTCTAAGATTTGGAAATAATTACCACAAAAAATAATACCATACTATATTATATAATTTACCTTTCCTTGTGCTATGAATAATCGTTGATTAACATTGTCCAAGCGTGATGTAAGGTAGTAGCTTATACAGATCACAAAGAGATCAGAAAAGTTCCATATAAACGTTGCCTGAAAATGCAGGAACTGGAAAATAAAAAAAATAGTACAGTTTGATGCAAGTGCGGAAGTTATGTCATTTTGCACGAGTCCCGAGTTGTCTTGGCCCGAGCCGCCAGGCAAAGGACAAGACTCGGGACGAGTGAAATGTGGTAGCCGTACAAGCCCCATTTCAAAGAAAAACCGCAAATCGATGTACAGTTTAGCCATTTAGCACACGCATACTAGAGGTCAAAACAAAAATTTTGACCCGCAGTTCCTAAAAAAATCCCTTAGGAGGGGAGTGCCGAGACATTGTTTTTTTGTATGAAAAAAAAACTTTTTTTTTCAGAAGCCTACCGTATGTAGTAATATATGAAAGGGCTTTTAAAGGCAATTCTAAAAATATACCACATCATTACATTTCAGCTATTTTTTTTAATTATCAAAAAATATTTTTCGAAACATATCAAGTTTGAGGTCCTTCAGACACGATATGGCTGATTTTTATTTTATGTAATATACCACAAATGATACGTGATATCCTCATATCTAACCTCAAAAAAGCAATTTTGAAAATATTTTCATAAAGTTTTTTTTTTCAATATTACTAAGTGACACAGTTCTACTTCAATACCTATTTTACGTGACTTATGGAAGTTAAGTGCAGATACGGTACATATTAATCATAAAATGATACGTAGTATCAATATATCCAACGGGAAATACCTCTTTAACTGCGTCTTTTCATCATTTAGTATAGTTTTTGTGTATACTGATAGAACTGACGAAAATGCGCAGTTAAAGGGTTAAAGAGGTATTTCCCGTTAGATATATGGATACTAGTACGTATCATTTTATGATTAATATGTACCGTATCTGCACTACAGTTCCATAAGTCACGTAAAATAGGTATTGAAATAGAACTGTGTCACTTAATAAAATTGAAAAAAAAAAATGAAATTCTTTTCAAAATTGCTTTTTTGAGGTTAGATATGAGGATATCACGTGTCATTTGTGGTAATTGTATAAAATAAAAGTCTTTGGAGGACCTCAAACTTGGTATGTTTCAAAAATTATTTTCGATTTAATTTAAAAAAAATGGCTGAAATGTAATGTGTGGTATATTTTTAGAATCGCCTCAATAAGCCCTTTCATATGATACTACACACGAAAGGTTTCTGAAAAAAAAACATGTTTCAGCACCTTTCCCCACCTAAGGGAATTTTTTTTAGGAACAGCGGGTCAAAAGAAATGTTTTGAGCTCTAGTATGCGTGTGCCAAATGGCTAAACTGTACATCGATTTGCGGTTTTTTTAATCGTACGGCTTACACTAAAAATGACACTTCCGCACATGTATCAAACGACGTTTTTTAATAGACTAGAACTAAAAAAGGACAACACTAAATGCTTTTACACTTGCCATGCACATACCTAGTCTAAGTATATCTGGCATAGTTTATATAAATTTTATTTAACAATCGTATAAATCACACACATCAAAAAAATATTATATTCGTAAAATGTAAAAAATGTAGTGTTTGTAACTTGTACCTAGCTATAATTGTAAAATGTTACTACACCCTTCCTGGGTCCATTGTATTGTATCTTAAATGGTTGCAATAAATGATCTGTTTATTATTAAACCAATACAAGTCATTACAGTTAAATTAAATCGTAAAATCATGAATGAAAGAGGCGGAAATTAAAAAGTCGGTTTAACTTTTTAATTGACACATTTTTTTTACACATGTGCCATGGTTGTGAGCATTCAGCTAAAAATGATTTTGGAAGAGACTTTAAGTCACATGGTAGTTTATTGAAATTCAAATATAAAAAAATTAATACTTTAAGTTTAATAATTTTTAATAAATTATTAAATTATATAAAATATTTGACTTATTTGTAAATGAATGTAGTTTTTGGCGAAAAACAACAAGCGTGCATTCATCCGGCGTGGCGGTCTTGCATAATACTCAATAATCGGAGGCATCGCTTAATACTCGTTTCGGTCATTGGTCTACACAACAGTCAACTTTTTGTAAATAGTTTTAGATTTTGAATATTTGGTAACCCTTTAACTTGTCTAATATGCAATTATAATATCGTATATATAATAGAAGTATAGTTTCAATACCAAATGCTTTAATGCGATCAAAAGGGGCCGTACTTGATGAAAGTGTTTAGAAGTAAGGCGCAGGGTAGGGCAAGGCCTTCCCCAAACAAACTTTGTGCACGTTTTATTCGTCGGTTTTGACACTAACAAATATAACATTTTTTTGGTTGTAAATATTAGATATGCGAAGATCGTGATGTGAAAAATTTCAAATATTTCAAAAAAATCAAAATTCAAAAATTAAACAAAAAATAATAATAAATAAAAATTTACATTACGAAATAGCTATCAGAAAAATAAGCATACTAACCAAAAATCATAACTTTAATGCAAACACGAACAAACGAAGTAAATCCTGCACAAAGTTTGTATGGAGAGAGCTTGCCCTACCCCTCCTCTTAAGACAACGTAGAAGCATTACTAATTACCTGTGTTATCATGCCCAGCGGAGCGGAATATGGTATAAAGTTATACACCCAAGAGTATGATACTCTCACGAAAACTTCATAAATACTGGTATGTGCATAACACTCTATCGCATCACTTAATACATGTACCAGAGAAAATATATGTTCCACTAAAACGAAATAATATTGATTATTAACAGTTTAATAGAATTGGGTATTTGACACGTATCGTATTATGTATCTGTGTACGGTAATCCAGTAATACAAAATAATAAATACTTACGTAAAGATAAGAAAAGAACTACAGCACATGTTGTCTTACATTTTAACGTCAGTCTTGAATCAAAGTTGGGATCTAAATCTTCTGTTTGAATTGCGTGCTTTACTAACTTCGGCCATTTTGAAGAAACTTGTAGGAACATTACTATTGTAATGCATGTTACTCCGTAGAAGATAGCTGATGCTACAAGGATGAGAAACACTAGTAAGTTCCCTTGGTAGCATCGCTTGGGTGCAAAATATTAATGTATTTATGTCACACCTGGCCATAAAGTGGCCATTATCGCACGCTCCGCGCGCGAAAAAACCCACTTCCTGGCCAGGGGGTGACATAAAATTTTGTACTTACCACGGGCGATAATAAAGAAAGCCTCAGATCGCATATTTATCGCCCTTGCCTTCGGCTCGGGCGTAAAATACCCGCGATCTGAGACATTCTTTGTTTTATCGCCCTTGGTAAGTAATGTACTATTATCCTTAAATTTTCGTTAACAATTATGCTAATCGAAAGGTGGAAAGTAAAATATATTGGTGAAATTGATTACCTACATATAGACTGCAGTGTAGTCTCCAATCGAAACATTTTGTAGAAACACATCATACACATACATATTTGCCCGATTAATAATACTGTTGAATAAAGGCACCGCCATGAAAGCCAATGAAATCTAAAAGATCAATTAAGATTATCTAGCAAGTATAATGTATATTTTAATTAACGGCATTGCATCACGACTAAAATTAAAAATATTTAAAAAGAGAAACAAAATAAATAAAGATGCGGACACCGCTGCTTAACAGTGTCTTACCGCAGTGACGATAGGGATAGACTTATGAGTTAAAAACGTCACGCATGAGGCTTGAGACACGTCACAGCGATTCCGCACCGTATTTTGAGCAGCGGTGAGGTCGCGGCCTAAGGCGCTCGGTTGTTTTAAAATACGTTGCGTTGAACGCATTGCGTTGAATGGAGTTATATGGAAACGCATGCGTTTGACGCATAAAACAACCGAGCGCCTAAGAGTGTCAAATAATTTTAAGCTTATAGGTAATGAAGTTACAATATATTGCTCCCTTATTTATAAAACCTACAGACCTTACATTTCATTTTAATCAAAATAAACTATGCTTCTTGAATGAAACAAATAATTAAGTTTAGTAATGCTAACCAAATAGAAACTAGCATAAGGATGGACAAGTTACAAGTTAATAGAAAGAAGAAGAATTACTTCCATGGATGATACATAAATAAAATAAATAAATACTAGTGAACAATCTTATACAGATTCACCTAGTCTCAAACTAAGCAAAGCTTGTACAATTGGTACTAAGCGACGATATACATACATTTATAGATAAATAGGCACTTAAATACATAGAAAATAACTCCCTTTCGATTACGCCAATCAAAGATACGAAAAACGCTCTGATGATGAAATAAGAATTTGTAATGTACCACTTAAGGCGCAGGGTAGGGCAAGGCCTTCCCCATACAAACTTTGTGCACGTTTTATTCGTCGGTTTTGGCACTAACAAATATATATTTTTTTTTGGTTGTAAATATTATATATGCGAAGATCGTGATGTGAAAATTGTCAAATATATCAAAAAAATAAAAAATAAAAAAATAAAATTATTAAAAAAAGTTTACATCACGAAATAGCTATCAGAAAAATAAGCATACTGACCAAAAATCATAACTTTAATGCAAACACAAACGAAGTAAATCCTGCACAAAGTTTGTATGGAGAGAGCTTGCCCTACCCCTCCTCTTAAGTATAAGGTTCCTTCGCCAGTGGCCAAAACAATCTACTTATACATATGTCGTTTTTTCTATATGCCAGCGTTTTGCTTTTCCTTTTCGCATTGTGTACTTACCTACATTATTCAATCACCTCGTGTATGATTACTACATGACTTGCTGTTCATTAAATACAATGCATCTTTTTTCTAATTGAATTACCAAGTGGTTTTATATGTACAGAATAAAAACACGGAAAATAACTTAGGTATTTTTCTTATACAAGTTTTTTTTTTGGCTTGATAATAAGGCCAGTTCATGTATAAAAATACATGAACTTTGCTCTATCTATATATAAAAAGGAAACACCTACCTACCTCAAGTTAGCTTCATTCTTCCTATATAACCCAATCACAGGAAATAAACCGAACACTTGTCCGATAATGAGGATTGGTCTTAACGAATCTTGTAAGGCAACTGGTTTGTTGATGGGAGATACTTTCGCTACTTGAACCTTATTTTCTGGAAAAAAGATTCAATATTATTCGCGTACTTATTTCGTGAAGTGAAAAAAGCGTTAATTGCTGATAACTCTTACTCTTTGATATCCACGTTGTAAAATTTCTCTTTGCACCGTTGACTGTAGTCATTTCTTCGAATGCGTACACAAGCAAGTAACATATTAGGTATAGATACCCTCCATTCACAAATAATCATTTGTTTTCGGAACCGTGATTGGTTTAATGGACACGGGCCATTAACTATACTTTTCATTTCAGTGAGTAGTTTAGTGATCCTTAGTTATATTAATAATATTTAGTACTATTTTGGATTAGGTTAGGCTTGGGATTAGGTAGCGGACCCCAGGCATCCTTCAGGATGCAACTGTTTAGTACTATTTTTTATTAATATTCTGAAATGCACTGAAATAAGAAACATAAATACACTTATGCCTAAGAACGTTTTTTGCTATGGGTCACCGTTTACGAGTTTTTTACGAAATACCGAAAAATAGGACCCCCCCCCCCTCCTACCCCCAGCGGCGGTGGTAGGTGCGGGGAATTTTGATATGTTAACCTCCTAACTAGCCCAAACAAAGTTACCAAGTTAAAAATTGTGTTCCAAGCATTTCCCTCTATACCTTCAAAATTACAGTACTAATAACTGTAAGAACTCTTTCTGCGTCTAAGTAAATTTTCCTGTTCATAACAAAATTATCAAAAATTTTAAGTCAACATCAAATAAACAGTGACAGCTAATGAGAAAAGTTTGATCTCCATTTATGATTAAAAAAATGTGATCTCACAATTGTTACAATGTTCCTGTTTTATTTATATCGAAGAGTAAGTAATTGTTATAGTGAAAACAATTTTTGTAATTAAAAATAAAAAAAAAACTTGATTAAACATGTTTCTTTTATTTCAGAACCTATATAGACATGTCATATAAATTAGAAGCCTTGTAGACATACCTTTATAATTTTGTTGTGCAGCATTTTTTTCTGTTTTCACACATTCCAGTGTGATCTCTGTTGTGCAACGGTGCCAAAAATTTGGTCCTGACCCAATTATCCCCCTGGTTTGATTTAAGAATAGGTTCATAATATACTTATAATATGGTTACGTCGAATTTTGTTAATAGGATGACGTTTTACTAAAGAAAGATTAATATACATATAGTTTTTAAGTGTTCACGTAAAGCATTTGCACCGTACAGCCTGTTGTTTACCTCTACTTTAAGCCTAATGATTCTGTACAAAGATATTTTTTTAGGTGTGCAATAAAGAGTATTTGTATTGTATTGTATTGTATTGTATTTGCAGATTTAATGAAAAAATAATAAACAGTTTAATACAACTAGATAAAGATCTTGGTTTGATTTGATGTTTACCTTAACTAATAGTAGAGAGGCCAAGTTGAAAAAACGCAATTTCCGTAGGACTGAAAAGGTTTATACCGGCAAGTGGTATCGTTGGAATCAGCATGCTCTACTGATTATCAAATAGCATGTTGTCGCTTTCTAAAGTGGTGGAGTGAGTTTTTATGACGTCATAAGTTTTATGTATGAAATTTAAACATTTTTTCTTCAAAAACCTATCGAGTGGGGTATCAAACGAAAGGGATCCATGAGCTGATTCTAAAAATATACCGCACCTTTAGATTACGGCCACTAGTGTCGTAAAAAATAAAATTCATTTTCAAAACACACCAAGTTTGGGCTCTTCCTAACAGGAGATGCTTGAATGAATTTTTCTTAAATTTATGCTGAACGACTCACTGTATCCTTAATATCTAAAGGAAATTTTATACTAAAAATTAGGGTACATTCTTGCCTTATTCTAGTGCATTAGCAAAATATTCATTGATGGAATAGAATGGTCTACTTAGGAATTTTTTTTTCAGTTGTCTGTCAAAAGTGTTTATGTCATTACAATCTTTAATGTCATTGCTTAAGTGATTATAAATTTTAATTGCATTGTTATTAATACTATTATCAAAATGTCTAAGTTGTGGTCTACATACAGCTAAATTATTCATATTTCTTTTCTTTTGAAAATGAACTTTATTTTTTACGTCACCACTGGCCGAAATCGAATAGTGTGGTATATTTTTGGAATCAGCTCATGGAGCCCTTTCGTTTGATACCCCACTCCATAGGTTTTTGAACAAAAACTTATTACTTTTCATACATAGTTAGAAGTAGAGTAGATGTTGTTTTTTTGATGCAAAAAAATGGGTAAGAGCCATCTTTGAATTAAGGCAAAGGGATTCATGTAGACCTTTCTTTAAAAAATTCAATATTTTAACGTTACCTAGCCTATACATTTTTGATGCATGCTTATTTGTGTACAAAAATGAACACATGTTTATTCGCGCTAAAGAAATGTACAACAATCCTTTACGCTCACAGTATCGCAATAAATTATTCATTCCTATGTCAAAATTATCATTAGTTGCTAAGAATAGTTATGTAATGTGTATTAAAATATTCAACAAGCTGCCTGACACACTAAAAGACCTACCCTACGCAAGGTTCAAACGCGCTTTAAAAAAGTGGCTAGTCGAAAAGTGTTTCTATAGTGTGCAGGAGTATTTAGATTATAAATAATATAAAATGACGTAATTTATTTAATTTATTTGATTATTTTGACCTCAAGACTTATTTTTATTATTATTATATTTTTATTACTATAATGATTATAACGAGATTAACGAGTACAATGATAATTCTGACCACAATTTTGACAATTTTGACAATTTAGACAATTACTATTTTTATTATGATTTTATTTTAATTCTGATCTTACTTTAATTTTATTTTAATTTCAATTTTTAATTTTAATTTTGCTATTTCATTTTTATTGTAATGACTATTGTATTGCATTTGTAAATGCTTCTCGATTTAACATGCCATTTATGGTAAATTTTAGTGATACTAAGACTAGTTTTAAGATCTCATTGTACCTGAAATTATGTGAAATAAATTATTTGATATTTTGATTTGATAAAATGTATGACGTCATAAAAACTCATTCCACCACTTTAGGAAGCGACAACATGCATTTTGATAATCAGTAAACGATGCTGATTCCAACGATACCACTTGTCGGTATAAACCTTTTCAGTCCTACGAAAAACGTAAATAAGGCACTTTCGACGAATTGGCCTCTCTACTATAACAACAGAAATTGTATGGTGTCCCACACGAGTGTGTATAATTTGAATAACAACTATCGATCATTGACCAACGATGTATGTAGTTCAACGAATAGAAAAACACCGAACATTTGCTAGCGGTGACACGCCACATGACTAAAATATGTGATTGGTGTACGCGGGTCACGAACGCCCTTGGATTAAGTTAACCAAGCTACATTGTTATTTTGTTATCTCTGTATCTCGAATTCTTGATATCCAGATTATTTAATAACGTTTTAATTATATTTTTAACTTGGTTAGGTTTAGGTTTTTTGGTTATATTTTTCGTGGAAGGTGAATGCGCGTTTAACAAAGCCGCGCTTAATCTGATTAATTAAAAAGTGATGATGATGTCCTCCCAGACGTATCCGTCGACGGCGACATCGTGACAATTGAATTATAATTAAGACAGATGTTATTTGGGTCATTGTCAGTCGGAAAAACAAAAGTTGTCCATTCGGTGGTCAATAGTTAACGGCTTGTGTGCATGTAATTTACATTTTTATTACATGGATTTATAGACACGGAATTACAGATTCTGCGTGATATCAGATCAATCGAAAATTAAGCTTTGTAGCCCTTAACTTTTGACATGTCCACCGAAAAGACGCGCACCTAAATCTGACAATGACCCATTTACGTGCATGTGCGCGCGAATGACTAGCAAAACCAAACTTGGTTTTGAAACGCCGAAAACATGGAAAGCAAGACAGCTCTCCACTGGAGTTGTAGGTGTAATGGTAGGAGGGCTTGGGTCGAGTTTTGCGAATCTGGCGTCTAGCGTTAAGATCGTCGAGACGGGTGTGTTCAAAATTACTAAGACTCGTATTGATAGTAACTCACCAGTCCGACCTCCGTGTAGCAAGCTCCTCCCACGACT
Source organism: Cenopis cana (assembly GCA_951800055.1). NCBI lineage: Eukaryota > Metazoa > Arthropoda > Insecta > Lepidoptera > Tortricidae > Cenopis > Cenopis cana. The sequence goes on along the minus strand of OX637471.1, from coordinate 19,352,883 downwards.
CACAAGAAATGCCTGTCGCAGACAGATGGCGTTTCAGGACACACATCTCTGTACCGTAGATATTGTCCGCCAACTTTCCGTTTGCCTGACGCCAACTCGGAGTAAAATACTGCTTTAGGCAGTCTTGATGATGGCATCCACACGACGTGCCCACACCAGCGCAATAGGCCCTTCATGAGGAGACATTCCATGCCAACCATGCCAGTCCGGCGCAAAACCACCGAGTTCGGAACACGATCCTGCCACCTCTGATGCAGAATTGCTCGCAGACATCTTAGATGAAAGACGTCAAGACGTTTGATGTCTCCATTATATAGACACCATGTCTCCGAGGCGTAGAGCAATAGAGGCAGAAAAATTGCTCTATAGACTGCGAGTTTTGTAGAAAGTTTGAGGTCGTGCGATCTACAAACTCGTTGGTTCAGTCCGCCGAAGGCCGCAGCGGCCTTCGCGATTCGTGTGGATATCTCGGACTCTAGACGACTGTCGCTCCGCAGAAGACATCCAAGGTAGCGGAAAGTTGTAACTTCTTCCAATGCGCTGCCCCTTAGATAAACAGCGGCCTCGTTCGCAGATTTCCCTCTCGCAGGTTGTTTAACAATCTGGGTTTTTGACACGCTGATTACCAGGCCAATGCGACAGGAATCGTCCAGATTATCGAGATAACTTTGTAGAACTTCCAAGCTATCCGCCATAAGACAGACGTCGTCAGCATAAAGAACCTCAGTCACCGAGGCAGACTAGGTTTTGCGTTTAGCCCTTAGGCGTGAAAGGTCAAATACACTCTTGTCCGTGCGGAAACTTACGAGTATCCGGTTGTTGCATTTCTCAAGTGCATCATTAATTACTGCAGAAAAATAGATAGCAAATAGGGTGGGCGCCATAACCCCCTTGTTTAACACCACTTGTGACTGGGAAATGCTCCGTGAAATCATTTTCGTGGCGCACGCAGGCACTCATTCATGCCCTCATGGAATTGGCGCACTAAGTTGATGAATTTCGTAGAGCAACCACATTTTTCTAACACAGTCCACAAAGCGGTTCTGGGAACTCGGTCAAACGCCTTTTCGAGGTCCACGAAGCATTTATTCGATGTTGTTCAAGGCTTTTTTCCTGTATTTGCTTGACAACGAAGATGGCGTCAACCGTACCTCTATTTGCTCGGAAACCACATTGGGATTCAGGAAGACAGCTCTCGGCGAGTGTGTTGAGGCGCTTGTTGATAATATGAGCAAGTATCTTGCCAGCTACAGAGAGCAAGGCAATACCTCTGAAAGAGCTACAATCCGAGAGGTCCCCCTTGCCCTTGGAAAGTTTGCTGATGGTCGCATCCTTCCAGTCTTGTGGAATATCCTCGACGTCCCAAATGTGTTTCACAAGATCGAACACCCTGGACTTTATACACGGTCCACCGTACTTAAAAACTTCAGATGGAAGGCTGTCCGAACCTGGAGACTCACCGTTTTTTAAACGGCTTATCGCAGCAATGAACTCCGCAAATTAAAAAGTAAACAGTATTAGGTTTATGTAGTACCTACCAACAGTAACGTGAAGTACTTTTTTGATTGTAGTTACTAAAAAAAAATTTCATTTTCGATCACAGTCCGATTTGGTCTATTAGGTAATATTATACTCATTCATAAAATAATATAATTGTAGGCGGCAAGTGAGCATAGAAAAGAAATAAACACAATTTTTTTTACAAGCAAATAGCATCGTACAAACCTTTCATTCTTAAGAACATAAAAATATCTATAAAAGTAAATTGAATTTCTTTAGTCAACCCATGCGTATATTCCCGCCCCCGAATTGCTTAAAGAATGGTATGTCGGACTGTTGGTCTGTATAATTGCGTGCCCTCTAAACTGAATGTGCATATGCATAAAGCGATGCGTTAGAATTAACGTCGTATTTTAATTAAACTGGACGCTTTATATACCAATTTCATTCGTTCTTTTTTATTGCTTTTCTTTTCGAACGAGCGTTAGGATACTGCAAAAAACTGGTCTTTTCCTGTACAATAAATATGATGTAACTGATTTACCTCTAGACGGCTTTGTCTCGACAAAGCCGTCTAAATCAGTTACATATTATTTATTCAATTTTCTTTTATAAATATTTTTATGTTCTTAAGAATGGAAGTTTTGTACGATGCGATTAGCTTATAAAAACATTTTTGTGTTTATTTATTTTCTATGCTCACTTACCGCCAACAATTATATTATTTTGCATGGGAAAATGACAGAGACAATACAAATACTTGTTTTTACACACTCACACAATGAATGCGCCCAAATAAATAAAAACCGGACAAGTCCGAGTAGGACTCGCCCACCGAGGGTTCCGAACAAACTATAGGTATACAAACCTGCCTGATGTTGCGTAACCTCGATGATTAATGATTACGTATATTTTAAATGAGTACTTTATAAGTAACTTACTAAATATTAGTTTTCAGATTACCTACCTAGCTAGTTAATCTAGGTACTTGTAGTATTAAAGGACGAAATTACTTGATATCTGCCTACCGTAGTTAAGATTAAGATAGGCCTGCTCGATGGTCAGCAAGTCACCATAGTCACAGTTATTTTCGATCTAAATCAAAATAATAGCTCATCATGATCAAGTAGAAGTGAAATAACTCAATTTGTGACTACGATCGTAAAAATAAAAACTCTCTCTTCCCCTTTGTAGTCGATCCCTCATGACTGAGGATCGTGACCGCTATACTCGTTGGTGACCCCACGCAATTGCCCTCCATGCAGTTCGGTCCCTCGTCAAATGGACCGCACGGACTGCATTAAAAATAATAAAAACTAAGCAATGCGAAAACCTGCTTTATCTTAACCAGGATAACACTCAAAGTAGTACTGTGTAAAATTATCTTCATTAGTTTCATTTTTTCAGGCATGGCAATGAATGTTGTCAAATATTTACAACTGTCTATACATTAGCCTAACCATACGTCCCTATTATACCTTGATCTTGAAATTCGTGACAAATGTGTGCATATTCGGAGGTCAGGCTTAGGTATACTGGTTCTTCTGAGACAAATTTTCCGTACGGCAAAAGGCATTATAATTATGAACATGACTCTGGTTATTTATCTATCGTATGGCATTTATTTCGAACCGTGAGATCTTCGAGAAGACAGTACGGTTGCCAGTTTAACTCTGGTCTGGTTCATAGATTCAACTCAACTCCACTCCTGAATTTATCAATTTGAGGCATTACTTAAGGGATAACAGTATCCTATATGATAATCCAGGCTAAAATCTCTATGTATTTCAAGTTTCATTATAATCTGTTCAGCCGTTATTGCGTGATTTAACAAATATCCAAAAATCCTTACTTCCGCATTCATTATATTAAGTAGGATTGTTTGGTGATTTCATAACAAACTTATAGTTTTCAGATTTTTCACTGTATCTGTAGTACCAGACGATATTAATTGCCAAATCTCATAGTTATAGGTCAATGGGCAGTACCCTATGAATTACCAAATGTGGAAATGTACGTTTTTTACGGGATAAACGGTCGTATCTTTTTTTTACGTTTACTTAGAAGTTTGATTTTTTCACAGCTTTAAGTATCCGCAAATTTGAGTATATGGTTTTAATTTCAACTCGATACCTTCACGGGTTCCCGAGAACAAGGGTCTTGACAGACAGACGGACAGCAAAATGATCTTATTTAAGGGTTCCGTTTTTCCTTTTGAGTTTCGGAACCCTAAAAACAGCACTATGAACATAGACAACAGGAGGTATTTAATCGCTAAATCGCAGATCTACCCAACGTTTAAAGGTTATGTTATATGTAGTCAAGCGAATGTTCCTCTTTCACTCTAGTTTGAATGAGGAACATCTATACCGTTAAGCTAGCATTATTTATTTATCGTATGGCATTAACTTACTTAGTATTTTAAATCGATGTGTTAAATGTTTAATACGCTTGTTTCCCGGAAGTACAGGCATTGCCATGGCATGGTCTTTAAAACTTGCAACAGGTTTACCGATTTAAGTCCATTACCTTTTGTTACTTTAGATTGCCTCCGATTTGGTCAGAAAAACTTCGCCAAGGTTTCTGAAATGGTTTCAGCTAAAATTTATATTTTCGTAAATATTGACATAATTGACCGGTTCAACTAAATTCAGTTTTTTCTGTTTTTGTCGTTAATATTAGGTATGGTCAAAATTATTGAATCGCCACTTTATATTGCCTTTGCCTCCATTTGTACAACCTCTGCAATGCTGGGGCGTCAGCTGGTTTCAGATACTATAAATAGCCCATGGATCAAGTGATCCCTACATTTATTACAGTCGGTTGGGCAACGGTCACTATTCCGCTCAAATCGATGTCTCCGATCCGACCGATCCCATCTCCGATAGGGTACGGTCACAGGCGCGACACGGGTCTATCGGTGTGAGCCGGACGTCAGACCTTGGAACGGCACGTCCGTCTATTGCATAGGGTTAGCAATGTAGCCACCTTGGCGCGACGAAACCATAAATTATTAAACATGCTTTATTAATGTTTAAAAAAAATATTATAGTTATTCAATCACATATTTACAATATAAAATATAAAATTAACTAATATATACATTCCCCAAGGTCACTGCCCTTGGGGATGGTGCCCATAAGGCTGGCCACGTTTCCTCGTTGGATAGCTATACCTATCCGTTGGCCGAGGAAGTAGCCAGCCCTATGGTCAGCCGTATTTTCTATCAATTTTTTTTATAGTTTTGTAAAGATTGTGGGCGTCCGGGCTCCACGGTCCGAGAGTTTCGACCGCGAAGGCCGCAAATACATGACTGCTAGTAAGGGCTGCGTATTTGCGGCGCTTCGCGGCTTCTGCCGCAATAGCCGCTCCGCCTGCCCTCAAGCACGTGGAGGCTAGATGGGACGGTGCCAGGGTATCCACGCAGGTGGCATCCCAGATAAGCGGCCGTCCCATGTGCCACGGAATGAGCGTCATGCCATCGGGTCTCTTGCCGTCGTCACGGGCCAGGCCTGGAGGTTCCAGGACGGCTGGCACATTGACGCTAACAAGAGCCCGACGGATGACGTACATACTTACATATTTTATAAAACTCATTATTGTATGTATTTTCTATTTTTGTAACTAAATTATATCTTCTTAATTATTGTAAAACTTCTAAACCGTACGAAAAGTTTTTTCAGAAAATTCATACAGAAACATTTGAGGGTCAGTAGGTTTTACTTTTTAATTAATAATGGGATTACTCTTGGCCAGCATCTAGCCAAAGGGCAAAGATGAGGCCAGCGTTGAAGCGAGCTACCCAGAAAATGCCTATTCACTCTTGCCTTAAATAGTAATGGTAAGGTAATAGTATGGTTTAATAGGTAGCCTAAAGTAGCTTATTGTTCCTGTGTGTTGTTTGATATTATTGCCAAAGCCGTATACACAGCAACATAAACCCTCAGGCATAGTTGTTGATTAAATTATTACATTGATATTAGAAATAAAACTATATTCGCGCCCGCCACTTGTGGATTGATCCCTAATTGTGTGTCCGCACGTCAGCGAATGTTGCTCCGGATTGAGCCCCTATGAGTCCTGTGACTCGGCACCCCGCGGCCTGCTTTCCACACACCGCGCGTCCCTGCTCGCGTCCGCCCACGCACACATAGACAAGGTTTATAGACGAGACGGGTTTACAGCACACATGCTTCGGTGTCGCTTCTATTTACGTTAGTATTTATTATATATATCTTCTTTGGTATAGTCAGATATTTAATGATGGCGCGACTAACCTTTCGTCTGTGTTAATAAATTGGTACGCAGACAAATACTGGTTCAAATGTAATACTGTACACAATACACTACACGCTCGCAGTTAGCGAAAAGAAATCGACTAGTGCATTTGAATCGCAATAATGGCTTACATATCGATATGCACATATATTTGTTTACTTCAACTGACTCAAGTATTTGGTGGCAATAATAATGAAAATGATTACACTTTCTTAAGAAGACGACTAGTAATTCCATTAAGTGAAATAAGAGGCAAGGAGGTCGAAAATGAATTCATAACACACAGGAGAAACACGCAAACACAAGAAGTGAGTACCTAAAAGCAAACTAATGGGACATATAACTATAAAAGTTAAAAAAACTGCACCACGGCCACTGCATTGCTGTAACTATGTACTTACTTGTTAAATTTCGGAAGCTCCCAAAAAAAAAACAACGGGTTGCACTCCGGGAGTGCCGGCAGAAGTGAAAAAACTTGAATATGAACGTTGTGTATTTTTGATTCACTATCCAACACACACGCACATTCGCGCAAGCGCCCTGCGCCGCCTAAACGAAACAGCAAGCGCAGGCATACATTTTCGCCGCGCGGTAGAAAGAGAGGGGAATACTTTCTCTCCTACGCCGCGCCGGCGGTCTACTGGCTCCAATGACGTTGTAACAGTTTTTCGATCAGGTCACGTGTCCGTCTTACGAATTTTCAATCCGTCGAATCTGTCGGTCACGTGACCTGTCGCGAGTTTAACATTTTTTCCCCATCACAAAAAGTGCACAGCGCTGCTAATTAAGTTTTCACTTCAATAATAATAAATTTTAAAAATATCGTTTTTACTGTCAAAGCTCTAAGGCCCAATTTATATATACTTCATTGAAAATACTTTATTTCGTGATATAATTTTCATATGGTAGTATGTTTTGTTCCAACTAGGCCGATTGCATAATACAGCTAATACCTACCTACTTATTATATTGACTAAGGTAAAAGCACACGATGGATGATTAGTGATTACCTATACAATTAGCTAAATAATAACTGCAAGGTATTGGTGTCCCTTCTCCAAAAGCCTTTTTGACATTACAAATGGCTTTTGGTTCGCTCCAGTATAGGCACCGATTTCACGAAAAAGTGCGATCCCCTTATTATCTCTGAGTGTTGTGAAGATCTGATATTCAAAAGACGCGTATTCACGAGAGCTGTAAGGTGCAAAAATAATTTTTCGAGAAAATCAAAAACGAAAAAAGTTATTGCCGAAATAGTGAAAAAGAAATCATACTTTTCGGAATTTTTTATTTTGGCACACGATATTTTGAAAACGATAAAAATATCCTGGACAATTTAGTCAGCTACAATTTGAGCCTTAAACAAAGACGATCGGGTTAAGGTTTTGCCCTGTAGCTTAACGTTTGTGAAACAAGTCAAAAAGTCAGAACGATATTTTTCACATGATATTCATGACTTCATGTTTCGTGAACGTAACGAATAGAAGGACTCAAGCGTAGCGTGGGTACATACAATACATAAGTATATGCATACATAAACTCACGCCTGTATTCCCAAAAGGGGTAGGCAGAGCACATGAAATAAAATTCCAGTGCCACTTTTAGCAATTGTAGGTTTAAAGGTGGAGAAAATGTGATATTGAAGCGATAGGTTGCTAGCCCATCGCCCACAAACACTCTTCAACTATCACGGGAAGAAAGGGGGTGGTGCTATTCTAACCCGGCACTACACGGGGAAGCGAGGGTGTTATGAGTAAATTCCTGAGCGAAGCGAGTGCGTGTGGAAATTTTGCAATTTGTTTGTTCGCAGGCGTTATATCGAGGATACTTATGTTAATCTAAGAATAAAATAATTATCATTCAACGTTGTAGTTTCCTTATCCCGACTTTGTCGTCGCTCAGTGACAATATTTTTCGAATTCCGTAAATTCATATGTTTCCAATGTGCTCGATAGTCGTGTGAGGCGCGAAATCTGTAAATTTTCTCTAATCTGTAATCTATATTAGTAGGTAGGCTCAGAAATAGCTTTTCTACAAGTTCACGTTTATTTTAATGTTGATGCCTAGTTTTTTTTGCCAGTATAGTTGTTATTATTTTATCCAATTAGAAGCACAAATTATAAATATTTATAAAAGTTTTGAAATTGTGCTGTTCTTTAGAACTAAGTTTATACTTGGATATATTTTGACGAATCAGTTTTTAGGTACTATATGACGAAGCGTACTGGGTTGATACAAGAGTAGCAGAGAACCCAGAGCCGCTTAGTAATGAAATAGAAGAGGAAATTCGTTTGCAAAGATTTTCTCGCCATGGAGGCATGCGTGTGGACATATTAGGATAAGTTCTACTCCCAATTGGTGAAGTTAAAAAAGGATTTCTTTTATTATTCCTAAATAAATTAGTTCTAAACAACATAACATAATATTTTAATTGCCTAACATTTTTACCTAACATTTCTTTCGACTAAATACCTATTAGTAGCAACTCACGAGATGTAGTTTGCACAGTTATACACTCTATAAAGACTCTTCCTCTATGTCAGACCGCTTGTTGTTTGCCTCTGCTTACTGTGATTTTGTATTGTACTGTATCCTTTAATTGAGGTGTGCAATAAAGAGTATTTGTATTTGTATACATACATTAATTAAATCCCTCAGATACGCAAATTAATGAAAATCACTTAAAGTGGTTTTTGTTACTGAATTACATCAATTTAAGTTGGAGGATTACATCTGTTTGAGGCAAAACTCTAGCGATGGAGGTGCAATTCACGAAAATTAAACCTTGAAGGAAAGCGTCTGTAGAAAGAGTGGCTCGGTCGTGTGATTGAACCACACTGTTTCATTTATTTTAACTCGCAACTTTAAAACCGTCGTTGGAAAATAAATCCTGTCATTCTGTGTAATTACTGACTGCAAAGTGGATAAAATATGTTGTGGTCTCTCTTCTCTCTCACAAACTCAGTATCTTTCTCTCGCGTGTGCGTGATAAGTATGTTTAATTGTTCATCTCCGATACCAGAAAAGACAGGTATTTATCTCTAACGAATGTTTATTGTTTACTCTCTATCTACTTGTTTTCCAAATGAATTCATAATTTTTGTTTTTCAACACTCTCCCACAGAAAAGGAAGGCCAATTTTCGGCGATTCATAAGAACCACATAAACAACACTGTTGCAAAATTCCCAAACTGTGCCGATTGTCTACTAGAAATTAGTGCTCATTCGCACCTCTTCCTACTAAAATCCTGCCTTTTCGTCCCCAAATCAACTACATGCTTCGCTGTAGCCCTTTTGACATACACCAGAAAATACCAATACATTGATAAATCTTATATTTTCCATATATTTCATATTAAAACCAACTTACTCGGCCAACTTGGCCGGTTTTTCTTTATGGGCAGTAGGCGATCGTCGACGATAAAATAACATACTTACAGAAATTGTTAAACCCATGGGTTTTGAAAATAACTATTTGTTAATATGTGTAGACAATTTACACAAGAAAATCTATAAAAAATAACATTAAAGGCCGGAAACTCAAAAACCCTACTTATTTCCAAGACAGCGAGGAAATAAACTTACGTACGACGCGGCATGCGGTAGCGGAAATTAAAATTTATTCACAAATTGCCGCTTCGCCCGCCACGCCCTGCTGGGTTTCCTGAATTTGCACGTTTGTAATTCCGCCTAATCCTTTCAAGCGGCAATCGATCAGTCAGTAATGACTAATGAGATTCTCAATCGTGAAGCACCTCATTTGTCATACTCATTTCATAAGTCTCAGCCCTTCGAACTTGTAAAAGTTCCTACTACATGATCTCATTTATCCTTCAAACCCCTCAAAGCCTCGCACTTCGTGCCTATTTTCACATGTCCCATCGCGGCTTGCCATGTTGCCACTTACGCCTAATTAATGTGTCCCACCTTATCCCACTGAAAACGAGTGCGTGAATGAGGATGTTTACTGAAATATGACAACGAGCCCGATCCCCCAAAGTCTACTGTTTGATATAAGTTGATGGGACATGAAGTATACCTACCAGTGGCGGCGCGTCAAAAATATTCTAAGGGAAGCCGGAAATAATTTGCCTATCTTATTCTTCATGAGCCGTAGTAAAAGAACTGGACTGGCTGAAAATAAGGCAAGCCGGTGGGAATCGAGTTGTATGAACGCTCCGCCACTGATACCTACTCACTTCAAGGGCGTCCGACCAAGCCCGGAGATCTCCGAGCACATTAGCAGGGATAACACGGATTAACGTCATTGCTCGCACGTGACATGACTCCAAAGTTAATAAATTAATTTATTAAACCTGGATAACTAATCCATGGAGAGAACAATTTACACATGCTTTAACATTTTGTAATAAAGAAGGTTTGTAGTTCAAATAAAATTAATTGTAAATACTATCTTCTACAAATATTAAACCTCCGCGGAGTTACATTATCGTAAAAAAATAAGTTGTGCTCGAAGCGTTTTTGTCATGTGCAAATTTTGTGGCAACCATATGGAACCAAGAGATGAGAGCGAATTAGTGTTAGGTAATAATTTGATGTGAGGCAAACCCGACGCGATTCTTTTTTGTAAAATACCTCAACTGCATATCGTTTATTTATTTATCATACCGATCTTACCTTTATTATATGTCCCATGTGTGCTGAAATGTAACATTAAGCCGTCCTCTCCCGGCGAAAAAAATATACAATGCCATTCTTTTGTTATCTTCCCTGGGATCCCAGGGACGGGTAGACGACGGGTCAATTTTCCTTGTGTTGACAATGTTGCAAACGTGGTTGTTCTTTCTTTTGTTTCCCTCTTACGTGTTTTGTCTAGTTAGTGTAATTTTTAGTTTTAAACATGAATCTCACTTTGTACACTGTTTCACCAACATATTGATGTCACATGCCGAGTGATTTAGAAAATAAATTATAGCTTGCAGCCATCTTGACCGATGTCAGTGTGACCTTGACCTGCCAGATGATGCTGTTTGAAGCAAGCATAATGGCTGCGTTCAGTATCAGCACATATAAGTTAGGATAAGAGTGTAATGACTGGAAAGTTAGGTCCGCGTTGGACATCGGGCAACGTGATCCACAAAACTGGTCTCGCCGGAAGACCAGCGCACAGTGATTCGTTTAGAACAAGCTAGCTGGACAAAAGTAACTTTCTTTGTCCTTCGAAATTCTTATCGCGAGCGATAAACAACAAATGGGTGATAATGATCCCACGTGTTATTATTAATACAAGTCCCTAATGAGGGAGTCATTAGGGTGAGTATATAAAACATTGCGTAAATTTCACATTCTTGCGCTCCGCTTATCAACTTACTGTGCGTGCATAAGAAACTGTGTTTCTATTTTTTGTGATGGAAGTAGAACATGAAGGTAGGACCTAACTTTTATTAGTATTATTTCAGAGAAAAAGTCGTCTAGTCATATTTAAAACAAGTGATACTTTTAGAAAAGTGTATTAATTTGTCACTTTTTCAACTTCATCGGTCAATCTGTCACATGTCTCCACTGTATTTTTTTTATATATTAGAGTTAAGTTTATGTATTATCATATGAATGTAATTTTAGCACAGCTTTGCTCCCCATCTGTATCTTCAGAAAAGCCAGGTCGACCATTAAAAGAATTTGCTGATTCGAGCCTCAAGACGAAGCGTAGAAGAGTGAATGACTTAGTCCAGTCCAGAAGTACGCGTGAACTCGTATATGCTGCGGAGGTGTCAGCGCGATTATCAGGCCACAGGAACGTAGCACAAGGGATCAATAATAATGTTTTAACCGAGACTTCTTCAGCTCAAAAGTGTTTTATTTGTGGAGCTATTCCTAAACTTATGAATGATGAGGCAAGGGAGTTTGTAGCCAACCCAGACAATCTTGGATTTGGTTTATCTACACTGCATGGTTGGATATGGTGTTTTGAGTGCTTGCCCAATAATATGTGCAGTATGTACGAGGGGTGATCCAAAAGTAATGATAATGAAATACGTTCAGTGGCTGAAAAAAGCAAAAAGAGGTTTTATTTTTTAAGGCAGTTACTGGCCAGTAAATTAAAAAAAAAAATGTAAAAAGATTGATATCTGTCACTGAAATAAATTTATTTATTCGTGAGTTGTCGGAATATATACGTGGAAATGGAAAAATCTGAAGTGAGAGCCGTCATTAAGTACTTCTGTTTGAAAAAATGTGTACTAAAGATATATATGTTGAATTGGTGGGAACATTAGGGGACTCTGCTCCTCCGTATTCTACAGTTGCACGCTGGTGCAAGGAGTTTAACTTGGGTAGAACATCTTGTAAAGACGAACACCGCGAGGGCTGGCCTTCCATCGTCCGCACTGAGAAGAATGTCAAAAAAATAGAAGAATTAGTTTTAACTGATAGAAGAGTGACAATCAAACATTTAAATGAGGTCACAGGGATCTCGTATGGCAGCATTCAAATAATCTTAACCCAAGAATTGCACATGAATAAAGTATCCGCTCGTTGGGTGCCTAGAATGTTCCACCCAGACAACGGACCTCCTCATAAGGCCAGATTGTTGCAATGGCTGCAATCCGGGATGCGGGTTTCGAATTGGTGGAACACCCCCCCTATTCGCAAGACCTAGCCCCCAGCGACTTTTATCTGTTTCCACGGCTGAAGGAAAATCTCCGAGGCAAAATTTTTTTGAATGACAGTGAGATTATGGCCGCTGTGGAGGCAATATTTGGAGAGTCAAGGCAAAGATTTTTTTTTAAATGGAATTCGTAGTCTGGAGAAAAGATGGCATAGGTGTGTAGACTTGTTAGGAGACTACGTTAAGAAATAAATTTAGTTTTTGAACACATGTGTTGTTTTACATATTCGTTATCATTACTTTTGGATCACCCTTCGTATAAGTAGAATAATTAGTTTAATAATAGGTATTTATTTAAATTTTTTTGGACAATTTTAATTAAAATATTGCATTATTTTGCAATATTTTAATTAAAACAAATATTTAAATAATAATTATGTGCAGTATGCATAAGTAGAATAATTAGTTTATGAATATTAAATTAGATTATTTTGTACAATTTTAAGGATGACGAAATTTTTTGAAATTAATATTTAAATAATATGTGCAGTATGTATAAGTATAAATAGAAGTATAAGTAGAATAATTAGCTACAGAATATTTAAAAAGATTTTTTTTTACATTTCTGTTTCTCCTGTGTCTCAGACATATTAAAATATAATAAACGGGTCACTCACGTCTTTAACGTCGAATATCGCTCGACATGTTTCGGACCAATAATACAATAATAATTAAAAATGGCGTTGGTTTTTCGACGCGGACGGACCCGTTTTCGCTAAAATGAGCTAATTTTAAGGTCATTACGGACCACTTTAAACACCAATAATAAATAACCGATTTTATTTGTGTCCGTGTAGAAAATGTGTAGGTACTTACATTGATTCCTTTAAAAATCCACGAAGTATGCTCTTTTAGACAGCGTCAATTGAGCAAAATCAGATCTGGCCACTCATCCTACTACAAGAGGAGCTTCAAAGCATCACTCGTTCGTAGTATACCTACTATACCGCTGCAGTCATGTGATGGATGTACATTTCGACTCTCTAGTTAGATTTAAGAAAAGTATTCATAATTGTTTTCCTGAGTAATATTAACAAAGTAAGATGTAGGTAGTTATTTTAAAACAATTCCTTAAATGCATGCGGTGCCTACCTTTAAGTAATTGTTACGCTTAGCACTAACAAAATGTAATGTGTGTATTCCATGTATTAGTGTAAACAATTGTTGGTAAGCCAAATAAATTATATAAAAATAAAATAAATAAAAATACCTAACAGGTATCTTTAGAGACATAATTTGTCGAATACCGTTTTGTTATAAATACAAATATATTTTTGAAGGTGTTATTACTTTTTACAGAGACACAACAATGGCTCGCTAGTTCCCTAACATACCACCTACCCAATGAGGATGGGCCAGAGGGCTCGAGTCGGGATAGGCTTTTGAATTTTTAGGGAACAAATGGTGAATAAATTTTAACGATGAGCAATAAGAAGGACGGCGGTGCAAGCAGTTCGGGCGAGAAGAAGATTGAGATCTAGCTGTGCGGAGCATAATCTTCCATGACGACGCTGGAAGGTATCACGGAGTTCAGCGGCGAGGATACGACGCTCTCACCGACTAAATTGGCGCAAGACATAGAAGACAACGCAGAGATCTTCGGTTGGACAGAGGCGCAGAAGCTGGTAATTGCGCGCAGAACGTTATTTGGGACGGCAGCGCTATGGGTTCAATCAGAGAAGACGTTTAAGAAGTAACATGAATTGAATGCGGCCTTATTAAAGGAATTCCTTGACTCTGCCAATACCAAGGAGATGCACGAGATGATGGCAAACCGAAAGAAACGCAGATATGGGTCCTATTATAAGTACATGTTGGCAAAGAAAGAATTAGGCAAGCGCGCTAAGTTTCCTGACTACGTGTCCATTCAGTACATAATCGACGGCATTCAGCACTATGAATCGAACAAGGCCATTTTATGGCTGGCGGTGCTGTTACGTTTTCAGTGCTCAAGGAGAAGCTAGCTTTGTACGAGAAATTAAAATCTAAATCCCTGTTTAAAAGATAAGAAAAACCGGTAGGTAATGAAGCAAGAAAGAAGCACGTAGCATCCATCGGAGCGAAAACGCTGTTACAAGTGTGGAGACGATGATCATTTGGCTAATGTATGTACCAAGGGCGTAAAATGCTTTCGATGCAATGAACACGGGCATATCGGTCAGCAATGTCCGAACCAGGCGGCATCCGGTTCCAGAACATCAGGTGGATTGTTCCCTATTCTCCGCTGCTTATTAAAATCTTCAATGGCTTCAAATTCTGTAGTTCTGTGCAGGCCATTAAGTATATCTGCAAGTACAGTCAAGTGCAAAAATAGGGGTGCATACAACTTGCTCAAAAATATGTCCATAGCTCTTATGTCGGTGAATTAAGGTTTTAGTACCATATTTATGAGAGGATACACTCGATACATATTTTTGCACTTGACTGCACATTAATAAAGGGAGTGACCAAGCCGTATTTGATGTGAGGCAAGCGGGGGACGTGCACATTGACCCCAGAGATGAGGTGCAAATGTACAGGGCTGGGCGATACGTGAGTAGTAATGAAGCGGCATGGTGAATCCTTGGACTGCCGCTTCACGAGAGGTACCCTACTGTTACTCACCTGACAGTGCACCTGCCCAATGGCGAACGCGTCTATTTCACCGAGGAAAATTTCGTACAAAGACTGGGGACGCCTCCGAAAACAACGTTGACGGCATTTTTCGAGCTGTGTTCAAGTGACAACTTTGCCAAGACATTACTGTACCCTGAGGTGCCGAAATACTACACATGGCAAGAGCTGGCCGGGAATGAAGGCTGGAGACGCACTAGGTCGCATATATACAGTGCATGTCAGGAACTTTAAATGCTTCTGTTTGCGTATGCTGCTCACCCAAGTGCGAGGTCCTAAGAACTTCCAGGCGCTGATTGTCGATGGAGTGGAGCGAGCGACATTCAGAGAAGCATGCGAAGCACGTGGACTCCTAGAACATGATAACCACTGGGACTCGACCGTGGAGGAAGCCGTGCTGTGTAGCTCTGCCTAGCGAGGTGGCTTGCTCTGTGGAGAAAGATAACCAGATGCACGATCCACGCCACCCACTGCACGGTCACAACCCACCAGCCGCCCGTCTCAAGAGCCGCAAGAGCTTTATGCGGAGCACTGGTCCTTTGACTGACGCCCCCTCCGATGCTCGCTGCCGATTGTGGCAGACTCAACGCCCTCCGCCTAACGTCTATGTGCCAGTTTCGGAGCAATTACCACCAGGCTACAAGCAACCATGGCCAACCTGGAGGGCGCTAAACAGGCTCAGATCGCAGGTTGGCCGCTGCAAGGAGAACATGGCCAAATGGGGACTACACCGGGGACACACTACCCAATGTGTATGCGATACAGCACCACAAACCATGGCACACCTGCTGTCGTGCCCCACATGCCCACTCTCCTGCTCAGAACACGACCTGAGAGACGCGACGGTCAAGGCTGTCTCCATCGCTGCTCATTGGGCATACCTTGTTTGAGGAACCTCGACACGAAAGAAGAAGAAGAAGCTCTGCCTCTAAGCTCAGAGACCTATTTGCGGTTTTGGTAAGCAATTGCGGGCTTTCTAACCCTCTCCAGCTCTGGAATAAATACAAGGACGCAATATCAGAGGATATCGTACATCGGCTACAAGGTGCGCACGAAGACCTCATCACCAACGAGGCTCTCAAGTTAATAGAGGACAAACTAATTAACCTCTCTGGCAAAAAAATTGTGGATTTCGGTTTGCTCACACCACAGCGAAGGGAAGAATTGTCAAACGACGTTGTTAGAGAGCTCAACTACGATACCGTAGCCTTAGATACCTTTGTCAATCATATGGCGCCAAGATTGCCTCGAGCAACGACATGTCTATGATTTAATCATGCAACGTGTAAATAATAGTGATCAAGGGCTCTTCTTTCTCGATGCAGGGGGGGTAGGGGCAAAACATTCGTGCTAATCTTCTGCTAGCCCAACTTCGCAAGGACCGTAACATAGCTCTGGCGGTAGCTTCGTCGGGGATCGCTGCAACGTTGCTAAACGGTGGACGGACTGCTCATTCTACATTTAAGTTACCACTAAATCTGGCGGGCGCAGATACCCCTACTTGCAATATTAGTAAGAATAGCGACCGTGGTGCAACAGTGTAAGTTAATAGTGTGGGACGAGTGCACCATGGCACACAAGCGCGCGGTAGAGGCGTTGAATCGCAGCCTGCAGGACATCCGGGGTAACCAGTCTCTAATGGGAGGTGTAGTAGTTCTGCTTGCCGGCGATTTCAGACAAACACTGCCCGTCATCGATAGAGGCACACCAGCGGACGAAGTGAATGCGTGTCTGAAGGCGTCGCCATTGTGGTCTAAGGAAAAAAAGGTGCATTTGACGTGTAACATGCGTGTCCAACTTTTCAATGATTTGGAATCGGGTGCCTATGCTGCTAAGTTGCTAGAAATCGGAGAAGGTCGCCTGGAAACAGATGCTGACTCTCCATGATGATGATTCTCCATGACTATAAACAAGTCCCAAGGCCAAACTTTGAAAGTGGCAGGGATTCATTTGGGCACTACTTGCTTCTCGCACGGGCAGCTCTACGTCGGCTGTTCGAGAGTGTCGAGTGCCCGAAACTTGCACGTGCTGTCCGAAAATAACAAGTCATACAATGCGGTGTACAGGCATATCCTGACTTAAAATATGTATGTCTTAATAGTATTTTTAACTACTTAGCTTATTTCTAACCCTGGTGTGATTATTGTATACACACGAAAATATAGAAAGTCCTTTAGGAAGGAGTCTGATGTTCATAATATACCCAAAGATGAGTGGGAACTTCCTTATAATTTATTCAAAGAATACACGAAAAATGCTCTTTTGAACCGAGGATATTACAAGATCGAAGAATGTATGGAAGACAAACAAACACGGCCAAGCATTCGATCTCCAAAGCCGTCGTAAGTTCGCTAGCAGTGTCCCGGAGACCTAGTATGCTGCTTCTAGCGCTGCTGCTACTGCCTGTTTCAATATGTTTATTTGCATTATTTTTTTCATATCATATTGTATAATTGACACATTGCTTACATACACGTAAAACATGTAAAACGTAGCGTTAGTTACAAGACTGTTAGCTTTAGCTGTTAGTCTCTTGAAGTGATTTTTATTTTATTTCGTATACTTACTTTGCTTTGAGATTAGGCCTTTCACACCTCTAAAACTGACTTGACTTTGGGGACCCTTTACATCTCTGTTTTTTATGTTTATTTGACCAAAGATTAATACATCTCTGTATTAATAAAATAAATATTTTCCGAATAATTTCAGTTTTATCACTCTTCTTTAATTTTTCTTGAAACAAATCTGTAGTCCCCGCTGCCGCTGCTATCTAGATATTATTACGTTATGCACAACTTGACCGCATATTACACGAGTTCTACGCGAACGAAGTCGCGGGCAAAAGCTAGTTTTAAATAAGTACTTTATGAGTAACTTACTAAAGAATAGTTTTCAGATTACCTACATAGCTAGTTAACCTACTTGTTGTATTAAAGGACGAAATTACTTGATATCTGCCTACCGTAGTTAGTACCGTACCGTAAGTAGGCTTGCTCGATGATCAGCAAGTCACCATAGAGTCACAGGTATTTTCGAACCAAATCAAAATAATAGCTCATCATGATCAAGTAGAAGCAAATTAACTCAATTTGTAACTAGGATCGTAAAAATAAATTCTCTCTTCTTCTTCGTAGACGATCCCTCATGACTGAGGATCGTGACCGCTATACTCTTTGGTGACCCCACGCATTTGCCCTCCATGCACTTCGGTCCCTCGTCAAATGGACCGCACGGGAAAGGCTGCATTAAAAATAAAAACTACGCAATGCGAAAACCTGCTTTATCTTAACCACGATAACACTCAAAGTAGTACCGTGTAAAAATATTTTCATTAGTTTCATTTTTACCGAATGTCATATAAGGTGACAGTCGTGTCAATGAATGTTGTCAATTATTTACAACTGTATATACATTAGCCTAACCAGACGTCCCTATTATACCTTGATCTTGAAATTCGTGACAAATATGTGCATATTCGGAGGTCAGGCTTAGGTATACTGGTTCTTCTGAGACAAATTTTCCGTACGGCAAAAGGCATTATAATTATGAACATGACTCTGGTTATTTATATATCGTATGGCATTTATTTCGAACCGTGAGATCTTCGAGAAGACAGTACGGTTGCCAGTTTAACTCTGGTCTGGTTCATAGATTCAACTCAACTCCACTCCCGAATTTATCAATTTGAGGCATTATTTAAGGGATAAAAGTATCCTATATGATAATCCATTTTAAAATCTCTATGTATTTCAAGTTTCATCATAATCTGTTCAGCCGTTTTTGCGTGATTTAACAAATATCCAAAAATCCTTACTTCCGCATTCATTATATTAAGTAGGATTTTTTGGTAATTTCATAACAAATGTATAGTTTTCAGATTTTTCACTGTATCTGTAGTACCAGACGATATTACTTGCCAAATTTCATAGTTCTATCTAGGTCAACAGGAAGCATGGTTGAAGAAATATAAGCTGCACCGATTCGCCATACAAGTT
Organism: Cenopis cana; assembly: GCA_951800055.1. Lineage (NCBI taxonomy): Eukaryota > Metazoa > Arthropoda > Insecta > Lepidoptera > Tortricidae > Cenopis > Cenopis cana. The sequence continues at coordinate 19,333,869 of OX637471.1, read as the reverse complement.
GTTCGAGGAGTCGGTGCAGCTTATATGAATATACCAAATGTGGAAATGTACGTTTTTACGTATCTTTTTTTTACGTTTCCTTAGAAGTTTAATTTTTTCACCGTTTCAAGCGTCCGCAAACTTGAGTATTATGGTTTTAATTTCAACTCGATACCTTCACGCGTTCCCGAGTAAAAGGATCGTGACAGACAGACGGACAACAAAGTGATCTTATAAGGGTTCCGTTTTTTCCTTTTGAGGTTCGGAACACTAATGAGCTTTTTTTTATTTACCGTCGTCTTCTCTTCATAGTTCAATAAATATTATAATAATACGTGCATAGAATGTCTTTGTACAGAATTTTATGCTCATTACTTACGTGTAAAAAGTTATAAAAATTGTAAAAAAAACTAACGTTAAAAGTGTAGCACGTTTTATTACAAACGAGTTATGTTTAATATTAAAATTACAATTTAACGTAGTTATTGTTAGCTCGCCGAATTATGGATAAAAAATATGCCATAATGCTATAGATAGAATTTTCACAAACGATCCAACTCTTATAATACATAATAAGTCCACACCAATTAGAATAAAAATTACAAAATGTCAGTTTTCCACTCCTTCGTATTTGACGTCACTTATAAGATTTGTTTAACACGTGTTGCACCTGTTTTGCCGCGAATATGACCGGTGCAGCCCGTGTCGAAACGTCGGTAAAACGGGTCAATACGAGTAAGTACATACATAAAGCATGTGTGGTTTTTAGGGTTCCGTAGTAAACAAGGAACCCTTATAGTTTCGCCATGTCCGTCCGTCCGTCTGTCCCCCGTTTTTCTCAGTAACCGTTAGTACTAGAAAGCTATAATTTGGCATGAGTATACATATCGATGACGCCGACAAAACGGTAGAATAAAATCTTTAATTTTTTTTTAATAAAGGTTACCTTCCCTACATCTAAAGTGGTGGTGCAATTTCTTTTTTCTTCCAAAACCCCATCGTGTGGGGTATCGTTGTATAGCTCTTTCAAAAATATTATAAGGTTTCTGAAGGCATTTTTTGATACGCACTTGGCCGGTTTTAAAATCCCGGAAGACGGGGGTGATTAAGAGGCTTGTAGAAGAGCTGACGAATACAAAATTATTAAATGAACAACGGATAACAATTGAACTATTGTAGGAATGAAAACTTTGTCGATTTTAAATGCTTAGGAAGTTGTTATAATTCCTCGGCGTTCATTTTAGTCAATGCAGAAACTCTCCAAAGCTAAAAGGGAAAAAAAACGTTTTTGAAGTATATTCTAGGGCCTAGGCAAAATACAAATGCAGCACTTAAATTAACATACCTACGTGGTCTAGTCATCTGTCAGCGAGAGTCCAATGAGATAAATTGTTCGAGACTAGGTTTTTAGTTAGTTAGATTATCGGGATACGTTAGAATGTTCTTAAAATCAACATCCCACAAGATGGTCATCTAAGGAACCAAATCAAGGTAGGTACTGGGTGAACTTATCTTCTCAGCATTCGTGGCGGATGGTGATATCGTTAAGCATTATGCACGCATTATGTCATTACTTTAAACCGTTCATTTAAAAGGTTCCTTACCCGCAGTATTCTCAGTTTCCCTATTACATCGCAAGTCCAACACGGGCTTGGCCGATTTCATTACTAAATCGACTTTTGTGGGACGAGTGTCCCTTTTGAGGGATAAACATAACATGTTAGTATACAAATACATAAGTATATTAAGTTAAAAACTAAGTGTAACCAAGAGACTGCCGATCCCGCAGTCAAACTGTAGCCACAGTTTTGCGGGGCAATGTATATTGTATTTCATGTAACCTGTGTTTATTAAATAAATAAATAATAATAATAAAAACAAGACCTCATACAGACGAATTTCATTTGGGTTTATGGGTTAAGGTGGCGGTTCGCGCCGCGACAGAGACACGAGACTGAGACAGGAGACCGAGACGCAAGTTGAGGTCTCCGGTCGCAGTCTCCTGTCTCGGTCTCGTGTCTCTGTCGCGGCGCGAACCGCCACCTTTAGGCATATGAATGCTTACATTGGACTTAACATTAGGTCAGCGATAAAGAGACAGTGGTTGCCGTCCCAGGTCCGGCTCATACCTGGTCCAGCAGATATCACTGGCAGTGTAGCTTGGTGATTCCGCCGGCATATTGGGTATATTTGCACCAGGTGCCTGCCGTTACCGAGTGTCGAAAAATTGTACGTAACTTTTTAATGAAAATTTTATAGGTAATAGATTAAAAATGTAATATTTACTTGTATTGCTGACAAGGTTATCAGGGTGAGGGTATTGGCATAAAATATAGCCCCAATCTAGGGCATCTCCTCCAATGAACCATGTTTAATACTGTAAAAGAGATAAACATAACCCATCAAATCAGAAAGTAGTGTTTCATTAAAATTAGGTAAACCTCAAACAAAAAGCAAGTTACACCTATTACTTGGTAGGTACAGTCAACCATTTTGATTTCTGGGCCACTTTGTACCTTGTCACAGTGAAAATCAATATTAAAGCCGCTAGAGATCTCATAGTAATGTCACTGTGACAAAGTACAAAGTGGCCCAGAGATCAAATTGGTTGACCGTACATTAAATAAATTTCAACAGTAAAAATAATCGGTGTACCCAACTGGCGTGGGGTGGCGCAGAACAGAGAAGAGTGGCGTTCTCTTGTGTCAGATCCTCTTTGGGTCATCGAGCCAGCGTAGTAAGTAAAAATAATGTATTACCAAAATTTTCAAGGCACATGGTGCGTCTGGCTTGGCATTGATTAGCGAAGTAGATGTATCCGTTTTTGTATCGGCTTGCCATCATGCAGACGGGCTGCGTGTCGGAGGGAGGCAGGTCGCGGCACACCGAGTCGCAGTCCTTCACTTCCGGCGGCGTCGTCTCCATTAGACTCTTTTGAACACTCGTTCCTCAACACCATGTAATAATATTATGATCAATTCTCATAGTAAGTTTCATGCAGCTATTTCCAAGGAGGAAGCAGAGATATTTTTATTGGTTTTCTATTGTTTTACAAATTGTGTGGATTTTCGATTGCCAGATAACGTTTCCCAAATTTAATTTTACAGGAACATCTTCCTGCAGAATTTGTCAAATAGTTTTATATATATATATTTGTATTTGGTTCGCTGTTTCTTTGTAGAATTCATTACAAAGGATTTTTATAATAAGTAATCGTGTACTACACAATTATTGGATGTAAACGAAACTATTCAATAAACGTTTAATTCCACTATAAAACGCTAAAATAACAGTCTAAAGCTTAAGCCACACAGAGAGCGGGCGGTACACGCGGTGACACACTCCCGCGCGGCTCCCGCCCGCTACCGCCCGCTCCCGCGCCGCTATCGCCCGCTCCCGCGCCGCTACCGCCCGCCCGCTGTCTGTGTGGCTAAGCTTAAATGCTCATTTCGTAGAATGTCACCGTTTCGGTACTTTCGGTATTGGTTTTATATTGACTCATCTTTTCCAGGAAGAGAAAAAAATACAATTAATAGTTTGTAGAGCAGGCTCCAAGGGGCTATTCATTTGCAAAAATTGCGGACCACGAAATGTGTTGTGATTAGTCTACCTAAGACCCTCGACTTTATAAAAAGCCATGTTGCCATTCGCGCGCATGGGTCTTTGTTATGCTATGATGTCATCAATTTTTACCATTGAAAATGGTTATCATATGCAAATGGCCTGACGTATTTTTGGCCATAGCTTCGAGGATTTTGAGAGGATCGAGATGGGAATAATACGATTACTTGAGGAATTTATCGAGACAGGTGTGAACGTTTGAATTTTGAAAATCGGAAGGTAAATTTTTGGAATTTTGAGAAATGTAAAAAAAGTCGGGTTTCTTAAGGGGTTTTGGCATTATACATTTTAGAAAAAGAGATATATTTTTTTAAGAATCATCTAAAGCTGGAGTGATTATTGACAGATCGTCATGGTAATGGTGTTAAACGATTCGGAAGCAGACGAGAAGTGCATTCGAGTTGTAATTTTGAAAATCTTACTTGTGTCTTATGTGTGCGAAAGTTTGTATGGATGGATGTTTGTTCATTTCACGCCGAAACGGTTGAACGGATTTGGGTGTAATTTGACACACAACCTGGATTTACACATGCCCTTCATCTCTTTATCCCTAAAAATACACGGTTCCTGTAGGATAGCTCCATATCGCGGAAACTACCCACCCTAGACTACTGGTGTGTAGCGAGAAATTGTAGGGCTCGACGAGATCTTCATTTCGGATGACAGCTGTCAAAATTGAAGCGGCCATAACCCAGAAACTACATAACTTGAAATTTTGAATTTCGGTTATAGTTGATTATACGCCAAAGGGATAAGGGAACGAAGGACTCCAGAAGTTATTGGCAATGAGTTGAATGAATAAAATGAATAAAAATTATTATTGAAATTTTTTGAAGAAGGTGTTTTTATTTACTAAGAATCGTCAAAAGCTAGAGTGATTATTGACCGATCGTCATCGTAATGGTGTTAAAATATTCGGAAGCAGACGAGAAGTGCATTTGAGTAGGAATTTTGAAAATCCTACTTAATACCTATATAAGTAGTCAGATTCCGTTTTTGAAGAACTCGCATGCAAGAAGCAAGTCATGTAACAGTTGGGGTGACAACGTCATTAGAGGGTTTAGACTCTGCAGAATATGGATCTGCCTGTCTCCATCCCAAAATTTGAGCCGGAAGTATGTTATACCGGAAAATGTGCAGCTCATACAAATTTTTTCGTTGAGCATTTGGTAAATCGTTGTTCCGGTACCCTAACTATGGTCCGATTGTTATAGGTTTTTGATATGCCGTAAAGGACAATATTTGTTATTGTATCCCGGAATTTTCGACCCTCTAGCTCTATATCTTTCTCCGCCATCTTGGAAAATCTGTCACTTTTTTCAGTTTTTTGCTTGTACTGTCGTTAAAGTTCATTTTAGTGCTAAACATAGTTCGGCAATTTTGTAGAACACAAAATTTGCTAAAACTTTCGGCTACAAAGATTTTTTCCATGTCCCTTAGGGGCAAAAATATTTCAATACAAAAGTTGTAGCATATTTTGTGATGTACAATATTGCCGAACTATAGGGCTAAAATGCACTTAAAAAGTAAACATGAGAGGAAAACTAGAATAAGGTGGCAATTTTTAAAGATAACTCCTGGCATATCTTCGTCCCTAAGGGACATGGAAAAAATCTTTGTAGTAAAAACGATTTACCAAATGTACAACGAAAAAATTTGTATGAGCTGCACATTTTCCGGTATAACATACTTCCGGCTCAAATTTGGGGATGGAGACAGACAGATCCGTATTCTGCAGGGTCTAAACCCTCTGATAACGTTGTCACCCCAACTGTTACATGACTTGCCGCTTGCACTTGCCTAGATTAATATAATTCCTTATTATTCAGCTTGCAAAGTGTTATTCAAGATAAAAGAAATATTTTCGTAATTTTTTCTATTCAATTTTAATAAAATCTTCAAAAACCCAAAAAATACCAAAAATATACCATATCATTACATTCAGTCCAGTGGTTTCGTAAAAAATAAAATACAACAATAATATAAACATACCAAGTTTGGGCTCTTCCTGACAGCATACGGCTAAATGAAATTTTCTTATTAAACGGAAATTACTAATTCTTTTTCTTTCCTGTGTAAGGAGAAAGATTTTTCTGCAAATTATAGATAAATAGAAAAAAAATTGGCATTGCATGCGCGCGCATGGCAATATGGCTTTTTATAATGTTGAGGGTCTCAGGTAGACAAATCACAACACATTTCGCGGCCCGCAATTTTTGCAAACGAACAACCCTTTGGAGCCTGCTCTATTGTATAAACACCTCTATTGATTTGCTTCTAGCTTAGCAAAATTAGCTTCACAAAATAGCCCGTATCTTTAAAAAAAGCATATTAGGCAACATCGACTCGCCAGCCATTCGACAGGATACAGTTTTCCATTTTCTTTATCGATTAGCGAGTACGATTTCCGGTTATTGAAACAAATAACGGTATGTCGAACAACCAATTTTTGGTTATTTATAATTCTGATAATTGTCGATGTATTAATAATTGTACTGCCTGCCCGCTCCCGGCCCGTGCTGCAGCGGGCAGGCGCGCGCGCCGCACCCGGCCTCATTCTACGCGCTGCCGTGCTCGGCGGGCTCGTACGCAAAACCTCCAGCGGCACGGTTCGGCTGAGCACCGAGGTGTGTACGTTCTTCGAGCTGCTGTCGCGCGTGGACCCGGGCGCGGCTAACCGGTTCATGATCGCGGCGCTGCGCTCCCGGCTAAACATCCATATAAGTCGTGCTCATGGTAACCAAAGGCCGTCACCTGACCCACAACTAACCCAAGTACCACAAAATGAACGTGCTTTGCCCGTTGATATAAATACTCGCTCAGCTCTCCTGGTAAACTCAGTTGCTACCTCTCAGGCGCCACAAGCCAATGTCTTAACGACTTACCAGGTTTAAAATCTAGCGTTCCTGTATTAAGACATATTCCTAAGAACTGCCGGTCAGCTGTGCTCGATCATAGAAGATTGTCTGTGTTCGAACAGTACTGAGAATTGGTTAGCCTTATTATCTTTTTCTTAAACAGAATTCTATAAAGAGTTGTACAAAACACCATCACTAGAATTCGAAACCACAGAATATCAAAACCATGTAAATGATGGAATATCCCAAACAGTACAGCCTATAACAGAGATTGAAACCCTTAAACACATAAAGAAACTCAAGTCTGATAAAAGCCCAGGACCAGACAATCTCACATGAATCCTTGAAAATCGGGGCACCCATACTATCCACCCACCTAACGACACTGTTCAACATGGTACTACAATCAGAACAAATACCATCCCAATGGTGCCAATCAAACATAATACTTCTATATAAGAAAGGCAACCCGCTCGAAATAGGTAATTACAGACCCATCAGTCTACTCTCAACGACTTACAAACTATTCTCATCAATATTACTTAGTAAATTGGCACCAGAAATCGATAAAAACCAACCATTAGAACAGGCTGGATTCCGGCCAAGCTACTCGACAAACGACCACATACATGTAATAGAACAAGTAATGGAAAAGTTTAAAGAATACAATAAACCACTGTATGTGGCGTTCGTCGATTATTCAAAGGCATTTGATAGTGTAATTCATTCTTCGATATGGAAAACTCTTAGAAACAACCAAATAAATGAAAAATATATAAGGATCATAAAAAATATCTATCAAAACAGTGTGAGCCGAGTCAAACTCGATAGAGAGGGAGAAGAAATAAAGATAGGAAGAGGCTTAAGACAAGGAGACCCACTCTCCCCCAAACTATTTATAGCAGTTCTCGAAGATATTTTCAATAACATAGAATGGAAAAATGAAGGGCTGTGGATAGAAAATCAACGATTCACCCACTTACGTTTTGCAGACGACATCGTGCTATTCAGTGAAACCTCTACAGGAATTAGAAATATGCTACAAACTTTAGACACCGAAAGCCAAAAAGTCGGATTACATATGAATGCCGCTAAAACTAAATTAATGACTAACAGCCACAAAAAACCAGTAAAACTCGAAGGAAGATCAATAGATTATGTAGAAGAGTATGTATATTTAGGAAAATTAGTATCTTTCAAGGCGAACAGCAATGAAAATGAAATATCTAGAAGAATCAATATTGCATGGAAAAAATACTGGGCACAAAAGGAAATCCTGAAAGGCAACTATAGTCTCAACCTTAAAAAAATCATAATGGACTCTTGCATTTTACCAAGTCTAACATACGCCAGTCAAACATGGGTATACACCAAAAATGTAAAACAAAAAATTATGTCATGTGAACACGTCATGGAAAGAAGCATCTTGAAGCTGAGGAAAATACAAAAAAACTAAAAATATAGATATAAGAAAGAAAACCAAACTAACCGACGCTTTAAAGCATGCATTAAGACTAAAATGGAAATGGACCCTTCTTGCAACCAAATGGAAAGGTCCCATAGGCAAACGAAGTGTCGGAAGGCAAAGAAAAAGATGGGTAGATGACATCACAGAAACAGCTGGCAACAATTGGATTGATATCGCTCAGGACAAGCCAACATGGCATAAGATGGAGGAGGCTTTTACCCTATCAGGGACCACACAAGATTAAATAACAATATATTAAGATTAAGTAATGTATATATACCTATATAACTGTGGAAATAAAGCTATAATAATAATAATTATCTTTTTCTTATTCGGCTTTGAGGAAAGAAAAGAAAGAAAGAAAAAACATTTAAAAACAAAGAGGGTGCCAGATGCTTCAGAAAATATATCATTGACCTCGAAAGTTAAATATAATATCAATGACTCTAGTTTGTATTTCCCAGTTCAACGGATCCCAGCAAAACCAGCTTCGATTTACCAATCAATCGAAACAAAAGTACACGATGGAAACTTGAGAGGAGCTGTTCGCTTGTTTTTATCGGATTCAACACTCGCTCTTCCCAATCAGAATACTTTACTTGCCTTGAAGGAAAAACATCCTTGCCCATCGAGGGAAGTCTTTTTACCACTTTAGCCGAGTGTAACTAGCCCTTTCCTATCTGTGACTTCCTCGGATGTGGCCAACGCAATTGCGTCGTTCTACAACGGGGCTGCTTCCGGAATAGATGGTCTGCGGCCGCAACACCTGAAAGAATTGACTTCGTCCTCTGCAGGAAATAATGGCCCCCGTTTGTTAGAATCTCTTGCTAAACTATGCAACCTTTTTCTGAAAAGGATGCTTAAGTTGGAGGTGAGACCTTTTTTGTATGGCGCCTCACTGTGTGCTTTGTCGAAAAAGGACGGTGGTATTAGACCGATTGCGGTAGGCAGTATTTTCCGTCGCCTTACAGCTAAACTATGTTGCCGATCTGTCAGAGACTCAATCTCTGTTTATCTACAACCAAGTCAAATGGTTTTCGGTACCAAACTCGGTTGTGAGGCGGCGATACATGCTACCCGGTCTTTTTATTACACATCATCATTCATCCAATAACGTAATCGTTAAAATAGACATCAAAAATGCTTTTAACCGTGTAGAAAGGGACACCTTTCTCTATAAAGTTCTTGAGCAAACACCATTTATTTACCCTTTTCTCTACCAATGCTACGCCTCTATGAGTAACCTTTTCTACTCAGGTAGTGTGATACAATCACAAGTTGGTTCCCAGCAGGGCGATCCTTTATGGCCGTTGATATTTTTGCCTCGCCATTAAAAAAATTGTTTTTGGATTAAAAGTGCTCTTAAATGTGTGGTGTATCTAGACGATGGCACTATTGGAGGCAGGCCAGAAGTGGTCCTAACGGATTTAAAAACGCTGATACCTAAGTTGAAGAAAATTGGCTTAGAAATTAATCCTAGTAAGTGTGAGTTTTTTTGCTTTTAATAGTTTACGACTCAAACTCCCTCCTGAAACTCGAGTCCCTTTTACTCGTACCTGGCGTTAGGCAAATTGGTAAACCTGCTATGAGGCGTTAGTTAGTTAGCTCCGCACTTCAAGCAAAAAGGCATGCACTCTCATTAGCAAAGGAGCCTTTAGCAAACTTGTCTGGGCACGTGTCTCTTACCCTGCTATGAAACTGTTTTTCACTACCTCGTAGCGTGTATACCCTACGAACCTCCCCAACTTGGTTTTTCGAAGATGACCTAAAATGGATTGACGACACGATTAAACAAATAGCAGAATCTATTGTGAATGTGAATTTTAACAATTTACAGTGGTGTCAGGCGACTCTGCCCGTTCGTTACGGCGGCCTTGGGGTCTGTCGGGTCCAGGACCATGGCATATCAGCCTTTCTGGCCTCAGTTCATGGTTCAGCGGATCTTGTTGCTCAAATACTGTCCAGCGATGGCAACAATATCCAAATACCATTTTTAACGGTGGCAATCTCTAGATGGGATACAGTGTCCAACCGGCGACCGCCCAGACAACTTGACAGTCCAGAGAGGTTGGGACGACATTATTTGCAAGCTACCATCTGCCCGTTTGCTAAATGATGCTTCTGGGACCGACTTAGCGCGTCTTAAGGCACTGACAAAGCCTGAATCCGGTGCGTGGTTGCATGCCTTGCCTTCCCCTCAACTCGGCACACTGCTCGATAACGACTCATTGAGGATAGCAGTGGCGTGAAGACTGGGGAGCAAGGTTTGCGAAGCGCATCGGTGTACATGCGGCATAATGGTCGAAGAAAATGGCCACCATGGGATCAGTTGGATTATCTCTTCTTAGGAACTCATAAAAGAAAAAGTGTAAGTCACTCAAGCCAAAGCGATCAAATTCAGCTTCAATACAAATATCACGAAAGAAAAATTATATTTATACACCAGTGCATCCAGGTAATCCGCACAAAATAGAACTGCTCAAATGTATGTATATGTTAGATAAAAGGTAGAATAGAATCAGGTATGTAGGTACTAGATGATTATGACAAACTTTAGCGATAGTAGGTAACCAGTATTTTTTGTATTGAAACATTTTTGCACATTTAAAAGCGTTAATTAAACACGCCTCTGCTCTGGTATTGATGACGACTGCCATATGTGATCCTAGTGACTCAATAATTATGATAACAATCCCCAAGTGTTTGGTATTCTAAGGCGACTTCCTGATTTGTCGGTGCGGAGGCAGTACGATATGAGAAAAGTGTCAAATGTCAGTGTCAGCTGTCAGTCGACTCTGTACCATTTTTTACTGCACCCCTACATTTAAATGAGTGCTTCCTGACTGGCGCGGGATGCGCGGTAGCGGGACGATGCGAAGGCGGTACTGCTTCACTTCTGCGCATGACATAACTACTGCGCAAACGTAATACTGACAGTATTATGTCAAGTGAGAAGCTTTTCGACGTCAGTAAGTTTACGTCAAAGAAGAAAATGTCACATATCGATCCCGCCCCGCCAAGTCAGGAAGCCGCCTTAGAGTAGTTTCAACATTGCATAGGTATTATTTTAAATGACCTTTTCATACGGTAGTCTCATGGTGTAGTAATCATCACCAAACGGGTGAAACATACATAATATTCATTCATTGTAGCTTATTTAAGCAAATCTCTATTTACGAGCAGTGTATAACTGGTATCCTAATAGTCCACAACCATAATATACTTCTTTTAAAATATTTAGTATCCTTTACTTACTTGGACACAATAAACACAATATTATTGCTGATAACATGTTACTAGTCATTAATATTTTACTGTCTCTAATATATGTCGTATAAATACTAAGCTACATTTGGTGGTCGGCGTTGGTGAAAATTATCATAGGTATTTATGTTTAAGTAGTTTGCAATTCACGATTTGTCAACCATAACAACTAGAGTACAAACGTTCTGTGTTTTAGTTGACAATTCAAAGTAATCGTAATTATATTAGTTTCTATAAAAAACACAATATTGCACTGAAAATATTGATGCAATCTTACGTTTATGACTGCGCTGCTTATCGATATGCTGATATACTTTATGTTCCCAGTGAGAATTTGAACTCGTAGTTACCGTTGGTACATCTGAACGAGCTGTATTCAGTCAGCCAAGAAAGTCCAAATAAAGGCCCATTTATCGAAAAATCGCATGCGATTTTCATTAATACATTGCAGGGTTTGATCATCCGACTCGACTTATCTAATCAAAATCTCATGCACATTTTTGAAACATGTAAATCGGACTTCGAGTCGAAAACTGTTTTTGTAATAGGTTTTTTTTGTTTTCAGTGCGGTAATCACGTAACTATTCGAACGTATGGTAGGCATGTTTTAATGCCATTTTTAGTATGGGATTTGACATTTAGATCGTGCTGTACTACCGTTTTCGAAACAGTTACGCGATAACCCCGCGTGTTCTAATATTAGGTATACTTTTCGTTAGTATTTATTCCGTTTTTTGCATATGTGATAAAATATAATAAAGCGAAGCTATTAAACAAATGCATGATGGATATTGTTGTAAAAAAATGATACCTACCTTCGAATGTGATGTTCAAAACTCACTAAGTTTTTAAGGTACGTAGAGAGTATAAGATTCGAGCTAAATAAAATAAGGTATAGAAATCGCCATAATAGTTAAATTTATTTAGAAACTTTGAAAGCATTGTCATACACTTGCCCTTTACAGTCAAAGTTTTTATTTTTATCGAGTCTTCCATCAAAATCTTCTATTCCCACTTAATTGATTGGAATTTTATTAGCATTTGTTAATCATATAATTGAAAAATAGTAAATAAATAGGATAAAGATGGAAACCGAAAGTGTAACGTGCAGCAGTTGAATTATTCTTCGCACTTGAAAGCGGTTAAGAAAGGTTAAACAGTAGTGCATTCTGATAACTATCCTCCGTATTGCAACAAAACCAGCTCGTATGTGAAAATTGTACCTGCGACCTGAAACAAATAATGTATCAAAATTACGAGGTTGTAACGTAATTGATTTTGACAAAATAAAGTCTTAACATTAGTTGACTTTCTAACGAATTGAACATAGCCTTGCCAGGACAACATTACAGTACTCAGGGTTGGGCAAAATACTGTCTTACTTGTATTTCAAATATAAAATACAAAATACATTTAAAAATGTATTTGAAATACCAAATACAAAATACTTTCGTGACGGGTATTTGAAATACAAAATACAGTACTCAAAATAATGTATTTCAAATACAAAATACAAAATACTTTTTTTTTTTCAAAATTTACGAAAAAAATCTCGACAAATTAATTCTATGTAATCATAGAACCTGCTCACACAATTTCACGAGAATCGGTTAAGAAATGCAAAATGCTGTAGAGGAGAATAAAGCAAAATTCGGCCGCAGAAAACACGAAATCATTGATAAACATTTTAAAATTTCCAAACACTGACCCACAATTTTCTATTTATCTAAATATTTTTTATTTTACAAAAAAGTCCTCGACAAATGAATTCCATGTAATCATAGAGCCTGCTCACAAAATTTCACGAGAATCGGTTGAGAAATGCGACCTGTAGAGGAGAACAAACCAAAATTCGGCCGCAGAAAAAACGGAAATCATTATTTATCATATTAATATTTCCAAAAACTGACTCGACAAAAAATATCTTGTTATTTTCGATCCTGCTCACCAAATTTCACGAGAATCGGTTTAAAAACGCGACCTGTAGAGGAGAACAACCGGAAATCCGGACATACGAAAACATTTTTGGTCGAAGCTAAAACAGAGGCCTTCGTTTTACTCGGTCAACAATAAAATTAAATAGACATGAGTAGTTCACGAATGAATGATTCAAATGAAGTACTTCACCTCGAGTAACTCTTTCATTCACTAGTTCAGTTCGGATTCATATACTTCAATACTTCAGTTCGTTCAGTTCATGATTCATATCTTTTAGCTACTCATTCGCTCCGAGAGTGACATAGACGACATGATTGAATGAATGACTGATATGTTTACCCAATCTATATCGTAGATGGATCTGTTGAGCTATATACTGAACGAAACTGAACTAGTGAACTAAATGAGTGATATACTTCACAGTGACGGAATGAAGTATATCACTCTTTCCTTTTTAGTGACACTTTTTGCGCATGTCTAAAATGAAACCAGCGGGGCTAAGATGATCGCTTATATGTCGGACATATAACATTCGTCTCTTACTGTCAAGTCAGTCAGTCAAGTATGTAAGTGCGAGAGTGACGAATCCTATATGTCCGACATATACGCGATCATCTTAGCCCCTCAGAGGGGCTAAGATGATCGCGTATACCGTGATGTTTTATGTGACGTTTTCATACATTTAGGCCATATAACGTGACGGTATATGGGATCATCCTAGCCCCTCAGATATACATACAATACACACACACAAAGACATATACATTATATGTCAAACTCCACTAGTTTTCTTTGAAACTTACCATATGATACTTTTTACAGTTTTTTTTATGAATTGAAGCAGGAATTTCCCTTAATAAAAACTAAATTTCTAAAAGTATTGTCGTGAATTTGAATCCATCATCTAACAACATATCTCGGTGCATTTGAATCAAATACTCAGTCAGTAGCAGAAAAACCGCGTAATAAACTAAACTAAAATATCAATACTCTCATGTGAATTGACTGACACTTGACGTTGACACTTGCACTTAGTGTTGCCATAGTGGCTTAACTTGGGGCTATAAAACTCAAAGAATCAATCATCTTTGAGTTTTAGCCCCAAGTTATAAAAAAGTAAATTGTTAAAAAAAAGTTTCATTATACCTACGATTACCGAATTAAAAAATGTATTTTTGTGGAAATATATTTTCAAACATAAAGTATTTGAAATACAAAATACAAAATACATGTGAGTGCGGTATTTGAAATACGAAATACTTCTCCTAGAGTATTTGAAATACAAATACAAAATACGTATTTGTATTTCAAATACGTATTTCAAATCCATGTATTTGAAATAATGCCCAACCCTGACAGTACTACAGGTACATTATATTCCGATTTTTTTCTCTTTCAGGTAAATAGGTTTCATCAGAAACAACGATAGTTACAAATCACCAGGTTTATGACGGATTAATAACATAACAAAATTTAAATTCAGTCCATACGAAACGTCAGCTCAGTATTTTTTTTCTGTACATGGCCAGCCAGCCAGTACTGATTTCGCCATGTTCGCCATTTTGTTTATTATGCAAAAATTGTTGTCCATATACAACCGGCTTCTGAACCCATAATAGAGTATTTATAATATGTGTGTTGATGAGGAATTCAAAATTCAAAAATTCAAACATTTATTCTGCATATAGGCCACAAGGGCACTTTCACATGTCATAATGTTAATGTACAATTTAAAAAAGTCTTACAATATAAGCATGTGACAGATTTTTCATGAGAAAATATTAATTTATAATTTAAGAAATATATTAATAAGAATTTAATACATTTTTCATATCAAAATATTAATTATCTATTACAAACATTACAATAATAGTAAAATTGAGAGATGTATAAGGTCTCAGTCTGAATAACAAAATTTAATATAATATCTCAAAGATGTAAATGGTCTCTGAGCGTCAAAATATTCTTAATAATGACTATTCTAACGTGCTTTGAGATGTACATGGTCTCAAAGCGTCAAAATAAAAATAATAAGATTTAAATATAAAAGGAAAAAAAAAAACAATTTAATATAGAGGTGTCTCTCAGAGTCAATGTCAACAAAAACTAATCCATAACAGGGTGATGTCTCTCGTCAATCTCCAAGAGAAGACACTAGTATTAAAGTAGTTACTATGTCCTTGCATGCATGAACGACCGGACTCCACAAACAGCACCCGATCACGAGTATGACGCGTATTTCAGCCATCGTCTCCCTCGACGGACAGAATAAATTTATTGAATAAATTGATAACGAAATAATATTGTATACAAGAGTACAACAAAATAACAAATGGAATATAAAACTAAAACTAACTATAATTAAAACTAAAGCTATAAAAAACCTATCAAAATTTTGTGCCCTTTGTAGGGTGCCGAATTGCCCATCACGCAGGCAGCGGTCCCGCGCTGGATTGCGATTGCAATTCTCTGCGCGAAAAAGCTGCCTGCGCGAGGGTCGCCCGTTGCCTCCCTCAGCCGTTTGCCGAGCGCCTTGTGTAGCACCTGTGCCCCCCTGCCCCAGGAACCGAGTGTCTCGACGCCAAACGCGACGAAATCGAATTGGGCGCCGAGACAGCTATATTTGGCTACCTTTTGACGGTCCCGTGTAGATAAAGTAATGTATGCAACTGTACATACTCTTAATTAGGCATTAAAACACTCGTGTGATGTTATTATGAAACTCGCCTTCGGCACTTTTCATAAAACCTAATCGTGTTTAAATGCCTCTCATTATGTACTGTAACTGGTACGTCAAGGGCATAAATATGTATACATTTTTGAACCTTATTTCAAAGGAGTAAGGTGAAAAAATGTATACATATTGGTGCCCTTGACTGTACTGGTATATATGCAACTGGTAAGTTGCATATATACCAGTACCAGTTGAATAGCGTGTCGGACGCATGTTGGACCAACAGCTACCAAATCATTAAAGTACTTATTGACTTATTGCTTTAAAATCACACCGTGTTACGTAGATTAGAAACAATAAGTTAGATTCACGACCCCGATGTCACTGTATATTTTTTAAAAGCGTGAAAAGTAAATACTTGTTTTTACCGTATAATAAGAATACTTACAGTCAGTACCAGACTTTTCGTGACGTAAAAAAATTGTAGACCGCTCAGAGCTATAGTGTCATGATGCACTTGATCCAAAAACCTCTGAACCTAGAATGAAAGTGGTACTTAGTAAAAAACAGCTTAAAGATCACTCAATATTTGTATTTACCACTTTTAGACTCCGCTCTTTTAGACTTTGTGGCTCACTGTATATATGTACTATATGTTTGTGTAAGTATATTTATATTGTATTTATGTACGTATATTATTCTTAAATTAGTTTAATTGTTGTCTTTTCCGTACACGGGACAATGGTGTCCCGGACCTTTGGGAGGCGTGCGCGGAGCCGAAGTAGGTACCGAGGTACCGAAGTGCCATCGAGTACCACATAGCCAACACGTAGAGACCCATTTGACAATTTAATGAAATGCAAGGGATACACCGAGCGGATGCTGTCCCTGCCCGTGTTATGGGACGCACATACACGGCACCCGCCAGGGTGTATAGGGACTATTGGTCTATTGTTGGTTGATGGAATCTAAATGAACCGGGCTATTAGGTGAAGATGATGGACTAATGGCTGGGCTATTGGGTGAGACATCGGACGCCTGCGTAATAAAACAGTCTCTCATTTTAATTCCGGCAGACGGTGACTTGCTCCCTGCTAGATGGGCCCCTATTAAACAGCGACATTAAAAAATGGCCTAGGGGCAACACCGGTCAGAGACCTGGGGAGTAGAGAGGTGGCACTGGACTTTAAACATAGCCAACTCGCCACTTAGGTGACTACATCTACCCTCAAGCAACAGCTCGTTTTTTTACTGTACTGTGTCTTTTAATTGAGGTGTGCAATAAAGAGTATTTATATTGTATTGTATTGCAACGTCAACTCTGTCTGTGGTTTGGCTTTACCTGATTATAACCAAAGTTATGAGTAACGGTTGTTTATCTCAGTTTCTGATCTTGCTCATCGTAGTGAATCTTATACATAATCCCTCTTGCAATTCCATTAAAGTCGAGATATGTGAGACTATTATATTTAAATATCAAATGATTATTGCATTATCACTTACGTTTATTTATAAATTTCTGTGATAATGTATTTAGTATTACGAATGACCATTAATTTAAATACTCATTTTTCTTGCCGTAATAATAATAATATAAATACGGAGACAGCACCCGCCAGGGTAAAAGGAATAGGGGGTGTAGGGACCGATGGGATCTAAAATTAATTAGGTTATTGTATGGAGGCGCTGCCCCAATGACGGGGCTGTATTAGATGAGACAACTGCCGCCTGCCTCATAAAACTCTTTATTTTATTTCCGGCTGCAAGTAGCCGCTGATAGTATACTTTACCTCTAAGCATTAGGTATGATTTGTATTGTTATTTCCTTTTCAACACTTTTGCTCGTAAAGTGGCTCTTATTACTTCGCTTTCAGGCTCATATCCAGGATAATATTACCTAATCATGCGTGCATTACGTAACTTGTGCTATAATATTTATGTCCCGATTAAGATACGATGGTACATCGCAGCAAGGTGTACTTAAGTAAGAAAATTGAGCATTCTTAAACTAACCGGGTTATGCTTTATGCTTAATCTTGGCGACAGGGTTCTTGTTCAGGGGTCTTGTTGGTACGGCTAAAAAGTATCAGTGAATATGTTTTTATCGCAAAAAAGTCCACGTTTGTCAATACTTAACTTATTTACGAGACACAAATGAACTTCGTTCGCGTTGCGCGGTAGGTAGCCTTTTTGCGCACGCATAGCGGGCGGCGCGTACTGCGCGCAGAGCGAGGAAAATAGTATTACAATCGTTATATAATGAATGCTTTTTTAGTCGAGAACCGCGTTTAGACCACGAGGCTTGCCGAGTGGTCTTAGTAAGGTTCGAGACTCAAAAAGCTAATTATATAACTATTGTATACAATACTTTTTCTACGAGTCCACGAAAATAACAAAATAACAGAAAGTTGCCGCTGAAACGATCTCATTTGTGCATGTAGGTTACACGGTGATTAATAGCACGTGGTCTGCACGTATCACGTGGGTATTGATGAATATTGAAAACAAGTCTAAATAATTATGAAATTTACGATAATATCACAAGTATTGTAAATTTGTAATAACAATTCCCACGGGGCCGGTGCCCTGTTAAGATTGAAAAAAATATATCAGTCCATGCCATTGACCTATAGATATAGACTGGCTACCTAGAACAACTGTCGTGACGTTTCCCGCTGGCCGCCATTTTGTGACGTCATCAAAAGTGGTCAAAGAGTATCGAAGATGCAAGAGATGCGACACTTTTCTGGTGAATAAATAGGTATAGCGTGTTATCAATATATTATTAAAAATAAGCTCATTCAATTTATAATTTTAAGGGCTGTCAGGTTTGAAATTTAGAAAAACGAAGTTCGAGAAAGTTTATATTGCTATCTGAAGGTATTTAATATGAATTCGACATAAGATTAAAACAAGTGACGGCCATATTATTAATTTTGTTCATTTACCCGGTTACGTTAAAAATCTTCGAATTTGAAAAGTGGCAGCTATATTGATTTTGTTTAGTTTCAATCCGATTACGTTCAAAATCAATATCTGGATTCTGGGCGTTCGAGAGACCACTTAGGACGAATCTGATGTCGGATTTGAAAAACTAGCGGCCATATTGATTTTGTTATTTACAACCCGATTACGTTCAAAAACCCGATTACGTGCAAAATCTATATCTGAGCATCCGAGTGACATCATATTAATTCTAAGTGACCTCGCGGATGCTCAGATATCGATTTTAAGAGCGATCGGACTAAAAAGAAAAAAAAAATGGCGGCCATTTTTGTCAAATTTGATGATAAGATATTTATTAAGGTCCCTGCGGATGCTCAGATATCGATTTTAAGAGCAATCGGACTGAATTAAATAAAAAACAAAATGGCGGCCATTTTTGACATATTTGATAATAAAATCTTAATATGCAAAAAGGCAACAAGAATTTATGTCATTTACTTTCAATGAAGTTGTTGTGACAAATTGACCCGTAGCTTTAATTATTATAAAATAATTGGCTGAAAAGAGCTGACTATTTAACAAGCATTTCCATTGCCAATTCAAAAAAAAAAAATATATATATATATAACTTCTGTTTCAAAATCATTGTCCTGTTTTGGCGCTAAAATACTATATTTAATGGTACCATAATATATGTCTGTATTTGATAAAATATGTATATTTGTTTAGTTTAAAGATGAATTATGAATTATCAAGCCCGACATCTAGTTAGGTACTAAGTCATAATTGTGTTATGAAAATGTCACTTCTACAACTTTTAATCTTGGACAGAGTGGCAGCCATTATGGCGCGTATCTTAAAATTAGTAAACAAAATTGAATAAATCAAATTATACATATTTTCAAAAATATTCGTAAACTTGAGTGTGAAAAGTTATTCCTGAGCCTTTATTATCTTTTTTGGAACTGTTTGAGCAATAGCGAAGTGCTCAAGAAGGCATTTTTACCAAGACAAAGTTTCAAATTGCTCTGATGTGACCGCCATGAGCACCCTTCACAGACTAAACAAACATATGCGCCTTGGCATATGTTGACATGCGCAAACTCTCAGTACTGGATGTCTCCTCTTGTACCTCAATGGTCCATGCCCGCCTTTGGCAGGTTACATATTAAAATACCTAAAATTTATATACCTATTTTCAAAATACCTATGTACGAAATACCTATTTTTTAAAATACCTATGACTTATTTGACCTATTTTCATAATACCTATTGGACGAAATACCTATTGAACGATTAACCTAAACTTGAAATAACTACTATCAAAATACCTATGCACGAAATACCTATTTTTAAAATACCTATATGTCATTAAACCTACGGTCGTAATACCTACAGTCGAAACACCTACAGTCGAAATACCTACAGTACTAAAGCCTAGCAAAGTGTTTACTGTTATTATATACAAGTTAAATTATTTAAAAAACCGGCCCAGTGCGTATCGGATCACGCACAACGAGGGTTCCGTACCGCGTTCAGAATGTTGATCTTCATAGTTTGGAAATTAGAGGGGGGGGGGGGGACACATTTTGTACAATTTGTACGACTTTGGGAGCTAATATCTCACCAACGATTGACTTAAATGGAAAACTTTCTGAGTAACATCCATGTTATTTTTAAAGGCCTATCCAAAAACACCCCACACAACTACTTGCATTGAAAATAAATTTTTCGTCCCCCGGTTACATGTACGGGGTGCCCCCCTAAAATATATTTTTTCCTTATTTCACATCACATTTATATAGCGGTTCATAGAATAGGTACATCTTCTTACCAAATTTCATAATTGTAGTACTTATAGTATCCGAGTAAAGCGGCTGTGACATACGGACGGATATACAGACAGACAGACAGACAGACGGACATGACGAAACTATAAGTTCGTTTCTGGCGCTTCGCCGGCCGCTGCCGCGGCACGCTCGCTTCGCTCGCTCGGCTCGCGCGCTGTAGGGTTGCAGTTCTACCTAACCACTCCTCCTCGCTTCGCTCGTCGTCGTACCTACACCGACCTGCCCTAGGTACATGTAAAAAAATATTTTATGACAATCTCCACCTCTATTCTCCGCTTCTACATATTCTACTCTAAGGCAGGTCGGTGTAGGTACGACGACGAGCGAAGCGAGGAGGAGTGGTTAGGTAGAACTGCAACCCTACAGCACGCGAGCTGAGCGAGCGAAGCGAGCGTGCCGCGGCAGCGGCCGGCGAAGCGCCAGAAACGAAAATTTTCCCATAAAATTATTATTCAACTGACATTCTTGATTTTTGATATTTTTTACTACTACTTACCTATTTCAAAAACCGGCCAAGTGCGTGTCGGATCACGCACAACGAAGGGTTTCGTACCCGACACCTAGCAGTCCACTTTTAAAAACACTATTTAATACCTTGGATCAAAAAAGGTCGTATCTTCATAGGGAAGCCACGGCACTTACGTCCTTTCGTTTGGGCAAGACAATTTTTCAGTGAAAACTCAAGACCCAATCCCATCTTGTTCAAACCAAAATTCGTTGAAAGTATTTATTATTACACACCACCTCAATTTTTTTCAAAATTTTAATCTTCATAGTTTGGAAATTAGAGGGGAGGTAGAGGTACACATTTTGTTCAACTTTGGAAGCTGATATCTCACCAACGATTGACTTAAATGGAAAACTTTTTTATTAACGTCGATATTATTTTTAATGGCCTATCCAAAAATACCCCTCACAACTACTCGCATTGAAAAAAAATTTTCTTCCCCCGGTATGGGGAGTCCCACTAATTTTTTTTTTCCTTTTTTCACATTACTTTTATGTAGCGGTTAATAGGATACATCTTCCTACCAAATTTCATAATTGTAGTACTTATAGTCTCCGAGTAAATCGGCTGTGACATACGGACGGGCAGACAGACAGACCGAAACTATAAGGGTTCCGTTTTAGCCATTCTGGCTACGGAACCTTAAAAACCCATTTTTAAAAACTTGTCGCGATAATGTACTGTAGGTATTTTGACTGTAGGTATTTTGACCGTAGGTATATCAAACTTAGGCGAATCGTCCATTAGGTATTTCATCCGTTAGGGATTTTGAACAGTAGGTATTTCGTTAAATAGGTTTTTTGGACGTAGGTATTTCAAACTTCGGTCATTTAAACTGTAGGTTAAATAACTGTTAGGTATTTTAAAAATAGGTATTTCGTACATAGGTATTTTGACAATAGGTATATCAATTTTAGGTATTTTAATATGTAACCCTTTGGCATCATGTCAAATTTCGACCAATCACGACGCAAGAGAATTTAAGTTTTTTTTTCTAATGATTTTGGCCAGTATCCAGACGACCGTTTAAGTAGGTAGACAATTTGACAGGTGCATTGACGGTTTTACGTTCAGAAGCGCGGGAAGCACTATCAATGTTGAAATATTCATAAAATGAGTCTCCTTAAACTTAATTTTTTTCATCAAATTACGGCGTTCTATTTTTGAATGATATTTCGATTCTCCGCACAGTTGTACAATAAAATATTATATTACTCCATAGAGCATAGACTTTTGGTACAGCTTAAAATGTATAATATTGTGCAATGGTCTATGAAGTTCTAATTGTAATATTGTAGTCGACGAGTATAAAAAATAAATTATCGCGCCATTTTCCTTTGATATTTGTTTATTATCGCCGTGTGTTTGATACTTTTCGTCTAAAATGTCGTGCTCAAGTAGGGAAGAGGAAATATTGTTTGAATTGACACCGCCAGAAATTCTTACAGAGAGGCACAAAATGCACGTGAAATTAATTCTATTACCACCAAAATCTAAAGAAAAATAATTTTCTAATACAGTTGCTCAAAAAGTGGTACTTTATGTAGCTGTATATCGTGCGCAAAGTTGGATTTCGCGCACTAGTGCTTTTTACTTTTCCAACTTTTTTAAATTTATTGTTGACCCAAGCCAAAGGGTTTTAGGTTCAGTCACTACTTATTTATTTAATAAAGCAAAGGCCATTAAAAGTAACCTTCTATAATATTTAAAACATTAAAAAGGCATATTAAACAAGTTAAATGGTTATCAAATATTAAAACATCTAAAACTGTATTCAAAAAGTTGACTGATTGGGTAAATTAATGACCGGAAACAGTATTATGCGAGACCTCTAATTAATAGAGTATTATGGAAGACCGTCGCGCCGGATGTGAATGAACGCTTGTCTTTTTTCGCCAAAAAATACATTTAGTTACTTAAAAATCAAATAGAAATTAATTATAAAATGAAAAATAATGACTTATTAATATTTACATGTAATTAAACTACCATGTGACATAAAATCTCCTCCAAAATAGTATTTGATTTGGCTGAATGCTAACAACCATGGCCTGTTGAAAAAAGTCAATCAATTAAAAGTTAAACCGACTTTTTAATTCCCGCTTCTTTGTACATGATTTCAAGATTTAATTTTGTAGTGAGTCGTATTGTTTTAATAATATTTTTGTGATATGTGTGATTTATACGATTGTTATATAAAGTGTATGTCTGTATGTAAACTACGCCAGATAGACCAGGTAAGTACTTAAAGCCCACAATGGCAAGTAAAAGTATTGTGTTTTGTATCTTTTAATTACTGCTTTATTTTAGTTTCTTTGATATTTTTTCGCAACTGTATTAAAAAACGTCGTTTGATACACGTGCGGAAGTGTCATTTTCACTCGTTCCGAGTCTTGTCCCTCGCCCGTCGGCTCGGGCCAAGACAACTCCGGACTCGTGCAAAATGACATACCTTCCGCACTAGCATCAAAATGTACTATTCTGCATACGAAACATTCATTCAATGGCAAAATAACAAAAAAGCTCAGTCCTTCTCTGAAAATGTGGGTTTAGCATGTTTTAACGAACTGGCGAGCAAATACAAGCCTATCTCGCTCTGGTGTATACAGGGTGTCCAAAGACTATGGAACATCAAGGAAAAATACCTTAAATATCGTAGATAGGAAATTTTGCTAAAAGAAGACACTATTTTAATTTAAAAAACACTTTAAACTGCATTCATAGATTTTTTAATTATTCTTACATGATTTTACCCCGGGAATCGAACCCGCTACACGAGAAAAAAATTACCCTGTAGTTTTATCATACCGATCGACAGGCTTCATCACAAGGATGATTTTTTGCTAAATAACATAGTGTCAGAAATAAAAGGAAGACCATGAGTTTTAACAAAACAATTTTCTTTCTCATGTAGCGGGTTCGGTTCCCTGTTGGACCATGTAATTATTTAAAAATCTATGAATGAATCAAGTCTAAAGTATTGTCGTCAATAGATGTTGAAAGGTATTTAAAAAAAGCTGCAGATAGTCAGTATCTAGCAACAAAGGTCTATTGATGTTTACAAATCTTAATTAAATATCTTCAATCAAAATTTATGTTTATAAGTACATAATTTATTGTTGTATATTTTTTCACAAATGTCTATTTTATTTCTTTACAGGTCGCAATGATATTTGGCGTCACTGGCGCATGTAGACGCCAAGCAAGAGCTCAATGATTTCACGACGAAAGACATAGAAACACATGGCCAAATCCTTCTTGTCAAATATAATAACACTAAGAACGAAATACCACGATTGTTTCCTGTCTACACTCCGTTTCACAAAATAGAAAGAAATACTAATCTCTACGTAACACAAAATCGGTTCAGATCGCTTTTTCCAAAACTTCCAAAAAGGAAAATGTACCTACCGCTCAACCAATTG
This sequence comes from Cenopis cana, assembly GCA_951800055.1. NCBI lineage: Eukaryota > Metazoa > Arthropoda > Insecta > Lepidoptera > Tortricidae > Cenopis > Cenopis cana. Next base: position 19,309,338 of record OX637471.1, on the reverse strand, counting down.
GAATCAACAAATTTGGTGCTATGCCAAAAAATGCTAAGCGAAATTTTTTGATTTGCTGGACCCTGACACATACACTGGCCATAGTTTTAAGAGAACTTCGGCCACATTGCTTGCTGATTCAGGGGCTGACGTATTGACCTTAAAGCATCATGGTGGCAGGCGATCGCTGAATCGTATTTTGAAGATTCTCTTCAAAATAAAGCAAAGATTTGTGCTAAATAAAATCGTGAAATTAACTTGGAGTCACCGGCGAAAAAGTTTTGCCCTGAACCAAAGCCGTCAACATCTCGCGCCCCGAACCAAAGCCGCCTACGTCTTTTGACTATGATTATTGGGTGCCTTCTGTTCCTACTGATGAGCCGCAAGGTTCCGAATCTTACGAAAATATGTGTTTATCACCGACTTTTACTCCAAAAAAAGGAAAATGATGCCATAGTTAACTAGACTAATAATACTACTAAATACGATAACACAAACTCTAAAAATGCACACTAAAACTGTCGAATATCACTTTCAAAATTGTACTATCACTATTTTTTTTAATAATTAAATGTCCAAACAATATTACTTTCTTTATTTTTTACTCGCAAATGTTTAGAAAAACACTCTCGGCTTTCTTATCGGCTCGCTAATGATCAACTTAGCACACTTGTATCATAAATCATAATGTACTATTACGCAGTCTTTGTAAACGTCAATAATAAAATAATGTAGGATATAAAAAAGTCATACCTCGACATTATACGCTTTTGATGGTACGTCGTATAGAACAGGACCCAAAGATTTTGCGGTTGTGTGAATTCTAGCAGCGATAAGGGAAACGCACAAATATCGAAATAATACAAACACCATTGAGTATGTCAGATATATCACACTCTCGTATCCTCCTAATGGTCTGAAAATATTTTTACGCATTAATCATCTATTAATGGCGCCACGTAATAATTTATATAGACAAGAACAGTGAAAACTGGTTAACTTTATATACAATTTTCAATAAGTAGACCTGGTCTGGAGTGTAAATTATTGTACCAACCCGTTTCCAGATCTTGGGCATTTTAACTCTGCAGTTGAATTTCGCACTCCATCTCTGCAATAGACATACGCCTTTCTTACTGGTAGGTAGGTATGAATAAGTGGGAGTTACAAGACTTACAAGAAATGATAAAGTTTGGCCTCACGGTGGAAACTATTCCTTAGGCTATTTGTAACTAATATTGAGCGAGGCCAAACTATCCATGCAAAAATATCAAAACGGCGGCTATTTTGGTTTTCAAAAAATCTTTTTTTTTTCAGTAGTCAATGCTTACTGCTTACACAAAAAAAAATGTATTGTACAAATTTTTAAATGGTATTTTCCTTATTTTGATTAGTGGAGTCAGTGCCAATCGATTGATATCCATATTACTAAAATGGCAGCAGCCGTTTTATATATAATCACTTTTTTAAAAATGCATCGCCCATTTTGGAAAAGTACCACTATCATGAAGTCCAGTGGATGAAATTATCATTTCCTCGAATAAAATCGTTTATATTGGTCACTAGTATTCCTGGGTAAAGTGTCGTGCCTTCAACATAAGATACCGTTTATTAATTTTGGTAAGATTATTTTTACTAACAGACTTTTATCAAGAAAAGCAATGTTGAAAAACATTTTTCTCGTGAACTATTAGATTTATCAATAAAGTGATAAGAAAAAAGTTATGGATAAATTTATGCTAAACATATTTCTAATAAGAGTTTTGTGTAGCACTAAGATATTTGACTTCTATAGAAAAATAAGAATTTTTGAAAACTAAAATAGCCGCCATATTGAAATTTTTGCACGGATTAGTTTGGCCTCGCTCAGTATTAGTTACTAACAGGGCATTATCACTTTGAACATTCACGTTTATATGGAAAAAACACTTGTCAAAATAGTTCTTTCCTCCGATTATAGATGGCAGCGATTTCAATTTATAATTGTAACCTAGGGTTACGCTGTTGTTGACTGTCGTGTCTTGTCAGTTTTGTTATTATATGAAAAATGTGAAAATGAAGCTTCTCGTGTGCGGATTTTAAATACTTATTGGTTTTTAAAGAGTAATTAGAAATATGGAGACTTCCGCAAGTGCGCAAGTGAATAATGGAAATAGACAGTTTGCAGTGACATGACAGAAAACTGTTTGAAGTTTTGAGTGGTGTTTTGCGGTATTATTATTATCCTCTAGTTTACGTGAATTGTGTTCTTTTGTAGAAATAAATTCTTGAACCATATACGTAAATCCAGTTGTTTTAATAAAGTTATTAGTACTGAAAATACAAAACCCAAAATGATAGCTATGTGTGAGTGTGTTATGTATGTGTTTGTGTATATGTGTGTACGTACCGTATGTGTGCGTGTGTGGCAAATGATTCTTATATTTAGTAAATCGCGTACTAGATGGCGATGGTACATAAAGAAGCTGATGACTCTATCTCAGTATATAAGTAAGTTACTTTATGGTTACTAATAGCCAAATTTTATCATGACTTGTAACTCCCGTGATCTATTTATATGGGGATTCACACCTACTATATAGTCAAAATTTGTGATCCGACAAAAGATACTTCAGTAATTTAAGAAGTCTTAATACTCACGACAGTAAATTGTACAGTTGAAAGCAAATGAAGAACAAATTCGCGGTGAATGATACGAACACGGCGCCGCTTACGACCTCATCGAACGCCCGTACCAGCTTCGCGGCGTGGTTGTAGTCTTCGCGGACCGACATCCAAAAACTTGACGACAAATACTGCAACTGGGAAGATATTCTATTGGTTGTAATTGATACAGTATTGACAGGGAAGTGAAACGGCACATACTTGCATTGACAATTTAATATGCAATATTTTATATTTTACCCGATTTTTTTCGATATTAAGGAGCTGCCAATATTTCGTGCCTTTAAGTCAGCTACAGATGAAACAGGTGTCTTATATTATTCTTGCATGTGACTCCACAGAAAGAAGTCGTTCGCAAACGTAGATTATGTTTGGTTAAGGGAACCATGTTCGGGATCATAAGTTATTTCACGCGTGGTTAATCCTTCGATCGACAATCATTTTGCAATTCAAAGTTTCAAATGTTTCTAACTCTTATCCGCCCGTATCTCTGTTTTCTTTGCAGACTTTGTTTTCTTTTTATGTATATATATTTTTTTTTTTTTTTAAATGGCTACAATTTTTTTCTCTCGAAGGTATTAAAAAACAAAAATGTATATATTATAAAAAAATATGAAGCCGGTTTTTGATTACATATACGCAGTGTATTAAAAAAAGTTATACACCCATTCTAGAACCTCCGTCGTGTTCATCATCTCCGCCGAAAATTACCTATGATTTGTTACAAACCTTTGTTTTATTATCATTCAGTTTCCGGTAAATTCCTTCTAAAACTGACGTTAAATAATAACTAATGCAAACTATGAAGATATCCGAGTAACTCCAGGTCAACGTTGCGGTTATATTTATAAACTGAAACAGAACGGAAGTTATGATGACTAGCTCAGAGTTATGCCGGACCATACAGGAGTGCTACCGCGAACCACAAACGAAGTTTTCCCTCTGTGTCGCACTTATGTGAAAACTTGCAAGTGCAACAGAGAGAGAATATTTCGAATGCCATTCGCGGTAGTAGCCCAAGCTTAATAGGTAGTGTATCCAACTGAGTTCAATAGTTCTAAATAGATAATGTATACCTTCAGACGCATAGTACCAGAAACGCAAATTACCTTATACGTGAATGACCAGAATTTTATACGTAAATGGCCTGAATCCCATTACGCAAATGGCCAGCATATTAAAATTACCTAAAGTACCAGAAACGTAAATTACCTTACACACGATTCTCATAAATATATCCCCTGCTTCCGCGAAACATAAATTGGGAACGAGTTCTAATTTTACAATTAGTATCTTTTGGGGTGGTAGTACTAGCGAAGGAAAAAGACTATATGGTTCTGGTGGTAACCCAAACTCTCGTGCTCATTCCCATATCCATAGACATTCTGCTGGGTTTAGAAACTTTATGTTACTCGTAAGTATAAGGTAGCAATAATAGAAGCCCCTAGAATGTATCTGGCATAAAATGACGTGTGTCAATCAGTTCTAAAAAGTACTGATTGACAATTTGTCAACTATTTGTAATTGATTCAGCTATTCAAAGTGCGAACAATTTCAATTGTGATTGTATTAATAATATTGGGAATAAATATGAGCTACTTTGAATTATACAATTAAAATGTTTCCGGCTTTCGTTCTACATTGCAAAGAGCAATATGCGATAGCAATAGGTGTATATTTAATTAATGCTCCGCAGTGAATCTTCTCCATATCCCTTATCTGCTAAATGACATAATATCTGTCAAAGTATAACTTTTATGTACCGGAAAATGAAAAGGTATGCAGTCAACATTATAGACTCTGAAAACTGGGAGCTTGTTATAAATTGCACTATGTCTGTTACAGATTTTAACAAAATCTACACAGCAGACATCGTATAAATTTTCAAAAGTGCTTTACATTTGATGCAAGTTACCGTGACATCTGCCCTAGAGTAAGATCAGACGTGTTGTAGATCATAATGGAATATATACGTATTATATTTTAAATAATGCGTAATCTAATAATGTGTAAATCGTATGCCTACCTACTAGTAACTAGATAGCTCGACTGTGCCGGACGGAGCTTGACGAAAAGTAAGCTGTGATCCTTGTCATGCCAATATATGAAGTATTCAAACACTATCACATTTTTCAATCTCTACCCTGAAGTCATTTTGTATTACTCGTCTTTTCAAATAATTTATGTTTTTGCACCTTGTACAAAATTAGATGGACTCGCTCTTATTTTCTTACCAATAAAGTCGCATCATGATCATATTGAGCACCTCGCCCGCTTATCAACTTCTGCTTTTGACAGTATGATAATAAATGTGACGTCAACAATTCATGTTTGACGTCGACTGTACATATACAGAAACACTTGAAAATAAATTAGAGATTAGATAGACTCCTTAAGTAATATTGGTACTGGCCAATAATAATGACTGAATTTTTAGAAGTGTTGTTGACGTAAGTTTTTACACGTAAATATGTAGGAGGAGGCATTCATATTTACTAAAAACCAAATGCGTAATGATTGATTAATAACACAATGGTTTTCGTTACAATTTTAATGTGGCAAATAAAAATTCGAGTAATTGGCGATGTGTAAATAAAATATCCAAATAATCTTACGGTGTAGTCATAATTTCTGTCAACGAAACCTTGATAAAGGCAAGGTAATTATTGCAAAGAATCAATGCAAACATAAGTGTTTGAAGATCTAGGTTCAGTGTCGAAAATCCTAGAGAATAAATTGGTAGTTCTCGGTGATGATGGAGTTCATGATTAGATTAGATTAGATTCATTTATAGCACGATAAGAATTACATTATGTACACATGTCAAAATTACAAGAATTGTTATCATGATCGTCATACATAACAGGAAAAATAAAAAAAAGGATAATAACATAATCTCAACCAAAATTAAACATACAAAATTAAACAAACAAAAATAAACATGGATTGCCTACCGTAAAAGAAAAGCAAGATATTTACAATGTTCAGAGCTAGAACACAATTCCTGAACAATGACAAGCTGAATTTTGGACGGTTAGGAGATGTAGAGGTTCCTGGTGTGTTAGCAACAATTTTTTTTATGTGCCGATGGAGACAATGAAAAAAAATATTTTGTTCCCCTACAGCGAGAAAAAGATTTTTGGATCATGTCTGATCATGTATTTTGGTGACGGTACAATTAAAATTAAAAAAGTGATAAAAACAGTCTATCCGGAAACTACCATATCTGGCTGTTATTACCACTATGAGCAAACCTGTGTGGAGAAATGTAGAAAAACTGAAATGTATTACGACAAAAGATGGCTGAAGAATGGTCAGACTAGTGGCTAACTTGCCGTTATTGCCAGCAAACTTTATTAAAGCTTGCTGGAAAAATATTAGAAATACACACAGTGTGCTGTCAAAAATTCAAAAAATATTTTGAAAAAGACTGGCTAAAAGAAGAGTTTTTAAACGTTGTTAGCGTTTGTCGGTATCTGGTAATTCGCGAAACAAAATCTGGTCATTATGCGTATCTGAAATGTGGTCATACGCGTATCTGGTAATTTGCGTAACAAAATCTATACGCGTATCTGGTAATTTGCGAAACAAAATCTGGTCATACGCGTATCTGGTCATCTGCGTATCTGGTAGTTTGCGAAATACACATCTGGTCATCCGCGTATGAGGTAATTTGCGTTTCTGGTATTATGCGTCTGAAGGACGGAATATACGTTAATGAGTATTAACGTGTGTGTGTACTTACACGCACTTACTCTTTCGCGTGGGTTACTGGTATACAAAAAAAATGGGTTTCCGCCTACCATTCCATGCGCCACACGATTTATTCGAATTATCCATTCGTTAATCCTTTCTACATTTATTGATTAATAAGAGACAGTTATTTAGACACGTTTTGGTTAACATTAACATGATGATGGTACCTTTATTGAAACCCCTATAAGAAAGTGGTCAGGTAAACCAAATGCAGTCACCCATGGGAAACTCATCTCAATGTAGTCTCTGAACAATCGAGTATAGTCTGACGCGCAGTCCAATACTGCTGCTATTCCGGAAAATTCTGCTAACAGGTGTTCCACTGAAGTGAGAAGATGAACAATGATATAGAAAATATAGGTTACAATAATTAACACTATTTATTTAAGCGTCTAAGATATTTCTTAAATATTAGTCTACACATTTTTCGTGCACTTATTGCTATGGGAATTAACTAATTGTATTTTTTTTATTATAGCTACATTCCTATTTGTATACTAACCTATAGCAACACTCAAAAATATGGTAGTAAAAATAGTACACTTTGTCTTAAGTCTTGAATCCACATATTCGTCCAATTGATAATGGGGTAACTTCCTTAATAACTGAGGCCATTTCTTTGCCACTTGAAAGAATATTATGGTTGTTACAGCGCTAGAGACATAAAAAGATAAATGACCTGAAAACAAATATACTTTTTGTATTCAAATTGACAACATTATTACGCTTATACGCAAATAATAACTAATTATGTTTTGCGCTTGTAGGTTACAAACCGTCAAAGAACCAAAGGCCAAAGGAAAAATATCAAAGCCACGGATTAACACAGTACCAAAAATCATTAAAAAAATAATAATTTCAAATTGTGCGTGTAAATTCTCAGCGCCTGTATTGTTTTACATAATTTACCACATTAACTTCACACATGCATTTTCACACACACACTACCTCACTTTGCAGCGCCTACTGTAATTGTCATAACATGACAGTGACAATAATGCTCTGTAATTTTTTTCCTATCGACAAATTATCCATCTTTATTAAATTGAATTTAGAAAATGCCTCTACGCAATAGCGAGCTACGCATGAGTTTCTATGCAAACTGCGCGCACAGCGCACTGTTTATTTATATCTGCCAGATCTGCCTACCCCCTAGTAACGTTAAATAATTATTTAACTGTATAATAATAGCTCCTAACTTTAACTGCAAGTCTCTGCGCTCTTTTCATTTAAGTTTGTTGTAAAATATTTAAGTTCTCATTATAAGTGAATTGTAAAAATTCTTATGGGAATAATAGTACATTTTGATGCTAGTGCGGAAGGTATGTCATTTTGCACGAGTCCCGAGTTGTCTTGACCCGAGCCGACGGGCGAGGGACAAGACTCGGGACGAGTGAAAATGACACTTCCGCACGTGTATCAAACGACGTTTTTTAATACAGTTGCGAAAAAATATCAAAGAAACTAAAATAAAGCAGTAATTAAAAGATACAAAACACAATACTTTTACTTGCCATTGTGGGCTTTAAGTACTTACCTGGTCTATCTGGCGTAGTTTACATACAGACATACACTTTATATAACAATCGTATAAATCACACATATCACAAAAATATTATTAAAACAATACGACTCACTACAAAATTAAATCTTGAAATCATGTACAAAGAAGCGGGAATTAAAAAGTCGGTTTAACTTTTAATTGATTGACTTTTTTCAACAGGCCATGGTTGTTAGCATTCAGCCAAATCAAATACTATTTTGGAGGATATTTTATGTCACATGGTAGTTTAATTACATGTAAATATTAATAAATCATTATTTTTCATTTTTTAATTAATTTCTATTTGATTTTTAAGTAACTAAATGTATTTTTTGGCGAAAAAAGACAAGCGTTCATTCACATCCGGCGCGACGGTCTTCCATAATACTCTATTAATTAGAGGTCTCGCATAATACTGTTTCCGGTCATTAATTTACTCAATCAGTCAACTTTTTGAATACAGTTTTAGATGTTTTAATATTTGATAACCATTTAACTTGTTTAATATGCCTTTTTAATGTTTTAAATATTATAGAAGGTTACTTTTAATGGCCTTTGCTTTATTAAATAAATAAGTAAAGTGACTGAACCTAAAACCCTTTGGCTTGGGTCAACAATAAATTTAAAAAAGTTGGAAAAGTAAAAAGCACTAGTGCGCGAAATCCAACTTTGCGCACGATATACAGCTACATAAAGTACCACTTTTTGAGCAACTGTATTAAAAAGAATCTTTTTAAACCGATATGTGTATATAACCTGACAACTTGCACCTTGACGGGCATTGTGGCTTTTGGCTGAGTTAATTGTTTTAGATGCCTCCCAAAAAAAGTTCAAGGCTAGTGCAACGCCGCACGGCAGACGAGGCAGAGGCCACTTTCTCGCCCGAACGAAACACGACTTGGGGGCACCGCAGAGACGTCGCCCATGTCGCCACGACCACCATAACCACCAGTATCGCCCTTTCGACGAAATATAGCTATATAGCGTTATAGCATCCGTAGTCACATAACGTCCTCTAAAAACGCGTCATATGGACGATTAACATTCACTGTCATATAAAAATTGTACTTGATAGCACAGTTATGACGAAACTGCTATAACAGTTCCAAATATTCCATACACAGTTCCAAACAAGTGTGACTTACTGTACGCGAAAGTGTTAATAACTTACTTGTTACCATACTGGTTTATAACCAAGCGAGACTATAGTATAGAAAATATTGTAAAGTTTGTCGAAATCTTAATTAAATTTAGGTTAAAGAATCACGTATGTTTTGTTTATTTTGGCGTTTTCAAGCATTTTTTTATCGGCCTTAAAAATAAAAAATATGGCATAAAAATAAAAATATTATGGAAGCTTTGTTATGCAAAATCGACATGTCTTAGGTGAATTAAGATTAATTTTTTCACCCGTGCAATCCCACATTTTTTTACATTTTTGCACATGTTTCTGCACTTTACGTCTTTAGGTGTATTGTAGGCATTGTAGTGTTAGTACTAGCATCGTCGTCACTTACAGTCAGTTATCTTATCGCACTTACCTTTTACATACAATAAGCCGCCAAAGAAAACTTCATTAAGAGGAGGAGTAGGGCAAGCTCTCTCCATACAAACTTTGTGCAGGATTTTCTTCGTTTGTGTTTGCATTAAAGTTATGATTTTTAGTCAGTATGCTTATTTTTCTGTTAGATATTTCCTGATGTAATTTTTTTTTCATTGATATATTATTTTTAATTTTTTCTTATTTTCCTTTTTTTTTAAATATTTGAAAATTTCCACATCACTTTCTTCGCATATCTAATATTTACATCCAAAAATAAATATTACATTCGTTAGTACCAAAACCTACGAATAAAACGTGTACAGAGTTTGTATGGAGAATGCCTTGCCCACCCCTGCGCCTTAAAGCTGGGTATTACCACTTTCGAGTTTTTTTTTTCATTAGAATTACATCCAAATATTATACACATCGCATGCTACATTTTAGTAAACAGTTGCAAATTAATTATTTTTAGCACTATAAATATTTTAGTGATTTCCAAAATGTTATACATTTTGAGTTTTCACTGAAAAACTGTCTTGCCCCTCTTGCCCAAACAAAAGGACGTAAGTGCCTTGACATCCCTATGAAGATACGTCCTTTTTGATTCAAGGTATTAAATAGTGTTTTTAAATGTGGACTAGTAGGTGTCGGTACGGCATCCTTCATTGTGCGTGATCTGACACGCACTTGGCCGGTTTTTAATGTGTACTTGTACTACCTTCGTTCATGAACCGATTTGTAAAATTCTTTCTCTGTTTTAAATTGTATAAAAAAAAATCTCGAGTTTCGTGTTAAACAAGGAACTGAGTATTTTACTACCATCAAATTCCAAATCAAGACATTTTCAGATATAACTAATACTTGAGTTTCGGTTACAGATCAGAACTTGACGATTTATTACACTTCTTGTGGTATTGCTCCAAGAAACCATTTAAATATTCAAAATCTATAGTGTCATAAGTTGACATAAACATGGGTCAATGAAAAAAAAAATTTGTACAAAAGAGATTACAGTGAGGAAAATATTTGTAAGTTTCAAGAATGCATCGGTAGTTTGAGTTTTTCAGACGTCATAGGATCAAATAATACGTTTGAATCATTTAAAATAATGCACGACATAATTACTCTATTCTACAATTTATGTTTCCCGAAAATAAAAATTCGAATTTCTACAAATCTTAGAAAATTGCCGTGGCTCACAAAAGGATTAAAAATAAGCTGCAAAAAAGAAATGTCTATTACGCTATAGTTTTTATAAAACTAAATCTGAGCAAAGTAAACTGCAGTTTCGCGAGTACTCTAAAGTCCTAAAATATTGTTTTAATAACGCGCAAAAATTGAGCCATATAAAGTACTTAAAAACTGCAAGCAACAAGGGTAAAGCGACTTGGAATATTATAAAATCTCTGAGACATAGCAATCGTTCATCTGACGTAACGTAAATTCAATTGAAGTCAAAAACTGCATAATAGATAATCCAAAAGAAATCGCTAACTTATTTAACAATTTTTTTATTGACTCAGTTGAAGCACAGAATAGATGCGGCACGAAAGTTAACCTCATAAGTGATGTCGAAAATTTAATATTTTTGGAACAAACAGCCCCTTGTGAAATTCATAAGATTATAATGTCCTCAAAAAACTCAAATTCTGTAGGAATAGACGAATTAAATACAAAAATTCTTAAATCAGTTTCTATAATTAAATCCGTACCGCTGTCTCATGTTATAAATCTCTCACTAGAGCAAGGCCATTTCCCAGACATACTTAAATTTACATTAATAAAACCTATATTTAAAAAAGGAAAAAAGACAAACATGGCTAACTATAGACCTGTCGCATTATTGCCAATTATATCTAAAATAATTGAAAAGGCTATGTACGAGTATAACAGGATTATGAAATTCCTTAATAAACATAACATTTTATGCGAAGAACAACAAGGTTTTCGACGGGGGAAATCAACTACTCATGCCGCGTTCGATCTAGTCAAAACTATACTAGATGCTTTAGATAATAATGAAATGACATTAGCTATATTTTTGGAGTTAAGTAAGGCGTTTGACTTCGTAAATCATTAAATTTTGCTCGATAAACTTTATAGATATGGAATAAGAGGTCCAGCACATATCTGGATGAGAAGTTATCTAGTAATCGGAAACAAATTACACGCATTACTAGCACACCAATGGGGCAGGAAATAATGCAGCATTTTGATTCCAACGCACGAATTAACAGTACTGGAATTCCCCAAGGAAGTATTTTAGGGCCACTTCTCTTCTTAATTTACGTGAACGACCTACCGCTAGAGATAAAACACAAAAGTGTCCTTTTTGCAGACGACACTACAATAGTAATTAGAGGGAAAACTGTACAGGAACTAAAAGAAAATACCAATAATGCCTTACATAATGTTACTAAATGGCTTAATGAAAATGGTTTACGCATGAACGTATCAAAAACAAAGCTTATTCGTTTTAAGACGCCACAACTTCGAACTAGCAATGGAGTAGATAATGTTGTAAAACTCTCAGGAGATACTGTAGAAAGTGTAAAATTTACTACATTTCTTGGAATTAATGTCGATCAAAATCTTAACTGGAAGCAACATGTTAATGAGGTTTGTAATAGAGTGAATGGGTTTGTCTTTGCGATAAAGAAGCTAAAAAAGATAACGTCAATTGAAACTGCACTCCTAGCATATCACAGTTATGTTTGCTCTACTCTCCGTTACGGAATAGTGTTATAGGGTAATTCAACAGACATACACAGAGCTTTTGTTTTTGTTTACTCGCGTCCGGTCAGCGGCTGGCACTACCGACAGGTTCAGCGTCACGGTGGGCTTACACCAGGGTTCGGCACTAAGTCCCTACCTCTTCGCCTTAATTATGGACGCGTTGACGTCGGACATATAGGAGGAGGCACCCTGGTGTATGCTCTTCGCCGACGACATTGTTCTTGCCGGTGAAGACGGTTACGAGGTACAGAGCAGGCTGGAGAAGTGGCGAAGTAGACTGGAGAATGTTGGCCTGAAGATCAGCAGATCCAAGACAGAGCATTTGTTCTGCGATTTCGGCGGTCTCGCCAGTTTTACGCCCATACAACTGGACGGCGTTACGCTCCCGGTCTGCTCCGACTTTAAGTACCTCGGTTCGCTAATACAATGCGATGACGATATCGACCGCGACGTGAAGAACCGAATTAGCGCTGGGTGGATGAAGTGGCGACAGGTCTCGGGGACAACTTATGATGCCCGAATGCCCCTTAAATTGAAGGGTAAAATCTACAAGACCGTAATAAGACCTGTCATCATGTATGGATCGGAATGTTGGGCCTCAAAGGTGACGGATGAAACGAGAATGCATGTTACAGAGATGAGGATGTTGAGATGGATGTGTGGTGTGACAAGAATGGACCGGATTAGGAATGAGTATATAAGAGGAAGCCTGAAAGTTGCACCCATTACGGAAAAACTAAGAGCCAATCGCCTGGCGTGGTACGGCCATGTAATGAGGAGGGATGAAAGGCATGTAACAAGAAGAGTGTTAGATATGAGTGTGGATGGACGCAAGAAACGAGGTAGGCCAAAGAAAAGGTGGATGGATTGTGTGAAAGACGATATGAATAAGAAGGATGTGAATGTAGAGATGACGGGCGACAGAGATGTATGGAAGAAAAAGACATGCTGCGCCGACCCCAAATAAATGGGAAAAGGGCAAGCGAATGATGATACAAAGAGCTTTTGTTGCCCCAAAAAAATGTGTACGTGCAATAGAAGGTAAAAGATGGACGGAGTCATGTAAACCCCTTTTTAAGAAATATAAACTAACTAGCGGTTCGCAACTTCGTCTGCGTAGAGCTCGGTTTTTAGTTAAAACATCTTAATATCCAGGAAACGGTATAATAATTGTGGTACTTTTACCCGGTGAGACCAAAGTATTAATATGCTGTACAGATATAAATCGGTCAACCCAAATTCTCAACCCCTCTAAAAATCCCTTTAGGTACCTACTTATCAGTTAAAAACTCTCATTTACTTAGGCTATTTTTTGTGTGAGTTGACACGTATCTTGTCGTTTTCTCTTCGTTACTGTACGTATTTATTTATGGACCTGTAAGAAATTTCGTTTCAAACATCTATTCAAATCCACAAATCCTGAAATCATTTAAACAGTCTTTTTGTGAAATGAAAGTCTCTCAATTAATAGTAGATTGTTTGACAAGGGTCTAAAGTAAGCCATATTACCACGAGATGTTTATTTTCCCGAACGTAGAGAGGGAAAATTGTTCGAGTGGTAATATGGCTTTTAGGCCCGAGTTATACACTCTACTTTTCACTTCGGTTGCGAGAAAACACATAAACACAAATTATCCATCTAAAATGAAACTCTTGGCGGGTGCATGTCTAATTTGACAGCATGTTTTTATTCTAAGGCCAGCACCATATCGCTATGCGTGTTTGCTTTGCGTATTCGCCTCCCTTTCTTTTGCTATATTAAAGAAAGAGATGCATCATGCGCTTTTTTTTTTCTTTTAAGAGGAGTAATTGCTTGACCGTAGACACCGCTTAATCTTTAGAGAACTGAAAAACGTCTTTCCTGATTGGTCGATTTTAGTACAGCTGTGTTCTGGTTGGTTGATATTTTTACCAAATATGTTTTAATCTGTCAAATTACTTTTCTGTGATTGGTGGATTTAATCGGTGAAGTATTTTGATTGGTCAAATTAAAATGTTTTGTAAATCATAAATATGTATACATATTTTCCCTAGGGCTTAAATGTACTACTTTAGCCCCGCTTTACAAGTCTAATATGACACACTTTTCGAGCATGAGAAGTGAAAAATAATGTTGCTCCCCATACAAACTTTGAACCCCTTTTTAACCCATTGAGGGGATGAATTAAAAAAAAAGGGCCGAATTGATTTGTTGTATTTAAACAGAGACTCTGTAAAAAAATTTGAAGCCTCTCTATTAAAAAAATGTTGCTCCCCATACAAACTTTGAACCCCTTTTTAACCCCTTAAGGGGATGAATTAAAAAAAAAACGCTGAAATTAGTTTTGCAGTATTTAATTTAAACAGTGGCTGTAAGAAATTTTAAGTCCTTCACTCAAAAAATGTTTTGCTTCCAATATAAACTTTGAATCCCTTTTTAACCCCTTTAGGGGTTGAATTTCAAAAAACGCAGAAATTAGTTTTGTTTTATTTAAACAGTGAGTCTCTGTAAGAAATTTGAAGTACCTCACTTAAAAAAAATTAGCTCCCCATACAAACTTTGAACCCCTTTTTAACCCCTTTAGGGGATGAATTTCGAAAAACGCTGAAATTACTTTTTTTGTATTATTAGAAGGAACTTTCATACAAAGTTTGAAGACTCTCACTTTAAAAAAATTGCTCCCCATACAATATTTCACCCCTATTTTCAACCCCTTAGGAGACGAAAATTTTGAAAACGCAGATATCACTTTCATTGTGTTATTTTAAGGAGTCTTTGTACAAAGTTTCAAGTCTATACCTTTAAAAAAAATTTGCCCCCCATACAAACTTTGCACCCCTGTTTTACCCCCTTAGGGGTGGAATTTCCAAAAATCCCATCTTATCCCTTGCCTCCGTTATATAACCTAACTATAGTGTAAATTTCAAATTTCTAGGACCGGTAGTTTCGGCGGGGCGGTGATTAATCAGTCACCCATCAACTTTATATACTCGTATATACTCGTAGATGTAATCAGTTAACATTAGAATCTCGATAAGCATATCCGATCTTAATGGAATGACTTATGACATGTTTATAATGAATGTTTTTATTGACATAAATTTTATTATTTAAGAAAAAATTATGTAATATAGTGACTATAATTTGATGAATCTAAATGACAATACTGTATTAAAATTATTGCATGCCGTTAAGGTGAAATAATGGAGACTAATGTTTATATTTAAGACCTTTATTACCTTTGTATATGACTATTATTTCATGCAATAAATGAAATGAATGAATTATGAATGACCCGACCCAGAAAAATAAGGTAGTGTGCGTGAATTATGCATGTGTGAGTTAATGGGGTAAATTATTTAAAAAATCTAAATTTGACAGGCGCTGAGAATTTACCCCGCACGATAGGCTCTTAAATACATAGAAAACATCCAAGACCCAAGAACAAATATTCGTGCTCATCACACAAATAATTGCCCCGGCCGGGATTCAAACCCGGGACCTCCAGCTTCGTAGGCAGGGCCACTACCAACTAAGCTAAAGCGGTCGTCAAAAAGTGTAACATTTTAGATTTCTCACCAAATTAATTGAAAAGGAGTGGCCGAGAAGAAAACATGTTACCTGAAAAATCTCGGCACCTGCCGTGGAAATAAGATTTTTTTTTATGTACCTACATTGTACACTTTGCGTACACAATTACAATTGGCGTATTTTCATACATTTTATAATATATATATATATATAATATAATTATATAATACATATATACAAATATATATATATATATATATATATATATATATATATATATACAAGAATTGTTCGTTTAAAGATATAAGATATATAAATAAATCTTATATCTTTAAACGAGCAATTCTTATATATATATTTATTTATTTATTTCGGAGATCTCGGAAAAGGCACTAACGATTTTGATGAAATTTGGTATGTTTTCGGGGACGAGCAATCGATCTAGCCAGGTCTCATGCAATTAGCAATGCAAACAATTAGTGCAATGTGATTAATTTAATTTGAGATACGGAAATTTACTTACTAACAGACGTTACGGACACATGCGTCTCAAATATAATCCAGACATTTATCATGGCGACTAATGTTTGTGAAATAAACATTACCAAGCCGTATAGCATTTTAAAAGACAGGATTTTAAATCTGAAATGGAAGGAATATAATAATTTTAATAATATTTTTAAATATGACACAAACATAAGTAATCTATGTTTTATGATTATAAAGTACCTACTAGGATTACGTTCTTCATTATTATTCAAAAATATTTCTTCACACTGTGAATAGGTGCACTACATTTTCAGGTATAAAATATAAATAGGCTGTAGTATAAGCAGAAATAGGTAACTGTATTCTATATTGGGTAGAGCTGCCCCATCGTGGAAGCCAAAGAAATGTTTCATTGATCTGAATTTGTGTCGTGTCCCACGGATACACAAGCTTGTGGCTCGGATTATAGAAATAATAATTTTCATCTTAACCAGCCCATTACTACGCTTAAGGGATCTGTACCAACAGTCAGCGATAGCTTCACCTAGATGTTTGATGAAGGCGGACATTTGTGGAGCGAAGACTCCGTCAACAGATGTTACGACAGGAGTGAAAGTTGCGTGACGCTTCTCACAGGCAGATGAGTATTTTCTTTTTTTCTCCTCTTCAGCGGCTTTCAGGACGGATGTGACCGGGCGCGAGATGTAGGAGGGAGCGTCGGTGTCTACGATACGGATATCAAATAACGCCTCCCTCTGTGCATCCCAGCAGAGGTCTCCGCGAAGTCCAGGTAATTATGGGTTCTTTGACCACATTTTCTCAAGCGTGTTGGCATAGCTCACAAAAAAGGTCTCTGATTTCATTGTGGCGACGTGTTATTAAACCACCGGTTTTGCAGCAGAGGGCATGGTCAACGTCGATATTATCGTTGCCGCAGCCATCGCACGATATGGGCATGGGCCTCCATGACCCGTGTTCTGTGATAGCGTAGTGCCCGTGCGTCTCTAAATTCCAGTGGGGATAAATCAAAATGGTCTTTCCTTGCCGGTATGACTGAGAGCCAGATGGAAAATTTTGTTTTCGTTTTCGTAGAAATTGAACGTTAAATTGCTCGCTTTTTAGTGGGTGAAAGTTTATCCAGAATGAGTTCATGAGTAGGTATATCATCTTGAGAATCTTTCTTTTTCGAGCATTCCTTTCTTGCATCTCTAAGGGATATGTGATGTTGAGAGAGGTCCAAGTAAAGCTGATGATAAGATTGTGCAGCCTTTTTTGGAGTTCTCGTAATTTATGTTAGTCATTCTAGAAAGTGCAGGGATGGCTAGACTGCCTTTGTGGATTGGCAATTGGCTTCTAGAGATGATACGTCACCTCCTAATAAGTTTGGTAGAAAACCGGTACGTAGTGAGTTTGTTAGAGGTTCAAGTGATTGATTGGCGTTTTCTAAGACCCTTAATAGGAACGACCATTTAAATTGGGCTGCTTTAGTGTGGGCGGTGTAGGCCGCTTGTGGCGAGTCTGTTTTGGCTTTATCATTTACAAAGTTTTCTTTTCCTTCGCCAATGTAGCTACCAAGGAAACGTGACCCGGATGTAATGGTTACGTTTACACTTTTGAATATCTGTTATTTACGATTAGGTAGGATTTTTTACCTTGAGGGAATAACTTCCATATGCTGGGCCTATTCGGCTCATTTTGTCCCACCATTGTCGTAGGCTTTTAAACGTTCCTTGAGCAGAGGAGTCATCTGCGTACCAGCATAGGGTGATTGTTTGTTCTGACTTCAGTTTATTTATTGGTAGTGTTGCGAGGGCATATAAAGGCATGGCAAGTGGATCACTTTGAGTTACTCCTTCTTCACTGTACAAGCTCATATTAGAGTCACGGATGAGAAGTTCTGTGTGTCCATTGTATGTGTTGAATAGGAAGCGGGCGCAGTGTGCCCAGTGTAATCTTGCTTGACAGAGGGCCAGTTGTTTTTTCACGGAGTGGAAGGCAATCCCACATGGTGGTGGGGTCAGCTTTCTGTACTAATCCTCGCTAAAAAAGCATTACTAAGAGACGCTACAAATAAAACACATCGTCAATGACGGGAAAACTATGTTAATCACGTAAAAAATGTTGTGGAGCAAATAATATCTGACATTGACAACATCATGACAACAACTAACGGGTTGGCTTAAAGTAATGAGAATTTTTATTTTCTATAACATAAATAGAAACTCAACTGCTACAGGTCTATGGATTTTAATATGGTAAATTCAATCGTAGTGTATGTTTTAAGTCGATATTACAATATAGCAAAAGGCCCTGCATATTCGATCTTCCGTAGCTTGCTTTTCACAGTTCGCATCATACTATGGACGACATTCAAGTCTATTTTTTAAAATTGACTTTGTATCCTTCGTTTCAATTGTTGCTGTGATTTTGCTTCCCACCCATCAATCAATCAATTTTAGGCGATCTTGAGTAGACACGTGTATAGACACGTGTCTACTCAAGATCGCCTAAATTTTTTCGATCGGTCTAGCTTTAGGGACGTTCGGAGGGTTGGCGTCCTTTGGTACGAAATGTACGCCATGGCCTTTCAATCAGTTCTGTGTGCTCCTAGCGTAGTGAGAGCTGGCTAAATCAGGCCAAAATATGTATTTACCATCAGAATGGCGAACGATGGGCAAACACTCACGTTGATGAACTATTAAAAGAAATTACAAAAACTGACACAGAACATTTAAAATAGACAATATAGAGGTTTAGAAAAATATTAGTATATAAAAAGCTGTTGAAACCTCGACATCGTCCCCCCCGTGTAGCATAGAGCATAGCTACACAATTACATCGTGTATTCAAGCCAGTTTTCTGGCGGGTCTTCTCAGAATACAGCCTTTCGTGGACACGTCAGCTACCCTCACAACTCCGCCTCTGCCCGGGAACGCTTCTAGGATACGGCCTATGGGCCACACTCCTCGTATCAAGTTTGGGTCGACGACCAGTAACCACGTCATTAACTTTTAAATTCTCAAATTGGCCTTGGCTGTTCTGCCTTAGCCGTTTTCTGTAACGTTGGTTAAGGAACGTGAGTTGACTAATGCTTCTGCTTCTAAAATGTGCAGTAGCTTTTCTCTCGGCGCTCTCTCTTTTAAAGTTGCAAGGAGGGCGGTTTTTACTGTCTTGACGAGTCTCTCCCAGCAACCACCCATGAATGGTGCCGCAGGAGGTATATAGCACCATTGTTTGCCTTTGTCGGCGGCATAATCTTGCACAGCATCGTTGTAGAATTCGCATAGCTGTCTGTTGGCTCCAACGAAAGAGGTGCCGTTTCAGACAGTATTTTTGTTGGAAAACCTCGACGTGCAGCAAAACGGCGAATGCTCATTATGGCAGAGTCCGCTGAGAGGCACACAATCTCGAGGTGGACTGCTCGTGTCGCCATGCAGGTGAAGAGAGCTACCCATCGCTTTTCTCTGCGTCTACCAATTGACACCTAAACAGGTCCAAAATAATCCAGGCCGGTATTCGTGTATGGCCGCTTTTGGTGCTCTAGGCGCACATCTGGTAGGTCTCCGGTGGGTGGGAAAAAGTACGTATTACTAATAGCTTTCACGGAAATAAATAATAAAGGACATAAATAAAAAATCAAATTGACGTTCATGTGCATGGAGCACATTATCTTAAGGATTTAAGGTAGTTTCCCTCCAATGACCATAGATTTTTTTCCACTGTGTATACTAACAAAACTGTACTAAGCGTGCGACAGGGGAGTTTCATACTTGCCTCAGAGAGGAAGGTGGCTCTCGGAGCACCCCAAGTACAGGCATGAGGCCCACCATTTGACCCAAAATAATCAGACTCTTTGTAGCCCGTTGGAATGACACTAGTTGCGAATTCAAGTTTTCGTAATTTTTCTCTGTTAAACAAACAAAAACATATCTGGTAAGTATCGTCCTTGATAGGGCAAAGCCACCAGTTGTCAACATTTTAGCATTTTAAATACTCGCCTTTTGTACACATACTTAAAAAATTGCGTAAACGTGGTCGAACGCGATATTTATGTAGGTCTGCCACGTTGAAACAAACACACAAGAAACAAACGAAATAAACAACATCGGTAACAAGTGTAAATACATACATATCGCGTTAGTTAGACCCGTTTAAGCAAATGTTTTGGATATCTTACATGTAGTACTTACAACAATTGGCATACATAAAACTTAAGCAGGCCATACACACTATACACTAGGGTATGCCGGCGCAATTTTGACTGTACAGTTTCAGTGCACAGTTGAACCCGGCTGGGAAGAGCAACACACGGCAGCGGTAAACCTGCACAAACTGTCCGTTGTAACCATGACACCGTCGTCGGTTGTGCTTGATGTTGACGCAGCACTATAATTAGGCTTAATGTTTCGAGCTGCTGTTTTGTTTAGATCATGATATTCTGAGCTTTAGATAAACCAGAGGCAGGGTTCTAATTTATATAATTCAATTAAAAATAAATAATTTCGTTTCGTTTATTACGAGACATTTTTTTCGCACAAGCGTAATCTACCCTCCGCGATTACTACTGGGCAACTGAGGCCTGAGCAGGCGAACGCCATACACGCTCAATTTTGCCTGTACTGTTGCCCGCAGGTAAAAAATATCTATTTTCATATTTGCGCAGGCCACTTGCACAGTCGTAGAAAACACAGTCGAATGCCATACACGCTACTTTTTACCTGCGCAGTTGTACTGAGTATAATTTTTTTCGAAACATTAACTAATTCGAACGCGTGTGCGTTTTGTCTCTGAATGTACGAAAGTGGTATGAAAACGTGAACAGCGCCTCTGGTGGTCACTAGTGTGAACTAAAACAGCGAGTATAACATATGTTGCTAACCGATGAACGTGCGTATTTCAAACTCGGTGAGAGCGTTTTCATACATTTTGAGACAAAACGCAAACGCGTTCGAATTAGTTAATGTTTCGAAAAAACGTATACTAGAGCTACTGTACAGTCAAAACTGCGCGAGCATACCCTAGTGTGTATGGCCAGTTTTAGAAATTATCTATTGTCCACAATCTAGGACCAAATACCAAACCATTTAATTGACATATTCATGGCATTGAGAACGATAATATGTATCTTAATAGGTATGTGAAATATGTAGTCCCACAAGTCTAATAATAAAACCGGCCATGTGCGTGTCGGGTCGGATCACGCACAACAAAGGGTTCCGTACCGACACCTAGCAGTCCACCTTTAAAAAACACTAGCAGTCCACCTTTTATCAAAAACGGTCGTATTTTCATAGAGAAGTCACGGAAAACTCATTAATCCCATGTTGTTCAAACCAAAAAAAGTATTTAATCTTCATTTTTTCATACCCCGGTTTTATGTACCCCCCCCCCCCCCCCCTAAAGATGTTTTTCTCCTATTATGCTACTATACTATGACTCTGGACTAAAATGGAGTAGTCACATTGACGAACTCAGCAAAAGCATGTTTTGCAATTTCGCGCCTGGTCAAAATGCTGGACGATCAATGTGTGAGAAATGCGTATTTTGCCTATTTTCAATCTATTATTACCTACGGCATCGATATATGGGGACAGGCCGCAGACAGACAAAGGATATTTTTATTTCAAAAACGGGTGATCAGAATAATGGCTAGGGTACCATGGAATACGCCTGCGCGAAACCTATTCAGAAACTTGAAAATTATAACGTTTCCAGGCCTTTACATATTGGAGGTAGCAAAAGTTGTTCGTAGGAATCTCGAGCAATTTCAAAAATATGGCACCAATAGTAGAAACAGAAATAAGCTCCTTCCGAATAGGCATAGGCTAAAAAAATCTGAGCAGTGTATATGGTACATAGGCCCTAAGATATACAATCAACTACCGACAGACCTCAAGAACACAGAAATATCAGAAAGCATATTTATAAGCCAGCTAAAAGAATACCTAATAGATAGGGCATTTTACACTGTGGAAGAATTTTTCAATAAAATTAATTGAATAATTTGATAATTAATTGAATAATTTGATAATTAATTGAATAATTTGATTGACATGATGTAATTTAGATATAGGTACCTAGAATATTAATGTGTATAATGTTATTTGTAATTTAAATAAACTGTGCAATGACTTGTAACTAATGTTATCAATAAAGAATTGAATTGAATTGAATTGAATATTTTCACATCACTTTTATGTAGCGGTTTATAGAATACATCTTCCTACCACATTTCATTATTGTAGTTACTTATAGTCTCCGAGTAAATCGGCTGTGACATACGGACAGACAGACAGACATGAAGAAACTATATGGGTTCCATTCTGGCTACGAACTAGCCAAGTGTGTACGCATAGTGGAGGGTACCTTATTACTCCACGATAAAATCCGCAATCCTATACAGTCTGCAAGCTTAGCTCTTTTTGGGTCGATGGGGATACGCATTACGCATTATTTTCTGAAGGGCTATAAAGTTTGAGATGTTCAAAAGCTGACTTCAAGAGGGGTTAGAGGGATTACTTTAAAATTAGGTTTGCGGTTTATTTTTTGCTTGTTTGTTTTAATGCGACATTTGAGAGTCCGTTCGCGGCCGAGAGGTTTCTTAAAAAATACGATATTTATAAAATTAGCATGTTCTGAAGATTGTCAGTACATGCGATGTCTACTAAAATATGTAATATGTTTGTGGGCCAAATAATAAAATGTAGTTACCATCATTGATTTCCAGTTCATTTTTCCCAACGTTCTTTGGTTTGGCTTCTTTGTCTCTGGAAGAATAATTGATATTAGGTACAGGCGGTACAGGCGATAGTAATAATTTGTCATAGAAATCATATCTTTAACAGTAGTATAAAGTTTTTTTTTTATTAAATTAAATAAAGTCATTAAGTACTAGTATGAATATTTACCTTGAAAAATTTTCATTTACATGGCAGACCTCTAATTCCTTGTACAATTCTGAAATTGATGGCCCTAATACGAAGAGAGTAATTAGCTGTTAATGTATAATTTACTACAAAATTATTTTTACCAACTTTTATTTACAATATAATTTTTACCAACGACGGGCCGGACATTAACAAACTTTTTCATGGTTAATGATTAATGTATCATTTATCTTTTCACCATAAATTCAGATCCTCACCATTAAGATTCAGTTCTAAAAGCAGTTTGTAGTAAAATAAACTCACGATTAAGTACATATCTACTTGAGCGACAGTAAACATTATTTGAGAACTTTATTTACTACAAAAACGTATTAAATATGAGTAGTCAAAATTACTGTGTCATGTCAAAAAGAGTGACGGAAGATAACAAACTGAACAGCGACTGACAAGAAAACGACCTGAGCATCAGACAGTTCCAAATTTATACATTAATGACATAAAGTTGTTTAGTATATCAGTTTAGATCAGTAAGTAGAACTATCCTGACTGAGTATAAAACAGCCAGACACGTAGATAATTATGATGTATGGTTCATAATCATAAACAAGTCAGTATAATTGAATTAGTCTAAAGTGTAAATAAAACAAATACTATATTACCTATTCCACAATCATGCAATTTTGGGGATATGTACCTGTGATTGTACGTATAATAAACGTACAATCAATTGATCACATTAGTGTACGCCGTACGATTAAAAAAACCGCAAATCGATGTACAGTTTAGCCGTTTGGCACACGCATACTAGAAGTCAAAACAAAATTTTTGACCCGCAGTTCCTAAAAAAAATCCCTTAGGGGGGAGAGACAAGACATTCTTTTTTTTTGTATGAAAAAAAGATTTTTTTTTTTCAGAAACCTATCGTGTGTAGTATCATATGAAAGAGCTTTTTGAGGCGATTCTGAAAATATACCACATCATTACATTTCTTTCAAACTTTGTTTTGACCTCTAGTATGCGTGTGCGAAATGGCTAAACTGTACATCGATTTGCGGTTTTTCTTTGAAATTGGGCATGTACGGCTACCCACTACAGATGTTATGTAATAAAATACAATTTTAAGTCTAAAACTATAATGTCGTTTTGGTCCCCTTTGTGGACTACAAATTACCCTTGTACCCCTATTTCAACTCTGCGTCCGTTACAATTAAACGATATACGATAATATACGTAAACAATTATCCTTATAAAAGTACACGCTTAGAATAAACATGAATATTTACGAAAAATACGCGCTGAGCTTCCGTAGAGAGCGGGGTGGTTAATTGAAAACTCGCGCGTGTTAGAGCAGGACTTTTGCAATGGCATCTACGCCCTCTTAAAAGTTCGTCCTAGTCGTCAATGAAAATGCCCCTTTTTAGTCACAGGTTATAAATGGAATTATTCTGGATTTAATACTAATATAGAGAGAGGTCCTTTATACAATATTTTGTAGATTGGGGCACTTAAGGCGCCTGTAGAGGCAAGGCCTTCTCCATACAAACTCTGTGCAAGTTTTATTTGTCGGTTTTGGCACTCCCGCATATATATATTTTTTGCTTTTTAATCTAAATATATAGAAGAAGAAACTGACTGACTGACATATCAACGCACAGCCCAAACCGCTGGTTCTAGTGATTACAAATTTAGCACGCAGGTTCCTTGTAAGGTCTAGGGGTGCACTAAACAGGATTTTTCAAAATTCATCCCCTAAGGGGGTGAAATGGGGGTCCACAGTTTGTATGGGGAAACAAGATTAATTAGACTATTTTATTCGAAACTTCACAGGAGAACTCCTAATAATAAATGAGTAAACAAGTGTTTCAGGCTTTTTGAGGATTCAGCCCATAAAAATATGTCACAAAGTCTGAAAATCAACATGGGTATTGTTTCAATTATTGCAATCATTTCTTTAAAAAAATGAGGGAACCGCCTTCACCAAAACGTCGTATACCGAAACCTCCAGAATAAAACAAATACTTTTCCGACCCGCATCTAAATCGGTTGAGGCAAACGCGAGATCATCGCGGACAAACATACATAGGTATCTGCATACCTCAGGTCGGGTGAAATCAAACTGAGATCATCCTTTTCTTTTTTGTAAACTGTTAAAAATTACGTTTAGTACGCGGGCAAAGCCGCGGGAAAAAGCTAGTATTGGACATACGAAGAATGTCTAGAAAAAAATTAAAAAAAAAAATGAAAATAAAAAAAATCTTGAGGTTCTGGCTAACAGAAAAATAAGCATACTGACCAAAAATCATAAGTGTGATGCAAACACAAGCAAAGAAAAACTTGCACAAAGTTTGTATGGAGAGTGCTTGCCTCTACATGCGCCTAAAATGGATACTTGAAAATCTCGCGCTTTGTACACATTTTAAAGGTATTAACGCGACTTTCTCTCGGTCTATGTGTTTTTACGCAGATAGCGGCGGCCATGGTCGCTACTCAAGTATATATCTCTGAATCAGCAAAATTTTAACAATGTATTGGGTAAAAGCATATTTAACTACCCGACAAATCTATTAAAATGCGGAGGGTACCTATACCAGATAAATAACCGCTACCCATTCGTTACTATCCAAATTATACTATAAATCCATACGCAAGCCGATCCATAAAATGACCCGAGTTAAATAGAAGTCGTTTCGTAAAATTATAGTGATAAATTTTCATACAGAGGCTTAAAATTACAATTCTCGAAGCCCCGGTGGTTAAACTTTGTCCCTTTAAGAAACTACGTTAACTAGAACAACGCTACGATGCATGGCCAGGCCCCTATACCACAAAACTTTACAAGTGTACAATTTTCCACAGAAAACGTCGACTGCAGAGGCCGTCATACTTCACTAGATTGCTGGACGAGTTTGACGAGCTTTCTTCGGTAGTCTGTTCTGGCAAAAAGTTAAAACACTGGTGGCACAACTGGCTGATAAAGCTCACAGTTTAATTGAAGACGTTGATAGCAATGTGGTATAATGGTGGTGGTAATGTGGTGGTGTGGTGTGGTGTGTGGTGGGGTTTAATGGAGTAATCGCAAAACTTGTTGGCGGAAAATGTATTAATTATGCTCAGGGACGCTCCTATCTAACAAGATGTGCAGGTGCTGTAATTTCTTTTAATACAGAGCAGCTGTTATCGACTGTACATCGAAACACCTTTGGAGGAAGTTGGAATAAGTCTACTAAAAAATACGAAGAAACAGTAGACGCTAAAAGGGTTAAAGCCGTAAACAACCGAAGAAAAGAGATTCGCCAAACTGAGAGAGAGAGAGAGTGAGATAGTAGACAAACTAGATTTAGATGAAGAAACTTTTAAAGAAACCAAAGCTACCTTTGTACAATATTTAATTAAAACAGCTGAATAGCGGAGAAACATCGAAAAGAGAACTACATTACAAAGTGAATCTGGTGAATGGCCAGAATTAAGGCGTAACATGCTGACAGCCTCCAATTTCGGAAAAATAGTAAAACGAAAAGAGACGCGCATTTGCCAAAATGTAGTAAAAAATTTACTCTACAAACCTAATATTGATCATATTTCCTCAATCAGTCATGGAAAAAATATGAAAAAATTGCACTGGAGCAACTATCAGTTCTAAAGAATATTAAAATAGAAAATTGTGAATTATTTTTACAATGGGTATTGCAGCAGCGATTGAACAGAGATGCATTTTTATCAAAACATAAATATAGCGAAATCATCATTAACCAAAATTCTGCAATAAAACTCATTGTTGTTGGGGTATGGTATGGGGACAATAAAATAAAATCAGAGGAAGGTTTTGGAAAGACGCCATGGAACCAAAATCACTAAAATTTTATTATTCGATTATCTTCTTCCTGAGTTAGTCGATCCCAGGCATAATAAGAATAAGCCAATACGTGATCCGAAATACGTGATTGTACGTGATAAGGAAAACAAGTGTTAATTCTAACACCGATACTGTGGTTAACAATGATAACGTTGTTAACTTTGCTGGAGGTATTGTTGGTGAAGTTCCTGATTTCGATGAAATGGCTGACATCGAGAGTGTAAGTGGTAAGGAAACCACAGGTTATATCGAGATTGTTGGTAACCTTGACAATATTGCTAACTTTGATGGGGTTACTTTTGGGGAAGTTCTTGATTTTGACGAATTTGCTCACATCGACCGAGCAAATTGTTAAAATAGGTTTTATAGTAACAAAATAAACTCTATGGTTGATTAGATTTATGTCTAATACATTTGAATAATATAGAACTAAGACTGGACTGTTCCAAAGAACTAAGGTGAACTAGGTGCTGTCATGGTGGCACTCCTCCCGTCCTTCGACAGCTGGCTCGACCGGAAGAGAGGGAGCCTGTCATACAGGCTAGTGCAGGTAATGACCGGACATGGCTGCTTCGGTCATTACCTGCACAAGATAGGAAGGGAGCCCACACCGGCTTGCCATCACTGCGGGTGTGAAGATGACACGGCACTGCACACTTTGCAGGAGTGTCCAAGCTGGGTCGGGGAGCGCCTTGAACTAAGCGCGCTTCTGGGTACGGGGGACCTCTCGCTGCGCAACCTAGTGGCTGAAATGCTGCGTAGCGAGAGAGGCTGGAACGCAGTCATTTCGTTCTGCGAAAAAGTTATGGCAGCAAAAGAGGAAGCGGAGCGGGAACGCGAAACAAGACCCGATGCGCACCCGCTCCGGCGCAGCCGAAGGGGTTTAAGGCGGCGGCAATACGCGAACCGCCTGATTCCCCAGTAGGACCCACAACCTACAACCTACACTACTGGGGTAAGTGTTGAGGCGCTACCAACACTTCCCCCCATTAGCGCGAGGGTGGCTCCAGCGCACTAGCCGGGGCAGCCGGGGGGGCATCACGGTAGAATGACAGCGACCCCACGATGCCCCCCATTAAACGGCAGCTAGGGTTAACGCCGCAGAGGTTTTAGTGGGTATTCCCTTCCCCTGCGGAAGGGCGAGTCCCACATACCCCCCACCATGGGCCTTCCCCGGGTCCGGGGGGATGCGTAAATGCATTTCCTCTCCGTCAAAAAAAAAAGAAAAAAAAAAGGTGCTGTCATGGTGGCTACAAAATGGTGTGGTACGCGCAGCGTAGCGCCTCTCGAGAGGGGCCCGGAGGGTGGTCGTAGGAGAGAAACACTATGTTGTTACGACATGGTTTACTCCAAGTCCAGTTTTACTCTAAAGTCTATGTAAAGACTAGCTATTATATATAGTTAACCTACGTGCTCCGAGAGGAAATCCCTTATCGTTTGATACGGCATTTATCTACTTTTAATTGTTATAATCGCTTGCATGCATATCAGACAGACAGACAGACTTCGTGCATATCAGAGCGTCTGCCTATCGCAATGGACACCACTCAGCATATGCTGTGGTATGGATATACCACAGCGCTGGTCTTCCGTTATAAACGGCTTTTCGCTTTTTATTAGCTACGAGTGAAGCGTTACGAAAACGTTGGTATTGAAAATTCTCGTACTTGAAATAAATCTAACTCTGAGGGGCGCGGCTGTTTGGGCAAATGCAAAGGGCCCTCCCCTTCAATTAATTAGATAGAAAGATCCGGAGAACGTGGATATCGAGGACTACTAACGCCATCCCTAGTTGAATAGCAAGACTAATTTACTTACCCAATTTCATGGTAGATGTCGCTGTAACGACCGTAAAATCTCCATACTACTCGTAAGTACTTAATTGTATATCGCGTTGTCAAGATTTTTCCTGTTTTAATGGAGTCAGAGATCGAACAGAGATTTATTTGTCAGATCCAGCGAACCAACCAAAATTCAACAATCCGAGCCAAAGATCCAAGTGATTAGTAGTGTACGACAGACATCGGATTTCGCACGGATTTATTAATTTCACTAAGGAACCCACAACGATTGCTAAGTGTATATATTTTAAAAGGAGCTACACGACATTTTATTTCTAAGGCACTGTAACCCCCCCCCCCCCCCACCAATAAATAAACTCCCCTAAGATTTCAAAGTTATTAAATGTTTTTACTAAAAAGATCACATTTTTACTTAAACTAAATCTACAAATTGGCCAAAGTTGTTCGTCTAGGGTAGAACCCCTTAAAAATTGTGATCCGTAAAACCCATTATCTTATGAATTCATGTCAGATTTGGGAACTCTTATTCTACATACTGAAACATTGCCTACTTTAGCTTAATGAATAAAATCTAGGCTAAACACAACTGACAACATTTCAAAATTTATAATGATGCCTAAATGAAAACCATTTCGGTAAATTATTTATCATTATTATTACTTATTTATTAAGCATACAACTGTTTAAAATGTATGGTAGGCGTTTTTTTAGCGTCCTGTCTCCGTAGTAATTTTTGACCCTAGTCAAGTCGAGTCAAGTGGTATTTAGAGAATAATTTCTCTCCTTTTAAACAAAATGTAAAAATAATATCTCTTCTTTAACCTTAATGTAATAATAATAATATCTCAGTATTACTAGAACACAATAATCAATTATGTTAAAATATATATATATATATATATACCTATATATTTGAAAATTTATCAAAGATTCGCCGTCTCGGCCATTCTGAGAGTCCGTACCATAAGTGGTTGTACTAAGAGAATAATCTCTCTCCTTTTAAACAAAATGTAATAATAATATCTCTTCTTCTAACTTAGGTCTAAATCAAAATTAAATTTTGCTTCGAATTTATTTATTTTGAGAAACTTAACTTAGGTCTTAATACTCTTAATCAAAATTAAATTTTGCTTCGAATTTATTGTTTTTTTTTCTCTACCTGACCCTACTTTTTAAACCAATACTTTCAGATATATGCAAAATTAGCGTCTAGACAAAATGCTTTGTCTCAAACTCTAGTTTCCCTAACCAATACTGTCTCTCTACTTAATAGGGATGTTGACTCAAAATTTATTATTACTCCATACGAAAGAATACATAAAACTATGCCAAAAAGTGAAAATCCTATTCAAATATCTCAAAAAATAACAAAACTAGTAACGTTAGAATGTTCTTAGTTAGAGAGAGAAAACGCTACAGGTCAGTGACGTCACTGACCTAGAGCGCCATACTAAATGACGATCGTTCAATACAACGGGGCGTTTTGCGGAAAAGGGACAGAAAATGCCCCCTCCTAAAACTTTGAATACTTATAATTATGAAATTATTTATTCTTTTGGATTACTTTTTTCACTATTTGATTGAGAATTTGATCCTTTTTCGAGAAAATTCGGATTCATTGATGTTCTTATTTGGTGTCAACATCCCTATTAAAACTAGATAACTATTATTTTTTCAGCGGAAAATGTACCATATTTTCCCTTTCGGGAAAATTTACAAGAAATGGCTACTCAGACCGATCCCGACAACGCTGTTGTTCAACAAATGTCTGTTGAAGAATTTAACATTTTAGAAAACTTAAACGAAGTTTTTGAGACTTTGGATCCTCTTCCCTCCCAAATCTCCTTGGTGAGAAAATGAATTTGCACAATTCTCAAAATAAATTATTATTAACTTGAAACGATTTAGTATCACACGTATGTTACTAACGAAATTTGAATTCAGAGCATACGTAGGGAGCGCCAAAAATTCTCGGCCTGAATATAAAAAAAAACAAAAATAACAGTGAAACAAATTTATTTTTCTAGATAACCGCCTCCTTTTTCAATACACTTATTGTAACGCGGGATAAGCATCTCTATCCCTTTATAATAATAATCAGATTCTTTGGAGTCAAAATAACTCGTTACTGCAGCTTTCAACTCGTCGTCAGTCCTAAAACGGCGTCCACGCAGCGCTTTTTTCAGGTCACGGAATAAATAATAGTCCGAGGGAGCCATATCCGGGCTATATGGTGGATGATCAAGCTGTTCGAAGCCAAGATCTTTAATCGTCACTTGCACTACCCCCACCGTGTGCACAGGTGCATTGTCGTGCAACAATCGCACACCTTTACTGAGCATTCCTCGACGTTTCTGTGCGGATGTTTTGCGTGAGAGTTGTTAGAAGATCTGCATAATATGTCGCGTTTACAGTGGTATTACGTTCCTTAAAATCCAGTAAAAGTATTCCCTTACAGTCCCAGAAAACCGTCGCCATTATATTTTTCTTTGATTCCAGCGCCCTTGCTTTTACTGGAGCTCCTTCATTTGGTTTTCGCCATCTTTCGATTCCATTTTTGATAGGGGATCAAAATAGAGAACCATTGTCTCATCCCCCGTTACAATAGACTCTAAAACCTCTTTAGGATTCGCTCCACAGAGTGCCAAAAATGATCTTGCGCAGTCAACACGTTGCTGTCGTTCAACTGCCGAGAGAAGTCTGGGTACCCATCGCGCGCTAACCTTATTCATTCCCAAATGTTTGTGAAGAATTCGACGGACCGTTGTTTCGGAAAGATTAGACATTGCAGAAAGTTCTTTGACCTTCAAACGGCGATCACTAAGAACATTTTTTTCTAAAAGGGCAATGTTTTCTGGGGTGATCGAATCGGCCGGGCGTCCAGGACGATCTTCATCTTCGAGAGAATCGTACCCCAAACGAAACCTTTTTGCCCACTCTTTTACTGTTGAGTGAGAAGGCGCAGCGTCCCCGTATACACTATCCAATCTGTTTTTAATTTCTTGCGGAGTTTGTCCTTCTTTTGTCAAAAACTTTATGACTGCACGATATTCTATCTTCGAAACGGTCGACATATTGTTTTTGCACTTTTATAAGAAAATAAATAAAACACGTACGAATTCGTCGACTGCGTCTGTGATTAGTAGAGACCTTACACTTTACGCGGGTATAAATAACGTCGCCCTTAAGCAAGTTAGAACCTGTCAGGCCGAGAATTTTTGGCGCTCCCTACGTACAATTTATATTTTTATAGCTTTTTTTATACCTTTTTTAAAATTTGTATACCTCTTTTTTTGACATATCATTTCACGAGTTAATTATCCTTTATTTTTCGAACAATAATTTATTACAATTCTTTTTCTCTAAAATCTGTCCTATTTTTTTTCTTTTCAGTTTTCTACTGGTTTTCCATCAAAGTCAGTCACAATTTGAATAAGTACATTAAAAAATACAAATTGAAACATGATAAAAAAATAGTAGTCGGCGAATTTATCACAACATTCATAATTTAAATGCATTGATTGATAAAATTGTTCAAACTTACACCTAACTATATATATAGTAACTATTTACATTTAGGAATTCTTGCAGTGAATAAAAGTAGTTTTGTATTAAATATGTTTTACTTTATATTGATTTAAGCTTACACGATTTTCACACATTATTATTGGGGAACGGGACTTAATCGCGTACAATTATAACTAATTTACCTTTTTTAAGGTAAGTGCGGCGTGTGGGTAAGGCGGTAAATTAGTTATAATTGTACGCGATTAAGTCCCGTTCCCCAATAATAATATGTTTTACTTTATTAATAAAAGTTGTATATTTGGGCTCATCAGCTATATCCTTTGGGAGACTATTATAGATGCGTATGGTTATCATATGGGGACTTTAATTACTTATCTGTACGTTGCTTGCTCGAAGGGCTATTTTATCTTTATGTCTTAGATTTAAGGTGCACGTGTTGTGTGACGGTCTTTGGCTTTGTTATATAGATATTGATGCTTACGTACAAATTTACAAACCTCCAAAATATAAAGTGAGGGTAGTGTTAAGATATTCAACTTTTTAAAGTGTGGTTTGCTAATTTCTGTGTTTTTAATATTTGTAAGAATTCGTATGCACCGTCTCTGAAATACGAATAAATCCATTAGGTCGGTACTATTACCCGATAGAATTATCTCATATTCCAGCCAAGTTTGGGTAAACGCATAATACTTAAGCACTGACTGCGGTTCTAAGGTCGGCACTTTTCCTAATATTGCGTAGGGCATTAGTAAAGCGGAATAGTTTGGTACACATTTTCTCTATGTGCGACTTCCAATTGATATGTTTGTCTATTTTTATTCCAAGTAAACTGCATTGATTTGTTGTTTGAAATGTATGTCCGGAATATGTAATTAATATATAATGGGTTTCGTTCGTGAGGTCTGAACTGAATTAAATTTTGAGTTTTCCAAGTTGTAAATTGTGGTCCTCAAGCCACTTTAAAATGTTATCAAGTAAGATATGTCCATGTGTAATACAAAATCGTTGTCATTTTGTGTTGAGAGGACTATGGAAACGTCGTCAGCATATACAAAGTAATTAATATTGTCTGATTTTATTATTTTTGGTAAATCATTAATGTATATTAGAAATAGGATGCAGCCCAACACGCTACCCTGTGGAATTGAAGATGTAACTTGTTTCTGTTGTGAATGTATTTTAGTAACTGTATTGCTATTACCTGACGTTACATTTGAAATATTGTTCTCAAATATAAATGGCGCGGGTTGTAACACCGCCTCCATTGTTCACAGGTTAGTGAATTCGCACACCAAAAACACTTATTGAAATTATATTATTTTTATTCTACGGGATACCAAGAACCTTTTGCTTTAATTTAATAATTATTTCGCGTAATATTAACCGACTGCGCCATGTAAAATGAGCAAAGAGACGGAGGAGTCAATGATACGCACAAGCTAGATATTAGACTGGTTTTATTCTGCTACCCACACATAGTACAATATTATACATGACACACAGAGCCACCGCTCTGTTAAAAGATAGCTAGGTTTAGTAGTAGATAGTAATATTCACCTATGTATACAGCGTGTTCCCAAAACCAACGCCAAAACGAAGAGGGGTGATAGAACAGCTGATAAACAATCCGATTAAGCAAATTTAACCCTTATGAAAATGTCATGGTTTTCGAGATTTTGACTCTTAAAAAACTCGTGATTTTTGATGCCCATCGAAAGCCACCACTGCAAATTTAAGTATTTTGTAAATCTGTTTTTTGCAGGATGTTACCAAAAACTTTTCCTATTGAATGTAATCTACACTTATCACATGCCATGATCCTGTGGCGGTAAAAAAAAATAGCCGATATAAAGAAATTTTAGGGTGAATATTTGAGAACGTACATATTGGAGGTAAAAAAAAGTTTATTATATAAACATGATAAAATGACAAAAGGCCCGTTAATTAGGATAATGCATTAATGTATATTTCAGTTATATTTTTTTTCACGAACGGTAGTGAGAAATAATAAAAATTGTAATGAGAATTTTACGAATGGTAAGTAGAATGGATGAATGGTAAGTATATAAATGGTGTCAATTTAAACGGTAATGAGTATCGATAGGTAATGACGTAAGATATTTAAAATAGTAATTACATTTATAAGAATGAAAGAAAGTTTTGCCAAATAGAAAGCATTGTACCCTGCTTATCGAACCAAAATAAGATCAAGATTCGCTGAGATGGCTTGAAACGGGACTGGTTGCTTGTTATTTTATTAATGTCTTTTAATATGATTTTATTTATGTATGTAAATACTTTATTGTACACAAGACAAGAAAAAGAAACAATACAGACAAAACAGATTATTCATGTACAAAGGCGAACTTATCCCTGTAAGAGATGATTGATTTTGACATGTTTCAGGTTACTTTCACTCAAAAACCTCACTGCCGTTCGTTAAAATGAAATGGTAAAAACCGGCCAAGTGCGTGTCGGGCCACGCGCAAGGTAGGGTTCCGTAGTCGTCCACCCGTTACATTATGTGGACTAAAAAGTTTTCGAACTTATATTTACTATGTTTTTGACAGAATTAATAACATTATCTAAGGTTTCATTCCAATTTTTACGAAAGTTTGCTTTTGCAAAGTACATTTCTTAAGCTCGACTATTACTCGTTAACTAGTAATGTCTACTTAGCTGTGATAGTTTTCCTTTTAAATTTATCGTATATACTATTACCATGATTTTTTTCACATGCCTAATAGCCACCGTTTAGCTGGCAGGGGGGGGGGGGGGGACATGACCATAACAAAAATTATCACTTCAAAGCTTAATATCACGCCAACCGATTCTTGAATAAAAAAACGCGCTAAAAACCTTATAATATTTTTAGAGCTATCCAACGATACCCCACACATTGGGGTTAGGAAGAAAATAAAATTGCACCACCACTTGAAATGTAGGGGAGGTACCCTAAACAAAAATTTTCAAGAGTGTATTCTACCGTTTTGTCGGCGTCATCATATATACTCAGGCCAAATTACAGCTTTCTAGTATTAACGGTTACTGAGATAAACGGGGGACGGACGGACGGACGGACATGGCGAAACTATAAGGGTTCCTTCTTTACTACGAAACCCTAAAAATGGTACTTATCTAAACGGTAATTAGAAATTTGACATTTCTTTGTTATTTAGTATCAATGAAAATACCTAAAAACCTATGAAACGTTTCAATCCAAAAACAACCCAATAGTTTTACCCAGTTTAGAAAAGAAGATCGACTAAATATTGTAACAGAACTACATGAAAAACTTCGAATGGTGTGTAGAAAAAAAACAGGACAGGTTTTAATTTCCGGGCGGTATTTAGGCTCACAATTGGCGCCAAATCACTTTGTGACATGTACTGGTTACTCGAATAGCTAATACGGACTGCTCGATCGCCGTGTCGATAGTTATAATCAATATATGCCGTTATTATTTTTTTAAAGTTTCGTTCAGCTCAACGAATGGTAATTAGCGGTACACGTGGAGACATTTTTCAAACCTATAGCAAATAGTCTAAAAGTGATATTTAAGATGTTTAATTAAAATATCTATAAAAAGCAACAAATGCTGTATCCAAGCCTATAAAAATACACCATCTAGTGCATACAATTTCATCACATGAACAAACATTGTTCAATACTGGGTTTTGTGTAGGGTTGCCAACCGTCCCGCCTCAGGCGGGACGTCCCGTTTCCAGCACCTTAGAGGATGCGTCCCGCAAAGGATGCATGCGGGACGCTGATTGTCCCGTTTTCAGGCCCGGTCAGAATTTCGGAAGTCAGAAGAACTGGAGCGAACATTCATGAGTTTTGAATACTTTGATCGCGCGACTTGTATCTATCTACGCAAACACATTCCCGCGTGCAAACCTGTGCATTTACTTATTCGCTCGCTCAACAACACATCACCTTTTTTGATACCATGTCGGTGGAAAGCAAGCGTACTGCTAGCTTTATGGTATAAAAGCGGTCACCGAAGCCGACACTTCAAAAATGTACACCTAATCAACCGCGTCTAGAAAGTTAGGCTGGGTGCGTGGGTCCCGCATTTTTTAGCCATGTCCCTCAAATCTCCGACGAATGTCCCGCAAATTTGCGCTCACAAGTTGGCAACCCTAGTTTTGTGACACGACTGGTAATGAGATTTTACGATTATTTTCGTGAAATTATAATATTAATACTGAAAATATATACAAAAAATTTACAGCCCCTTATAGTACACGAAGTGTTTATTGGATAAAAATGAACATAACTAAAGTGTATGTCTGTTTTCGTAGTTCTTTACAGCGGGCCGCGCAATAAACGCGCGGGAAGGGACTGGACAGCAGTGGCGGAGCGTCCATACAACTCGATTCCCACCGGCTTGCCTAATTTTCAGCCAGCGCAGTTCTTTTACTACGGCTTATAAAGAATAAGAAAGGCAAATTATTTCCGGCTTCCCTAAGAATAATTTTGACGCGCCGCCACTGCTGGACAGAAGTTCAAAGACAAGCCGAACTTAGCATGGCGGTCGTCACGGACTGGCTGGATACAAATTTACTCACATTAAATGTTAGCAAAACCAAATACTTATGCTTCTCCAATAACGCCAGAGGTCAGCCATGTGACGACTTTTCCATACGAGTTGGTAAACAGAGTGACGGGAATGATAGTGCTCTTGAGCGTACCAATATGATTAAGTACCTTGGCATCCTACTTGACTCACATTTAACTTGGCGTCAGCACACAGAATCTTTAAAATCTCGTGTTCGAAAACTCATGTTTGTTTTTAGGCTCCTGAGAAACGTTGCATATCCCGAGTTACTAAGAACGGTTTACTTTGCTCTCGGCGAATCTATATTGGGGTATTGTAACTCAGCTTGGAGTGGAGCAGCGAAGACGATCCTGATCAGCTTGGAAAGGTCACAGCGATTTCTTCTAAAAGTCGCATTCTGTAAACCGTTCCAATACAGCACAAAGGATCTTTACATGGAGGCGAATGTTCTTACGGTACGACAGCTGTTCCTGAGGAAGATCATGTTTGCATACGGCAAAAAACACGACAAAAACTTTGACGCTGACACAAGAAGGCGCCAACGCTGGAAAATGTCGAAGTACAAGACCAGATTTGCCCAGCGTTTCAGTCCATTTATAGCCCCTCTCGTTTTGTAAGACCTACACAGCTCGCCGTCCTCCAAATAAAAGTTTTTTAACCAATCGGCTGAAGCAACATGACTACGGTAAAACCGAACTGCTCCTATCTGTCATTCGCTAAGCATTCAGGTTTCAATAATTGTATTTAAAACCAATATTAACACACACACACACACACACGCACGCACGCACGCACGCACGCACGCACGCACGCAATAGTTAGTTAGTTTAAGTGTAATAGTTTATTAAATTTACCCTGTATGAAGGCATGTTAAAACTGTAAGCTTGTTATTTTACTGGGTCCTGTAACACAGGGATTCCTAGCTCAGGACCCAAAAACCTGTATCCTGTGTAACATGTTTTTTGGTGCAATAAATATTTCTATTTCTAAAAAAAATGTACGTTTTCAAATATTCACCCTTTAAATTTAACCTACGGTTTTGATCGAGTTTAATTTTGGCACACAATATTAAAAACAGCAAATTTATTGTAGTTTTCAAAATGGAAAAACACTGCTTAATTTACGCTGCAGTTAACGAGATAATGCTGCAAAAGGAGCTCATACTACAATTATTCCATAGTTTGGAACCATAGCCCGTACCAGGCTCAGAGTTTGAATTTCGAACCAAATTCGATTTGAAGAAAATTCAAAATTCGAACTCAAGTCGGCTTTCTGGGTCCTATTTCTCGAAACTATTAGTTTACTAGTATATTAGTAATATTTTCTGTTTCTCAATAATAATTATTAGACTTCTAACTAATAGTGGTAAACTAATAAAAAACATTAGTCTGGCCTGGCTGAATACACCGATTACCCATGCCTTCTTTCCTATTAAAAAAGCGGGAAAAGTTCCCGCCGCTTTTTTATTCGTTTTTTTTTGACGTTTGCACATTGGCGGTAAAAGCGGATTGTTGCTGTTGTGGATTGAAGATATTGCATATTCAAATTATTTAAAAATGGATACAAAGTTAATGGTTCTGATGAAAATATTAGAAGCCAGAGAAGTTTTGTTCGGAAGCTTTTCTGACAAACTAAGAAAAAAAGACAAGCGGAAAAAATTAGAGGAAATTACCAAGCTGTGCCATTCTCTGGGGGTGATTTCTGCCACCAAAGATTACGATTAGATACGTGAGGGATGCCTATTGGCCAAACATCAAAAAACCACAATGGTAAGTGAATACAGAATTAATTTGTTATTGAAAATAATTATGTCTTAACTTGTTTTATCTACACCCATATAGTAAATCGACTTTAACAAGTTCAAAAACCGTAGATAAGACTCCGCTTTATAATATACTGTGCAGGAAGCTTCCCGCGGTTGCGCGCGATCCCTACAAGAACACCAAATAAGTATGTAAATACTCTTACGAGATCACGTACAACCTTAACGACACGCGCGGGCCGGCCTGTCGAGGCAAACATGGCGCACGCCGGCGAGACGTGCCCACCCGAAACACATGAAAGAGGATTTAATATATAGATGTAGATAAAGTAGTATATGCATAATAGTAGTTTATGCAACTGGTACATAATGAGGGGCATTAAAACACGAGTGTGTTTTATGAAACGAGCCGAAGAAGGCGAGTTCCATAATAAGGTCACACGAGTGTTTTAATGCCTAATTATGTACAGTTGCATACATTACTTTATCTACACACATATTATAAGTACTCTAAGATGGGTTCAGAAGCCGAAGGCAAATGACCTGCATTGCTACCAGTGCCACTGTTAATATATTTATAGTAGCCGGTATTATATAAGATATAACATTTGAAATCCTTATCCCCGAATTAGTCGAAATCAAGTAGGTATAATGACGATTTAATGAAAAAAATATTTTTTTTCTTAAAATTCAAAATTAATATAAAATTTGAAATCCTTACCCCCAAATTAGTCGAAAAGAAGATAATGACGATTTTTCGCAAAAAAAAAATTTTTTTGCTGTAAATTCAAAATAAATATAAAATTTGAAATCCTCATCCCCAAATTAGTCGAAAACGAGTATAATGACGATTTTTCGCAAAACTAAAAAAATTTTTTCGCTGTAAATTCAAAATTCATATAATATTTGAAATCCTCATCCCCGAATTAGTCGAAATCGAGTATCATTACCACTTTTTTTTTTAATTTTTTTACTTAGAACTCAGAATAAATATAAAATTTGAAATCCTCATCCCCGAATTAGTAGAAATTGAGTAAAACGACGATTTTTGTTTTTTTTTAATTTTTCATTCAAAATTAATATAAAATTTGAAAATTTTGTTTTTTTTTTATTAAAATTTAAAATAAATGTTAAATTGGAAATCCTTCTCCCTATCAAATCCCTCTAAAAAATAACCTATATCGAGCTGACCTTTCGTATCGACTCAATTTTAATTTTCCTGTTCCAAATTAAAAAAAAAACATTAAGTACTAAATAGGAAACTTTAATAAATATTATATTACTGCTGGTAATCTTCACCACAGGTAAGAAAATTTTCATAAGTACATTGATTGATGTTAAAATGAAGGTCATTTGCCTACGATTTCTGAACGCATTTTAGAGGATATATTCTTTAAATTTGGAGGAGGCCTTCACCCAATCAGGGGTCCTGAAGGAAACTACTAAAACTAGTAAAAAAAACAACATAAACTAATAATATTAACAATATAAATTTATTATTATTTATTAACTTACTACTAACATACTAAAACAATCCTTCCGCCTGCCAATCCTTGCTCGCAGCGGCAATGGGACGAGCCGCTCTGTCGACTAGTACGGGACAATCTTTTAAACACGTCAACTAGTCCGGCAGATCGAGCTCGTCTCCTTGCCACTGCGGTGTGGGAGTCGGGTCTGTGGCTGCAAGCTTTACCATCGCCAACCATAGGTACGCTTTTAGATAATAACACCTTCCGGCTAGCCGCCAGTCTACGGATAGGGACAGTAACAAATTTGCCACATCGCTGTCAATGCGGCACAATGGTAGACAGCCTGGGCCATCACGGTCTCTCTTGCGGCAGGAGTGCTGGACGCATACCCCGGCACGCCAGCATTAATGATGTTATCCGGAGGGCCCTTGCGAGTGTCAAGGTCCCGGCCGTGCTAGAGCCAGTCGGTCTAGCGAGAGACGACGGAAAGAGGCCCGACGGCATGACACTGGTGCCTTGGAGAATGGGTCGGCCGCTGGTCTGGGATGCAACCTGTGTTGATACCCTTGCGCCGTCCCATCTCCAAGGAACCACGAAGAATGCTGGCTCTGCCGCTACTTCAGCTGAGGACCTCAAACGCCGAAAATATGCTACACTTGGCAGTGGATACATATTTGAGGCGTTTGGGGTCGAAACGCTGGGGCCGTGGGGTCCAGGTGCGCGCCAACTCTTTAAAGATTTGTCGGCGCGCCTGGTAGACACATCCGGTGACCAGAAGGCTGGCCAATATTTCGCTCAGCGAATAAGCATTGCCATCCAACGTGGCAATGCAGCCAGCCTTCTGGGCACACTGCCCATTGACGGCGATCTCAGCCAAATTTATTATTTGTAGTTTTAATTTTATATTTTGTAAATATTTAGTTTAAGTTTTTTTATTGTTGCTAATTTGTAATTTTTTATTCAAATAAATTTACATACTAGAAATAGAACTAAAACATACATATTACAAATAAGATGCCACTGTACACTTACTGCAAGGAATAAAAGGCTTTTTTATTTTTTATATGTATATTTTTTTATTTATTCTTTAAATGCAAAAAAGCTTAGTGTGTATACACTATAACGTTATATTGTGTTTTTTAAGGATGATGAACAAAACCACTCGAATTTTCTCGATTGTCGTATGTAGATATTCAAAGTACTTAGTTACACGAAGGCCTAAAATAAATTATCAATTCTTCTAGTTTTGTGCTCGTCAAACGAAATCTTTCGTTAAACTGGAACGTGGATTGAAACAATTCGTACGTATTTCGGTTCAAAAAGTTTCGTCGACGGTGAATTAATATTATTATACCTTTCACCGTCGGAAGCATCCGAGTCAGTCCACATTTTATAAATTTGTTTAGCAATGTGACGCTAATAGTTTCAAATAATATTTTTTACTAACCTTCAGAGACTAATAGCTTCTTTATTAGTGTTTTTTACAAGTGTCTTTATTTTTCTTTTTATTTGTGAAACGAAAACCCAAGTAACACTAATAATAATAGTTAATAATTATTAGGTAATGACTAATAAATAATATTTTATTAGAGTAGCTTCGAGAAACGTAAAAGTCAAATCGTAAACAATTAGATTAGCCTAATTCTTTGTACATTATGTACTCATCGTACTTGTAGAACGGGCGCTCAATAAGCCAGTTTTTTTTAAACTAGTAAGTTTCGAGAAATAGGGTTAAAGATTATTGACAAGTTGTAAAAACGTTGTATTTGTGCGATGTATTAGATTCATTAGGTATCTGTTATCCAACTATTACGCCCACGTGTTATAGATGAATCCATGCCAGAAATTTATTTATTATTGAGTATTCTCCCCGATACTGGTAAAATTTTCGTTTTTTGAAGAAAGTTTTCCTTGCCCTCTGCTGAATTGTAGTAATACTAATTCATATGTAACTATTGCAGCTGCCACCTACAAATAACACTTTGCAATTTTATTCTACTTTCATTAGTAGTATTAGTACCTATATACTATAGGGTAACAGCACCAGTAATGGACAAGGACACAAAGATGCATATAAGCACTTACCCGCTAAGTTATAAACCTCTATTATGAAACCTATTTTAGCTAAATAGGTAAAAAGTGACAAGTGAAAGTGAGAGATGTAAGACTCGCGGGGTAAATCAGAATACATATTTAGGCTCGTAATATATTTTAATTTGACCAATCACAATACTTCACCATAGTAAATCCAACAATAACAATACACTAAATCAACTCTTTAAAAAACCGGCCAAGTGCGAGCTAGACTTCGCACATTTAGGGTTCCTAACAGTGGCGGTACGGTCATATTAAGCCCAAATTAAGGCCTGAATTGCGTTACGAAAATTAGCACAGATCAAAAATAAATAGGTATAATATTTACATTTAAAATCCGCGCGCTTATAAATCGACCATTTCATTGGACTCCTCGCGTGACCCTGAACTTGCTGAATTGCCGTGCGGAACCAACGGTCTTATTCTTTTCGAACGACAAGAATGTGTGGAACACATTTGCTGGGGCCATAAAGCGTCATATGAATTCTCAAAAACATATGAACGCGGGTAGTTAATATCATTCAGCAATTTTGGAAAACAGAGGATTGAAACCGCGATATCGCGTCAACTATGTGTAGAAATTTCGAATCATAATGCGAGAGTTGAGAATAATCGCAGGGTTTTTCAAAGGTTAGTCGACGTTGTTTCTCACTTGGCACAGCAGGAACTTCGTTTTAGAGGTCACGATGAGTCCAAAAGTTCATTAAATAGAGGCAATTTTTTTTTAAACTTGTGTCGTTTCTTTCCTAATACGATGGTTTTTTTAGAAAAACACATTCAACAAAGCGACAAACCCGTAACCGGCCCGAGCTATTTATCAAATAAAGCAATCATTATAGACGAAACTCCCGACGTCAGTCACAGAGAACTATTGTGCTTGATCCTTAAAAAAAGTCCTATTTTGGAAACGAAATTCATGATCGCTTTTTGGGATATGTAAACGTGTCTCAAAGTCGCACAGCAGACGTACTATCTAATATTATTTTAGAACTAGTCCAAAAACATGAATGCTCCGCATAATTGGTAGCGCAGAGCTACGATAGCGCTAGTGTCATGCCCGGTGTAAGAAATGGAGTTCAACACAAAGTAAAAGGTGTTTGTCTACAAGCAATGTACATTTGGCGTAATGCACACATTTTATCCTTGGTATTGTCTAAATCATGTGTGGCGATTACCGTGCGCACGATACCGGACCGATACCTGGTATGCGCAACATTACCGATTTCTCGCACAATCTATGTAACTAACAAAGTTTTAGTAAATTGGATTTAGTTAAAGCGTACTATCAGGTTCGTGTCGCATCTGAAAACATTCCTAAAACGGCAATTACGACCAATTTCGGCCTTTTTGAGTTCCCATTCATGAGTTTTGGTTTATAGAACGCGGAGCAGACTTTTCAGCGCTTCATGGATGAGATTCTGAGAGGTCTTGATTGTTGTTTTTCTTATATAGATGATGTGTTAGTGGCATCTGCAAACGAGGCGGAGCACCAGGAACATAAATTTACGTTTGATTTTTGAACTTTTAGCGAACACGGGATTTTACTAAATCCTAACAAATGTGTATTCGGCGTTCCAGAAATTGAATACCTGACCTAGGAAGGCTCTAAATCTATCGGAGATAGGCTCAAGGTAGTGCAAGATTTTCCTCAACTCAACCCAAAACGATTAGAGAACTTCGACACTTTCTAATCGCAATTATTTTCTACGGGCGTTTCATTACTGGCGCAGCCAAGCTGCAGGCTTCGCTGCATCATTAAACGGCAGCGAGGGTCAACGCCGCAGAGGTTTTAGTGGGTATTCCCTTCCCCTGGGGAAGGGCGAGTCCCACATACGCCCCTCAAGCCTCAAGGAAGTTAAAACCAGTCCAAACTAAATACTGCGCCTTTGACCGGGAATTATTATCAATTTACGAGTCGGTTAAATAGTTTCGTCACATTGTTGAAATGAAACCTTTCTTTATTTTGAAAGACTACTATAATTTCAGCGTTTCAAAAACTTCATGATTTTCTATTTTATAATAATAATAACCTCATGATTCCTGCTTCTCACGACAGTTTAGGTATTTAGACTTCATTTCCCAATTTACTACTGACATAAGGCAACATAAGGTACCTCGCTGGCGAGTTTAATG
This sequence comes from Cenopis cana, assembly GCA_951800055.1. Classification (NCBI taxonomy): domain Eukaryota; kingdom Metazoa; phylum Arthropoda; class Insecta; order Lepidoptera; family Tortricidae; genus Cenopis; species Cenopis cana. The sequence goes on along the minus strand of OX637471.1, from coordinate 19,265,025 downwards.
TCGCAGCTGACGCACTCTCAAGAATTGATGCAGTTTCTGATGGATTTGACCCCTATATTTTAGCTACATTCCAAGCCACGGATATGGAACTCCGTAACTTAATCAGAACCGGGTCATCTCTTAACCTGCAGCAAGTGCCTTATGCGAATACTAAACTGTTTTGTGATACATCCGGCCCTATTACTTAAACGACCTTATATAACCCCACTTTCGATTCTTTCGAAAGACAATATTCGACTCTCTTCATCGGTTTAGTCATCCTAGCGTAGCGTTACTGAACGTTACGTGTGGCCAGGAGATGGGAAAGACTGTCCTAATTGGGCCAGAACTTTCATTCCATGTCAAATTTCTCGGCACGTCCACTCACGATTTTAATCCTCCTTCAGCGCGATTTTCACACGTCCATTTGGATTTGATACGCCCGATCGATGCCTAGTTCAGACGGTTTTAAGTACTACGTGACTGCCGTCGATAGATTTAGTCGATGGCCTGAGGCAGTTCCGATTGTAGATATAACTGCGGAAAGCGTCACGAAGGCTTTTATAACTACGTGGATAGCTAGATTTGGATGCCCTGATAAGGTAACCAACTAACAAAATAGAGGTAGGCAGTTCGAATCACACTTGTTTCGTCAAATTTGAATGTGTCATGCAAACGATACCTGGACAGAGTCTCTTCCACTAGTAGTAAAATTTAACCTACAAATAATTTTACTAATATGCCTAAGCAGAATATCTGCGACGTTTTTTGCAGATTTTAGGCGCGAACTAAACGCCACGGGGGCTGGAATTTCGATCAGGTGTGGTTAATTAAACCATTAGGTTTTTAGTTAAACGATTTGAGTACAGATTCATATTTCATAACTAGTTATAAAAGCAGAATCATATTTCTCCTTTTTTAACTATTTTCAAATGTCAGTTAAGAGAAGCCACTTTTTATTCAATTTTAATAAGTTATTCCATCAGTTATCGAATAAGTAATAAAAAGTGTTTTTTCTTAACTACTTGTGAAAGTGGACTGAAGGGGTGCCTGAAGGATATAATATATATGTAGAAGAGTCGATTGAAAATAAGTGTAACATCAATCAGCGTATTGGCGCCGAAATTAACTTACGAGCGAGCAATGACCCGCAGGCAGTCGTCGACATCAAGCGCTCGCCAGTGCCTCAGCCATCAACGTCGTCGTACAACGACCCTCAGCCATCTACGAGTACGGCACTTAAATTGGATGAGCAATTACAAAACCGCCTCAGTCTACCACAGTTGTCTCCGACTTTCACTCGGCAGACGAGTCAACATACAATAAAATTATACCAGGACTAACTCTGTCATTAAATATAAAAAAATTATAGACTTAATTTTTTTTTAAATACATATTTTATTATATTTTCAAATTTTTATTTTATTTCTCGCAATCGAAGTGAAAAGTAGAGTGTATAGTATAAATAATATAGTAAAGTGTAATAATGTATGGTCTAAAAGCCATATTAATAATATTAGCTAAGTTCGGACGGGAAAATAACCATCTCATGGCTTACTTTAGACATCTTAGGGACTAAACGTTACAGAGGTTTGTAAGGGTTAAGGCAAATGAGGGTTATTTTTATACTACAGTAAATTTAAAAGAAGGTCCTATGTTTGCCAATTTAAATCCATAACTGGTGCCGTTACCTCACATACTAATCTCGTAGTACACAGGTAGCACTTGACGGTACGGACAAGGTTATTGAGACAGCAATGTTCAACGAATTGCGTTGCCTTCTTAAGAACCCAATATATTTTAATCAATTTCTAAATTCAGTATCATTATAGTAATCAACAGGGTTCTGTTCTGAGCTTCCATAGCAAGAGTGGTGTACAGATAGAGTTACGTATATTAAGTCGAAGTCCTTAGTACGGATTTGCCGAGACAGTTTATAATCTGTTCGTAATTATTTAGTGTAATTTCTAAATAGGTAGTGTTCGGTGGATAGTACTATTATTAAGATTCAAAAAACCTACCTTTAAGATCATGTTTCTTGTGACACGAAAAAATAATCCACTGAGTGCAAGTTTGGTGTAAGTAACTTGGTGCATGATGCGTTGAATCTGAAACGGGAAAATTTACATCTTTATTCTAATTTCATAGTAGGTAAATAACTTTATGCATAAACATATAATTTGCAATATGCATCCGATTTGTAACTTACGTATGCGGATGCGGCTTAATTAGTGATGAGTTACTAAATTACTTAATCGGATGAATACCTATTATGATAGTTACTATGAATACTATCGCATTCGTAAGTGACGTTCGTTTGAGGCGGGTAAGCTATGCCTAGCGGACATTCCTGTACCAGGCACTCGTAGGTAATGTGATAGAACGTGAAATGAAAATACCTACCTCCACGTTGTACTTTGAAGATGGTATATTTCTCAACGCAAATATTGGCTTTTGACCTGCTGCATGTACATTAGACGCTAGCAGAGACATGATCACCGCTCTCAGGATAAGAAACAGGAAAGAGAATGAATAATAAACTGAATGTGCAACGCCATTAAGAGCTCTGAAATTAAAATTGCGAGTATACTATTTAGTGGCTGGCATCTGTACGGAACAAGAAAAGGGAACATACGGCGTTTAATGAACAAAAGATTTCCTTTGTCAAGATTGATATCTATAGTCTAAAGATGCAATTACGAAGTAGAGACCCCCGGATTTTTCACGTGGTAAGAAATGGGGGGGGGGGGGGGGTCCAAACATAGCAGCCGACCTGTACATTTCAAACTAAGCTGACTCCTTCCTTATATCTACTAAGGCAAGTTTGGTATCGTTTTCGTATAAAAGGAATACACCGACATCATTTCTGATTGTACATTTTACTATTTTGGAACAATTTTCTGACTAAAATCGCAAATTTATACATTTTTAATTATTACTTTTTGATTCAGCGCTCTGATATTGGATGTAAAAAGTTGATTTAAATAATGAAATAAATACTATAAGAAAGCTCGTTTTATGCAGATTCTAAATATATAAATATTAATATAGCTCTGCCTACAAAATCATGACAGAAAAAAATTTCATGGGTCGCAAGACGGCTGCGCGGGCGGATCGGTAAGTACCGAAATACGTTACTAGCTACTGGGTACAGTCACCGAATTGAAATGTTTTCCACTTTTAAGAGTAAAAATAACTAATAGAGAATCTTACCTGACTATACCGACGTGTCTGACTAATAACAATGATAGTTCCTCTAAGTTATTTTCAGGTTTTAAAACGATGACTGTGATAAAAATTACACTGTAATATTTTATGGATTTTAGTTTCAGTATGCATGCGCTTAGAGCAGCCTATCAAGCAGGTCACTTGTGGGGACAAACTTTAAATGACACACAATATATACCCTCCCTAACAGACGAGTGGATAAAAGGAGGAACAGTGGCAGCCCGTATGGACAACCCAACACAGAATCTGGAATGCGGCACGAGAACTTAGCTGCAAGAATGCCATGCACGCTGCTTCAAGACCTGTGGGTAGTCGCAAATGCGATTACTGATGGTTTTAAATGTGTGTTCAGTGTGGACCAGGGGTTTCAGCAAAGATGACGTCGAGGAGGCCGAAGAAGGAGAGTACAACATCTTTATCAGTTTTTACTGGTCCTGGGTTTAAAAAATCATAACTAACTTCAAAAAAGATGAGGTCCTGTGTTCGACTGTAAATATTTTTTAGATATGTTCACAAATATCTTTGCTAGTTTAAGACCGATATATCGCGTTTTTTTTTGGTTTGGAAGGGGCTGCCTCAATGATGTTCTCTTTTAAATTTGGTCAAGATCTGATAAAGGGATCCATGAGAAAATGGACACTCTTCATCTTCAATTTACAAAGGTATCTCCGCGGTATATGAATACTAATTATTACTTACAAAGTGGACCAATATCATTTTTTTATTATTATTAATAAGGCTGCACTTTTAGGGTGATCCAATATTATTTTGGACAGGATCCGCTAATGTTAGTTGGCATTTTTTTTTAATTTAGCCGTTATCCATATAGTTCATGGAGTTCGAATTTGTACTATATAGATTTTAAAAATTCTTTTTGTAATAGAAACCTACATTAGTCCTTAATAACATAAGCTAAGACTTTTTGTAAATCGTTAACTAGTACGAAGCAGGGCGGCTCTCTAAAATTTGATAAATTTTTACGTGAAATTTTAGGGCGAAATTGATATATTTCATTGTTTTTTTAATATATTAAGACGTGAATTGGCATGAAATATGTTTTTACTGAGTTAATAAACCCACCACTACGATTCCAAGATCACAAACTATGTTTTTTAATTAATTTGATTTTTGTTCAATCTTATAATTTTTAATTTTTTTAATACTTCCACAGTAGGTAGGTATATTTTTGAAATATATATTTTTAAATATGATATTAACAGGGTTTTCTGAAGACCTAGTTTTTTTCCAAAATGTGTAGGTGTTTTTTAAGTTATGCCCATTTTTCTGTTTTCAGTATGAATGAAAAATTACCTATTTTTTGTTATTTTTCGAAAATTTTGTATGGAATGGTACAAGATAATTCCATAAATGAATTTAGCATCCTTGATTTACTCGACATTGACACCCAACTTGACCCAGTAGCTTAACTGGCGCAGATATCAAGATTAACCTGGACTCACCCACTTCGAAAATCCATCTCTGGGTCCTAAAGGACCTACCCTGATACAGGAAATCTTTTGTTCACGAAATGCCGTATAAGTCCTCTTACCGAGGCCACTAATTGTGTCTTTCTCTAGACTTTGTTTTGCCTTCTAGTTACTTTACGAAAACAAAACGGAAAGTTCTTAATCACAGGCAAGTATAATTTTAAAACAAACAGAAGTTCGGGACCGCGGCATGTTTTCGTACAGTATTTAGTATGTAAACATAGGGTCATACAGTGGAATGGCCTTGTATGTATATCCAAGTTCTTGTACCTATAATTTAGTCAGCTATGAATTCTTAAGCGTAGTGGCACCAATAACCAACAAGAATCAATAACCGACACTTTTTTATCTAATTAAATAAGAGTAGGAAACTGATTTCTAAATATGGCAACACTGCCACAGACAGCATATTTTTTGACTGGAACCCTATGGAACTATGAGCGAACTCTGCCATTTTATAGGTTATTCACATTATAGGTAAGAACCAAATGTGTTATTATTATTTGACTTCACATCACATCTGTCGTTAGCATTTGTCATTCATGAAAATAGTAATAGACCTAACTGAAATATAAGACAAAAAACGGGATCCTATACATGTACTAAAAATGTAAATCATCAACGTTAATAGATTTAATATTACAAGTCATGGTAACATCTGATATTAGGTTGTAAACGCGACCTTTTTCGTTCATCACTGTAACTTACGCATCTAATCCTTTTTGGCTGCATCTATGAAATCCCGAATATCCCTGGCTGTAAGAAAAAAACATTACTAAAAATGGCGTTGGACAGTAACATATTTTAATAAATAAGTAGAAATGTACATACTTAAGTGTGTTGAATAGCTGAAGGCAGATATAGAAAACATCGACGAAGAATGCCAGCAGAACAAAATAGCTTAACTTCGTATCCACCAGCTTCAGCAGCGATACTAAATGGCAATATCTTATTCGTATATTTCCCCAAGAACAGGACCTCTTAGTTATGAAAAAAAAAAGTGATATCGATATTAGATCAATCATATTTTTGTAATAGAACTATAAATAACCATGATATCTAATTCAACGCTACATACAAGTATTGACCTAAAAAATATAAATATTTTAACATTCAGCGTATCGATAGATTTTGCCCTCGCTACACGAACAGTAATAGAAAAACCAATTGCTGTAATACAGGTCATGCGATGCTTAGGTAATAAAGGTTTTTACTAGTTTTTAAAAAGTACGATAAAAAAATAAGATTTACTTTTGCCTTGGTGAATTTGCAGCTAATTAGTTCATTTAAATAATTGCAGTAAGATGTAAGGTAAATACTAAAGCCCATTATAAATACATCGGTGAAACTCCAAAGAAATGTTGTCTGCAGGTTTGCAATCTGAAACACGAATAGGCACATTGTCCTCATTTCAAAGCAAAACACATACATTTATAATCCTCTATTTGTATGTTTTTTATGGTATCTTTCGAACCAGTTTTTAGAGACGATCAAATGTTTGTTTGGGACCAACTACAATTAGAGCAACATAGTAGACGAAAATGCGAGGCAAAGTGCCGAGGACCGAAAACGCTCCATACTGATTGACCGAGAAATGTGACGTCACGATTTTATAGCCTCGTAGGTACAGTCAGAAGCAGAAGTAGCTATGCAATCGAGGTGCTCAGAAAGAGGTGTACGTTTCAATTGTCAAAAAGATATTGACTGCTAGGCTAGCATTTACCCATGAGCGGTAGCACGTTACAAATATCTGAGCAGTCAGTATGCAAAAAGTTCTACACACATTACAGATTATTAACACCTTAGCACTCGGAAAACCAATGGTATCTAAGCAGTCAATATGTCAATAATATCTGAACAACTTAAAAGAAAAGTTTACACAACATTACCTCTAAGTAAGATTGAATATTGATTAGAAAGTGTCTAAAATTGATCTAACTTTCAGGCAGGGGATGTAGGTACACATATAGTCTAGAAAACGAACTAGAAAACGCGTCTCTAAACTGTGCAAGCGGAAAATCATGTAACAGTTGGGGTGACAACGTTATCCCCATATTTGAGCCGGAAGTATGTTATACCGGAAAAGGTGCATCCCATACAAATGTTTTCGTTGTACATTTGGTAAATCGTTGTTTCAGTACCCTAACTATGGTTCGATTGTTATGGGTTTGTGATATGCCGTAAAGGACAATATTTGTCATGGTATCCCGAAATTTTCGACCCTCCAGCTCCAAATCTTTCTCCGCCATCTTGAAAAATCTGTCACTTTTTTCAGTTTTTTGCTTGTACTGTCGTTAAAGTTCATTTTAGTGCTAAACATATTTCGGCAATATTGTAGAACACAAAATTTGCTAAAACTTTTAGCTACAAAGATTTTTTCCATGACCCCTCCCTAGGGACGAAGAAATGACAGGAGATATCTGCTGATAAAAGAATAGGATTTTATACCTAACTAGCTGTTGCCCGCAACTTCGTCTGCGTAGAGCTCGGTCATCGCGTTAGAATTTTATCGCTATTCTTTTATTTCAGGCGGTTACCTAGTTATCTCTGTTCTATACAAACTTCCACTTCCTTAAGGGATGGGATGAAAACTATCCTATGTCCTTTCCTCGGACTCGAACTGTATTCACACCAGATTTCATCTAAATCGGTTCAGCAGTTTAAGCGTGAAGGGGTTACAGACAGACATACAGAGTACAGACATACTATAGCATTTGTAACAACAATCCACAAATCCTGAAATCAGTTTAGTTATATTTAAACAGAGAGTCTCTGTAAGAAATTTGAAATACCTCACTTAAAAAAATATTTGCTCCCCATACAAACTTTGAACCCCTTTTTAACCCCTTTAAGGGATGAATTTCGAAAAACGCTGAAATTACTTTTTTTGTATTATTATAAGGAACTTTCATACAAAGTTTGAAGACTCTCACTTTAAAAAAACATTGCTCCCCATACAATATTTCACCCCTATTTGCAACCCCTTAGGAGACGAAAATTTTGAAAACGCAGATATCACTTTCATTGTCTTATTTTAAGGAGTCTTTGTACAAAGTTTCAAGTCTATACCTTTAAAAAATTATTGCCCCCCATACAAACTTTGCACCCCTGTTTTACCCCCTTAGGGGTGGAATTTCCAAAAATCCCGTCTTATCCCTTGCCTCCGTTATATAACCTAACTATAGTGTAAATTTCAAATTTCTAGGACGGGCAGTTTCGGCGGGGTGGTGATTAATCAGTCAACCATCAACTTTATATAGATATATATAGAATATAGATGAGGGAACCACGGAATATTTTATTATTCCGCGGAGGGAACAGAAGGAACAGCAATCTACGTAATATAGCTTTTTGAAATGAAATAATAAATTACCTCTAGCAACATTGCTTTCCATATTGCATATGAAACATGGTCGTAGATGTAGGGCATTCTAAACTTGACGTAGCTTTCAAATACTATTGCAGAAAATGAACCATCGTCAACACAGTCCATTACAAGGTTGATGACAAATACACAGGACAGGATGTTTTCCACTGAAAAAGAAACCATCATTGAATAGGTCTAGAATTTGTCGCACGGCACGGTACCGTAGGAGAAAATGGTCATTACGCACGTGGACCAATTTATCCTAAGGGCCGATTTTCCAATTTCAAATTGGAAGAATAGCAACTTTCGTAGGATTGAAATGAAAAGGCTGGTACCGACAAAAGTGGTATCAAAAGGATAGGTTTTTGAAGAAAAATTTATTTTTTCATACATATAATTTATGACGTCATAAAAACTCATTCCACCACTTTAGGAAGCGACAACATGCATTTTGATAATCAGTAAACGATGCTGATTCCAACGATACCACTTGTCGATATAAACCTTTTCAGTCCTACGAAAATCGTAAATAAGGCACGCACTTTCGACAAATTGGCCTCTCGACTAAATCCTCGGATAAAAGTATCTGTCAGATAAATGTTTGCTGTGCTCCTTTCTCTCGTATGACATTAGAAAGTGACATTGATAATTTTAAAGCACGAGTAATTTTATTTGGCGATTGAGAAAGCGACCCGTATTCTATACACAGCATTGCTGTCTCATAGCTAATGCACTGCAATGCTTTGTATGAATGATCATCTTCACAGTTAAACAATTAATTATTGTATTCTATTCTAGACTGTGAACTTAATATTACCATAACACTATACTTCCTTTGGTCCATAGCCTAGCGAAATCTCAAGCGTTCCTGAGACACGCAGCCGCCCATCACCATACGCTATAGTAGGGGAAGTAGTGTCACCCAATGTATGGGAGGTCCACATTTTGGTATCGTCAGGAGGGGCTTACTACCGTGTCGTAATCGCGCCGCGCAAAGTACATGCGGCCGCCGGCTCACACGTTGTGTGACTATTCAGAGGTTGCGGCGCAGCGTTACGGATCGCACGCGCCCGCGCTGCTGCGCTGTTGTACAATCATTAAATAAATCGTTTCGCTTTGTATCCCCTGCGCGGTATTCACGTAACGTTTTCGACCGTTAGTTAAAATGTCAAATCCCATACTAAAACTGACATTAAATACGTACCAACGGTAGTACATATTATCGTTACGTGATTACCCCGCTGGTTACATGTATGGAGTGCCCCCTCCCCCTACTTTAATATTTTTTCGTCATTTCACATCACTTTTACGTAGCGGTTCATACGAGTAGAACACATCTTCCTGCCAAATGTTTTAATAGGGATGTTGACTCAAAATTTATTAATACTCCATACGAAAGAATACATATAACTAAGCCAAAAAGTGAAAATCCTATTCAAATTTCTCAAAAAATAACGAAACTACAACGGTTAGAATGTTTTTAGTTAGAGAGAAAACGCTACAGGTCAGTGACGTCACTGACCTCGAGCGCCATAGTAAATGACGATCGTTCAATACAACGGGGCGTTTTGCGGAAAAGGGACAGAAAATCCCCCCTCCTAAAACTTTGAAGACTTATAATTATGTAATTATTTATTCTTCTGGATTACTTTTTTCACTATTTGATAGAGAATTTGATCCTTTTTCGAGAAAATTCGGATTCATTGATTTTCTTATTTGGTGTCAACATCCCTATTGCATTTGTAGTGCTTATAGTCTCCGAGTACGTCGGCTGTCACATACAGACAAAAAGACGGACGGACGGATTCCGTTTTCACCATTTTGGCTTTGGAACCTTAAAAGTACTATTCGTAATTGTATTGTAAACAAAGTGTTGTTTACAATACAATTACGAATAGTACTTCAGTCTATTTTAATATATGTACTTTATTATTATTAGTAGTGACTAATAATAATAAAGTACATATATTAAAATAGATTCTCGCTGGTGGTAACCCTAGCGCTGAGGGCGGGGCCTCGAAAGAGCGCGTTGCGTGCGATAGAAAGAGATGGCCACGTTTAGGCACGTTTGGCATACCTAAACGGAGGATTTGTTAACAGAGAAACTTCTGTACTTGTACTATTACTTATTCTGTGGTATCGTAAAATGTGGACCTCATGACACTACTCCCCTACTACTAGCAGATCACACTCCGGTGCTGATACTAGGAGAGCGTACAGTAAAGCCAGGGCCAATGCCAGCCTAATTAAAAGTTAGTCAATATGGAGAAGTTAATATTTATAAAAATCTAAAAGGAAATGATTCCTTGTTACACTACGGCTATCGTTAATAGAATCAAATACTCGCGATCATTGATCATACGACAATATGGTGATATGTAAAAAAAATGAATTCAGTGCAGCGGTGACAATAAACAAGCTGTAGAACGAAAATTCTACGACAAATAATATTTTTAAAATGCGGTCAGAATGCAAGACTGAAGTAAGAATGGTCACACCCGACAAAGTTTTCTATAACCAGGTCAATCAGGTGCTATTAATTAGCTAGTATTTTCCATTTGACGATAACAATCAAACTGTCTCTAACCTATAGCTAATCCAATAACTGTAAAAGCAACAGCATTCGATTTGTAAGTGACTTTCCTGGCGCTTCCATCTGATAAAGAATGTTCGACCCTTGAACCTTTTCCCAAGAAGTCAGCATAACTTATTGCAAAATGAAGGAACAAAACCGTCGAGGCCATCCCGCTCCCATAAAATATGAAGCTAGCTACAAAATGAAGGTTGATATCAATGCTCAGGCAGAAATAACATTTAATACTTTAATGAAAAATACTACTGAATTTAAGACGTACAAAATGTAACCAAAGTCAGTTGGTGAGTTAATAATTGAAACAAGCTGAATCCAACCAAAATGATTTGTCCAATCATTGTGGCACCGTAGTATAAGGCGTAAGGAGACCATATCTTGAATCTGCAAAGTCAATAAGAGGGAATTAGTGTTTGCAAATATTACCTATTTTCTGTTTATTATATAAAACCCCTTTATTCAGTTCAACCAGGCCCAAAGTGCTAGTATCTACTATATCCATTGTATTTGGGTTTATATGTAAAGATCTGAGAGGAAAACGATTTAACGACGATTAAGAATTGAATGCCGCGGTAATGGAACATTTTGACAGCAAAGAAGAATAGTACATTACTTACCAAGGGCGATAAAACAAAGAATGTCTCAGATCGCAGGTATTTTACGCCCGAGCCGAAGGCAAGGGCGATAAATATGCGATATGAGGCTTTCTTTATTATCGCCCGTGGTAAGTACAAAATTTTATGTCACCCCCTGGCCAGGAAGTGGGTTTTTTCGCGCGCGGAGCGTGCGATAATGGCCACTTTATGGCTAGGTGTGACATAAAATTATTTTTATTGGGGGTTAAAGAAATTAATTGACCGATCTTCTAAGTGCATAGAGATAGGGGGTGAATATATTGAAAAATAAAAATATTATTAAATTCGTAACTTTTTGTTTTCATACCCATACCGAGAATATATTGAACGCCCCTCATACATAGGTAATATTACCATGTACATGTTGTGCAAGGTTGCAAACTTTATAGCCTTTTACTTTGTATGGTGTGGTTTTTATACGTTCTTATGTCATATTTTTGATGGATTCATTATTTATATAGCAGCGCCTATTTATTGAATAGTTAATACTTAAATAGGCTGGTTGATAGATGATTGTTATGGAACTATCGAATGTGTTTAAGGTATGCACCTGGTTATGTATAGAGATGGTTCTGAAGAGGCGGTATATTGGAAAACAATTTCTTACATTTATTGAACAGCTATAACAATCATTGTAAAACTTTTATTTGTCACAATTAAGTATTAAAAATATTACTCATAATAATGATTAAAAAAGTCTAATGTCAATACTAGTTAACGAAAGTGGCTATACATGTTTCTGCCCTTGCTCATTATTTTAATACTTTTCTGCTAGATATAGCAGAAATGTACCACTATATTACCTTCGCTAAAATCGGGATTTCCCTACTCGTATTTTGGCAGGCCTCGGCAAGCCTCGACGTGCTAGGCACCTCACCAGCCAATCCCTTACACTGTTTACATATTACCATGAAGGTACCAACTTTACCTTAACTTTTCAATATCAACCTGATTCAATCCCTCAACCGGAAAGAATCCTGCCCATCTGCAAAGCCGCATTGGATATTGCATATAAAGGTGCATCATACAGTATTTGTTATTGGATAAGTAATTTATTTTCATTTTTCTATTTGAATGTGATAATTCTAGTACTTAATTCCAACTTAACGGGTAACACTGCTAGTCTTTAATTACACTACGATATTTTCACTTCAGACGTTCATAATAACTTTCAATAATATTGGTATAACGGCCTGTCCACATTACCACGGCGCGGCGCCGTAAACGTGAAAAGGCACGGCACCGAGCCTTACCGCCGCCGCTATGCGTCAAGCTATGTATATGTCAGGATTTAATAATATTATGACTGTTTACTTATCAAAGTTAAAATAATATTTTTTCGTTCTACAAGTCTTTCTATTATTACGTCGAAATATGGTCTGTTTGTGTTTTTAGTAAACATAAACATCTGCTCATAAATGCAACAAATTGTAAATCGATAGCGGTTTATATCGGTGATTGTTTATCGAGACAAAATGTTTGTTCTCATAATTCAGTGCAACGTTAAATTGTAAGTGGTGATCTACTTATAAATAGTATACTTGTAATATGACGAATATGGGTTATTAACACATTCAAATTCGGTAGTTCTGATTCATGTCGACTTAAATTGTTTATGATGTTGGCCCAATGAATAATCCAAGTTTGGGATCTCGAGCGCCGAATGGAACTTATTGTCCCCCGCGGATACTAACTACAAAGTATATACTATATCTATGGCGGATACGAAGTAAATCCTGACACATTGCGCAACTATGAAGTTTCTGAATAATGACAATGTCAACCATAGGAAAAAAAATACATATTTACTTATTGCGTGTGACAGAATAGTGAGTGGCAATAATATCACAGACAATATATCGATACACGTTAAGAAGTTCGTATAGCCAAAAAAATTGTTTATGATTTAGGATGATGTCCATTAATGTAAATAAAACGTACCTATTACTAGCGTTGAAAATTCCGGAAAAAATCAAATGATTTTCAGAAGTTTTTGAAAGTTCGTTTTTTTCCGTTTTTTCGGGTTTTTTAAGAAAAATAAGAAATAAATCATTACATGTCATATATTTTTAATCACTGTCACTCTCATGATCTATTTCACTCGTTTCTGTGTCCGTAATCATAATCATAATATCTTTATTTTGTAAATGTCGTATTGTCGGTGTAGTCCGTTTGTAGTTGCAAATTAGCCCGAAAAATATTAAATTATTAAGCCGTAGAGAGAGGTAGGGCACAGCAAAATGTCATCTTGCTCGAATTTGGAACAGCCCAATTGGGGAAGTACCTCCGCCTTGCAGACTGCCGCCTTGAAGACCACAGCAATAATAACAGTAGACCTACTGTTGACCTACAACACTAAATACTTGTATTGTATAGTATTTACTATACAAGTATATAGGATTTTGAAATAATAGCCAAAACCTAAATCATAGGTTTTAATTAGCAAAAGTTGACGTAAGTGAATGACAATAATAAGGTGACACAAATGTATAGAAAATAAGAAATGCAAAAGAGGTTTGCTACATAATTAATTACAAATATTAATAAATAAATGCGTTTGTTTCTTTATTACTAACCTCTAGGAATGGAACTCTTTTTACCTAGAGAAAACTTTTTGAATTTTAATGCAACGTTATTTTTTATTTACTATATTTCCTGTCAATAAGTAAATTCAATGAAACGTCAATAGGTATGATAAAACAAATTTAAGTAGGTATTGCCTTGATCACTTCCAAAGGTTGATAATTTTGGTTGTGCTAAACTTGTGCATGTTTTTGGCTATTAATACCTAGTGCCACCCCCCATCTCACCCATTGACCAAGGGGCAGATTGAAGCAAGGGCTTGTTAACTTGGAATTTTCTTACTATTTGGACTTGTTATAATGCCGAAACGATCGAAGAAATTCGTTCTTAACAGTCAGTCTCGTGAGCTTATCATACGTGTTCGTGACTATTTTGAACGAGAAGCTCAAAACGGCGGACCGATATTGCCCGTGACATCGGTGTTGGATCGAGTTGCAGATGCTCTCGACATCAGCAAAAAAACTATTATAAAAATCACGAAAGAAAAATTGGGTGAGACAGGCATGGAAGATAATGTTCTACATTCTCCCAACAAGAGAAAAAGGCCGAAGCTTACCGATGTAGATAATTTTGACGTTGACGCCATCCGCAGGCATATTTACAATTATTATTTACGCAAAGAGTACCCAACGTTGTCGAATTTAGTGCAGACATTAAAGGAAGCTGGATTATTTTCTGGATCAGAAAAGTCATTGTCAAAGGTTTTGAAAAACATTGGATTCCGATACAAACAATGCGACAAACGAAAGGTGCTAATGGAAAGATCCGATATTGCCATGAAAAGGTCTGATTTTTTACGCGAGGCGAAAGCTATAGATAATTGGGATAATGTAGTTTTTTTGGACGAAACGTGGCTAAATGCCAATCACACAGTTGGTCGCTCGTGGACGGACGATACGGCGGCATCGGCATCCAAAGTCCCCTCCGGAAAAGGAGCCAGACTAATTATTTGTCATGCTGACAATGCCTGTGGTTTTATAGACAACTGCTTATTGGCCTTTGCGTCTAAAACCACAGGTGATTACCATGAAGAAATGGATGGTGAGAAGTTTACCCAATGGTTCACTAATATGCTGACTAGCCTTTCTGAGCCATCAGTTATTATTATGGATAATGCACCTTATCACTCCATGTTACTTGACAAGCCGCCTTCAAACTCTGAGAAAAAAGCCCATCTCATTGCATGGCTTCAAAAAAATGGTGTAGACGCAAGTATGTCTATGTTGAAAGGAGATTTGATTAACTTTATTTTACTAAACGGTTAAAACTCACGTATTAATTGTCACTTCGGGCGACATGTGATGGCGATGTGTGTGTGATTTGATTAGACTGATGAATATTCACAGATCGACAGTAAAACGATACGTCATTGATGAACTAGCACTGCAACATGGGCACCGAGTACTTCGTTTACCGCCGTATCATTGCGAGTATAACGCCATCGAATTGATATGGGCACAGATCAAAGGACATGCGGCACGCCATAATACTGAACCTCCATTTTCCACAGCGAAAATGATGAAATTATTAGAAGAAGCGTGCAATCACGTAACCAAAAATAACTGGAAAATGGTAGTGAATAAAACTAAAGCCAAAATATGGGACGATTGCAACAGAGACATTAAAGTAGACAGTATTTTAGATAATGACTTTGAATTAGTAATTAATACAAACGATTCCAGTAGTGATGATGGTGATGGTGCTTCGGAAAGTGATACATAATAAAGTAAAGAATATAAATTGACACACTTGACTCGAATTTTATCGATACAATGATCGAACGTGTAACAACCCTAGACCCATGTCTCAGGATTGACTTCATAGCCGCCGGGGACTGTAGTCAATAATAAAAAAAAAACGGCCAAGTGCGAGTCGGACTCGCGCACGAAGGGTTCCGTACCATTATCTATAAAAACGGCAAAATAGTCATGTCTGGTGTATGGGAGCCCCCTTAAATATTCATTTTATTCCGTTAAACACCACAGATCCAAACTATTTTAATGACCGTAGATTTTACATATCAGCAATTGAGGATTCGAGAAAAGTCAAACAAAGATCACACGTATATTTATTGAAATATCTCTAATCATTGATTATTTTGTCGAAGTAGTTGCCTGAAATTGGTTGAAAATCTCATATCTTGAAATGGATTTCGAATTAGCACCTTTGAAAAAAATTAACAATCCTAATGAAGGATTTGCAGTTTCACAGAAACAAGACAAATGTACCTATCGCTAACCACTAGAAATTATTCAATGCATCATGTTCGATTCAGCATCTCTGTGCCGTGCATCAAAGCTTCATAACATTACGAAATCAAACTTTCAACAGTTTTACTTCATTTGTATTCACCCGACTCTCCAAAAAGATTGCAGTAAGCGAGATGAGGGTAACGTTTTGGGATGCAAACATTTTAGATTCAAGTACCTACCTTTCAACGTCTAGTGTTATGGCACCCTTTCAACAATTGGGACGTAAAATGTAAAAAGGGCAGGTGAGATTCCGCATACAAAATCATGCAGTGCGTTTAGTGAATATGGTAAAAAACTGATGTCACGAATAAAAAATGTCATGTATGTCATAAAGCCGGCTACACAAAGCCCTGCCTGCAGGGCCCTGCTTGCAGTGCCACTGCCAAATCGTATCGTGTGTAGGCATGCAGGGCCGATTTTTTTATCTGTTAAATCGGCCCTGCATGCCTACACACAATACGATTTGGCAGTGGCACTGCAAGCAGGGCCCTGCAGGCAGGGCTTTGTGTACGCAACTTAAGTAAACTATGGTCGGAACGTGTGGTCCCCGCTTTTAGAAAATATTTACCCTGGCAAGGCAGAAGATGATTTTGATTTGAATAAGGTCTGAGATTAATTTGATACAAAAAATAGTTGATCCGCCCACCTAATGTAATATATGTATGTACCTTATTGTACAAAGGCGAACTGACCCCTATGAGGGATCTCTTCCAGCTAACCTTTAAGGGATTGAGTGAAAAGTGGGAGAATGACATAGACAAACTTACAGCGTGTACAACAATGTTACAATAAATTAAGGATGAGGATGATTGATCCTCTTTGGGTCATCGAGCCAGCGTAGTAACGAAATATTATAAATCTTTCAGTTATATAAAAATGCGTTCATTTACTCTCATTTACGAATGTATAGGTATATTTTCTAAGATATCGTTCGTAAAGAGTAACTCTAGTCGTGCGCCGGAGCACACATACTTTTTTGACTTTCAACAATATTACGTATACTCGTAATTCTGTATTTAGCTGAACGTCGTAATTATGTATTTAGCTGAACCTAAACCTAGATAGGTACCTATTTCGTGCTATATTGTTTAAAGATATGTGTAATCAAAATGGAAACTATAGGTCTAAATTAAAAGTAAAAATTGTAACAATATTTTTTGTATGACCGTTTGTTTCATATTTAAATAAATAAATAAAATAAATATTACCATTGGCAATTATTAAGTACCTACCGTAAAAATCCAAGGCATGAAGGCATGTGCAAGACATGATGATTGGTCCAATCATGTTCTCGTGAGGTACTTTTGATCCTTTAACTATCCTCTCCAAAATCTGTTTCTGTATATGTAAATAATCCTTACTCGTAAAGACTTGCCTTGTCCCCTTATTCATCTTTGACGCCTATTTAAGATAAAATACCGTTAAAGTTAGTTCGTCCTGTTGTCATTTGAGATTTTTGGTTAGAAAAATTAGTAAAAATGAACAACAAGTTAATTTTACTGCTAAGGCCTTTTAAGTTTTATGAATAAGATGGTTTTTTTACAGATTTTTTATATCACAGCAGTACATGTATTATGTAGAGGTACCTACAGTATAGATCTGAAAAATGTCACGTTTGTTACAAAAAATGTCTTTAGCTCTAGTATAAGTTTTTTCGAAACATTAACTAATTCGAACGCGTTTGCGTTTAGTCTCAAAATGTATGAAAACGCTCACACTGAGTTTGAAATACGCGCGTTCATCGGTTAGGAACAAGCTATGTTATACTCGCTGTTTTAGTTTCCACTTAGTGACCGCCCGAGGCACTGTTCACGTTTTCATACCACTTTCATACATTTTGAGACAAAACGCAAACGCGTTCGAATTAGTTAATGTTTCGAAAAAACTTATACTAGAGCATATGCTCTCAGATTGGTCCCGTTATAACCAGAATCCAGTTCTGATGATGACATTCATGAGGAATTGTGGAATCCTCAAAAAATATAGGAAACATGTAGCGATTTTAGTGTTTTCGGTAACAAATTGAGCATTTGCATTCAGAATTAGCATTTGGAATTGATGAAAAACACCAAGCTGGCCATCCAAAACTACTGGTTCATGGGTAGCGCTAGGATTTTTCGATCAAGATACTGAAGTGACAATGACGAAGCCTATTTAATCGGCCTGATGTAATGACATTATCAATCTGATCAGCCAATGGGCAATGGAACTCCGTAATAAAACAGTGTACCTTAGCTTATAATGAATATGTTATTATACTTTTTTCCTGTTATAACAATTCTTGTAATTTTGACATGTGTGCAAATTTATAATGTAATTCTTATCGTGAAATAAATGAATCTAATCTGAAAGTTTTTGAGTTATTGCTGAATAACTGTCTTGCCTAAACAAAAAGACGTAAGTGCCGCGAGCTCCTTATGGAGATACAACCTTTTTTGATTCAATGTATCGGAATATCGTTTTAAATGTGGACTAGTACCTAGGTGTCGCTTCGGAATCCTTCATTCTGCAGTGCGTTGTCCGACACGCACTTGGTCGGTTTTTAACTTCAGCACCATATTTTCGGCGAGATTTTCAATATTAATTTGTTGATGGTTAAGAAAAACGTGCAATAAAATCTTGTACTCCTTGTTTCGAAGTTTTGTGGTGAAGTTAGCAGTGGTTCTTTCCGATTATGTTTTCCCCGCTGCTTACTATTATTCCAATCGAAGGTGAAGTAACCGAATGTGGCAATTCTTATTACAGGTTAATCATATTCTACGCATCTTCCTCCCTACTTTTTGTCCTATGTAGATAATTCAATGGTTTGTTTGTGTATCTAATTGAAATTAAATTTTAAATAAACGTAATTAACTCAGGTACTTGAGCCATATCTGATTTCGATTATGTTTTGCTACAAACATGACATGTAAATAACGCCTCATAACAGAATAATAGGTACTGACGTTGACGTGTTTATAATAATTACGGGGCCCGGGGGTCGGCTGGTATGGCCGATAAACATAAATGATGAACAAATGTATGTAGTAGATAAACTAGTAATAAGTAAGTAGATATCTTATGTATATAAGATCACAAGTATATTCGACAAAACTAAAAACCGGCCAAGTGCGAGTCGGACTTCGCACATTTAGGGTTCCGAACCTACCGCAAAGTTAAGTTCGTTTTTATAGGAAGAATAAGGAAATTACAAAGAATTTTTTTTATTTATCAATATATTAGTATTTGTTGGTAAAATATACGTAATAACAAACATTATTACCAAATTTTAAGTTTATAGGTATATTTCGTAAAAAAAACTTCCAACACTTATTTTTGAAGTGAAAACTTCTTTAGCGGCGCTGAGCGCTTTTTGTGCTGGTGGAAAATTGTTAAACTCGGGACGATGCGTAAGACTAGATAGTAGACTTCCGTAAAGATCATATTTCAAATAAATTCACATGGAAAGTAGTTGACAGTTCACGTCAAAATAGTTGTAGATGGATTATTCGAATACAAGGGGCTGACACGCTTTGCTAGAGAAAGATAGACGTATTGCGATTCCTATAAGAGGAAATAGAAAGGAGTGCCATGTTTTGTCCCTATCACCGACCGAACATTTTTTCATGGTCGGGTTATAAGGCAAATTTCCATAAGCAATACCTACATTGGACATGCAAACCGGCCAAATTGCGTAGTACAAATTTTGTATGAATATGAGCAAGTATGAGAAAGACAGCCCCGGTCGCTCATTGTCGCATCTTTAACTACAGAGAATATATTATATCTATGTTCGAATATGAATATCTTTATTTACTTTCTTTATCATGTCATTGAATTTTCACTTCTGACGGCACTCCCGGAGTGCAATCCGTTTTTGTTAAATTAAAAATATAGTAAGTATCTACTCAATGAGCTCTAAACAACGATACCCTACTCGATAGGGTAGGATAAATTTTTTTCGCGCCCCCTTTAGCTGTATGGGAGCCCCCTTAAAAACATTTAAAAATAAGTTTTGACTATTTGTATGTCTATGTGCCAACAAGATGCTTATACTATGTAAATTTGAAGCATGTAGCTCCAACCGTTTGACTGTAAAACCTATGTGACAGACGACGGACGGACGGACGGACGCTTGGGCGTCACCAATAGGGTTCCGTTTTGATCCTTCGGGTACGGAACCCTAAAAAGAAGCCCTATTTCATTATTGTGTTTGTTTTGTATTGGATGCTCTTCTTTGGAACATTTCTTGGTTTCTAATATTCCATTTCATACCAATTTCTCACCCTAGATCGCTTTCGAGCATCGCGTTGTGATAACTGACGCTAGTAAACTGATTAAATATTTTCACTTCCAGTGAGGGTCGGGTGTTTGTGACATGACATCGAAATAACACGTTTTGTAGTGAAGAAGATCGATCGCGCTTGTTATGTTACAAGGTTTTTAAATGAAAACTTGACTACCGAGGTATATTGTCGCTTACGAGCATCTTTTCTGGTCTGGTGGCATTGATAAATACACAGTATCTGAAACACACGTATTTGATGTGAAATGTTAAAAAGTAAGCCATTTTCAAGAATGTTTCATGTGTCGGAAGCTAAATCAACTAGCGACAGAGCGGACGTTTTACGGCAGTGCAAGTATATTGTGAGGTTATTATACTTATATTCTATCGTAGACCGACTTTGCAAAGTTAATTTTATATTACAGGCCATTTGAAATTACCACCTGAAATATTGATGACTCCACTTATAACTACCGATTACATTGGTTACCAAGCTACATTTCAGAGAGCTATGAAACTTACGATCATTATAGGACAATTCTTTGGATTAAACCCTGTGTCAGGTGTTACGGAAACCGACACCAGTAAATTAAGGTTGGTAATTTTACAAGGATACCTTCGACAAATCCATTAAGGAAGAATAAAAGCAGTTTGGTTTGAGTTATAGGAGTTATGAAAAAAAAACAGAACTTTGTGATGAAAGCAAGAAGCTCTGAATAGTGATAGTAGGAACCAAAATAAGTGTTTTTTTTTTACCTAACCAAAGTTTCAACCCGTAGGAAGCAAAATGACGCAACTTAAAATAAATATATTTGCTCAACGGGTCCACCGATTTACAAAATCGAAAGAGATATTTCTCTAATTATTACACAAAAACGGTATGATCTTTTAGTTATTGGTTGTGTGTGTAATAATACTTAGAAATTTATTTAAAAAATAAGTAAAAAAGTCAAATCACCGTGGAAAAAATCAAACGAATGAGAATTTTAGTTTTTTTTGTTGTCTCGGACAACGCGGTGTTAACTTGCCATGCGTGGATATTAGTTTGTTCCACTATTCGGCTCGAAATTGTTGTCCCAAATGGTCGTAAAGGATGCAATGTTTGGACCTGGATCTCGGGTGCAGACCTCTTCTTGGCCCGAAACCTGGCGAAGTTTTCGGACCAAGAAAAAGTGTGGAGATCCGGGCAATTATTACTGCCCACATATAATGTGGTCATAGTGTGGCCATTGACAGAGGAGGTCATTTTAGACAATTAAGACCACATTTACTTATAGGTACTACAAAGTCTTCCAGTGTCGTTTAGGAAATTTGTTTTTTTTCCTTACCACCATACAATGAAATCATTCGAAGAATGTATTAATGATTGTTTCAGATTTCAAATACAATCTTTTCGATTTGCCTACAGCCTGCTGTCAATAATCGGACAATCCACTATTGTGATATTCTGTTTCTTGAAATTATTCACAGATTCACACCCTAATCTCTCGGCAAATTGTAAGCTATTGTTAATTATCTTCATCTACAATATTGATCTGATCTCCGTTCGAATACTTATTCTTAAAAAAAACTACAATTTAGTGTCAGATTATCAATCAGTTTTGTAAACAGAAACAGAAGCATTTTAGAACATAAAATATTTCATAATTATTATTTGTGTAAACAAAATGACAGGCTATCATCTATCGCAAATTATTAGTTTTGTACCTCTAATAATTATTACCCCGCGGCCGCGTGGTCCGAGTGTCGAACGACAAGGAATTTTCACTCCTTGCTGTCCGACCATTGGACCACGAGGATTTTTATAATTCCACTTGGTCCGACTTTCGAACCTGTAAACCACCAAGTTGACTATATATTAAAGTTATTAGAACGTTGTACTTTAATAGGCTTCCATTACAGCGGCTTTAGTATTCTACATCACCAACTGCATAACAACCATCTTGTTTGTTCGAGTAGCAATGAGGTGGCCAAGGCTGTGTCAACATATATCGAAAACTGAAGCATCGGATCCCATCACTGACCGAACACTTGTAAAAAAGTGTAAGGTATCGTGTGTACTTGTCTTAACCTTGGCCGTATGTAAGTACTGGTTGTTTTTGTTAAAATTGTAAATCTGGTTTTTGATCAACCAACTTCAATAAAAGGATCTTTCCTTCTCCAGAAGCCTTCGCCTTCATGTTTTTATTTGTAATCCCATTTTGATTATTATATAAATTGCGGGAAGGTGTGAATGGGATCCTGAAGGAATAGAGTCTCTTCAATTGGAGATTTTCTATTGTAAAGTATGAATTTTGAAATTATCTATAGTAAAGCATGAATTTGCTCTAAAGCTTGAGTGGTATAAACAACATGAAAACGCCAGTACTACTCGAGATTGTTTTCAGTGGAACATATTTTATCCGATTTGTCGCTGCTGGCAGGTATTATAGATTGCCAAAAAGGAACAAATGTATATGAAGCATTTGTAATATCCAGTTCTCCATGGGTCTTTCAATTTACCGGGTACACGCATTTCGTAGGTATCCTTACACAGGTAAATATTTCACATATTTAACAATAATAAAATATAAAAATAAACCGTCTGGATGCTTGATTTTCTCCAAAAAATTCTAGTAGTTGATTCATAACTTAATTCATCCCTTAAGAGATCTTAAATAAATGAGCATTTAAACTTCATAACATGTCACAAATCGCTTTTGCAGATTATTAGCATCCAATTTACTTTTAACTGGAACTTTTCGGACTTGTTTGTCATTTGCATCAGTTTGTATCTGACGTCTAGACTCGAGCAAGTAAACCGTAGGATTGAAGCAGTTTTCGGAAAAGTGAGTACCAAGGGGCTACAACTTTATCGCTGGGCGTTTTTTCCACAAGACACTGAACTAGAACTAAATAAATTACGTACATTACCAGACGCCACCACAGCTTCGTAGCTTAGCTTGGTAGATTCGTATGAAAATAAAGTTCCGCAGTGCTCTCGCAGAAAAGTAGCTAAGAAGGATGTATGCTAGATATAATATAACCACATTAAATATTATTTGCAGCATGCGCCGACATCGTTCTGGCGTACTATGCGCGAAGATTACAGCCGCATCACTGGACTGGTGCGACGAGTCGATGACGTCATAGGAAGCATCATTTTTATATCGTTCGCAAACAACCTTTTCTTCATCTGCCTTCAGCTTTTGCACACGCTTGCGTAAGAAAGATATTTTTTTAATATTTGTATCAGATATTTTTTATACCATAGCCAGCTATATGTGACATTTTCATGGCAAAGGTAATATATTGTCGATATTGAGTTATTGGTACCTCCTTATAGCTGAGAACATTCTCCTTCATATACAAAAAGAACGAGATCGCTATGTTGAGTATTTTATTTTTAATAATTTTTTGAAGTTCCAACATATCATTATACTGTTTTGAGATATTCGAGTTTAAAGTTTGGAAGCCTAAAAAACCTAGTTATAGGTTGAAGTTATGGAGATAGTGGTTTTAAAATGTTCCACATACATTATATTACTCGACAAATCATATGTTGTCTCTAACATTTTACATTTTATAGAAATAATACAAGAATAATGCACGTAGGGTGTAGAGGCAAAATCAAAAATAAAATATTTTATAAAACTCAAAATCGACAGATTTTCAGCCGGCTTATGTTGATTTCTGAATATTATGTAGGTAAGGTTTATAATAAAAATAATGAAACAACCATATCTCAAGGCATAATTTTTTAAAATAATAAAACAAAAAAAATCAACACTTATATAAAAAATATATAAAATGAACATTGTACTGTTTAATTCTCATAATTTACATTAATTTAGGAATAAAACTAACGATCAAGTGTAATTAAACACAAAAGTAATGTAGTTTTCTATCAAAAAAGTGACTTCAAAGTTTAGTAATTTTAACATGATTTTTGTATGAAAAGTGATCTAGGGTACCACATTGTCGCTATTCATAAGTTTAGAGAAATAAGAATTCCACTTCCATTATTTAACATAGTGTCCGCACTAGAAGTGCATATATCCAATACAAATATTATTATCAATCAATAACATAACTTATTTTATAAAAAATAACAGTATTTTCGTCAGCTTTACTAATTTAGATCAAGTTTGTTAGTTTAACATTCCTTAGGGTACCACATTGTCGCCTTATGACTTATGAGATCAAAATTATTATTAAGACTTATTATATTAAAATTATTACTTACACAAGTAATCATATGCATTTAACATCATTATGAAAATGATTTACACCACTATTTTTAAAAGGGTAACAACACATAAAGCTAAGTGAACGTAACGGGCAGCTGAGTTACGAACTGTCAAGCAAATGGATGGGAGTAAACTTCTCTTTAGACAACACTTGACGGCAACCCGACGTAGTAGAGAGAGATAGCATGCGCCTGCGTCGGCTTACTTCAAAGGTTTGTGCCTACCGCGCCAACTCGCTACTTAGGTAGGTAGAAAGAAGTGTGGTTTATATCGAATCAAAATATTTTAATTAAAATTTAGTTTAGGGTTTAGAACATGTGCCTAACAAACTAGTATATCGTGTTAGTGTGGGTGATAAGCGTGACGTGAACAAATAATACCTACCTAGTTAATGTTGTTATTTTATGATAATTTATAACGCACTAGCTTTTGCCCGCGGCTTCGCTCGCGTTAAATGCTCCATACAAGCTTCCACCCCCCCCCCTATAGGGAGGGGGGGGGGGGGTTAGAAAGAGACAAAAAGTAACATATGACACTCTCTATCCCTTCAACTATCTCCACTTAAAAAATCACATCAATTCGTCGCCCCGTTTTGCCGTGAAAGACGGACAAACAAACAAACACACACATACACTTTCCCATTTATAATATTAGCATGGAAGTATGGATTTTACGTCTGCAATTATTACATATTATGTTTTCTAAATTATATTTTCATTTTCAAAGCAAATAAGTTTAATGAGTTTACTTCAAGCTTATGAGCGACAATGTGGTACCCTAGTCGGTAAACTTTGGCCGTGTTTTTTTCCGACTTTTAGTTGAAAAGTTTAACTTTTTATCAATACACCGTATTATTTTAAGTGTGTAGAAGCTATTTTTAATCAAAACAAATTTTCGCTATTTTCGAGTTGATTGACAAAATCAGTGATATCTCGGAATCCATAAGCGACAAAGTGGTACCCTAACCCTGATAACGTCACATATATGTATTATAAGGAGGGAAGTTTAGAGGTGGTGGAATGATGAAGACTAAAGACTGGTTTCATTTACTTCTTAGCGAGAGGTCTAGGAGTTCAGGGGCGACTGCCTGACGTGACATGGTATTAACCTTGCAATCAATACTTAAAATGACTGAAATTAAACCAACTCAACAGGACTGGCTACTCCCGAGGCGGCTTAATATCTTCAATCTTTTTCTATTTATAAGCTTGTCAACAGCTTTATTTCAAATAACTGCAGTGTTGTACAACGAAGAGATCGAACATCATTTTATAATCACTTGCCTTGCACCACACGTGATAGCAACTTGGCGTCGCGTAGTTCAAAATTGAATTGAAGTTCTTATTTCTTATGAAGTACAGCTTTTGCCCACGACCTCGACCGCGTAAAATTCCCACTCCCTATAGTCGGGATGAAATAGTACATTTTGATGCTAGTGCGGAAGGTATGTCATTTTGCACGAGTCCCGAGTTGTCTTGGCCCGAGCCGACGGGCGAGGGACAAGACACGGGACGAGTGAAAATGACACTTCCGCACGTGTATCAAACGACGTTTTTTAATACAGTTGCGAAAAAATATCAAAGAAACTAAAATAAAACAGTAATTAAAAGATACAAAACACAATACTTTTACTTGCCATTGTGGGGTTTTAAGTACTTACCTGGTCTATCTGGCGTAGTTTACATACAGACATACACTTTATATAACAATCGTATAAATCACACATATCACAAAAATATTATTAAAACAATACGACTCACTACAAAATTAAATCTTGAAATCATGTACAAAAAAGCGGGAATTAAAAAGTCGGTTTAACTTTTAATTGATTGACTTTTTTCAACAGGCCATGGTTGTCAGCATTCAGCCAAATCAAATACTATTTTGGAGGAGATTTTATGTCACATGGTAGTTTAATTACATGTAAATATTAATAAATAAGAAATATTTATTCGGGACAAAACAACTAACAAATAGGAAAGCAAAAATAAAAATAAACAAAAACAGGAAAGTTGTGTTATCATTATTTTTCATTTTATAATTAATTTCTATTTGATTTTTAAGTAACTAAATGTATTTTTTAGCGAAAAAAGACAAGCGTTCATTCACATCCGGCGCGACGGTCTTCCATAATACTCTATTAATTAGAGGTCTCGCATAATACTGTTTCCGGTCATTAATTTACTCAATCAGTCAACTTTTTGAATACAGTTTTAGATGTTTTAATATTTGATAACCATTTAACTTGTTTAATATGCATTTTTAATGTTTTAAATATTATAGAAGGTTACTTTTAATGGCCTTTGCTTTATTAAATAAATAAGTAAAGTGACTGAACCTAAAACCCTTTGGCTTGGGTCAACAATAAATTTAAAAAAGTTGGAAAAGTAAAAAGCACTAGTGCGCGAAATCCAACTTTGCGCACGATATACAGCTACATAAAGTACCACTTTTTGAGCAACTGTATTAAAAAGTATTTTATGTATAAATCCAGGCTAGTTTTAGACTCTTTGTGTACCATGTTTCATCATAATTCTTTCAGCTGTTTTTGTAAGATTGAGTAACAAACATCTAAACTTTCACATTTAGAATATTAGTAGGATTATTCCTGTGACTAATTAACATCTAATTAATTAAAGTTTATTTTCACTACAGGGAGGGAATTAAAAGAAATCCGTCATGTCGAATAGGAGAGCTGGATGAAAGGTATATAAGTCCATTACAGTTAAGCAAATTTAACAAAATGACCGCATGTTATTGAGCTGCTTTGAAATTACACTTAAAGCGGGTATTACACTGTCCTGGATTCAGGACACTTAGAAGGGTTCCGACCTATACGTTAGAGCGAGATGCTTCAACTCCCCTCCACTAGTTAGGACGCCCGATTCAGGACAGTGTAATACCCGCTTAAAGGAAATTGGGCTGAACGATCCTGATCCTGATCTGCGATCAACAGTCCGCCTGTTTCCGGCCGGGTGTCCCTACCCTACATCTACATCTAATTTGAAATTTCAGGCCATTTCGAGGCTACGAACAAACGGTGTATTTTGTATACTCATTCGGATTCCTGATCACGCGGTCGCTGGCGGTCTCGCTGATCGCGGCACGGGTGCACTCCGCCAGCCGCGAGCCTGCGCACACGCTTTACTTCGTACCCTCCTCGGCATACTCTGTAGAGGTGACGTGTTTCATTATTATACAGACTAGATACCTATAACACTCGACTACTGACTGCTGCAGGACACATAACCATAAAATACAATAACTCCCGCCAAGAAGGATTTGGATGCCCCTAAAAGCTGAAAAGACTGTCATTTCTTCTAAAATTTAACTGAATTCAAATATTTTTGGATAATCGCCTTTCTGAACAGGGAATCAAACCTGCCAAATGGTAAAAAAAAACTTAATTTTACAACACCGATCGGCTCAATCGTAAGATTTCTGTTTTAAACAACATAGCATCGTGAATAAAATGAAGACCATGATATTTTACATTTATTTAAAATAAATAGCGATTTGCTCACATTTAAAATTGTGCCCCATTATGTAGTGTACAAATTCTTACTCTTTTAAAAATGTCACTTCCTGTTGATTTATGGTAAATATTAAAAATCATCACTCATGATGCCGTACATAGATTTTTTAACTTTTCCATGCTTGATAATTTAGTATTTTGGTGTATTTCAAATTGATAGAAGTAGTATTTGTCTAATTCGAAGAAAAAATACGAGTTTTCGATTGTGTATATTGTGTTTGGAGTTTTGGAGTGTAATTTCACAGGTATATATATACAGTCAATTTGCTTCTTCGCAATTTGTTACTCAAGTTTGTTTAGTAACTATGTTTCACAGGTGCAAAGATTTTTGGATCAGATACATGGTGATACAATCGCTTTAAGCGGTCTGAAGTTTTTTAACGTCAAGCGTGGATTAGTGTTAACGGTACGCAATTAACACTGTTAACATTAATTTATTTATTGTAATTTTTTTGTTTAAGGCAAATTTCCTTTTTAGATAGCGGGAACCATTGTGACTTATGAACTTGTACTCATGCAATTCACCGGAGTGACACCTACGCCGCCACCGTCTACTATTACAGTGCCCATATTAATTAATGCCAGTAAAGTTTATTCATAAAATGTGATGTTATTACATTTAAATTTACTATGATGAGTAAATCAATCATTGAAATAGTTGATTAACAAGTGTGAGTGCCTAGGTTGCATTAACGTTTCCGATCGACGTGATGCATTTATCGGACGATACGATTGCTTGCCTGTTAGTAATACTTGACTGAAACAGTGGAATGGCATTTTATTACTATTGACAACCAGCGTAAATTTCTAGGCATAAGTTATGTTTATAAGAAATCGAGTATCGTCCCTTCACATTTTTTTTTTCTATGTACAATATTATAATTTTAAATTCTTATATTAGGGTTGACAGAGAAGTGTCATTAAACCCTATCGGGTTTGTATCGACACAACATTCACGGACGATTTTAACATATGAATAGATACATGACAAATTAATGGTCAGAAAGGTGCACAGGAGTATGGTTCGTACAAAACTGTAAGTGCTGTCAAATTAACGCAAGCAAAAATCTACTTTACAGTCAGATCTCTAAGTCAAGTTTTTCTTGCGTTCGTTTGACAGAATTTGGCCTTAGAGTTGTGTACGAACTAACTACTACTAATTTGCGTTATTTATTCTAAAGAACTAAAGTTATTCAGCGGACTACACAGGAAATCAGCAGATTATCTAGTTAATATAAGAAATGAAACGATTCATGTCACTTTAAGTAAGTCGACCAAATAATCAGTAGAATGAGTTTCAGAAATGGTAGTGCATATTATGTTTGAAAAACGAACACGCGAAGTGTCCATTTTTTAGGCGTTCGAATTTAAAAAGTTAAAACTCTTCCTTGTCTAAGGAGCATAACAATTCCATCAAAATCATTATTGGCGCGTAGTAAGGTGAATAACAACATTTTGATCGCATTTAAAGACCTAAAAAATATATTTCTAGAATTGCATATGTCGTCTTCAATCTGAGCTGCGGAAACTGCGATACACCCAGATTGTCCTTACAAAAAAAAAATCAAATAAGGCATTTTTCAACCCTTTAAATCGCTACTGCTCAATATCTACACATTTTTTTGAAACGGCATGTCCAGAAAATAACACTTTACCTATTCAGTTTTTTTATAATCTTA
This sequence comes from Cenopis cana, assembly GCA_951800055.1. Lineage (NCBI taxonomy): Eukaryota > Metazoa > Arthropoda > Insecta > Lepidoptera > Tortricidae > Cenopis > Cenopis cana. The sequence continues at coordinate 19,235,197 of OX637471.1, read as the reverse complement.
GCTCTGGATATTGTAAAATAATCATTAGGTACTTTTATCAAAAACCTAGAAATACCCCTCCGGCCGTATTCGCAACCAGTTGAGAATTAAGAATATTTATTTTTTGTTCACAACCAGCAGCGCATCAAGAAAACTATTTCTTTAACAGCAACTATTCCTGATGATTAAGTTTCGTAACCAGCTGCAGTAAAAAAATGCTCTTCCTTATTCACAACTGTCGTTATCTGTTTGTTGACACTCTATTTAGTCGATAAGCATATAAACTTTTCCAGAGAATACTGGCCATTACAATAATATCCATCGACAATTCCTAGATATCTAATCTTAAATATCTCAATAATAACGCACTCATCATGACAATAGTAATTTTCTAACTTTAAATGTAATGTTATATGGTAAAAGAATTTCAAAGTGTATTTAAGGTGAAACGTTACGGGTTCCTGTCGATGTTCTGTCAATAGATGGCAGCACGTTGGAATTTAGGGGGTTTTTCAAGGTTTTCTGCGAAACCGCTAAAGTACATATGATGATTTTCAAACTGCGGAAGAAGCAAAAAATACTACGTATGAATCGAGATCTACCTGCACTAAACAGTGCTTATTTTTTACGTGTATTCGACCGAAAGCGAAATATTTGCAATTTCGTCCATTCACGCACACGTGCGTACCTAATGTCACAGGGAATGTCAGTCATTGTCAAGCAGTACGCAAGTTGAATATAGAGGGCGTAATAATAAATCAAGGAAGTAGCTCACGTTTAAAAAATTACAAATGTGCGACGAACGTAAATAAGGCGGACATAAATAGAACTACATTTTCGCACTCTTCTTGAAGACATGGGATAGTCCTGTGGTTTACGCTTTTGCAAATTTATTCGCAGTATCGCTAGAGACCCACGTTCGAGCCTTGGTCGGGTACCATAGTCTTTTTGTATTTTTATTTTTCTTCGAAGTTCATTTATTATTTTTTAATATAGTTATAGTTAGTTAGTTAGTTGTTATTACGTTATACAGCACTTTTTTAAAAGATCGCGATGTAAATTCTATTAGACGCAAAATTGTACTGCAATTATCATACATTTTTAAAGATCACGATGTAAATTCTTATAAACACAAAATTGTACTGCAATTTATTTATATCATACATAATCTAATCTATCGTTTTGCGTTTTCTTATATTTTATTATATAGGTACTTGCTAGGTGAAGTAAAATACGAACGCTCATATATATGAATATATATCCTACTACGAAATAAATGTACCTTTGTTTCTTTTATTAATAAATACTACAGTGGCCGAATTATTTTATGAAATTCCGTAGGAAATAAATAATATCAAAGCACATAATATCTGTACAAATTCACTAAGAAGAGTGGCATGGAATCGTCAACCAAAAAATGAAATGATTTTCACAACATATTTTGTATTATGCCCGTGAGCCCTTGAAAATTCTTGAATGCGTTCGTGCATCGTTGTCAGGTCGCACTTGGGACAGTATGGCAACGTCGCTATGCCATGTTGGTTCTTCTTATTACATTTATATAAATACCGTCGTCTATAGTACAAGCTTTAGGTACTATCGAACCAACTGAATCGTGACCCACCGTGGAACCTTGTCACAGAAAGTGTCATAATGATTTTCGTTGTCAGGCAGTACGATATCACTACGACATTTTCTGTGACAAGGTTCCACGGTGGGTCACGCACGATTCAGTTGGTTCGATAGTACATACATGCTTATTTTGGGTCTAGGTCGATTTTTAAAGATTGGCGTCAAATATTTATTTATACAGGGTGGTTTTTATTTTCCGGTCAGTGATGGCAATGGCAGCTACCAGATCCCGTGCTGCTACGCGAAAATGATCTAAGAAGACTTTCCTTTGATTTTAAATTAATGAAGTTTGACCTTTTCAGATTTTGAAAAATAAAACATACAGGGTGGGAGAAAAAGGTCATTTTGGACAAACTTTTTTTTGATGCCAATCGATCCCATTTCTATCCAGGATCAAAAGTTTGTATGATCATGATGATGATAAGTACCTAGTATACAGGGTGGATTTTTCTTTTATTTTTCACTTACTATTTTTTTATGCCCATCGATTCCATTCCTATCCAACATCAATAATTTCTTAAGGTAAATGTACTAAAAAGACACTAATTAAAGAAAACTTTTGCCATACAACGTTTTTGACAGAATTAACAATATTATCTAATATGTCAATGGAAATTGTACGAAAGTTTGTTTTTGCAAAGTACTTTTGTTAAGTTCTAGTTCTAGTAATGTCTGCGTGTCTGTGTGTCTACGTAGTGAAATTCATTATATTATACAGAGTGATTTTTTTTTTGGGTCAGTGAGCCCTCAGCAGTAGCTGCCCAGCTACTAGATCCCGTGTTGCTACGTGAAAATGGTCTTAGAAAACCTTCCCTCGATTTCAAATTAATTAAGATTGGCGTTTCAGATTTTGGAAAAAACATACAGGGTGCGAGAAAAAGGTCATTTTTGATAAACTTTTTTGAAGTTAAAACTTCTTTAGCGGCTGAGCACTTTTTGTGATGGGAGAAAATAGTTAAACTCGCGACGATTCGTAAGACTAGCTAGTTGACCTCTCCTAGTATCGTGATTGCGATGTTAGGAGGGGTCTACTCAGCTAAACTCAGCTGGTTACACGATGCGTAAGACACAATGATACTCGGGATATTTATGTATATATGTAAATGGATTATGCGAATATGAGTATGAATATGAGTATTACTTAATATGAATATGAGTGAATACGGATACGGATACCGATACCGATACGGATTCGGATATGAATAACTTTGTTATTTTACTTCCTTAATTGAGTTTTCACTTCTGCCGGCACTTCCGGAGTGCAACCCGTTGTTTTTTTTATGTCATCAAAGTAAATAACAAAGATATTCATATCCGTATCCGTATCCGTATCGGTATCGGTATCCGTATCGGTATCCGTATTCATATTCGTATTCGTATTCGTATCCATATCTATATCCATATCCATACCCATACCCATATCCATATCCATATCCATAACCATATTCATATTCATATTCATATTCATATTCATATTCATATTCATATTCATATTCATATTCATATTCATATTCATATTCATATTCATATTCATATTCATATTCATATTCATATTCATATTCATATTCATATTCATATTCATATTCATATTCATATTCATATTCATATTCATATTCATATTCATATTCATATTCATATTCATATTCATATTCATATTCATATTCATATTCATATTCATATTCATATTCATATTCATATTCATATTCATATTCATATTCATATCTATATTCATATTCATATTCGCATAATCCATTTACATCCTAATTCCTAATATCCTAATCCTAATCCTAATAATATTATAAACGTGTAAGTTTGTGCGGATGTATGGATGTACGTTCCGTTTAATCTCAAAAACTACTGAACGGATCTCTATGAAACTTTAGACATCAGAATAGGGCATAGGCTATAATTTATTTCAAAATTCAAAAAATTAGGTAGCATAACTAGATTTGGTCCCATACAAGATACAAGCTTTGATCCTGGTTAGGACTCGAGGGGATCGAGTGGCATAAAAAAAGTTAGTGAAAAATGACATTTTTCTCGCATCCTGTATGTTTTTTTTCAAAATCTGTAAACGCCAATCTTCATTGATTAAAAATTAAGGGAGGGTCTTCTGAGACCATTTTCGCGTAGCAGCACGGGATCTGGTAGCTGTCCTAACTGACGCATAAAGAAAATCCACCCTGTATATTCCCAAAATGCATGCTTGGATGAGAATGACGACACTGATTTCAGATCTCGAAAGTACAACACACTAAGAAGGACACCACGACGAGTTCTGTAGATCTAAAAAATGGGTCGCACAAACCGCTATCGAATATTTTGTTGAGTCACAATCGTCCATAGGCTATGCTGTCTACTTACGATGGTAACAAACCATAAGGTTGATTGCCACCCCCGTGGTATTAAAAAAAATGCTCATTCATCAACTCATGGCACGGTGGGATGTACCGGCAACCAATTTTGATTTCTGGGCCACTTCTTACCTTGTCACAGTGAAAATCTATATGAAAGCCGCTAGAAATCTCGTATTGATGTTACTGTGACAAGGTACGAAGTTGCCCAGAAATCAAATTGGTTGACCTAACGTCCACAGAAGCTTCAGACTTAGTAATAACGGGATTACAAAAGTAGTTACTGATGTTGTTATATATCCAATTATCACCATAGCCTATGGACCCTGTTACATCCTATTAACACCGTAGCCCATTAGACTATTCCGTTTAACTTCGTAGCCTATCGTCTCTGTTGATTTTCAATAAACACCGTAGCCTATGGTCGTTCTTAACATTCGATTGACACCGTAGAGCTATTTTTTATCAATGGACAACCGTAGCCCATGGACGCTTTTAATTTGCATGTAGGCAGATAGTTGTCCGAGTACAAATGGTTGTGTTTCATCTTGAGCAAAAATACATGTCATTTATGCAGGTCGGCAATCAATTTATTTTAGGAGATTCGCCTCCATAGAACTCCATACATTACCTTGCAAAATGTGGAGATGAAAAAGTTTTGATTATTTGAAGTGAATATGTACTTCGTTGTCGGGATTTTGTATTCAATTCAAAAATAATAATTATCCATATAATCCTAATCCTATCATATGTATACTCGTACGGAGTAGGCGCCTTACTTCTTTAAAACTGTATTAAAACACAAATAGTAAAACTTCTCAATTATAATCTCAAAAGAAACTCAATCATCTATAATATAATATTATAATAATGTGTGTTACTGTTACATGACTGTTATAGACATTTTCGCAATTTTTGTGCACCTTATTCCTTTGTAATAAAGCGTTACCTTTCACGTCGAGTCTTGCTAATGTGCCTTATAAGGCAATCCCAATAAAGCAACAATAAAGTGTTCAGTTTCGTTTCACCTTCATTAACAGTTTGAAATTCGTTCTATCAGAAAACAAATGACATGGCTGTTACGTCACTACCAAAATGAAGAGCGCAGTATGATAAAATGAATGCCTTCTCTTTCATCACAAAATAAAAGTGTTTGCAAAGAAAGTGTCGCCACCTATAAAGTCAATAAGTACTACCTACTGTTATAGCTAACTGTCAACAACAGCTTAAAATTGACATCCGAGCCATCTATTGAAGGTTTTGGTCAACGATCTGTCATAAACCGCAGCCATTTTCTTTACATGGACAGTATAAAACTCACTCACACATACATGGCACCGAGTGAAAATTTATGATTTTTTAAACGGTTATATTTAAATAATTAGACGTTATTACGTCTTATTTTTCAAACTGCGGGAGAAGAGGGTCGTATATTATCTAAAAATTACAATTTCAAGTCCGTGACATCAATAGATTTCGCATGTAGTCGACCGGAAAATTGTATGAAAATCGTACGTGACGTTTCACCTTAAATAAAATAACTGTAAAATGTCTACTTCAAACGTGTTCCCCGCTTCGTCCAAAATGGAATTCATTTCAACGAAGCAGGGAGGCGTGAAAATGCTTCATGAGGGCTACAAGTTATCATCGTAAGAAAATATACACAAACGGGACTTCATTTTGGAAATGCTGCAACGAGAAAGTGTGCAAAGGAAATTAAACGCTAAACCGCTAATTAAGCGGAAATTAAGCGCTAAAAATCTAATAATACATCTAAAGGCACACGACGTGAACTGTAAAGCGAATTTCGCTAAAAATTTGGTATAAAAAGAATTTGATACTCTTAAACAGACAAGTAGCTGCAATTTTGATTCTATACAAAAAGATTACGACATAACAGCAAAGGGAATTAATGACTGCGGGCTTCAACATCTGGAAGAAATGCCAAAATTTGCAAGTGTTAAAACAGGACACGCAAGAAACAAAGTTTTAGGTGCTTCCAAGGTACGTTTTCAAAATTCTGGCGATGTAGTTATCCCTACAAAGTATCTTAACTTTTCTCTTGCTGACTACGTCGACGATAATGACAGGATGATTATATTTTGCTCTACTGAAAATAGAGAGGAAATATGTACAGTCACTTTTTTGCGGACGGCACTTTTAACCGTTTGACCGCCAAGAACCTAGAAAGTGGTTGTGTGTCGTCGTGCCCACGACGCCAACGACCACTTAAAAGGTCGGAGTGAAGGTGTACTTTGATCATGAAAAAAATCATTTATGAACTGTTCTAATTTGTTGTTATTGGTTTAGACATTACAACAAAAAAACAGTGCTTGGCGTACTGGGCACGACGACACACTATCGCTTTGGCGGTCAAAGGGTTAAAAGCTGTCCGAAGGGGTTTAAACAACTCTACACAATACATGCATTTGATGAAAGAAGCAAGTCCATAAACCCTTAATAATATTTTGTCTTCTGTGTAGTAAGAAAATGCGGAGTTACGAAATGTTGTTCAATTTGGCTGGGTATTACCACTTTTGAGTTTTTTAAACAATCTGAGACATAGAATATAGTGTCTTAAAATCTAAAAAAAATATTAATGTGTTACATAAGGATCTTGTCTAGTCAAATTCGCAGTCAGTTACATGACCTGATGAATTTCACTCGATAGAAACAAATAGCGAAGTTACCCCTTTTTAGAAATGTATTTTCAATACTACGGCTATATTACTGATATTTAACATTAAATTTTTGTACTCAGTCATAGATCCTAAATAGTTATAGACAAATTCGCTGGTTTTGCTTTGATAAAATGATTGGCTTAAGGCGATATATCGATTGAAAGAGACACCCTTTGTTTTTCGCTCACGACAAAACGGGATGCAACTCATGCAACCCTCTCCTCCGATAATGGCTTTTAGACCAATCTCGTTAAATATCTGACTGTGTGCAGGTTTATTAAATTTCCTCTTGTCAGTACCTAGATGAGGTAAATACCTTCATATTAACTTAGCGATCAAGAAAGTGTTTCCAGAAATTCTATTTGGAGGGTGTTAATACCATTTTAACCGAAGCCTGTGGGGCTTTAAAAATAACAACCAGAACAAAGAAAAGACACGTTGCAAGGTGTATTGGATTTGCTCGGCTAGGTACCTAATAGTAGATTATACACCAAGGGGATAAAACACTGTTTTATGTCACGGGTGCGATATTGAATCCCGAACGTAACGAAGGACTCCAAATTTTACTCCCGAGCGGAGCGAGGGAGTCCTGAGTGTAGTGAGGGATTTAAGCGCTCCCAAGGCAAAAACAGCTTTATCCCCGAGGAGTATACTCTACTTTTCTCACCTCTTGCGAGGCAATAAAAAAACCAAGGCTACTAAAAACAGAATTAAATCAGTCAATCGCAGCAAATTTTAGTATCTATTGTAATAGAATCTGTTTTACTCCATATAATTAAGCGTCTTGTAACTCACGCGGATCTTTTTTTTGGTATTTAATACGTAGTTCATCGACGACTGCTTGCATTCATTTGTGTGGTGAGCACATTTTGTTCCTGAATCTTAGATGTTTTTTATGTATTTTAAGTATATATTTATCTTTATAGGTATATGTATATCGTCGACTAGTACCCATAGTACAAGCTTTGATTAGTTTGGGACTAGGTAGATTTATGTAAGACTGTCCACAAATATGTAAGTAGGTATGTATTTATTTACATTGCTGCAACTACTGCGAAGGGAGGAAGGCCAGCCCTAGCTACGTCCGAGGCACGGATATTACATAGTGATTTTATTTAAAAATGTAATAAAATATGAGAATAATGTATAAGAAAACTCCAAAATGTAATTCTATAAATATTCAGTACTAAAACCACGCGCTTGACGCGCTACAGGCGGCGGCCGACGACGCAGTCTTTTGTTTCGAACACGACGTTCCAAACAAAACACGGAGCTGGTGTGCCGCCTCCTCGCCGCTTAGTGGACTTCACGACATTAGACTTTAATGACAGAACTATAAGAACTATGAAAAGTGAAATCACATTATTACCCGGCGGGTTATAATGAGATTCAGTACGATATTACTACCCGGCCTAAGCCAAGGGTTATAATGATTTGCTTTCGGTAAGGTTTGCATGATATATAATTGGGCATTGACGCGCAGGTGGTGTGAAAAATAAATATTAATGCTAGATACCAATACGTAATGGCCAAATGTCCAGTTGGTACAGAAATAAAAATTATTAACCGATATTTTAATAATAATAAACAATTGGTTAAAATGGACGAATTACGTAGTCATTGTTGTTGCAAGGAAGAAAATATCAGAACTAATAATAATATCGAAGGCTGACATACAAATAGTAGTTTATGCTACTGGTACATAATGAGGGGCATTAAAACACGAGTGTTTTAATGCCTAATTATGTACTGCATACACTACTTTATCTACATCCATATATTAAATCCTCTTTTTTTGTGTGGGCACGTCTCGCCGGCGTGCGCCATGTTTGCCTCGACAGGCCGGCCCGCGCGTCGCCGCCAGCCCGCAGATGTGTCGTTAAGGTTGTACGTGATCTCGTAAGAGTATATGGGTGTGGATAATAGTAGATTGTTTGACAAGGGTCTAAAGTAAGCCATATTACCACGAGATGGTTATTTTCCCGAACGTAGTGAGGGGAAATTGTTCGAGTGGTAATATACTCAATACTCAATACTTTACTGCACATAATGGTTACACATAGTTGGGATTACATATGCTCTTATCATAAGTCTCACATTATGTACCCTGTTGGGCGCAGCAATTCTTAATACCTAATTAGAGTAATTACACTATGCTATTACAAAATAAATATTTACTTATATTATAATTTTAATGACTTATCTTCAAAAAATTCATTTAAAGTGTAATAACATTTTTGTAATAATAATCGTTTTAATTTGTTAAAAAATATGATATCCTTCTTTTCGTTTATTAGCACTTCCGGTAGATTATTGTAAATTTTAATTGACATTACTAATGGCCCAGATTAGTGTTTTTTAAGTCGTGAAGATGGTAATATGGCTTATAGGCCCGAGTTATACACTCTACTTTTCACTTCGATTGCGAGAAAACACATAAACACAAATTATCCGCCTTAAATGAATAATTTAACTCTTGGCAGGCGTATGTCTAATTTGACAGCTTGTTTTTTTTTCTAAGGCCAGCACCATGCCTCGCTATGCTTGTTCGCTTTGCGTATTCGCCTCCCTTTCTTTTGGTATATTAAAGGAAGAGATGCAACATGCTCTTTTTTTATTTTAAGAGGAGTAATTGCTTTGACCATAGACTCCGCTTAATCTTTAGAGAACTGAAAAACGTCTTTCCTGATTGGTCGATTTTAGTACAGCTGTGTTCTGGTTGGTTGACATTTTTACCAAATAATTTTTAATCTGTCAAATTACTGTTCTGTGATTGGTGGATTTAATAGGTGAAGTATTTTGATTGGTCAAATTAAAATGTTTTGTAAATCATAAAAATGTATACATATTTTCCCTAGGGCTTAAATGTACTACTTTAGCCCCGTTTCACAAGTCTAATATGACACACTTTTCGAGCATGAGAAGTGAAAAGTAAATAAATACATTGGTCGCAAGAATTCAAATATAGCTCACTTACTGGATATTTTAAGCACGTCTACGTGTTTTGATTTGAGAAAAGTCAGCAACAAAAAGAAGAAAGAGTACGAAGAAATAGACAGAGAGATCAATTTGACAATAAACGATCTGAAATCGGGAAAAAAATGCGTAGGGCATTGCATAGAGATAATTTGCCCGTATGCAATCTGAATTATCTGAATAAGGACAAAAAAGGATGGAAATATAAAATGTTTCAGTTTGTTTAATTTTGTAAGTGAATAAGGATAATTTTGTTACTAACTTTTTGTTGTATTGTCAATATAGTACATTACTTACCAAGGGCGATAAAACAAAGAATGTCTCAGATCGCAGGTATTTTACGCCCGAGCTGAAGGCAAGGGCGATAAATATGCGATCTGAGGCTTTCTTTATTATCGCCCGTGGTAAGTACAAAATTTTATGTCACCCCCTGGCCAGAAAGTGGGTTTTTTCGCGCGCGGAGCGTGCGATAATGGCCACTTTATGGCCAGGTGTGATATAAAAACAGTTATTTAATTAATATTGCGTTTTACATTGAGTGATTTTTTTACGTGACAGTATTGGGAAATTGGGATTTTAGAAACTATTCATGGTACAGAAAAAAAGGTTATGAACTATTAGGTGTATTTAGATGGACCCCGGGCTTGTCCTTAAACTACGACCAAGACCACCGCACCGGCGGATGGGCAGCAGCATCCCTGGAGTGTGGTAGACACTGCGGTATGTTTTCTCGTGGTCCCATCAATGGGACCACGAGGGAGACTTGTTCTAATGCAGAGTGAAGTGGAAGACGATATGTACTCAAAATTACCAGTAATTTCTCAGTATTAATAACTACATATACGAGTAAGTATGTGACTCAGTCCTGTTGTTTTTTGAAAAAAATTGGAACTTATTAATCTAGACGCTGGTAACCACTTGCTAGGTATATCCGTGGACAGTTGTTGTGAAATCAAAATCTGAACTGAATCCTCGAACCCAACGGCGTGTTAAGAGACGATGGCAAGAGGCCGGATGGGATTACTCTGGTCCCTTGGAAGATGGGGCGAGTGTTGGTGTGGGACGCTACATGCGTTGATACACTGGCACCGTCCCATCTTTCAAGAACGGTATACAGGGCTGACGGGGCGGCGGAAGCGGCCGAGATGAAAAAATCATGGAAATACCGGGGTCTCGGCACCCAATACCATTTCATGGCTTTCGGTGTTGAAACCCTCGGGCCGTGGGGCCCGAGCGCCTGGCAACAGCATAGGGAGCTAAGCAAAAGGCTCGTCGACGCAACTGGTGACCAAAGAGCTGGCAGCTTCCTCGCACAGCGTTTAAGTATTGCCATACAGCGAGGGAATGCTGTAGACATGCGCAAAATGTGTCACTAAAAAGAAAAGAGTGATATACTTCATTCCTTCACTGTGAAGTATATCACTCATTTAGTTCACTAGTTCAGTTTCGTTCAGTAGCTCAACAGATCCATCGGCGTCAGTTACACGGTCAATATTATCACGCGATACAGTATTGGCCTCTCTCTCACTTTCATGTAAGTGAGAGAGAGGCCAATACTGTATCGCGTGATAATATTGACCATGTAACTGACGCCATCTACGATATAGATTGGGTAAACATATCAGTCATTCATTCAATCATGTCGTCTATGTCACTCTCGGAGCGAATGAGTAGGTAAAAGATATGAATCATGAACTGAACGAACTGAAGTATTGAAGTATATGAATCCGAACTGAACTAGTGTATGAAAGAGTTACTCGAGGTGAAGTACTTCATTTGAATCATTCATTCGTGAACTACTCATGTCTAGAATGCTGCCAGCGTCTTCGGTACCATGCCACGGGGGCCCTTTTTAGATATAATTTAATTAAATTAGTTTTAATTTTAGTTTAGTTTTTGATACCCAACTTGTATAAATTACAGTTAGCTTTAATATTATTTTACTTATTTTTGTATTCGTGTATATATTTTCTTATAAATTAATGACCACCAGATTTAGTACTTGTAATGGTAACTTCATGATTCGTCCTATATCCGCTGCATGTTCCCCTGTTGAAGTCGATCAGGTTGTCGTCAGCATCCGCTATTTCTGACCAATCTTGCTCCGCACGAAGATGATATTCGCAAGCAAAGATTGTATTTGTGAAGTAACCATAGTTTTTGGAACCATGGAACATTCGCCAAAAACACAAGTCTCACGCTCTTTTATGCGTGCCTTAAGTCGAAACGACCAAGGAATAAATGATATTCAGCTAAAGAAAACCGCCCGCAAACCGCGCGTTTCATTGGGCACCTTTTATCAATTATTCCTATTTTTAGATGTTCATTTATTTAGTGTGAAAACAATACCGCTTTTCCCAATTTGTTTTCCTACTGACTGAATGAATTTGTGGTATTAGGTATTAGTAGTTATTAATTAGTACTTTGTGACTGCTACGATCATTGGTCTGCTTGGAAACCAGTGTCTTAGTAGTTGTCACAATATTCATGACAGTTCTGGTATATTTTAGTAATATTGTTGGCAGGAACAAAAAGATAACTTTGTATTAGCGATTGCAATTACTTTTGTAGTTGTGAAGGTATATACTCTTAACCAGATAGCTTTTCAATAGCGGACGTTGACCACCCCTCACCACTAAAACGTAATTATCAATAACGACAGTTGTTTATGTTCCCCAAAGTAAGCACATTTGTTATCGCTGCGATACAGTGGTACCGGTAAACTTGCGACACAAGGCCGAGCAGGGATCGCAAACCTGTACCTATTTTTATTAGAACTGTTTTATAGATTAACAAAAATGGAATTGAAGTATTTGAAATTATTTATTTATCGTATGGCGTTTATTTTGAACCGTGAGATCTTCGAGAAGACAGTACAATACTGTTTATTTTCTTATTAGATTTTTAAATTATTCATTGTTTAACTTTTGAAAGCGTAGAACACACAAAAGTAAAACAGTAACGCTTTGTATATGTTGTCGAATTATAAGGTATTTTAATTGATTAATAAAAAATACTCCAGTAATGACGAAGGCTGTGTTTTAATTTGGATTTCATACAAAACTGATTTATATTTGTACGTAAGGTATTCATATTAGCCAATATCATCGTTTATATTTAGGCGATATTGTATAATATTAGTTTTGTGTGAAAACTCGTGTTATACTTTCCGTAACATAATTTGGCGACTAGGACAATAAAAGTCGGTCGGTCACATTTTGTGCGTAACTACCTGCACTAGAGTACCCTCCCTAAGGTCACGCAGATGCGAATCAGATAGCACGATAAAAAGACTTTATTGCCCTAGTCGCCACGCCAGGATGATATTACGAAAGTGTTATATAGACATAGTCAGTGTAAATAAAATATAATTTATTAAATATATATAATTTTTTAAATAATGTAATTACTACTTTCATCACCAGAGCTGGAGCTATATTGTGAGCTCTCACTGGTGTCATTATCAACATTACCTTCATTAGCTACGCGTTAATGTTCAAAAAACTATTAAATGACATCCTCTACCTCTATTTTGGGTCCACTACAGAAGAAAGGAAGTCGATCGTCTGATACGAATATACTACCTCTAAGTAGTCGGTGATGGAATGGCATTTTTTTGCAAAATGGCGGACCGAGCGTACTGTACCCCTGACTCGACGCCTGCAGAGTCCTGTCATAAAACGTAAGGCCATGGTTTCGACGGCCGCGGGAAGCTGAGCGGCTAGCGGTGAATGCTGGCGGCATTAGTGTTCAATTGATGTTTTTATTATTTGAAATGACTTTGTCTCCATGTATAATTAAATAAACAAAGTTAAGCGCATCTAAGATTATATTTTTGGGTGTATTAAATCATATTTTATTAGTAAATGGACGATTGTTATGCATAGTTATAAATAAAACAACATACACGATATAAATAATACTGAATCACATTAAATATATATGACATATAAATATACTGAACATCTAAGGCACTAAACATTTTTAATTAGGACACTTGCGCGCACCTGTGGCTCCATCCCACCCTGTACTATGATACACAAGCGATGTCATTTTTGCGACTGGTTTGTATTGAGAATTGATTTGTCGCTAGAAAATTACGATATCGGGATAAAAGTCAAGTCAATGATCGCTATTGAAACCTTAAATGGCATTTACATAGAGCTCTGAATGTAAATAAATGCTTGCGTTAATTTAACAGCACTTGGCCTTACAGTTTTGTACGAATTATACACTTGGATATACTGATTGTCACAATTTACATTATCCTGACTGTAGGTACTTTTGAAAACGTGTTATGTTTTATAAGTTTTGTCTCACATAATTTATTTTTTAAAGTTCATAATTCATAATTCATAATTCATTTATTTATTGCAACCATGGTACAATGCAGGTGTTACATAATTATTTTTAGGTATCTCATGGACCCTGATAGGGTAAAGCAAAAAAACTTATTACTATAAAATTTGCAGCTACTGAATTAATACTCAATTTACATCGAAATAATCTTCATAATATGTCACATTCATTAAAATTATATAATTCAAAAAATATAAGTCAAAAAATCCAAAAATATAAGTCAAAAAGTATGAGTTGATATCTTTTAAGCATTAAGATTGTGACTCAGGTATCTAAAACAAGGAACAGACTAACACGAAAATTACACCAACAGGCAATGTTGGGTAGGGATACTTATTTAAACACTCCAATTTAGCTGTAATGTGTTTATTTTTCAAACATTATTGTATTGTATGTGTACAATAAATACGAGTAGTGTACTACTATAATAATTGCACTGAATATCCGTGACTTACACCAAATATCCGTTACACGTACTCAATAGCACACGACAGCATAATTTTCCAAAACGCCTCGTCCAGTTTATTTATACGTTTATTTATCAAACTGAACCAAAATTAATTCGTATTTTAGAACAGTTGCAGCTACCTGAAAATGTAGACATATTTTACCAACCAATACATAATGTTTTTTCAGCAGTTAGTGGATTTTACGGTGCTATTTTCAGGTTAATTTAAACTACCTACTGTTTAAAATTTAACTTACATGAGCTCTTTTTAGAATTTAAAATAAAACTACGTATCTCTTGGACTTTAGTCACCTATGTTACATGACCGTTTTATAGCTAATATCGCATAAGTTCAGTCGACTACCAAGAAATTTGTCCACTTATTCACGTTACTGCATAATGTTCAATGTTATTGCAATGTACATTTCCTAAGGACACCACCAGCGTTGACTTGACCGAGTAGGAGAACCGTGTACTTACTTCAAAAGCCAAACGTCCGTAAAGTTTAGTTATGAGATCAACATTGTTAATTAACAGGGACAGAATATACCTCAAACATACTCGTAATTAGGTCCGTCCATGTGTACATTAAGAGTCGTACTGTGAGTTAAGGTAACTCCCGCATTTTACTGTCATCATCATCATCATCATAATCAGCCGAACGACGTCCACTGCTGGACATAGGCCTCCCCCAGAGAGCGCCACAAAGACCGGTCACGGGCCGCCCGCATCCAGCGGATCCCCGCGACCTTAACCAGATCATCAGCCCACCTCGTGGCATTTTACTGTATCTTAGTTTAACTTGTGTATAAACACTTTAACTCCAGACATACAATAAAATGCATGTCACTTACATTCAAATGCTTCGAAGCGAGTCTTGATCTTACATCAATATTCATTTGAAGAAATCGGTAACTGTTCTATGGCGAATTTGGCAAAAACACAGTTTTATGGTCGAAAGACCTCTAGTTAAGTACGATACCGTTAAAAACCCAAAATGGAGTTACAGTGTTATGCTGCCTAGGTATATTGTTTCAATATTTTTAATCAATCAGAATTTAAATTTAGGCGTCTTTCTGATTTGTCTGGAAGCGCTCATTTAACACGTTCACAGCCCCCATACAAAAAAATTCGATGGCCTCGTAACGTCAATTACTTTCATTACACTCCAAGTATGGATCACTAATAAATGTTGTACGCATACGGATATGTACCTACACTTTATATTTATCTATATATATAAACTTGATCTTGAAACTTTGTACAAAGACTCCTTAAAATAAAACAATGAAAGTTATATTTGCGTTTTCAGCATTTTCGTCTCCTAAAGGGTTGAAAATGGGGGTGAAATATTGTATGGGGAGCAATTTTTTTTTAAAGTGAGTGTCTTCAAACTTTGTGTAAAAGTTCCTTATAATAATGGAAAAAAAGTTATTTCCGCGTTTTTTAAAATTCATCCCCTAAAGGGGTTAAAAAGGGGTTCAAAGTTTGTATGGGGAGCAATTTTGTTTTATAGTGATAGTCTTCAAACTTTGTATGAAAGTTTCTTATAATAATACAAAAAAAGTAATTTCAGCGTTTTTTGAAATTCATCCCCGAAAGGGGTTAAAAAGAGGTTCAAAGTTTGTATGGGGAGCAAATTTTTTTTTAAGTGAGGTACTTCAAATTTCTTACAGAGACTCTCTGTTTAAATAAAACAAAACTAATTTCAGCGTTTTTTTAAATTCATCCCCTCAAGGGGTTAAAAAGGGGTTCAATGTTTACATCGCGAGCAACATTTTTTTAAGTGAAAGACTTCAAATTTTTTACAGAGTCTCTGTTTAAATACAACAAAAAACAAATTTCAGCCTTTTTCGAAGTTCATCCCTAAATGTCTTAAAAAAGGGTTTCTGTGAAACTTAGTTAATCTTTTAACTCCCTAAATGACCTCTTGGTCATTTTTTATGGAGAACAAAATTATTTTTAAGATAGAAACTTTAAAACTTCCTGACTAAACATCAAAATTAAAAAAAAAACAGATTTCAGAGTTTTTCAAAATTCGCCCTCTGAAGGGATGAAAACAAATTTTAGTTTCAATGAGACTTGGAACTTTGTTTATAGGCCTAGCATAACTCTGTCTCTCTGTAACCCCTTCACGCTTAAACTGCTGAACTGATTTAGATGAAACTTGGTGCGAATATAGTTCGCAGTGGCGGCGCGTCAAAAATATTCTTAGGAAAGCCGGAAATAATTTGCCTTTCTTATACTTCATGAGCCGTAGTAAAAGAACTGCACTGGCTGAAAGAACGCTCCGCCACTGATAGTTCGAGTCCGAGGAAAGGACATAGGATAGTTTTCATCCCATCCCGGAAGTAGAAGTTTGTATGGAACAGAGATAACTAGGTATAGGTAACCACCTGAAATAAAAGAACAGCGATAAAATTCTAACGCAATGACCGAGCTCTACGCAGACGAAGTTGCGGGCAAAAGCTAGTATCACATAATGCTGCTGTGTATCATGATTGTCAAGCAAAAGAATCTAACATAGTAGAAACAATATACAAAAAAAAAATACAAAATTTATTTATTTACCAGATAGCAAGTATGTATACAATTATGAACCCTTAAACTTAATTTACATGCAACATTTCATTAGAGCAAACAGTGGTCTTCACACTAGGCCGAGCCTGTGTCGTGAAGGCCGTATGATATTACCAAAAGATTAAAACTGGAGAATGATACAGATAGAAAACGCACCTGGTCGGCTATTAGTGACCCATGCGCGGGACACGGACTCGTGGAGATAGTTCGTCGTGACTCATGTAAGGGACAGTGGACTGTGAACGTGTTAAATATAGGAGCGCAGTGAAAAGCGGTACTGCCTACCTGCTACTGCGGTACGATAGACAGTGGACACTGAGCGACAGTTTTCTCATATTACCGCCTCCACATCGACAAATCAGGATGCCGCCTTAATAGAGTGCTTCCTGACTGGCACGAGACGATGCGTAAAAGATGCGTAAGCAGGACTGCTCAGCTTCTGCTGATGATATTACCGCTGCGTACACGTAATATAGTGCGCGCCATCCACGACGACACGCCCCTCCACAGCGCATCTCATACTAATCTATGCGCAATTGTACGGATCGGGCGGTGGAGGGGCGCGTCGTCGTGGATGGCGCGCACTATACCTTAAGTACCTACCGAAAACGCCATAGATGTCACTATAATATTGAAGGAATTCCTTTGATACCTCATAGATTTCATCATTAGATCTTGAACAGATTTATATGGCACCACCGAGCAAAAAAAATATTTCTTCAAAATAGGTCTACTATTGCCGAAGCTCTGAAATAACATACGAGTATATATACTTTTGAAGTTCTTTTTAAATAAAATACCACCACGTATCGGTATCGCCCCGTCGAGTCAGGAAGTCACCTCAATATTAGAAATATAAAAACACATACATTCGTAATACAAAAAAACGGCAAAATATGTCATGAAATGGTCACAACTAAGCATGTACCATGGCTGTAACGTACTTTCAACAATAGTTTTCTATCGAGAGCAAACAGTCCCATTCCATGTATAGCCACATTATCATATTTCAGCTGAGTTTTAAGCCTGCTGACCTGAAATCAGTCAAACTTATTAGTTATTACATTACGAGTCCGTAAATAGACAATTTCAGTGTAGTTAAGTTCCAGTTTCAAATACACATTTCACACACATCTAAACAAAAGGTTTTTAAGGTTTCTCGTTTTGATATTGTTAAGTAGTTGGTCGTTTATCCGTTTAATTACACGACTGTCCAAAAAAGGAGTGTAAAGTTTTCAGGGTTCATGTAAGATATTCTTTATTCCCCCAGAACTAACGCTTTAACCGATTTTGATGTGTGGGGTAGGGGTATCATAAGAATCCTTACGTCATACACTTCACTCTTAAAAAAAAGGCTTTCCATCAAATTTGTGATGATTTCGCCAATCAATACTTGTTCAAAGACGTTGTTCGTTAGCGGCGCCATGACAGTAGGCAACTGGTTTTGTTCGGTAGTGGAATCAGCCCGTCGTCGCGAAGAGCACGTGTGTTCACCAACGCGGCGACGGGCAAAATCCGAGCAACATATAATATGTGACATTGCAATAAAATAGTATTTTATACAATCGTTATATAATGAATGCTTTTTTAGTCGAGAACTGCGTTTAACTGCGTCTAAGTAAGGTCCGAGACTCAAAAAGCTAATTATATAACTATTGTATACAATACTTTTTCTACGAGTCCACGAAAATAACAAAATAACAGAAAGTTGCCGCTGAAACGATCTCATTTGTGCATGTAGGTTACACGGTGATTAATAGCACGTGGTCTGCATATTATCACAATACGTATCACGTGGGTTTTGATGAATATTGAAAACAAGTCTAAATAATTATGAAATTTACGATAATATCACAAGTATTATAAATTTGTAATAACAAATCCCACGGGGCCGATGCCCTGTTAAGATTGAAAAAAAAAATTATCAGTCCATGCCCGCCTTTGGCATCATATCAAATTACGACCAATCACGACGCAAGAGAATTTAAGTTTTTTTTCTAATGATTATGGCCAGTATCCAGACGACCGTTTAAGTAGGTAGACAATTTGACAAGTGCATTGACGGTTTTACGTTCAGAAGCGCGGGAAGCACTATCAATGTTGAAATATTCATAAAATGAGTCTCCTTAAACTTAATTTTTTTCAACAAATTAGGGCGTTCTATTTTTGAATGATATTTCGATTCTCCGCGCAGTTGTACAATGAAATATTATATTACTCCATAGAGCATAGACTTTTAGTTCAGCTTAAAATGTATAATATTGTGCAATGGTCTATGAAGTTCTAATTGTAATATTGTAGTCGACGAGTATAAAAACAATATTATATATGGCGGACTATGTGCTTAATCAATTTTTTGATATTGTCAAGTAGTATATCAAAATAAAGACTTTTAAAAGCCGATTTCAAAAACGATTGTACCTTTTTAAAACATGTTTTTACGGTATATAATACACTTAAAAAAAATGCAAATAAAATTTTAAAAACTGCAATGGATAAAGTGTACAGGTAAATTACTTTCGAGACGTTTTTGCATTTGTAGTTGTGTACGGTCAGCACATAAAGAAATAAACCAATACTTTTATATATATTTTTTAATAATTTTATAGTCAGGTACATCAATATGGAACTAATAATATTAAACTATATTTAAAAAGTGAATAATATTAATATTAAGCATAATATTTAATTCTAATATTCTTCAACTCCAGGCATTTCGCGCTCATTCTCGTGAGGATGAGAATGAGCGCGAAATGCCTGGAGTCATCCGATGAATCATTTGAAGGCATGTTTACAAAAACAACATAACTGCTTAGACTGGTTGACACTCTGTCAAGAACAATAGGGATGTTGACTCAAAAATTATTACTTCAATAGAAAGAAGACATAAAACTATGCCAAATAGTGAAAATCCTGTTCAAATATCTCAAAAAATAACGAAGCTACAGCGGATAGAATATTCGTAGTTAGAGAGAGAAAGTGCTACTCAACAGTGACGTCACTGTTGAGTAGCGCCCATAGTAAATGACGATCGTTCCATACAAAGGTGCGTTTTGCGGAAAAGCGACAGAAAATACCCACTCTTAAAACTTTGAAGACTTATAATTACGTAATTATTCATTTTTTTAATTACTTTTTTCGCCATTTGATTGAAAATTTGGATTTATTGATTTTCTTTTATAGTGTTACGAGTATCATCCCTATTGAAATGACAGCAGATGTTACCAGTCTAGTCAGTTATGTTGTTTTTGTAAACATCCCTTCATTTGTGTTAATTATAATTTGTTCTGATTTTATATCTAAAGCCTCTTCCGTGCCTTGAAATATTTTTTTGTCTTTAATAGCATGTAGACAAACATTTTTCCATTCTTCTACACTTCTACAGTTATGCTATTAAATTTTTCCTCAGCTAATGCCATTATAGAACTCATGACATTTTTTTTGAGACGTAATTTTTCACTATCCCCCATATATTTTCAATGGGATTGAACTGAGGCTGATATGGCGTTAAACGGAGCACAGTATGACCGTGCTGTCGTAATATTTCGTCTATCTTGTAGTATATATATCTCGCTTTATTTTTTAGAATCAGTTCATATAACAGACGCTTTAACATTTTCGATGAATGTTCAATATTTCTCAACTTCAGCCAAGAATAAATATAATTAAGTATTATTTATTTGACATTCACTGACTTTTGACTGCCAATATATTTTCTTCAAAATGTGACGAACCTCTTTTTTCTGACGGTACAATGAAATTAACATTTTAAATTTAGAATCCCTGTAGACATACAAATGCTACTACAAATGCAAAAACGTCTCGAAAGTAATTTACCTATAAGTACTTAAACCAACTTAAACATTTAAAACACTACTGCAATGGAAAAATATATTGAACCAAAGAACTTACGGAAATTTATTTTGTTTGCAGTCGGGGGACCAATACATACAATATAAAAAAATATATATTAGGTACTGCAGAGAAAATAATTTTCCTTAAGTTCTTTAATTCGAAACTTTCTTCTAGTTCAATATTTTTTCCAATGCATGTTTTTAAATTTAAATTTTTTGTTTAAATATTTTGTCTTAATACCTCAGCATTCAAAGAACTGTGGGTGGTTTGTAGACGGGATAGGGCGTTTTTTGAATGGACGGCAATATCGGCTGCAGCAAGAACTACACTGCATGTCCTTAATATTAGCCAACTTAGAGATAACGTTAAGTAAATCCTGTTCATAAGTGGCCCTTGTTCGTTGCTGCAATAATAAAGACGTATAGATTTTAAGTACATATTTTCTAATACGAAATGAGGAGGTGCATATTTCAACAGGTAGAGCAGGGAGTAGCGGCAATGTATGGAGAGAAATTAAAATTGTTCCATCGAATTGGAATACTTCTAAAATAATGTATATAATGGTTAAAATGTAAACGTACATATTTATTCCATTTTGAAATATGTTTTAGCCCTCTTGTGCAGGATTTTCTTCGTTTGTGTTTGCATTTAAAGTTATGAGTTTTGGTCAGTATGCTTATTTTTTTGTTAGCTATTTCGTGATGTAATTTTTTTTTCATTGATATTATTTCTAATTTTTTTCATTTTTCATTTTTTGAAATATTTGAAAATTTCCACATCACTTTCTTTGCATATCTAATATTTACATCCAAAAAAATTTTACTATCGTTAGTGCCAAAACCTACGAATAAAACTTGCACAGAGTTTGTATGTAGAATGCCTTGCCCACCCCTGCGCCTTAATTTTTTTTGCATGAATTACAAAATGTTAACATTACTATCAAATAGCTATATCTATATATTATGTTTGTAATACATAATGCAAGGCAATGCCGAAACTTATATTTATTGACCTAGCGAACGAAGCGAGCGAAGCATCTCCGTTTCAACTTAACTTAGGTAAAATTGTCACTTGTTTCATATGTACTCAACTTGTTTTATTTAATACCACTTACACGAATAATGCAGAAATAGCTAGCTTAGTTTATCATAGCTATTTCCATAGTGTTATGTCGTATATGGTTTGGGGTAAAGCAGCTGACATACAATCTTAGTGTTACAAAAAAATTGCCATTCGCTCCACATATAACCTAGGCTCACGTGAATCTCGAAGAGAAGTTTAGCATCTCAATACATCAACCCTGTAATAACAGGGTTGAGGGCTATCTCACAGACAGAAATGAATAGCCCAAACCAGATGATTGAGAAATTTGGAGACTTTGAACGCTGTCCTGCCCAGACTAGCAAACAGTAGGGGCTGATTTTCAGATATATGATTCTTGACTAGATATATGATTGTGGTACTGATAATAGCGAAACATGATTGCTTAAAATTTTCTCGATAGAAAATAAATCCAAAGTCGAGTCTATATTTTCCTTTTTTTCCTCAGCGTACGTGTACGTACGTCTACGTCTACGTCTATCAATTAAACGAATTGTTTTTTTTTAATAGCTCCTTGTTAGTCAAGGCTGGTGTTTAGCGCAAGTGCTAGTATTGCGCACCGACCTAGCTAAGGATTGTAAGAGTGAACCACGGGCAAAGGGACTGTGTAAATACTATCCTGAAATGGGCAAAATAGTAAATATGTAGTTGGAATGAGATAAGATTATACAAAATTGAATTAAATACAAAAATAAGTAGCTCACTCAAACTATAAAACCAGAATCGATCTATCATTATATTATAATACAGGGTGTCTGGCGGCAGATTTATAATTTTAATGTTAAATAAATAACGTATTATTCAATTTAGATATATATCATTGTTAATTATATCCACAGTTTAAGGAATGATGCGGATTTTTTTAAATAATGTTATCCAAATGTCTTCCATCGAGTTGCCTACATTGGTCGAAGCGAAGCATGCAAGCGAGCAAGGTCCCCGGGCATTTTCGAAGGAAAAAGGTCCGATAATCGCATTCGCTGACAAAGCACACCCACACAGTTACTCTGGGGCAATGCAGCGGTTTCTGATGTTTGAGTCGTGGATAATGTGTTCTTGGAGACCAGTAACGACAGTTTTGTTTAGTAACATGGCCGTTTAAGTGGAAATGAGCCTCATCACTCCAAGATATCGAATTCAAGGTGCGAAACCTTTGCAACATTATTTCACTAAACTGTTTGTGTAACACAAAGTCATTTTCCTTCAATTCTTGGACGATTTGGATTTTAAATACATGGAACTTTGTCTGTTTTCAAAATTTCATGGACAGCTGCTCTAGCAAGTCCCAATGAGGCTGCCCTTTTGCGTATCGACAGTCGGGGATTTTCATGTAATCTTCTTTCCACGAGTTCAATTTTTGCGGGGGTCCTTGAAGTCCGGATAGGCCCTGGGCGAGGTCTGTGCATAACGGAAGCAGTTGCACGGAACTTTTTCACCCAAGAACGAATTAAATTCACGCTTCACTCAATATTATATTATATATTATTATATATTATTATTATTTTTTATTATTATTATTATTATATTGAAGTGTGCACAAAACTGTCGACGAGCGATAACGTAAGAATCGCCGCATTAAAGAACGACTCGATAAGAAACGCACGATGCACTTCTGACCACTGCGGCGTTTTGGCTAACAAATCCGCACAATCGGTGGTTCGAATGACGTGACTGACATTTCGCACTGATTTATACTTTTTAAAATAATCGGGTTAAAAAAAAATTGCGGCCAGACACCCTGTACATTAATACTGGTGGAAGCACTGTTCCTCTATTAGAAATAACGATAAGTGCCGTCGTCAACAACGTCGGGAAATATCAAATACGGACTTTTGACATACTATAAATTCATACTTAGCTACAAGAAAAAGCTGCAAGCAGATAAAATACAGATTGTTCAAATTTGAAAGCAAGATTAAAGCGCCGAGTTTGTCGTCGACCCTCCGCACCAGTTCCGCTTGCCGGACGTACGCTTCCCTAAGCCGGCGCCACGTTTGCACTTGCGAGTACGATTTAACTCCAAACTGAAATATTACCAGACTTAACAATTTCATAATGATACAAAACAACAACATAATAGATTTCTTTCTTAAGGCTGTATAATACTTGTTGAAAATGAACCATATTTTGCATTAACTATTACAATTTGAAAACCACAAAGCAATATCATCATCATAAAGAGTAATGTAGTTTTCGTCATAGCCCATTATAAAAAAAACCTTTTAGAATAAAATTGCTATCTCTTACTTTTTTATTGCATTTATTATGTTTCTCGAACTTTATTATCTCGTTCATTTTGAAATTCAATCTTTGGTATCGTGAAGTCAGTCCCATGCTAACTAGTATAATTATCAAATCCTGAAAGTTCCACAATATTGTTGCTAGTTTACTTAGTACAAACAGGGGTACTGCAATCCACAAGCTGTATTCATCTGGAAGATAAGCATTAAAAGTCAAATTTAAAGAACTAACCATTTCAGCCCATCATCACTTCATACTGTTCATTTAAAACTTACGTCATACGATTTCGACGATTGGTTTCGCCTAATGCTAGTGATTTGTTACCTGGTTCGAATCCAGGTCAGGGCAAACAATTGTGTGATTAGTATGAATATTTGTTTCAGAGTCTTGAATATCGAATCCAAAATCGTTGTCTAGTTCCACACAAGCCTTATTGAAGTTACTACTTATAGGGCTAGTGCGATTTGTGTAAGATTATGAACAAATATTTATTTCGTCAATGTGCAAACAACTTGCAATATTAAATCGATTTATAGCTCTTCCATTTTCCCGCAATCTATTCAACGGTGTTGTGACATTGGTGTATAATGTTGTTTAAGTATCACTATTTTAGATTGGTTAATTTAAAATGTTTTGGAATATATGTCATTTTCGGAATAATCCGAAATTCGGATTTACCCGAATTTTACATATTTTTTACCAGACGTGGGATGTCAGTTCTAAACATATGGACATTTAGCCCATATTTAGCCATATGGGCATTTATTTTTAATAGCCCCTTGTTTCGCTGTCACACAGTCGGTTAATTTACCTCTCACTTACAAGAATGAAGCAAAAATCCGTGGGAATTCAAAATGTATTGTTTGAAAAATTCCACTGGTGGGCAATTTAATCCTATCGCTGCTATGATGCTCAATACATGCTCCACTAGAAAAGAAACAAAACTCGTTCAAACTTATAGAATATATACATATAAATATTCATACTTTACATATTTATTTCATTCTATTATTGGGGTCGCGACAACACAATCGTTCATTCAAAAATTTCATTTTTGGACAAGCTTTTATGAGTGCTTCTTTTCCACAGTGTTGTACTTTGTACTACTCGTTGAGAAGGTTCCAATGAAATAAAGACGGTTCCAATTACGACGGGTTGTCTTACGAGTATGTAGTTTAGGAGTTGCTGTAGCCACCTTCTGTTTTCATCATAATATCAGCTCGGTGGTTTCATAATATTGAAGATAACTGGTCTAGAATTGGGTTGCATGATTTGTCCCACACAGATACAGATAGGTACATATACTAACAGGGCATGTTAAATAAAAGCTTGTAAAAATTGAGCATTCATCTACGATTATGGAACTTAAAGGTTGGAGCTGAAAAGCGCGAGATAAATTATATAGACATCGATTTAAAAACTCATTAAGTCATTATAGATAATAACCCAGTCGAAATGTTAGTAACTTTGATGAAATTTGGTACGAATCTTTATTGAAGGTCTCCCAAAAGTCTCCATATATTTTCTTTTCACGCCACTGCTCGGAAATGTGGCTATAGATGGCGGGAATTGGGGCGTCAAAATTGTCAATAGTAGTAGACTCATGAACAGGACAACTATGAACCTAAACCGCTACAACAATTTTATATTGTTGTTCTATTGCTTACTTTCTAGCCTCTACAGCAATGTACTATTTCCGTGTTCCAGTTTTCTACTAGGTTAGATATCATACTCACAAATAGCGCCGGTGACAACACAATATGTTACAGTAATCATTTTCTTCTTTACAGTATCATCCGGAGATAAACGGATCGCCCTCAATGTCTCGATTCTCGCCCAGTGAAGAGACAAGTCTTGCCAATTTGATATAAATCTCCAGGATAGCACGTGCGAAAATAAAGCGTTCCCATAGAATAAAGCTCCAGATAGGCGCGCAGTTACACTTCCTATGCAAAAAATATAAATTTCATAAACTAGTTTTATTTGACACTAGCAGATCGCGGGTAGGTCAATATTGCTACGTTCATCCCGAAGATTCTGCTATGTGTCAAAAGTTACTTCTAACAGCAAACGTTCGGAACACCAACTTTGAGGGTCGTGTTTATCGATCGACGAATGAAAGTCTCACTTCCCTTATCGTGTCATTTATGTCGATCGACAGCACGCACTATTTATGTTTGCGTGCCAAAAAGGTCACAATGGACCACGAGGATAAGGGAGGGTATGTCTGTAGTAATTATGAATCTCTAGTGTTTTTTTCCTTATGAGTTTTGGATAGTTGTAATAAAGGATCAGGAGCATGATATATTTTCACACCACCTGCTCGACACAGCCAAATTATATATCATGCAAACCTTACCGATAGCAAATCATTATAGCCCTTGGCTTTAGCCGGGTAGTAATATTGTATTGAATTTCATTATAACCCGCCGGGTAATAATATGATTTCACTTTTCGTAGTTCTTATTGTTATGTCATTAAAGTCTAATTTCGTGAAGTTCGCACGGCGGCGGGGAGGCGGCACAGCGGCGTTCCAAACAAAACACTGCGCCGCCCCGAGGACGGGATGCCGATGCCGCTCCGAACAAATTTGAAAATCGAACGTATTCGTACTAGCCACCATAAGCTGAATGGAACAAATTTTGAAAATAAAAACAAAACATGCGAATGTAACAAGACGCTGCAGTATAGGTACAGAGTAAAATTTCAGAATTTATAAAAATCCATTGGTACTGTTAATGTTATACGTGGGCCACACTGAAAGTTTTTAGAAACGGTTACATAGAAACCATACATTAAAAAACTAAAAATGTCGTTTTGAAGTGGAACTCTTTGGCAACATAATGGAGTATATTACATTCGTCTGTCGGTTGTTTATAGCATTTAGCGTCAAATTGAAAATTGTTTGTTTCACGTTAAGATGAATTTAAAGTGAGAAATTTTGGTCAATATTTTTTTTATGCCTTTCTATTGCAATGAAATCAACAATATAGTTATGAAAGACTTTTCGATGGACCCTTGATGATGAAGCTACATCCTTTAAGACTATTTACAACTAGTTTAACGGGTTCAAGGTTCAGGTTCTTTATGGCGATTACTGAAAAAAAAAACATCAGTGCTGGGCGGCTCATGACAGAGACTGATAAGAGATTGACCTATCAGCAGATGCAGGCAACCTTAGTGCAGAAAATCGTTCATGAGTATTTAGCTGTTAGGATACTCTGAACTCGTTGGGCACCTCATAATTTGGCCGAAACTCAAAAACGCCGTAGAACTGAGCTATAAGAACGAGTGGGCAAATCGTTTTTCTCAGAGGCTCCATCGAATTCAGTGATATATTGATGTAATCGTACAATAGTCCATGAAACAAAATTACAATAAATAACTTGCTAGTTAGCTTAGTTTTTGTTTTTCTAAAAACTTTCAGTGTGACCTACGTAAGTGCGAAAGTGTGTCTGTCTGTTATCTTTTCACGCTAAAATCGCTGGACCGATTCAGATGAAATGTAGTATGGAAGTAGTGAGTCCCGGGGAAGGGCAGGATACTTTTTATCTCGGAAATCATCATTGTAAGCTAACGGCAAGGCCACTTAACTCAAAAAATCTTTTATATTTAAGATTAGCAGTTAAGGTGAAAAATGTAATTATTGCATATAATATGAAATAAACAGTATATAATTTAAAAAAAAAAACCCTTAAGTAGGTTTGTATGGAAGAGCGATTACTAGGTAAGAAATTGAAATTAATTCTAGCAATTAAATTCTAAGGCGATGAACGAGTTCTACGCAGACAAAGTCACGGGCAAAAAGTAGAAGATAGAATTCTAATAAAATGAGTGACGAACGTGATTGGGCTTTGAATTACTATAAGTAATTTGATTCTGTCTCTAGTAGCCTTGGTCTTCTTATTGTCTCGCTAGAGGTGTGAAAAGTAGAGTATACTCCTCGTGGATAAAGCTGTTTTTGTCTTAAATCGCGCTTAAATCCCCTCACTACACTCAGGACTCACTCATTACTCCCTCGCTCCGCTCAGGAGTAAAATCTGGAGTCCTTCGTTACGTTCAGGATTCAATATCGCGCCCGTGACATAAAACAGTGCTTTATCCCCTTGGTGTATAATCTACTATTTACACGACTGCCCAAAAAAGGAGTGTAATGTTTTCAGGTTTCATGTATTTATTTTCTATGAAAAGTTACCAGGGCGATGGGGGTGAAAAATTCAAAGTCTTAGGTCGTCTGGATTTGACTTAGTTATAGAAAAGTATGAACCTTTTACAACAGACCATGCACCAAAAGCCCTTATGAGTTTCCAAATTGCGGCCAATTCCAACACAAGTAACATCAGGAGTACGATCAAAGCAGTCATTCCTCCCTGCGACGGAATTCCAAACCAGCGAGCCGTGTTAATTATGCTCGCTAACGTTCGGAGAAAATCCTACAACAAAAACGTTTTAGGCCAGGTTTTATGAAGATAAGTTAGACCAAATGTCAGATAAAATTTTAGTGATGGTAGGGGAGCCCAAGCGAGATTTTGTTAGAAACCTAGCTCGAGTACCTCCACCATTTAAAAGCCCTCTATATATGTTCGATTTATTATTAAATTTAAAAAAGCTGCCACAAGCTTGCGAATACGTCAAAATCGTTAGATTATTGTCCCCGCGCTGATAGATGATCCCTATGACACTGACAGTGACATTTCTGATAGTGTTGTACAAGTTTCGATGCTTCCATATTTCTATGCAGTAATGTGGTCGACATGTTTATTAATTTTATGATACGCACTTTTAACAATGCTTTATTTTCTGCGCATCCAATTATAATGCAATGTTGTTTTAATTTAGGTAACACTGTTCCGTTACAATAAAATTTAAATAAAAGACACGTTTTATTACTTTCACTTCAATTATCGACATCTGTTTATCGACAACACCGCTTCCTTAGTCGATACGGACCAACGCTGTTTGCGCTTGCGCTACGATGCTGTTTATAGTGCCGCCAAAGTAAATAAAGCTGTATCGTCTGCGTATAGTGTAATTTCTCGTAAGGCGTATTGTCTTTGATACCTTTTATATAGACAAGGAACAATAAAGGCCCTGAGATCGATCCTTGGGGCACGCCGCATGTAATTGGTTTCGGGTGACTTGTATAATCTCCTATTTTAACTACCTGGCTACGATTTGATAGATATGATTTGAATATATCAAATGCAGGTCCATTGATGCCTATATTATTTAGTTTTCTTAACATCAGATCATGACTAACCGTTTAATTATTACAATTCTAGTTAAATTAATTAGCAACATTCCCAAATGATGCTTATTGATATTTGGATGTGACAGCGACGCTGTTCCAAGGTTATATAAATGAACTGTCACTGCCAGTGTTATAGGGATCATCTATCAGCGCGGGGACAATAGTATAAAAGCTCCCTTATATTTATTTGACTTTAGGGCATACTTTACATCCTCTCTACGGAGACCGGTGGTATGCAAACCGGCAACGTAATATATCATATCGCTTATCAGAGATACGTGGGATGACTATCATTAACTGACGAATTGAAATATGTTCATGCAACTGCTTTTTTAGCGTTTTTTTAGACTCATCCCACCGGCATCACACACAATATAACCTTTTTTTCTTCCTATCATCGCATTTTCAACATACAATAGAAATCCACATGCATTCGCATCGATGGCTTCCCCTTCCTATAACTCCGTACACTTTTTGACATAACTGGCTAACATTAGGTCTAACGGATCTCTATGTTTTTATACCCAAAGGCATCCCGGATCCATTGTGAAAATAAATGAATGTTTGTTAAGAATCTACTGTATATTCTACTGAGTTATTTTATAATCGACTTCAAAAAACAGAGGAGGTTCTCAATTCGGTTGTATGTTCTTTTTTTCAAATGTGTGTTACCTCAGAACTCCGTCATTTATGAACCAATTTGGAGAATTCTTTTTTGTTGGAAAGCATTTACTTCAAGGTTGGTTCCGTTGTTGCCAGAATCCGGGTTTGATGATGGATGGCATCCATGAGGAATTGAAAAGACTAAATTAAATTCAAGTAGAAAAGTGTCAAAGCTGTCTAATACCGCTCCTGTTAAAATAATTCATTTTAAATAGTTTTAGCGAAATTCTCAAGCACCAGCCGATGGAAGCATGTTTCTAAGCGGTTCCTGCATTCGCAGGGTTATTTTTGGCTGCGGACGGTACATTTTGGGCACTGTCAAGGATCATATGTTTTCTGAGATCTAACATTTTTGTAAACAATAAACGGCATTTTTGTTGTTACAACGGTTGCCAAAGCAATTTACATCGATGACAAATTCTGAGCCAATCGGGGCCGCGCCACCGTGACTTCGTGTTAATCCGCGCCTGCGTACGATCAGTCGCCAAATTTCGACTTGTCTTGAAAAAATAACATTATTTTATATAAATACGTGTTATTTACGTTTTTGTTTATACAATCAATGAAAACTGTGGTTATCTTTTTAACTATTCCCTTTTAAACTTGTGAAGTGACAGTGTGTAAAATCGTGTGCAATTATTTTCTAAATAGCTTCTGTTCTCTAGTTATTTTTAAGCCTTATTGTTATTTGTTTTTCTACCTGTTTCTATGAGTTCTCAGCCATGTTGTGCTTCCGTGGAACTGTTGAAATGTCCTCTGTGCGGCGATAATAAACTATACAAAGGTAATAGTGGCCTGGCAATCCATACCGCTCGCCGACATGCTATTCGTGCAGCTGCCGATCCGCTCCTGCCCAGCGCTGCACAGCCTGAGCTCTCTTTTGCCAGCGACGCTCATTCCAACAACGCCCTTTCTTTTACAAGAAGATTAGGATCATTAAAAAAAATCACAGATTTCGCAGTCCCCGCAAGAATCGGAGCATTGACAATGAATACAAAAATTTATTAAAAATAAAATATACATATATGTATATGTAGTAGGATTTTCAAAAATCAAACTCGAATGCACTTCTCGACTGCTTCCGAATCTTTTAACACCATTACCATGACGATCGGTCAATAATCACTCCAGCTTTTGATGATAATTAAAAAATATATAATATCTTCTTCAAAAATTTTCACTACACTCAGGACTTTTAGGAGTCAGTCTTGATTCCCTCGCTTAGCTCGGGAATTAATTCATTGCCAGTAAAATCTGGAATCCTTCGTTCATGGTTCCGTACAGGATTCAGTATACTATAACCGATTTTCAAAATTCCAAGTTATGTAGTTTTCGAGTTATGGCCCTTTCAATTTTGACAGCTGTAATCCGAAATGAAGATCTCGTCGACCCCTACCATTTGTCCCTACTCACCAGTAGTCTAGGGTGGGAGTTTCCGAGATATGGACCTATCCTACAGGACCCGTGTATTTTTACGGGATGAAAGTAGCCTATGTATTTATCCAGGTTATAAACTAGCTGTGTGCCAAATTTCATCCAACTCCGTTCAACCGTTTAGGCGTGAAAGAGGAAGGAAGAAATCCATCCATGCATCCATTCATACAAACTTTCGCGTTTATAATATTGAGTAGGATTTACAAAATTCCAACTCGAATGCACTTCTCGTCTGCTTCCGAATCTTTTAACACCATTACCATGACGATCGGTCAATAATTATTCCAGTTTTAATGATTCATAAAAAAAAAAAAATATCTTCTTCAAAATTTTTCACTGCACTCAGGACAGTCTCATTACCGGTAAAATCTGGAGTCCTTCGTTCCGTTCAGGATTCAATATCGCGCCCGCCGTGACATAAAACAGTGTTTGTCCCCTTGGATAATCTACTATAAATAACCGATTTTCAAAATTCCAACTCGAATACACTACTTGTCTGCATCCGCATCTTTTGACACCATTACCACGACTCTCGGTCAATAATCATAGAAACTACATCACTTTTTATTATATACGGAAATACCCGTTTTTCTACAATACCAAATCTAAAGGGACCGGTCACAAAAATAAACCGATTTTCAAATTTTTTTCGCCATTTTATAGTTAAACTAATACCCTAGGACCCTTTTTTTTTTCAATTTTTCTTAAGTCGGTTTTTTATCCGAAATATTTACAATTTAGTAAACAAACACCCCTCAAAAT
Source organism: Cenopis cana (assembly GCA_951800055.1). Classification (NCBI taxonomy): domain Eukaryota; kingdom Metazoa; phylum Arthropoda; class Insecta; order Lepidoptera; family Tortricidae; genus Cenopis; species Cenopis cana. Next base: position 19,202,881 of record OX637471.1, on the reverse strand, counting down.
TCCAAAAAAAGTTACTTTCCGATTTTCAAAATTCAAACGCTTACACGTGTCTCGTCGATAAATTCCTCAACTCTTGGTACTATTCTCATCTCGGTCTTCCCAAAATCCTCGGATCTATGGCCAAAAATACGTCTCAGGCGATTTGCATCTGATAACCATTTTCAATGGTACAATGTGCCGGTCTTAAAACGAATACCACGAGTTGCGCGCAGAGCAGTAGCCGTTTGTCTCACGGAATGCATCGCCAAAGTTGTCAAGGAGAATTGTGTTCAAGCTTGGGAACGTCTTCTCACTTTCTCATACACTGTCCTCCATGCAAACAAGTCCCTTAAAGTCTCTTTGACGAAGCAGTTAAAAAATAATACCTCTTCTATTTTTACTTTACCTGAAAATGTATCTAACCATCCTCCGTCTAACACGTCTCATACTCTTACTCAAAGAGTTGACAGCTTTGATCAACCTTATGGTATCCGGACGTGTAAATACCGAAATCATCCCGCTCCTTTACGGCGCTAACCTGGTAGCTTTAGCTACAAGAGATGGTGGAATCCGACCGATGGCTGTCGGTCCGACCGATGGCTGTCGGTTGCACCATTAGACGCCTGGCTTTTAGACATGGGGAAAAGCGTTACTTTTCGATCACCGTTATTGTTATACCCGTTCCAAAAAAATCACATTGAAAAATCACCGTGACTTTGTCACTTCGGTTATTTCGTGTCACGACATTTGCGTGTCGATCGTTCCCGGCAGTTACTGATATTTTTGTAACAACTGATGTTACTCTGTGACAGCGCACCGCAGTCAGTCAGACAGTTAGTAACAGCGGTCACGAGGCACGACGCGATGCATCGCTTACACCGATATCGTCGCTAAGTAACAACGTTATTTTGTAACGTTGTTACTTCGTGACAAGTCACACTGTTACTTTTTGACGGCGGATCACCGTGATTTTTTAATCGTGAAGTTATTTATCACTCACATCTACTGGCTTTAAGGCGCTCGTTTGTTTTATGCGTCAAACGCATTGCGTTGAACGTATTTATATGGAACGCATGCGCTTGACGCAACGCGACGCCTTAAACTTTGCTGTCGGAATTTTAATCCAAAACTCACCAAAAACTTTAAGCCACGACAACTCGGTTTTGGAGTTAAAGGCGGCTGCGAGGCTGCGGTGCACGCTGCGCACATTTTTCTTAGTCGCCCGGATTATGAAGTTTTTGTAAAAGTCGACGTGTGAAATGCTTTCAATTCAGTTGACCGTGGTGCACTCTTAGCTGAAGTGAAAAAATAACTTCCTGAAGCTTTCGGTTATCTATGGCAAAGCTATGCAGCCCCATCAAAATTACTTTTTGGTGATAAGATCATTTTATCAAGACCCACTTGGACCCACTTGGACCAGCGACCTTCAGTTTGGCTATCCATCCAATCATAACTAAACTTAATTCCAAATTTAATTTTTGGTATCTTGACGACGGCTGCCTCGACAGAGATGCAGAAACTGTTCTGCAGGACTTGCAATTATTGATAGACAAATTTGCGGGTATAGGCCTCTCCTTTAACTTCACTAAGTGCGAAATTTTTCTGCCTGATCACCTCCCTTTGGATAGAAAAACCGAAATATTGATAAACTTTAACGCTATTTTACCCAACATCTCCGTCCATTCCGTTTCATCACTTACACTTTTAGGGTCTCCAATATTTGACGAAGCGATCAATCCAGTTGTTAATTGTAAGTTAAACCAGTTCAACTGCACCTCCAGCCTACTCCACGAAATAAATTCCCATATGGCCCTTTTCATCATCCGTTTTTGCCTATTTACACTAAAATTCATTTTCTTCCTCCGTTGCTGTCCGATCTGGAAATTTCCATCCATCCTATCATCTATTGATGAAACACTCCAAACAACCATTTCCAAAATTTTAAACGTCACCTTTGACTCATCTTCATGGTCCCAAGCAGTATATTTCTGTAAGGTTCGGTGGTCTGGGTGTTCGCTCTTCGTGCAGTGTGGCACTGCCAGCTTTCCTGTCCTCCGCGTACAGTTCGCTTTCTCTCGTCGGTATTTTTTATTTTAAATAACCCACAGATACCTGACGTAGAGATTGCGAGCTCGGTGGAGGCCAGGGGGGCCTGGTGCGACTCGTGCCCGGGAGCAAACATCCCACACATGAGGCCACCAGAGGAATTCAGAGGGTTTAGGACACACCTTTTTTTTATTAATAATGGGATTGCTCTTGACCAGCATCTAGCCAGTGGGCAAAGATGAGGCTGACGACGAAGCGAGCTCACCCAGAAAATGCCTATTCACTCTTGCCTTAAATATGTCCAGGTTATATGAACTCGGAAATACAGATGCCGGCAGGGAATTCCAAACCTTAGCAGTGCGCATTATAAAAGACGACGAAAAGCGCTTGGTTCGAGTAAGAGGAATCAAAGCCATCCACGCATCCCTTATCGACAATAGTCCGGACGACTCGGAACGCGCCCGACCCTTAGCTGTCTCTGCACCGGAGTCGGGCCACTCGTTAAATGCTCTTCCCTCACGCAACATAGGCACGGTTCTGGACCCAGGTACGCTCAGAATAGCGATCAGTTTAAGACTGGGTTCTAAAATTTGTATAGCCCACACATGTATTTGCGACAAAGGTGTGGACCAGCTGGGTCGACATGGTCTCTCATGCAACAGAAGCGCCGGCCGCATGTACCGTCACGGCACCATAAACGACCTGGTACGTCGGGCGCTCGCCACCGCCTCGATACCCTCGTCATTGGAACCAGCAGGTATAACAAGGGACGATGGCAAGCGCCCTGACGCGGTAACTTTAGTGCCGTGGAAACTCGGGAGGGCCCGCATCGTGCGTCGATACGTTCGCTCTGTCCCATATCCAGGCGGCTGATCAGGCCCAAATAAATAGTCAAGTGCCGCAAATGCTCGTCTCTATTACAGAGCTACGAGTTCTTGCTGTCGAAACCATGGGACCCTGGTCAGCCGATATGAAAGCGTTCATAAAGACCTTGTCGTCGCGGCTGGTCCACGCCTCAGGAAACTCCAAAACTGGCGCGTACCTCTCCCAACGGATCGCTCTCGCGGTTCAGAGAGGTAAAGCCGCCAGCGTTTTGGGGTCTATGCCGCAGGCAGAACTTTTGGAGGGAGTGTTTTTTTGTAATTCGTTTTTATATGTTTGTAGTTTTAAGTTATTTCATGTGGTTATTGTTATTTATGTATCCATAAATTCTTGTAACTATAATTAAACAATATATTAAGGGATACATATATATAGTGATTTTAGTATTGTCAGTAAGAAATCAAGCATTTACATTCAGATAATAGCATTTGGTGAACGGGAACTGATGATGAAGACCACAGATGATCATCCAAAACTCCTAGTGTTTCATGGGTGGCACTAAGATATTTCGATCAAGATACTGAAGCGACTATTATGAAGCCAATTTAAATAGTCCTCATGGAATGTTACCATCAATCTGATCAGGTTATTGAAGCCGGAAGGTAGGCAACGGAACTCCGTAATAAAACAGTGTAGCTTGGCCATGTTTGAGCTCATTGGAATCGTTATGAGAAGCACTATTCTCTAAAAAGATTGAAATAAATAAATAAAGTAATCAGACTCCAGGAAAAAAATACACTAAAAAGTAAGAAATAATTTCCTTACTTGTAAAAGCTCAATATGAGACTTTACGTTTCGTATTGAACAATGTAGATGGATTGTATTTTTTGTAGTCGGTGCCATTTCGTCAACTTTAGACAATTAGTTTGGATGGCACCGACTTCTTTACTTTTTATTAGTGTGTTATGCTGATAGGTGTACATAAAAACTTACGTCTTTCTTCTTTGATTGTTTCTTGTGTTGCATCTTTAATAAGTGAACTGCAACAACATATTGATATTACATATTGCTCGTTGAAGATGTCGGGAATAAGAAATTCGAAGAGTTCGTTAATAAATATTGATCGAATTTCCATTTTGGAGGTTTACTCCGACAATTTTATCATACGTTTGTACGGAAAATTTAATTTATTAAGATAACATATTTTATAATCATATTACGCGGTTGGCGTTACTTGAATAATTAATTCATGATTTCTAAGAAATAAATTTTAATAAATTTGTAGTATATAACATTAAATAAATTAAATATTATTTGACGAAGTCTAGTAGCTCAGGTATATTGTCAGTGTGAGTGATTAAAATATCTATGATTTAATAAAAGCTAGTAAAAACCAATGTATGTTTGGCTTACAAAAATTGATATATTAGTATAGGTTTCCATGATTGTTTTGAACAGTCGGTTGTGAGAAAAATTAATGTTATAGGTATATATATAATTAATAAATACACCTTACGCTGTCCACGTTTGTATCGACACTATCCTTACACTAAGAGGTACTTACAAAGTAAGTTTTAACATTGTTTCGATTATAGGCATTTTCAAAAACACTGCTTCCAATATATTCCACTTAGTACAAGACAAACAACATTCAGTAGTTTTCATGAACTAAATGTTGGTTTGAAAAAACTCCAATTATAATAATTTATGAAACCCTGGAAACAAACATGGAATTCGTAATTACATTTCCAGTTAATCACACGTTGGATAGAATAAAGTTTCTGTTCTAGATATTCCAAGTACAGAGTGCAATTGATTTATACAGGTTGCTTCTCGATAAACTTTATTAGGTGTACTAACTGTAGTAAGTACTATAGTAGAATAAATATTTAAAAAAATCTTTTTTTTCGTATAGTTCCTTTTTTATTGCGTTATAATACTTATGACATGTTTGTACAGTTTTATTTAGTAATTAAATGAAAAAGTCATAGAGGACATCCTATCATATCATTCAGAAATACGAATAAATATTTACTGAGTAAAGAGGGCACAACCCAAGGCGACACTCTGGCAATGCAAATGTATGCGATCGGAGTAACTAGTTAGTGCCATTATAAAAAAACTTGCAAGAACAAGAATAAATACATTCAAAACTGGTATGCAGATAATTCAGCCTGCGTTGGCAAATTCGATGACATATTAGAATGGTTCAACCTGCTATCAAAAAGCTATCTTATAGTCAAAGAAGACCTGAAAAAATAGCTGAACATAAATTCGATAAATTAGGAATCAAAATTGTAAGATCACAATGATTTTTAGGAGGTTTTATTGGAGACACAAACGATAAATCGGACTACATCCTAAAGAAAGTAGAAAACTGGAATCCGCAAACACGGTACAATGCGAATGGCAATACTTACAAAGAGTTACTGGTGGAACAGAAGATGCCTACAATGACTTAAAAAACCCAATCGAGTCTCACCTAAGTCCATCTATACTCGGCACGAAAAAAATATAAATTAAATTCTACAAAAAGAAAAAAAACAGCGAGGTAAGAATGACCAACATACACTAGAAACAATCCTTGACAAGCTCACAATAAAGACCAAAAAAGCATTCAAAGAGCAATCGAAAAAAAATCATCACAATGGCTAACCAACCAAAGCAGATGATACCGACTTAACAGCGACACAGTTTCGGGAAGCCATCAGATATGGGCGTGAATCTTCTGGCCTTCCACTAACTTGCGATGGATGCGGCGAAAATAATTTCAACCTCAATCATGCACTTGCCTGTAAAAAATGAGGACTCATAAAAAAAGGCCACGACCAACACAGAGACGATATCAGGAACTGGGCCGAACTAGAATGGGGCTCAGCTAATATTGAACCAGTGAGACGCCCCCCTTTACCTACTTATCCCCTCTTCTCAACTTACCCTGAACGAATAGTTTGTTGTACCGTGTCAAGTCTTGATTTGGCCTCATAATTAAACATGTGATCGTCTAGTATATGGTAGGAGCCTTAGTTATGGATAGTAACCTAAATTCTTTTACAGTTGGAACCTGTGAAAAGATATTTAAATGGTTAGTAGGAAATAGGTTACAGTAAAATAATATAGAAAAAGGTTTATGAGAGTTGGTATATTTGCGATAAAATCGTAAATTATTATAAAACTATAAAGCCTAATAAAATATTTTTGTGGGTAATATTTCCTACGCGGCAAATTCACAACAAAGTTGCTATTTTTGCTTGACCGTCCGGCGAATGAATGTGTGATTTTCAATACATATATTATATTAATTTTATTAAGAATAAGAATAATTTATTAAATATACATTTTACAATTATTTTCTTATAGTCTGCAACTTATTGATAGAGAACATATATCACATGCCTGAACTACCTACCTGTTATTTAACAATAGCAATTATCTTCAAATATTTTTTGTTCTTTGTTATTTAAATATTTCTCACTTAATTAATAACAAAATATTCTTAAGACTCTAAGAACTATGTAGGATTCCTCTTATTTTTATGTTGTGGTGGGAGCACCTTTTATAGAAACACACATTAATTTTCCTGCGATGGGCGCTGATCATTCCTAATAGCACTAATTGAAGGATCATATACCGATACTAGAGTCAATAATTAATTTATATAATCTATTAATGATAGTGTCACCCTATAAACTCAATCTCAACTTTCAATCCACATACACTCCATGAGTCCCGAGTCCTCCTCAGCGATTAAATAGTGTCCAACTAAAGTGTCCAAGCATATTGCCTTTATAACAAATGTGTGAGAAATCTCTGTTCCAAGTTTACAGATATTTCTCTCAACTAAGTCGTTACGTCTAGCTGTTACATAAGTTTTTCAACACTTTCGGTCACCAGCTAGCCTCCATAACCACCGCAAAAGTCCTGAGTCTCAAGCTACAAACACACTTCTAACGATCTTGAAAAAATATTTCAATACATAAGTTGCAGAAAATTTTGTAATCTACAATATTGCCGAATTATAATTAGCGATTAGTATTATAGATTAGTAAATTTTTAATGATATCTCCTGTCATATCTTCGTCCCTAGGGGTCATGGAAAAAATCTTTGTATACAAAAGTTTTAGCAAATTTTGTGTTTTACAATATTGCCAAACCATGTTTAGCACTAAAATGAACTATAACGACAGTACAAGCAAAAAACTGAAAAAAGTGACAGATATTCCAAGATGGCGGAGAAAGACGTGGAGCTAGAGTGTCAAAAATTTCGGGATACTATGACAAATATTGTTCTTTACGGTATATCAAAATCCATAACAATCGGATCATAGTTAGAGTATCGGAACAACGATTTACCAAATGTACAACGAAAAAAATTGTATGGTCTGCACCTTTTCCGATATAACATTCTTCCGGCTCAAATTTGGGGATGGCGACAGGCAGATCCGTATTCTGCAGGGTCTAAACCCTCTGATAACGTTGTCACCCCAACTGTTACACGACTTGCTTCTTCAAAAATGAGCCTACTCTAAATATGAATACAAACATGTAATGTAAGAATTATTCTTACATGCGTAAAATTTACAATGTAATAAAAAAAAATATTTACAATGTAATTAACTTAGAGGTCATTTACTTTATGTATTGTTTATTAATTTTAAATGCATTTATGTCAAATTTTAACAAGGCGTTAACCTTGTGCAAGCATCAGGCTAAACTACATAAGTTATTTTGTTGTATTTAACTAATTCATCGCACAGTACTAGTGATTTAAAAGTACACCAATTTTCAGAATTTCTTGTTCCCAAAATCCCAGAGAACCAGCACTAAAGTTTATTTCTAAGTGGTGTCAACCCTAGCGTCGCTCGGCCGGCGCGTGCGTTCAAGGTAGCTCCATTGTTAAATTTAATAGGCAAATAGAACGGTAGATATGACCTTTTTTATTAGAACATACGTATCTGTTCGAAAAACTATTATAATATAATCTGTGCTTTTACAATGAGCTGTTAAAATGACCAAGTCCTGTTGCAATTGTTGCTAGGTCGTATCGTCTGTTGCTTTGCAGACCAAATGTTTTTGCTGCTTCTTTTATAGTCACATTACTTCAAATATAATGCAATCCGATAAATTAAAGATCATTGTGACTGTGCCAAAACATTGTTCATTATTACACTTTGTATGTTCATTGCTCAACGTAGAGTTTGCTGATGATTCTAAGCCAACAATACTCTCCTCAAAGTATAGGATATTCAACGGTAAAATTGGTAACATTCTTCCCGATGTCTTGTGACACAGATGTTTTTTAAAATTCTCGCAAACAATATTCACTATAGAGAATCGTCTCAAAAATCTTGGACACATTACACTGACAATTTTAAATTGTAAGATTACCGTGGTAAGAAATTGTGTCACAAAAATGTATAAGAATATCTGACCTTAATCGTAATACATCAACATGCAAGTCATTCAGATATACTGTTTTAACCAACATAGAAAAAAAATATTTTATACCGTCGACATGTTGAGCACAATAACATTATTATTTTTATAAAGTACAGCAAACGCTTGCAGAACAGCATGAAATGCGCATGTATTTTGCAAAATTATATCTTTCATTCCTAATCTACTAATGTTTCCATTTTAGAGTAGGCCCATTTTTGAAGAAGTAGAATGCAAGAAGCAAATCGTGTAACAGTTGGGGTGACAACGTTATCAGAGGGTTTAGACCCTGCAGAATACGGATCTGCCTGTCTCCATCCCCAAATTTGAGCCGGAAGAATGTTATATCGGAAAAGGTGCAGCCCATACAAATTTTTTCGTTGTACATTTGGTAAATCGTTGTTCCGGTACTCTAACTATGGTTCAATTGTTATGGATTTTTGATATGCCGTAAAGAACAATATTTGTCACTCCAGCTCCACGTCTTTCTCCGCCGTCTTGGAAAATCCGTCACTTTTTTCAGGTTTTTGCTTGTACTGTCGTTATAGTTCATTTTCGTGCTAAACATGGTTTGGCAATATTGTAAAACACAAAATTTGCTAAAACTTTTGTCTACAAAAAGATTTTTTCCATGACCCCTAGGGACGAAGATATGACAGGAGATATCATTATAAATTGCCACTTTTTTCTAGTTTTCCTCTGATGTATACGTTTAAAGTGCATTTTAGCGCTAACTATAGTTCGGCAATTTTGTAGATTACAAAATTTTCTACAACTTTTGTATTGAAATATTTTTTCCACGATCATCAGGAAAGAAGGTACGATGTCATCTATGGGGTACTACCGTCGATATTTACTACTTTTTCTTCTTCCCATATTTGCGTTTTAGTGCATTTCTCGGTCAGCAATATTACAGAAGACAAAATTATATGCAAATTCAAAGTACCTACGATATTACTAGGTATCGTGGAAACAGACGATTTTGTCTTCTGAGGGATTGAAGTGGTATAGGTCAGAAAGTGACTGATGCTTTATCTTGTCGTCTATCACGCTATCACTCGACCATCATAGATTCCCTACAGATTGCGATTCATTGCACTTAAACCTAAATATGGGAAGAAAACTGGAAAAGTAGCAAATTTCGACGGTTGTACTCCATAGATGACTTCATATCTTCTTTCCTAATGGTCGTGGAAAAAATATTTCAATACAAAAGTTGTAGCTAATTTTGTGATCTACAATATTTCCGAACTATAGTTAGCGCTAAAATGCACTTAAAATGTAGATATGAGAGGAAAACTAGAAAAAAGTGGCAATTTTTTATGATATCTCCTGTCATATCTACGTCCCTAGGGGTCATGGAAAAAATCTTTGTACACAAAAGTTTTAGCAAATGTTGTATTCTACAATATTGCAGAACTATGTTTAGCATTCGAATGAACTTTGATGACAGTATAAGCAAAAAAACTGAAAAAAGTGACACTATTTCCAAGATGGTGGCCAAAGTTATGGCGCTGGAGGGCCGTAAATTTTAGTTTACGATGGCTAATATTGTCCTTTACAACATACCAAAAACCATATCAATCGGACCTCTTTTAAAGTACCAGAGCATCGATTTACTAAATGTACTACGAAATTTTTTGTATGGGCTGCACCTTTTCCGGTAAATTTGGGGATGGAGACAGGCAGATCCATATTCTGCAGGGTCCAAACCCTCTGATAACCTTGTCATCCCAACTGTTACATGATTTGCCGCTTGCATTTTTTAGAGACGCATTTTCCAATTCTGTTCCTGCTCTATTTGGCATCAAATCTACATAGTTTCTATTACTCTTTGGTTTATTTGTTTCGATTAAAAGTTTTGATTTATTAGTATTGTTTGTTTCGCCACCCCGTTTTTTTTTTGGTTTTGCTATGAGTATAGAATTATCTCCAAACCACAAAGATTTATCAGTTTCATCAAAGCGTTTCTGTGTTTTATGGTGTAAATCATGTTTAATCATGTAAGTCATGTCACATGTTTGTTGTTCTTGCCAATTGTAGTTTATATTATTATTATTACTTAAATTTCTTACAAATACCTACTGTAAATGGATAACAATGTACTATTTTGGAAGAGCGGGGTCTCCTGATACAGGTTATTTTATACCTACTAGGAGGTCTCAACCTTTACAATTGTAATTTACCTACAGTTACATGAATAAAATATATTATATATTATATATTATATTATAAATCATTAATACAATCAAGGAAACGATTAGTTTTATGAAAAAATGTGGTTGTCTGTAAAGTTGGTTTAAGGACGGACGATAATTTTACGTGATAAGAAGATATCGATGTTAATTGCATACTTTTATGAATTGAATTATGAATTGATATGAATTGATTAGCAAAACATGTCAACAAACGTATCTAGGTGACTACTATGTTCTATTCTAACGTTCGAACAATAAGGTTCAAAATCCAATAATATTTTTATAGAAATTCGCTCAACAAGGCTTAGGTTGGACATACTCACACTTTTTCGTGTTGGCGTTCGTTTACCAATTTATAAGACGTTATCACGTCAAAATATCAAGAAGAGCATTGTGCGGCCTTTAATTCTCCAGATAAATAATTAGTAGGTATGAGACCGCTTCTTGAATTGAGTATGGCTGTTTAATGTTTTTAAAATAACTTTCAGCGTTGTTACTACTAGCATTGTCAGTCGATTCCTTGAAAAAAGGCAACATTAGATTGGTCCAATATTAGTCTATGTAATAGTAGATTGTTAACCTTTCAGACGAGATATTTTTTATTCAATAATTCGAGGCTGAAATGGGTGGTTTCACCCGAGTTTGTATATGGACCAATTTGGCGGACACTGTTGGTTGACGTTAATAGTGGAAGCGGATCTGTAGGGTAATTAAACAACTTATATTAAACCAAAGAATACTTACAATTTATTGAAAACAAAAAGTATCGCAAACATATTTGTTTATTTCCATTATTTTAAAATTTATTTCATTATAATTATCCTTTAGCTTCAAATATTATTACTACGGTTTAATGGCAGTGTGGCTGATAAGCAGTGATCGGTTTTTTTGGATTTAACATGGGGTGAAGTGAACGACCTCAATCATTATGTTAGTATGGATGCCCCGGGAAACCGGGCTTTATGTTGTTAGAAAAGGCAAAAAAATGTGTTTATTTTATTACACTTTAAAACATCTAAGTAGCTGATAGACGAGTACTTACTCACCGTTCTTTTGTATGGTATAGACTTTATGAAGTTAGTGCTCTGCTCACTCCACTTTATACACGACTGCCCAAAAATTATTGGTGCCCCGCCCCGAGTTATCACAGGTGACGTATATTTTACCAACAAATACAATATATCAGTTTATAATAATCAAATTATTTATTTTCTTATTTTGATTATTAAAACCAACAACCAACCTAATTTTGCGAATAGCTCGGAAGCCTAAATCTGCATAGTCCGACACACACATTGCCGGTTTTTTTATTTATTTAAACATTAACCCTTTCCATGTCATTCGCTCAAGACAGAATCCTATACATCGATTTCGGCATGCTTGAGCATTCTATTACTTTTATTTATAAATTCATCGCGAACGATAGTCTTCTCTTTGCGTTTTTCCAATGCTCTCCCTTTCATTTTAACTGGATTGAAATCGTTTATTGTCTGTAATACAGTCAATAATTTAAGTAAGTTTGGTTTTCTTTTCCTACCTATCAGCTCACTTAATTTAGCATACCATCCTTCGAGGCAATTGTTTGTTCGAAGCATTTCCCCATGTACAGACGACTTTTCGATGAAGTCATCAGTAGTGATCCATTGTTTTTCCATATACTGTTTAAAAAGATATATTTCCTTATTATCCGAGTCATACATGTCATCCAAAATGTACTCCCATCCGGCCAGAATTCGTCTGTCGGCTAAGGCGACTTCCTGACTTGGCGGGGCGGGATCGATATGTGTCATTTTCTTCTTTGACGTAAACTTACTGACGTCGCAAAGATTCCCAGTTGACAGAATACTGTCAGTATTACTTTTGCGCAGTAGTATTATTATGCGCAGAAGCGGACCAGGGGGCCGATTTTTGAGTGTCGAACGCTCGACTTTTCATTCGACATGTTGTGTTGTGGAGCGTTCGACACTCAAAAATCGGCCCCTAGTACTGCCTTCGCATCGTCCCGCTTTCGCGCATCCCGCGCCAGTCAGGAAGCACTCATTTAAATGTAGGAGCGCAGTAAAAAGTAGTACAGAGTTGACTGACATTTGACAGTTTTCTAATATCGTACCGCCTCCGCACTGACAAATCAGGAAGTCGCCTTACTCCGACCAGTTCTGTTTTTACTGCTGTCAAATCTAAAATTAGCTCCGAAAACAACATGACTCCACAGATTAAATATAATTAGTCATTAGACTTAATGAATTAGTACACAGTTGACGCTAATGCAATATAGAAGTATCCGAACCAAGTTATACTTCTCAAACCACCCTCGTATGTATGTAATAGTAGTAGTAGTAGTAAACACTTTATTGCACAAATCAAGTACTTAGGTACTAGTAGTAGTAAAAACTTAATAGTAGACATTTGTACAAAGGCGACCTTATCCCTTAAATGGATCTCTTCTAGCAAACCTTTGAGACAATGAGAGGACATTTTATATGGCAGACATAGTGTTATAGCAATAATTTATTTTATAACATACTGTATGTAATGTATACAGGGTGATTTCGGGGTCGTGATCCCAACTATTTTTTTCGGACTCAGTAAAAGATTGCATATTACCTGTATATGTTTCTATTGAAAAACCGAGGATTCGTTATTTATAAGTCACAGGAATACTGTTGTTAGTCCTAACCTATCGTGATTCTTAGGAGAAAGTAAGTTAAATGCTCCTTTCTTGCTCCACGACCCCGACTGTAAGTATATGTGAGTTTCTTTGTTCCCCCAGAATTTTTCAACGCCTTTACCGATTTAGATGTGTGAGGTATCGATGGAATCCTTACGTCATCCCGAGTAAGATAGGATATGTGACGTTGTAACAAAAACTATGGCGGCGTGGACTCCATTTTGTGTGTGCCGAAAAAAAAACGATTTTAGCAATAGGGTTATCAAAATTAATCATATTTGAAGAGACTATTTCAATTTGAAGAGACTAATTAACTAGCGGACCCCGCAGACGTCGTCCTGCATGGAAAAGCAGCGCCACCTACCGGGTCCAATTGTATTTTCAAACCAGGGCTCGGAACCGGTTTTTTTTTACCGGTTAAAACCGGTTTATTTGGGTTTAGCTCCGAACTTTATTGAGAGCGCGAACGTTTTAAGAACTTTATATAAACCGGTTTATTCCACGAGTGGCGCGACCGCGGCAAGCCGGCCGGGCCCCTGGCGGGGGTCGGTGTCGGTAGGTACTTACGTACACACACACAAGCACGCGTTGCAACTTGTCGGGTAACTTTTGAGACGCGTGCGAGTTGTAGTACGGCTCCTTAGCTCGAAATATGGTCCCATCTGGCAGAAAGCATGAAATTTGGCATGCAAGTAGCTTTCATATTTGTGCTTCAAAAATTTTAGGGAAACACGTTGACAGACCTTCCTTTTGTGTGCCGAATTACAGTTTTTTTTTATTGAAAACGGCTGAAGCTAGGAGAAAACCGTCAAAGGGAAAAATGTTCCTTATAAAATTATCTACAAGTTATTCTTTGGATGTATTTCGATAGGACCTATAGCTTTCAAAATATACGAGAATTCATTAGGGTAAGTACAGCAGGAAAAGATGCTAGAGGGCAGATTACTAACATTTATGTGCGCATCGGGCTACAACCATGAAATTTGTACCACAGATAAAGTGTTCCGCGGTGATTCTTTTCCGATGTGGAAATTAGTTAGATTCGTCCCCAGGGCAAGGGGAGAGCGGGAATAGTGTACTCTACTCGAAACAGATGAATAACGAAAAGACAACCGTAATGACTATCGAAATGAAGATCGAAATTATCGTCTAGAATATTCGATAGGGGTATATAAAGGGAACAAGCTCCCGGCGCAGAGCAGTATTAAAGTGAGTGAATACCGGAGCGGAACGGAGAGAGAAATAGTGGTACAGTGGAAAAGTGAAGTGATAGTAGTGAGTACAGTGAAGTGTTAGTAGTGCAAGTGCCAGTGAAGTATACTGTGTCAGTACTTTGTGCGTAAGTCGAGTCAGTGTACTAGTGCGTGTAGACTCAGTGAACTTATCCGGCGGTTTCTAAGTCGCTAAATAAAACCATAGTTGCGCCTAACAGGTGTTTAACTCTATCCCGTACCCCACGCTCGTAACAATATGTATGATTTGTATATAAACTTGAACTTGCCGTCACGTTAAAATCGGCAAACTATAAAATCGTCATGCCGTCAACGTCTACGATATATCGTGGGTGGTAACGGAAAAAACGTGACGTGCACGATAAAGTACAAAAGCGCCCATTACATTTAGGCTAAGCGCAAACAGAGAGCGTTCCGGCGTTTAGAATTCTGCGTCGCCGTTCTGCCCGTCGACCGCGAGAGTTGCGACTTGCGACACACACAAGCGGCGTTCTATTCTTGCGTTCCATTGTATTGTACACAGAAAGGCTGGCACTGCCAAACAATTACCAAGTAAATTTAACAAAAATAATAAATAATGTGATATTTTATTCACTCTCCCGAACTAAAGCTAAGCTTCGGTTTTTTTGTCGCGGTTCTTGTATGGACATTGCTTAAATCATATAGCAAACCCCTCTCCCTAACTAATTCTATCAGTTTTTCGGCATTTGCTACTTCAGATATCGCGGGCAGCTATTACACATGCTTATCTATGGTCGCGGGAACGCGGCGTTCTATGTCTCGGCAGCAATACATAGAACGCTAGAACGCGACGTTCCGTTTTGCCCGCCACGGTCTGCCCGCCTGCTGTGTGCATTATCGTAAGGGCCTCGGTAAATTGTAAAGAACGCAGAACGCTGAACGCGGCAAGCGGAACGCCGGAACGCTCTTTTTTACGGCTGTTTTTTTCATTTCTCCCAGGTCATCATCAAAACTTAAGAGCCGACAAGAGCGAAGCTCTTCTCCCAGGTACTTTGGAAAAATGCGGACAAAATGGAAATTTGTGATACCCGTGAAGGCTGCAATTACGTTGAAAAAATGTGTGCAATTGGCTGATCTGCCCAGTACAAAGATGGTGTAGTTTACAAATCGAAATATTTCAATGAGTTTACAGGGGAATGCACCAAGTGTCAAGAATATTGAAATCTTCAACAAGTATTTAGGCAGTCAATGGTTTACAACGAAAAATACAGATATAGTCTCGTGTTATAATCATCGCCATCGGACTACTAACGTCTTCGATGGGTGGCACAGTAAGATGAACAGAGAGATAAGGACCAACGTAAATTTGTTCCATTTCGTATCAATGCTTAGAGAGGAAGCAGTAACACAGGATTTTAAATGTAGTCAAAATGCATTACATTTTTCGCCATAGGAGTCAAAAGTGTAATGATATGGACACGAAAATTCAGGAAATTGTAAATCTCTACTTGGCTATAGACAAAACCCTGGATAGGTTATTGAGAAGTTATCCTATCTGAAGTACTAAATCATTACTTTAAGATTATCTAGTGGAGTACGTAATAGTAGATTGTTAACCGAGGGCTGAAAGCCACCCATCTCTGCCGAGATATTTTGGCGCTCGAACGAAGTGAGAGCGCCAATAGTTCGAGGCTGAAATGGGTGGTTTCACCCGAGTTAAACACTCTGCGTTTCATTTCGAATACGAGGAATGTAAAATATTTAAAAATAAATAAATATTTGTGGACAAACTTAAACTAAAATCGACCTAGTCCCAAACCAAGCAAAGCTTGTACTAACGCAACGATATACATACATGGATAAATGCATACTTGCATATATAGAAAACACCCACAACAATTATACGTGTTGTAAATCTCTACTTGGCTCGTATTCGAAATGAAAAGCAGTGAGAAATTTTGGTCGATATTTTTTTTATGACTTTCTATTGTATTGACATCAACAATATAGTAATGAAAGACTTTTCGATTGGCCTTTGATGATGAAGCTACATCCCCCAAGACTATTTACAACTAGTTAAACGGGTTCAAATGTCATCGCATCAATGACACTGATGATCTTCGTGAGGGACGTCATTTTATCCCGTCGGACTCGTGGTCACCCCGTTTTGCTACCCCAGGGTGACCAAGAGTACTTTTACTTACTCGTGGTTACCCTAGTTATGAAAGGATCGTACTTGACTCAATCGTAGATAGTGAAGTGCCCTTTAACTAGATAAAATATTATTTACGTCAATGTGTAGTACTTTCAAACTCCTTGATAAATACTTATTGAAGTAACTCCTTATGTATTAATGGCACGTAAGTTGTCATTTGGATTTGTCAGATTGCTATTGGAATTAGGATAAAAATACTCGAAAATGGGTACAAGAATTAAAAGAAAGCGTGGTGAAGTCCTGTTGAGCAATGGATACCAATATCATAAACATAAAATGTATTCAAACCAAACTATTTTATGGTTTTGTAGTCAACGCCGAAAACTTAAATGTACGGGGTCGGTGACTGTCACTGTCGAGGTAAGTCAGTAGTTCAATAGGTACCTTGCCCTTTGCATCATATTATACACTCCAGTTGACAATCTTACTATCTTAGGACTAGTAGTAATTCTCTCCAAACTTGAAATCGCGAGTGGTCCTGTAGAATTCTGTAGCGACCATATGAAGGAGGAGGCTGGTACTTCAGCGGAATCAATGCCTGATATTTACAAAAAGAATATAAAACCTCTTTATGACAAAGGCATTCACCTAGTCACTAAAGTACCTCCGTTTCGCAATATTAAATGCAGCTTATATTCGGCTAGAAAACGTAAACTGCAAATGGACAAAACTGTATTTATTAAGCCAAGCGATGTTCAAGTACCTGCACCATTTAACAATTTTAAAGTGGCTGATTGCTTACGATGATACCAGAATATTGGTGTTCTGTTCTGATGAAGCAAAAACTTTATTAAGAGAAGTGAAAGAACATTTCTGTGACGGCACTTTTAAAAGTGCACCTAAACCATTCTACCAATTATTTATTATTTACGGTGATTTGGGAAGTTCATCGCTCAGAACCAATGTTGTTCCACTCGTATTTGCCTTAATGAGTAACAAAAAAGAGAGCACGTATTCCGCTTTGTTTGATATGTTGCACGTTACATTTCCCGAATGGATACCGGAAAAAATACATCTAGACTTTGAAGAAGCAACCTAGAATGCTCTTAGAATGATTTTCCCGAAAATCGAAATAAAAAAATGCTACTACCATTTCACGAACAGTTTGTGGCGAAAAGCTAAATTTTTACGCATAAAAACAAAGCTTTATCGACGTATTGTAGGTTTGTGCACCGCTCTTCCACTGTTGCCCGAGAACAAAATAAAAGACGGTTGGGAGTATATACAGGTGCAATGTGCTGGTCTGACTAACAAAAATGTTAACGCATTTATGGCGTATATGAAGAGGACGTGGCTGAAAAGTGATGAATGCATAAGAGAGTGGTGTGTCAGCAACGAACGCCATCGCACCAATAATGTGGCAGAAAGCTACAATTCGGTTTTAAACAAAAAAATTAACAAAAACTATGTGACCATAAATAAATTACTCAGTGTTCTACGTGATGATATGAAAGTAGACCTAACTAATAATAAAACAGCAAATTTCAGCATGAATGAACGGAAAAAAATAGAAAACGAAAGAGACGACTTTATCTTGACTACACAGATGCAGCTGCTTCATGGACAAATAACTGTTGGCCATTTTTTGGAAATTTTGCGTTAAATAAATAAATAATGATTATAGACTATTTCGGGCAATTTTATTTGCCCGTGGTCCTATCAGTAGGACTGTTACAATAAATGAATTAAGTCGTATGGGCATTGGTCCTACTAAACGGGTAATACAGTCACCGGCAATACCAGGTGCTATTAGGTTTGTAGGTTTAGGTAAATATATGAGAATAAATAAAAGTTTTCATTGAAAAACAAAATACTATAATTAAACAAAAACTACCATTCTATATGATAGACCGTAAGCCTGGAACAGGTGAAGGTGACCAAGTTCCTCTCGCACGGAAACTTGTACAGTGGTTAAGAAAGATTTATAAAAAAATACTGTGGACGTCAGCCACGATTCCGTTGGTGGGTTCAGGAGCAGCAGCCTCCCAAACACGTAAAAAAAAAAAAATGTCAGTCATTTCCTCTCGAATGAAACCGGTATCGAATGATAGTTAAAACACTACCTTAACGAATAAAAATCGTCTGCCGCCTGTAGAGCGGTGGAATACCCGTCAGTCAGTCACATGAACATGTAAAAAAATATATTTTTTCAGTCATTTCCTCTCGCATAAAATTTGGTCAGATGATAGTTTATATGCTATTGTAAAGAAATCAATTCGTCTGCCGGGTGTACCGCGGTGGAAAACCCGTCAGTCAGTACCCTGAAGATTGTAGGGGATGATAATAAATATTCAATGCACAAAGGCGTGTGTGGTACCAATAGATAGGCCTTTAAAAATTATATAGCTTCGGGATTACGTAAAATGACAGGTTCTACCTAGGTTAGCTCTAATCCACATTTAAAATCACTGTCCAATACATCAAATCCAAAAAAAGGTCGTAAAGAAGGTCGTATCTTCATAGGAAACTCACGGCACTTACGTCATTTTGCTTGCACCAGACAGTTTTTCAGCAATTTCTCAAGAACCGTTCGATCTATCTTGTTCAAACCAAAAATCTTTGAAAGTATTTCTATAATTACACCCTCTCAATTTTTTTCGGAATTTAAATCATCATAGTATGGAAATTAAAGGGGGTGGACACAATTTTTACGAACTTTACTAGCGAATATCTCACCAACTGTTGACTTAAATGTAAATGTTTTTTAGAAACCCCTATATAATTTTTAAATGCCTATCCATCGGTACCCCACACGCCTTTGTGCATTGAATATTTATTATCATCCCCTACAATCTTCAGGGTACTGACTGACGGGTTTTCCACCGCGGTACACCCGGCAGACGAATTGATTTCTTTACAATAGCATATAAACTATCATCTGACCAAATTTTATGCGAGAGGAAATGACTGAAAAAATATTTTTTTTTACATGTTCATGTGACTGACTGACGGGTATTCCACCGCTCTACATGCGGCAGACGATTTTTATTCGTTAAGGTAGTGTTTTAACTATCATTCGATACCGGTTTCACTCGAGAGGAAATGACTGAATTTTAAAAAAATTTTTACGTGTTTGGGGGGCTGCTGCTCCTCAACCCACCAACGGAAGCGTGGCTGACGTCCACAGTATTTTTTGATACGTCTTCCTTAACCACTATACAAGTTTTCGTGCGAGAGGAAATCACTGACGATTTAAACGCCAGGCCCACGGTCTATGACATTGCACAGCATTTGAGACACAACACCATTTATCATCTCCAACGAAAACCGGAGGAGGTCTGCTATGTCCTGTGCATGGCTTCTGCCGAAATCTGTGCGGTTGTCGGGGGACTCGAGGACAGCCGTCCACTCTTCTTCTCCGGCTGTACAATGTTCACGACATACATGCGTTCCGCTGCATATCAGAAAATTCAGCTTGCATAAAAAAATTATCTTCAGTATTTTAGACACTTCCCCCATGTCTTTTCTGGGGCATGCTGGAAAAACACATACGCCTTCAATTTCAGGTGTCCGGAGTATTGTTGTTGCTATGTTATTATTATTAATTACTGGAATGATACCAGACATTTTAGTGGTTGTACAGTCACAAAGCAGTAATTCCATATAATCAGTTATATTTTACTAAATAGGTACCTTTCAGAATAGCGATGACGTTAAGTCATTGTCATTTCGTCATACTTAATTTCTAAGTGGCCGTCTTTGGAAAAAGGTTAAACTTTAAGGAGAAGTTTACCGCACAAAGGAGTGTATTCGACCGAAGATTCACGCGATTACAAAAAAGCCGGTACAACAACAATGTTCATTTTCTGCCATAAGACGATTCTGCCCAAAGCCGATTCTGTCCAATCAAGATTCTGCCGAAAACCGAATACTTTCCTCATATTTGGAACTGCATTTATTTTAAAACAGTGGACACGGTAAAACTAATGTGGTCCAAGACTTGTTTAAAAATATTAATTATATCACGCGTATATGTAATATATATTATATTGAACTACCAGTTGAATTTAGTGGAATAGAGGACAAAGTCATTATTTCCCAACACTAGCAGTGTGACCATGAGCCCTATGTTTTTATCATTTATTGTTAGTCACACCACGCAGGGTAACCACAAGTAAGTAAAAGTACTCTTGGTCACCCTGGGGTAGCAAAACGGGGTGACCACGAGTCCGACGGGCATTTTATGGCGATTACTGAAGAAAACATCAGTGCCGGGTGGCTCATGATAGAGACTGATAAGAGATTGACCTATCAGCAGATGCAGGCAACCTTAGGCATCAGTATGAGTCAAGTGCAGAAAATCGTTCATGAGTATTTAGCTGTTAGGACACTCTGAACTCGTTGGGCACCTCATAATTTGGCCGAAGCTCAAAAACGCCGTAGAACCGGGCCATAAGAAAGAATGAGCAAAGCGTTTTTCTCAGAGGCTCCATCGAATTCAGCGACATATTGATGTAATCGTAAAATAGTCCATGAAACAAAATTACAATAAATATCTTGCTAGTTAGTTTCGTTTTTGTTTTTCTAAAAACTTTCAGTGTGGCCTACGTACAGTGGGCCAACGAAAATGTTGAGCCCTTTAGTACTTTGTCAAATGAAAGAGGTTTCAAATTTTATGACGTTTTAGTCTAAATATTTCTTAGATTTCGATGTGACAAGGTTCTAAGTATGCTCAACATTTTCATGGGCTGACTGTACATGATTTGCTTCTTGCATTCTACTTCTTCAAAAATGGTCCTACTCTAAAGTACCTACCTTATTTACCTTGATACCTTAGATAAGTTGTTAATTCTGTCAAAAACATAGTAAATATAAGTTCGTAAACTTTTTAGTCCACATAGTGGACAAGTACGGAACCCTACATTATGCGTGGCCCGACACGCACTGGACCGGTTATTAATTAATAACACAACAATGGACGAAATTTAATACCTTCGGGAAAATATATACTGCCTGCCAAGTAGATAATTTATTTATTTATTTATTTAAAGCCACATTACACCTATCTTTACAGTTAAGTAACCAATGCGATAGTGTAGCACAATGTTACATATTAGGTTGTTATATCTTTGCACATTTTCCATCATTCAAAGTAACATAGTTCGAACATAGTAATTCTTGTGAATTCATTGTAAGAACAACAGAAAACATCAATTTTACCATGAACTCGGTTGAGCGTGCGCAGAGCCCTTGTCCATGGCGCGTCCCGCAGCAGGCCGGTGCGCGCGCGCGGGACGGCCAGCAGCGGCGGCCGGCGCCGGCGCCACACGTACCGATCCGGCACGCACAGGCCTACCGTTGCCAGAAGCCAAGGGTTACTGGCTTTACCGCGCAGCAGTTTAAATATATATGATGTGAGGGCCGATTCCCTCATGACCTCCAACTTGTTGTAACCCACCATTCCTAATACGAATAACGTTGTTAAATTTATTTTGGATTCGCTCCAACATGAACTTGTACTTCGCTTCGTGCGGGCTCCATACACCCGAGTTTCCTTCCAGGTGGCTTTTAACGAGAGCTTCGTACAGTGCACGTATAGCGCTCATATTCGTAAAACTTTCCGATCGTCGCATCACGAATCCCAAATTTCTGTATGCATTATTACAAATTGTAATAATGTGTTTCCTAAAATATAGATCGGCCGTGAAATGTACCCCCAAGTCACGCACCTCTGTGAGACGTTCCATCGGTTCTCCCCCAACTTCATATCGATGATGTATTGGGCTGTGAGACCGGCTGAAAGATACTGTTGAGCATTTGGACACGTTGAAGTGTAGCTTATTTTTTTGGCTCCATTGCACGACTCGATCAATGTCCTCCTGCAACGCGCGACAGTCCGAAGCATCCCGGATTTCTCGTACTAGCTTCAGATCATCAGCGAAGAGCAAACATTCTGAATTCCTTACGACTTCTGGGAGATCATTAATCATTATAACAAAATTCAATGGGCCCAAGTTGCTGCCTTGACTGACTCCTGATCTCGTGTAATAAGGCTTCGATCTTCGACCATCATAATCCACGTACTGTCGCCTATCCCGCATATAGTTGGCAAAGAATGCAAGCGTATGCGGTGTACATCGCGCGCTCCCCAGCTTCGTCAGTAAGATGTCATGATCTACCATGTCGAATGCCTTTTTAAAATCGAAATACGTGACATCTACTTGACCGCCGGCATCCACTACTGGTATCATTCGGGACATTAGGTGTAACAAGTTGCCCTCAGTGCTGCGTCCCGCACGGAAGCCATATTGTGCGTCCGATAGTTGGAAACTGACCTGATCTTGTAAAGATCGTTGTATTGCAGATTCAAATACCTTCGCAGGGGCACTCAGCACTGCTACTGGCCGATAGTTACCCACGTTCGGTCCACCACTACCCTTTGGCACCGGGACCACACGCGTTAGCTTCCACTCGTCCGGGAACGCTGCCGATTTTAAAGATATGTTAAATAAATGACACAGAGGATCAGCCAACACAGAACGACAATCTTTTAAAATGAAAGGAGGAATGCCATCCGGTCCCACTGAGCGCTTTGGTGGAAGTCTTTCCAGCGCGCAGATTACCTCCGCTACTCCTAGCTCATGGATGCTAACATACGCGCTATTGGTCGTCGCTGCCTTGCTCGCGGCTGCCGAGTCCAGTGTGGCAGGTGTCGCGCTGTAAACAGAGTGGTAAAAATTTGCAAATTCCTGGGCGGATTCTTGCGGCGATAAGACACGCCCATCTTTTATTAATTTATTTTTCTTATTTATGTCTCTTTTCCGTTTTATAAATCCCCAAAAAGACTTTGGATCCCTCGCTAAATTGTTTTGCATTCGATCTTGATATTGATCTTGATAATAGACAGCCCAGTAGCGAGCCGGATAGGGATGAGGTTGATGATAAGCTGTTTTCTCGTCCAAGTTTGTATAGTGCTTCTCTCAAACATGCAATGAAATTAAAAAGAGCAAAAAATTACTTACGTTAAATTTTAAAGACTACACACAAATGATTTAACATATCGTGAAATATAAATAAAAGACTTAGATACTTACGATTAATTTAATGAATTAAAAGACTGTGTGTACGAGACTGTGTGTAAATTTTACGAGAATAGAGATGCAGACCGTGTAAACTGTAAATTAACAGGAACTCATTATTTAATACGACAGTTTCCGCGTAATAGAAGGTACACGGGTTTTACGGGTACCATTATTTGTTAAATGTACTGTCTTCTTAAAACGTTGTATGATTTTGCGTAGGCTTATGTTCCGTAACTCCGTGATCGTCGAATTGTATAAGTACTAATTCGTACGTGATAATTGCTCCCGCCATCTGCGTAAGGACGAATATAAAATTTTAACACTTTCACTGCCAGGACCCGTCTTTAGGGCGCTTCGAGATTTTGCTTAGATGCCGGACAGAGATGCCTTCCTTTAAAGATACTGTGTTACTTAAGAGGGATTATTATTTTTTGTCCATTGGCATTATAACAATACGAGGTATTTTTTACACATTTGGGCCAATTCGATTGCGAGACGAAGCAAGTAATTTTTTAGAAAATCTTTGAATGCAGTAGGTATCGCTAACTTTAAAAAAAAATCCTACGTACGATATTTAAGGTACTTTCCCTTTATGTCGCATATCTGGGGAAGTCTTTTATAGGTACATTTCATCGGTTTTGAAGTATATTCAAGATTTAGCAGTGAAAGTGTTAAGTGACAGAATGTGAGTGACAGAACAGGTCCTATGTATGTAGGTTTGATTCTTATTTTTACACATTTAAATTAAAATGATTTGCGTACGTACCTGCAATAGAATTGTTCTGTTTAGCGAGAAGAACCCCAGTCCAGTTAAAGCTACGTATTCCTTACTGAGCTGATTTTGTAACCTTACAATCTAAAACAATATAGAACTTTATATACATTCGTAAAACAGTATAGTTTACAAAGTATAACTTATTGAAGACAGTTGCGTATTTTCAGTTTCCTAATACAAAGCTCTATTTTTTAGAACAACATGAAATGTCAATCATTTGTAATGATTGTGTTGTATCAATATAAAATTGTTGCTTAACCCTTTGACCGCCAAGAACCTATAAAGTGGTTGTGTGTCGTGCCCACCACGGCAACAAACATTTAAGCGCGTTGCTTCCGAGCCCGTGCGTTTTTTTCTTAAAAGGTCGGAGTGAATGTGTACTTTGATCATGAAAAAAATCATTTATTTACTGTTTTAATTTGTTTAACTTTATTGTTGTAGACATTACACCAAAACAGTGCTTGGCGTACTGGGCACGACTACACACTATCGCTTTGGCGGTCAAAGAGTTTAATAATAACCAAGCTACGATGGAAACACTATAAGCATGCAAACGTACCTATTTCACTTACTTCTACGTTGTAATATTGTTTATCGCAAGCGTGGATGTGCCTTAATGCTTTCGTGGAGTGCACGTTGATATCGGCGGCCGCTAGCACTACGCAACTCACTCTGATGCATAGCCACGCTAACGACACCACGTAGTAAAAACGTTTTATGAAGTCACCAGAAAGCCCTTGGCTAAAAAATATACGTATTTATTGAATGGAAAGAGATTGTTGCTAACCTAATGACTTGGCGACTTCTTGTATTGGCGAGATCGATATATGACATTTCCTTCTTTGGTCGTGGTACACCTCGTCAGTTCACCGAGGTGGACCACAAACACATTTTTTTGTTAGTGGTCTACCTGTCCTTTCTATAAAAAGTAATTGCAAAAACGTATAGCCTGGCAAAAAAGAATAGAAAATAATAGGGGCGCCACTGTCGCTTATATGGCAACACGAATAGTTCGATGACAATATCAACATACTTTATTTTCAACTAAAACATTTTTAGTAAGTTCATAATTAAGAAATATGTTAATCAAGTACATTTATTAGTAACTAAAGTGACGAAAAGACTATTCATTGGCAAGTTGAAATTTAAACTCAATGACAAAAAAATCAGAAAACATTGTTTGTGAATGTATTTATTAAGATATATTTACAGATATTTGCCTGAATTAGCATGTACAATTGTAATTATCACCTGTTTGCTATGCACTAGATGTTTCACTATGAAACGAAATTCATCAAATATATTGCAAGTACCAAGTTTATTATAACAGGTTTTGTTTACATACGTAAACATATCCTTCAAAATCTGGCTATTATTCCGGACGCAATTTCAACCATAAATCGTGATTGTACCTTTAAAAATATATATGTATAATTAGTAAAATCATCAATATTTCAACGCATGATAGTACATAGAAATGATTACCAACCCGTAATTTCAGCACTTTTTTAGATAAACACTGTCCCGTTTCGACAAAATAATTCACGCCTCAAATTCAGATGGAAATCGCTTATAAACATTATATAATAATTCAATTCGACCCTGCAGCAAACTAGGGGAAAAAATGGTTTCAGTCAAATGTCACAAAATTTTAGTATGTTGTAGAGTCAAGTCTCCTGATCATTTTATTGTATGGACAAACCTCTCTCAGTATTATACTTTCAGAAATAATCAAGTTTAGAATTCCACTTTTTTTGGTCTTATAAGTTCTCAAAATTAAAAATAAAACACGGAGACACATAAACTAAACTTTTGCTAAACAGATCTGTAAAAAAATAATAATACAAGTACAAAATCAATGTCTGTGACGTCTGTTTGCTGCGTCTTTAATGAATTCTATTAATGCAGTGCTGGGGTATCTCAAATGTTCCTGATGTCGTGCATAGCCCAGGTACCATATTACACTGGCAATATGAGCACAACAGCCTATCGTTCTAGCTCCTGTCTTACATGCGCAGTAATATCCCAGAATTGCCTCTTCATTTTCCTCAGGTTCTATAGCGTAAGAAAGCCACAGTTGATGTTTCGTTGCGTTACGGAAACGAGAATAAATACTGACTCGTATAAATCCTGGTTCCTGAAAGTGCTCGTCGATTTGAATTAAATCGTTCCTATCTAAATTCATTTTATCTTTGAATATATGCTGGGGACAATCCAAACTGATACACTCCAACAAAAATTCGTTTAAGTTGCACTAAATCTAGTACGGGGAAATAGATTAGTACAGACAAAGCAAGGATTTCTATCTGCCATCATAGGAAATAAACATCTATCTCTTACATGAGTATTATTTTACTCATTTTTAAATCATGTGCTTACATACAATTACATGGTGCTTATAATTATGAGATAAAAAGATAAGGCATAATCTTAATGAAGTTTCTGTCACGTTGACACCGCACCGCAGAACAGAGCAAATAGCGGCATTTACCGAAAAGAGGTCATATCCTACTCGTATAGGTATAATATTATGTTTTGTATGAAAAAACTTAATTGATTATTTCTGAAAGTATAATACTGAGAGAGTTTTGCCCATACAATAAAATGATCAGGAGACTTGACTGTACAACATACTAAAATTTTGTGACATTTGACTGAAACCATTTTTTCCCCTAGTTTGCTGCGGGGTGATGATGATTTCGCCAATGTCACGTGTTGAGTGACGTTGTTCGGTAATGGTCAATCACGTATTTGGTATGTTGCGTTTATTGGTTTTACGCGAATATGGTCGGTTGCGTTCCCTTATTCCGACCCGAACAACTAAACCGATCAACCAGTTATACAGAACGGAACTCAATGTAGCCACTTATTCCTATCGAACCAACTAAGTAGTTATTCACAAACATATTTTGTAAAAAAAATATTGCTCACGGTACAACTGCGAAGAGAGCTATTGACTGAAATGTTTTTTTTAATACCAAATGTCAATTGCATGACATCGTTTTTAACGAAGTTGATATATTATAATATAGATTTTCTAATACAATACGCATAACAGAAAATGACGCGACGAGGCGTGCTTACGACGACCCGACGCGTTGCGTTTTTAGTGGGTGTATTAATGTACATTAGAAGTTCCGGAAAATACATGGAAAAGGCCAAAATTTACTTGGGCATAACTTTTACTTGCCTCGGAAATGTCGCATTTGTCAACAGTAAGGTCCGACCGAGATCTTGGTCTCGGTCCCGGCTATTCTCGGCCGAAATTCGAACCGAGAACTCGGTCTCGGTCTCGGCCAAAACGAGCCGAGATTATCGGCCGTGGCCGAGATTATACAACGATCTAAGATTGGTGAATTTGAATTTGCCACGCGCCTGTGATCGCACGGGGTGATCTATTGGCTGGTAGTTTTGTTCGCCATTGATTTTCGCGATGTTGATTGGTGACGTATGAACTTTTCAAACCAATTATGACACTGCCGCAATTGCAAACGAAGTGCGTAAACACAATCTTAGTGGGCACAATGCTGAAAAAATTATATTTTTATGTTATAACATCAAGTTATTTGATTTTGATTACTAAATAAATAATTAAACCAATTGCAGTTTTTTTCTCACATTTTTAAATTCTCGGTCTCGGTCTCGGCCGAAAATTTAATTTATTCTCAGTCTCGGTCTCAGTCTCGGCCGAGACAAAAAAGGTGTTCTCGGTCGGACCTTATATTAGTCAACAGCACTAAGGCGAGAAGAATTCGCTATTTGACAGTTGTAAAGATAAAATAATTAATGTGTTGGGTACAGTAGCTTATAGGTTATAGGTTTACAATACTCATACAATTCACGGGTGGAACTACGTATTATTCTATCCATATTTGGTGATTTAAATGTGTTTCAACTGTGATAAATCAGCGAAATTGATTAAATAAGAATGGGAACAAATAAAATGATCACCTAAATAACTTTTGATGTCACCAAATTTTCGAACCCTAAAATAACGCTGACCACTCAAAAAAATGTATCGACTATCAATTTCATGTCACCTAAACACTCATACCTATTATTCCAGCACTTGCAGCTATTTTACTTATTGCGTTACCTGAAATTTTATAATCGCATCAAAAAATTGTCAAGTACCACCAAAAATACTAAACTACCACCTAATCTCGTGCATCATTTGTTATTAGAATTACATCCAAATATTATACACATTACAAGCTATATTGTAGTTAATACGTCAAAAAAATGCGTTCAGAAACCGTAGAAAATGACTCTTATAACACATTCAATGTTCTTACGTGTGGAGAAGGTTACAGCAGTAACATAATGATTATTATGAATTAAAATTGTTCGTTATGTTATTAAATATAATAACATAATGATTTTTTTTAATTTACGAAAAATCGTCATTGTACTCGATTTCGACTAATTCGGGGTTAAAGATTTCAAATTTTACATTTATTTTGAATTTTGAATAAAAAAATTTTTTTTTACAAAAAATCGTCATTATACTCGATTTTGACTAATTCGGGGATAAGGAATTCAAATTTTACATTTATTTTGAATTTTAAGTAAAAATTTTTTTTTTACGTAAAATCGTCATTATACTCGATTTCGACTAATTCGGGGGTAAGGATTTCAAATTTTACATTTATTTTGAATTTTAAGTAAAAAATTTTTTTTTACGTAAAATCGTTATTATACTCGATTTCGACTAATTCGGGGATAAGGATTTCAAATTTGACATTTATTTTGAATTTTAAATAAAAAAAAAAATTTTTACGTAAAATCGTCATTATACTCGATTTCGACTAATTTGGGGATAAGGATTTCAAATTTTACATTTATTATGAATTTTAAGTTATAAAAAATGTTTTTTACGTAAAATCGTCATTATACTCGAATTCGACTAATTCGGGGAAACGGATTTCAAATTGTACAATTATTTTGAATTTTCATTAAAAAAAAAGTGTATACTGTACATAATTCGGCATCAAAACACTCGTGTTTTAATGCCCGAACATGTCGCGTGTTAGTCCGAAACATGTCGCATAACCCTAAAAAACACTCGTGTGACCCTATTACGAAACTCGCCTTCGGCTCGTTTTATAAAACTCACACTCGTGTTTTAATGCCCCTCATTATGTACCAGTTGCATAATCTACTATTAGCATTGAATTATAAGTTAAACTTCCAATTAAAGTAAACGTCGCAATGTTTGACACCTTATGTTGATATTGTTGATACCCAAGACTCAAACGTTAGCGTACGTGTATGTATAATATACATATATATATATGTATACAACGCGCGAGCCGAGCGAGCGAAGCGAGCGTGCCGCGGCAGCGGCCGGCGATGCGCCAGAACCAACACATGTTGAGTCCGAAACATGTCGCTGGGTGAGTCCGAAACATGTCCCGGGATGTGTCCGAAACATGTCGCTTGATGAGCCCGAACATGTCGCGTGTTAGTCCGAAACATTGTAGCATAACCCTAAAAAACACTCGTGTGACCCTATTATGAAACTCGCCTTCGGCTCGTTTCATAAAACACACTCGTGTTTTAACGCCCCTCATTATGTATCAGTTGCATAAACTACTATTAGCATTGAATTATAAGTTAAACTTCCAATTGGTAAACGTCGCAATGTTAGACACCTTAATGTTGATACCCAAGATTCATACGTTAGCGCATGTGTATATAATATACATATATATATATATATATATATATATATATACGCGCGAGCCGAGCGAGCGCAGCGAGCTTGCCGCGGCAGCGGCCGGCGAAGCGCCAGAACCACCACATGTTGAGTCCGAAACATGTCGCTGGATGAGTCCGAAACATGTCTCTGGATGTGTCCGAAACATGTCGCTTGATGAGCCCGAACATGTCGCGTGTTAGTCCGAAACATGTCGCTCGGTAACCCCAACATGTCGCGTGTGAGTCCGAAACATATCGCTCGATGAGCCCGAATATGTCGCGTGTGAGTCCGAAACATGTCGCTCGATGACCCCAACATGTCGCGTGTGAGTCCGAAACATGTCGCTCGATTAGCCCGAACATGTCGCGTGTGGGTCCGACACATGTCGCTCGATCAATCCGAAACATGTCGCTTGCGTTCCTTACATTGCGCCATTATGTCCATTGCGTAGATTCGGCATTAGACTAGATATTAAATTGATGAAACAAATGATGCTTGAAATTAGGTGATCATGTAGTATTTCGTATCATTGGGTATCCAAAGAATTATTTGGGTGTAATTAATTTTAATAGGATTACGAGCCCTGTAATATTTGGATGTAAATTATATGAAATTTGGTGTTTGAAATTAGGTGATCATTAAGTATTTTTGGGTAGCGACTAATTTATTTGGTAACAATTTAATTTAATAGGTTATCGACATGTTACTTCTTTGAGTTGCACTTTATATTTAAAAGGAGTTGAAAATTTGGTGCGAATCTAGTATTTTTGGTAATCAATGTAATTTTTTAGAGCATCATTCGGCAACTAATTTGGTGGTTCGTTAAATGCTACCCAATAAGAATTAGTACCTAAATGAGTAGTTGTAAGATTTTGTAATCTGTATCCACTAAAACTTTATGGGCAATGCCTGAAATAAACGATATTGAATTGAATTAAACAAAACTCATGACAGACACATGACAAAAAATTACAATTTAATCAAAGTTGCCAGGGTCGAAAAATATTAGTTCCGTTTCTAGACTAATTTGCCAAGCTATATCTCTTTATTACAAATAATATAACGTACAGTTGATTACAAAGAGATGGATGCACTTTTGGACATTATTAGGTACAATGTGATAGGATAAACTGAAAAACAGTAGTAAATTAGTAATAGAGTACCATAAACAATTCCGACCCTATTGTCTAGAGAGGTTTCGCTGTCATAACAGATGTAATAATTATGTAATAGCGGATTTTTGCATGCATAGCATGCGAACATTGCCAACTGTCAGTAATAAAACAAAACAGCAACTTAATAAATTCCTCAAAAGTCGGAAACACTGTTAATAAATGTTTTTTATTTACTTTGTTGTATTTATACGTGCTCTTTAAGAATGTAAATTCACACAGTTCAGTTTATTAAAAACAGACAATGAATGCTTTTATATTTGCATATTAACGTCCCGATGGAGAGCCGTTGAAATGAGGTTTGATTAGCTTCAAAACTCATTGGCCATCAAGAATTCCATATTTAGGTTTACAATCAAAAAAGTTGGTTGAGTTTTAGTGTTCAATAAAAAATGTCGTTGGTGTTTTAATATTAAAATGTTTATTTAGAAATATGATATAAAAAACCATGTGTATCTCCCTATGATCAATAAATATATACTGCCAAAGCCCCCTGAGTTTCTTCTCATGAATAATAAACGAAAAATACTCTTTAAATGGATTATTTATTGTGAATGACGTTATTCTTCGGCTGTCCAAGGCGCTCCCACCTCATAAACTCGTCTATAAATTAAAAAAAGATCTATTACGACTCACGTAATCCCAAGAAACAACTGTAGGCAAATAAAGTAAAAGTTGACGAGGTTCGAGAGTAATATGAGGCCCCCTAGCGACTCGTCCAGTCGGCGTACTAGCTGAGCCTGCTTTACATACGCCTCACGTATTCTGCGCCACGTATATTCTTTACCGCACTCACCTTGCTGCAAGTGTAATACATTTTAATAAGAATGTAATCTCCAACTCTGCACACTCCAAAAAATATTCATACGTGTACACTGTACAGTATATCATCTGAACATTATATATTAATGCACACTTGCAAGCTCATATTGAACTTGCAGCGTTGTTATGTACAGTCAACCAATTCGATTTTTGGGCCACTTTTTCCAAATAATTACACAGTTTTACAGGACTTAAGCCTAAGACACTGCGAAATTACACTTCATACTATATCACAATTATGACATTTATTTGAAATCTCCAGCGGGTTTCTTATAGATTTTCACTGTGACAAGGAACGAAGTGGCCCAGAAATCGATTTGGTTGACGGGAAAAAGGTATGTAAAGCCTGACCAGGAATATATGATCATGGGCCATGTTGCGGAATTTCAGTTGAACTAATTTCTTACAATGGCAATAATTTTGATGATAGATTATCACGGTTGAAACCGACAACGCTTAATAAAAACCCGAAAAGTTAGAAAATATGTGCAAATGTATTTAACGACATAGAAGACAGATGTGACAGGAAAAAATCAAGTGACATTTGTAAAAAACATATAAATTCTATGTGCCAGCGGCACTCTAAAAAGGCCGTCGTCTACACTCCCCACCCTAGTGCGAAACTAGCACTAAACAGCCAATGGTACAGGAGCAACGCGCGCCACAGACCTTCGCAGAACGCCAGTAGCGGTGGTTACTTCAACCACTCTGATGCGCCCGTCCTTGCCAGGCACCACACTCTTAACTATGCCCCGTGGCCATACGTTCCGAGGCGAGTCGGGATCGACGACGAGGACAAGGTCACCGACACTCAGTGGCTTCTGCTCTTGCTGCCACTTCTTTCTGGGCAACAGTTGTGGAAGGAACTCCTTTAGCCAACGTTGCCAGTACATGTCCGCCAATCGCTGCGCTATACGCCACTGCTTCCTCAAGGCTAAGTCCGAATCGTCAAAAACTCCATTCAGCGGCAATTTGCTCGTTCCTTCAAAATTACATGGAGTGATCTTTTGACAGACCTAATTAAGCGCTCCCATGCCCCACCCCAATGGGGACTGACGGGGGGAATAAAGGTCCATTGAGCTTGATTATTTGCAGCCTCAGCTCTTAAGGCTTCTTCGTTTGGAGTTAAATCCAAACCTCCTACAAAATATTTTGTCAATCCCTGAAAATAGTATTTTATGATCTTCATTCACAACACGCTTCTAAATCGCGTAATATATCTTTGGCAGCCGTTTAAGAGGAATGCCTAGCTGACCAACTTTTCAAATCTTGAATTTTTGACATAATGTTTCTGTCGCGCTGCTGGGAGCGGGAGCGGGCGCTGTCTATGTGTGAGCGCACGCACACAGGCGCGAGACGCGAGCCCGCGAATTTACTTACTGACCCAGCATACGATAAATTAGGCTGTAGGTACAGATCGCATCATAGAAAAAGTCCCCCCTTGAGCACTTTATGAAAACTGTACAATAATTTCGTCAACTAAAATGAATCCACTTTAGCTCAGACGTTAACATGGTTGACACGCAATCAAGAGGTTCATGGTTCAAATCCAGAGATTGACAGAACTTTTTGCTTTTTTACCAAGTAAATTGATGTAATGCTTTTATAATAAATGTTTATCTACACACATATTATAAATCCTCTAATATGCGTTCGGAAACCGTAGAAAATGACTCTCATTTCAACATTCAATGAATTTATGGCAATTTTCTTATCTGTGGCTAAGGCTACAGCAGTAATAAAATATTTCATTTTAATCTCATATATGATGTTAAAATATTACGTCAAACAAAACTGTCAAAATTTAAATGTCAAAGTTGACATGTCCCTATTCTAGTATCACTGAAAATTCAAATTCAGTCGATGTGAAATGTCAGCTCGATGTTTTTTTAGTATATATCGCACGAAATTTGAGCTAGAACGACATGATCACATCAGAATAAGGACTCTTTACTCTTTAAAATAACATTCAGGTATCGGTTGCCAGTTCTGATTTCGATATTTCCGCAACTGTGCAAAAAAGGTTGTATTAACACAATTATTGTATTTATTTACTACGGTTTCTGAACCCATCTTAGAGTAATTATAATATATGTGTAGATAAAGTAATGTATGCAACTGTACATAATTAGGCATTAAAACACTCGTGTGACCTTATTATGAAACTCGCCTTCGGCTCGTTTCATAAAACACACTCGTGTTTTAATGCCCCTCATTATGTACCAGTTGCATAAACTACTATTATTTACGTCAATATATTAATAGGAAAATAAAATAAAATAACGCCTAAACTTTTTTTACTTTATTAACTTGAAATACTTAACAATATCAGAGACTAGGAATTATATAGACTGCCAATGCCTATACATTGTGGCGTAATTTTAAAATTATGGGCCTGCTGTAGCTAGTTTCACTATGGAGAGATCACTTTACCATTTAATTCGTATGCGACTAAGACCTCGGCTTAAAATATAGCGCCATCTGTTGGGAGCTTCTACGTTGTGTTCATAGATGGCGCTATGTTTTAAGCAGAGGTCTTAGTGGCATACGAATTAAATGGTAAAGTGATCTCTCCATAGTGAAACTAGCTACAGCAGGCCCATTATTTTAAAATTACGCCACAATGTATAGGCATTGGCAGTCTATATAATTCCTAGTCTCTGACAATATCATATTGAAAATAATAGCGTTTTATCTTGGCATAAAAATATGTATATCTCTCTTTATTTTACACATCTAAACAAAATAATAAACAGAAATAAGAACAAATAACAATATTGTTTTTTTTTTTGGTTAGCTAAAATATAAAACTTGCGTTACTTAGACAACTATTGACAGACAGTGCACAGCCTAAACCACTGAAGATATAACCATGAAATTTGGAACATATATTCTTTAGGGTACGTAGACGTGTACTAAGAAAGGATTTTTCGAAATTCAACCCCTAAGGGGGTGAAACAGGGGTTGAATCGTTGTGTGGAAATCGTTCATTTGGAAAGTTTTAGACTTGAAACTTTGTACAAAGGTTACTTATTAAAAAATAAGATAAATGATATAGAGTTGAGTATAAAAATTCATCCTCTAAAGGGTTCAAAAAAGGGATGAAAGTTTGTATGACAAAAATGTTGTTTTTCAAGTAAGAAGTTTGAAACTTCGGTCACAAGCTTCTTATGTATAGTGAAAAACATTGATTATGGCATTTTTTTTAAATTCATCCCCTAAAGGGTTTAAGCGAGGGTTGAAAGTTCACGTGCGCAATGTGTGATTCTTTTATAGTATGGGTTTCTTTTGAACCCATTTCAAGATTTCAAAAGAGGATGTTCTCAATTCGGTTCATCAAAATGCAGATCTGATGATGGGATCCATGAGGAATCGAGGGAACTCCTCAAATGTTAAAGGCATACATAAGTCACATTACACATTTTAGTATTTTAACAAACAAATCAGGCATGTACATTTAAATAAATTGACATTTGATGAAGTAGAACTGTATGTAAGTATATGATGATCAGAATGGAACTCTTCAACCACGTATATTTTTGTTTTTTACATTTTTGTCAAACTTGAGTTCTGGTGTTGGATTCCATGATGAATTGAGCGTATACTTACTCTTCTACCATTATAAACATACTTATAGCCATTTTTAGGGTTCCGTACCCAAAGGATAAAACGGGACCCTATTACTAATGCTCAGCTCTCCGTCTGTCACCAGGCTATATCTCGAGAACCGTGATAGTTAGACAGTTGAAATTTTCACAGATGATGTATTTCTGTTGCCGCTATAACAACAAATACTAAAAAACAGAATAGAATAAATATTTAAGGGGGCTCCCATACAACAAACATATTTTTTTTATTGCCGTTTTTATAGATAATGGTACGGAACCCTTCGTGCGCAAGTCCTACTCGCACTTGGCCGGTTTTTATTTCATTGTATGGAATGCAAGAGTGCACCATCTAAGTATAATAATCTTTCACCGGTCTCCCCGATTGAAGTCGGTTTTTTTTTATTATTATATTAGGTAATATGTAGATTTTTATTTCATTGTATGGAATTTAAGAGTGCACCATCTAAGTATAATCATCTTTCACCGGTCTCCCCCATTGAAGTCAGTTTTTTTTATTATATAATATGTAGATCTATAAAAAAAATTAGGTTTATTTCTATTACATGACATTTTTCTTACTCTTAATCGCCACGAGTTCTACGCGGACGAAGTCGCGGGCAAAAGCTAGTGGGTTATAAAAACCTGTGATTCGTTAATAACTTTACCACTAACTAAGTAGCATTTATTCCTATATCAAAGACAAGGGTTCCCAGGTCACCTTTCTATTCAATATTCTTCCATTGTGACTCAGGGTTTTTCTTGTGATTAATAACTTTTCTGGTAATAATGATTTATCGATAATTTTTCACCACTAGCGTATCGACAATATATGTCAACGACTGTTGCCCATCCCTATTCCTTCTGTGTACGTATATTTAGAAACTGACTCCGCCACGAATTCGTGCGATAAGGACAACTGCAGCTCGGACTAAAATTCCCTTGCAAAAAACTGAAAAATCGAGGTTTCGTTCTCGACTGTTTCCTCATCCAAAACGCAACCAATCATTATAAAATTTTGGAAACTGCAAGAGCAAGAACTAATCTATGTCGCTACGTTTTGATTTTTTGGATATTTGTTGTCATATTTGTATACTGCGCCTTTTTATGGAGCCAATTCAACTAAGCCGTTTTTGCGATTTTTGGAGGGCTGTAACTTTCTTTAAAATAAAAATATCCATAAAAACAAAACGTAGCGGCATAGATATTGATGATATTGATCTTATTTGAAAAAATCATTGCTCTAGGTTCAAAAACCAGAGAGAAAACAGTCGAGAGCGTTTGTATGGGAAAATCGCAGCTAGGCATTCCTCTTAAACCCCGCTCACCCCCCCCGTTCACTTGACCCCTAATTTCAGTAAACTATGGAGAAATTCGAACACTTTCCTTAATTTCTATAAAACAGAAGTACATAATAGGTCGAACAATTTTTTTGATATTTTGTAGATTTTGAGTGTTGAAAGGTCGTAAACAT
The DNA here is from genome assembly GCA_951800055.1 of Cenopis cana. Classification (NCBI taxonomy): domain Eukaryota; kingdom Metazoa; phylum Arthropoda; class Insecta; order Lepidoptera; family Tortricidae; genus Cenopis; species Cenopis cana. The sequence goes on along the minus strand of OX637471.1, from coordinate 19,165,753 downwards.
TGGTAAATATTCATGCATTATTGTGTATGACCAGAATTACGATGTGGGTTGACATTATCCCATGGCCTTATTAGAGTTTTACTGTGCGGGAGCTATTCTTCCCATGGCCCGGTAAATTGTCTAGTCATGTCATAAAAACTCTGTAATATCTCCTAAAATAATAAAGCTAGGGACATGAATTAAACTGCATATTGTAGATAATTTTATACTTAATTAAATAACATCAAATGGTGGAATCGTAATTCTTTTGTTTAATAAAGTTACATAGGAAACAAAAATCAACCAATTTTTACGTACAAAAATAAGCAGTAGGTACTTCACATACAAGAATAGCTAGTGGATGGAGGAAATATTGGGCCTTAAAAGAAGTCATGAAATCCAGAGACTTAAGCATTGCTGTAAAAAGAAAAGTCTACAACACGTGCATTCTTCCTTGTATTACATATGGCTGCGAAACATGGGCACTCAAAAAAGAACACAGAAACAAACTCCAGTGCTGCCAAAGATCCATGGAACGCAGTATGACGGGAACACGGAAACTAGACAAAGTTAGAAACGATGACTTAAGACAAAAAACCAAAGTATCCGACATATTAACTAAAATTGACCAGCAAAAGTGGAGGTGGACTGGCCACATGATAAGAGACAAACAAGAAAAATGGAGCAAAATTCTAACAGACTGTTATCCCAGAGATAGCAAACGGAGCCGGAAAAAACCTCATAGAAGATGGGAGGATGAACTTAAACTCACTGCGGGCCCAAATTGGAGGAGAGTGGCCCATGATAGAACACAATGGAAAGAGCTAGAGGAGGCCTTTGCCAAGCGGCACACTGAATTAAGAGACATTCTCTAATTCAGAATAAAAGGGCTTAATAGATAGACTTCACATACAACACAAAAAATGAAAAATTAATACTTCGTATTGCCTCCTCGGGCTCTTCTTACAGCTTCTAGACAATTCAGCATGCTGTTTATTAAGTTCTTTATGCGTTCTTGCGGGATATTGTCGCATCGCATTCTACAGTTGATACCAATCTCCAAAAAATAATCTCTGACAATTTGAGCTATGTGTGGCCTGGCGTTGTCATGCATAAACATAGCTAAGTATACAGTTAACAGTGCATTGTTACAGTTACAGTATATAGTTAACTAAGTATGGGCCGACATGCTCATAAGAATCTCTTCCACATATCTTGCACTCGTTAATGATCCATTTCCTACAAAAAACTAACTTCGTGCGACTCTCTGAAGAGATTCCAGCCCAAAGCATAACTGACCCACCGCCGAACGCCACTTTTTCCTCAAAACATGCTGGAATAAAACGTTCACCAGGCCGTCTGTAAACTCTTTGCCGCCCGTCATTTGCATAGAGCATAAATCTGGATTCAACGGAAAACAAAATTCTTGCCCAATCTTCGTCACCCCAGTATCTGTGATCGTGGGCATAAAGTCGTCTTGCTGTTCGATGTATTCTTTCAAGTTTTGGGCCATTGGCCGGTCTATGTTGGGTCAAATTTGCTTCTTTGAGCCGCCGCCTGACAGTCCGCTCGCTGATGCCGTTCCTTCGGGTCTCTAAAAGCTGATTTTTCACTTCAACTGCTGTGAGGTGCCGATTTCGGAGCATGGTTGTAACAATAAATCGATCTTCTCTAGCTGTAGTACATCTTGTACCACTTGTCGGTATAAACCTTTTCAGTCCTACGAAAATCGTAAATAAGGCACTTTCGACGAATTGACAATATTTCATAATTTCCAAAAGTCTCAATTCGAAAACCATTTCGGTAAAAACGTGTGAAGTGCACAAAAAACATTTTTTTAGATTTTTTTCTCCGTAAATTTTGGAAAAAATCGCAAATTACTGTAAACCGAAAGTTGACGTCATCTTCCTCGCTGTATTCAGGGAGACCTTAGTACAGAGTACAGACAATCGCTGCTCTGGAGTGGCTCTGGATTCTTGTTGGGAAGATGACGTCATATTTTACTTACGCCCTTTTGGAATGACCTACTTTTCAACGTGTTTTTTTTTTGTGACCCTTCGGGTATGAACGAAACCCTAAAAATAAGTAGATTAACATCGTGGTTTGCGTAGTTATATTTTTTTAGTGTCGATTTCTAATGAGTATTTATTTATTCGGAGAACCAACAGCTGCTATTTTTACTTTAATTATATATGGTTTTTTATGCGCGCCTCCGTCATAATGTTCGAAAAATTTCGCGCTCGCTGTGCTCGCGTTCACATCCATGCCTTGTTGCCTAGGAAGTATTTTTCGCACCTGCATCATAATGTTCGAAAAATTTCGCGCTCGCTACGCTCGCGTTTTCGTCTAGATATGTTATGACTTGATGCGTATGAAGTATTTTCCGCACCTGCATCATAATGTTCGAACAATTTCGCGCTCGCTACGCTCGCGTTTTCGTCTATCATAGATATGTTATGACTTGATGCGTATGAAGTATTTTCTGCACCTGCATCATAATATTTGAAAAATTTCGCGCTCGCTGTGTTCGCGTTCTCGCGGATGGGGGGCCCACAGGCGTGGATTGCCTAGGGCATCAAGTAGTCTTAATCCGGCACTGCCTTACGCTTAAAAAAAAGAGAAGCAGAGCTAGAGGCTGCGAAACAAATAGCCGAATTATACCGGGAAAAATTAGCGCTAGAACGAATTGTAAAAGAAAAAGAACTGGAAATCGAACACACTGTCATACGGAAAGAACTGGAAGTAAAATTGGCACAACTAGACGCCAGCGAAAGCCACCACACAGGGTCAAGTCGATCTAGCCGAAGCCGTGTTCAGGAGTGGCTGTCAACTGAATTCCTCGCTAATGAACAACACGAACCCGTCAAATATATGAGAATGAACCGCGAGGATCATAACCTGAATGTCAAACGCCAGGAACACCTGGAACTCGATGAGCCAAGGGACAAACGCGTCCGTCCTGATCCTAAAGTCTCTGACATACAGCTGCTAGCACGAGAGATAGCGAATTTGCGTCGTCCGTCTGAATCGAAGGAATTACCGTACTACAACGGAAATGTCAATGAATGGCTTTCGTTCAAAGCTGCCATCGCAGAGATAAGAGCTTCCGTGATTGACAACAAGCTGATATCCCGGTTCCGTCGCTGCCTGAAGGGAGAAGCTCGCATTACCGTCGCTGCGCTTTTAGACACGCAAGTTCCAGTCAGGGAGATAATGGAAGCCCTCGAACTACGTTTCGGCCTCCCGGAGCTGATGCTCCAAGAAGAAATACAGGCGCTCAAAGACATGCCTAGACTTATCGATAACACGGAGCAGCTCAGCAAGTTTGCTTGCAAGGTCCGAAATTGCGTTTCAACTATTAGAGCCATGAACAAACCCGAATACCTCTACAACATAGAACTTTCACGGACCCTGGGATGGCTGCGGGCCGGCGTCCGCACGGATTTTTGTCCGCAGTGCGCGGGGTTTCATAATAGTCCATTAGCTGCAGCCACAGATTTTTATTCGCGTACGGATTATTTTTTGCAGTGCGAGTGCGCGCACTTCAATGACGTTTCATACTCCACAGATTTTGCGGAAAAAAAAACGCACGGAAAAAATCCGTAGTGCGCGCGTAGCCTGGAAGGTGTCACGCTTTCTGATGTCTTGCCTTAGAAAAGCCTGATGTCCTAAAGGTATTTTGCATCAATATAATAATATACTCACATAATATTCTCAAAAAAATGTGTCCTTTATTTCATAATCCTAATGCCCTATTCTAGAATATAGTCCTCGGGTCCAGGAATGTATTTCCACCGAATTCATATTTACAATATTTCCTTGCAAGGTTGTTACCACGATAAACGAAAGGGAATACGATGTTCTATGTAAGTGCGAAGGAGACGGGAAACAACTTTCAATATTTGCGGTATTCTAACAGCTCAGAACCTCATCACGCTCATTACGTAGATTAAGCAGAACCCAATGAACTCACAAATTCTCTATGGTCCGAAAATAATGTTCATTGCATCGATCGGACCATCAGGAAAAATTATAAGTTAAATCACACTATCATAATGTTTTAACCTGTTTTGTGTACAATAAAGTGCTTACATACATACATACATACATACATAATATTATTACTATGTAATTACAATTAGGCACTCTTTGTAATTTGTATTTTAAAGCAAACTTAAAAGTACCTACAAACTAAAAAAGAAGACACTAGGAGGTATTTTTGGCGAGATGTAAGTACGTGGTAGAACTAGTATCTCACCGAGTCCCACGGAGAATCCTTCCTTGTCGTAGAGTACATAGCTACGTATTGGTTGAGTTTATAGTACCGGGAAGTCAAACCCATGCTGATCAATACTATAAGTATGTCTTGGTAGTTCCACAAAATTGTAGCTATTTTGCTCATTAACAAAAGTGGTACGGCAAACCATATAGAATAATCTGCTGAAAATAAACGTTATTGTTAATACTAATTCACATTATTAATTTGTTTACCCTTGTTACAAATATAAATATTAAATATAAAAAAAAAATTTTGGCCCTTACTCCTGAGTAATAAAAATCCGTGAGACATGAGTGTGTACCGCTTTAGTATAAGTGAAGGTGGACAATCAAACCCCACTTGTGACATAATACTCATGGCGTGTTCCACTGTAACAAAATCATCATCATCATTCATCACCAGACGTCCACTGCTGGACATTGAATTGTTAAAAATGTTCAATCCTCTCATAAATCCTTTTTAGCGCGGAATTTTGAAATTCGACCGTGAACGTACTAACACAAGGTTTAACTTTTTCTATCTATACAACGGACTACGAGTTCGATTCTACTCGTACTCACTTAACTGATCTTATTTGTTTGGTGACATTAAAAAAATCAAGACGCAGATGCAGAAGCAGAGGCAGACCGAAAAGGAGATGGCGGGACGAGCTTGATACTATACTGCGAGCTAAAATAATATCTTTGGCGTATTACCTGTCAAAGAAATTTTATTCAGTTAATATAAAATGCAGAATCTAATGTTAACTGCAGCAGAATTAATCGATAAGGTGTTGATGTACGGGGAACACAAGGAAATGGAGCCCGAGCTCTCAGACTTTCTCGAGAACGGTTTCCCAATCGTAGGCCAACCACATAACTGACGTGTATACTTGTATAGTAAATACAGTTCAACAAATGACTTTGCCATTACGTTACTCGTACGAGTTCCAGACAGAGTTTTAGATTATTAATAATTATTATTATCAATTTGACATCTTTTAAAGTAAACATTTATCGGTATGGTATTGTATAGTAAATACAGTTCAACAAATGACTTTGCCATTACGTTACTCGTACGAGTTCCAGACAGAGTTTTAGATTATTAATAATTATTATTATCAATTTGACATCTTTTAAAGTAAACATTTATCGGTATGGTATGCTGTTAATTTAACATTGGATTGCGTACATTTAACTTGTATGAAAAAAAAACAGACTAAGGACTTTTTTTAAAACTTGCAGAACAAAAAAGGGTCGGTTTGGAAAGCTCAATTAATTAACTCTAGCATTTGGATTTCCATGGTCAGAGACACTCTGTAGATATACCAAAGCTGTTTGTATGTAATTTAAAAAAAAATCTACTTTTAATACTGTTTTATAGTATCGGTAAAATCAAAAATAATATGCCAAGTAAAATATTGAATGCTTCTTCGGGCCCTCGCATATTGTGCCACTTAAAAATTACTTCGTAAAAATTACTTCACCATTGAAATGTAACCTTTGCCATCTAAAACTCTAAAATATGACATACTACAAAATAACCAACCTACAACACAAGTGGCCATTACAGACGCTACAATGACCATGCGGCGTTTCAATCCTTTGTCGAGCGGGACATTAATTGCTACACGTCGGTCGACTGCAGCCCAGTAAGATGCTAGTTTTTTCCAGGACGATGACAACTTCCAGGAAAGTATCAGCGTCGTAATCGAAGACGCGTAGAAAGTTGCTCCCGCCAGCCGGGCTGTCACACTCCCTGGAATTGTTTTGAGGGTACTTCTATAGCTGTTGATATCTATTTTTAACCGACTTCAAGATTTCAAAAGAGGAGGTTCTCAATTCGATTGTATGTCCGTCATGTCTGAACCGATTTAGAAAATTCTTATTTTGATTGTAAATGTAAGTATATATATCCAAGTTGGTCCCGTTTTTGGCAAAACGCAGTTCTGATGATGGGATCCATGAGGAATCTAGGGAACTCCTCAAATGTTAAAGGCATATAAATAATCAAGCATTTACATTTAAATAAGTGACATTTGATGAAGTGGAACTGCTGATGATGATCATAATGGAACTCTTTTTTTCTCTTTTGTTCTCTTCGTTATGTTTGTCAAGCAAGCTAGGTTTTCAAGACACATTTTTGTCAAGCTTGAGTTCTGATGGTGGATTCCATTAGGAATTGAGAGTACTTACTCTTCTACCATATTAAACATACTTATAGCCATTTTTATTTCATTGTTTTGTATGTCAATGTTAGTTTAATTAATTAATACAGTTTAGTTTTGTACAATTTAGTAATTTTTTTAAATATTTTACTATCATAGGAGTTTGAAATGTTTAGATGTTTCATTGTATGGAATCTGAGAGTGCACCATCTAAGTAGGGTGATGGCACCAGTAATCGGCAGGCTCCAGTAATCGGCATTTTTTTTACAAGTTGGATTCAAATTTGGACTGCCAATAATTATTCCAATTAATCAACACTGGAACATATACAGTGTATATTCTACTCTCATCCAAGGCAATATCATAGACACAGGCGGTTTTGTTTAAAGATGATAACATGAAAATGATGAGAAAATCAGTACTTCTGAAGAAAATGAATAATCCTTAAGGAAATAGTTAAGAGAGTGACTGTACATTTTTGTCGATTATTTAATAACTATGAAAGATGTTTAAGTTTTTGTTTACGTTATGTATAGCTATAAATATCCGTCAAATAATGTTGTATTAGAACAATTTAATGTTAGCTTATTCTTGTAAAAAAATATAGTGCCGAATACTGGTCCCGTGAAAGTACACTTTCTCCAGTAATCGGCAGATGTTGATAATAATGATTCTTAATATGCCATTAATAAATTATTCGTAGATACATAGATTTTGCCCGACGCAATGACTCAGAATATATGAATACGAGGACAGATAGTGAGAGAAATACATGATTTTCATTCTAACTGCAGTACTAATCTAATATTATCAATATTAAAAATCAACGTCCTAACAAAACTACTGAACGTAGAAGCTTGTTTTTATTTTACAGTAGTCTTTCTAGCCTATACTTACTGTTTATCTATCTTTTCAAGCTAGCTCTCTCGGAACATATCAACTTCTTACTGTCACTTTTCATTTCCATACATTTTATAACCTAAAAGTTTCTTTTAGGTTATATAAAGAAACAGAACACCCTAAGCAACTTTCTACAGTTCGTTTCTTTATTTATTCGTTTCATTCAACGATAACTTCTTATCCTGTTTCGTAAAATACATCAAAACAAAAGTACCTATTCGAAATATTTGCACTATACTAGTGCCGAATACTGGGTGCCGAATACTGGAGACTGCCGATTACTGGGTGCCGGACACTGGAGACTGGCTGCCGATAACTGGAGATTGCCTATATTTTTGGTTATTAGAATGTTTTTATTTATCCGTGTCTCTTCAGTTAACAAAAAGCTAATATGTTGTTACTCAGAGATATATTTAACGTTTTTATTCAGTTATTTTTATCCTAAGTACAACCATATTATTTTTATCATTGATGAAAGTACACAACCTCCTTAAAATGCCGGTAACTGGTGCCATCACCCTATAATAAAATAATCTTTCACCGGCCTCCCCCATTGAAGTCGTTTTTTTTTAAGATCTACCCCCGTCGACCAGTCCTTTTAGTATGTTATTTAGGTCAACTGACAACCCTGCCAAAATTTGCTTATTCACGAATTATTTCCGCCAATTTTCCTTCATTAATTTTGTAATAATGAAAAATTATAAAAAAATACTAAATGTAAATATTTTCAAAATTGCTTTGTTGCGGTTAGATATGAGGATATTAAGTACCATATCAGGTATATTTTACAAAAAAAAACCAACGGTATCGTACCTGGAGGAGCCCAAACTTAGTATGTTTCGAAAATTATTTTTATTTTATTTTAAGACTAGTGACTAAAATGTAATGATGTGATATATTTTTAGAACCGGCTTAGAAAGCCCTTTCGTTTACACACGATAAGATTCAGATTTTTTTTTAAATTCCATACTAAAGAAAGTTGTCGTCATAACTCTTCTCCTTTTCGGTTTTTTTTTTTCGTCAAACGGGTCAATTTGATTCATACATCCTAAAGATCAGTCGTACCGATTTTCATGCTTTTAACACCATTTGCAGCATTTTCAATATGAAGCCCTTGTGTGCCGCCAGGACTATTATCCAAGCGACCAAAATTGCCATGTTCTTGACAATGCATCCTATGAAATAGGTACATATATATTATTTCCAAAAACAGATATAAAGGACTTTTTTGCATTTTTCTCTAGTTCTAATATTCCATATTAATCTACAATAAATATTGGAACGCTCGTGGCCCAGCGGCGCCTGCGTGCTGCAAGCGGTATCCCAGGTTAAGCAACGTGAGCCGCGGTCAGTACATGGATGGGTGACCGCTTTGAATAGTTACTAACTTAGCGCTCCTGTACTTTGGAAGGCACGTGAAGCCCTTGATCCCGGCTGCTGTCTATGGCAGCAGCCGTTAAGCCAAGTTGGAGGCCTTCGGACGGCTTGAGAACTTCTAACAGTCATGTTGCCCACTTGACAAAGGGGGGGGTCGAAGTTGCACCACGTCCGTAGGGAAAGTATTCACCGCTACCCTACACGTAACCCCTGGGTGGTTCTAAAAGTGCAACAAAAATTGGCAACCGTACTGTTTTCTCGAAGATCTCACGGTTCGAAATAAATGCCATACAATAAATAAATAAATCTAAATATTTGACTAAATCCACAAAAAAAATGCCAAAAAAGGGTAAACGCACGTTTCAGAAAACAGAAAAATGGTACTCTTGCCATAAAAGTGTCTGGTCAGCGTCCAATATGTCGGCGAGAAAATCGAAATACTCACTTTGCCCTTCAATGTCAAGAGCCCATCCAGCAAGTGCTTTAACTACACGCCAAATGGCAACGCCTTCAATTACTCCCAGCACAAGCAATATGAAAAGCCCGTATGCTTGCCACGCCACATTTCCGGAGCCGGCCACGCCAAACCAACGAGAATAGCGGAATATCGTTGTCATTGTCTGTAAAAAATCCTGCAACAATGTAAAAAAGTACTCAGAAGAGATATTTTCTCTCTCTTCGTTCGAGCGCCATGTAGGTCTAAAATAAATGTATTTTAGACCATTTGTTTTTCAGATGACTTGTATTTGGCTGCGTTTTAATGCAGTGACCAGTTGCGTTTTAGACGAGTTGCTATTTCTACCAGTTACGTTTTAGACGAAATGATACTAACCCATATTTCATATATAGATACCTATATACAAGAATTGCTCGTTAAGACCACGTTATTCGAAATTATAGTATTTTTCATCCAATTTTAAACCATTAAATATTCACTTTATTTAGATATGTCATAGTTTAAGAGTCGGTCTAGTGTATTTTAAGGCTGAAAACACGATATTTGAAACTTCGCTCGATGATCTCACATCGCAAAAACAGGTAAATTTTGATCTTATTGTGAGTCGTATATAAAATATATCCAACTCAGACTCGAGTAAAATATATCAATAAATAGGAAACGATGTGAAGAAGTGTATTTTACGGCTAATTTTTTTTTAATGTTTTTATATTTAACAAAACTCAAAAATATCAGAAAAGCAAACTGCGCGCTTCATTTTAGTAGACAGATGGCCGTTGGGCCTCGAGCTGGACGGACGTCTGTCGCACTTTTTGCAGTTTGACATTGATAAAAATCGCATATTAACATTAATTTATCATTAATCGCATATTAAAACTAGATGATATTAACATTTTCAGGGTAAATTACTGGTGAGTCATATCGACGAATAAACACTTAAAATAGTTTTCCTGGTACTTTTACAATTCGAGATAGTGGAAAACATAAAATGTGGCTAAAAAAGCTTATCATTATATCATTTTTTTATCTCCATGGGGGAGGATATCCAGATATCCTCCCCCACATATTACTAGCCGTAAGCGGCCAGAATTCCTCAGAGCTTTGGGCCCTTTCTATTACAGATATTATCCGAGGCATCTTTTCATTTAAATTTGTTTTATTCTTTTTTTATCGTTTACGTTGATATATTGGAATAATTACACAATGCAATAATATCACTTTCATCGTAATACACATTGAAACACATTGAACTGCAGAGCAAATTGAAGTCGAATAGCGTCAAAACTTTGGCAGGATTACGGTCCGTTTGGGCATATTTATTTTGTTACAATACGAAGCGCAATATATTTAATAATTTAAAATATTGTATTTGAAATACCAAGCTCGAATTTAATTTGCTAATGTCAGATGTCAAACTATGTGTCAGGCGCTATGAATATACTCACACAGAGACATAAAATATACAATATGCCAAGATACGAAGGAGTGTGACCCGTATAATGGAAAAAAATTCCACATTCTAAAAATACTCAATGAAACCTTTTGTAATAAGCCATATTTTTTTTCCTAATTTCACATCACTTTTATGTAGCAGTTATTAGAATACATCCTTCTACCAAATTTTTTTAATTGTAGTACTTATAGAATTTTATGGACAGAATAGTCGACCAAATTTAAAACTGTCAATGGCGACTCCATCAGTTTTTGTTCTACTGTGCTCGGTTCGCTTTCATTTACGAAATTATTAATTTCATCCAATTGTTTGTCTGTTTCATTCATTATCATGGTTCAAATTTGTTACTATAGTATGCAATAAGTCCGATATTATTTTATAATAACGTTGCTCGGTGGGTAATCAACGCAAGCGCAATTTAGACTACACATCCGTCGTCGGCAAAAATCACAGGCGACTGAAGGCGGAGTCTTGATGAGACAGCGTCTATTGCTTCCGCGCGCAAAAAAAGAGACGAAAGACAGTGATGCCGCTCATGAACACAAAGGCGTATGCGGAATAAGTTCCGAAAGTATAAAATAATTCATATAAAATAAACTATATGATGAAATAAAAAGATTTATCCCAGCTCGCTAGAAAGATAGTATTACTGTCGTTTCTGAAAAATTCAAAGGATGAATGCTTATAGTTCCAGAATGATTAGCAAAATAAAGTAAAAATGGACACTAGTTTGGAATGAAAATCTATCGAGAAAATTTTCACTGATCTTGTTTTCCTATCCCAGTTCGTTAGAATATATAATGAAATATAACATACTGAAATTTTATTCTCGTAGTTTACCTGGTTTGCTTACAATATCGATTGGAAAACTACCAAAAATCTAAAGCCTCGTCTTAATGAGCGGTCATATAATGAATCGCCGATAAGGGCGCGCGTACGAATGGAAGATTTTTTCACTTTCGACGATTGTTTGAAAATGAAAGTAACTAGTTATCCATGACCTATTTATAGCAAAATATAGTACATTTATTTGCAAATGACATGACACCATTAGTTAAATAAAAACACCACATGCACTTTTTTGAATTTTGATCTCACAGTGTCCCATAGTGCGGCGTCGGATTTACCTACTCCTCACTTGTTAAATTTTTTTGCGGCATACATGAGTGACAGACGACAGTATGTTGAGTACGCGGGATACAGGTCGGAGCCTTATTTTGTGAGGTCTGGGGTAAGTCAAGGGAGCAATCTTGGCCCTTTGGAATTTATTATTATGGCAATGACTTGCCTCAGGTCATCGAAAATTCGGGCTGCTTACTGTTCGCCGACGACTTAAAATAATTTTTAGGCCTGTAAAAAACGCTACGGACTGTGCCATATTCCAAGGTGATATTGACCGCGTAAAATCATGGAGCGAATCCAATAGGCTATATTTTAATACGTCCAAGTGCGCGACTATAACTTTTACTCGTTAAAACTCAGAAATTAAATAGAGTTACAGAAGTAAAAGGTCTAGGTTTAAAATTTACATCTGATCTAAGGTTTCGCGACCATATAGTTAACATCTGTAAGAAAGCCTACAGAATTCTAGGATTTGTACTTCGTCGTTCCAATAGTTTTACTAATATTGCCGCAATAGTCGCCTTATATAGTGCGCTTGTCCGTAGTAGCCTCGAATGCAATGCAGTCGTCTGGGCGCCTCATGAGATTAAATACCGTTTAATGGTCGAACGTATCCAGAACAAGTTCGTTCGATTTTTATATTTAAGGAAATATGGAGTCTATCCTTTTTACCCTCTAATGTACCCGACTTTATTTATCCTGGGTATGGTCGGGTACAACGAGTTACGGGTGCGCAGAGAACGATGCCTTACATCATACTTATTTAAGTTAATTACAGGCAAGTTATATAACAGTGAATTGTTAGGCTGTGTGGGTGTGTATGTCCCTGGGGCCGTCGCCGGCCGCGGCTGCTGGCCGAGCCGCTCGGGCGCACCAACGTCGCCGGCCGCGGCTGCTGGCCGAGCCGCGCGGGCGCACCAACCTTCTCGGAAAGGCGCCGCTGACGCGAGCCGTGCGAACCCTTAACCTAATTGCCGAGAACATTGACTTGTTTGCATGTTCTCTGAATGAATTCACAAATTGTGCATTATATATATTATGTTATAGGCGTAGTGATATAGACTAGACTAAATAATTACAACTGTAAAAGTAGTTACACTGTCGTATTAGGCTCAGACCTAAAGATAGATGTAAGTGTGGAATAAATAAATAAATAAAACTCTTCAGATGTTGCAGCATTTGGTACAGATTTCATTAAAAAAATACTGGTGTGTAATTATTACTACTTACTGCTAAGATAATTTATAAGCAATATTACTTCAGTAATATGCACTCACATATCGTCATGAAAAATCTATCATATGCTTATATTGTAAGACTTTTTTAAAATTGTACATTAACATTATGACACGTGAAAGTGCCCTTGTGGCCTATTTGCAGAATAAATGTTTGAATACTGAATTTTGAATTCTATGTGTCTTAGATTTCTTGATCTTAAGTAGGTTAAGTATTATCATTGTAATAAGCATATTTTTTGTGAGAAAATGGCTGACTGTCGAGTTTCTTTCGGCGTTTCTTCTCGGCAGTGGCCTCTGTGAAACGCTAGTAGGGTTTGACTTGTAAAAGTGCCATTGCGGCCTACTTACAGAATAAAGTTCATTTATTTCATTTATTATTATTTATTATTTCATACAAATAAAGATATACGGTCATCTTAAAGAACGTAAGGAATTGTTTGGTTTTTATGAAACCGTGACATGATGATAAAACTATACGACCTATATATATCGTTTCTAGCTTGATTCTTTACTTGCTGATTGTATGCGTGGTGAGACAAAGCAAAGTGCCCTAGATCAAGCCACTATACACAAACTACTTAATAGAAATGTCACAAAATTCAACACGAGTTATCCCGTGTTATTTCTTATGACTGACGTTCGACACGGCTATTGTTCCGCTGAAAGTGTATTTACGGACAGCCTGAATCACAGAAATAAGTAAAGAAAAAATATATTTTCTGAATATGTAAAATGCGACTGCGTAGGTATTTAAGTTACTTACGTCTTCAAACGATTCACTACGAAAGTGTATTTTTCTTCGGTGTCGGGATTGTTTCTTATGCTTCATGTCGACTGGAAATAATTATGTACAATTATATAAATCAGAGGGGCTAGCATAACATGCATCTCGTCTCTACTCGCGCGCGAGATAGGCTACCTGTCACTGTCTAATTAATGCTGTCAAAAAGTGACAGGTAGCTTATCTCGCGCGCGAGTAGAGACGGAATGCATGTTGTGCTAGAGGGACTGAATAAGATAAAATAGTAGTAAAAATATAGCTCAGGGCAAATAAAAAGTAACTCCTAAAAATTTTGATTTCTAAATCTAGACAGATATTAAAATTAAATTTTAAATCTTTGGCGGCCACAAACATCTCCACTCTAAAACAAACTTTCCCAAAGTATGCACACTCTCTAAAAGTAGACCAAAAAAAAGTGGTAAAAGTAAAGCAATCTTATTACGAGTAAAAAAGAGACCTTTCCAAAATGTACACTCCAAAACGAATGTACACTTGCTCATATGGGGCACTTTTCCGATATGTGCATTTTGCCGTACGTGAAATTGATCAATAAGTTGCAAGGGTCCCAAAACGTACATACTTTTCTTTCTAAAAAGGCCGAAATTCTCTTTGCTCAAGCTACATATAAGAATGTTAATTTAATTAGAAACGGTGTTATAGTTATAAATCACAATCTTTATAATTTGCCTTTTTATTATTATACTCTTTGAGGCAGTCCTTTTCTTGCTCACATGCAAAAATTTAACGTAATCACAAGTACCTATTGTACCCGCGGGGATCAGGCGGGGATAGATGATCCCTAATGACACTGGCAGTGACAGTTCATTTATATTACCTTGGAACAGCATCGCTGTCACATTGTACCTAATATTAATAAGCATCTTTAGGAAATGTATCTATTAATTTATGTAGAATTGTAACATTTACATAATAATCATATGAAATAAACTTGTACGGCCCCTTATTTCCAGAAATATATACACGGTGTCGTATGCAAAAGTTATATCGTTGGTCTGTTAGATACCGGTATTGTCGATAAACAGATATTGAAGTGAAAGTAATAAAACGTGTCTTATATTTCAATTTTATTGTAACGGAACTGCGTTAAATTAAAACACCGTTGCATTATCATTGGATGCGCAAAAAATAAAGCATTGTTAGAAGTCCGTATAATAATAACTATTTATGATACAAGTGCGGAAAGTGAGTGATTTCGGACGAGTGTCTTTTATACACGAGCGAGCGTAGCGAGCGAGTTTATAATTCGGCACGAGTCGAAAATCATCTTTTCATCTCTCCTGTTCGGAAAGTGCGATTTTCATGAGTAGATAGCCGGGTTGAAAATCGCTCTTCCAACCCTAGGGTGGAAAGTTTTTTTTTTTTTTAATTTCCATAGGCCTGGGCTGCGCGCCTGCCGCGCTTGGGCGCTGCGCGGCCGCGGGCAGCCAGCCGCGGGCGCGCGGCCCTGGCGGGGGGCGGGGCGCGGCGGCGCTAGCTGCTGGTGGTAGCGCGTGTCTTTATTACTGAATTCTTAGCATATCATTTACTATTAATTTTATTTCTCAATTATTTTCCTCATAGTCGAAATGAAAAGTAGAGTGGTTAACTCGGGTGAAAGTACCCATTTCACCCTTGAACTATTGGCGCTCTCACTTCGTTCGAGCGCCAAAATATCTCGCGTGAAGTGGGTCGCTTTCAACCCTTGGTTAACAATCTACTATTACGCGCGCGTATCATACAAAGTTTTACTATGCATTGTGCGAGAAAATAGAAACTATAATTTAGAATATAATTATGTATAGGTTATAATTTACCTTGCTCTATCGGTACGTTACTTATATTGTCTGGCTGGAGCTTTATGTAACAACTGCTTGACATATATTTATTTCGTGTTATTAATTTTGACTTTTTAACCATCGTTTTACCGTTTAATTAATCTAAATACTTTAAAGACTTCATCGCAAAATTCAGCATAGGTATGTTATTAATTTTGATTTAGCCGCCAAAAAAACCTTTGTTGGCATTTTGTGCTTCTTGAATACGATTTTCTGGGGTCACTTTCACTCGATATTTTTTATCAAACAAGAAACAAGAGATTATTACTGAAAATGAAAAATGGCGGCGTTTTTCTAAATACAATGCGCGCTCAACATCTCTACTACTGCGCATGTGCGCATTTGCTTCAAAAGCGGGTGGACTCTGGCTAAATGTGCATTTCAGCCAAAGCATTTAACTATAGTGAACGTTTACAATTCATTTATAGGTAAAAAATAAATTCTAAAATGATTAATGATACTTTTAATGAAGTATTAATATTTATGTAGCCTTTCATAAGAATGTAATACAGTAGGATCCGGATACAGCGACCGTCAAGGGGACTGACGTTATTACGTCGCACTAACAGGACGTCGTACAAAACGGATTGATTTTCTTTGAAAATGTATGGTATGAATCCTACCGTCGGTGATTTAGCAGTTATAAGCGGAGTCGTTATACGCGGATTCTACTGTAACTATAATTTATTATTTTGTACATATCTCAAATAATAAAAACTCTTTACGTCGGGCTGACGAAGGAGTTGAAAAATTAAAAAATATTGAAAAGTAAAAAGCACTAGTGCGGAAAAGTGGTACTTTCCGCACAGTTTGACTGCTTAGAAAACGCACTTTTCAAGCACATGCATTGTAATAGTAGATTGTTAACCAAGGGCTGAAAGCCACACATTTCTGCAGCGATATTTTGGCGCTCGAACGAAGTGAGAGCGCCAATAGTTTGAGGCTGAAATGGGTGGTTTCACCCGAGTTAAACACTCTGCTTTTCATTACGAGGGAAGTAAAATATTTAAAAATAAATAAATATTTGTGGACAAACTTACACAAATCGACCTAGTCCCAAACCAAGCGAAGCTTGCACTAACGCAACGATACACTGCATGGATAAATGCATACATAGAAAACACCCACAACAATTATTATACGTGTTCATCACACAAATAAATGCCCTGACCGGGAATCGAACGAGGGACCTCCAGCTTCGTAGACAAAAAAAACAAATATGCACATTTTCGTTTCATTTTTCACAAACGAAAAGATGTAAAACAATATTTACATGATCTAAAAATTAGGAACTGTGTTATTTGCAACGCGAAATACTTGTTAAATTCAATAAGAAAATATGCACAAACATTTTCTGAATCGGTGAAAAAAACATTTTGTCGGCAACTGTTGACTGACGTTAATGGTGTTTGTGTATGGATGGACCATTTTATTTCATTTATTTTTAATAAAAAAATAATCGGCTTACGCTCAGACTAATTAGACTCGACATCAAATAATAATACCTACTGAACGAGATGGTCATATACAACTTTATATAGGGTGTCCCAAAAAGGACGCAATATTTGAATTAATTACAAAACACATTTCTTTATTATTTACTGTATTTTTAGGGTTCCGTACCAAAAAGGTAAAAAAGGAACCCTATTGGTTTCACTTTGTCTGTCTGTCTGTCTGTCTGTCTGTCTGTCACATCGCTAAATATCTCAGGAACTACTTATCCTATCGATTTGAAATTTGGAATAGTTATAAACAAGGGTAACCCAGATACATAGAAGATGGTTTTTTAAATTATTTTATTTTATTTTCTGTGAATAATGACAGATAAAAGGGGGTTCAAAATTTTAAAGTCTGGCAACTATGTCAAGTGGGGTATCATATGAAAGGGCTTGACTTGTACATTCCAAAACAATTTTTAGTTTTTTTTTTTCGTTGGGGAAATTTCGATTTACGAGGGAAAATGTAAAAAAAATACCATTCCCCCCCCCCTTATCTCCGAAGTTTACGAAGAAAAAAATTTGAAATTATTACACAACATTAATATGCATGTATATTTTACAGGAAAATTATAGCCATAGCTCTATCTAGTTTTTCTTTTTTTTAATCATCAAAAAACTCTTCTATACTAAGTTTGTAATTTAATCACCTTTGTATATATTTTTGTTTTATATTTAAATTTACAAAATTACGTTGAAAATACCTTCTTTCAAATAAAAAAACAATTATTGAAATCGGTTGATGTGATAAAGAATTATCCTTGAAAAACCAACATACGTACTAAGTTATTCAGTCGCGCAAATTAGTAACACAATGCGCCGATAGATGGTGCTGTCATGTTTTTTTAAGATTGTTCCTGTTTTAATGGGGTCGGGACGGGTACACAACTACATATTCAAGAACTGTGTACGGAACCCTCGGTGCGCGAGTCGGACTCGCACTTGACCGTTTTTTTTTATTTTTATTTAAACATTAACTATATATGATAGGGTTTATGCATGAAATAGCACATCAGGCAAATACCCACCACGACTTTGCTGGCACATACGAATTTTTTTGATGAAATTTTCCTTGACCATTTTGCACAAATGTGGCTGAATTTCGTTAGGCGTTTTGGCATTAAACCTTTGACTTCAAATAACCCCATACAAAGAAATCGAATGGTGTTAAATCACATGACATAGGGAGCTAAATCTGCTACCGAAACGAATCAGTACACGGTACGAAATTTGCGAGAATTCGTAGCCAAATTTAATTGTGTTTTGTTCAAGAATAAAAATGAGTTGTTGTTCTCTGGTATAGTGTGCTACATTTTTAATTCAATTCATTATTTAAAAAATGGCTTCCATCAAATTTATGATGATTTCGCCAATGTCACGTGTTCAATGACGTTGTTCGGTAACGACGCCATGACATTAGATAAGGTTTTGTACGGTAAATGGATTCTACTCGTCGTCGCCCCGGGCACGTGTGCTCACCAACGCGGCGACGATCAAAAATCCGCTACATTTTTGAAAACCCTAAACTATCAGCTGTCAAATAGTATTTTCTTTAGGGTTACCAGCACTAAAATGCAAAAATGGCGGCAAATTAAAATGTTGTGTCCTTTTTGGGACACCCCAACTAGCAAAGTAGTCATATAAGATTGGGCTTATTCAGCTAATAAATCATATAAAAGTCATGTAAACGTGAATTTTACAGCACCTGTCGTATAAAGCCAGCTTATGCAGCTTTTTAGTTACTCAGCATATTAGTCATACTATGGTGCTGAGTAAACGTTTACTCGACTTGCTTATATGACTAATAAGTCATATAAGAAATGCAGAATAAGTCACTTTTATACGAGGCTTATATGACTGTTTAGTCGAGTAACAGTCACTTATATATCTGACTTACGACATGTCAAGTGCAGTCGAGTAAAAGCAATGTAGTTTGCTATTATATGACATCATATAACTTATACAGCACAATAGCTGTAAATGTTACATGCTGTCATATAAAAGCTAATTATAGTACATGTTATATATGAGTATCTTATTCAGCGATTTGGAGTCATATAGTCTTCTTTTCTTAAAGACCGGCCAAGTGCGAGTCGGACTCGCGCACGAAGGGTTCCGTACCATTATCTATAAAACCGGCAAAAAAATCATGTTAAATATTTATTTTATTCTGCTTTTTAGTATTTGTTGTTATAGCGTCAACAGAAATACATCATCTGTGAAAATCTCAAGTGTCTAACTATCACGGTTTTTGAGATACAGCCTGGTGACAGACGGACAGACGGACAGCAGAGTCTTAGTAACAGGGTCCCGTTTTACCATTTGGGTACGGAACCCTAAAAACAGCCCACATCAGCTACAATGACCATATTTTATGGTTCTACTTGTCTCTAGAAGTAAAATACAAAAATCTGTTAAAAAGGTTTTTTCAGAAACTCTAACGAACCCTAAAATATGTCCGACAAATGTATAATGGCGCTTGGACCGCTAAACTTGCTATATAAGATGCGATTATATAGCTTAATAGCTGGATAAATGCAGTATAACCGCGGCGTTCAAGACAATCAACAATATTAATTAAATTTATATTTAATTAACTAAGAATTACAATGGGGCATTAAATATTTACTATGAAACATAGTTTACTTCATCAATAAACTTAGCTTCGCAATACATTTCTACCATACGCCGAAGTTATGAGCATTCTTAATAAAAACATGTAACATCATGGCGGATAAAGAAAAACTTACCGTCATCTAATGCAAACCAATTAAATTCCTTTTTCAACAAACACTTGCTCTTGTAGTATCAAGTTATACTCTGTTCAGTTGCCAAGGATGCAATTACTCCACAAATATGTCATATAAGTGGAAGTTATAGATCAAATCAGTCATATAAAAGTCATATGAGTTGCTAATATACAGCTAAATTGTAATGAGATAGTCACGTCGGTGATTATTATAAGATCTATAAGTGGCGGTGGTTGCAGTTATACAACTTTTATATGACTGAAATGCTGAATAAAATGGGCCCAAATCGCGTTGTATACACGTTCTGATTACGTTTCTATGACTAATAGTAAGAGCTAAAAGGTTGCCACGGAAACGTTGCCGCAACCATTATATGACGAAATTTTGCTAGTTGGGACCCTATATAAGAGCGACAGAGAGAGACATATGATTTGTTGTCCTTGTCATAGTTTCCCTTTTTTTATCTGCCACAAACTATTGATATAGTCTGGCTAACCAAATTTTGTTGACAGATATTTCCTTGCGGTATCACAAATTGTCTATGATTTTAAATGTCAGTTGTCAATTTATGTCATTCATTCAATAAATTTTCCACGATTTATTAAGGGTTTATTTTAAATAATATTAAGGATTTTGATCGTCGCCGCGTTGGTGAGCACACGTGCCCGGGGCGACGACGGGCAGAATCCATTTACCGTACAAAACCTTATCTACTGTCATGGCGTCGTTACCGAACAACGTCATTGAACACGTGACATTGGCGAAATCATCATAAATTTCATGGAAGCCATTTTTTAAAGAATTGAATTTAATTGAAATAATATTAATGATGAATAATGAACATACCGAGTGAGGCCCGCAAACTTTTATTTAAGCTCGAAAATTATTACGACGTGATTACGACAATGTGCGAAGGCGACGTGAAGCGTTGTATAACGAAAAACTGCACTGTTTCAAGTCGAAAACAATTTAGGAGGTTGGAGCTTTATTATTATTTTGATACTTTAATTACTAGTTTTCTTATTTGCCTATAGCTTTGATTAAGTACGTAATTTATTAATAATCTCATTAACACGAATAGTATGTAAAGAACTAGGTGTTTTGGAACATCTGTGGTTATTTGTTAAAGATTTCATGGGCCTGTACTTTACACTGAATGTACTTTGCGTGCACGTCAACGTATATTTAACTTATTTCCTTAGGTTACGTGTGCACAGAAAATCAAAAATAATTTCTAGTATCAAAACTATAATTCGTACTACACAAAGTGTGACCAGCCTAAGATTTTTTGAATTTCCCGCCAAAAAATTGTGTAAAATTTCAGTAGCCAGACTTTTATTACTTTCGACCGTGGCAAAAAAAAAACAAACAAACAAATTAAGGAGGTTGTTTATGGTAAGCAGCAAAATTATTATTTACCGTGTAATATATTTTCAGAGTAGTAGTAATAATCCTGGGAGCGGTACCAGTAACTCACCAGACATACCTATTGATGATAATTCATCTTTGACAATACCAACAGAAGACGATGCCATTCCAAGTACTTCAGGTAATAAAGGTGGCTTTATCTCTCGTCTAAATATTTTATAACTTTTTCAGGCTCGAACACGAAGTACCTAGTGCGTTGAATTTAGTACATTCAATACTACTATAGAAATTATTTTATTAATAAAGACTATATGGATGCCTCTTATTTCAGATGCTACGAGGAAGCGCAAAGCGTCGACTCTTATTGACGATGACGCATCAACTATGGCAAGTACGAGCACATCATTACTACAGCCACCACGTGCTACGCCTGCACAAGATAAATTAAGAACCCAGATAAGTCTTCTGCAGTCTGAACTTGACTTCGTCCTCCGTCGCCGAGACTCGCTCAGTGCCAGTGGAGATGAACATAGACAGATAACAAAACTTCGCGCAGAAATAGACAAGTGCCAAAAAGAATTAAGAAAGAATGAACTGCACACATCACATTCCAAGACGCACAGGCGTTCGGTTAAAAACAAAGTAGAACTTGCGTGCCAACAGAGCACCAACGTGGCAAGTATATTAAAGGTTCGTTCTGCGCCAGGTCGACCACGCTTAGAAGAGCAACAGCCGGAATTGCTGAAAACAATTGTCGATCTGGCAATGTTCGGAGCTTCAGCGGAAGAGCGGCGTCGGTGTGAAATCGTGCGAAGTTGCAGAACACTGACGGACCTGCACGAAAAACTAACAGAGCTTGGTTTTGTGTTATCTAAAGTGCCACATATCTTCGCTTGCTACCGAGAAAAAGTAGCACATTGGAGAATGTGTAGCCATTGCGGGCTCTATTTCTGCACGAAAAAACAGTAAACATCCACAAAGCAGTGCACAGCCAGCGAAACAGGGACCGCAATGTCACAGTTCGTCCAACCCGAAGTTTAACTAGGCGAACTGTGGCTACAACGCACAGAAAAGTTCTTTGTGTCATGCGGGAGAACAACGACGTTGAGTGGCAGGACGGGCATACCCGCTACCTGCCAGCCAGAGGACGTGTGTCCAATCACTACAATTGAGATGACCCAGGAGAATCCATGGGCTGTCTTATAAACCCTTCAATAATTAGTCAGTGGGTGGACCTTAAATGGGTGGACACTCGCCTGCGGGCGAGGATACCCCCCTATCCCTCTAGCCTAGCTGGGCTAGGGAGGGGCCCTATAACTCTTATAACACTTTGATTTACTGGTCCAATTAATAATAGAGTTGTTTTCAAATGTCATCGTTCATGCCTCATGTCATTGTCATGTTATAAAACAATGAGAATATAATTACTAAGTTTTACGGTTATAAATCTAATTTGTAAACGATGATTTGCAATGACTGGTGCCTGATTTTTCCTTCTTTAACTTAGTCGAGTCCAATGGAGGCTGCTCTGAAGCTGTCTCTTAAAACGTAGTGATTTATATTCTCTTTGTAATTAGCTTTTTGTGTAAATTTGTCAACGATGTCAAAAAATGTATCTACCATGTAGGTATGGCTTCGTATTGAGAAACAAAGGGTACAATCACGATCTCACTATATATTAAATGTTAGAAAATATACCAAAATGTAGCTTTAATGTTAACCATACCATATTTGTACAAACCTTATTAAATATATAGCGTCATGTAACACCGCTGTAATGTACAATATATGGTTTTTATTAAATTAATATATACAGTAGTATTAATACCTATTCTTAAAATGAGCAAATTTTTCAGTTTCACATTACAATTTATATAGTGAAAAAAATACACGTGAGATTTCGTGGGGGGTGGGGGGGGGGGGGTCGCCTAGAACCTCAACAAAGATCACCTAGGAGAGGGGGGGGGGTCTAAAAGTGGCCCAAAAAACCTCGCGTGATTTCTGGATAAGCCCATTAAGCCCATAGGTTAGTGCCGTTGCCCAATTTAACTCCGATTCAACATACAATTTTTTTTCAATACTTTACTGCTCTAGAGCAGAAATGGGCCACTTTCAGCATGCTACTTATATGACCAAATACCCACTTTCAGAGTATGAGAAATGAAAAATTAATAAACATGTCGAACCACAATGCTGCATAAAAATATAGAAGCATCGAAACTTGTACAACACTATTAGAAATGTCACTGTGATGGTCATAGAGATCATCTATCCCCGCGAGGATAATACAGGAGGGAAAATAACGACTACCTACTACTAGAAAATACGTCCACTAGCCCACAGGATGGTACTATTTTAAATTAATGTTTTAATCTTTTTAATTGAAAACTATGCTTTGTCTCACACTGTCGACATCTTCACAATACAAGAATTATTATGCGATTAAAGGTCGAATTGTCTATTTCGTGATTTATATCCTCGCCATGTAGAGTGTGACTCATTGAAATATAAAAAGTAAGCAATCAATACGGGTTATCTGTAGCAGCCATCTCAATTGACGATAAGTATGTACATAATGAACGGTTAGAATTTTATTCATTTTCATTATAGTTAGACATTCAGATTGACACTATCAATTCATATCTGTATTGCGTTGAAACAGTAGAACCAGCGCTTACCTACTTGCCTACCTTACGACTAAACAGTGAATGAGGCGATAGTTTCGTATCGATTTTTAAACCAAACCTGGGTCACTATGAAGTTAGCCTTAATCTCACGCGATCACACTTGTTCTAACTAACGTTTATTTAAGAAACGCTCTGTGAAAATATAATTCCAAAATTCTACACAGCCCCCCGGGATCTTTGAATTAAGGTTTTTTATTTCATAAAAAAATATACACTAACTATTACCTACGTTGTATTTTATCAGCCACATTAATGTAACTATTTCAGTAACAGAAACCTTGATTTTATTAGATTTTCTACGATAAAACCACATTGTTCGTAGCTAACCCTCTTATCAAAATGGGACATTTTCCTTGTAGAAAATAGTTACGTGGTTTTCTAGGAAAAATCGATATTTCGCAGATAATAGCGATTGATAACCAATAAATCGCGTTTAGGATAATAATTCAGGATATTACACACGCTTGATTTATTTTACTATGGCATTTAAAAAAAACATATTAGCTTCTATTTACCTCAAGTGTGGTGTCATTTTCCGATAAATAGGGCATGAGGAATTAATTTTTGATACATTTAATCTATAGTTTTATATAAAAAAAGCCTATTAAGCTCCTTAGGCTTCAAGCCTAGTCCTATTCAAGGACCTAGACGGGCCTTATAAAAATGCTATACTTTTAAAGGCTTTAGTCCTCATCAAAATATTAAGCTTAAAAATATTTCAGCCTCTAAGCTTAAATAAACAAAGGTTTTTCTTATCCTAGTAATATTATAAACGTGAAAGTTTGTGCGAATGACCCGACGGATGGTACGTTCCTCTTAGTCTTAACAGTGGATTGTGTCACAAGGGAGCAAAATGCCATGTTTACGGCGTGGGCGTACATTGAATCTTGAACGAAGCGAAGGATTCAAGTATAAACGCCCAAGGTGGAAATAATTTTGCTTCCATGTGACACATACTGCTTTTCACATCACCTATTGAAGATAATGAAAGATCTGAAGTGCTACCGGTAACATATTTATTTTTGCTCTAAATATATATCAAATTTGAAAACCTTTTCCCTGAATTAGTCAAAATCGAGTACAATGACGATTTTTAGCAAAAAAAAATTTTTCAACTCAAAATTAAAAATAAGTGTAAAATTTGAAATTCTTATCCCCGAATTAGTCGAAATCGAGTATAATGACGA
Source organism: Cenopis cana (assembly GCA_951800055.1). NCBI lineage: Eukaryota > Metazoa > Arthropoda > Insecta > Lepidoptera > Tortricidae > Cenopis > Cenopis cana. The sequence continues at coordinate 19,140,698 of OX637471.1, read as the reverse complement.
TTTTTCGCTGACGTTTCGTATCGACTGAATTTGAATTATCAGTGATACTAGAATTTTATTGGTTTTGTATGATGTTTTAAATTAGAATTTTTTCATTATAATTATTAAATATTTTATACTGGCAATACAGGGTCCTTGAACAGAAAAGTGCCACTTTGATCCCTCCTAGAAGGGAAGAAAAATCCCTTATCCGAATAGGTGATGTGAAATAGTACATTATTGCCGTGGCCGAGAAGGAAGCAATTGCAGGCTGAGTATTTGTTTAAACGGACGAGCTTGCGAGTCCGTTTAATTATAATACGAAGCCTGCAATTGCCATTCCGGAAGAGGCTAATATAGTGCTTTTCTCAAAAATGGGGAAAATAATATAAAATTTGAACAAGATTTGATAAACATAACCTTAAAACGTCAAAAACATCATGATTTCCCGCCGTTTATTTATTTTTAACAGAATCGCAAGTGTATTTTGCCACCGAAAAACGCAAATTATTCAAAACACATAAAAAAAAACGTCGCGTTTTCAACAGAAAAATACGAGCTGTATTGGCTGAATACGACCTGTGCCTCCTTTTATATGACAGTTTCTACTTTCCGAGAAATCAAACTTTAATTTCTACAGAAACTGAAAGTAAACTAGATGAAAATTAAACTGACTCATATATTACTATTTATTTGTCGACTTCTAAACTTTATTAAAAGTAGAAACAGGCATATACATAAAAGACGGTACAGATTGTCTACTTAGAAATCTATACTTCGCACATGCCGTCCCTTTCACTCTCGCGTGAAAGGGACGCCAACGAAGTACGGATTTCGAATTTCAGAGTACATTGCCCGGTCGTATTCAGCCAATTCAACTAGTATTTTTCTGTTAGAAACGCTACGTTTTTGTATGTTTCTTAAATAATTTGCGTTTTTTGGTGGAAAAATACACTTGCGTAAAACGTTGTCCTTTCGATCCTTTGCAGTCAATGAACAAGTCAGCAGCTTCAACTCAATGGTTTATTCCACAACCACAAACAGTACCATTACATCATTCGGTTAATCTAAACCATAATCAGTACCATTACATCATTCGCACGTTCAGTACAAATTAATTATGGTTCACACGACGTGATGATTCACGCCAAAGCGTTTTGTTACATGCGATTCTGTTAAAAAAAATTAACGGCGGGAACGCATAAACTTTGTGACGTTTAAAATTTTCAATACTTTTGAGGTTATGTTTATCAAATATTATTCAAATTCTGTCTTATTATATCCGTCTCATTCCTGTTCCGTCTTATTTTTGAGAAATTGTATTTTTTTAATTACCATAGTGGCAGAATGTCTTAACGAACTAAAAATCAATTATTGCTTATTGTTTTCTTCATGGCTGAACGCCGTGATGCTGAGTCACATGAATGCGGAATGGAAATTAGAAAAGAGCATCTTGCAGGCCTGCAACTTTGTATGAAATTCCTTTAAAGGCCTCTCGTCTAGTCGCACCCGAAACGTGACACTTCGCAGCCTATAATAAGGAACATAACCTCAATATTTCATTGCATATTTGAGAAAAGGAATTTATATGTAACATTGCAGGCGGCCTGCAATGTTTTTTACTTTTTAATTTGGATCTGACCTTAAACTATATAGGTACTTTACCTTCCAATATGTAGCGACTAACGTCCAGTTTGCGGGCCATTTTTGAGAAAAGACTATTGAGCTATTTATATGACACTTGTACGGCTTACACTATTCCCTCTGTTGAAAGTTTTTTGCTGGATTGCCATTATAGTTTTGCCGATATTGCCATTATAGTTTTGCCATTTTGACTACGAAACGAAAAAAAAAATTGTTTTCACTCCTTCTATTCGAAAAAATGTGTTTTGTAGCCCGTTAATAGGAGCAAAACTGATTTTTGATCCCTTTGCATTTTTTTTCTATTTATCATTTGATCCCTATGGAGCAAAATCGAATTTTGCTCCCTGCGCGCTTATCATAGACTACATAGAGAACAATACACTAAAATTATTACTAAAAAAAAACAGACTGAGGGTCTACCGCGAACTGCAAAGGAAGTTTCCTCTCTGTCGCATTGGCAAGTTTGTACTTAAGTGCGACAGAGAGGGAAAACGTTCGCGCTAGGCCCGTAGCTCGATGGCTAGAGCGAGGACTGAAACAGCACGTAATTTTCTTGTTTTCAATAAAAAAAAATTACAATGTATCTTTTTTTGTATGTATCTTTTCACGGACTAACTTTGATTGTTCACTGTTTTCATGATGAATTCATCTAGTTCTTCTAGTGAAAACGATATATTAACACCTCAATAGAACAGAAACTAATAACAACGCAATTAGTAATTTGTTGTTAGTAACCAGCAAAGTCCAAAGTAAAATATGTGAAGGCATGTGAAAACTTCTGCGCCTTCAGAACAGTATTTTTAGCATACTTTCCTTTCTGAAAAGTCTGTCTGATGGAAATCAAGAGTCTTATCTGCAGAACATGTGAATACTTTTTTAAACGAGGCCTGATCACAGCTTTCTAGCCGTAAAAGTAAGTAAATTAAATACCAATTGATCGATTTAGGTAGGTATAATGATTTAGGTACTCTTTTTGGGGGTTCGGTAGTCAAACATTTATTAGTGAAAGGGATTTCATTGCGTTTAGCTCCTATTAGTTTTACCTCCTCCTGATTGACCTAGCTATCAGTTATTAGTTTACCTATTAGTCTTTTAGTGAGTAGACACCTGATGCTTCGTACATATATGTCACGACATCCTGGGGAATAAATCGCGCAAGTTTAATTCAATGGGTAGGTGCCGCAGTCAAACTAAGTATGAACCTTTATAGTTTCGCATGTCTGTCCGTATGGCAAAGCTTTCCATTTGTATACATAGCTACTTATATTAAAACTTGTTCGTAAGGTAAAACATTGCTTATTGTAGGTGGCGTTGATTTTTGGGACACATGGCGCTCGACGCATCTATTGAAAATTACAAAACTGTACAAATGTAACCATTATTTTTTTGTTATTTTGTCTTCTTATTATTTCTTTATTAAACATTTATAGAAATGACTGTGTTTTATTTATTTTTCTCATAAAATGAGTGAAAAGCAGAGTGTATTACGCGGTAGCAAAATTATAACATTTTGCTCCCTAGTAATATAATCTACTATTGCTTTATATGACAATGAAAAAAAATATGCACATTACAGGCAAATTGTTAAATAGGTTATTAATCTTTACAGAGTAACAATGCATACTGTTGCAGTAAATGTCTAACAAAATCTTGATCGCCAGGTGTCGTGAGCATGATCCTTTTAAAATGGAAAAACAATTTACATGGCTCTTGTGATTGATGAAGTTGACGCTGACACCGTAGGTCGCTTACGACACGAGTTGTCAACAGCAGTCGCTCGAAATATCCTCTTAGCTGAGTGGTAGGCCTGTCATATGTTACATTCGAAATTGCAATAATTGCGGTAAACTTGCATTTTTGGTATGTTGTTTGGGTCCACCTAGATAGTATTTACCCAGATTTGCAGCAGTTTAAAATGAACGCGCGCTAAGTTATTCCTGAAAAACCAAAAAGTGGGGAATTTTCGACCAAAATATCAATAATGAGGTATCTACGGGGAAATTAATGGGAGATAAAGTTTTAGCAAACTTAATTACCTTCATTCAAGACCATAGACCAAAAAAAATTTCTTTAAAAATTTTCATTTTTGGTACAAACTTTTATTGCCGACTGTACTTCTTTTCAATAGTCATCAACTACTCGTGGTGACGGTTCTAATGAGACTAAACACGATGGATTTATCTTGTGTAGTTTAATAGTTCCTGTGGCCACCTTCTGTCTCCATCATCAGATTAAATTCAATCACAAAATTATCAGTGAATAATATTAAAAACTATTGGAACTTTCGATCAGAGGCCATGGCTAAAAATGGCCCAGAGAAAAACGACATTCTAGATTTAATTGGTGAAGACCAAATAAGGTAAACATACCGGTTATCGGCCGTTTAAGCGACTTGTCGACTTCAGAGTTGATTTTTATCATAATGCTGTACTCCAAAACTTTTCAATTCTTTTTCATTTCATCCTAAAATAGTCTAGTTTCATAAAACCTAACGATTATAAACGTATTAGTGATACATAATTTTTTTTTAATATGTTTTCGTAAAAGTAGCAAAAATACCGGTTTTCGGCCTTTTCACTCAGTTATCGGCCACCAGCGCACTGGTTAATCGGCCACCTAATTTACGGTACAAAAATGGCTCTTATTCAATAGTTTGTAGGGTTTATAATAGTATGGAAGTAAAACATATATTTTTATATTCTCTTCGATGACTTAAAATACAAAAATTCAAACAAAAATAACATGAAATTTAGTTTTATTAGGTACAAAGTTAAATTAGATAACTTAGGTACTTAAACGAATCAGTTATATTCAAATTAAAACATACTACCACACACACACCACGTGATGATCGTGAAGCTTCGGGTGTCTTTGATGATGTGTTAACTTCTGATTTCGAGCGTCTCGCAGTGGAACTCGATTGTGAAGTTCGTGGCGTCTTCGATTTAGATCGCCGTTTTTGCAGATATGCCGCCTTTGTGCGATCAAGTTCACGATAGATAACGCCTGGATTGATTCCCAGCTTCCCTATATTCTCCTCCATGAGGTAGAATACTTTTCTGGCTATTTCAAAATGTCTCTCGTTCAAAGGTCTTTGTGAACTTATTTGGGCAGCAATTGTATTTCGTATCTGAGCGTCTTTGACGCATTTTGAAAAGTCTACCTGTTCCACGTCAAATGGATAAAGGCCGCATTTACGGAATCCATTCTTAATTGTTTGAGTCATCTCTATGTCTAGCGTCTCTTTAAAAACTTGGCAGAAGTTTGTTTTCGTTACGCATTTGTTCAGGTTTTCAGACCGACTTTGCCATCTTTTTACGGTGCGCTGCCATTCTTGTTTCAGTGGCTTGAAGACACTTACATCTGCCGGTTGCAAAATGTGAGTGGTATTAGGCGGTAAAGCGTAAAGAATAATATCATTCTCCTCGCAGAACTTACTCAGTGGCATGGACATGTGTGACTTATGTCCATCTACGAAAAATAGGACAGGCTTTTTTACGTTTTGTTTCGAGAGCCAATCGTTGAACCCATTCGACATGTACTCGAAAAATGTGTCTGAGCGCATCCACCCAGTCTCCGATTTCCCCAAAATCCAATCAGGCGGCATGCTGTCGACGACTGCTTTAGGTGGTCTTATATATGGGAACACAACTAAAGGCGGACATATTTCCCCAGATGCAGTAATTACTACCAGCACTGTAATATTCTCTTTCTCATTGCCTTTCTTTACGATGTATACATTTTTATAGCCTTTGGGAGCCAGAACTTTCCCCGATTTGGGAGACAATGAAACACCAGTTTCATCAGCGTTTAGAATGCGATTTGGATCTTCTAAAATGTCTAATGCATTTCTTTCAGCCAGGAAAGTGTGCAAATCTGCAAACCATTTGCGAATCGAAGTTTCTTTGATGGCTTCTCGCGCCTTATTAATACCTTCTGGCTCTCGGATGCTGATGTTAGGATTGCGTTTCAGAAAGCTGAGATACCATCGTATACCAGGTTTACCTCCTGGAAAGCGATGATCTATGCCTAGTTCTTTTGCGAGCGCAGCCACCGTATCCAGAAGGTCATATTAGTTGATTGGAATGCCGGCTTTCGCCAATTTAATTATCCAATCAACGATTTTCCTTTCTCCATCTAAACCAAATATAGGTTCTGGGCCAGTTTTTCTCCTTTGATCAGCAACACGACCGGAAAGCCTGTCTTGTATAGTGGATCTTGGAACTCCGTACTGCCGGCATGCTTCTTTAATGCTGCGAATGTTGCTGCGTATATCTGAAAGAGCGCTTGTCGGCGCTTGTTCATTATAAGCAAGCCTTCGTGGACGCTCTACATTGTCTTTCTTTTTCTTTCTTTTACTGTCCGGTGCCATCTCTGAAGGAGCGCTCTTCGGCGCTTGTTCATCATAAGCAAGCCTTCGTGGAGGCTCAACATTGTCTTTCTTTTTCTTTCTTTTACGGTCCGGTGCCACCTCTGAAGGAGCGATTTTCGGCGCTTGTTCATTACATGCAAGCCTTCGTGGAGGCTCTACATTTTCTTTCTTTTTCTTTCTTTTACTGTCAGGTGCCATCTGAAAAAAACAAGCACAATTCCAACACCATGCACATTAACCAAAATATATCCATTATCATTATTAGTGAAGTAGCTTCGCTTCGGCGCTTAAAAACTCGCCTATGTATTAGGTAATTTAGAGAAAGGCTATCTCCATGCCAGATTTCATTCAAACCCATCTAGCCATTGCAGCGTAAAGAAGTAACAAACATAAAGTCACAAACAAATATAACGGCCAAAAACAGGTAAAATTTTTACCATTTATCGGCCGCCTTAAATTTCCTATGTCGGAAACAGGTTTATTTTTTACCACTTTTCGGCCCCTCTTTATTTCGAACGGCCGGCAACAGGTCTAATTTATACTAGTTTTCCGGCCGGCCTTTATTTCATACGGCCGGCAACAGGTTTTATTTTTACCGGTTTATCGGCCGCTAAACGTTCGGTATTTTTGAACATGAATATCTTTGAAAATATGAGGTATACTGACGGCCGGAATCTAGTTCTAAATTCATAAAATTCTAGCTCTTTGCAAATATAATGGACTCTATGTTGGTGAACTTAAGGTTTCCGCAATAAAGGCAAAGAGAAATGACGTGAATAAACCGGTTTTGCGGCCAGCCGGTCGGAAAGTGGATTTTGAAATTAATCGTTAACGTGTTATCCGACCACCAAAAATATCACACATTATGAAAAGATTAATGAGTTTGGGCACTTGAATGTTGAAATTAAACATGCTAAATACACACAAACCAAATAAATCACCTATAAACCAACAGTAACACTTAAAATCTTACCTTCGAAAATAAGTCCACTTGCTATTTTTTTCGTTAAATTTGACACGCGTCCACGCACCGAATTTTGTAATGGCGACTGAGGGCTCAGTTCGCATATTTCGAGGTCATGCCGTTGGATTATGAACCGTGAAGTTCGTCCGGATCGAATGGCGCGAAATTTGATATTATCAATCAATCAATCAATCAATGATTTATTTGCATAGAATACAGTTTAACTTATAAGGTATTACATCGTTTTTGTATCATGTATTCAACCACAATAAGGCGTGCAAATATTTTACAAATTGAGTAGGTATACAATTAAATGTTATAATTAAACAATTGAATTTCGGAATAGAATAATAGAATATAAATAACATGTCAAAATTAATTACTAAATATAATATAATTATTTAAGTCTATAGTGTTCGAGAAAATAACTGACCCGATAAAAACACTTTTCCATAAGCCAGCAATTTAATTTAGACTTAAAAATATTCCCTTGGAGCTTTCTCAAGTCCTCAGGCAAACGGTTATACACCTCAAGGCACATATTGAAAACATTGCGTCTATACATGGCCTTGGTACTTTGCGGCTTATACAAAAGGTTCATACCCATGACTCTCGTTTGTCTTTGTACACTTTCTCCACGTATTTTGAAGTAGTACATATGAGTATTGACGAAAATACACACTTCTTTGATGTACAAACAAGGCAAAGGGAGAACCTGAATAATATTTATTATATTAGAGTTGTATAACACTGTTTATTATTCAGAATAACGCGCGAAGTGGCCGGAAAGGGGTAGGGGCCGGTGAACCGGTATGTTTACCCTATCAAGTTTAAAACAAGATGGCCCGACCTTATTGCATTTCGATGCCATATGGAGCTTCGTCCGAGATGTAAAAGGAAGCAAAAACGCATTTGCATATGCATGTAAAATAATGATTTTATATACATGTAATATACCGTTAGAATCAACTAAAAGGCTATTCGCTGTATTTCATAAGATATCTTCAGGCCATGATACTAATACAATACTCAAGACGACAGTATAACAAAGGACGATGGGACCCTGAAGGGATAACTGGTTGCGGACTGTTAGTTCCACTGCTAGGTTCCACTAGTGGGTCCAGCAGGATTTTTAAGTACTCGTGGACCCACAGCATAATAATGGTGGGGCTATTAGGATTTGCAAATATTTATATATCTCCACTTCCGTTGTAAAAAATATAGGCCAGTGAAATCTTACAAATAAAAAAGCTAAAATCGCAAAGCGAGATGTAAAGCTGCATTTTTGGTATGTTATTCGCACCCCTTAGGAGTATGTATGACTACATTTTGCAAGCAAAAAAAAGTTGTGCTACCTGTATGATACGTGAAAAACTGCAAAATTTTCGGACTTTTTTCAGGTATTGTAGTTCAATTCAAAAACTATGGGTTTTTGACATTACTTGTCTATGGCATTTTTAAAGTACATTAAATTTGCAACAATTTGAGCCTACCTACAGCTCCGTATGTCTTATAGTTTTTGAGACATGATGTTTCAAAAATACTGCTTTATTGAGTTTTGCCTATAGTGCGTGTTGTTATGGGTTTCCGTCGAACAAACACTTCACCACCGGCCACCAGCGCCGGCTTTTAGTATGTTATCAGGCATATCTCCTGGACCCCGAAACTGCCGGGAGACAATCTCTCCAAGGTCGCTCTCCCGAGTAATGACGTCATGAAAATTGCCGCCGAAACGTTTGGAAAAGTGGCAATCACACCCAACCTATGCAACATACATACACGTGTATGGTATCAAATGAAAGCTGAATAAATATGCCATAACGTATACCTAAATTAAGTTTCAATACATTGAGACAATTCAAATTTCGGGTACCTGTTCTAGTTATTATGCAAAATCTGGAAACCCGAAAATGTTTTCCTTACTTTTTTATTATTTTGCTTATAGTTCTGAATTGTCTCAATGTATTGAAACTTAATTTAGGTATACGTTATGGCATATTTATTCAGTTTTCACTTGATACCATACACGTGTATGTATGTTGCATAGGTTGGGTGTGATTGCCACTTTTCCAAACGTTTCGGCGGCAATTTTCATGACGTCATTACTCGGGAGAGCGACCTTGGAGAGATTGTCTCCCGGCAGTTTCGGGGTCCAGGAGATATGCCTGATAACATACTAAAAGCCGGCGCTGGTGGCCGGTGGTGAAGTGTTTGTTCGACGGAAACCCATAACAACACGCACTATAGGCAAAACTCAATAAAGCAGTATTTTTGAAACATCATGTCTCAAAAACTATAAGACATACGGAGCTGTAGGTAGGCTCAAATTGTTGCAAATTTAATGTACTTTAAAAATGCCATAGACAAGTAATGTCAAAAACCCATACTTTTTGAATTGAACTACAATACCTGAAAAAAGTCCGAAAATTTTGCAGTTTTTCACGTATCATACAGGTAGCACAACTTTTTTTTGCTTGCAAAATGTAGTCACACATGCTCCTAAGGGGTGCGAATAATATACCAAAAATGCAGCTTTACATCTCGCTTTGCGATTTTAATGTACAATTTCACTGCCCTAATACTGGCCATCTAATGTACTGGCACTGGCACTTTAAAATAAGAATTACTGATAGCTGTCATACTTATCATGTCTTGAAAATTGTAGATATTTTTTAACAGCGGATTACAGCGGAGGCGGGATAAGAGTTTAATAAGAGATTTTTGTTTCAACGATTTCAAGCAATCAATGAATATAATGGAGATGGCACATTCAAAAGCACGCCTCGCCCTTTCTCACAACTATGGACTATGCATGGTAACTTCGGTACAACGGAGACTACGAATATACTGCCGATCATATATTGCCTTATGAGCGAAAAAACTGAGGCGGCTTACTCCGTTTTATTTGAAATGATCAAATCTCAATGTCCAAAATGGGACCTAAAATTTTCCATTGTGATTTTGAGGTAGCAATGACAAATGCCTTAAAAAAAGTGTCCCCGGCAGTTGTGGTCAAGCGTTGTTGGATAAGGCCGTAGATTTTGCCACTTTTTGAAAAAAAAATGTTTATTTATTTAAAATATAAAAAAAAAAATTTAAAATAAACTAACCAGGATTTTGAAATACAATAACTCTTATTATGTTTCGTAGCTTTCTAGCTGATACAATTTCATCTTAAAGTTAATACACAGCATGGTTTATAACTAGAGTGAGTTTAGTTCGCCCAGACCCCCAAATTTAGCAAAAAAACCGCTGATTTTTTGATTTCCGTAAACACTTGGAACTACAAAACTTGTATATTTTTCCATTGAAAGTCAAAATCACCAGAACTACCATAAATAACACAAAATTATGCAACTAATTCGTAATTATGACCAGTAAAATAAGCTGTAGTTTCGGTTCAACGTTACTTTTTTCGAACGTTACCAAAATTCTGTTAGGCGTGGAATATAAAATGCATTTAATTTAAATAAATATAACAGATTTATAATGTATTTCCTTTAGGAAAAGTCCGTTTACGTTTCGTGAAGCTTGTAGTACCACGGTGTCTTCTTGTATGATCGATGCTTTTTCTTTTTCGAATAGTACCTTGTAACCGTTATCTGCTATTTTTCCGACTGATATGAGGTTCGTCGATATTTCTGGTACATACAGCATATCATTCAAGTCATAATTATCGTCATTGGTGGAGATAGTAATTTTTCCTCGCCCTTTGACTTGTGTGGTCAGTGGTGTGCTTCTTTGACGCTAGGGTTAAAGTATTTACTTCGGGAGTTAATTCCTTGAATTTCTGTTCTTCTCCGGTCATGTGAGAGCTGCAGCCACTATCAAGGCACCACAGATTCTCACTAATGTTGTCTGCAGATGAACAACATATGTTAAAATTTCTTTCGTGACTTTTATTTTTTTGTGCGTGCGTCGGGCCTTTCTTCGACCAACATGCCTCTGTAAGTAGTGTGGCCTTTTTTGTGGCAGTGTTTACAGACGACGGCCTTCCTCTTCTGTTTAGCATAAAGTGCTTTGGACCTTGACGGTGAGTCACCCGGTTCCGTTGCCTTTCTGGGGGCCGATTTTTGAGTTTCGAACGGTCGACTTTTCACTCGAGATCTGTCAAAAAACGATGACATGCTATTTTTGACATTCGAGCGATAGAAAATTCGAAGTCGAGTGGTACTGACCACTCGTATTCTATAGGGATGTTGACACCAAATAAGAAAATCAATGAATCCGAATTTTCTCGAAAAAGGATCAAATTCTCAATCAAATAGTGAAAAAAGTAATCCAAAAGAATAAATAATTACATAATTATAGGTCTTCAAAGTTTTAGGAGGGGGCATTTTCTGTCCCTTTTCCGCAAAACGCCCCGTTGTATTGAACGATCGTCATTTACTATGACGCTCCAGGTCAGTGACGTCACTGACCTGTAGCGTTTTCTCTCTCTAACTAAAAACATTCTAACGGTTGTAGTTTCGTAATTTTTTGAGATATTTGAATAGGATTTTCACTTTTTGGAATAGTTTTATGTATTCTTTCGTATGGAGTAATAATACATTTTGAGTCAACATCCCTATTCTATCAGTAGAATTTAGTACCCACTAAGTAATTCATCCCGAATATATTTACTTTCTACTTGAATTTAATATTACGCTAATAATATAAATTTTCTCAAACATGCTCGGACATGTATGTGTGTGTTAATGGCACGAAATGAAGACATGAAGTTTCTTGCTTATGGCGCCCTACCTACACTACCTATGAAAACCCAAAGAAAAAAGATTATTGGCCGCTACTCTGACTTTTTAAATTTGCTTACATTATTAAATTGACAAAGAAAAAATTACATACTGCCAATGCCAACCACCACTAGACTCTTTAACAATATTTGCACATTAAAGAAAAAATCTACCATTTCTGTCTAGTAGGTATATTTATGTGCGGCTATACATGGCTTGTTCAAATGGCATGTTTAAAAAAAAAGCGGCCAATTAAAGCTTTTTTGCGAAAAATCGTCATTGTAATTCAAAATAAATATAAAATTTGAAAACGTTATCCCTAAATTAGTCGAAATCGAGTATAATGACGGTTTTCGCAAAAAAAAAAAACGGCCGTCTCTCGTCCAGCAATCAGCTTACTCCACGGCATCTGCAGTAATGTACTGAATGTTTAGTTCGGCCACCAACTGTGTCAGTTGTAGAGAAGCGGAATGAAGAGACTACTCATTTCGTCACGTATTTACGTTTATCGTACAATATAACCGGTATCAATATTCAAAATATCGATAGTCAAGCTTTCGAGTGGTGACTCTCAAAAAGAGCTCTTATTAGGTTCATGCGACAATAATCGTGACAATTTGCCGCGTGTGACTATTTTCTACCGCTCGCTTTTGAATTCGACCGTTCGAAACTCAAAAATCGGCCCCCAGGCCTCGTTTTCCTCAATTATTTTTATCTGTAATTCTTCTGGGCTGGGCAGCGCATCAGATATATCAGAATCAGAATTTATTTATTTGTTTAACATAGGTACTGTAAAGGTTGTATACACGCCTTTACAGATCTCCTTACTGTGACGGACTGGCTAGATGGAACATTTTAAATTAGGAATGGTAACGAATAAGAATATTGAAGTAGTAGGAAACATCATTCGGATTGTGGCCGCGGTCGGGGGAAATTCTTGTGTATTGATTCATCTTAAAAATATATTAAAGATTGGTTAAGAGAATATAAAACCTGATGAAGAACTCCGAGAGTATCATTCCGAACCCCCTCCTACCCCTACCCTACAAGAAATACGAAGCTGTCATTTATAGTGGCGGTTACAAGGTTAACAAACATAAGTGATAAGCCTAATTCAATTCAATTTAAAATTCACTTTAACTTAACCAACTGTATTATTGATATGTTAACTTTACTAGCTGCAGCATTGATGTCCTAACTAGGAATGAAAACAACAATGTTAAGAAATAAAACAATTTTTGTAATAGTATAAAAATAATATTTCTTGTTCCATGTGGTCGGCGAGTGCTGGTACATACAATCTTCCAGCGGCAACCCCAGAACGTTTTGAAACACCACCAGTAATATCAAGCTGCACCTGTAAACAGCTTCATATTAGTCTCGGTGAAAGAAGCCAACCCAGATCCTGATAGTGCTGCGTCAAGCTGCCCAGCATATACGGGACGGCGGGAAGGTGATGACTTCGCGTTATGCCGTCATCATCTCTACGTCAAAGCGGCAGCATTATTTTAATCACTGTTGTAATTCTTTCCAAAACGGCAGCATTATTTTAATCACTGTTGTATTTTTTGGCAATAAATATCATCCGGGTTGGTGTTTTTATTTAGAGGTGTCAAGGATATTGACACAAGAATAGGTAGGGTTGTCTATGGTTGTCATATTTTTAGCTTTAGCTTCTTGGTAAAATAGCCGAAGTTAGGGTTAGTTAACACATGAGCTTTATAAACCATAGAAGTTAAACGGATCTTGTGTGTAACTGACCTTATCTGAAGGGCAGATGTTGTGATACTTTATGATCGTTAAGGGGTTGTTGCCTAGGTAGGATGTAGTTAAGGGTAGGTTATATTATAGCGAGAACAAATGAAAATTGTATTAGATAATTATATTATTAGATGTAGTACCATCACTACACCGGAGCGGCGGGATATGTAAAGGTTGTATACACGCCTTTACAGATCTCCTTACTGTGACGGACTGGCTAGATGGAACATTTTAAATTAGGAATGGTAACGAATAAGAATATTGAAGTAGTAGAAAACATCATTCGGATTGTGGCCGCGGTCGGGGGAAATTCTTGTGTATTGATTCATCTTAAAAATATATTAAAGATTGGTTAAGAGAATATAAAACCTGATGAAGAACTCCGAGAGTATCATTCCGAACCCCCTCCTACCCCTACAGTACAATGTAAAGATCTTAAGACTTAAGCATGCAGCGAACTCTATGTTATGCCAGGTGGCGTACAAATATTTTTTTTTGGTAATATAGATTTTCATTTTCATGCATAGATACTAATACGATTTATATAATTTTAGAACAACGTCAACAGAGATATAATGTCAATAGTTATTAATAGATAATACGATCAATAAAATTTTAAAACAATGTCAACAGAGATATAATTTAAAATTATAATATTAATGTCAAAACGAAATGAGAGTAGGTACAACAATTTCAATAAAAAAAAATATATTTATATTACATCAGTGTCATTTAAAAATTGTGGAATATTATAATAGCAATTGTCAATTAAAAATAATGTTAACTTCTTCTTAAATAATCCAATTGGTAAGTTCTTTATGGAGGTTGGAATTTTATTATATATTTGTGGTGCCATCCCCAGTATGCTCTTCCTTAGAAGAGCAGTGTTACCTACATGTTTTGTACATCTCGAGACTCAATAGCGATACGGAAGTTTTCATAATTCGCTGGTAGGCTGTATAGCATCATAATGCTTAGCAATTCCGCATGGATTTTAACGTCCATGTCCTCCCAGCTTTCCCACGACATCCATAAAATTACTTAAATGGTCGCGTATGTCCTCTTGGGGACTCATTTTCTTCAGTACAAGTTGCTTCAACAGCGTAGGTTTTCTCGCCGGACCAGTGCTCTGATGTATGGATTTGAGTTTATCCCATATCTCTTTTGGCGTTTGACATCCTTTTATTTGTTTTATCTACACACATATCATAAATCCTCTAATATGCGTTCGGAAACCGTAGAAAATGACTCTCATTTCAACATTCAATGAATTTACGGCAATTTTCTTATCTGTGGCTAAGGCTACAGCAGTAATATAATTTTTCATTTAAATCTCATATATGATGTTAAAATATTAAACGTCAAACAAAACTGTCAAAATTTAAATGTCAAAGTTGACATGTCCCTATTCTAGTATCACTGAAAATTCAAATTCAGTCGATGCGAAATGTCAGCTCGATGTTTTTTTATTTTTAGTATATATCGCACGAAATTTGAGCTAGAACGACATGATCACATCAGCATAGGGACTCTTTACTTTTTTAAATAACATTCAGGTATCGGTTGCCAGTTCTGATTTTGATATTTCCGCAACCGTGCAAAAAGGTTGAATTAACACAATTATTGTATTCTTGTAATTATCTTAGAGTAGTTATAATATGTGTGTAGATAAAGTAATGTATGCAACTGTACATAATTAGGTATTAAAACACTCGTGTGACTTTATTATGAAACTCGCCTTCGGCTCGTTTCATAAAACACACTCGTGTTTTAATGCCCCTCATTATGTACCAGTTGCATAAACTACTATTAATTCCGTCGGCGAGAATTGCAGAATAAGTTCCGATCTAGCTTGTATGTCCATTTTGTCGAACTTACTTTTTTCATCGGCGCTCGGTGTTGGCGATAATTTATTTTCACCGCTAACGTATTCCCATAGTTGCGCTTTGATTAATATAGCCTGGGCTTGTAAACACCAGGTGTCGTAATGATTTCTAGTCAGCGTTTCTATAGATCGGTACGACGACGAAGCCATTTTATTTTCACGTTATTTTATTTCTTGTTTACATTTATGCAGGTAAACCACGCTCTGCTACCAATTGTTAGGCGTGGAATATAAATATACCATTAGCATTACAATGCATTGTATTTAAATAAATATAACAGAATTACAATCTATTTTCTTAAGGAAAATTTGTGACAAGACAAGCTCAAGACGAGCTTGACAGTAGATAGTCATAGAGCTGTTATAACCAAAGAGTCGGGTCATACCAACAAATTCCACCTCTAAATAATGTTAAGCTCTTATGGTACTATTTTATATTATCACTGGGAAGTCTGGCAACACCAAGAATCTGATGCAAAGTTTAAAATAAAAAAGACGCCATTTTGTAGTCTGTGGACTCGCCCAACAAAGGTGCACGCATTTGTTGTGTTGGAGCATTTTTCAGAGAATTTGGACGATTATAAAGGTAAATAACAGTTTTTATTACACCTATTTTATATAAAACTATAGATAAGTTAATAAGCAATGCAAAACGTGTGTTTTTGTGTCTAATTTAGCTCAAACTAACGATTTATGGTCAATTATAACATGAAAAATCTCGCTTCAACGTTACTTCAACATTACCGGCAACGTTTACTGTATTGTAAGGTAACGTTGAGTATTGTAAGGATTTCTGCAATATCGTGCAAGTTAGCGTATTATAATTTCGATGGTTTCATGTTGTGTAAATAAAACTGTAGTTACGAAACTGTCACAAACTCGTACATGCCAGGAACAATAAGTTAGTGCTTTAAACTCGTTACTTTCGTGTTACTCCAACGTTACCATAACGTTGAAGTATCAACGTCACTAAGTGGCAAAATCTACGGCCAACAGGGTTGTTATTAAAACGGAAACGATGTAAAAAAGCTAAATAAGACCAATGAAAAATGTTTCTGACAGAATTTATTATTCGACTAAGTACGTCTATAAACTATTCTTCATGAAAACCAAAGGGTTCAATATTAGAATTTTATGAGGAACACAGAGAAATCATAACTAGATAGCCTAAATTGCTTTTAAATTAGCTCACATGCACGTGATAATAAATTATACTATGACGTTAACAATACACCACAGTATCTATTTAATAGTGCCGAAACTTCGATAAAGTTGGTTCGATCAAGATAGTTTCAGTGGTTTCCGGTACTGCAGCTTCAATCATATCTGAGGAGTGAAGAGATATGGCCAGCGGGAGCGCTGCTCGCGCGCACAGCTGCGAAGCGCCCCTACTGGAGCCCACGGCGGCGGCAGAGCGGTATAGTGTGCAGCGGCCGCGTCTGAAGACAACGTTATTATAGTATATTGCACTAGTACATTATTAATGATCAAGGCGTAGAAGTAGGAAAATTCCTATCTGAATTAATTCAATGCGTAGTTAGCCTCCATAAAGAGCTATCCCATTATAAATAATAAAAAAAGATTAATTAGAGCGGGGAAAAGCTTGGTACAGTTGGTACCCAGAAAACTGGGTCTGGAAAAATAATGATAACTTTTTATCACCCTTTTATACAACAAAGTAATTAGCTCCACAGTCGATAAGATACTAAAACTAGTATCATGTACATCTGCACAGAAAAGCTGCGGCAAAAGATATATATCAATAAATATATGTATATTTAATAAGATCCCTAAAACAATACAAACCGAAACGAATATTCATAGATTTAAAATAATACGCTATTTAACTAACAAAGCATATTACTCAGTCAAAGATTTTTTAAATGAGCAATAACTTTTATTTTGAAAGAGGTCCTGTAATAATCTAGGGCCTAATAAATTGTAAATTTCTTAATAAAATATCTTAAAACCGTGTACCTAGATAGTAAACTTAGAGTTAAGAGGCTGTCAAGACCTAATTTTGTTGAAATTGATGTAAGAAAAACTCGGACTCGATACATAATTGGACGAAATCGGCTCGATAGACAATAATTGCAAAGATTGGTCTTAAATTCATCATAAAACGGTTCTACGTCTTTATTTTTATTACGTATGGGTCTGCAATTAAAAACATAAAGTCAATATATTCATACCTAAACCGCCAACGAGCCATATTTCACAAATAATCCACACTTTATTTTATTTCAATATTATTGTAATGTTTATTCACTATTCTACGCGCAGAGCTTCCGTAAAGAGCGGGATGGTTAATTGGAAACTCACGCGTGTTAGAGCGGGACTTCTAGGTGTTATCAGCCCCTTAAGTTTGTGTTGCTATGCCCTCACAGGGTTCATGTTGAGACTGTACCACAGAATAGATAATAGTATTACATACAGAACGGCCACGAACCCCCCCGCACCGAGGTCAGTTACCTCGTCCCTGAGAGGCCCGCTTGGTGGAAACTTGGTGGTAGCTCAGTTCGGCGCGCAACGCGGACGAGTTTACACGGTAGCACGCGCCGCCGATAAAGAAAAAAATGGTGTATTACTTTGCGGTGTACGGGTGTTTGTCTACTGGAAATTATAAACAGAGAAGTTTTTATCGCTTCCCAAGTGATTCCAATAGGTGAGTGTGAAATAAACTCAACATTCGTACATAATAGAATTACCTACTTATATTCGCTGGTATGATAATAAAATTAATGACAGTAACATGTCTAGATTTCTGTTACAAAACCAATGATAAAGCTTGGAGGTGAGTTTATATACCAATTACCAAGGTTTGCATTTTATTTGTTAAAACCTGGGATTATGTTAGTAGTAGATCTATACCGACCTAATTAATTACGATACTAACGAAGAAAATGAATACCTAGACCTTGTAATAAAGGTCTAACTATGTGCTCGCGTAAATTCTAGAACATATGATTGTCAAACTACAATCATTAACAACCTAGACCTATCATAATAATAAAAGTAAGTTCGAACGAGATTCGAGAAGCTTATGGACAAACAACCAATGTGAGCTACTACGTCGCGTCGCCGCGCCGGTGCTGTCGCTCGCAGAGACGCGCTATCGCCTCGTCGCCGCGCGCCGTGATTTAAAATCCAAAATACCGCGCGGCCACAGAATCACTACATAGTATAAAACAAAGTCGTTTCCTGCTGTCTGTCTGTCCCTATGTATGCTTAGATCTTTAAAACTACGCAACGGATTTTGATGCGGTTGTTTTTATTAGATATGCCTCGGTCACACGTGCCGCGTGCCGCGGATGCACATACTGTTGGCATGTCATATGTCATCACGATAGTTTTATTTATCTTACTTTTAAAAATTACACCTATCTACCGTCCTACTAATTGTGCAATCATGTATTGCCGTAAAAATAATAGAATGCAACTTACAAGTCATTGAAACTTGTCTAAATATCAAACATTTGTAAATGTATATATATGTATTTATGTACATTAAAACTATTGTATTGTACTCGTAAACCTCCAGATTTGAATTCACCAAACTATTCTATTCGACGCCTCGTATCGTATATGTAGATATTATATTCTCCTAAAATATTTTCATGTAATACATAACAAAAATTCTATCGTTTAAGTATTGCATTAGCAAAATAAAGTGACTGCGCCAACCCTACGCACCCGGCACACAAATTGACGCGTGTACCGACAGCGCACGCACACATACTTAGCCACGGCGCTTAGTTTCCTTCGCGTGTCACCCCTGTGACTGTACTTAGATTTATAAGATCCCCTGTACACATGAAACGCAATAAACAATTTGAACTTTGAACTTATATGTCAAATCTGAATTGCGTTGCTTGCTCCACCATGTGAAAATAATTAACAGGGCTCTGTATGCTTACCTTGAACATTGACAGCAGAGCAATCGCAGGAATGCAGCTCGAAATGTTCTATTGAAAATTGTGTAGATGATGGGATTGATAGTCGACGAAACATATCCCAGCCAGAGGCAGACATCCACAACGTTGTCTAAAAAAAAACATGTTATTTATGTCGGATGTTGAAGTCGGTGTGCGTTTGATCAGTACTGATTAGTGATTGCGCTTGGTACTATCGTATGTCGTAATTTTAGTTTTCAAGCTGACTGCTGACTACCTACATCAAAATATGTATACCAATTTGTGGGTTGAGCGGCGATTAAGGGAATAAATGTTTAATCTTTAAAAGCCTGTATTATTTGATTTTTATAAAGTAATAATAATAATAACACGTTCAGTTTTTTAAATTATATTACTTTTCACATTGAGTCACTTGACTTAACAATTACCTATGTATTGAAATTAATTATCTTACCTGGAACAGAACAGGTCGGACACGATGCAAATAAGATGTTCAATAAGAAAAATGGAGCCCAACACAGGACGAATGTGAAGAAAACTAAGCCGAGTACTTTGGTGGCTTTTTGTTCATTTGCTACAGCATTAGCAGTCATTGAACGGTCTTTTTTGCGGTTGGCTAGAAATCTGCAAGTATTATCTTAATAGAACCTTTTTTTTATTTTTCAAAAAAATAGTATTAAATATTTTCATAACATCTGTGAAGATAGTATCCGAAAGAGAGCCCTGGACAATTACCAGAAGTGTCCAGAAAACATACCATTTCATCACACTTGCTCGAAATAGTTATTTACGATACAAGTGCGGTAAGTAGGTTATTCCCAACGAGTGACGGTGATGATTTACACCGACACGAGTTGGGAATAAACTATCCGCGCGTGTGTCGTACAACATTTTACAATGCATCATGCGAGGAAATAAAAAATCATTAACGAAAAGAACTTTATCTACACACATATCATAAATCCTCTAATATGCGTTCGGAAACCGTAGAAAATGACTCTCATTTTAACATTCAATGAATTTATGGCAATTTTCTTATCTGTGGCTAAGGCTACAGCAGTAATAAAATATTTTATTTTAATCTCATATATGATGTTAAAATATTACGTCAAACAAAACTGTCAAAGTTGACATGTCCCTATTCTAGTATCACTGAAAATTCAAATTCAGTCGATGCGAAATGTCAGCTCGATGTTTTTTTTTGTATATATCGCACGAAATTTGAGCTAGAACGACATGATCACATCAGAATAAGGACTCTTTACTTTTTAAAATAACATTCAGGTATCTGTTGCCAGTTCTGATTTCGATATTTCCGTAACCGTGCAAAAAAGGTTGTATTAACACAATTATTGTATTTATTTACTACGGTTTCTGAACCCATCTTAGAGTAATTATAATATGTGTGTAGATAAAGTAATGTATGCAACTGTACATAATTAGGCATTAAAACACTCGTGTGACCTTATTATGAAACTCGCCTTCGGCTCGTTTCATAAAACACACTCGTGTTTTAATGCCCCTTATTATGTACCAGTTGCATAAACTACTATTTTAATTCTATTTATTGAGGTGTGCAATAATAGTGTGTTTTATGAAACGAGCCGAAGGCGAGTTTCATAATAAGGTCACACGAGTGTTTTAATGCCTAATTATGTACAGTTGCATACATTACTTTATCTACACACATATTATAATTACTCTAAGATGGGTTCAGAAACCGTAGTAAATAAATACAATAATTGTGTTAATACAACCTTTTTTGCACGGTTACGGAAATATCGAAATCAGAACTGGCAACAGATACCTGAATGTTATTTTAAAAAGTAAAGAGTCCTTATTCTGATGTGATCATGTCGTTCTAGCTCAAATTTCGTGCGATATATACTAAAAAAACATCGAGCTGACATTTCGCATCGACTGAATTTGAATTTTCAGTGATACTAGAATAGGGACATGTCAACTTTGACAGTTTTGTTTGACGTAATATTTTAACATCATATATGAGATTAAAATAAAATATTTTATTACTGCTGTAGCCTTAGCCACAGATAAGAAAATTGCCATAAATTCATTGAATGTTAAAATGAGAGTCATTTTCTACGGTTTCCGAACGCATATTAGAGGATTTATGATATGTGTGTAGATAATAGTAGTTTATGCAACTGGTACATAATGAGGGGCATTAAAACACGAGTGTGTTTTATGAAACGAGCCGAAGGCGAGTTTCATAATAAGGTCACACGAGTGTTTTAATGCCTAATTATGTACAGTTGCATACATTACTTTATCTACACACATATTATAATTACTCTAAGATGGGTTCAGAAACCGTAGTAAATAAATACAATAATTGTGTTAATACAACCTTTTTTGCACGGTTACGGAAATATCGAAATCAGAACTGGCAACAGATACCTGAATGTTATTTTAAAAAGTAAAGAGTCCTTATTCTGATGTGATCATGTCGTTCTAGCTCAAATTTCGTGCGATATATACTAAAAAAACATCGAGCTGACATTTCGCATCGACTGAATTTGAATTTTCAGTGATACTAGAATAGGGACATGTCAACTTTGACAGTTTTGTTTGACGTTTAATATTTTAACATCATATATGAGATTAAAATGAAAAATTATATTACTGCTGTAGCCTTAGCCACAGATAAGAAAATTGCCATAAATTCATTGAATGTTAAAATGAGAGTCATTTTCTACGGTTTCCGAACGCATATTAGAGGATTTATGATATGTGTGTAGATAATAGTAGTTTATGCAACTGGTACATAATGAGGGGCATTAAAACACGAGTGTGTTTTATGAAACGAGCCGAAGGCGAGTTTCATAATAAGGTCACACGAGTGTTTTAATGCCTAATTATGTACAGTTGCATACATTACTTTATCTACACACATATTATAACTACTCTAAGATGGGTTCAGAAACCGTAGTAAATAAATACAATAATTGTGTTAATACAACCTTTTTTGCACGGTTGCGGAAATATCGAAATCAGAACTGGCAACCGATACCTGAATGTTATTTTAAAAAGTAAAGAGTCCCTATTCTGATGTGATCATGTCGTTCTAACTCAAATTTCGTGCGATATATACTAAAAAAACATCGAGCTGACATTTCGCATCGACTGAATTTGAATTTTCAGTGATACTAGAATAGGTACATGTCAACTTTGACATTTAAATTTTGACAGATTTGTTAGACGTTTTATATTTTAACATCATATATGAGATTAAAATGAAATATTTTAGTACTGCTGTAGCCTTAGCCACAGATAAGAAAATTGCCATAAATTCATTGAATGTTGAAATGAGAGTCATTTTCTACGGTTTCCGAACGCATATTAGAGGATTTATGATATGTGTGTAGATAAAGAGTATTTGTATTGTATTGTAATTCAAATGTTATTATTTAGATGAAAAGGGACGTTAGACATTTTTTGTAGATTAATCGTCGTGGTTTTCCTGCGAATTTTATAGTTTGGCTTAATGTAGTAGTCATTTCAGACAAATTGCATGAAAGCACTACACTTAATACACTTTTGGTATTTTTCAACATAGAACATATTAAACACAGACTGGGTGGCTTATAATTGCAAATTCAATACGCCATCAGCAGATTTTCAGAGAATGAAGATGCTTTTTTATTTTCCTTCCACTTATGAAAATTCTCATATGTATTTAAATATCTATCTCTTGATTTCGCCGGCAATTAAATAGGCTATCTTACATCTTGTACTTCTTGCAGAATATCAGGCGGGGTTAAATGTAGTAATTCATCACTTGAACTTGACATATTATCCAATATACCTGACTATATAACTCAAAACAAATACGCAAATGCACTAGGAAAAGTGAGGACGAAATCTGTGATGGCGGGTTTTTTAAGTCGGCGGGAAACAAGCAACCAATAGCGCAGCGTGCGCGCGCATTACAGCAGCAACATTTTTTAAGGCATTGGTTTTAGTCGAACAGCCAAATATTGTGTAATATAAATTACCAATTTTGAAACGTAATAGTAAAATATTATTAATAATAGTCTGACTATATGGTTAAACTGGTTTTGAAGATAAAACTGAAGTAAATTAAAATTATATCTTATATATTTTCATTATTTATTCAAGATATTTAACCTCTTTTATGAAGACACTGGCAGGATAAAAAATGTAAAAAAATATGGTGTAGCGCGTTACTACTATAATTTAATACTACTATTATTTCGCCACAGTTTATGATATTTTACCTTAAGGTCAATGTATTTGGAGTAGGCGTATGTTTGGGAGGCCGCGTCATGGCTCTTCTAGTTTCCGCTCCTATATTGTGTGGTGTCTGAGTGCTAACATTGCGAGCCCTTTTGATCCTGGTCGCCTCTAAACCGTTTATGTAGCTGAGTTGTGGATGTGAAACACTCATTCCCATCTTGATACGTTCATGTCGGCTGTTACAAAAAATAAGGAAATAATTTATTAGATTTTAACCAAACAGAATTCAATGTTTCCTAACCAGATTAAAGATATTCTCTACATGCGTTCCTATGGAACTTGAGATGTACCCTTCTATAGTGTATTGACAAATAACAGGACTGACCTTTGAGAACCTTACACTATTAAAAAAATCAACGTCTGAAATTTAAAACCCACTTGTACTCAAGATCCTATTGAACCTATAATAGCGCCGGAAGGTACAAGTTGAAGTCGTATAAACTATACAGGCTAAAATTTTATTGACCGTTCACAATTTCTCAGGCAAACAATGTAGGTAATGTTTTATTTTATTTATTTATTTAAGGTCGCTGTTTAACAGCAAGGTCATTAGCGACCACAAGATAATTACAGTTTTTTATACGAGTATATGTCGATTAATTTTATAAATCTAATTACATGTAAATATCCATCATTCAAACAATCATTTAAATTGTCAGGCAACTTACAAATTTCTTTTTCATTCTTATACGCTATACACTCAATTAATATATGACAGTTAACTCCAAACCGCATTTATGACATTTATTTTTTTCGCTCTCAGTAATGGGTTAGGTTTGTGTGTCCAATTCTTAACCTCGTACTTAATAGCGATCTGATCTCTTCTATGGTGGGGTATATCGGTGGGGTTTCAAATATTGATTTTCTAACACACGCTAAATGACTTAAGTTACCACTTTTCCAACATTATTCCAAAATGATTTGACTGCTGATTGGATTAGTTTTTAGGGTTCCGTACCCGAAGGGTCAAAATGGAACCCTATTGGTGACGCCCAGACGTCCGTCCGTCCGTCGTCTGTCACACAGGTTTTACAGCCAAACGGTTGGAGCTACAGGCTTCAAATTTACACAGTATAAGCATCTTGTTAACCCGAAGCCATACAAATAGTCAAAACTTATTTTTAAATGTTTTTAAAGGGGGCTCCCATACAGCTAAAGGGGGGCGCGAAAAAAATTTTTTATCCTACCCTACCGAATGGGGTATCGTTGTATAGAGCTCATTGAGTAGATACTTACTATATTTTTAATTTAAAAAAATATTGGAAAACAAAGAAATGAGAAGCTACCAAAGTCAGCTTTTTTACGATATTTTGTTACGAAGAATTTTTTGACTTCCCATAAACCAATAAACTTAAAATTTAGTAATAATAATATATTGATAAATTAGATATCTTCTTTGAAATTTCCTCATTTTTCTTATAAAATCAACTTAACTTTGCGGTCGGTTCGGAACCCTAAATGTGCGAAGTCCGACTCGCAACTAGATTTTATTGAATTATAGTTTTTTGTCTCTATCCGTTGAATGTTGATGTCCTGGAATCTAGATTAATTCAATTTTAAAATGGTTTTCTAGTAGGTCAATATTTTTTTGTTTATATGTATAACAAGTGGATGAGAATTTTTGGGGTTTAGTAGGCCCATCAAGCATGATTTAGAATCAGTATAAATTACATGTTTCACTAGGTTAGAATCTTTTTCAATTAAATCTAAGGTCTTAAGAATAGCTTTGGCTTCACAAGTAAAAATCGAGCTAAAATCATGAAGTCTACGTACAATATTGTAGTGATTGTTACTAGATAGATACAACTGCACATCCAGATTTGCCATTTATAACTGAACCATCTGTATAATAAGTTTTACAGTTTGAATACTTGTTATTGAATTCATGAAATAGATTTTTGAAAATAAACTGTGCCGCGTCACTCTTTTTATTTTCTGCACCCTTACCATGAGTTTGCATTACCGTACTCGCTAGCGACTGCGTAAACGATTTAGTATGGCGATTCTTAGTTCTATTGCGTAACCGCCAGAGGCGATGTACTTTTGTCCATACTAAATCGTTTACGCAGTCGCTAGCGAGTACGGTAATGCAAACATTGCAAACTCATGGTAAGGGTACAGCTAAGTCTAAATTAATCGGCATTTGCAGCTGTTCCCAGGATGGAACAGTAAGCATTTTTATCGGGTATACTCGTAATGCTGGAATAGTGACATTTAATTCTTTTAAATATCTTGCCACTCTAATTTTGAAAGGTTGATGTAAACTTTAGGCGGCTTCCTGATTTGTCGGTGCGGAGGCAGTATACGATATGAGAAAAGTGTCAAATGTCAGTGTCAGCTGTCAGTCGACTCGGTGCCATTTTTTACTGCGCCCCTACATTTAAATGAGTGCTTACTGATTGACGCGGGATGCGCGGCAGCGGAACGATGCGAAGGCGGTACTGCTCCGCTTCTGCACATGATATTACTACTGCGCAAACGTAATACTGACAGTATTGTGGCAAGTGAGAATCTTTGCGACGTCAGTAAGTTTACGTGAAAGAAGAAAATGTCACATATCGATCCCGCCCCGCCAAGTCAGGAAGTCGCCTTACCTGAGTGAAAATTAAATTCGTCATCAGTAACAGATTGTTTTATGTACTTAATAATCATATGTAGGGCAATCTGGGCGTAGGTAATAAAATTTTCGAAACGTAAATTAACGAAAGCTGGGCATGATGAAATTATCCTCCTATATTTAAGTGGCATTTCACCGGCTTCTGCCAATATACTATTAACAGGACTTGTCCGAAATGCGCCAATACTAAGTCTGAGAGCCGTGTTTTGTACACTCTCAAGTGTATTCAATGTTCCAATATTTGCAGAATCATATAGAACTGAACCGTAATCTAATTTTGTCTAATTATACTACGATAAGTGTTTAAAAGGCAATTTCTATCAGAACCCCAAGCCAGAGAAGATAATGTTTTAATTATGTTCAATCGATTTATACACTCAGATTTTAATTTATTTATATGTATTTCTTCTTGTGTAAGTTCTTCAAGGCCCAACGGATCAACAGAACCAATAGGCTCTCTAACTCCACTCAGAGGCTCATCGAGGAAAGGAGTAAGATGCTTCTACAGTATTCAGTCGATGCGACATTATATCGGCAGCTTAATAGACAGATCTCCAAATCCCTGATCCGTGATCTGCGCCAATTCAATACAAAACGTATTGAAGAGGCCATCGAGCGGAATAAGGGCTCAAAAGTTTTCGCAAGAGATCTGTCTATTGGGCAGAGCCAGCTCGCCAAGTTAAAAACTGAGGATGGTAGAACAGTCTCATCCAGACCTGAGCTTCTGAGCGAGATAGAGCGCTTCTATGGACAGCTCTACACGTCAACTAGCAGACCCGAAGTTGGTCTAGTGGAAGATCCTAGAGCTAGACTAATCCGGCACTATACCGACGACATCCCGGACATCAGCCTGTACGAGATTAGAATGGCTCTTAAACAGCTCAAAAACAACAGGGCACCCGGTGAAGACGGAATTACAGCCGAACTCCTGAAGGCGGGTGGAAAACCGGTCCTTACGGCCCTTCAGAAGTTGTTCGACTCCGTTTTAATGGAAGGGAGAACGCCAAAGGCATGGAACACAGGCGTGGTGGTGCTGTTCTTTAAGAAGGGTGACACCACTCTTCTGAAGAACTATCGACCCATCACGCTTTTGAGCCATGTCTACAAGCTGTTTTCAAGAGTCATTACGAACCGTCTCGCACGCAAGCTAGATGACTTCCAGCCTCCTGAACAAGCCGGTTTCCGAAGAGGCTTTAGTACCATAGACCACATCCACATGCTCCGACAGGTTATACAGAAGACTGAAGAGTACAACCTGCCCCTCTGTTTAGCGTTTGTGGACTATGAGAAAGCCTTCGATTCGATCGAAACCTGGGCGGTACTACAATCTCTACAGCGGTGCCAAGTAGACTACCGCTATATCGAAGTACTGAAGTGTTTGTACGAAAACGCCACTATGTCAGTCCGACTCCAGGACCGGAACTCGAAACCTGTTCCGCTGCAGCGGGGAGTCAGGCAAGGAGATGTTATTTCTCCTAAACTGTTCTCCGCTGCACTGGAGGATGTTTTCAAGAATCTGGCGAGTATATCACTCATCTTCGGTTTGCTGATGACCAGACCCCGTTATCAGTGGTGAAAATTCATTGAAATAGAATCATAGGGTTGTCACACAATATTCATTTAATTCGTATACATTTGACAAATTGACATATAGAGTAGGACCATTTTTGAAGAAGTAGAATACAAGAAGCAAATCGTGTAACAGTTGAGGTGACAACGTAATCAGAGGGTTTAGACCCTGCAGAATACGGATCTGCCTGTCTCCATCCCCAAATTTGAGCCGGAAGAATGTTATATCGGAAATGGTGCAGCCCATACAAATTTTTTCGTTGTACATTTGGTAAATCGTTGTTCCGGTACCCTAACTATGGTCCAATTGTTATGGATTTTTGATATGCCGTAAATAACAATATTTGTCATCGTATCCCGAAATTTTTGACACTCCAGCTCCACGTCTTTCTCGGCCATCTTGGAAAATCTGTCACTTTTTTCAGTTTTTTGCTTGTACTGTCGTTATAGTTCATTTTAGTGCTAAACATGGTTTGGCAATATTGTAAAACATAAAATTTGCTGAAACTTTTGGGTACAAAGATTTTTTCCATGACCCCTAGGGACGAAGATATGACAGGAGATATCATTATAAATTACCACTTTTTTCTAGTTTTCCTCTCATGTTTACGTTTAAAGTGCATTTTAGCGTTAACTATAGTTCAGCAATATTGTAGATTACAAAATTGGCTACAACTTTTGTATTGAAATATTTTTTCCACGATCATCAGGAAAGAAGATACGATGTCACCTATGGGGTACTACCGTCGATATTTACTACTTTTCCAGTTTTCTTCACATATTTTCGTTTTAGTGCATTTCTCGGTAAGCAATATTATAGAAGACAAAATTATATGCAAATTCAAAGTACCTACGATCTTCTAGGTATCGTGGAAACAGACGATTTTGTCTTCTGAGGGATTGAAGTGGTACAGATCGGAAAGTGACAGATGCTTTATCTTGTCGTCTATCCCGCTATCACTCGACCATCATAGATCCCCTACAGATTGCGATTAAATGCACTCAAACCTAAATATGAGAAGAAAACTGCAAAAGTAGCAAATTTCAACGGTGCTACTCCATAGATGACTTCATATCTTCTTTCGTAATGGTCGTGGAAAAAATATTTCAATACAAAAGTTGTAGCAAATTTCGTGATTTACAATATTGCCGAACTATAGTTAGTGCTAAAATGCACTTAAAATGTAAACATGAACGGAAAACTAGAAAAAAGTGGCAATTTTTAATGATATATCCTGTCATATCTTCGTCCCTAGGGGTCATGGAAAAAATCTTTGTACGCAAAAGTTTTAGCAAATTTTGTATTCTACAATATTGTAGAACTATGTTTAGCACTGGAATGAACTTTGACGACAGTAAAAGCAAAGAATTGAAAAAAATGACACTATTTCCAAGATGGCGGCCAAAGTTATGGAGCTGGAGGGCCGAAATTTTTAGGTTACCATGGCTAATATTGTCCTTCACAACATACCAAAAAACCATATCAATCGGACCTCTTTTAGAGTACCAGAGCAACAATTTACTAAATGTACTACGAAATTTTTTGTATGGGCTGCACCTTTTCCGGTATACCGTACTTCCGGCTCAAATTTCGAGATGGCGACAGGCAGATCCGTATTCTGCAGGGTCCAAACCCTCTGATAACGTTGTCACCCCAACTGTTACATGACTTGCCGCTTGCATTGTTTAGAGACGCCTTTTCCAATTCTGTTCCTCCTCTAATACTGGTATAAATGTCGCTAAAAACTTAAATTATTGGTTTATTATTGCACTGTCGCCGAATTTGCATCTATGTAACGAAATGTAAAAATACACATATGTAATATACAGGAAATAGGTAAAAAATGAGTTTCAAGATTTATGATTCCCAGTTTTACATATTGTCACAAAAAAATTATCAATAACTATTGGAGAAAAAATATCGTCTATTGCACAGTTTTACTAAACCATGTTTTCCGCGTCGTATTCGGTTTATTTCCAGTTTTGCCATTAGCTCCATTTTAAACTGAGAGAATTCAGCACGATTATCGAGTAAGTTCATATTTTACCGAACATAAAATTAAGTAAGTATATGACATCAGACATATTTTTTTACAAATAAATGTCAATCTAGTACCTAAGTATTATTATAGAGTTCAACAACCAAATGAAACCTTTTTCAAGGCAATTGGCTTCACATTATATATACCTATGAATGAAATAAGTAGGTATATTGTTTTCATCAAATATTAGGTATATCAAATTATACACGTGTAATATATTAATGTGTAGTGCCAGCCCTAGTAGTAGGGTAGGGTAGGGAGTAGGGTCTGCTGATGACATAGTAGCCTTGGCTGAAACCATGGAGGATTTAAGTACAATGCTCGATGACCTCAGTAAAGCCTCCGAGCGAGTTGGTCTAAGGATGAACATGGATAAGACGAAGATCATGTCAAATGCCCATGTAGCACCAACTCCCGTTACAATCGGACGCTTTACGCTCGAAGTTGTAGACGATTATGTATACCTAGGACAGACTGTCCAGCTAGGTAGGTCCAACTTTGAGAAAGAGGTCAATCGTCGAATCCGACTCGGCTGGGCAGCGTTCGGGAAACTACGGCATATCTTTTCGTCCAATATTCCGCAGTGTCTCAAGACGCGAGTCTTTGACCAGTGTGTGTTGCCAGTGATGACATATGGTACGGAAACGTGGTCGCTCACCATGGGCCTCATAAGA
This sequence comes from Cenopis cana, assembly GCA_951800055.1. Taxonomy (NCBI): domain Eukaryota; kingdom Metazoa; phylum Arthropoda; class Insecta; order Lepidoptera; family Tortricidae; genus Cenopis; species Cenopis cana. Next base: position 19,110,266 of record OX637471.1, on the reverse strand, counting down.
AGGCTCAAAGTCACTCAGAGGGCAATGGAGAGGGCTATGCTGGGAATTTCTCTGCGTGATCGCATCAGAAATGAGGCCATCCGTAGCAGAACCAAAGTAACCGATATAGCCTTTCGAATTGCTAAACTTGCAGCAGCTTGCTTGTAGTGGCAGTGGGCGGGGCACATTGCACGTAGAACCGATGGCCGTTGGGGCCGAAAGGTTCTCGAGTGGCGACCACGGACCGGAAGGCGCAGCGTGGGTAGACCCCCCACAAGGTGGACTGATGACCTGGTAAAGGTCGCGGGAGTCCGCTGGATGCGGGTGGCGCAAGACCGGTCATTGTGGCACTCTTTGGGGGAGGCCTATGTCCAGCAGTGGACGTCTTTCGGCTGATATGATGATGATGATTATATGTATTTTCCATGTCATGATAAAAAAAACACAATTTTTTCTGTCTGAATAAATAATTAGTAACGTGTGGATAATCGGCAGCTGAGTGACGCTCGGGGTTAGCGGTGCGGGGAGACGAGGCGCTCACCTATCTTATCTCGATCAATGCAAATACTTATCAATTCTTTTGGACGCCCGCGCATTTCTACGCATGGCCGGTCGTGCACTTCCGTATTGCATCTCTCTTAAGGCGCGGAGTATGGCAAGACCTTCTCCATACAAACTGTGCAAGTTTTATTCGTCGGTTTTGGCACTACCGAATACAATTTTTTTGCTTTTTAAGGATATACTACGATGAATGTCAAGAAAAAAAAATCAATTTCAAAAGAATGAAAATTAAAATGGTACGAAAAATTAAACAAAAAATCTCCCGGTTCTGGCTAACAGAAAAATAAGCATACTGACCAAAAATCATAAGTGTAGAGCAAACACAAGCGAAGAAAAACTTGCAAAGTTATGTAATGGAGAGAGCTTGCCCAACCCCGTGCCTTAAAGACGCGCGAACGTGACACACAATGTTTACGAACCGGGAGCACAGATTATATAATAGTTCTTCGAAGAGATACGTATGTTCTAATAAAAAAGCGAATACCTACCGATTTAAATGCCTACTAAATTTAACAATGGAGCTACCTTGAACGCTCGGGTCGTTGACGTCACGCGCCAGCCAAGCGACGCTAGGGTTGACACCGCTTAGAAATGATTTTATAAATACATAGTCGAGTGAAAAAAAGACGGTTTATTTTTTGAAATAATTTTAATAAATCAGTCTCGTTTATTACAATTGTTTTACTTTAGTGTAATGCTGAATAAATTTTAGTCCTGTTCTAAATGTTCTGTTGTTAAATTTAAGCGTTGTGAATATTCTAAATCGAATGAATAATTTCAATAAATATTCATACGGGAAGCACTCAAAATTAGAATGTATGACCGTTTTCATTTTTTCGTGAAACATGCTTCCCGGTCGGCCGATGACACATGAATCAAATGAGTTTATGAATATGTGCTCAATTTGTTTAACATATCCTATAAATTCTTCTGGAGGCACTTTTAACCCTCTATAAAATGAGGATTCTTTGTTGTAAGTTTCACATCCCACAACAGCGCAGCGCATCCAATTACTTTTGAACGACGTCATTTTTGCGTATGCCGGCTGTACAATTTTAATACGCGTGGCAGCGTCCGGCCGAGAGCGTGCGTGGCAACCAACTGACTGAGCATTCCACGCGTGGATGGCGAGTAGTAGGCATCGTTCTCGGTTCCCACGGCGCAGATACATACCACTGCCTGGAGAACTATGAAATGGTGCGGGTATTCGTCAGAAGTCGCAGTGTACGTGAGGCTCAGAGACTTTACGAAGCCCGTGAAAGTATGAAGTAAAATTTTCAACTGATACTTTTTTTACCAGCTTTCGTTAAAAATTTGGGGGCGGGGAGAGCGTTATTGCCGCTTCCCACACAACGCGCTTTTTAGGATAACTTTTAGTACCCGAAAGTTTTACCAAATTTTGTGTTCTACAATATTACCGAACAATGTTTAGCACTAAAATGAACTTTATCTACACACATATCATAAATCCTCTAATATGCGTTCGGAAACCGTAGAAAATGACTCTCATTTCAACATTCAATGAATTTATGGCAATTTTCTTATCTGTGGCTAAGGCTACAGCAGTAATAAAATATTTAATTTTAATCTCATATATGATGTTAAAATATTACGTCAAACAAAACTGTCAAAATTTAAATGTCAAAGTTGACATGTCCCTATTCTAGTATCACTGAAAATTCAAATTCAGTCGATGCGAAATGTCAGCTCGATGTTTTTTTTAGTATATATCGCACGAAATTTGAGCTAGAACGACATGATAATCAGAATAAGGACTCGTTACTTTTTAAAATAACATTCAGGTATCTGTTGCCAGTTCTGATTTCGACATTTCCGCAACCGTGCAAAAAAGGTTGTATTAACACAATTATTGTATTTATTTACTACGGTTTCTGAACCCATCTTAGAGTAATTATAATATGTGTGTAGATAAAGTAATGTATGCAACTGTACATAATTAGGCATTAAAACACTCGTGTGACCTTATTATGAAACTCGCCTTCGGCTCGTTTCATAAAACACACTCGTGTTTTAATACCCCTCATTATGTACCAGTTGCATAAACTACTATTAACGAGATGAGATTTCCCAAGATGGCGGAGAAAGATATAGAGCTAGAGGGTGGAAAAGTTCGAGGTACGATGTTAAATATTGTCCTTTACAACATATCAAAAAATCATAACAATCGGACCATATTTAGGGTACCGTAACAACGATTTACCAAATGTGCGACGGAAAAAAATTCTATGGGCTGCACCTTTTCCGGTACCTATACCATACCATACTTCCGGTTCAAATTGCGGGATGGCGTCAAGCAGATACGTATTCTGCAGGGTCTAAGTTCTCTGATAACGTTGTCACCCCAACTGTTACACGATTTGCTTCTTGCATTCTACTTCTTCAAAAATAGCCCTAGACTATTTAAGGGGGTTATAAAATAGATTTGAAATAATTATCAACAAAGCAATGTTTACAAGAAGAATAAACATTTTTTTTTAATGCGCTCTCGTTGCATATTCTGAGATTCATTTTTTTTTATATATTGGGACCTTACCTTGCACCACCTGTCGCTCTCCAAGTAGTCAGTCTTGATACGGATCGGCTTGTCGACAGATTGGGCGAACTTCTAGCTCCAAATCGGCGTATTCCATGGTGACCAGTGTCGAAGCCGCATAATCTGTGTGGTACCATGAGTGCAATTTTAAGCGAATGTAACATGAGCTGCAAAATTTCAGGGATATGTTGCAATAGTAATACTATGGCAAACCGGTCGACATCAGCCCATGCAATTTTACAGCCCAGTGTAGTACTACGAGATCTAATTAACAAATTCTGCAACTTCTCAAAGAAACAACTGAGTGTGGCCCCTAATTTCCGAAAATCATTTTTTCTGTGTGTCAATTAATCCTTTCCCATATTTTCCCAGTGGCATTTTTCCCCAGTCACCTATTTTTAGTAGTTTTTTTTTCTTCCTTTTCTTTCCAGTGGCATTTTTCCCCAGTCAGCTATTTTTGGTCGTTTTTTTTACTTTTTCTTCCTTTTCTTTTTCTTCTTTGAAATATCTAGGATTCGCTCGGGAGTATCGAACAGTTTGGTGTGCGAGTGAACGCCAAACTCAAGCCAAACCACGGATCTATACCTGTTATAGATCCGTGAGCCAAACTGTTCAATACTCACGTGCGATTTACAAGATAGTAAGGAGGTTGTGCTCACAATCACATTGTTTCAGTTAATCCAGTCATGTCAAGCAGTCCAGTCATATATGCATATATATCAGTTTTGTCGTTGAAAGGGTTAAACATGAAGCATATTTAATAGCTCCTCCTCTCATCCTCCCTCTCATCTAGGAGAGGAGGCCTATGCCCAGCAGTGGGACGTATATAGGCTGATGATAATGAGTTTGAATGAAATGAAAGAATGAAAAAATGTTTATTAACTCCACCACAAAGTATACAATGAGTGTACAAAAAATATTCTTAGTTGAATTCAAAAGACGTTGGATATTAAGTCATAATAGTAGTACGCTATGTAAAATTTAACTCAGTGTGACAAATTACTAAAATATGTAGTGGCTGACAAACTCGACTGTGCTTGACCGTCTGATATCTTGTGATAATGTTCTGAAGTACTGTCGGTTTATTGTTATTACTAAATTTCAGGCATATCATAGTACGATTTATCTACCACATGCGTGTAGTTAAATTTTTTACCTTAATACCCAAAGTTAAGGTTCAAACCGAATAGAATTACAGCGAAAAGTTACTTGCGCTTAAATTAATTTCCAATACATAACTAGTTTAATAGGTTTTATGAATTTGAAATATCGATGTTAACGGAGACTAAAAATATGTGATGTAGGAAAATTAATTTTGTAAAAAAAAACTTCTGTTTATTTTCACCATTGGGAATAAAACAGTCGTGTAAAAAGAGTGGGAAATGGAAAAAATACTTCATGAAAAAATGCCCATGAAAAATAAAAATATTGCGAAAAAATGGCATTCGGAAAATAAGGAAACGGAATCATTGCGGCCAAGAAAAAATTACACTGGGAAAATATGGGAACGGAATAATTCCAACCAAGAAAAAATGCCACTGGGAAAATATGGGAACGGAATAATTGACACAAAGAAAAAACGATTTTCGGAAATTAGGGGCCACACTCGCCGTAAAAACTTCTACTACTTAATCGGTTATTTTATGCGAATATACCTGTTATTCTTCACAAATTGGTACTGCAGAGGATGTATAAAGGTATTTATTTTTAGTTTTTCTTAAAAAACTCGTACTCGGTAGCCCATAGAAAAAAATATTCTTAGACATGAATAATCTACATACAATTCTCTACAAGAAAGGTTCTACGCACTTTTTCGCTAGGATGAAAATTTAATGAGATTTTAAAGGAGGGAAAGTTAATCATAAGTGGCCTCATGGGTGGGTCTCATTCCTTTGTTTCTAAAAGACTACCCTGAGTTTTCCACCTCGAGGACCTTGTGCTAAGGGGGGGAGGGGGTGAAATATGTGACATTTTTCAGATTTTCGCTTATACCTCTGAAACTACGTATGCACTTTTTGTATTCTATATTGTATGACAAAGTTGAAGAACATTAAATTACCTAAACGTTAAGTGGTCGACCAGATTTGTAAACTTAATATTAAAGGCAATACATCCGATCAATGATAGAAAAAATAATAATTGTGGAATTACAGTTATTTACTATTATTTGTATGTTAACTATGTCGGAATTATTTTTTCTCAAAAGGACATCATGACAGTCTCTCACCTGAGAATCACAAAAAATATATATAAATATATGTATAACTAACTTTTTGCCGCGACTTCGTCCGCGTCAACTTCGACTTCCTATTTCACCCCTTGGTGGGGTGATTTTCGGGATTAAAATTATCTTATATGTTAATCCAGGCTATAAACTAGTAGTGTACTAAGTTTCATCAGAATCCGTTCAGCGGTTTCTGCGTGACTGAGTCACAAACATCCAAACATCTAAACTATTGGTTATCAATTACTATTGGTTATCAATTACTATTGGTTACCATCAACTGCGCACTTCTATCGCTTATAACACAAAGTAAATAGCGGCGTCGCGCGCCGGAGCAGAGTCCGCTCAGTACAAAGTGCCATTTTCGCCGCACGCACACAGACGTTACATTTACAAACATTCTCGGTTGATTTCGGACAAGCTTAGTCGCGACTGTCACTGTCGCGTCGCGAGTGCTAGTTGAGTTGTGCGCGCGTTGATCACTTGACGTCCCCGCCGCTACGTAGGTACTTTGAGTCACGTACGTCAAAATGAATAACCGATATTATTACAGTTGGAATGTATTTTATTGTTTAAATACAACAAAAATCTGGGCCTACACCTACACTTTCTTCAAATTTCCAAACGATATTGAAAGGTAAATAAAACTGTTTTCTCATGTTGGTAGTTTACAATACAATACCTAGGTTCAATAGGTAGGTAATTTTTTGAAACTAGCCGCTTTGATAACGACGATCAACCATTACACATTCATTTTATCGTTCGCTGGTAAAACGCCAGTATTTAAGTACTATGGTTTAGTTAAGAAGGTAGCTAATTAATTAGGTATATTCTTTGTTGGCGCTCTCGACCGCCGCCAGTCACAAGTTACAACTCTCAGTGTCCGTACCCGAAGGGTCAAAACGGAACCCTATTGGTGTCGCCCAGACGTCCGTCCGTCGTCTGTCACAAAATATGTTCCGAACAATTTTTAGACTTCCCATTGACCTATGAACTTGTTCATTATTACGTATATTTTAACAACAAATAGGTACTAATATATTGATAAATCATATTTTTGAGGTTGATTCGGAACCCTAAATGTGCGAAGTCCGACTCGCACTTGGCCGGTTTTTTACCAAGATACGCTGGTTCATATTTAAATGTCATGTTGAATAATTTTTAATATACCTACTCCTTTTTAAAATTCAGAATCAATACAGAAGCAACCCTGTGAGTCGGGCAAGTTTAGGTATGTGAAAATGAAAATATTTTATTCATAAAAATGTAGTCTTAATTACACAGGTCGGTTGGGGCTACCTAGTAGGTAAAAAGTATTACCCGTGTCAGGTAGTCCCGCTCTTCCTACATCTTAGATCGACATTATGATATTCAAATACAGGTAAGTACCTATAAACTAAGCTTATTTAATAACAATTTTTGTTATAGGACCGTGTTGCACGAGTGTGTGTGTGTGTGTGTGTGTGTGTGTGTGTGTGTGTGTGTGTGTGTTTTGTGTGTGAGCGAGTGTATGCATGTACATATTAACGATTATCTCTAGCAAGCAAAGACTCGGTTTCATTATACGTTAGCGTTTTGAGCCATTCACTAACCGCAGCCTTACATTTGTGCAGACGTAATTCATATATATTTATTTTATGGTTCACATTATTATACAAATATCCAGATTGGGCCTTATATTGTCTTCTGGCAAATACAGATCGTGTGTTAGTCGAGGGGACAACAACTCTCTTTCGTCTTCGTGTTAACAACGCCGGGTCAAATTTTAAACTTTTGTGTACTTTTAGTATAGTAAGTAATATATACAAGTTTCCTCATGGACAACTGATCACTAATGCCGTATAGCTCGTTTATTAGAAATCTAAATGGTTTGAAAAACATAACTTTCAATAGACAACGCTGCCCTCTCTCTTCTTCAATAAATTTAGATTTTATAGCACCACCCCATGCAGATATACAGTAAGTCATCACCAATTGTGCAAGTGTAATATATAGTTACTTCAGAAGCGGTTTCGATGCGGAGTGTCTCAACATTTTAAAAATCCAAATAAGTTTTCTTATTCTATTATTCACATATTCGATGTGAGTATGCCATGAGAGTCGCTGATCAAGAAATACTCCCAAATATTTGTAAGTGTGTACTTTTTTAATTTCCATACAATTGCAAGTGCTAGCGTTGCCATCATTACAAATATGTATTTTTAATTTCAGGTTACTGTGTGGTTGGGTACGATCATATTTAGTGAAACATATATAATTAGTTTTATCAATATTTAGGGTTAAAAGGTTATTTCTTAACCAGCGAGATATAGAACGAAGACCCACTTCTGCGCTCCTGTACACAGACTCCCAAGACTCTCCCTCAAATAGCACAACAGTGTCGTCGGCGTACGATTGTAAGGTTCCGTTTCTTATTTTAAGGTTTGTCAGGTCATTTATATATATAAGAAACAGCGTTGGGCCAATGACACTCCCCTGGGGGACACCGTAGGAGACTTCATTGGTGTTGCTAACAGTGGCGGCGCGTCAAAAATATTCTTAGGAAAGCCGGAAATAATTTATAGAAATAGAAATAGAAAAAAGTTTATTCATGACGTTTTACTTAGGCTAATACATAAGAAATAAACAATTCATATAACTAAGTATACCTATATAAAATCGTCATTGAAATGGCCTCCACTCAGCTTTAATGTCAAGGTACCTTGTGAGTATCTTGACGCTGGTCTTCCGTGGATACCTTTCAAGAGAGCGCTCCAACACGCTTAACACAAATTTACTTATACGCTTAACACTCTTTATTTGACAACTAATCTTAGGCATAGTTTGAGATTAGATACGTTATGTATATTCTATCAGTAAAGTATGGCTTGCACAATAACCATATTACAAAACAATAAAAATAATAAACATAATTACTAATTCGGCTTGTTAAAACCCAATACACGTTTAAAGTGGAATATTTGGTGAAATTGGTACATCAACGACCATTTTGCAAGTTCAAAACATACTTTTTGTATTTAACTTTAAAAGAGGCAATTGATGATACATTTCTTATAGGCGGCGGTATATTATTCCAGCATTTCGTGGCAGAGTATCTAAAACTGCCACGAAATGCGGTTGTTCTGTACCGTGGACAAATAAGACGGATGGCATCCCTGACATGACGCTGTGAAAATATTAATTTATTATAAAGGTATTGGGGTGTTAGAGTCTTCACAATACCAAATAGCAAACAGGCAAAATGCAGTGAACGTCGCGACTTCATATTCATTAACCCACTACTGTTAAGGTAAGGTGTTACGTGGGTTCTAGGCGGTATATTGAAACAATATCGAGCACACGCGTTCTGTACTCGCTGTATTTGCTTTTTGGTTTGGTATAATAGACAACCGCCTATGACAGTATCGGCGTAATTAAGTTTTGAGAGGATTAACGATTCACAGAGAGAAATTCTTACATCTGTACTTAAATATTTACGGACTCTGTACAATATCTTGAGTCTATAAAAACATGTTTTCGTAGTTTCTAGTACATTGTGGTTATGGAATCTAAGTTTGCCATCTATAAGAACACCTAAATTTCTAGCTTCTGAGACTTGCTCGATACAATCGCCACCGATTTTAATTATTGGTTTGCTGTCAATAATCTGTTGTCTTTGTTTTTCAGAGCCTAATATTAAAAACTTGGACTTTTGAGGGTTTAAAACTAAGCTATTTTTACTGGACCACTGTACTATACTTGACAGATCATCATTAATTTTATTGACAGCTGAAAATGTATCATTTGACTTAATAGGTAAATATACCTGCAGGTCGTCGGCATATATGTGGTACTTACAATTATGAATAGAGTTGATTAAATCTGCACTATACAAAATATACAAAATTGGACCAAATATTGAACCCTGGGGGACACCATGGGAAACAAGTGAAGCTTCTGAAATGTGGCTGGTACCAGTCTCGCCACTTAGTTGAACTGTTTGTGTTCTATCAGCTAGATAACTTGAAAACCATTTTAAAGCAAGTGCGTCAAAGCCGTAGAAAGAAAGCTTAGAAATTAGCAAATTATGGTTGATTGTGTCGAATGCACGGGAAAAGTCAAGCAGGACCAAAATTGACCCATTTCCGACGTCAACCTCATTCAGAATATCATCTAAAACATCTAACAGCGCAGTTGCAGTACTACGTCCTGCTCTGAATCCAGATTGTTTAAGTGGTAAGATTCTATTAGTTTCCAAATACTCTGTCATTTGTTGGCATACTACTTTTTCTATTACTTTTGAGAGGAAGGGCAAAATGCTAATAGGTCTAAGATCTTTGTATTCTACAGGATTGCTTTTTTTAGGGATAGGCTTAATAAGTGCTTCCTTCCAGGCATCAGGGAATACTCCCGTAGAGATAGATTGATTGATCAAGGCAGTGATGAGTCCCAGTGTGCTTGGAAGTGTTAAGAGAATCATATCACGCGTGATCCCATCCACACCTTGAGCATTGGACGAGATTTTCATAATCACTTTAGAGACCGTACTCTCATCAACAGTTTTTAAACTAAAAGTTGCAGAGTTAAAGCGATTATGTTCATAGAAAGTAAGATCGGATATTTTAACACTTGTATTTGGAATATTCAGAAAATGTTTGTTAATTAAATTAGGATCATTGAAGTGATATGGCAGACTAGAATCTTTGCTATTAAAATCAGCTACACTGTGTTTTACGGTTTTCCATAATTTACGAGAGTCTTTAGAATGAGCATTAATTTTTTCGTTGAAGTAGGTTAGTTTCTCAATAAACATAGCATTTTTTACAATGCTTTTTAATTCTTTATAATATTCTTTATGAGATTGTAGTCCAGTCGTACGACTTTTAGCATGTGCTTCGTCTCTCAACTGTATCATCTGTTTAACAGTTGATGTAATCCAAGGATAGCTTTGGTTTTTTATGAAAGTTTTTTTTATAGGAGCATATAAATCAAAAATATAGATAACATAAGAATTAAAGGATGTTAATGAAACATTTACATTATCACTCAAAAGTCGTTCCCAACCAATGGACTCGACATGCGTGTTAAAATCTTTAAGGGGAATTAGTTTGAGTGGCCTGTAAATTACCCACATGGAACATGGCTTAGGCTTTTTGACGTGTAATTTACATGAGATGAATGCGTGGCTGCTAAGTTCGGGGACATAGTCTACGTATACTTGTGAAAGTTTACTGTTGCTACAAATAAGGTCGATGAGAGTCTCTGAATGTTCCGTGAAGTGGGTTGGACAGTTTACATATTGATTTAAATTCATGCCGTGTAAAAAATCAAGAAGTTTCCTTGTATTTGGTTCATTAGAGCGACTGACGTCAATATTAAAATCACCCATAACAATTATGTAGTCAAATGCTGTGAAAGAACCAACAGACTCGCTTATGGCATCTATAAAGGTGTCTACATTAAGCCAGGGCGGGCGGTAAGCGGTACCGATGGCGAATCTAAGTCCGTTTATTTTAACACTTAGCCACATTTGCTCCACTGAAGGTGTATGAGGAGTAACAAGTGTACGCGCCATGATACCGCGGCGAATATAAAACCCGACTCCGCCGCCGCGCGAGCGCACCTCGGCGGGGCGCGGCACGTGCCGCAGCCGGTAGCCCGGCGGGGCCGGTGCGCGAGCTTCTTCACCTTGTCGCAGCCAGGTTTCATTTATAGCCAATATGTCAACAGAGTGTCGTTCCAGGGCCACCATAAACTCCTCATGCCGTGTCCCAAGCGAGCCAGGGTTCAATAAGCCAATACTCATATTTTTGTTTTGTACAAACTGTAAAACAAATGCGTGAGATCTCTGAATGTATTTTAAATTAATTAGCCGTTTTTTAAGTATATATAAATGATGACTGTTAACATAAAATTTTAAGCTTACATAAAGATTACACTTTATGAACCGTAACATGTAGCTACAAACTACACTATGTAGCATTCTCATAGTAGTCAAATTACAATAAATTACATTATCAATTATCTGACTATATTCATAAGATAGAAAGTGAGAAGCAACTTTACATTGTGTTACTAACATTTTTCTCGCCAAAAACCTTAATTACATCCCCATCACAGCGAATTTGATGCCGTGCTTTTCCATTTTCTTGTCGTACATAGACTTTACCATCGCGCGTCCACACGTACTTCCATCCTAGCCTCTTGGCGGTCTCGCGAGCTCTTTGATGGAGTTGCCTGTTGAGACGTGTAAGACGCTCGTTGATGTAAAAGGGGCTGGTCGAGCCGCCGGGTAGGTCCATGCCGTCCGTGGAGAGACGGCGGCGCACACGAGCGGCCTGCAGCAGCGCGTCACGCTGCGCGCGGCGGGTCAGGCGCACGACGAGGGGCCGCGGGCGCGCCGCCGGGCCGCCGCCTGCCTCCGGAGCGCGCGGCGGCCCGACACGCTGCGCCTCGACCACGTCGCGCTCGTCCAATGTCACCCCCAGCTTCTTGGCTATTGTAAGAGCGACGTGGGTAGCATTTTCATTTGCAGACTCAGGTAAACATGCTATTTCAATGTCATTTCCCAGCATTTCTTGGTTCCGGGCCTCAATTTCTGCCCTCAGGTGGGAGATTGTCTCTTCTAAACTCGATATCTTACAGCTTTCGACTCCTGTGCCTTTCACTTCGAGGAACTCAATTCGGTTTTCGAGTAGCTGGATGCGATCGTTTTGCGATGTAATTACAGCCATCAAGTCGGAGATGGTTGACCGAAGAAAGGACATCTCCTTACGGCCAGCCCTCATTTCGTCCAAAAACCGATTCAAATCTATTTTAGGGTCTTTAAGAAAGGTGTCACTATCGCCATTGTCTACTTTGCTGCTGCCGCTTTCTTGACCGAGTTGCCCTGGACGCAGACAGGGCGCGGGGCTGTTCGTAGTGTTTAGATTGTTGGGTGTTTTGATTGGTGGTTTACTCACACACTCGGGGCAACTCCAGTCATCACGGCGTTGTTTATCCGGCGCGTAGAATGACTTGTATCTCTCGCGGGCGCGGGCGGCGGCGGCGCGGGCGCGGGCGGCAGCGGCGCGGGCGCGGGCGGCAGCGGCCTTTGTCGGCAGCCGCCACCGCCAAAAGCAGCTCCCGCGCCGCCGCCGCCCGCGCCCGCGCCGCCGCCGCCCGCGCCCGCGCCGCAGCCGCCCGCGCCCGCGCCGCCGCCGCCCGCGCCCGCGCCGCCACCGCCCGCCCGCTCTCTGTGTGGCTTAAGCTTTAAGGTCATATGTCGAGCTGCATTTTGAGCAATGCAGGCCAATTTTCTTAAGTAGTGGCTTAAGGCAGCTTGAACATTTCACCGAAGATGATTGCGACATTTTTTTACTCCAGTTTGGTCGAAAGAAAGCAAAGGGTCAACAGAGTTCACGGTAATTCGCGGAAGTCACCGAGCGCGCCAAGCGAGCGTGTTCGCGTCCAATTTGCCTTTCTTATACTTCACAAGCCGTAGTAAAAGAACTGCACTGGCTGAAAATTAGGTAAGCCGGTGGGAATCGAGTTGTATGGACGCTCCGCCACTGGTTGCTAACATGTTCTTCTATTTTTACTTTCTGCGTTCGCTTCTGTAAGTAGTCACTCAGTAATTTCAGAGGGACACCTCTTATCCCAGCTCGTTCCATTTTGCTTATAAGAATGGGAAGACAGACGGTGTCGAAGGCCTTTTTAAGGTCAAGGAATACAGCTAGGCATTTCTTACCAGAGTCAACTTTGTCCGTAATATAGTTAGGGTTAGGGTAGCATCTTCAGTTGACCTGGACTGTCGAAAGCCAAACTGCCGGTCTGAAAGGATGTGGAATTTATTTAAATAGGACATGAGTCGACAGTTAATAAGTTTTTCCACAACCTTTGAGACCGCAGGTAAGACCGAAATGGGTCTGTAATTATTTACATCGTCTCTCTTTCCACTCTTATGCACTGGTTTTAGCACTTCTCATTAGTTTGAGCACTTGATTGAAAAGATCGGAACGTAATTTTAATTGTAATTTATTACGATGTTTTATACACCCCAGAATGCCGGGTGTTATCCATTGTTTTATCACCCGTTGCGTTCTGGGTATTAGTTTAAGGGTTTTGCTTTCTTCCAGGGAAATATTAATTTTATTTATGAGTTGATGGGTGATAAAATATGGATCATTAGTAAACAAGAGCTCTTCGATATTTCTTTCTAATAGTTTTTTTAGACCTTTATCAAAGTTTATTTTGGTATTTTTTTTTTAGGTGTAATAGACGTAGTTTTGTTCGTAGTTAGTGCAAGTAGTATTGTTAGATGGTCCGTTACAGAGTATTTAATACAGATGAATAGGCGGTTTTTACTGGTCTCAATTTTCAGCATAAAATGGTCTAAACAGCTGGACTGTCTAGTTGGCAATGTATGTCCAGGTATGTATTTTCAAGAACGGCGGGAACGGACCTTCTGTATATTTTTTATTTTGTGGCTTATAATGAGTTCGAGCTAGTTTAGATGTTTGGATGTTTGTTACTCAGTCACGCAGAAACCGCTGAACGGATTCTGATGAAACTTAGTACTTATAGCCTGGATTAACATATAAGATAATTTTTATCCCGAAAATCACCCCACCAAGGGGTGAAATAGGAAGTCGAAGTTGACGCGGACGAAGTCGCGGCAAAAAGTTAGTTATACATATATTTATATATATTTTTTGTGATTCTCATGTGAGAGACTGTCATGATGTCCTTTTGAGAAAAAATAATTAATCCGATATAGTTAACATACAAATAATGGTAAATAACTAATTCCACCATTATTATTTTTTTCTAACTTTGATCGGCTGTATTGCCGTTAATATTAAGTCTACAAATCTGGTCGACCACTTAACTTTTAGGTAATTTAATGCTCTTCAACTTTGTCACACAATATAGTATACAAAAAGTGCAAAGTTTCAGGGGTATAAGCGAAAATCTGAAAACTTAGGGTAGTCTTCCTAGTGTACCCCCAAATAACCCCATAAAATTCCATCAACTTCCGAGCACTTTCCAGGTACAACGTACATATCGACTGGATTATTTTGGATATCTCCCCTTAATTACCAGCCTCGACAAAGGATTGCCGCGTTAGAAAAAAAATATTCCGAAAGGGTAAAATATGTCACGATTTTTTAATTTAAATTTTTCGGTTGAATGTTCAACTATTGGGGTGTGTTCTTATTTTGGTTCCTTGACCCACACGGCGACGTATCTAAGTAACCAAAAGTTACTGTGTCGACGTGGTGTCGACTAGTCCCAATTTTAGTCCTCTCGACCGAACAGTGTCGTAACGGCAACCAAAACGGTGACCAGTCGACACATAAGTGTCGCAAAAAACTCGTAACTACTACTAAATAGTAGTTTATCTACACACATATCATAAATCCTCTAATATGCGTTCGGAAACCGTAGAAAATGACTCTCATTTCAACATTCAATGAATTTATGGCAATTTTCTTATCTGAAGGCTACAGCAGTAATAAAATATTTCATTTTAATCTCATATATGATGTTAAAATATTACGTCAAACAAAACTGTCAAAATTTAAATGTCAAAGTTGACATGTCCCTATTCTAGTATCACTGAAAATTCAAATTCAGTCGATGCGAAATGTCAGCTCGATGTTTTTTTAGTATATATCGCACGAAATTTGAGCTAGAACGACATGATCACATCAGAATAAGGACTCTTTACTTTTTTAAATAACATTCAGGTATCTGTTGCCAGTTCTGATTTCGATATTTCCGCAACCGTGCAAAAAAGGTTGTATTAACACAATTATTGTACTAATTTACTACGGTTTCTGAACCCATCTTAGAGTAATTATAATATGTGTGTAGATAAAGTAATGTATGCAACTGTACATAATTAGGCATTAAAACACTCGTGCGACCTTATTATGAAATTCGCCTTCGGCTCGTTTCATAAAACACACTCGTGTTTTAATGCCCCTCATTATGTACCAATTGTACCAGTTGCATAAACTACTATTATGCAACTGGTACATAATGAGGGGCATTATGTACAGTTGCATACATTACTTTATCTACACACATATTATAACTACTCTAAGATGGGTTCAGAAACCGTTGTAAATAAATACAATAATTGTGTTAATACAACCTTTTTTGCACGGTTGCGGAAATATCGAAATCAGAACTGGCAACCGATACCTGAATGTTATTTTAAAAAGTAAAGAGTCCCTATTCTGATGTGATCATGTCGTTCTAGCTCAAATTTCGTGCGATATATACTAAAAAAACATCGAGCTGACATTTCGCATCGACTGAATTTGAATTTTCAGTGATACTAGAATAGGGACATGTCAACTTTGACATTTAAATTTTGACAGTTTTGTTTGACGTTTTTATATTTTAACATCATATATGAGATTAAAATTAAAAATTATATTACTGCTGTAGCCTTAGCCACAGATAAGAAAATTGCCATAAATTCATTGAATGTTGAAATGAGAGTCATTTTCTACGGTTTCCGAACGCATATTAGAGGATTTATGATATGTGTGTAGATAAAATGGTTATATGGGTACATTTTATAACCAAAATGTTTATTTTAGGTTATAATGAAATAAACCACCTTACACAACCTCCTACAGTCCGTTTCTTTATTAATTCGTTTTATTTCACGATAAATGCATATCTTGTCTCGTAAAATGTACATCAAAATAAGAAGTACCTATTTTAAATTACTAATGTGTCGATGACTGGGAGTCGATTACTGGAGATGTCGATGATTGGGAGTCGATCACTGGAGCTTGATGTCGATAACTAGAGATCGCGAATAATTTTGATTCTTCAAATGTTTTTATCTATCTTTATCCCTTCAGGTAATAAAAAGTAATATGTTGTTTCTTAGATATAAGTTTAATGTTTTTATGTCACACCTGGATATAAAGTGGCCATTATCGCACGCTCCGCGCGCGAAAAAACCCACTTCCTGGCCAGGGGGTGACATAAAATTTTGTACTTACCACGGGCGATAATAAAGAAAGCCTCAGATCGCATATTTATCGCCCTTGCCTTCGGCTCGGGCGTAAAATACCTGCGATATGAGATATTCTTTGTTTTACCGCCTTTGGTAAGTAATGTACTATTATCTCATTGTTATTGTTTTAAGTATAAAGATGTTTGTTTAATAATTGATGAAAGTACACGGCAAAGTGTCGATGACTGGTGCCATCACCCTAATACACTGATCTAGTGGCTGTCGACCGTTTGTTTTAGTTACTACGAATGACGTGCAACTCATTATTGGCATTAACTCGACAGAAAATATTGGAATACTAACTCTCATGTATACCAGTGCAGGCAGATGATTGCTTTTCAGATTATTTACGTACTTACCTTCCTTGAATACCCCCAGCAACCGGCACGGCTGCCATCTTGGCTTGTCTCTTCAGAAGATGGACCGTCAGTGCAAACGACACGACCATTGTTAACATCGGTATATAAAAAGCGACGAGAGAGCCAAATATCCAAAACAGTCGATTGTTGATAACACACAGACCTAGATTAGGCATGATGTTTTTCTTGTTGATCAGACCTAAAAAAAAGTTATATTAGTCAAAGTCCAGGTAAGTGTCCCCTTCGTAACATGATGAATCAGATTCAAATATTTATTAATAAAGTTCAGTATTTCTTATACGTTTGGCTAATGCTTGTAACGAAAAAGTATATAATTTCAAACAGTTGTCATTCCAAACAAGTTGGCTACCATTTTTCTTGCTTGAAGCTTTAGACATTATTTTAGTTATTCCAATACAAATTACGTAGAAAATAGGGCTGATAAGAAGAGAAAGCCGAGAAATAGTCTTTAGAAATGACTTTTTTTTTTATAAAACGACGGTGGCAAACAAGCGTGCGGTCCACCTGATGGTAAGCGGACACCGCAGCCTATAGACGCTCGCAACTCCAAAGGAGTCACGTGCGCGTTGCCAACCCTATATATATATATATAATTTGAGGATTCACTGTGTTGACAGCTGAAGGGACAAACTTAGGTCCCTCGCTCTCAACACAGTGCATCTTCGGGAGCTCTGCTCTGGCAACCTTGCTCACCTCCAGGAACACAACACTACATACTCGTACTTGTACAGTATATAATGTTATTATGGATGTGGTCTTCTGCAAGGCAGAGGTACTTCCCCAGTTGGGCTGCTCCGAATTCGAGCAAGATGACATTTTGCTGTGCCCTACCCCTCTCTAACATGAACGTCCGAAGAGTTTGATCGTGAATGATGAGACCGTACCTACCTTTTCCATAGCTTTAATACCAGTCTGTAATTTACATTCACTATTCGTGCGACTTCTCTTGGCGACAATGTTGGATCTTCTGTGATCAGATTTTAATTTGATTTTCTGTTTGTAAAGATTCGCATCTTTCCAAGCCCTACTTCACGAAACTGTCTATGGACATCTGCGAAAGTCGACTGCTGCGGTATACGACCAGCCGGCAATCTTCGGTATTCAGCGACTGCCCGGAGCGAGTTGCCATTGCAAAATCCGTAAATATCCGCTAAATGATCGGGATGATGCGGCGTGGCGAATATTATTTATTACAGTTAAGTAATAAAATTTGCAGCGTGATTTCATCTGGCGTGACAATCACTTATAATTTACCCAAGGCATTTTAGTGACAACAATTTCAAACTATCGGCCTGTTATCAGGGAAGGTAAATAGTTTGCACTTTGCTAAAGTCTGGTCTGTAATGTAGGTATAGCCTGGTGGCTGGGGATCGTCCTGCACATAGAGATGTAATATACATTACATCATCCGACGAACCATGGTGTCGGCCAATGTACCGTGCATCTTGGAGCCACCGGGCCTCAGCCGCTCGGACGGCAAAGGGCCGGACGGTCTTACGCTGGTCCCATAGCGGAGGGGGCGCTGCCTCTTATGAGACGCTACACGCGTAGATACAGTACCCGGCAATATATATTGCACGTCGGCCTTTGGAAAGAGATTCGGCTAATTTCGCCTTCATAGAGCGTTGTCTCACACTACCTATGTGACGTTTGTCAGTCGTCGTCAAAATATATAATATATATATAGATTGTATAGTAGTTATGATTCTGGTGTAGGGCAAAGGGTTTTGGCTATGGTTGACAGATTTCTTTTTTATTATAACAAGTCATATTTTTGTTGTTGTTGTTGTTGCAGAAATAGAAATGAATATTGTAACTCCCTGCTGGCTTATAAAACCTAGTGAACCTAGAGAAACCATAGAACATATAAAATTGTGAACCTATGGACTACTTGCGAAATCTATGCCCTCAGCACAAGCTAAGTTCCTTTTAGATTCCTCTGTGTTTCATTTGAAGTAGGAAGGCTAGTGGTAAGCCAAGTTAGGCAAGGCTTACAAGCCTAGGTAGAAATTAGAGGTATGGCAGGATATTCCTCCCTAGTTAGGATATTTAGCAGGTTCGTCTATCAGGGCCAGGTTATGGCGAGAAATCGCCAGAATTTCGCCCGCTTCCGAAGATGAAGCCTTGCGTCGTTTCTCCTCATCTTACGGCGCGGCTTTAGAAGCGCTGGTAGACTCATTTGTCAGGTAGAACCATTTCTATGGTTGTCTCTTGCTAAAACCAATTTATACACCCGAGTTCTCCTACGGGTTACCAGTTCACTGCGAGCCGAGACTCATGGAAGTATTTAGGTAGGACCGGTGGGTCTGGCTGCGAAAAGGGCTGGATTCACCTATGTTTAACTCTTCAGGTCCGAAGTGACCGATTTCTCAAGTATGAACTGCGACAAGGGTTCATACTTCTTTTGCTTCTATGAGTTCCGGACCATTGTGTTCAGGTATACCTAGCGGAGTACTCCTTATTTGGAAATGAAGGTCATTTTGACATTTGTCTTTGCACTCCGTATAGTGCCCAAAAAAGGATTGGAGGAGATCTGACCAGTCAGGGACGAGGATCACTGGTCTCTGGTTAGCACTAGAGAGGGATAGCAATCCTTCGGGCGGACGGAGGGGCCCGACCAATGGGCCACACCAATCAATAAAATTGATTAATCTTTACAAACCTGCTAAGTGAACCTAATGTAGTAGATTAGACACCATTTCCGTAGATTATCCTTGATGCAGTAGTTTAGACACAAGTTCTTAGGTTAGACATGACTAGACACAAACAAGTAAGATAATATTTCTGTGACCTAGGCTTAGCCGTACCGGAGGGCGCAGTGTGGGTAGACCTTCACAAGGCAGTCTGAAGACCTAGTAAAGATCGCGAGAGTTCACTGGATGCGGATTACACAGGACCGGTCGTTTTGGCATCCTTTTAACAAGCCTATGTCCAACAGTAGACGTCTCTCGGTAGAATGATGATGATGATGAAGCTTAATATCTAATAAACTAAGTAAAGTTAGCCACTGGTTTCACTTATTGTCATTTCCGTTCTGTTGAAAGGAGTTTTTACTTCAATACTCAAACTCTCTTGTTTAGGCTGTCATTATGTTCAGTTGTCAAGAAAACAAACATAACAAACATTGTCAAATTAAAATAAAATATTGTTCTGGTCGATATTATAATAAAATATAATGGTTCTATCGTTTTAAACACGCCTTTACTCTGAATAAGATTTAATAGTAGTTTATGCAACTGGTACATAATGAGGGGCATTAAAACACGAGTGTGTTTTATGAAACGAGCCGAAGGCGAGTTTCATAATAAGGTCACACGAGTGTTTTAATGCCTAATTATGTACAGTTGCATACATTACTTTATCTACACACATATTATAATTACTCTAAGGTGGGTTCAGAAACCGTAGTAAATAAATACAATAATTGTGTTAATACAACCTTTTTTGCACGGTTGCGGAAATATCGAAATCAGAACTGGCAACCGATACCTGAATGTTATTTTAAAAAGTAAAGAGTCCTTATTCTGATGTGATCATGTCGTTCTAGCTCAAATTTCGTGCGATATATACTAAAAAAACATCGAGCTGACATTTCGCATCGACTGAATTTGAATTTTCAGTGATACTAGAATAGGGACATGTCAACTTTGACATTTAAATTTTGACAGTTTTGTTTGACGTAATATTTTAACATCATATATGAGATTAAAATTAAATATTTTATTACTGCTGTAGCCTTAGCCACAGATAAGAAAATTGCCATAAATTCATTGAATGTTGAAATGAGAGTCATTTTCTACGGTTTCCGAACGCATATTAGAGGATTTATGATATGTGTGTAGATAAAAGGATATTCGGTCCAGCCATGGAAGTCATCTCGTCAAAATATTCAATCGGAAGTCTCGAAGGCAAGTCAAATTTGTCGACTTGGAAGTACAAAATACTTATTATGCACCGCAGATGTCAAGAGTGTGTTTGATGGAAGTCTAACACACACCACACACACACACACACACACACACACACACACACAACACAGTGGAGTGGATTGGTGCGGTGTTTTTCTTGAGCGCAACTCAATCTATGGGATCCTAATGACAACCAAGTTTTTTCCCTGTATTTCTTGAACAGAATAATTTCTTTGGTTACAGGAGCCTCACCAATCAGTGTCACCCAAAAATCGAATATCTCTGACATCGGCAACAACGGTATGACCGCACACATTTCAGTAAATTCTCGGCCCTCACTGGTATTATCCATTTTCAAGGATGCTGCCTTCATCCAAACTGCGCGATTGAAGTGGTAATAGCAGCCTGTTAACTTGCAGTTCGGGAACACTGATTCGCATGCATTTATTTGAGCTCGTTCGTAATCGCATTTAAACTTATGCATTATTACTCCCATTTCATCTCGCAGCAGAGTGAAAAGTCTGTTATAAGTGCTCTCTCTTTTGTTCGGAAGCAACGCGAACAGTACCGGTACAATGTTAGTTTTAGTGCTGCTAGCATCTATGTTAGCATTAATGGTGTACAATTGATAAAATGGTTTGGGCACCCTTTTAAAGGTCCCATCCCCGAAATACTGTATTGCTTTTTCCGCTGATTTTCTTACATATTCCCTCCCAATCAGCGTGTAAAAATTTAAAAAAAAAACCGTGTCCCCATCTTCCAGTACCAGAAATTCGTCAGCTAATATATTGGCTACTTTGACATTTTTTAACAGAATGAACTCAGTATTGATTTGCTGCAAGTACTTGTGTCTGGCTCTATATAATTTGCTTCTTACTGAGTCAAAGGAGCACATACTGAAGCTGGGATCGGCGGCCAGTAGCTCTGTCACTTTTTAAAAAAAAAAATTTAATCGGTGTCATTTTCCTGCAAGCTTTTGCCTTACAGGCATCTATGGCAACGTTACGAATATTTTCGTTGTAGTGCTTCCTGCATACATGGCCACTGACCTTCAGCACGGTATACTTATTTTCGTTTAAAGTCGCGGAAGCGAAGCAGCCTGTAGTCCGATTTGCACATTTCCAATTGGTAGTATTTTATTTTTGCGGCTAAAATTATATCGGTGCCCATTATAAATTAGAGTTGGGCGTCCTTTCTGGTTTTCTATGAAAAATATTTCACTGCTACCAGCCATTGCGAAGCGCAATAAATAATTAGATAATGACATTGATTCCTTTCATGTCCATATTGACACTTCATTTTTAAGTGGGCGATGTTAAGATAGCATACGCAGTGGCAGTTATGTTTACACGAGGTTTTATTCTATTATAAAAGACTAAGAAGGTAATAATCGAGAATTTAGTGTAAGTATTTTGGGAAAAAACCTTTTTGTGAATCGATCATTATGGGAATAATGTGTTCTGCTATTACAAATTAAGGGTATTTTGGAAATAGAGCCATTGGGTATCGGTTTTAATGGGGTTCAATCAATTTGAAATTGGTTCATACTGAGAAGAGTGCAAGTCGAAAACGGTTCATTTTGGCAATAAGTTAATTTGGGTTCCATTCGTAATGAGAATGGATCTTTTAGACATTGGATCGTATTGAGTACTGGCGCATTTTGAGTTTAGTGTCGGATGAACCGGAAAGACAAAAAACACACAATATAGAAAAGAAACAAAACAAGATCTAACAACTACTTAAACCTAACCTAAATACTTAAATAATTATTAAACTTACCGGAGCCTTATGGAAACAAAACAAGATCTAACAACTACTTAAACCTAACCTAAATACTTAAATAATTATTAAACTTACCGGAGCCTTATGGACCCTTCCCAGTGGCAGCGACTTGGGCGATGCATGCCCTTACAATTTAAGTATTTATTTGATATGAAACATCAATTATTAAAAAATATAATTGATGGACGTTCGCCGGTGTTCGGACATCGTCGTAAACAGTTTCTTTCCAAAGACCGACGTGCAATATATATTGCCGGGTACTGTAAGCACTTCTGCCGCTTCCCATTTGATGCAGACCTCACGATGTGCAGGCACGACAGCAGAATCTGCTGCCAAGCTGAAACACACTAAGTACTCCGCCCTGGAGTCGGCGTACGACTTCGTACCTGTGGCCATCGAAACCGCGGGACCCTTGGGCTCGGAGACCCACAAGCTCTTCAAGGAGCCGGCCGGCGGAGGAGGCCGATGCCTGCGAGAAAGGGGCTGCGACCCTCGCTCTGGGTCGTACCTGGTTCAGCAGGTCTCCATCGCCGTTCAGCGGGGTA
Source organism: Cenopis cana (assembly GCA_951800055.1). NCBI lineage: Eukaryota > Metazoa > Arthropoda > Insecta > Lepidoptera > Tortricidae > Cenopis > Cenopis cana. The sequence goes on along the minus strand of OX637471.1, from coordinate 19,087,331 downwards.
ATGCTGCCAGCATCATGGCGACCTTTGAGCCAGGGACGATGCGAGAGTCTTAATTATATTAGTTGTATTTTTTAGGTATGTTTTTCTTCGCATAGTGTTTATTTTTAGCTTCGGCTATAATTTATTATTTAATTAATTAAATAAATAAATAAATACATTAATTAATTTGTTAACAGGTGTGGTTTCGATCACCATGAAGATAGGAGCTGCCCCAGAACAGCTGCTCAACATAACATAGCTGCAAGTGCACGACTACATACTCGTATATATAAACGTTTGTTGCACTTTGCGGCTTGCAAGCACTGTGTGGGCACAGCATATGAAACTCTTCGGTGTGACAGGAAGGAATTTCACACTGATTACGAATTAGCGAGGCACCCTGATCTCTCCCTTTCTCCTTCACTAATGGTGCATGAGGAGGGCGTGTCCATGGACCTCAACTTTTACGCGCCGGCACGGAAGGTCAGGCAGATCAAGCGTTGCTAGATTTTTGCAGCCTAACATTATCTGATCCAAATCATCCAAACCTGGTCACGTGGCTACACAATTCCACTCGATGATCGTAGAATGGTTAATAACGATTGGTACACAACTATTTGGTTGCCCAGTAATTTGCTGACTTTCGAAAACTTTCTTTCACTACGACAATGGCAGCCGCTCAGGCAACAATTCAATATCCATTCTGAGAGGTCAGCGATTCAGACGCCGGAAGAAGCAGCGGAGGTCTTTAAGATGCCCATTTTATCGACTCCTGTTTCAACGATTAATAGGTAGGTACTGGTTTGAACACGTGGCAGAGTGCATAAAAGGCAAATACTTTGAAAAACAATAAAAATACTTTCGCTCAATTTCATTGCATATTTCTTTCTATTCCAGAAGCTTTCAGTTTGATCCACGTAAATAAGTGTGGGGTTTTAGCTAGTCTTAAGGCACATGCGCTTAAATACAAAAATTTCATTGGAAGCTCCGTAGAAAGCACAATATTTATATAACTAGATACACAGATAAAATATGTAAGGCAAGACTATGACCGGCACACAGTATATGCTCTTATTATTTTCGACCCAGGAGGTAGCATCAGTTTTTCAATTATTGATTAACCGTCGTTGGTTAACTTACCCAAGACTGTTATTGAACTAGACACGGTCATGCTCAATAACCAGACAAGTGCTATTTTTATAAGGACAACTCTTTTAGTAGAATGGTGGCGACTCTTCAATGGGTTGCGAATGCCCACATATCTGAAAATAATACATAAATTCATTTTATGTGACTAAATCTACAGTTTTGACTGCAAGGAGTAATTTTACATATAATCAATACGAATACGAAATTATAAGCGGATAAAATCAAACTTTATAATTATTTAAGTTGACGAATCACCGTAATTATTTTCCTAACAACAATAAAATGATCTTAATATACAGGTAAAATTAGATTCTTCCGATCAAGGGTTTCGTTTTTTTTGTGTTCTGGGGTGAGGTGTTAATAAGTATTGAGATTATTGCTGTATAACCCAGTCGAGATATGCACAACCTCGAAATGTCGGTAACTTTGATGAAATTTGGCACGAATGTTCATTGAAGGCCTTGTTTTCGTCTCCCAAAAGTCCCCAGGACCTTCTAGAGCCGCCACTATCTTGGGAAACGTACTCCATCCGTAAGATTTTCGCATTTTGTGTGAAATCTACGTACCCTTTTAAAATATGGTCAAGGGCAACATTGAAGCTTAATAAATTCTGCACTAATCTGTAATACATAACTGTGACGAAAAAACATGTCTTCATGGAGAAAAATCCACCCACGTGTGAGGTTTTGCGTTAATGTCATTCCAGGGGAGAATATCTGAACATGAAGCTTGGCAGAATTTCAAATGTACTTAGATTTATACAATAGGATATGAGCTATAATAATATTAACATTTTACCCAACTACGACTAAACCAAAGTGCTCAATGGTCCACGCGCGCTGACTGGCTGGCTGCCGGCGCGGCCAACCAGATCAGCGCGAGTGTTTTGTTTTTAGGGTTCCGTACCAAAAAGGTAAAAAAGGAACCCTATGGTTTCACTTTGTCTGTCTGTCTGTCTGTCACATCGCTAAATATCTCATGAACTACTTATGCTATCGATTTGAAATTTGGAATAGTTATAAACAAGGGTAAACCAGAGACATGGAAGATGGTTTTATAAAATCATTTTATTTATTTTCTAAGAATAATGATAGATAAAACCGGCCAAGTGCGTGTCGGGCCACGCGCAAGGTAGGGTTCCGTAGTCATCCACCCATTACATTATGTGGACTAAATAGTTAGCAAACTTATATTTACTATGTTTTTGACAGAATTAACAACATTATATAAGGTATCAATGGAAATTGTTCTAAAGTTTGCTTTTGCAAAGTACATTTCTGAAGTTCGACTATTACTCGTTAACTAGTAATGTCTACTTAGCTGTGATAGTTTTCCTTTTAAATTCATCTTATATCCTACTACCACGATTTTTTTCACATGCCTAGGTGCCACCGTTTAGCTGGCCGGGGGGGGGACACTTGACCATAACGAAAATTATCACTTCAAAGCTTAATATCACGCCAACCGATTCTTGAATCAAAAAATACTCCTAGAAACCTTATAATATTTTTAAAAGAGCTATCCAACGATACCCCAAACAATGGGGTTTGGAAGAAAAAAAAATTGCACCACCACTTTACATGTAGGGGAGGTACCCTAAAAAAATTTTTTTTCAAGATTTTATTCTACCGTTTTGTCGGCGTCATCAATATCTATACTGATGCCAAATTACAGCTTTCTAGTACTAACGGTTACTGAGAAAAACGGGGGTCGGACGGACGGACGGACGGACATGGCGAAACTATAAGGGTTCCTTGTTTACTACCGAACCCTAAAACGGGGGTTAAAAATTTCAAAGTCTAGTACCTATGCCAAGTGGGCTGTCATATGAAAGGGCTTGACTTGTACATTCTGAAACAGTTTTCATTTTTTTTTCGTTGGGTGATATTTGATTTACGAGGGAAAATGTAAAAAAAATACCGTTCCCCCTTATCTCCGAAGTTTACCAAGAAAAAAATGTGAAATAATTATATAACATTAATATGAATGTATATTTTACAGGAAAAATATAAATATAGCCCTATCTAGTTTTTCTTTTTTTTTAAATATCAAAAAACTTTTTAATATTTAGTTTGTAATTTATTCACCTTCCCACGCATTTGTGTTTTTTTAATTCCTATGAAATTATGCCGAAACTGCCGTCTTTCAAATAAAAAATAAATCACTGAAATCGGTTCACGTGATAAAGAATTATCCTTAAAAAACCAATATACGTACAGATTTATTCAATCGCGCAAATTAGTAATATAATGCGCCGATAGATGGCGCTGTACCCACGGTATTTAGTTTTTTCGACATGCATTTAAGATTTTTCTCCTGAATTAACGGGGTACACGGACTGTGTAGGTACGGAACCCTCGGCGCGCGAGTCGGACTCGCACTTGACCGGTTTTTTATTATTGATTTTTCGCTCACTCGGAGAATCTGTTTACTTTTGCGCTCCTGGTGTTATTTGAAATGTAAATAGTAATACTTTGTGATTCTTGCGAGTTATTTGTATATATTCTGTGCCTTACTTCATAGTTTTTGTAAATATATAAAGTGTATAAGTTGCGTGTAAGGACAAGAATAGTGTAAGCGCACATACAACAACGATAAATCGTAATCATTTAACTGATGTGCAAAAATGTCTTGTCGCAGTTTATAGAATGTATTTATATCTAATCGTAGCCTATTTTCCGACTAAGGGTCATATTTAAAAGGAAAAATTGTGTTTCTTAATAATTTAAGTAAAATATATAAAAATAAAGACGGTGTACTTTACAGCAATTCACGGGAAATATCGGAACACATTTCTATAACCTGATTTATACCCAATTAACTTCTGTCAAGTGTCAATAGTTCGAAACCTCGAAAGTTGTACAAAGTTGAGTTGATGTGAATCAAATCAAAGATAGTTTGTAGTTTTTAACGACGATATGAATTTAGTACCTACAAACATCGTAGACAAAGAAGACATTTTCAAATCTTAGAGGTACATACCTTATAACATGAATAATTTATGTACCAGCAACAACATAGGGAAATATATATCAACTGTGAATGCAATGTCGCATGAATATTATTAGAAACAGCGCAGATATTCAAGAATTTTGTACAAATATGAACTGTCCTTTAAACGATGTTAGTAGAAAATAAATAAATAAATACATAAATTCAAAGCTCGACAGTGATAATAATATGTCAATATGTAAGCTTTTTCGAGTGTCAGGGCATAAGGAGCTTAAATTATAATTTAAGAGATATTGAGCCAAATCCTGAGGTAGAAATTTGCATTACGGATTTACCAGAAATTGTCTGTTATAGAATTTGTACCTCCTTCAACCCTCAAACGATAAGGCCATTATAAAGCACATTGCCGCAGAATGGCAATGCTTTGAAGACATGTCAAGTAGAATAACAATAAGTAGGAAAAAAATGTATGCACATTGTTTTTTATATGCGAAAAAGATGTAATTTAATAAATAATTATTGTACATACCTACACGTGTGTGTGTGTGTGTGTGTGTGTGTGTGTGTGTGTGTGTGTGTGTGTGTGTGTGTGTGTGTGTGTGTGTGTATTATTCCTTTTCAATATTTGATGGTGATTCTTACTCCAAGATACCACACAAAAAAACCCTGCATGTTTTTGGTAGTTTCAGTTTATTTAATTCATTAACAATTTTCATCGTGTTTGAATGTCTTAGTATCATAGTATTACAGTAAATATAATCTGATGTCTTAAAATTAATCACATTATTACACATTAAAAATAAAAATCTCAATAAATAATTCAATCGTAAATTTACAACACGTTAAGGCTTTCTTATTGGAGCGAAACAACATACGCGACACAAAAAATCCGCCAGGCGGCGCAACATTATCGTAATTCTCCCCAGTAACAAACACAATTATATTTTACACACACTATCTTACTTTACTGTGACAGGTCACTGACCTCGTTTTTTTTTATCATTGCTGTAACTTAGAATTTGAATATGTGACAGACCTTCTTTGTCAAATTAACCAGAATAAACCAGAGTGACGCACGTGATAATTAGGTTGTCAACCATTTAAATTTAGAACAGATTGTTATGACATTCACGCAAAAGAGTGTAGACTTGTCATTGCATATCTCTGTCTCTGTTGCGCAGTTTTGTCAGATTTCACTTAACTAAATAAGGGCTAAATTTTGTCACGACTCGACACAAAAAGTCAAAGTTGCAAGTCACAAATAAGTAGCTTAATTTCAACCACTAGGCCAAGTATATTGTGGTGTAATTAGAAGGGATCGGAGTTTTCGTCGCACGGTAAGACTAATAGCAAGGTGTGGAGTCGACATTTGCCATAAATTTAAACTCCTATTCATACTCATACTCATTTAACTAATTTAAGATGACAGTGGGCGTGCCCTGCGCATGGAGGACAGCCTGTCCTTTTTATCACAAATAATTGCTGATGGGGATAACGCCATCATCACAACTGAAGGCGACGATACTGGATCGCCTTGTAGTATATATCCGGCAAGTAGTGAAGAGGATGGGTCTGCCTCTGCTATAGATGAATTGGTAATGGAAATTCAAAATAATATCAGCATGTGTGAAGAGGCTGAGGGCAGGCCCAACCCTTACTATTTGCCGGAGGCGGCAAAAGAGTTTTGCCGCATGGCCACAGAATTTGTACTGCGGTCAAATGTAATGGCTCGCGCCTTTGGTTCTCGTTTTAAAAACGCCACTTCGGCGCCAATTGAAGGCGAATTCGTCGTTTTGAAGTGCCGCGTTTTAAAAGGGGGAATCAAAGCCCCTTAAAGTGGACACGTTTGTGGCTATGCACATAAACGCAATCGAAGAAGCGTGCAGGCTAGCCGAAATACGCCCAATACACCTTCAGTTGCGTTTGTGTCTGAGTCACCAAAAAGAAAAATCACTGAAAAAGATGACATCATATCTGATTCTGATCAGATTTCGGAGTTAAACGTAATCGAGAATTGGCGGGGGCTAGGTGTTGAAAAAAAGGGCCAAGTATTTGTCTGCTCTTCCTGGTGCCGAATTAAATATAAATAATAAGATAATTAAAGCACCTAATAACCGCAATTTGAGGAACGGCTCCGGAAGAGCAGAAAAATCAGGTGACGGCAGCACTACATTAATAATTAAAAACACGTGCCCGTTCGATTCTCTCTGTCATGTGGTCGCAAACTCTTACATGCTTTTTGAGTGCTATCGCGACCAAATGGCAGAGAGCTCGAACAAATTCATGTACGCAGCCAAATGCCTTGCGCACGAAGGCGCCACAACCCTGACATACACGGCCCGTGCCGAGGCCCTTGTCGCAGTGCTGGAGCCCCAAGGGCAATTGAGCATGCCTTTTACTAGGCGTCGTACTCTAGCACTAGAGTACGATGCCTACAGCAACGTGGGCAACCTTCTGGTTAAATTGGTTGACCCTTACGCGTCATTGGAAGTGACGTGCGAGACTCAATGTCATACAAATAAAAAAAATCTCATCGATCCCGACTCCAGAATATTGACCCAAATGGGAATACAAGGTCTCGCGGAAGCTTTGAGAGGGTTAGGCAGATGTAGCAAATGTACAATCAAATATGGCCCTCACATCTTCCTGGATGTCGAATTCTTATCGGACGGCAACTTCCCAGGGAGGAGTAATTCGGCCACCGCTAGATTATACTCGCTCCGGGAATTGCCGAGGCAATTACACCTCGGCCATGAAAAATATCAGTTGTCCGGTGTAGTGCACTAGCACTACTGCACTGATCATTATGTTGCCTACTGCAGTAGTGCACAACACGGGACCAAATATTGCGACATGGACGCCAGAGAAACCAGTGTCCGAGATACAACCCAAATTTGGCCTTCCATACTTATGTATGTGAAAGTTAATTAATTTTAATTTACTTACACACGCATAGAATTCAACTGATTAGGGATTTATAGACCGAGCTCAATGAAGCGATAAGAGTGCACTGTTGGAGTTTATCTTTTATGTAGTGCCTGCCTGTGCCCCCAGCTAAAGCTGCGTTTCCACCAGAGATGTGCGAGGATGCGTTTTCATACATTTGACACCTCGCAATGCGCCGAGCGAGGTGTCAAATATATAAAAACACATCCTCGCACATCGCTGGTGGAAACGCAGCCTAACTCAGGCGCGAAACTGAGTTGGATGGGGACAGTGGGCCCACGCTCCAGGCTGGCTTGTAAATTATAATAAGGACAAATTGCTCATGACAGACCCGTTTAGTATAACGCATTTGGGTGCAGGTTTGCTGTACTGGCAGGTACCGGGTTTTAGTTTTCATTATGAGAGTGACGAATGTGCCTGTGCCACCAGCTAACTCAGGCGCGAAACTGAGTTGGATGGGGACAGTAGGCCCATGTCCCAGGCTGCTTGTTAACACTCTCAGCGCCACGTGGGTCACCGGCCGCCCACAAAAATTCCAATAGAGCAAGCCACTGAAAATTTTTGAGGTTTACCGGCAGGCCATGTGGGCGGCCGGCAGACCACATTATTCCTTTTGCAATACGCCAAGCGTGGTTAGGGTGACTTTTACTAGCAGGCCATGTGGGTTGCCGGCAGGACACCGAAAAGATTTAGGCGAGCGCCACGTCTTAAAACTGAACAACTTTATTATCTTCTACAGCAGCCCACGTGGGCGGCCGGCGGTACACCCTGTTAACTTTACCAGCAAGCCATGTGGTACGCAAGGATCCCACAAAAACCGTTTCTTGTCTACTGACAAGAAGATTCGTCATAAATCTAATCGAAAAATAAGATTATCAGATTTTTTTGCGAGACAGGGAGCTGCTACTCAATACTGCTGAGTCTTTTACAACATTTTCACTATGAATGAATGAATGAATGAATGAATGAATGAATGAATTTTTATTTGCTGAGTATAGGTAACATACATATCGTTGTTAATCTTAAAATTTAGATCTGCCATACTCTGCTTAGGGTAGCATGCAAATTTTCAGTAAGAACTTAAAATAACAAATATTAACAATGTCACATAAATAATTCTACATTTTAAGGTTAGGTCAAGAAATAAATAAAATTACTATTAGTTCTAGATGTCAAGCCTGATTAAATTAATTTACATTGTTAAGTCCTATAAATAATTATTACATGTCCAAGTTATAAATAGATGTCATAGTTTTAAATATTCATTAACAGTATAAAAACACTTGTCGCAAAGCCATAGAAACAATTTTCTTTTAAATAAGTTCAAAGGAAGCTCCTTGATGTCCAAAGGTAATTTATTATATATTTTTATACACATGTGAAAAGGACTTCGAGCAGTTTGTTTGATACAATATTTTGGCATAAATAATAGGTCGCGCTGTCTAGACATACGGTCGGTGTAACTGATCATCTCTTGGTTTCTTTTAAAATGATGCTCGTTGAGTCGTACAAATAGCGCTATCTCATAAATGTACATAGAAGGCAGAGTTAACAGTTTATTACTCTGCATTACCGGCTTACATGACATTATAGGTTTCAGTGAGAAGATAGCTCTTATACATTTTTTTTGCATTAGGAAGGCCTTGTTTGCCTCGACAGAGTTGCCCCAAATAATTAGACCGTATCTGAGTGTGGACATAATGTAGCCATGATATGCTAGTAGTGCTGATTCTAGAGATACTGTTTGTCTTAATTTTTTCAATGGATAAATGAATCTATTTGACTTGCTACAAACATTTTCTACTTGGACTTTAAAATTTAAAAAATCATCCAAATTTATTCCGAGAAATTTGATGCTTTGGTCTTCGCTGATATGATCTCCTCGACAAGTTACATTTAACTTTATACTTTGTCGTCTACATGTTCGAAATTGTAGAAACTTGGTTTTGTTAACATTAATGGATAGATTATTACTTTCCATCCACATGACTAATGCATTCAGGGCCTCATTTATATCACTTTCAAACGTTTGCAGGTTTGTACATGGTATCATAATGGAGGTATCGTCTGCGAATAATACTAAAGGAAAATCTACAGCATGTGGCAGGTCGTTAATGTAAAATGAAAATAGTAGTGGTCCCAAGACACTACCTTGAGGCACGCCGAAATTGTTTACCCTATAATTAGACCTGTAATTGACTAGAGATGTTCCCTCCTTCCTGACAATTTCTGTGCACTGTGATCGTTGACTTAGGTAGGACTCAAACCAGTGGAGTATATTGCCACGTATTGCGTAATAGTCTAATTTTGTCAAAAGTCTCTGGTGGGCAACTATGTCAAATGCCTTTGACATGTCTAAGAAGAGGACAACAACATGTTGTCCTTTATCCACACAGTTTACCACATCCTTGAGCAAAGTAAATGTTGCAGTGGCAGTAGACCTATTTGCTCTAAATCCATGCTGTCTCTCAGAAAATAAACTATAAACATTGGAATTACAATTTTTTATTATGGTGATAATACTTAACCAAGTAATTATCTTAATCGCTGTTTGATGGCGATTGAATAAATTACAGGCTAAACTTCTCCTAAATAGGTGGAGGATAACTAGTTTAAAATTCAGTTGCGAGATTTGTCCCAAACACACAAGATTCATTACTTGGTAAATAAAGATAAATTACAAGATACGTAGCAAGTTAAATCAAACTTTGTTATAAAAAGCAAACACGAAGATTACACTGAGAACATATTTTTCTTCTAAAACTCTGTTATAATTCGTCCTAAAGTCGAAGAATGGTGTTTTTGACTTTAGCCGAAGAAATGTAACAAAAACTGACATGGTTTTTAAATAAGATATACCCTTGTCAACACATAGAAAAGTTCGCGCGTTTGCGCTTGAAATGTTGATCTGCGAAAACGATTACTTATTTTGGTGGCCAGCCGGTACACACTTTGATTTATCAAGATCAGCAAAAGTGTTCACGTACATGATTGCTATCCTGTGGTACGCGGGCAGCCCACGTGGGCTGCTACAAAAGCCGATACAGATTTGGCCTGGGCCGCTGGTAAAGTCTTTGCGTGTCCCGCCGGCCGCCCATGTGGGCTGCCGGTAAACATCCAAACATTCGAATGTGGCTTGCTGCGCTGGTACTTTTGTGGGCGGCCGGCAGCCCATGTGGCCTGCTGCTGTAGACATTTAGTTGAGTTCTATGGCGCTGAGAGTGTTAATTATAATAAGGACCAATCGCTGAGTTCGAAACAAAAGACTGCGTCGGCTGCCGCCGCCTGTAGCGGGTCAAGCGCGTGATTTTAGTTCCGTTTATTTTTCTCAAAAAAAAATGACAAGCTATATCTTTATTTTGAATTTTAAGTTAAAAAAAAACCATTTTTTTTGCAAAAAATCGTCATTATACTCGATTTCGACTAATTCAGGGATAAGGATTTCAAATTATATATTTATTTTGAGTTTTAAATTAAAAAAAAATTTTTTGCGAAAAATCGTCATTATACTCGATTTCGACTAATTCAGGGATAAGGAATCCAAATTTTATATTTATTTTGAGTTTTAAGAGAAAAAAATATATTTTTTTGCCTAAAATCGTCATTATACTCGTTTTCGACTAATTCAGGGATAAGTATTTCAAATTGTACATTTATTTTGAGTTTTAAGAGAAAAAAAAATATATTTGCTAAAAATCGTCATTATACTCGTTTTCGACTAATTCAGGGATAAGGATTTCAAATTTTATATTTATTTTGAGTTTTAAGTAAAAAAAAAAAATTTTGCGAAAAATCGTTATTATACTCGATTTCGACAAATATAGGGACAAGGATTTCAAATTTTATATTTATTTTGAGTTTTAAGTTAAAAAAATTTTTTTTTTGCGAAAAATCGTCATTATACTCGATTTCGACTAATTCAGGGATAAGGATTTCAAATTTTATATTTATTTTGAGTTTTAAGGTAAAAAAATTTTTTTTTTGCGAAAAATCGTCATTATACTCGATTTCGACTAACTCACGGATAAGGATTTTAAATTTTATATTTATTTTGAGTTTTAACGTAATAAAACATTTTTTGCGAAAAATCGTCATTATACTCGATTTAAACTAATTCAGGGATAAGGGATAAAAAAAACTTTTTTTGCGAAAAATCGTCACTACTTATACTCGATTTCGACTAATTCAGGGATAAGGATTTCAAGATTTAGAAAAACTTTTTTGTTAATATAGTCATCATACTCGATTCCATATTCAATAACATAAAGTATAAAATTGGCCAAAGGTGGTGAGAAAAGTAGAGTATACCCCACGGGAATAAAACTGTTTTTATACTCGTCGACTACAATATTACAATTAGAACTTCATAGATCATTGCACAATATTATACATTTTAAGCTGAACTAAAATTCTATGCTCTATGGAGTAATATAATATTTCATTGTACAACTGCGCGGAGAATCGAAATATCATTCAAAAATAGAACGCCGTAATTTGATGAAAAAAAAAATTAAGTTTAAGGAGACTCATTTTATGAATATTTCAACATTGATAGTGCTTCCCGCGCTTCTGAACGTAAAACCGTCAATGCACTTGTCAAATTGTCTACCTACTTAAACGGTCGTCTGGATACTGGCCATAATCATTAGAAAAAAAACTTAAATTCTCTTGCGTCGTGATTGGTCGAAATTTGACATGATGCCAAAGGCGGGCATGGACTGATAATTTTTTATTCAATCTTAACAGGGCACCGGCCCCGTGGGATTTGTTATTACAAATTTACAATACTTGTGATATTATCGTAAATTTCATAATTATTTAGACTTGTTTTCAATATTCATCAATACCCACGTGATACGTATTGTGATATGTGCAGACCACGTGCTATTAATCACCGTGTAACAACCTACATGCACAAATGAGATCGTTTCAGCGGCAACTTTCTGTTATTTTGTTATTTTCGTGGACTCGTAGAAAAAGTATTGTATACAATAGTTATATAATTAGCTTTTTGAGTCTCGAACCTTACTTAGACCACTCGGCAAGCCTCGTGGTCTAAACGCGGTTCTCGACTAAAAAAGCATTAATTATATAACGATTGTATAAAATACTATTTTGTCTTGGGCGTTCTTAAATCCCTCACTACACTCAGGACTCAGTCTTAATACCCTCGCTTCGCTCAGGAATTAAGTCATTACTCCCTCGCTCCGCTCGGGAGTAAAATTTGGAGTCCATCGTTACGTTCGGGATTCAATATCGCACCCGTGACATAAAACAGTGCTTTATCCCCTTGGTGTATAATCTACTATTAACGATTATAGAATTATCATGTCCGATGTGCGCCCGTAAACGTCAGTTTATAGACTCGACTCGAATTAGAGGATTGGATTGTGTAGCAATTTTTTCCAACAAAAACGTGCTTCGGGCGCCAACGTTTTCCACCCCCTAGACCTTAACCGATTTGTATGATTTTTGGAAATGATGTATCATTAAATACTAGGTTTATACGTTTTGATATTTTGGAAATATTGCATACAATTGAAATCATGACCCTTAAAGTTTCGATTTTTTGACACGAAAACTTGTCCTGGGTTTTTGTTATTATTTCATAAAATAGAAACAATTACGAAAAAAGCAAAAGGTATAAACCTAGTTAAGGATGTGAGGAGGCCAAAATTGTCTCATTCGATAAAGGTTTAAGGGGTGGAAAACGTTGGCGCCCGAAGCACTAATTCCGCTTGAAATTACACTACTGTCTCTATCGCACGCAAGAATATTCCGGAATGCCTGTTTTCGTTCGCACGATAGGTTCACAATAGTCTTAATCAGGGATTAGATAAGTATATCGGCGTCAAACTCGAAGTAATGGTACGAGTACACTACCAATATAAGCTGTGGGATCGTAGATAGAACCGCTGTACTACTACTAAAGGATCTTTTTTGTTTTTTATTTTGTAATTTACTTTACGGACCGGAAAGCGCAGTCCGCTGAATGCGGGTGGCGCAGGACCGGTCACTGTGGCAATTTCTGGGGGAGGACTATGTCCAACAGTGGACGTCTTTCGGGTGATATGATATTATGATGAAGTTTGTCCTTGATTCATTCCCTAACGTAGTGAGCTTTTTTTCTCTAAGGAAATAACCATATTTCGCTATGCCTGTTCGCTTTAAAATCGTTTGTGTATGGACCAATTTGCAACACGTGTCTGCCGTTGCTATTTTTTTTTAATGGAACCCAACGCTCTGATTGGGTGATTTGGCTTTCGATGTGTTTTGTGATTGGTGATTTCAATATGTTGAATTGAAGCATTTGGATTAGTCAAATGTTTCGTAAATCATAATATGTATACATATTATGTATACATATTTTTCCTAGTGCATAAATGTACTAGTATAGATCCGCTTTACAAGTCTAATATGACACACTTTTCGAGCATGAGAATGAGAAGTGAAGAGATGTTTTTGTTATGTGCAAAGTGTCATACATAGGTACGTACACACAGACATTATATAATTCTAGTTAAGAAATTACTTGATATCAATAATAATTATGATTGTTGTTAAATAAATAATCATGTTTGAAACATACGTATGTAGTTTTACTTCAACTTCTCAGACATAGAGCATTTGAAAACTATGTTTATCTACACACATATCATAAATCCTCTAATATGCGTTCGGAAACCGTAGAAAATGACTCTCATTTCAACATTCAATGAATTTATGACAATTTTCTTATCTGTGGCTAAGGCTACAGCAGTAATATAATTTTTTATTTTAATCTCATATATGATGTTAAAATATTAGACGTCAAACAAAACAGTCAAGATTTAAATGTCAAAGTTGACATGTCCCTATTCTAGTATCACTGAAAATTCAAATTCAGTCGATGCGAAATGTCAGCTCGATGTTTTTTTAGTATATATCGCACGAAATTTGAGCTAGAACGACATGATCACATCAGAATAGGGACTCTTTACTTTTTAAAATAACATTCAGGTATCGGTTGCCAGTTCTGATTTCGATATTTCCGCAACCGTGCAAAAAAGGTTGTATTAACACAATTATTGTATTTATTTACTACGGTTTCTGAACCCGTCTTAGAGTAGTTATAATATGTGTGTAGATAAAGTAATGTATGCAACTGTACATAATTAGGCATTAAAACACTCGCGTGACCTTATTATGAAACTCGCCTTCGGCTCGTTTCATAAAACACACTCGTATTTTAATGCCCCTCATTATGTACCAGTTGCATAAACTACTATTAAAACTCGCATACTTGCAACGAACACTATTTACTATACAGAGTGCAAATTGAGAATAAGAATTTTAAGTATTAACATGGGTCCAATACTTAATTGACCGAGTGAAACGAAGGTCTCTGTTTTAGCTTCGGCAAAAATGCTTTCGTATGTCCGGATTTCCGGCTGTTCTCCTCTACAGGTTGCATTTCTTAACCGATTCTCGTGAAATTTTGTGAGCAGGTACGAAAATGAAAAGAAAGTTTTTTGTCGAGTCACTTTTTAGAAATTTAAAAAGAAGAAATTTAAATAGATACTTTAGTTGACTTATTAAAATTTCCTTCGGATTTTTTTTCTGATTATACCTATTTGTGCGCCCGCAAATTTCCTATCTAGATCGATTAAGGATTGCCTGTAGTCGTTTGTTCAGGCAGTCAAATCGTAAGGACCCGATTCTATCCCGGCGTATGACCCCTCCAACTTGATACTCTAGTTGACTTATTAAGATTTTCTTCGGATTTTTTTTCTGACTATACCTATTTGTGCGCCCGCAAATTTCCTATCTAGATCGATTAGAGATTGTCTATAGTCGTTTGTTCAGGCAGTTAAATCGTAAGGACCCGATTCTATCTCGGCGTATGACCCCTCCAACTTAGATACTCTAGTTGACTTATTAAGATTTTCTTCGGATTTTTTTTCTGACTATACCTATTTGTCCGCTCGCTTATTTCGTATCTAGATCGATTAAGTATTGCCTGTAGTCGTTTGTCCAGGCAATTAACAAATATCTACCCATTATAATCGATAAAATCCGCAATAGACATTTTGGGGCGGTAGCGTGAATTTCGCCTCCCTCTTGATTAAATAAAATACTGTCCGGGTCGGGTCCTTACGATATTTGTTGTTGAATTAGCGTGAACTAACGAATATCTACCGATTATAATCGATAAAATCCACAATAGTCATTTTGGGGCGGTTACGTGAAGGTGACCTCCCCCATTTGATTAAAAAAAAATGCTGATCGGCTCGGGTCCTTACGATATTTCTTTGTGAATTTGCGTGAACTAACGAATATCTACAGTTTGCAGGCGTTAAAAAACGCAATAGTCATTTTGGCGCGGTTACGCGAAGTTGACCTCCCCCATTTGATTTTTAAAAAAAATGCTGTTCGGGTCGGGTCCTTACGATATTTCCTGTTGAACTAGCGTGAACTAATGAATATCTATCGATTACATTTAATAAAAACCGGAAAAGAGGTTTTGGGGCGGTAGCGTGAAGCTAGTCCCCTCCATTTTGTTAAAAAAAAAAAACAATCTTTTAGTCGGATCCTAACGTTTTCATATACTGAACTAACGTAACTCACGATGAACTAACGATATAGATATGCCATTTGCGGGCAAAAAGTTTGGGGCGGTCAGCTTCACGGACATCTTGCAGGCCTAGGCCTGCAACTTTGTATGAAATTCCTTTAAAGGCCTCTCGTCTAGTCGCACCCGAAA
Source organism: Cenopis cana (assembly GCA_951800055.1). NCBI lineage: Eukaryota > Metazoa > Arthropoda > Insecta > Lepidoptera > Tortricidae > Cenopis > Cenopis cana. Next base: position 19,071,562 of record OX637471.1, on the reverse strand, counting down.
CGTGACACTTCGCAGCCTATAATAAGGAATATAACCTCAATATTTCATTGCATGTTGAAGAAATAGTTATTTGTTATACAAGGGTGCAAAGTTGTATTTTAACCGCGAGTGTGGAATTGGAGCACGAGCTAGCGAATGGATTCTAGGGTTGAACCACGAGCTAGCGAATGGATTCTATGGTTGAACCACGAGCGAAGCGAGTGGTTCGAAAATCGAATCCTGAGCGAAGCGAGTGGTTCAAAATTAGAATCCTGAGCATACCTTATACCATAACTTTGCAACCGTGTGTAACACAAATCTTTTCACCTCACTAAAGCAAGGAAATAGAAAAAGGAAAAACAAAAGTAAAACAATAAAATAAATTGGGTTTCTTCCAATTTTTCATTTCATTAAAATAGAAAATAAAAACTAAATTTGAACAAAAAAACGCAAAAACAATTAAGCAAAATTCAAAAACAAATGCTAAAGTAAATATATAAAGCAAAATTGCGTGAAAAATGAATTACTTTCAATTCAAATAAAAATATAATTTGAAATCTTTATTAGTCGAAATCGAGTATAATCACGATTTAATGCAAAAAAAATATTTCCAACTTAAAATTCAAAATACTGTTAAATTTGAAATCCCTATCCCTAAATTAGTCGAAATCGAGTATAATGACGATCTCATGCAAAAAAAAATTTTTTTTTGCTTAAAATTCAAAATAGTTATAAAATTTGAAATCCTTATCCTTGAATTAGTCGGAATCGAGTATAATGACGATTTTTTGCAAAAAAAAAATTTTTTTAGCTCAAAATTCAAAATAGTTATAAAATTTGAAATCTTTATCCCTGAATTAGTCGGAATCGAGTATAATGACGATTTTTTGCAAAAAAAATATTTTTTTAGCTCAAAATTCAAAATAGTTATAAAATTTGAAATCCTTATCCTTGAATTAGTCGGAATCGAGTATAATGACGATTTTTTCAAAAAAAATATTTTTTTGCTTCAAATTCAAAATAAATATAAAATTTGAAATCCTTATCCTTGAATTAGTCGGAATCGAGTATAATGACGATTTTTTGAAAAAAAAAAAAATTTTTTTGCTTAAAATTCATAATAAATATAAAATTTGAAATCCTTATCCTTGAATTAGTCGAAATCGAGTATAATGACGATTTTTTGCAAAAAAATATATTTTTTTTGCTTAAAATTCAAAATAATGATAAAATTTGAAATCCTTATCCTTGAATTAGTCGAAATCGAGTATAATGACGATTTTTTGCAAAAAAATATTTTTTTCGACTTAAAAATCAAAATAAATGTAAAATTTGAAATCCCTATCCCTAAATTAGTCGAAATGGAGTATAATGACAATTTTTTGCAAAAAAATATTTTTTTGCTTAAAATTCAAAATAATTATTTAAAAAAAAATAATTCAAAATAAATATAAAATCTGAAATCCAAGGACTGATTTTTTTCACACCACCTGAAAAAAAATCAGATGGGCGAAAATTGTACTGGCTGTTTTGTGTCCACCCACACTAACCGATATCGGATCCGATACGAATCTGACCGATATCGGATCGGATGGTGTGAGCACTAAGCAGTTTTCCATACATTTTTATCGGTAACGAATCCTACACCGATATTGTATCGGATAGTGGGAACACGGCCTTCATGTTATTATGTTAAAAAAGTAACCAAGAACACGTTCGGATTTCAAAATTACTTTGCACACATGTGGATAAAATGCAGTTTTGCTATCTGTTTTTAAAGAATAAAAAAGGGCTTTCCGAGCTAGTGAGGTGAAAAAAATTAAACTTTCTATTTGCCTACCCCGTAGATTTGTAATGCTACTATTAGAGTCAAGTCTAACCTGCCGATGCTGATGAAGCACATGTGCATGATACTAGCGGAACAAGCCAGCACGTCACACGTCACGTACACGTTGCACCACGCCACGCCGAGCGGCCAATAACCTACGAACATTACGCATGAATCGCATGATATATGTTTGTTCATATTACAGAGTACATAACCCGCGTAAGCTGAGAGCGATGTCTGCTCCCGAGCTATGCACCAAAAGGGAATGAAAGGGGGAGTAAATGCTTAGGAGTATTCAATACGAGTATATCCAGTTTTTAGTAAACGGTCACGGTTAGCGTTATCTAAAATGATATAACCGCAAATTCTTACCTAGAAATCCCGGAATTGCCCCCATCGGCATCACGAATAAGCTGACAAGTAAGTCAGCAATAGCTAATGACAACAAGAAGTAATTTGTTAAATTTTGGAGTCTTTTATCTAAACACACTGCTAAGCAAACCAATATATTACCGACACCGCCGGCTATTATGAATATGATCACAAACAGAAAACTCCAATCGTACTCAATTCTTGTATTTGCCTGTACTGAATCGTTTTTAAACCTCCACGCACAATGTAACAGCTCCGAAGAATCATTTACACTGCTGCTTTCATTGCGGAGAGATTCGTTGACATCATAATGAAAACAAGATAATTGATCCCAGTCACAAACTTGAGGCACTGGAAGACTAAGCCATAAGTTCTTTAGTGCACTCTCAAACACAAAGGACAACATGTTTAGTTTGAATTCAACATCGCAGAACGAGTTGTTCCGGTAAATACCCAAACTTTCATTGAAACACCTATTACAAGAATAAGATGTTTCATTTTGGATGTCAATATTTAGGTTGCAAATATAATAATTGTGTATAGTCGGAGATGTAGTTTCTTGACATAGAAATCCGTAGAGCGAGTCCCCGCAAGCTGCGGCGTTTGTGTAACTGCATGTATAATCTTGTATTTCCAAGTTCTCAGTGTAATTCGTCATCCCAATTCATGTATGTCATTCATTCATTGCCACGGTCAGTTTCAGGAAGCATCGCTGCGAGTGATTCGCCTCTGTTATTCTCTATCTGTAATTATTATGTTCTTAAATATATCCAGTTTTAATCTCATAGTAGTATTCGGTGTAATTCGCCTTCCAGATTCATTCATGACGTTCTGCATGATTAGTTTCACCTGTGATTGATTCCCCTCTGTTGTTCCATCTGTAACAATAAGAATAACTTAAACATTTTGAAGTTTAAACGCAAAACACATCAGATGATGATGCCTAGTCACTTTAATCTCTTAACAACCCATTTTGTAAAATTTTGAAGGTCAGGCTTGACTATATGTCGCCAACGAGGCTCACGATTTTTTTTGCGAAATAAAGGATAAATTTGGTCACGCTGAAATAATACGAGTTAGCCGACGTGGTAGAGGTGAGACGTATTTACGGGAACAGGTTTTTGGAATAGGTTTTGGCATGGACGCGTAAGTACGCGATTCCGCTCGCGCGTCTTTTAGCGTATCGAGTACTAGGCGTTCGACGACTCTGAAGACTGGAAACGTCTAAGAGTCTTTATGTTCCGCGCTATTCGTATTCGTCTGCGCGTTCGGATTCTTTCGGGGCACCTCGGGTCGGGGTCGTTTTAGCGCACAAACCAAATATTAAACTAGACCTAAAGAGTGCTCGTACTTCGCGTGCCAAAACCTCATGACGTTGTAAGTGCCAGAAGTCCGTTGCTATACTACAAAATGTGTTATTGCGCTGTAGTTAATTGCAAAAACTTCACATCAAAAGTTAATCGAGTTAAAGCTGACGTTTCTTTTCATAGGCAAGTTAATCTCGTATTAAAATTGGCTTTATTTAATTTATAAACAATTATTTTCAATTTGAAGAGGTGCCCTGTCGTTTCTACTAAGATAATCGAAAACAAAATGTATTTTACTAGGACGCATTTCCATTGCGGCTTCTGTACTAAGCAATACTGAAGGCAGCATTTTATAGCCCGCAATGGATAGTGCAGCTAGCGATACTTTCGTAAAAATCAAGTTGCGTGGTATAAGGGACGACCGGACAGAAAATGAGAATTTCTGTCGATTTAACGAAGTAGTGTTGTGCGCTGCGATTTTTGATGCAGTATCGTTGTAACATTCGATTCTGTTGGATTTTGGTGATAGACTAATAATTGTGTGTTGCGTAGCGTTGCAATTAAGTATCTATAAAGTTTTAGCTTACCTAAGTATCAACTTAGAAATTGTGTAAGTAGGTACTATGTTATTCTTCAATTTAACATAAAGAATATATTACAGTTTTCCAAAAGATCCAGCAATCAATTTTAGGTATTTTAATATGTAACCATAAATAACGAGTATAAAGACTTTAACGGAATTGCTTAGATAAGCAAATGAACCTATTGCAATTTTATTAATTCGCCTTATTCAATTGCGCTTTTTCATTATTCTGTCTATTACATCGAGTGTAGTCGATAAAATAATCGATTCGCCAATATCAACATCAGCCGCGCAGCACCTTTGAATCGATTCAACGCACTTAGTAGTGTTTCACATCACTAAAGTGGTCTTGTGAAGTTGTGACGTCACAGTAGGTACGACGAAATCGGCACGGTTGGTTCTCATACAAATCGAGGTGCTTATTACGTTTATTATATTCCTTCTTCATACACACAGCATGGCTAAAATGATACAATGAGCTAAAATGACACAGCATGGCAACATACCTGAAATCGGGTAGATTTACCCGATTGTAAGCCTTAACTTGATCACCAGAAGGCGCCATGTCCCTTGTCGCAGGTAGCTGCTGTCAGGTTGGCAGCACTAGCAACTTGTCACAGCGTTTTTTGTGTTTACCAACGAAATACGGCTCCTAGTAAAACCTTTTTAAATCATTGGAATGATAACTCAAAAAGTGAAATAAACTTGTTTAAAGTGGTTAAAATCGTTCGATCTAGAAGTGTGATATAATATTTTCGCATATCGTGAAGTTTTATTCGAAAGTATGGCTGCCGAAATCGCTTCGGGGCCGGAAGAAGAAGTAAAAGATCGGCACTCGTCTATGAATTCGGATGGGTCTTCGTCTCGATCCTCGGAGGACGAGACGGAGTCCCCACCCAACAAACGACCGAGGAGATACGCTCGCGGAGAGGTATCACCGGCGTTCGACCCACGTGTCGACGCTCTTGCCGGTCAAGTAAGTTATCTTTCCAATTTACTAATGCAAATGCAACAACCAAGCAGTCAAGTTGATTTCCAACAGCCCTCTACGAGTCGCGATGCCCGCTTGGACTCGGAACCATTCCTTACTCCACCGGCGACACACAAATCCTTTGTTGTTGATGTCGGTGAGTTTGCTACAGAGACAAAAGGCAATAAAATTGTCGCGGAGGCAAATATTGACCGTCTAAAACAGTTGGACAAGTTGCATAGGTTCAATTCTCAAGCCTGGCAAACTATTAGGTACAAAAGCCTATTGAATTCAGTTTCGGCTACTCCGGGGTTTGTTGAACTAAAGATTAATGAGGAGCTTACACATTTAAATAGAGGAACAGACTATTTAGCTCCCACTGAACACTTATTAGCCGGTGTATGCAATGCAGTGCTCCAACAAAAAGAACACTTAAGGACTGGGTTACAGGATTTAGTAGATTGGGCCTCAGCTAATGAGAATTCCTTAAATGCAAGTAACCTTTTTGATAAAGTTTCCACCCTTTTTGGGCGAGAGTCAGCAGTTAATAAAACTTCAGAGCTAATAATGCAGATACTATGTGGAAAACGCACTGAATGTATTGAAGTAAGACGTCATCGACTTCTTAAGGAAGTTACAAATTCGAACTTAAAAGCTAGCCTGGCAAATATTCCTCCAAGCAACGGGTTCTTGTTTAGCAGAGAGGCTCTAATGCCTTTAATGCAGTCACTGGGAGGCACACAGGTGTGGCTAAATACACCTACATATATAAAAGAAAAAGAGAAGAAAGCAATAGCTAGCTCAAGCACATACAAAGGTCGTGAAGGGTCAGGAAGACACCAGGATGAGTCCAGAGGGAAGTTAAGATCTCAAAACTAGAATCATGATCATACTTACTATAAATCAGAGAAGAAAAACAAATCTAACAAGAAGAGATTTAATAAGCAAAACAAGTCATTTCGCCCCAATGCCGGTCAAAATAAATGACTGTTCCAAGAAAGTACAGCAGTTTCAGGGGAATGCCTTCAGTTATTTCAGAAAGAGTGGATCCAATCAAAGGCCAATCATTTTCTATTTAAAACCATAACTGGCCACCGAATTCCTTTCGACAAGAAGCCACTCCTATTTTACCCAACTTACTCCATGCAAAGGATGTATGCCACCACAGTAACACCAGAAATGACAAGACAAATATTGAAGCTAAAGGAACAGAATTTTCTCGAAAAACCATTAGAAAGGACACCGGGCCATTTTTCAAAAATGTTTCTTGTGAAGAAAGCAGATGGTGGGACTCGTCCCATATTCGACCTCGGGCACCTGAACTTATATATAAAAACGAAACGTTTCAAACTAATTTCTCAGACAACAGTAAAAGAGTTTCTACAAATACAGGACTGGATGATAAAAATAGATTTATCCCAAGCATACTTCCATATCCCAATCTCGGAGATACACAGAAGGTTCTTACGAATCATTTACAACGGGGAAATACTACAACTAACCTCTCTACCCTTCGGGCTGTCATCTGCTCCACAAACATTTGCAGCAGTCACAAACTGGACCGCGGAGGTCCTACGAGCTCGAGGTTTCAGAATCCTTGTATACCTGGACGATTAACTTTTGGTGAATCAAGACCGTTCCACATTGAAAACTCAGGCTGCGGAAGCAGTACAGTTTTTGGAACACCTAGGATGGCACCTCAATTATTCCAAGTCAATCTTGGAACCAACACAATCCCTAGTGTACTTGGGTCTAGAATGGGACACGCACAAGGATGTAATCAAACTTCCCGAGGTGAAAATTTTAACAATTCAAAAATGTCTGACAACTTTTCTACAAAGAAGTCGCAGCACCCTAAGAGAGATGCAACAACTCTTGGGACATCTAAATTTTGCAAATTTAATAATTCCTCAGGGACAGCTGCACTGTCGGAGACTTCAGATGTTTGTGAGGCGGTTCAAAGTAAACAATCCGAGACTGAAAAAGTCTATCCCACCACCAGCTCTCGGAGAGATTCGATGGTGGCAGACAGCCTTAGTAGAGAACAACTCTACCCCAATACACATGAAGCCAGTGACTCATTTTCTCACCACAGACGCAGCGGATGCTGGATGGGGAGCTCAATTGAGTGGCAAAAATCTATCAGGGACATGGTTACCCCATCAGAAATCATGGCACTCAAACATGAAAGAGATGTATGCTGTATACGCAGCAATACACAGTCAACAGGACAAGTTACACGAGGCTCACATTCTAGTACAATCCGACAATCGGACCCTAGTGGCCCATATAAGAAAAGAAGGAGGGACCAGGTCACTTCATCTCTTGAATCTGACATGCAGACTTCTACAGTTAACCAGTCAACTAAAAGTAACGTTGTCAGCTTGCTATCTCCCTGGGAGATTCAACAACATAGCGGACCGGTTGTCACGAAGACGTCCGCTTCCAGAGTGGCATCTGCTCCCCGAGGTCACGGAGGTATTGTTCAAAAAGTGGGGAATGCCAGAAATAGACCTATTCGCCTCATACGAAACAGCCGTGGTATCAGAATACGTAAGCTTGGATTCGAGAGATGGTTTGGCAAAGTTTTGCAACGCTTTCAGTCAACCTTGGCATTACCATCTAGCCTGGATCTTTCCTCCGCCAAATCTAATCCCACATGTACTTCGCCACCTGAACAATGCGACAGGCAGGTTCATCCTAATAGCACCAACTTGGAACCAATGCTTTTGGAAACCAGATCTATTGACAAGAGCATTGGAGGAGCCACTCCCAATATACAACCTACGGAAGGTTCTAGTGGATCAGACTACGGGTCTCAATCCGCCTCAGGTGGACCAATTGGATTTACAGGCATGGCTGATTGGGGGTGGAGTGGTGCTATAATCACCTGGAAAGATGAAGAAAAACAACTGCTACAGCGTAGTTGGAGGCCTTCAACTTTAGCTACTTACACTCCAGCCATACGAAGATGGATTACTTGGTGTAGTAATAATAATATTGATAGCAAAAATCCTAGAGGACAAGATATTGCAAAGTTTTTAGCTAATTTATATCTGGAACACAGACTTGCTTATAATACAGTATTGCTACACAAATCAGCCATAACTACATACAGTGGCAATGCAACTCAGATGACAAATAACTTTCTAATCAAACAAATATTAAAAGCTATTTCAAATGCACAACCAATATCACAAAAAGCACCAATTTGGGACACTAAATTAGTTTATGATTGGCTGATATCTACACCCATAAAGGACACCTTATTTGACATAGCCCGAAGAACTTCAATTATTCTATTATTAGCATCCGGACGCAGAATACATGATCTGACCTTATTACATATATCACCAGATAGCTATATAGAAGCTGAAACAAGTGTGACATTATGGCCATCGTTTGGTTCTAAAACTGACAACTCTAGATATAGACAGTCAGGCTGGTATTTATCTGCACACCCAATTAAAGCAATTTGCCCTGTAGAACACATAAAGAGACTTATTACCATGTCAAGAACTAGAAGGCAAGATGCAGAAAATTTAAATCAATTATTTATCACTGTCACAGGAGTAGTGAAATCTGCTAGCCGAATGGTTATAAGTGGATGGATAAGGTCAATTCTAAAGGAAGCAAACATTGATGCGTCACCAGGCAGCATAAGATCAGCAGTGGCCTCAAAAGGCTAGCTAGAGAACAGATTTATTGATGAAATTCTGGAGAGAGGAAATTGGAGATGTTTTAAAACTTCTAGGAATCATTATTATCGTTCAGTTGAGAGACAGGAAAATGTGCAAAGTACAGATCTGTTGCATAATCATTTTGCAAATGTTTAATTTTAGTTGATTTTAATGAGTAGAACTCATATTATTTTACGTTACTTAAGAGCCAAGTCAGCTCAATGATAATTATTTTCAATTTTATTTATTTTTTAACATACAAGATCTCATTTTATATTATGTTTGAGCCAAGTCAGCTCAGTAATAATTATTAGAATATTTGATTATATTATTATTTATATTTGACATGTTTGACTTCAGCAATATGTGTAATTAATATATGAATTTAATGATTAGATTATAATGAATATTTGCACGCCTACACCGGCTGAATACATGACACTATACATAATATTGTAACATCCCTTTCAATACTGTGTTCTATGCAAATCAATATTTGATTTGATTGATTGATTGAAACCTTGTGTGTAATTCGTGATGTTAACTGTACGCGAGTGTTATTAATTTGGTGACTTATAAACGTGTTAAATTAAACGTGTGTTGCGAGTGATGTTTGTGTTTATTTTATTAATTCACTGCACAACCGAAGTACTGCGAATAAAAAGTCGCACTAGTTCGGTCAACCGGACTAGCAACCGAACTACTGCGAATAAAGGCATATTTACTCATGGTGAAACGCCCATAAGCTGGGAGGCCAAAAAACAGAGAACCGTGGCACTGAGCACAGCTGAGGCGGAGTACATGGCTCTAACGGAAGCTTCAAAAGAAGCCATATACTAAAATCATATAATAGATATCTACAATGACAATCAAGCGGCTCAAAAGTTGGTCAAAAACCCAATCATAAGCACGAAGTCAAAACATATCAGCATACGGGAACATTTCATAAGAGATGCAATAAGAGATGGACATGTCGATGTGAAATACCGTCCAACTGAAACTATGGAAGCTGATCTTATTATGACCAAAGCTTTACCTGCCCCGAAGCTTAATAGACTGAGGACTAGTATAAACGTAATCTCGTAAGGAGGAGTGTTGAAGAAACTTTTTAGTTCACGACACTACTGGCCTATAATATCTAATGTCATTTATGATTGATTCTTGATTTCTTATTGTGTCAACAAAAGATAATAAAATAAATGCATTGTATTCAACATTAATATTTCATTAAATAAAACTACCGACTGCAGCGTCCAAAAGCATTTACTGTCACTTACGTAAACAAAAACACCGATACTGTCAAAACCGCTTTTCTTGAAATGAAACAGGCATAATCGTGAGGTGAGATTAACTCGATGTTCACGCGGCTTAAAGAACAATATCCCTCGATAGTTTGTGTGATGTGCAGCTGCCACTTAATTCATTTAGCAGCATCAAAGGCCTACCTAAAGCTACCTAAATCTGTCGAGGATCTTTTAAGAAACGTTGGAGCTTATTTCAGTCGTAGTGCCGCTAGAATAAAAAAGCTGCAAGAGATGCAGGAGTTCTTTAAAGTGGATATCCATTAAATATTAACAGTAGCTACCACAAGATGGCAAAGCAATGTGTGGACAGAGTTTAAGAACAATATGATGTTCTAATAAACTATGTATTTTAGGATGGAGACATTCGATGACCCATCGCGAATCAATGACGACATAAATAATTCCCTCAACAACAAGTTTTCCAAAATATACTTTGGAATTTATTTCGTATGTTTTGGGCCTTCTTACAGATTTGATCCCCTCCCCTCTATTGCACAAACTGAAGCCATCCGTTGACTACCTTGTTCAAACAATCACTATCAACTACATGCAGCTAAATGAATGTAAAAATAAAACGAAAGAAAACATAGAATATAGTAACCCTCGACACTTTTTACCCTTAAGGCGCGCATAGATGTCGACGACCTTGAGCGTGGCATCCCCCGCCACAACATCCAACAATAATCTATTTATTAATTGACGTTTCATGTCAAAAAATACTGCACTTCATGGACTTTATTAGTTTATGTCAATTCGGTGACATGTAAACTTTGGATTATATATGTGGCCGTCAATGTCTGAAGGGTCCTTATGGCAGGTATTGAGTTACATACGGATCTATAATCTACAATACATAGGCTACCAAAAACAATAAAACCATGTCTCTAAGTACCATCTTTTTTTTTTAAATAGTCAAAGTTACGCAACCCAAAAATGCAAGAAATAACTAAGACAAGTTTAAAACTCATTTAAAGTATGTTCCCGTGGGAAGTTACATAGATGATGTTAGATTCTGAATCCTGAGGTTCTCTTCTATATGAAACAATCAAAGATTTTATCTACACACATATCATAAATCCTCTAATATGCGTAACCTGGTAAAAGTCGCGGGGATCCGTTGGATGCGGGCAGCCCATGACCGATCGTTGTGGCGCTCTCTGGGGGAGGCCTATGTCCAGCAGTGGACGTCGTTCAGCTGATTATGATGATGATGATGATCAGGCTTTCCCTTATATCTCATTCCTCATCCTGTCCATTTTTGTCACACCACACATCCATCTCAACATTCTCATCTCTGTAATATGCATTCACGTTTCATCCGTCACCTTTGAGGCCCAACATTCCAATCCATACGTGTATACATGACGTCTAATAATGGTCTTATAGATTTCAAATCCAAAGCAAAATTTTTTTTTTTTTTTAAATTTTGGTATTGTTTTATTGTTTTTGCTGCCCAGGAATCCTTGACCGAAATAATGAGACAGGAAGCAAATGGTCCACCGGAATTGGAAATAAACAACTTTTTGAAATCTTGTTTAGCTTTTTATATTGAACTTATCAAACAGATTACAATCAGATTCAACTTCCGAGACCCGATTTTTGATATAGTGGCTATAGTAGATCCCAAAAACGCTCAAAAAATGAATATGCAAAGCCTCACACAAGTGCTGAACCGATTTCCAATGCTTAACCCTTGTTTGCATGATTTTTTATTTATTTTTGAAATAAATCACGATAATGTCAGTTGACCTCCACATTACGGTAAAAATATAAAAAAATATATGAGGTAAGTTTTACATAATATCTCTACTTTTTCATATGATGGAAATTTCCATCATTATGCAAACTCTGACCTTAAGCACAGTACAATAGGTAGGTACTAAATAAATTAAACAGTTGTTATGTAATTATTCTTATTTATATTATAAAAAAGCTACAAAATATTTGTTCTTCGTGATATTTCAGGAAACAGTTGTTGTTTTTATTAAGACATAAATTTACCACTACTACGCTATTTATCACTTGGCCATTACTAATAAATTATTCGCCATACTTTATGAGTGACATTGTTGCATAATGATGGAAATTTCCATCACTTACTTTCGAGTTACTTTACTTCCAATTTCGTAAATATATGCACAAAAAGTAACATAATATTAAATTACATACATTGTTCATGGACACATGAATTATTCCGCAAATACCAATATTTTCGTAGTACTATCGTTCAAAATCCAGAGTAACAAGGTCAACAATTTTCGTATATGGCGCGAAACGGTGAGCCCCAAAAAAAGTTCCAATGTCAAAATTCTGTTATTTTTTTAAAATCACAAGTACGTTCCATTTCAAGCTATACTGTTGTTGAAACATAAAAGTCTTAAAATAAATATGAATCACCCGGAAAACTACCTTTAATTAACAGGACAATGTTATGATGGAAATTTACATCACCATGCAAAGAAGGGTTAAAGGAAATGACTTAAAGATATGCAAGATCTGGAACAAGAATGGATGGAGCACTCACTGCTTGACCAAACTGAACATGACATTGTTGGTCACCCCATATAGCTGAAGTGAGCCAAAAAATCTTTAAATCGCTTCACTCTTTAAGGCGTCTGCAGAATTTTCTCCCCCTACATACCAAGCTAACTATCTCTTTTGCTTCCTCTTCTGGACTATGGTGATATTGCGTTTCTAGATATCACTAGAGGAACTACTTGATAAGTTGGAACGTTTGAAAAATGTATGCATCCGATACATATTTGAGACGGTCCATCACAAAAGGGTCCTTATGGCACTTTCTAGTTTAGTAAAAAAGGGCCCTTAGCGGAGCGCAGATAATAAAATGATATAAAATAACTTATTCTAATTACTTCTAACCATTTTCTGTATTATTTATTTGCCTTTTCTGTTTACTGGATTAGGTGGTACACGTTACAAATATCTATTTCTAGTCTCAAGTCAAGGAAGTTCTAGTCGTGCATGACCGTTGCATTTTTTTTTGTTTTTTATTACATTTCCTATTGAATTGTATTATTAGAGTTTCGTAGCCAAAATGGTGAAAACGGAACCCTTATAGTTTCATCATGTCTGCCCGTCCGACCGTCCGTACGTGCGTCCGTCCGTCCGTGCGTCCGTGCGTCAGTCCGTCCGTGCGTTCGTCCGTCCGCCCGTATGTCACAGCCGACTATAAGCTCTCCAATTATTAAAACATATGGTAGGAAAGTATTATTCTATGAATTGCTACATAATAGTAACGTAAACTTAAACAAAAAATAGGTAGTGTCCCCCCCCCCCCACCCTCTAATTTCTATATGTATGAAAGTTCTGAAAAATAAATGAGGTGGTGTACAGTCACCAGCATTAATATCTGCCAAAACAATGGTGGCATTTAAATATCCGACACAGCTCCATTTGTAGGGCCGTAAGGAAGGACGGGTCGTGTGGCTGTATTACTTTCTTTGTATGGAAAGGTACTTTACTGTATAAATTTTAACTGTTATATTTTATTTTTAGTATGAAACGACACTCGTAATGTTCAGTGAAAAGTCTAGCGCCTGCCGTTTTTCTTAAGGCAATTCCTCTCGTCGGTCAATCGGTTCGTTCGGCGTTTAGTGACAGGCTTTTGTTGTTAGTTTTTGGCGGGCTTATACATTGTTTTTGTATGTGTTTGCTAGCCTCCTTGCACATCCGTTACCGCTGGCTGAACGATGGTCAGTTAGATTTGAAAATAGACTCCACATTTCGAAATTTGAATAGTGTTCCTTGTCAAGTAATAAAACAAATCCAGGCATTCCAGCTCATGAAGTCAAGCCGTTGAGACGTTTGTGTGCTCGAAGAGAATTTTCTAAAGTTGAAGTCTGAAGTGATCAGTGCTCGGCTTACAATTCTTTGCTAGTGCGAAGCTGTCGTGTCTCAAGGTCTAGGCGTAGTTTGCGCCCAGTTATCAGTGCTCAGCTTTAATATTCATTGGCTAGAGCGAAGCCACCGTGCTCAAGTCGAGGCATATGCGGCGACTGCTTTAGTAACGCCGACGGTGTATATCGGTTGTCCGATTTGTGTTTGGCCAAGCTATCGTTTGGGTAAATTTTCCTCGTGTGAATGTAGCCTAAATTTTTCTTTACTCTTTTTTCCCCTCGATTCGTAGTATTGACCCTGTATATCATTGTTTTAGCCAACCCCTACGGGTCTGAGATTTTCTCCTCGTGAAGGGGCGTATCATAAGTACATGGTAGAGGTTAAAATCCCGTCAACTTAAGTCGTTCTCCAGTGCAGCGAAGAGTTTGGAGCGTCGGCATTCCCAGGATCACGGCATTTAACTTCTTTTAACCGATAAATTTAACATTGTGATATTTTGAACAATTTGAACTTGCAATTACGTGGTATTTAGCGTATCCCGGTTATTACTAAAGATACATACAGCTCTGCTGATAAATAGTAAGCTTTTATCGGCCTATCCAAAATATGCGTACGGACCTTCCAATTGTTATACCACTGGCCGAGGAGTCTGCAACCTTTGAATCCTCCTTGACTTTGTGCTGATCGTTTCACTTTAGAATCCCCTAAATTTCAAAAGGCAAAAACTCGCCACCGTGATCTCTTTCGCGAATCCTTTTGGTCAATTATCCTTCCTATCATCACCATTCATTTCATTCATACGTCATTGGTTCACCTACTCCGTTCTATAGTGGGTTCCGTGGATTAAGACGTGGCTATCCCCCACGTATGCGTTTTCTGGTGCGATATAACTTTAAATTTTATTGACGTTTTAATCAACCGTACTGTTCTCGGTAACCTTTCAGTGTACTGAATCTTATAAGGCACGTTTGTTGTCTACGTTAGCTATGTATCTGGTGTGTTAACGGTAAAATTGGAGTGTATTTCATGTTATTATCCTTACGCGAGTGTTTCATTTGGTGTAATCTATATAATAAATCTCTAAAATTCCAGCCAGTATAATAGGATACCGTTTTTCGTCACGGCTAATCTCAGAATCCGCTGCATCGATTTAAACAATTTTTGGTATACATGTATACTTTTATCCCCGCCTCTTGTTAGGATAGTTTTTATCCGCCCGCGGCAGTGAATTAATTATTCGAAATATGCGACCTTTGTGATATAAAGTTATATTTCTTTAAATGCTCATCGCTGATATTGCTGTCACTGCTGTCAGCAGTCTGACGTAACGTCATTCTCATTTGTCAAAATGACATCATTCCTGGTACATTTATTTATCTGCAAACATGATCTTTAGAATAAGTCAACAAATTAGTAAAAACCTAATCTCAGTATGAATCAGTTATAGTATTAATTTTAAGTTTGTTTTTCAGTAAATATTTGTATTATTTAATAAGTAAAACTTATGAAGTAACGTAAAGAAAATGTTAGATATTTCTAACCTGTTAAAGAGAAAGCGAGGTATCGGAACGTAACTGATCTGACATGACATGTACATGACACACTTCGCTATGCGTGTTCAAATATTCGTGTTGCATCTCTTTCTCTAATATCGCAAAAGAAAGGGAGAAGAATACGCAACGCGAATACGCGTAGCGAAGTGTGGTAGCGCCATAATGTATGTATGTTACCGGTTGCGATAGACGTCGACGACGAGCGACGACAATAAGTACGAGTAAAATAATCATTTCTATTTAACAAATCGCTTTGAAGTGAAGAGAAGACATAGGTAGTGATTATAATTATGATACGTGATGTGATACAACTGGATACAACATCGCATAGTCAACGTGGACCGTCGCTGACGGCGAAATACCTACTGGCAAAATGCACATTATGCGAAACAACAATGGTTTCAGTGTAGAAGTACTATGATTGAATATGATTATAAACATGATTACAAACTAACTACGCTGGCTCCTTAAACCCAAAGAACTTCTATCTCCAAGGAACTGTGGTTAAAATATGTGAATTAAATAATACAAATAAGAAATCAACAATATACTTTAAGTAAACATATATGTAAAATGGAAATGAGCTGGTTATGTGGCTAAACTCCAAGACGAAAGGTGTACACTTCAAACAACAACTTGGAAAGGACTAACGGGAGCTAGGAAGAAGGGCTGACCACTAGCACAGTGGTCTGACGAGATTGCAGAGCTAGCGGGGTCCAACTAGGTGTGGAAGGCCCAAGATAGAGATCATTGGCATTCACTGGAAGAGGCCTTTACCTCTTAAGAGGGTTCAATTAATGGAGGAATCAATTAATAGTACATTACTTACCAAGGGCGATAAAACAAAGAATGTCTCAGATCGCAGGTATTTTACGCCCGAGCCGAAGGCAAGGGCGATAAATATGCGATCTGAGGCTTTCTTTATTATCGCCCGTGGTAAGTACAAAATTTTATGTCACCCCCTGGCCAGGAAGTGGGTTTATTCGCGCGCGGAGCGTGCGATAATGGCCACTTTATGGCCAGGTGTGACATAAATACATTTTTATATATGTAAATAAAGGTACCGACCAAGCTACACTCGCCACGAGTAATGACCGAGATGAGGTAACCAGATTTCAAACGGGGCGTTACATTAGTTCCTCGGAAGCAGCATGGAGAATATTCAGTTTTCCGATTTTCGAAAGATTTCCACCTGTAATACATCTGGATGTTCACGTAGAAGGAGGACAACGTATTTATTTCAATACAAATAATGTAATGGAACGGCTTGAGAATCCGCGGCAAACCACATTAATGGCATTTTTTACGTTATGTGAGTCGGACGACTTTGCAAAAACTTTGCTTTACAACGAAGTCCCTGAATATTATACGTATAATAAACAACAAAGACAGTTTGTGCGCCGTCGACGTGGAACGCCTGTGGCAGAATTTCCGGACGTTATGAGAGAACACGTCATTGGAAGAGTGTATACCGTTCACCCTAACAACGCAGAATGTTTTTATGTGCGACTGCTCTTACACAATGTCCGAGGACCAATATCTTTTACAAATTTAAAAACATTCAACGGTGTTGAATATCCGACATTCCAGGCCGCGTGTCGAGCCCGCGGACTCCTAGATGACGACCAACAGTGGGATGAAACCCTCGCGGAAGCGTCGCTTGGCGATAGCCCTCATCGTCTCCGACATCTTTTTGCCGTAATGTTGGTGTTCTGCGGAAAGTCCGACGCCAATCAACTTTGGCTAAGGTACCAATACCAACACAATCTAGCTGAAGACTATTTACGGACATCTCCTGAACCTGATCATGAGCTTCATGAGCGTATGCGTAACACGAATTTAAACCGCTGTTTGTGTAAATTACAAGAAATTGTCACGTCTATTGGCGGTCACGCATTTTCATACTACGGTTTGCCTGAGCCCCTTATGGATGAAACAAATAGTACTAGGGAATACGCAACCGAAATTAATTATAGTTTCAGAGAGCTCGCTGCCACCCTTGAGAGGGTATCAAATCTAACCTCGGAACAAAAAGCAATTTTCGACCAAATACACCGAAGTGTTTTAAACGAAACTGGAGGACTGTATTTTTTGGATGCCCCCGGAGGCACAGGAAAAACTTATTTGACAAAACTTATCCTTGCGCAGGTTTGAATCCAGAATAAGATAGCCTTGGCTGTGGCGTCATCTGGAATTGCGGCTACTTTGTTGCCTGGAGGAAAAACAGCGCACTCCATGCTGAAAATCCCTATACAGTTAGACATATGTGAAACTCCCGTCTGCGATATTTCACGTAACAGTGAAAAGGCAAAATTATTACGTGACGCTGTTCTGATTGTATGGGATGAATGCACAATGGCTCATCGCAAAGCCATTGAAGCTGTGAACCGAACCTTGAAAGATATTCGCCAAACCGACCAACTCATGGGCGGTATCACTATGCTCTTCTGTGGTGATTTTAGGCAAACATTACCAGTTGTAACCCGAGGAATGAGAGCAGATGAAGTCAATGCTTGCCTGAAAAGATCTAACCTGTGGCCTTTCGTTAGAAAGATAAATTTAACAACCAACATACGAGCTCAGATAGGGGGAAATGAAAACGCACAACAGTTCTCTGATTTACTTTTAAGCATAGGTGAAGGTAGATACCCGGTGGTCGAAGGCAAAATAACTCTAACAAACGAGGTATGCCATTTGTTAAACAGCCTTCAAGACGTAATTTCATCAGTGTATGGCGACCCAGCTGAAATCATTAATCAAGATAACAGCTGGCTTTGTGAGCGTGCCATCCTTACGCCTCGGAATGACCAAGCCACAACAATTAATTCTAATATCATGGACAGAGTTGAAGGGCAAATTCACGTATATACCTCAGTAAACAGAGTTATGGATCAAGAAGAGGCTACAACGTACCCGATAGAATTTTTAAATTCATTATCAGCGTCCGGTCTTCCAGCACATGAAATAAAACTCAAAATAGGGGTACCTATCATTTTAATGCGAAATTTAAGCCCCCCAAAACTCTGCAACGGCACGCGTCTAAAAGTGGTTGCCTTACAGAGGAACATGATCGAAGCAGAAATACTTACTGGTTGTGGTACAGGGGAACGCGTTTTTATTCCGCGTATACCATTAATTCCCAGTAATTATCTATTTCAATTTAAACGGATTCAACTGCCAATAAGTGTTGCTTTTGCCATGACAATTAACAAGGCTCAGGGCCAAACGTTACGCAAAGCTGGTAGATCTCACTAGCAGCTGCTTCTCACACGGCCAACTCTATGTTGCGCTCTCTCGAGTCAGCGATGCCGCTGATGTATTTGTTTGCGCACCTGATAATAAAACTTCTAACATAGTTTATCAAGAAGTCTTGTATTAAATACTTTATGCCATATTATCCCAGCGAACTTTGCTTAGAATCATATAAAATAAATAAAAATAAATAAAAATAGCCTTTAATTCTCTGACGTTTTGACACTTAAGTAATATAAACTAAAATAACTGGTTAAATCTTCTTTCTTCTTAAATACTATTTTAAAAACGAAGTTACGAATTACTTATTGCAATTTATATCGTCAGGCTGTCTTTTGACATAGGCCTCCTCTAGTTCTCTCCATCTCTCCCTGTTTCTAGCAGTCCTTCTCCACTGTTTAGGCAAGTCATCCTCCCATCGCTTCAATGGTCTTCCTTTTTTTCTTTTTTCTCCCCTTGGGTACCAATCCGTTATATCCCTTGTCCATTTTCCATTGCTGTCTCTCATCATATGACCAGTCCATTTCCATTTCAACTGTCTTATTTTAAACGTTACATCATTAACTTTGGTGATATTCCTCATTTTAGTAAGCCTCCATTTGTCCTGTTTTTTGATGTTAAGCATGCTTCGTTCCATCCCATGTTGACAGACCTTAATTTTTTGCTCATGTATTTTTGTCAGTGACCACGTTTGGCATCCGTAAGTCATACATGGCAGGATACACATATTAAACACTTTGCATTTCTCTTTCATTGGTATCTTATCGTTTTTCATTATTTCTTTTAAAGACCAATATCGGTTCCACGAGTTTGTAATTCTTCGGTCTATTTCCTTTTTCATTTGTTCGACTGGTGATATCACTTGACCAAGATAAATGTACTCATCTACGTATTCTATTTCTTTGTTGTCAATGTTTATCTTTACTTTGTTCTTATTTGTCATCACCTTAGTTTTTTGCGTATTCAATGTTAACCCACATTTTCTACTTTCTATTGTCAGGTCTTGCAGCATAATTAAGAGTGATTCCGGGGTTTCGCTAAACAATACGACATCATCTGCAAATCTTAGGTGGTTGAGTTTAACTCCATTTATATTTAACCCATGATTGCCCCAGTCTAAGTTTCGAAATATGTTTTCTAATACTGCTGAGAACAGCTTTGGCGATATATAGTAGGTATGAATCCTTAAGTGGGAGTTACAAGTCGTGATAAAGTTTGGCCTCACGATGGAAACTGTTCCTTAGGCTACTTGTAACTTATACTGAGCGAGGCCAAACTATCCACGCAAAAAATTCAAAATGGCGGCTATTTTAGTTTCCAAATTTTTTTATTTTTTTTAGAACTCAAAAATGCTTCGTGCTACACAAAAACTTTGTATGAGAATTATGTTTTGCATAAATTTATCTATAACTTTGGTTATTATCATTTTCTCGATATATCTAATAGTTCATGAGAAAAATGGTGTTCAATATTGCGTTTCTTGTTAAAACACTGTTAGTCAAAAGGCTTAGCAAAATCAAACTGCATCGTATGCAGAACTCAATCCATTTTCTCCAGTGATACTAGGAACCAATACAAAGGATTTCATCCGGCGAAATGAAAATTTCATCGACGGGAATTCAAAATGGCGGTCATTTACCAAAGGGGGAGCCGCATTTTTTAAAAAGTGTATAATTTCAAAACGGCATTTGCTATTTAAGTAATATAGGTATCAATCGATTGGTATTGACACCATTAATTCAAATAAGAAAAATACCATGTAAAAAATTAAAGATGGCGGCCACCTATAACAAAATTGTAAAATTTTCATTCTTCTTTTTTTCGTTATATTAAAAATAACAACTAAATGTCCAATGATATAGTCAATTTATATATTTACATAAATTCTCATAGTATTATCTACGCGACAAAACAAAAATTATGACAATCGGTCGATTCGTTTTTGAAGTATACGAATTATAAACGAGCCTCGGCGACTGTGTCATAGTAGTTATAGAAACAAACTGCACTTTTGTCATGAAAGCAAGTCGCTTTTGCACAATGGAATTAGTGAAGAGACCAAACTTGATTATTTTTTCGATAATATCTAGTAACCGAGACTACGCCACTTCAAAATTATAAGTCTAAAACGTTCTACTAAGTTAAAAGGTAGACAGATTTGGACAATAAATGTGGCAATCAATAGAGAAAAATGTTGTTAAACGTAAAAAAAATTACGCTTTTTGTTACAAAACGTAAGAATTTTTTTTTTTCTGTGTTTAGCAATAAACTTTTTTTTTTAATATTTATACTCAGTAAAATCCTACACTTTGTTTTTTCTGCGTGTAAGAACATTTTAATCTATAGTACATTGTGCATTTAGGGAGGTAAGGAGGTTATTACTAACGAAAGTCTAATGGAATTACTTTTATTGACTTGAGTTGTAATAACCCTTACCATACATACATACTTCCCGTATCCCATTGGAGTAGGCAGAGACCAAAGAACAGAGAGGCAGAGTTCTTATTCAAAGAACGCCAAGTACTACGGTCCTTACATACATCTCTTGCTGCAGTCACATCCATACATCTCCTCATACAATCTCGTCGGTTGCGGGAACCCTTACCACCCGTGATACAAATATATTATATTACTTACACTTTATCATGGCTTATAACTCTCAAAGTTGTTTTTTTTTATATTGGGGAAACTTTCTGTAGTGTGATTGTTTTTGGAAAAAAATATTCTTTTAAGGTTCAAAAAATATATAAGTTATGAATATAAGTACTTATAGGGTATGAATATCAAAAGTTTATTGCAAAAAAAGGTTTTTTTTTCTTAAGTTATGTTAAATAAAATCACAGCGTTATTTTTTATGTTGAACCACATTTTCCTGTATCCAATCTGGCCACCTTTTAACTTAGTAGAACGTTTTAGACTTATAATTTCGAAGTGGCGTAGTCTCGGTTACTGACGAGTGAAAATTAGATATTATCGAAAAAATAATCAAGTTTGGTCTCTTCACTAATACCATTGTGCAAAAGCGACTTGCTTTCATTACAAAAGTGCAGTTTGTTTCCAAAACTACTATGACACAGTCGCCGAGGCTCGTTTGTAATTCGTTTAGTTCAAAAACTAATCGACGGATTGTCATAATTTTTGTTTTGTTGCGTAGATAATACTATGAGAATTTATGTAAATATATAAATTGACTATATCATTGGACATTTAGTTGTTATTTTTAATATAACGAAAAAAAGATGAATGAAAATTTTACAATTTTGTTATAGGTGGCCGCCATCTTTAATTTTTTACATGGTATTTTTCTTATTTGAATTAATGGTGTCAATACCAATCGATTGATACCTATATTACTTAAATAGCAAATGCCGTTTTGAAATTATACACTTTTTAAAAAATGCGGCTCCCCCTTTGGTAAATGACCGCCATTTTGAATTCCCGTCGAAGAAATTTTCATTTCGCCGGATGAAATCCTTTGTATTGGTTCCTAGTATCACTGGAGAAAATGGATTGAGTTCTGCATACGATGCAGTTTGATTTTGCTAAGCCTTTTGACTAACAGTGTTTTAACAAGAAACGCAATATTGAACACCATTTTTCTCATGAACTATTAGATATATCGAGAAAATGATAATAACCAAAGTTATAGATAAATTTATGCGAAACATAATTCT
Source organism: Cenopis cana (assembly GCA_951800055.1). Classification (NCBI taxonomy): domain Eukaryota; kingdom Metazoa; phylum Arthropoda; class Insecta; order Lepidoptera; family Tortricidae; genus Cenopis; species Cenopis cana. The sequence continues at coordinate 19,049,202 of OX637471.1, read as the reverse complement.
CATACAAAGTTTTTGTGTAGCACGAAGCATTTTTGAGTTCTAAAAAAAATAAGAAAATTTGGAAACTAAAATTGCCGCCATTTTGAATTTTTTGCGTGGATAGTTTGGCCTCGCTCAGTATTAGTTACAAGTAGCCTAAGGAACAGTTTCCATCGTGAGGCCAAACTTTATCATGACTTGCAACTCCCAAGATCCATTTATATGGGGATTCACACCTACTAATAGGATCACCCTGTCTTACGCCTCTTCTGATGTTGAATTCATCTCCAGTTCTTTCCAGTAGAACTTTTGAGGTACTCTTCGTACGTTCTCATATATTTTCTTAATGATTTTTATATATTTTCCCTGTATACTTTGGCTCATTAGAGCATTCCATATGTAATTGTGATCTATGGAATCGAAGGCCTTGTTGTAATCTACAAAGGATAGGTACTAAGTTTTCCCATATTCATTGTACTTCTCAACCACTTGTTTTACGACATGGATGTGGTCAATAGTAGAAAAGTTTCTTCGAAAACCAGCTTGTTCCCTTGGTTGGTTTTCGTCGAGGCTTTTCGACATCCGATCTAGTATGACTTTTGAGAACACCTTATATATGTTTGACATAATGCTTATTGGTCTATAATTTTCTATAAGGGACTTGTCACCTTTTTTATGTAAGAGCCTTATAGTTGATTTTTTCCATTGTAGAGGTATATCTTCTTTTTGGATTATGTCATTGAAGAGCTCTGTAAGGGGATCAATTATAGCCTCTATGGCCCCTTTTAGTATTTCGTTGGTGATTTTGTCCTCGCCTGTCGCTTTGTAGTTCTTTTGTGATAATATTGCCTTCCTTACTTCACTTGTTAGGATGCACGGTACCGTATCGTTATTTAGTGTCACTAATTTCGATATGGCCTGTTGGCTGGGCTCCGAGGAGCTATATAGGCTACGGTAAAAATCGGTAGCAATCTTGGTTATCATAGGTCTTGCTGAGTGTGAGGTAGTTTCTGTCCCTTCTTTTCTCTTTTTCATGTTTGGTATCCATTTGTTGTGGTCTTTGAGCTCTTTCGGGGTCTTCTTTATCCCTCCTGTTTTTTCTATGTTGTATCTAATGTGTTCGAGTCTGTTTATGTTTTTGTGTTCCCGTATACTAGTTGCGATCTTCTTGCTAATATCTTCGATCAACTTACAGTTTATTTTTCTGTTGCTCAATAGCTTATTTCGTTGGGCCATTAGGGTTCTTGCTTTTGAGCCTAATTTGTCTTTTTCCTTTTTTATGACTAATTTTTTATCCAGTTCTGTAAGCTCTTTTTCTAGTTGGTTATATTTGTCTTGAATGCTAGTTTTACTACTGTGCTGGTGCTTTCGCAGTGACGACTGTAAATCTTTGACCAACGTTTCCGGTAAAGGTAATGGGACAAAATTACTGCTATTTTTTATTTTTGGCCGAGGTTTCTTATTTTCGTATGCCTGGAGGCTTGCTCTAACCATTCTGTGATTTGTTGAGAAGTTAAGGTGATTTATAATTGAGACATTATTAAATGTTTTTGCGACATTCGAAAGAATGAAGTCGATCTCATTGGGATATTTGCCTACCGGCGAAATCCAGGTCCATTTATTTTTTTCCTTTTTATTGTAAAAACTGTTCATGATTTTGAGGTAGTGTTTAAATGCGAAGTTTATGAGGCGCGATCCATTATTATTTCTTTTCCCATAAGTGTGCTGTCCAATGGCCCGTTCTTCACCTACGTTTTTCTTCCCAATTTGACTATTGAAGTCCCCCATTACAATGTGATTCTTTTGTATTGTTTTCATGGTTAGCCGAAGTTCGTTGTAGAATCGATCTTTTTCATCATCTGGTGCTAATTCGGTTGGGGCGTATATTTGTAGAATAGACCATGGGTCCCGATAACCGTGTAGATGTATTGTCCAGGACAGCTATGCGGTCTGAGACTCCTTTGAATTGCTGTATATTATTTTTAAGATGTTTTTTTACCATAAACCCGACCCCATACATGCCTTTCTGTTTTCCTACATAGTAGTGAATATATTCTTCGTACTCCTCGATTTCTTCTCCTATTTTCCTCACTTCACTCAAACCGATAATGTCCCATTTGAGGTTTTGTATTGCCTGTGTTAATTCTACTAGCCGTTCCGGAGTTCTCAGAGTTCTTGTGTTTAACGTCGCTATATGCAATTGTGGCTTTCTCTTTTTGTTAACTAGAGGGTTTTGGTCTATCTCCCCACGGGGACCAGCCGGATTGGGGATCTTGCGAATTTCAGTTATTTCCAAGTTATTTTGTCGGTTTTTTGTCTCTTTGTCCGTAGGTGCTGTGATGAGAGGATGTGCTAATTGCTATGTATTCTTGGTTTCCTGCTTTTTGTCTGCTATTTTGGTGTTTTTAGTAATGAACAGTTGGGGCGAGCTTGGTTTTGTACCTCCTTCAGAATCATATAAGTAACCAGTAAATATGTATTAACCATCGTTGCCAGTGACTGTCCCAACCATCAAGTTTGTATTGCGCCATGGAAGCGCGTATTACTTTATCTTGAATTTATCTGAAAATGGCAGGGGAATTGAAGCATCTTGATATTAATATCATTACATCCCGCTATAAAGATCTTGAATTCAGGGCAACCAAATACCCGCTCCATGCATCTTTCCGAAATACAGTGAGTTAAAAGTATACAAAATTAACGTTCATAGGTAATTACGTATATTTTGAATATAATGACAACAACATTTTACGTTGTATGAACAAAACGGGTAATTTGTGTAAATATATAAATGGGAACACTAAAGCACTGCGGCCCATGTTAACGGATTATGATATTAATGTTTTGCGTGATCATTATCAGCCTGTTGTATGTCTCAGTGCTATGAACAAGCCTTATACTATCTGGATAGTATCACGTGACAATGATCCGAACCAAACGGCCCCAATTACTAGTGGTCTTACTTCGTAGATAGAGTAATATTGTAGGTAATATAATAGGGGTTAGTAGTAGCTCAGTGGTACGGTTGAGGGATCTAGGAGAAGGGTTTAGATATCTGGAAGGAAATACGCAATCCACATACGAATTATAATGTATTCATACTATATCCGAATACATTCACATTCAATTGTAATCTAATTAAAATAACACATCAGCTGTGACTCCGAGCGAGTCCTAGGCTAGAGACCTTGGAAAACCATTTGTTTTTAGCAGAATGCCGCTTATACAGGCATTCCAGAATATATTCAAATACGAATATGTTACTCTATGGTTCTAGACCAAACATGGCCAGCCTCATACAGTAACAACCTCTACAGTAACTAATTATTTTTATAGCCACTTTGTACATAATAATGAAATGAATGATGAAATGAAAACTTTTTTTCGGGTCTTTATTGACCTATACTGTATGTTAGTAACTTTATTACTTATACTTAAAGTAGGAGACACGTATTAGGTTCAAAGTTCAAATATTTATTCATGATAAAAAAGGACAAACACAATTATATACTATAAAACCGTGTCACGAAATGGACCCAACTCAGCATAATGCCGGCATTGCAGCCGGTGCTGGTCTTCCGTAGGGCCCATTTGGTGATGGCACGGCGGGTAACACTACACGGATAAAAACAAAACTATGAGCACACACAGTAATAAATTGTAACAAAAACGAAAGAACATTGAATATAAAACAATAATAATAATTTGCACAGACGCACCGACTAGTAGTAGGTCTCGTGTGTGTAGGCCTTAAGTTTGCATTGAACATGAACGCAGCCTACCACTAGCGACAGTGGAAAAGATGGCAACAAATAAAAAAAAACTTAAACGTCAAATGCACGTCAATCAATCATTACGTGTTTGCTGATTTGACACTTACAGCTAAATGACTGTTTAATAATATTTGGGTTTACAATTACAGAAATTAGAATTAAAGTGGGATATAACAAATGCCTACGAGCAATTACTTACTTTCTATGAACTATTTACTATTTTTAATTAATAAATTCACTTCATTTGATATCTTTAGCGACATACTTATTTGACTTGCCCAATCCATGTACTAAAATAATGCTCCTGTTAGCTACCATTTTCTGGATGCAGTTGTGACTTTTCCTAATTTGTCCCATTAATGATACGATTCTATTTCATATAATAGTGTAAAACTCGTTAGTGTGTGCCAATAATACCAATAATGCGTAACCACACCGATCTGCGGTTTGTTACGAATATGAAAAAAAAAAGATTGTGTAATGTTTGGTCAGCATGACTGTAAATCTATAAGTAAATATAGAGCGACGACGGTAAGTAGGAAGACAAAATACTTACCTAATCAGTCATCACAATTATAAGTGCATCTTTATCAACTCAAGACAACGAAATATCTGAATATTCCACTACCTCTACAAATCACAGTCGATCGCTAGATTAACAGTAGGTGTCTTGAAAAACAACAGGAATGTTACTTGCACTCAATTAAATTTTAAATCTATAAAAACTTTGTTTTATATATTACATAGGTTTTATACTATATGTATTTTTATAAGGTATTAAAGATCTACGCACACAAAATGTAATGCCATAATATTGTATGTAGATCTTAGAAATAATCTTTGCTTAGAAGTAAAAAATAAAACCATAATTTACATTTTGTCTTTTCATGCCTCATTCTCTGAAAGTAGGACATATTTGACCTAAGAAGCGGGTTGAAACTGGGTCATGTCGCCCTTAGGGTTAATATGAATATCTACATATTTATGATTTACGAAACATTTTTTAACCAATCCAAATGCTGACCATATTGAATCCACCAATCACAAAACACTTCGACAGCCAAATCAGCTAATCAGAGCGTTGGGTTCTTTTATAAAAAAAATGTGCAATGGCAGACGCCTAAGATACAGCCACCTCCATAATTTTTTATTGATTCGAACTATGTTTATATAATTATTTAATATTTAAAATTACAGTTTTAAAAAACCAAATAAAAACTCGTAAATATTAATATTCAAATACTACATTTTAAGTAACCGACTTAGGAAACGGAGGGGAGGGGAAACCGTATCGGAAAACCGTGCGTGTGTGGCCAGGCTTAAACTCATTAAAAAAATCAAATTGGCAGAAACTTATCAGCCACACTGCCATTATTATTTTTTTATTTATTCAGAACAGAAACAGTTGCATAAAAAACTACAAAAGTTGTACGTGAAGTGTACTAAATAACATCAACACAAAGACCTGGAGGTTCATATAAAAAAAAAATGGAGGTTAAATTGTAATAATATTTAAATCAAACCCAGTCTGAAACTAGATACGGCTCATAAATATGAACACGTCAAGTTAGACACAATTTTATACTGCCCCTAGACACACACAGACTCACATCAGACGGACATGACACCTGAATATATATGTATATTTATTTCGGGGATCTCGGAAACGGTTCTAAGGATTTTGATGAAATTTAGTATGTGGGGGTTTTCGGGGACGAGCAATCGATCTAGCTAGGTCTCATGCCCGGGAAAACGCCAAGCAAAGTTCAGCCGCCCAGATATTTTAGACATTATTCCACTAAAATATACATAAGACTACATGTAACCGGTTTTATATAAGGTAATTTTTATTCATAATAAATAATGTTCTTTAACGATTATGGAATAATCCGTCGGATGTTTCCCCGTAAACGTTAGTTTACGGACTCAAATAAAAAATCAGAGTAGGTTCTTATAGAATAAATATGAGTTTACTCCCACGCATACGAAGTCGCGGGTACAGCTAGTATTAAATAAATAAATTCAACGTGTTCTTGGAGTGAATTGGTTTTTTTTGGACACTGCAGTAGGTACCTACTACTACTACTACCTACACAATACAATGATTGACGAATCATTACACTCTCAAGACTGTTTATGGAGTCCTAGACAGGCCTTTAAAAAAAACAAGTGCAGAAAAATATTGCAGTGAATCAGTGAAATTAAATGTGAATTATACATGCATACTTCGAAACCATCGATGTAGGCAGAGTATAATTAATGTGAATAAAACGTGCAAGTTGATTATAGACCGGTTACCAGCCATTTTTAAAGAGAAATGCTTGATGTAACAAATGCTCTTCTGAAACCCGCATCATAATCCGCAAAAACCGGTTTTCAAAACAAATATATTTATGAAAGGAGATCACGTGTGATTATTTTTACACGCGCGAAATTGAATATCGAAATTACTCATACTCATTTATTTGCAATGGATCATGTACAATACATAACACGTCAGAAACAATGATTTGATAATACTTATACTTGGAACTATTATTTTCCTCGCTCTAATAAAGCTTACGTATTTACCAAATGAATGTACATACATATTCGTCATTTACGTAGGTACTAAATACGCTTGCGCGCGCGCATGCCGAAAGACATGCATGCATAATGTGCAGTGATTTATATGATGTTTAAGTTGAGAGGATCTATACAAGGACCTTTTTTTTATACAAAAAAGGAAAGAAGGGACAAAGAGCCCAAATAGAGTTCAATAAGCAAAAATACCCAGTAAAGAATGAGCTTAAAGTGGGCGACTGATAATGCATGAATATGAATATCGTCGAAAAATTCAGGCGACGAAATCATCCATACGTTGTCCAGGGTTATATTGCCGGAACGCTTCCTTACGCCTCCCTTCCCGATAACGCAGTCTCACGATGGGCTTTATGTTCCAAAACCTGAGGAACATGATGGGAAGACTTTTGCTGCGGCAATCACTGGGAATTACGCCTAGCCTTAGTGGACAATACAGTAATTTACTAAAATTTAGTTTATTTATTTTTGGTTTGAATTAAGATAAGTCAAACGGTTTTTTGAGGAATCGCTGAAACACTGTCTTGCCCTAACAAAACGACTTATGTGACGTGAGTGATTAGGTATTGATTTTGTTATTTATTTATCAAGGTGCAGCGACCGAACGTGGCGTGCCGACGAGAGTTAAGAGTCAAGAAGTCATTTTTCCGCGGCTACCCGAAAGTTCGCCGATAACCGAGGCTTTGCAATCTACCTTCATATTGAAAGATTACAATGCCTGAACAATCGTGGAGAGCCTAAGTTGTTTTAATTTTCAGCTGGTCGGGCATGGATTTATAGTAGGTCGTGCTGTCCATGTTGTGCTCAACATCCTCCTCCAAGAGCACGTTTCAATAGCCTTGATCATTTGCGCGAATCGGTCACTTTGTAGAGCTGTGTAGAAATATCGACAATATCAGAGTTTTCACGAGTCCCAGTCCCATTTTATTTGTATTTGAGATATTCCTGTAATAAACACTCATTATTTTATTTATCGAATGGCATTTATTTCGAACCGTGAGATTTCCGAGAAGACAGTACGGTTGCCAGTATTTGTTGCACTTTTAGAACCACCCAGGGGTCACGTGTAGGGTAGCGGTGGGTATTTTCCCTACGGACGTGATGCAACTTCGACCCCCCTTTGTCAAGTGAGTGGGCAACTTGACTGTTAGAAGTTCTCAAGCCGCCCGAAGGCCTCCAAATTGGCTAAACGACTGCTGTCATAGACAGCAGCCGGGATCAACGGCTTAACGTGCACGGGAGCGCTCAGTTAGTAACCACTCAAAGCGGTCACTCCTCCATGAACTGACCCCGCCCGACATAGCTTAACCTTGCATGCCGGTTGCGGCCGCAGGTGCCGCTGGGCCACGAGCGCTCCGATACATCCGATATAAACACTCATTATTACGCAGGTTTTCAAACCATAATGAATATAGACGGTTGACCCACTTATTCAGACTTTAGTAGGCAAGTCAACGAAATATGATCTTAGTCTTAGTTATGCACTGAGACATGCTAAAGACCGGTTTGAAATGCGCAGAAATGCATGCTCCAACGAGTACAAGTGCATCACGCTAGGCTAGTGTTCTCGGCGCCAAGCAGAGTTTTAAGTTTTACCTGTTCCAATATTTATGAACAAATACAAATGTCCAAGAATACTATTCTTGGGGATATAACTAGAATAATGAATGTATTTATAGCTGGCAGCCCGCCGGATGGTACCTATTGTTCTTTATAGGAAATTTTCATTACATTACATTAATTTTCACTATTAAACAAATAAAAAGACTTTATTTTAAATGCCGAAAACGGTCATAAATACCTACAAACCACGACGTTAATATAAAAAACTACACCAGGCTAATATCATTTTTGAAGAGGCAGTCGGATGGTTTTAAATGCAAAACGTAACTTTTGTCACAAAATAAAAAATATACAGAAGGTCCGTTCCCGCCGTTCTTGAAAATACATACCTAAACTTGCCCGACTCACAGGGTTGCTTCTGTATTGATTCTGAACTTTATAAAGGAGTAGGTATAATAAAAATTCTTCAACATGACATTTAAATATGAACCAGCGTATCTTGGTAAAAAACCGGCCAAGTGCGAGTCGGACTTCGCACATTTAGGGTTCCGAATCAACCTCAAAAATATGATTTATCAATATATTAGTATTTGTTGTTAAAATATACGTAATATTGAACATTGTCACCAAATTTCTAGTTCATAGGTCAATGAGAAGTCCAAAAATTCAACGGAACAAATTTTGTGACAGACGACGGACGGACGGACGGACGTCTGGGCGACACCAATAGGGTTCCGTTTTGACCCTTCGGGTACGAACCCTAATAAATTGATGCGTGACCCGCTGCGAGTTGTGACTTGTGACCGGCGGCGGTCGAGAGCGCCAACAAAGGATATAAACCTAATTAATTAGGTACCTACTTAACTAAACCATAGTACTTAAATACTGGCGTTTTACCAGCGAACGATAAGATGAATGTGTAATGGTTGATCGTTGTTATCAAAGCGGCTAGTTTCAAAAAATTACCTACCTACCTAGGTATTGTAACTACCAAAATGAGAAAACCGTTTTATTTACCTTTCAATATCGTTTGAAAATTTGAAGAAAGTGTAGGCACAGTTTTTTGTTGTATTTAAACAATAAAATACATCCCAACTGTAATAATATCGGTTATTCATTTTGACGTACGTGACACAAAGTACCTACGTAGCGGCGGCGACGTCAAGTGATCAACGCGCGCACAACTAGCACTCGCGACGCGACAGTGACAGTCGCGACTAAGCTCGTCCGAAATCAACCGAGAATGCCTGTAAATGGTACGTCTGTGTGCGTGCGGCGAAAATGGCACTTTGTACTGAGCGGACTCTCTGCTCCGGCGCGCGCCGCCGCTATTTACTTTGTGCTTTTGCTGTCAAAATGTAACATTTCAAGCAACGGAACGTAACTTATGACTCAATACCCCTGGCAACACTGTCCCCTTCGCATAACGCGGATTTTCATTTTATTCCTTTTCTTTTATTCATACACATTTTACAACCTACTTGGTTTGGATTAGTACGCTGCTTTTATATACCTATGCGCGTGATATATATATATATGATCTGTAATATTGTTGCATTCATTAAAACATTAAGGTAGGTCACGGTAATTGTTGTCGTTTGTGAACAATATGCAAGCATATGATACACGTCTTGATCCTGGAATACAATTTTGTTTGATTTTTGTTTAAGGCTTTCTTATTGCAGCGAAACTACAAACGCGACACAAAAAATCCGCTAGGCGGCGCAACATTATCGTAATTCTCCCCAGTAACAAACACAATTACATTTTACACACACTATCTCACTTTACTGCGACAGGTCACTGACCTCGTTTTTTTTAATGATTGCTGTAACTTAGAATTTGAATATGTGACAGACCTTCTTTGTCAAATTAACCAGAATAAGCCAGAGTGGCGCACGTGATAATTAGGTTGTCAACCATTTAAATTTAGAACAGATTGTTATGACATTTACGCAAAAGAGTGTAGACTTGTCATTGCATATCTCTGTCTCTGTTGCGCAGTTTTGACAGATTTCACTTAACTAAATAAGGGCTAAATTTTATCACGACTCGACACAAAAAGTCAAAGTTGAAAGCAACAAATAAGTAGCTTAATTTCAACCACTAAGCCAAGTACATTGTGGTGTAATTAGTAATCGCTTGCTCTCTAAAGCACAGGTCACAGGTTCGAATCTCAGGCAAATGCAAGTGTTTTTTTTTTGTAATTTTTAGAGCATAAATAATTATTGAGCGTTTGGTAAATAAATATTTTGTACTTTTTTATTTTATTTAGAAAAAGATTCAACATAAATATTTTGCCCTGCTAATAAAAGCTTACAACTTTATTTATTAGTTCTTTATCTTATATCTTTAAACGAGCAATTCTTGTATATTTATTTATTTATATGTTTATTTATATATTTATTTCGGGGATCTCGGAAACGGCTCTAACGATTTTGATGAAATTTGGTATGTGGGGGTTTTCGGGGACGAGCAATCGATCTAGGTAGGTCTCATGCCTAGGAAAACGCCGAGCGAAGCTCGGTCGCCCAGATATTCTTATATCTTTAAACGAGCAATTCTTGTATATTTATTTATTTATTTATATATTTATTTCAGGGATCTCGGAAACGGCTCTAACGATTTTGACGAAATTTGGTATGTGGGGGTTTTCGGGGACGAGCAATCGATCTAGGTAGGTCTCATGCCCAGGAAAACGCCGAGCAAAGCTTGGTCGCCCAGATATTTATTCTTTATTTATCGTATGGCCTTTATTTCGAACCGTGAGATCTTCGAGAAGACAGAGTACGGTTCATAAATCCATCTTAAATAAAATTCAAGATTTATTATATAATTTATTATAAACATAAAACATAAGACTGAGGGATTATAATGCGTGCAACCACAGTGCGTCTACAACAGTTTGTAGCCTGTCTCTCAATAAGCTGAGAAGACGTTGATAATTATGTCAGTTCCCCGCATTTCCTCCCATATTTCATTGCAGTATCTATTGCTTGAATTGCTTCTTTGGTTCTTTCATGGTGATGATCCCACTGTTGAACCATTAAACCCCAAAGATTCTCAATCGGGTTCGAATTTCAGGCGATGGCATTACATCATTACATTTATGCCTGGATGTAGCTGTAGAGTAAACCATTCCCAAGTGACCCGTGCTGTATGGGGCAATTATCTTGAATAAAGTCAGGAAAGTCAGTAGAACAATTTGCAGCATCACTTCGTCCAGTAAATTCACGTAAACATTTGCGCATGATGTGGCTATGAAGTGAAGTTCACCGAAGCCGCTGATCATAGACCTGAGACCGCGACGCCGTCACCAGATATCCTCCCCCACATACTAGCCGTAAGCGGCCAGAATTCCTCAGAGCTTTGGGCCCTTTCTATTTCAGATATTATCCGAGGCATCTTTTCATTTAAATTTGTATTATTCTTTTTTTATCGTTTACGTTGATATATTGGAATAATTACACAATGCAATAATATCACTTTCATCGTAATACTGATGTCATTCTGCTTTACATTGAACTGCAGAGCAAATTGAAGTCGAATAGCGTCAAAACTTTGGCAGGATTACGGTCCGTTTGGGCATATTTATTTTGTTACAATACGAAGCTCAATATATTTAATAATTTAAAATATTGTATTTGAAATACCAAGCTTGAATTTAATTTGCTAATGTCAGATGTCAAACTATGTGTCAGGCGCTATGAATATACTCACACATAGACATAAAATATACAATATGCTATATGAAGGAGTGTGACCCGTATAATGGAAAAAAAATCCACATTCTAAAAATACTCAATGAAACCTTTTGTAATAAGAGAGGGTTTAAAAAGGAAAAAAATGATATAATGATAAGCTTTATTAGCCACATTTTATGTTTTCCACTATCTCGAATAGGCATGATGAAAAAAATTATTACTTCAATAGAAAGAAGACATAAAACTATGCCAAATAGTGAAAATCCTATTCAAATATCTCAAAAAATAACGAAGCAACAACGGTTAGAATGTTCGTAGTTAGAGAGAGAAAGTGCTACTCGACCGTGACGTCACCTTTGAGTAGCGCCATAGTAAATGACAATCGTTCAATACAAAGGTGCGTTTTGCGGAAAAGCGACAGAAAATACCCACTTTTAAAACTTTGAAGACTTATAATTACGTAATTATTTATTTTTTTGAATTACTTTTTTTGCCATTTGATTGAGAATTTGAGTCATTATGTAGAAAATTTGGATTTATTGATTTTCTTTTATAGTGTCATCATCCCTATTGTAAAAGTACCAGGAAAACTATTTTAAATGTTTATTCGTCGATATGACTCACCAGTAATTTACCCTGGAAATGTTAATATCATGATCATCTAGTTACTGGTATTAAATATGCGATTTTTATAAATGTCAAACTGCAAAAAGTGCGACAGACGTCCGTCCAGCTCGAGGCCCAACGGCCATCTGTCTACTAAAATGACGCGCGCAGTTTGCTTTTCTGATATTTTTGAGTTTTGTTAAATATAAAAACATTTAAAAAAAATTAGCCGTAAAATGCACTTCTTCACATCGTTTCCTATCTATTGATATATTTTACTCGAGCCTGAGTTGGATATATTTTATATACGACTCACAATAAGATCAAAATTTACCTGTTTTTGCGATGTGAGATCATCGAGCGAAGTTTCAAATATCGTGTTTTCAGCCTTAAAATACACTAGACCGACTCTTAAACTATAACATATCTAAATATCCCATCAATAAAATGAGTATTTAATGGTTTAAAATTGAATGAAAAATACTATGATTTCGAATAACGTGGTCTTAAATGCTAATTATTATTAATTACCCTACCGCTAAAAATGTTCTAGAACACCTTGACTATCACATGTCCAGCCACTACCTACCTATACAATATGTTTCGTTAACACATGAAAGTAATAATAATTTCCAATAAATGAAAACCACATATTGTAAGTACCTACGCAATGCTAAATGTATATGCTTGTGATAGTAAATATCAAAATGTCAGAAATAGTACGGCTTGTTAGCTCGAAGTACGGTCACATCTGGAAGAAAGCACGAAACTTGGCATGCATGTAGCTTAAATTTTTGTGTTTCAAAAATTTTAGGGAAACACGCTGACAGACCTTTCCCCCCCCCCCCACTTTTGTGTGCCGAATTACAGTTTTATTTTATTTTATTGAAAACGGCTGAAGCTAGGAGAAAACCGTCAATCGAAAAAATGTTCCTTATAAAATTATCTACAAGTCATTCTTTGGATATATTTTGATTGGACCAATAGTTTTCAAAATATACGAGCATTCATTAGGGTAAGTACAGCAGAAAAGGTGCTAGAGGGCAGATTACTAAAAATTTTGTGCGCGTCGGGTTACAAGCAAGAAATTTGTACCCAGTGTTGCCAGGTCCAATCTGAAAAAAACAGTAGATACATGCCCTAAAAAACAGGAGATTTGAACAAAAAACAGTAGACAAAATTTATTCCATAAAATTTACGTAAATGCGTGTTTCATAGTGTTTTAAGTGATAATATAAAAATAAGTACTGCCACACTCCGAGAAGTTTCATAATTACTAAAAAAATCTCATTTCATCTGTCACTTTACTTCAACTTCAACTAACCATAACCAAGTAATGCCGGTCGGATCCACACCAAGGGTCATGATGGCCAATCAAACAATGACCATTGTCGTGGAGACCATGGCTGCTGTCTGCTTGCTCATGTATAGCTATAGTCCTCCTCGCCATGTCCGGCGACAGCGACTCCGTCAGTTATTAGGATTATAGGTATTATAGTATAATGTGGCTCGCAAAGCCAAATTTAGTTTTGAATGTGCGGTTATAGGATGCACCGCTGCGCGTGGGAGCTGTCCCGCGAAGTTATAGGTATATACGTCTAGCAGGGCTTTGGCCAAGCCTTGCGGATATGCCGCTTCACGTCCAGGTTTTCCGAACGCCGCTGTTCAAAAAAGTTTACTTTTGTATGAACAGTAGAGCCGTTCCGCCATTCCGTTCGACGTTGCGCGCTTTCTTTCCACTACCCCCACACTCGCTTCAAGAAATTTGACAAGTTATATGTAGGTTATTGTTTTTTTTCTTGATAATTGAATTTGGACAAGTGAAATTCTAAAATCCAGTAGATTTTTTAGAAAAAATAGTAGACTTTTCTAAAATACAGTAGATTTTTCGGGAAAAACAGTAGAACAGTAGACACACCCCGAAAACAGTAGATCTCCTGTAAAAACAGGAGACCTGGCAACACTTTGTACCATAGATAAAGTGTTCCGCAATGATTATTTTCAGATGAGGAGATTAGTTAGATTCGTCCCCTGTGCGCGGGGAGAACGGGGTGAATTGGACCAAGCACACCTTTTTTTCGTCTCTTTCTCACTGATCAGTTAAGGCTACTATGGCTTGCGGAGTATCGTTTTCGTGTAAAACAGACATCAGGAATTCATTTTTAGGGTTCGTTACCCGAAAGCTCCAAGCGGAACCCTATTGTTGTGAGTCATGCGTCCGTCCGTCGTCTGTTTTACAGGTTTCACAGCCAAACGGATGGAGCTACAGGCTTCAAATTTTCACAGTACAAGCATCTTGTCGACCCAAAACCACACCAATTGTCAAAAAATATTTTTAATAATATTTAATGGGGGCTCCCATAGAGCTGAAGGGGGGCGCAAAAATATTTTTTTTACCCACCCCATCGAGTGGGGTATCGTTGTTTAGAGCTCATTGCGTAGATAAATACTGTATTTTTTATTTAAAAAAAGATTTGAAAACAAAGGCGTGAGTAGTCACTAAATTCCGCTTTTTTACAAAATTTGTTCTCAGATTTTTTAAACTTCCCATTGACCTGTAAACTTGAAATTTGGTAGTAATCTTTATTATTGCGTATATTTTACCAACAAATACAAAAAAAAAAAAAACTGAAACTATTTTTTGTGATTTTTTTTATTTTTTTTCTAACAAAAAAAATATTTTTATTTTATTAGTATTTGTTAGTGAAATGTACGCAACAATAAACATCATAACCAAATTTTAAGTTCGTAAGTCAATGGGAAGTTTTAAAAATCTTAGGGACAAATTTTGTAAGATAGCGGACTTTAGTGACTTCTCACGCCTTTGTTTTCAAATATTTTTTTTAATAAAAAATACAGTATTTATCTACGCAATGAGCTCTAAACAACGATACCCCACTCGATGGGGTGGTAAAAAAAAAAATTTTTGCGCCCCCCTTCAGCTCTATGGGAAATATTATTAAAAATATTTTTTGACAATTGGTGTGGTTTTGGGTCAACAAGATGCTTATACTGTGAAAATTTGAAGCCTGTAGCTCCAACCGTTTGGCTGTGAAACCTGTAAAACAGACAACGGACGGACGTATGACTAACAACAATAGGGTTCCGCTTGGAGCTTTCGGGTAACGAACCCTAAAAATGAATTCCTGATGTCTGTTTTACACGAAAACGATACCCCGCAAGCTATAGTAGCCTTAACTGATCAGTGAGAAAGAAACGAAAAAAAGGTGTGCTTGGTCCAATTCACCCTATTCTCCCCGCGCACAGGGGACGAATCTAACTAATATCCACATCTGAAAATAATCACTGCGGAACACATTATCTATGGTACAAATTTCTTGCTTGTAACCCGATGCGCACAAAAATGTTAGCGAACCCATAGTACTTAAATACTGGCGTTTTACCAGCGAACGATAAGATGAATGTGTAATGGTTGATCGTTGTTATCAAAGCGGCTAGTTTCAAAAAATTACCTACCTACCTAGGTATTGTAACTACCAAAATGAGAAAACCGTTTTATTTACCTTTCAATATCGTTTGAAAATTTGAAGAAAGTGTAGGCACAGTTTTTTGTTGTATTTAAACAATAAAATACATCCCAACTGTAATAATATCGGTTATTCATTTTGACGTACGTGACACAAAGTACCTACGTAGCGGCGGCGACGTCAAGTGATCAACGCGCGCACAACTAGCACTCGCGACGCGACAGTGACAGTCGCGACTAAGCTCGTCCGAAATCAACCGAGAATGCCTGTAAATGGTACGTCTGTGTGCGTGCGGCGAAAATGGCACTTTGTACTGAGCGGACTCTCTGCTCCGGCGCGCGCCGCCGCTATTTACTTTGTGACTACAGGTAGAGTTCATTTTAGAGTTCATGTCATACACGTTGGAACTTTTAAACGATCTATAAATCAATAAAATATTCAAGCCAACAAATTCAAATTTAGAACGGAGATAACCAGACATATTTTTAAAAATTGGTATTTAACATTTGCAAAGTGTGTTTAAACCAATCATATTTAACTTTAAATTTAGCCTTAGCCATTTTAACCGATACCGAAGCTTCAACAATATTCAATTACAAGATTGCAGTAAAATTAAGAGGCACGTGTGCACAATTTACCGTTACAAAAATGGCTGCCCGTTGTAACTAAGCTCAAACGCACTTTCTAACGAAAACCTAATCCGGATCGAAATGACCAAAATTTTATGTTCGTGTAAAGAACAAACCTGTCCCAGTCCCATTTTATTTGTATTTGAGATATTCCTGTTCTGCAAGATCCTCGACATGACATTTTGAATAGGTCCTTGACTAGTAATAGTAACGGCTGGGACTCCACACCGACCGGTGCAAAAGCGTTCCAGGGCCGAGGCCCCTATATTTGGGCCTTTTAAGCTTTTTCGCTGTGGAGGCAAGAAGGAGCCAGAGTGTCTATACAGCTTCCATCCCAAACTAGCGCCTTTGAGGGTAGGGCTGCCATCTCGAATTTCGCCAAACCCGGACATTTGGCGTAAATCGCATTTTTTCCCCGGACGAGTCCGAAAATAATATTTTTAAAAAACAAGACCTTTAAATTCAATGAGGTGCTTCCTTACATGAAAAGTGTCCGGGTTTTCCCCGGACACTTCTTGACACCCCCCCGGACGGTCTCCAAACTAGGACAAATCCGGGAAAACCCGGACGGATGGCAGCCCTAGTTGAGGGACATCCTGTCCGCCTACTTGCCATCATTTCTAGCGATGTCAATTGGTTCGGAGAGACGCTTCCCGCGCTTTTTTGGCAATATTTTGCCATGGTTGTCGCCCGTGATGACCCTTTGCCAACCATCACCGCTAGGACTCAACGATGTGGAATACATACAGGAAACCGCAGCCGCAAAACAGGTAGGTATTTGGAGGGTTTCAAGCTCAAATAAGGTGCAACTGTTTGGCGATTTGTAGGTAAGCGTTGAGCCATTCACCAGACTAGGTACTTGGTGGTGCTCGAGGCCAATAGATCCTAGGTCGTTCTACTCCTGTGCTATGGCTCACCAGAGAAGTAAAAGAAATCTTTGACGAAACATCGTTCCAGCTGTGGCAGTGCAAGTAGACTAATAAGTTAGCCTCCTCTAAGCCAGTAAGTAAGTTAATGTCATTGTTTGAGGGAAGACCCGATAGGATTTTACCTATTATATAAATTGAGGTGTTGGAAGGCACGCCTTTTCTGAGTATATTTAATACATTACAATTTCCTTTTTATTGCCTTTATCGGTAAAGTTCGTGTTTAATGCTTCCGATATTTTAGTATATCAGCAGGAAATTTAAAGGAGGTTTTGCCGATTTCGGAGAGATTTGTTATTAACGCGTTATATTACAAGTGAATTTAAGATTCTGTTCAGCATTTAAAGTAGTTTCACCTCATGTTCTTACATAGTGCACTACCGCGCGGTTTTTTGTAGGGTAAGATTTTGTAGAATTTATTGATTATTTTTTCAAGTTTTGTTCCAGAATTCTGTTTTTTCCTACGGGTGAATAAATCTTGTTCCAGAAATTATTTCCTGGTCCTTTAATTATTCGAAAACGATACCAAACATGACCCATTTACAAAACATGTGTAGAAATAAAAGAGTACAAGTACGCAGCTCCGCCACTACATATAATTAATTATTATTAACACATTTAAACTTTCTGTCAATTTAGTTTATGTTTAAACGTTCTATATACAATGGGTTATTTATTCGTGTTTTATATTGCACTAGCTGTTGCCCGCAACTTCGTCTGCGTAGAGCTCGGTTTTTAGTTAAAACATCTGAATATCCAGGAAACGGTATAATAATTGTGGTACTTTTACCCGGTGAGACCAAATTATTAATATGCTGTACAGATATAAATTGGTCAACCCAAATTCTCAACCCCTCTAAAAATCCCTTTAGGTTAGGTTAGGTTAGGCTATTTTTTGTGTGAGTTGACACGTATCTTGTCGTTTTCTCTTCGTTACTGTACGTATTTAATTATGGACCTGTAGAAATTTCGTTTCAAACATCTATCCAAATCCACAAATCCTGAAATCATTTAAACAGTCTTTTTGTGAAATGAAAGTCTCTCAATTAAAATAATGTTGCTCCCCATACAAACTTTGAACCCCTTTTTAACCCATTTAGGAGATGAATTAAAAAAAAAACGCCGAAATTTGTTTTGTTGTATTTGAACAGAGACTGTAAAAAATTTGAAGTCTCTCTATTAAAAAAATGTTGCTCCCCATACAAACTTTGAACCCCTTTTTAACCCCTTTAGGGGATGAATTTAGAAAAACGCTGAAATTACTTTTTTTGTATTATTATAAGGAACTTTCATACAAAGTTTGAAGACTCCCACTTTAAAAAAAAATTGTTCCCCATACAATATTTCACTCCTATTTTCAACCCCTTAGGAGACGAAAATTTTGAAAACGCAGATATCACTTACATTGTCTTATTTTAAGGAGTCTTTGTACAAAGTTTCAAGTCTATACCTTTAAAAAATTATTGCCCCCCATACAAACTTTGCACCCCTGTTTTACCCCCTTAGGGGTGGAATTTCTAAAAATCCCGTCTTATCCCTTGCCTCCGTTATATAACCTAACTGTAGTGTAAATTTCAAGTTTCTAGGACCGGCGGTTTCGGCGGGGCGGTGATTAATCAGTCACCCATCAACTTTATTTACCCGGGATGACGTAAGGATTCCAACGATAGCTCACACATCTAAATCGGTTAAGGCGTTGAGAAGTTCTGGGGTAACAAAAAAATATCACATACATACATACTTACATACATAACAGAACATATTCCACTATCCAATGCTGCACTGCACCAACATTTCCTGCGGGCGGTTTTGCAAGCAGTTCATATATGGGGTCAAATGTTGCCGATCCAAAATATCCCCAGTCCATCTGATTGGGGATGGACGAAAGTAAATCACAGATGGGAACGTATATGGACAAGCTTGCCAGTAGCTGCCGAAGCCTGCTTGGAAATGATTCGGTGCAAATGCAAAAAAAAATGAGCTGCTAGATGCAGGTGTCTCCAACAAAAATTGAAGTAAGTACAGAAATGTGTGCTTGTGACGAAAAATGTTATACGAGGGGCGTTCAATAAATTCTCGGTATTGATATCTTTTAAACCTTTTTAGTAAACTTTTTAATACTGGCCGGTAAGTGTCATTCATTAACATAAAAAAAGGTAAAATTCAAACGGCGATGTTCTTTTGTTTTTCTGCAACTGCCGAACAAACGTGATCACAATGAGCGATTTTTCAATGTTAATTAAATTAGAGCACCGAGCAGTAATAAAATTCTTGACCAGACAAGGAAAAAATCAAAAAGCTATAAAAGAAGAAATGGATTATGTTTACCGAGAGTCTGCTCCTTCTTTATCAACAATTCAAAAGTGGTCAAGTGAATTTAAGTGTGGGAGAGAGAGTATCGAAGACGACCCCAGACCTGGTCGGCCCGTCGAAGCTTCTTCACAAGAAAATATAAAAAAAGTGGAGAAAATTATATTGGAAGATGCTCGAGTGAAGGTGACAGCAATAGCTCAAATAACCAAGCTTTCTATTGGTACTATACACAATATAATCCATGACAATCTTAATATGTAAAAAGTCAGTGCGAGATGGGTACCGCGAATGCTGACGCCGCTTCAGAAAAATACGCGCGTTGCTTGTTGTTCCGAATTTATTAAGCTGTGTGGTGAAAATCCTGATGAGATACTGCAAAAGATTGTTACCGGAGATGAAACCTGGGTTCATCATTATGACTCTGAGAGCAAACACGAGTCCATGCAGTGGCACATTAAAGGAACTCCTCACCCTAAGAAGTTCAAGGTCATGCCTTCAGCTGGAAAGGTCATGGCCACAATATTCTGGGATTGTGATGGAATATTGCTGATCGATTATAAAGAAAAGGGTGTAAATATCACAGGAAGGTACTACGCTTATATTCTACGCCAATTAAGAGAAGCAATCAAAGAGAAGAGAAGGGGAAAATTAGCCAAGGGAGTTCTGCTTCTGCACGACAACGCCCCTGTGCATACTGCTCATATCGCCAAGGCTGCTGTTCGGGAATCTGGGTTCGAAACTATTACACACCCACCGTATAGTCCAGACTTAGCCCCGAGTGACTTCTTTTTGTTTCCCAACCTCAAAAAGGACCTACGAGGAAATCGATTTTCTGACGATGAAGCTTTGAAGACAGCACTGGAGGAGCATTTTGACACTAAAGATAAAAAATATTTTTATGAGGGGTTAAAAAAACTAATTGACCGATCTTATAAGTGCATAAACATAGGGGGGAGTATATTAAAAAATAAAATAAAAAAACCTATCGTATTCTTTTGTTTTCATTCTCATACCGAGAATTTATTGAACGCCCCTCGTACATACATGAAACCTGAAAACATTACACTCCTTTTTATGGGCAGTCGTGTAAAAATACAAAATAATAATTCACAGATTACAAATGTCCTTATTTTTTTACGATCAGCGCCTTGCACTGATCAAAGGCTATTTTTGTTGCTTAACGAGTGGAATTGAAAAATCTTTGATTGTTTCATATAGAAGAGAACCTCAGGATTCAGAATCTACCATCATCTATGTAACTTCCCACAGGAACATACTTTAAATGAGTTTTAAACTTGTCTTAGTTTCTTCTCTAAAGTGCATTTTTGGATTTTTGGACTACGCAGAAATGCATTACTATTACGGTTATGCTAAGGGGAATGCGGCGGAAGCTTCAAGGCTGTACCGGGAACATGTGGAACGAAAAGGCGGGCCGTCGGAACGTCGTACCGGACTTTCTAAATCTCAGGTACACCGTACACTACAGAGCGTAGGATATCATCCGTTTCACATTAGAAAAGTGCAACAGTTGAAAACGGAAGATTACAATCGGCGAATTGAATTCTGTCAGGAAATGCTGAGGAGACAAGCTGAAATAGTAGATTGTGTCTCAAGGGAGCAAAATGATATATTTACGGTGAGGGCGGTATATTGAATCCTGAGTGAAGCGAAACATTCTAGAATAGAATCCCGAGCGTAGCGAGGGATTCTAAAGTAGAATCTTGAGCGTAGCGAGGGATTCAAGTGTTTACGCCCAAGACGGGAATAATTTTGCTACCGAGTGACACATACTGCTTTTCACACCTGCTATAAGGAAAATTTAAATCAAACACTATTAAGGTGTGGAAAGAAGTTTATTATTTGTAAGCAAATTGTATCAGTTATAAAGTAATCCCAATATACAAACCTGTTTTCTCATGTAAGTGACACCTAGCTGTAGAGCAAGTTAGGTGTCAGTTGTACATAGAAGCACAGCTTATATAATGCATAGTTGGTAAAGCTTCAGGTCTTAGGACAACTTGTTCTTAACCCCTGGGACGACGCTGTCAAAATTTGTAATTAAAATATA
Organism: Cenopis cana; assembly: GCA_951800055.1. Lineage (NCBI taxonomy): Eukaryota > Metazoa > Arthropoda > Insecta > Lepidoptera > Tortricidae > Cenopis > Cenopis cana. The sequence goes on along the minus strand of OX637471.1, from coordinate 19,027,573 downwards.
GACTATGAAATTTAAATGAAAGATTTCAACACATCAGGACATATCCGGGACTAGGCTTCCCAAGGGTTAATTTACAAGAACTAATTATACATTATCTATGGCGTGGCAGTTTCGTTCTCTTTTCTGTCTTCATTCAGTTGTTTTGCTTTCTGTTCCGGTTTAAAATAAATTAAGGATATATATTAAATGCCAAAATACAATTTTTCCCAACAACTTGTTTAAAACATTTGCCATTCCGGTATTGAACAAAAAACCGATTAGTATCCATTCCTGTGGGGCGTAATGCTTGATATCTTTCCACTATTTCCTTGTGTTCTTCGTGTATTATAAATGATCTTTCCCGCTTGGTTTTCGTATCCGGCAAGATTACCAGCAACAACTTATCAGTGTCTTTGAACATTATCTGTTGTTAATGTTAACAGTTCATTACCTCTACATGCCCCGTTAAGACCAAAGATAAGAGCTACCTGGAACAAAAAAGAAATGATTTTACACATTTACCATCCATCATACAGTTACATATTTACCATTAAATACAATTTTAGGTTAGTCACGTAGGTTTAAACTAAGTATATTTACTTACTTTCTTGAGAAGATAACATTGGTCAGGTGCTTCATTTAAGAAAGTTTCGATGTTTTGTGCAGTCAGTACTTTCGCCTTCTTAGATTGGTGACCTTCAGAGAATCTTTTCAGATATGTTGTTAATTTTGTGTACGTATTTATTTGTATGTTATGCTTGTTGTTCATGGTTGCCTTCAACATTGAATAAATGCTCCATAATGTAGAAGCTTGCAAAGACTGTGATAACTCTTGGAAATAAACCAACAGCACTGATTCCGAAAAGGATTTGACTTGTTTGGATGTCCTCCATTTCATAAAAATTGTCATACGCTTTTATGTACTTGTATCTGGATTTCGCAGGCAGACGATTATCCACCACCAATGACGCTTCTTGCTTTATGAATTCTGGTGTTAGAAGTTCATTTTCATCACTCGATGAAGACATTTTTCGTATGCGTCACACTGCAAGCGGGATCGATTTTAATCCGAAATGGTTTCTTGAATTTTTTTTTGTAGCATTTCGGCGGTAATTTTCCTATCACTTTCATTTCATAAATACTATTAAAAAATAAATCAGAAACAAAACAACTGGCTGATTACAGAAAAGAGAACAAACTTCCTTCCACGTTTTGACATGCCAATTAGAGGTGGGTGATAAATAACTTCACGATGAAAAAATCACGGTGATCCGCCGTTAAAAAGTAACAGTGTGACTTGTCACGAAGTAACAACGTTACAAAATAACGTTGTTACTTAGCGACGATATCACTGGAACAGTGTGTAAGCGACGCGTCGCGTCGTGCCTCGTGACCGCTGTTACTAACTGTGACTGTGACTGCGGTGCGCTGTCACAGAGTAACATCAGTTGTTACAAAAATATCAGTAACTGCCGGGAACGATCGACACGCACACGAAATAACCGAAGTGACAAAGTCACGGTGATTTTTCAATGTGATTTTTTTGGAACGGGAATAACAATAACGGTGATCGAAAAGTAACGTTTTTCCCCATGTCTAATGCCAATGCCACAGATAAGATGTTTCGGTCAAGAATAATCGAATCGACATTATCGATTCTCTACAATTGCAATAAAAATAGTTAATATTGTTTAAGTATTTAGTAAAACAGACGACACGACAATTATTTCTATGGCTGTAAGTTTAATTGTACGTTTTAATGTAAATTGCCAATGGATTGGTATTAAATTATTTGTGCCGTGGAAGACAATTATGATCGATTGCAACAAAATAAAAATCGAATTGGAATTACATTTTGTGAAAATCTGCACACGGATCATGCTGAGGGCAATAAAAAAAAATAGAATATCAGGGAAGAAAAGTACAACTTTGATCCCTCATTTGAGGGAATCAAGGGATCTTTTCTGAATAGCACGTGTGAAAACGAAATTTTATTTAACCAAATCTTGTGGACGGATGAATCCCACTTTAGACGCAATGGGATTTTTTAATATGCACAATTCTCACTCATGGGCGCATGAAACGCATTGCTTTCAATTGAAAATCCGAATTTAAAAAGGGAATCGACATTCCAAGAACACTTTAGTGTTAGTCTGGCATACTTAACGGTCAGCTAATCGGGCCCTTTCAGCTGCCAGACCGCTTGGGCGGCAATCACTTTTTAAATTTTCTACGCGTCCATCTGCCCCTGCTGGTAGAAGATGAGGACTTGGAGAAACGCAGAAGCATAGTACTCCAGTGTGCTGGTGCACCATGCCATTTTGCCTTGGACGTGAGAAACTATTTAAATCAAAGATACCCTGAAAGATGGATTGGTCGTTGCGGCCGGGGTGACGCCTGCCTTATAGCCTGGCCTCCACAGTCCCCTGACCTAAACCCCATTGATTTTTTTTTTATGGGGATACTACAAAGACCTCGTCTCCTCGAGAGAATGCCGCAATTTGGACGAGTTAACCCAGAAATTGAGAGTAGCAGAAGAAACCATTAATAGTAGATTGTGTCACAAGGGAGCAAAATGACATATTTACGGCATGGGCGTAACTTGAATCCTGAACGAAGCGAAGGATTATATAATAGAATCCTGAGCGTAGCGAGGGATTCTAAAATAGAATCCTGAGCGTAGTGAGGGATTCAAGAATTAACGCCCAAGGTGGAAATAATTTTGCTTCCATGTGACATATTGAGGATAATGAAAGATATGAAATAACAATGGTTGTGCATTTATTTTATCAAAATCGATACTAATAACTTATTACTCGTTACAGAAAAGTGCCACTTTGATCCCTCCTAGCAGGGAAGAAAAGTGCCATTTTGATCCCTCCTAGCAGGGAAGAAAAGGCCCTTATCCGAATAGGTGATGTGAAAAAATAATAGAATTGCATTCAGACGTTTAAAAGACAACTTTTTCCGGCGATGTCGCACTTGCATTGAGCAACAGGGGGGCCATTTTGAAAATTTCTTGTAATTAAACACCTTGTAATTGGTTTTACTTCGTTTGCATTAATCATCATGTAAATTAAAATTTTGCACTTACCACATTTAGATTTCAGAGACATTTAGATAGATAGAGCAAGTTTTTAAAAGCCAAACCGTATTTTTTTTTTCTGTGATATTTTTTTTTTAATGGCCCTTGAAGTTGTGAACATACTAGGTAATTTTATCTTTCATGGCATTTAATTTTTTTTAATTCCATTCAAAGATCTAACGATAGTAAATGTTACCATACTGAATTGGCCTATCTATCAGCTTAGCACACAAAAAAAATCAAGCTTCTACCGCAATAATTCACGTCACCATAAATAAAAATCTCATCGTACTCGGCGATAGGTGAAAAATTTAAAAAAAAAACATATCTCCGAAAATACGAAAAATCGCGGAACATACATGGGGTGATTCAGATAGCCCTCTAGGTCCTCTACCTCCCAGCTTCAGTATATCACTACTGCCACAGAATAAGTAATAGTACAAGTACAAAAGTTTATCTGTTAACAAATCCCCCGTTTAGGTATGCCAAACGTGCCTAAACGTGGCCATCTCTTTCTATCGCACGCAACGCGCTCTTTCGAGGCCCCGCCCTCAGCGCTAGGGTTACCACCAGCGAGAACCTATTTTAATATATGTACTTTATTATTAGTAGTAGTGTTGATAACAATACAATTACGAATAGTACTTTTAAGGTTCCGTAGCCAAAATGGTGAAAACGGAACCCGTCCGTCCGTCTTTTTGTCTGTATGTGACAGCCGACGTACTCTGGAGACTATAAGCACTACAAATACAATTAAAACATTTGGCAGGAAGGTGTGTTCTACTCGTATGAACCGCTACGTAAAAGTGATGTGAAATGACGAAAAAATATTAAAGTAGGGGGAGGGGGGCACTCCATACATGTAACCAGCGGGGTAATCACGTAACGTTGGTACGTATTTAATGTCAGTTTTAGTATGGGATTTGACATTTAAATCTATCGTACTAACGGTCGAAAACGTTACGTGATTACCGCGCAGGGGATACAAAGCGAAACGATCGTACAACAGCGCAGCAGCGCGTGCGCGTGCGATCCGTAACGCTGCGCCGCAACCACTGAATAGTCACACGACGTGTGAGCCGGCGGCCGCATGTACTTTGCGCGGCGCGATGACGTCACGGTAGTAAGCCCCTCCTGCTACTGCTTGGGACACCCTGCATAATCCAAAGTTTACATGTCACCGAATTGACATAAACTAATAAAGTCCATGAAGTGCAGTATTTTTTGACATGAAACGTCAACTAATAAATAAGATAATTGATGGATGTTGTGGCGGGGAAGCCGTGCCACGCTCAAGGTCGTTGCTTAAGGTCGTTGACGTCTCTGCGCGCCAAAATGTAACATTTCAAGCAATGGAACGTAACTTATGACTCAATGCCCCTTCGCATAACGCGGATTTTCATTTTATTCCATTTTTTTTATTCCTACACATTTTGCAACCTACTTGGTTTGGATTAGTACCTACGCTGCTTTTATATACCTATGCGCGTGATATACAGTTAGTTGCAAAACTCATTACTAAACCAACGTGCATCACTTTAATATGCTGTTCTCATTACTTCCAAAAAGGCTAGTTATTAAGTTTATATTTTACTAGCTGTTGCCCGCAACTTCGTCTGCTCGGTCATCGCTTTAGAATTTTATCGCTATTCTTGTATTTCAGGCGGTTACCACCTTAAGGGATGGGATGAAAACTATCCTATGTCCTTTCCTCGGACTCGAACTATATTCACACTAAATTTCATCTAAATCGGTTCAGCAGTTTAAGCGTGAAGGGGTTACAGACAGACAGACATACTTTAGCATTTCTAACCCGCCGCGACTTAGTACGGGTAGGTCAGTTTTTAATATATTTATCTGTATTATATTCCTAAAACCGAAATTTCTATTGGCTTTACGAATTTATTACTTACTCTTTTTCCATACTAACATTCAACCCCCTTTTTACGACCTTAAGGGATACATTTTCAAAAAATTGCAATTACTTTTCCCACGTGCCGGCTTTAAAAAAACGCTGAAATTAGTTTTGTTGTAATTAATTTAAACACAGTTTATGTAAAAAATATTAAGTATCACTCAAAAAAATTTTGTTTCCAATACAAACTTTGAACCCCTTTTTAACCCCTTTAGGGGATGAATTTCAAAGAACCCTGAAATAGAGTAGGCCCATTTTTGAAGAAGTAGCATACAAGAAGCAAGTCATGTAACAGTTGGGGTGACAACGTTATCAGAGGGCTTAGACCCTGCAGAATACGGTTCTGCCTGTCTCCATCCCCAAATTTGAGCCGGAAGTATGTTATACCGGATAATGTGCAGCCCATACAAATTTTTTCGTTGTACATTTGGTAAATCGTGGTTTCGGTACCCTAACTATGGTCCGATTGTTATAGGTTTTTGATATGCCGTAAAGGACAATATTTGTCATTGTATCCCGAAATTTTCGACCCTCCAGCTCCATATCTTTCTCCGCCATCTTGGAAAATCTGTCACTTTTTCAGTGTTTTCCTTGTACTGTCGCTAAAGTTCATTTAAGTGCTAAACATGGTACGGCAATATTGTAGAAGACAAAATTTGCTAAAACTTATCTTTAAAACTGCAATTTTTTTTTAGTATTCCTCCCATATTTGCGTTTTAAGTGCATTTTAGCGCTAACTATAGTTCGGCAATATTGTAGATCACGAAATTTGCTACAACTCTTCTATTGAAATATTTTTTCCACGATCATCAGGAAAGAAGATACGAAGTCATCTATGGAGTACTACCGTCGATATTTGCTTCTTTTTCCAGTTTTCTTCCCATATTTGCGTTTGAGTGTATTTTAGCTCAAGTTCTAGGTCTGTAATATTACAGAAGACAAAATTATATGCAAATTCAAAGTACCTACGATCTTACTAGGTATCGTAGAAACAGACGATTATGTCTTTTGAGGGATTGAAGTGGTATAGATCCGAAAGTGACAGATGCTTTATCCTGTCGTCTATCCCGCTATCACTCGACCATCATAGATCCCCTACAGATTGCGATTAATTGCACTCAAACCTAAATATGTGAAGAAAACTGCAAAAGTAGCTAATTTCGACGGTGCTACTCCATAGATGACTTCATATCTTCTTTCCTAATGGTCGTGGAAAAAATATTTCAATACAAAAGTTGTAGCAAAATTCGTGATCTACAATATTGCCGAACTATAGTTAGTGCTAAAATGCACTTAAAATGTAAACATGAACGGAAAACTAGAAAAAAGTGGCAATTTTTAATGATATATCCTGTCATATCTTCGTCCCTAGGGGTCATGGAAAAAATCTTTGTACCCAAAAGTTTTAGCAAATTTTGTATTCTACAATATTGTAGAACTATGTTTAGCACTGGAATGAACTTTGACGACAGTAAAAGCAAAGAACTGAAAAAAATGACACTATTTCCAAGATGGCGGCCAAAGTTATGGAGCTGGAGGGCCGAAATTTTTAGGTTACCATGGCTAATATTGTCCTTCACAACATACCAAAAAACCATATCAATCGGACCTCTTTTAGAGTACCAGAGCAACAATTTACTAAATGTACTACGAAATTTTTTGTATGGGCTGCACCTTTTCCGGTATACCGTACTTCCGGCTCAAATTTCGAGATGGCGACAGGCAGATTCGTATTCTGCAGGGTCCAAACCCTCTGATAACGTTGTCACCCCAACTGTTACATGACTTGCCGCTTGCATTGTTTAGAGACGCCTTTTCCAATTCTGTTCCTGCTCTAAAATAAGTTTTGTTGTATTTTAACCAGTGTTGCCAGGTCTCCTGTTTTTACAGGAGATCTACTGTTTTCGGGGTGTGTCTACTGTTCTACTGTTTTTCCCGAAAAATCTACTGTATTTTAGAAAAGTCTACTATTTTTTCTAAAAAATCTACTGGATTTTAGAATTTCACTTGTCCAAATTCAATTATCAAGAAAAAAAACAATAACCTACATATAACTTGTCAAATTTCTTGAAGCGAGTGTGGGGGTAGTGGAAAGAAAGCGCGCAACGTCGAACGGAATGGCGGAACGGCTCTACTGTTCATACAAAAGTAAACTTTTTTGAACAGCGGCGTTCGGAAAACCTGGACGTGAAGCGGCATATCCGCAAGGCTTGGCCAAAGCCCTGCTAGACGTATATACCTATAACTTCGCGGGACAGCTCCCACGCGCAGCGGTGCATCCTATAACCGCACATTCAAAACTAAATTTGGCTTTGCGAGCCACATTATACTATAATACCTATAATCCTAATAACTGACGGAGTCGCTGTCGCCGGACATGGCGAGGAGGACTATAGCTATACATGAGCAAGCAGACAGCAGCCATGGTCTCCACGACAATGGTCATTGTTTGATTGGCCATCATGACCCTTGGTGTGGATCCGACCGGCATTACTTGGTTATGGCACAAAATAAAGAATATACAGAAGGTCCGTTCCCGCCGTTCTTGAAAATACATACCTAAACTACAGGGTTGCTTCTGTATTGATTCTGAATTTTAAAAAGGAGCAGATAAATTAAAAATTCTTCAACATGACATTTAAATATGAACCAGCGTATCTTGGTAAAAAACCGGCCAAGTGCGAGTCGGACTTCGCACATTTAGGGTTCCGAATCAACCTCAAAAATATGATTTATTCATATATTAGTATTTGTTGTTAAAATATACGTAATATTGAACATTGTCACCAAATTTCAAGTTCATAGGTCAATGAGAAGTCTAAAAATTCTTTGGAACAAATTTTGTGACATACGACGGACGGACGGACGGACGTCTGGGCGACACCAATAGGGTTCCGTTTTGACCCTTCGGGTACGGAACCCTAATAAATTGATGCGTGACCCGCTGCGAGTTGTGACTTGTGACCGGCGGCGGTCGAGAGCGCCAACAAAAATATACCTAATTAATTAGGTACCTACTTAACTAAACCATAGTACTACTTAAATACTGGCGTTTTACCAGCGAACGATAAGATGAATGTGTAATGGTTGATCGTCGTTATCAAAGCGGCAAGTTTCAAAAAATTACCTACCTACCTAGGTATTGTAACTACCAAAATGAGAAAACCGTTTTATTTACCTTTCAATATCGTTTGAAAATTTGAAGAAAGTGTAGGCACCGTTTTTTGTTGTATTTAAGTGTATTTAAACAATAAAATACATTCCAACTGTAATAATATCGGTTATTCATTTTGACGTACGTGACATAAACTATCTACGTAGCGGCGAGGACGTCAAGTGATCAACGCGCGCACAACTAGCACTCGCGACGCGACAGTGACAGTCGCGACTAAGCTAGTCCGAAATCAACCGAGAATGCCTGTAAATGTTACGTCATTGTGCGTGCGGCGAAAATGGCACTTTGTACTGAGCGGACTCTCTGCTCCGGCGCGCGCCGCCGCTATTTACTTTGTGGTTATGGTTAGTTGAAGTTGAAGTAAAGTGACAGATGAAATGAGATTTTTTTAGTAATTATGAAACTTCTCGGAGTGTGGCAGTACTTATTTTTATATTATCACTTAAAACACTATGAAACACGCATTTACGTAAATTTTATGGAATAAATTTTGTCTACTGTTTTTTGTTCAAATCTCCTGTTTTTTAGGGCATGTATCTACTGTTTTTTTCAGATTGGACCTGGCAACACTGATTTTAACAGAAAGCCTCTGTACCAAATTTAAAGTCTATCACTTTAAAAAAGTATTGCTCCCCATACAAACTTTGAACCCCTTTTTAACCCCTTTACCCCTAAATGAATTTTAAAAAACGCTGAAATTACTTTTTTTCCATTATTATAAGGAACTTTTACACAAAGTTTGAAGACTCTCACTTAAAAAAAATTGCTTCCCATACAATATTTCACCCCCATTTTCAACCCTTTAGGAGACGAAAATTTTGAAAACGCAGATATAACTTTCATTGTCTTATTTTAAGGAGTCTTTGTACAAAGTTTCAAGTCTGGACCTTAAAAAAATTATTGCCCCCCATACAAACTTTGCACCCCTGTATTACCCCCTTAGGGGTGGAATTTCCAAAAATCCCGTCTTATCCCTTGCCTCCGTTATATAACCTAACTATAGTGTAAATTTCAAATTTCGGCAGTTTCGGCGGGGCGGTGATTAATCAGTCACCCATCAACTTTATATATATAGATTATTAATTGGTAAAAACGCTAATAAACTTACTGAACCATTAAGTTATTGCAGATAAAAAAAATCATTTTATCTATTAGATAATACTAAAGCTTAAGCCACACAGAGAGCGGGCGGGCGGTAGCGGCGCGGGCGCGGGCGGCAGCGGCGCGGGCGCGGGCGGCAGCGGCGCGGGAGCTGCTTTTGGCGGTGGCGGCAGCCCAAAGCAGCTGCAGCTCCCGCGCCCGCGCCGCTGCCGCCCGCGCCGCTCTCTGTGTGGCTTAAGCTTTAATACTGAATAACTGCACTGCACTGTGTTTATTGCACCGACATCGTTAAATGAAGATTAGTCTGATCAGTTACAGAAAAAATAAAAACTTTTAGGTCATAGTCCGGCTAGCCTAATTGTCTATAAAAAAAAATTATACTGTTTATTTCATATTATGTCCAATAATTACATTTTTCACCTTAACTGCTAATCTTGAATATAAAAGATTTTTTGAGTTAAGTGGCCTTGCCGTTAGCTTACAATTACATTATCTATAATTAAGTAGTATATTCATTGTATTATGCTTACCTATTTATTATTACTTTGTAATATATGCTATTTAACCAATTTTCTTGTTTGACTACTGGTTTTACCTTCAATTTTAAGTATCAGGTAACTTGAGAATCTATTTAATATTGAAGGGAGAATACAACTCCATACCCTCTGCCCATATTCATTATTGCTATTATTTACTTCATACATTGGGAGATCAGATAAATTGCGCAAACGGGTGTGTCTTACTTTTTTCCTGAGGTTGGTTATATTGTTACAATACTGTGTAATAATTGGTAGATCCACCTTATCGAATACATTTAATACTTTACAATAATTAAATAGATTCTCGTAGTTGTTCCTATATCTATATTTAATTTTAGCGGGTACAATCGTTTTCAGTAGACGAATCTGGAGGTTGTAAATATTATTAAGATACGTTTTATATGTTCTTCCATAGCTTCCAATGCCGTAGTTTATAATAGAATCAGCCAATGACATGTATAAAAGTCTTAGTGTAGTGTATGGAACCTTATGTTTAAGTATACATAGTTTTGACAATATAGACCTGAGCTTGTTACACACTTGGTCAACGTGGGGACCCCAGATGAACTTGTAGTCTATTTTTAGTCCCAGGTATGTATGATTTTTTACTATTTCAAGAGGGTTACATTTACACGACGCGTTAGGCAAGTGCAGGCACGTGTGCTCGTGGGCCACGATCGTAGGGGTAAAGTTAATTTTTGTATACGGTGAGTGTATGTGCATTAATTTAGTTTTAGAGTAGTTTAAGGCGAGGTTCTTCCATTGCAAATGTCCCGCTCTAACACGCGTGAGTTTGCAATTGACCATCCCACTCTCTACGAACTGTGCGCGTAATTTTCGTAAATTTTTAGTACATTTTTGGGTAAGAAAAATACATGGCTTACTATTGGCTGGGTGCGCGATGGCAGCGCCAACTAGCGGTCACAATTACGGCGGACTTAGAAATATCCAGTGGCTGGTTATCATTACGAAAAGAAGGAAAACAAACAATTTTAATGAAATATCGTAATTTTCATAGATTCTATTCGATCACGTAAGGCTTATGTCTATTTCACGCCTAAAATGGCTAAATCAATAAATTTCAGGTGTACCTACACGGACTTTCTCATGGCTGACTTCACGAGAAATAAGTAAAGAAATAAACAAATATAATTGAATAAAGCATTGCATATATAATGTAGACGATCATTTATGACTGTAGTGTCGTAAATAATGCAGACTTTTTGTGCATTTTCAGGTAAACATGGCTAAATTAATTATAAAAACTCCAATGAAGTGCGCACTGCAAATCCTGTCATGTGGCTTTGGGTACCATGGCGATGGATCGGCACTGAAATAAAGCAACAAATAAATTATAGTAACTTAACCGTTACTTCTTACAGCATACAAAATATAATATTAAAAATCATGCTTTATAGGTTAGCTTCCTTACTTTGTCCTCTTGACAACGATTATCCATTTCATTTGTTGTGCTCGTTTCCAACTTACTTGTGGGAATTTATAGAATTTATGATCACTGTTATGCCATTCTTCTTGCAGTTAACTACGCAGCTGGTTTCGTAACGCATGTTTATTTATTTTTCCTTAAAATGCACGGATACGTAAATTTCGCTAGTAAAAAGTGACAGTTGGTCCGCGGAAAGTTCCTTTTTTGGCCACGGTGCGCGCTGCGATCGATTAGTGGTTCCCCCACCACCTACTTCGCACCCAGCGAATATTAACAATATTAATCCCGACATCGCTCATACCATCAAAGACGTTTATTTTGGTGTTGTTTTCTACTCATCATGTTACCTAAGATTGAAATAAAATGAGTTTTATCTACACACATATCATAAATCCTCTAATATGCGTTCGGAAACCGTAGAAAATGACTCTCATTTCAACATTCAATGAATTTATGGCAATTTTCTTATCTGTGGCTAAGGCTACACAGCAGTAATATAATTTTTCATTTTAATCTCATATATGATGTTAAAATATTAAACGTCAAACAAAACTGTCAAAATTTAAATGTCAAAGTTGACATGTCCCTATTCTTGTATCACTGAAAATTCAAATTCAGTCGATGAGAAATGTCAGCTCGATGTTTTTTTTTAGTATATATCGCACGAAATTTGAGCTAGAACGACATGATCAAATCAGAATAGGAACTCTTTACTTTTTAAAATAACATTCAGGTATCGGTTGCCAGTTCTGATTTCGATATTTCCGCAACCATGCAAAAAAGGTTGTATTAACACAATTATTGTATTTATTTACTACGGTTTCTGAACCCATCTTAGAGTAGTTATAATATGTGTGTAGATAAAGTAATGTATGCAACTGTACATAATTAGGCATTAAAACACTCGTGTGACCTTATTATGAAACTCGGCTTCGGCTCGTTTCATAAAACACACTCGTGTTTTAATGCCCCTCATTATGTACCAGTTGCATAAACTACTATTAAGATAGAAAATAGAGGTATGTTTGGCATTTTTTTTCTATCGAACAAAGTTTTGCAAATTTTGTAACGGACATCCGACGGCACTAGATAAAGGTCTCAAATATAACATCGTATTTTTTTTACATTTTTAATATGTAGTATTTCGAAATAAAACCGTTTACCTAATCAGATTTTTACTATAACCCGGCCTGATAGGCCTAGATCGTGGGCCCATTTGCACAAAAGTCAAACTCAGTCTGCATTATACCTTGCGCTGTCTCTATGTCCTTATGGGCTGTTATGATACATGTGTCGTCCGGAAATTGATATACAGAGCTATGCCGGAATATCCTACACATATCATTAACGTATAGTAAGTACTCGGTCGGCGCCAGGATTGATCCTTGTGCTGTACCGCACATTGCGGGCGTCAGGTCACTTTGTTCGCCCGGTATGCTGACCGCGTTATATCTATGTGTATGATAGTTTTTCATGAGTTCCAGCACAGGTCCCTGTATACCATTTTGTTTCAACTTTTCATATAGCGTGTTATGATTCAAAGTGTCGAATGCTTTGCTAAAATCTATCATAACTGCAAGTACATGATGTTTTTTATCTAGGTGATTATTGATTTCGTCAGTAAACAATGATAGAAGTTGAGATGTGCTTTTATGTTTTTGTAAACCAAACCGTTTTTCGTTTATGTCAATCATTCAAATTGGTCGCGGTTTATAAGGGGTTTATTGTGTTTATTTTAAATAATATTAATAATTACTATATAGAGTAGGAACAGAATTGGAAAAGGCGTCTCTAAACAATGCAAGCGGCAAGTCATGTAACAGTTGGGGTGACAACGTTATCAGAGGGTTTGGACCCTGCAGAATACGGATCTGCCTGTCGCCATCTCGAAATTTGAGCCGCAAGTACGGTATACCGGAAAAGGTGCAGCCCATACAAAAAAATTCGTAGTACATTTAGTAAATTGTTGCTCTGGTACTCTAAAAGAGGTCCGATTGATATGGTTTTTTGGTATGTTGTGAAGGACAATATTAGCCATGGTAACCTAAAAATTTCGGCCCTCCAGCTCCATAACTTTGGCCGCCATCTTGGAAATAGTGTCATTTTTTTCAGTTCTTTGCTTTTACTGTCGTCAAAGTTCATTCCAGTGCTAAACATAGTTCTACAATATTGTAGAATACAAAATTTGCTAAAACTTTTGGGTACAAAGATTTTTTCCATGACCCCTAGGGACGAAGATATGACAGGATATATCATTAAAAATTGCCACTTTTTTCTAGTTTTCCGTTCATGTTTACATTTTAAGTGCATTTTAGCACTAACTATAGTTCGGCAATATTGTAGATCACGAATTTTGCTACAACTTTTGTATTGAAATATTTTTTCCACGACCATTAGGAAAGAAGATATGAAGTCATCTATGGAGTAGCACCGTCGAAATTAGCTACTTTTGCAGTTTTCTTCACATATTTAGGTTTGAGTGCAATTAATCGCAATCTGTAGGGGATCTATGATGGTCAAGTGATAGCGAGATAGACGACAAGATAAAGCATCTGTCACTTTCCGATCTATACCACTTCAATCCCTCAGAAGACAAAATCGTCTGTTTCCACGATACCTAGAAGATCGCAGGTACTTTAAATTTGCATATAATTTTGTCTTCTATAATATTGCTGACCGAGAAATGCACTAAAACGAAAATATGTGAAGAAAACTGGAAAAGTAGTAAATATCGACGGTAGTACCCCATAGGTGACATCGTATCTTCTTTTCTGATGATCGTGGAAAAAATATTTCAATACAAAAGTTGTAGACAATTTTGTAATCTACAATATTGCTGAACTATAGTTAACGCTAAAATGCACTTTAAACGTAAACATGAGAGGAAAACTAGAAAAAAGTGGTAATTTATAATGATATCTCCTGTCATATCTTCGTCCCTAGGGGTCATGGAAAAAATCTTTGTACACAAAAGTTTCAGCAAATTTTGTGTTTTACAATATTGCCAAACCACGTTTAGCACTAAAATGAACTATAACGACAGTACAAGCAAAAAACTGAAAAAAGTGACAGATTTTCCAAGATGGCGGAGAAAGACGTGGAGCTGGAGTGTCAAAAATTTCGGGATACGATGACAAATATTGTTATTTACGGCATATCAAAAATCCATAACAATTGGACCATAGTTAGGGTACCAGAACAACGATTTACCAAATGTACAACGAAAAAATTTGTATGGGCTGCACCTTTTCCGATATAACATTCTTCCGGCTCAAATTTGGGGATGGAGACAGGCAGATCCGTATTCTGCAGGGTCTAAACCCTCTGATTACGTTGTCACCCCAACTGTTACACGATTTGCTTCTTGTATTCTACTTCTTCAAAAATGGGCCTACTCTAATACCGATTGAGGACCGCGAACTATTATTTAAGCCCGTAAATAATTACGACAATGTGCGAAGTGGACGTGAAGCGTTGTATAACAAAAAACTGCAATGTTTACAAGATGTAAATAGGTTGGTGCTCTATTAATATTTTGATACTTTCAGTACTAGTTTTTTTTATACAACATCGGTGGTAAACAAGCGTACGGTCCACCTCATGGTAAATGGACACCCCAGTCTATAGACGCTCGCAACTCCAAAGAAGGCACGTTCGCATTTTTAATATTTACCCTATATAAAATTTGACGATTTACTGTGTTGACAGCAGAAGGGACAAATTTAGGTCCCTCGCTCTCAACACAGTGCAACCCGGTAGCTCTGGCAACCTTGCCCACCTCTAGGAACACAACACTACTTACAATTACCTGACCTAACTAAGAACTAGACGTGTCATAAATCCTAGTTTTTCAATTTCAAGTACCACTTTTTTCCCCCTATTAGAAGTATGGCAAATATGATGTCACATTGTATCATACATCATACATATACTTTCCAAAAATCCAAACGCCATACTGGTACAAATCGTTTGGCAAACATTTAAAAAAATACTCTTTTGTAGTGGTATGGCGGCCATTTGGCCCCATCGGAAAAGTATGGCATGGTGATTTTCGTGAATGGCTTGACGATGAACGATAGCTGTGCAAAAAAAAATTTGCCTGGTACAAATGGTTTTTTCTTTTTAATTTTTTTATTGACTTGTTGTTACTAGGTCTTATTTACACTACAAATTCATTTTTCCGCCTTGTTAAAATGTTATATGATGAGAAAGTGTAAATATATGTTTTTGTCGTTGACTGTACTCCACATAGTGATAGAAATTATGTGAGCTGTTTTTGAGTGCACATCAACCTACTTTTAACATGTTTCACTATAGGTACCTTAACTACGTGTGCACAGAAAATCAAAAACATTTTCTAGTATCAAAAACTATACTTCCTACTACACAGAGTGTGACCATCCCAAGATTTTTTAAGTTTCCCGCCAAAATTGTGTGTAATATTTCATTAGCCAGACTCTATTTGTTCGTCTCGGTGTCAGGTATGTATCCATGTGAAAAGCCAATTTCTATTCATTGCATTCACAATCTTGATTTTTTTTATTCACCCATGATTTTGAACCAAAAACTGTTAAACTACCTTTTTTTAATTTAACCCAAAACCCAAAATGTATATTTTTCTTTTAAACAACCAAGCAAGGCAATTAGTTCAAATAGTACATTTATACATTATATGCTGTTTAAAATGAGGTGTATAACTTTTATATTACTCACGTATTTTTATGTTTATCCCGGAATGAAGTCCGCTCCGCTACAAAAATTCACTAACGAGAAATTTGTTCGGCTATTTGCCTTGACTCAGTTTTGCACCTGACTATACATCGCCAGTAACCAATTACAAAACAAATCCTAATTTAAATGATTGACAACTAAAATAACAGTCATGGAATTCCTTACTTTAAATGAGTTACTGAATTGGGAATGCCTCAGAAAAATAGAAATAATGGGAGAAATAAATGAGTTGAAATTTTACAGTTTTCGGTATGAAAAAAAGAAAAAATTATAAGTCAGAAGAAAATAATATGTAAAGCAGTTTTGTAGCGGTACCCAAGGAGTAATATTCTGCGTTTAGGATTTTTATGTAAATTTGATTGTCATCAAATTATTTACATTTAAGTAACTGAGGTACTAATATTGACTCAGTTATGCAACTAACTGTATATATATTTTTAATGATTCTGTTCTGAAATATTGTTGTATTCATTAAAACATTAAGGTAGGTCACGGTAATTGTTGTCTTTTGTGAACAATATTATGCAAGCATATGATACACGTCTTGATCCTAGAACAAAATTTTGTTTGATTTTTGTTAAAATGCTAATTATTATTAATTACCCTACCGCTAAAAGATTTCTAGAAGACCTAGACTATCACATCACATCCCCTAAAAACATGGCACCCTAGTTTCCAGCCACTATCTATACAATATGTTTCGTGAACACATTAAAGTAATATAATTTCCAATAAATGAAACCACATATTGTAAGTACCTATGCAATGATAAATGTATATGCTTGCGATAGTAAATATCAAAATATCAGAAAACTACAGGTTTGCATTTACTTTTTGAGCTTATTCAATTCAATTCAATTCAATTCAAATTTATTTCAGAATCAATATTCCATAGGTATAATAATAACATTAATTACATACAAGACTAAAAATGTTAGCTTATGAAAAGTTTCTATTTTATATACTTTTTTCTACTCCTGTACTTTTTTTCGCAATTTACGCATTCGCGAGCTCTAATATAAACACATACATTATTTGGTCTGTAAAAAGTCTATCTAGTCTATTGCCCAAAAACACATTCCTGACTCAACTTTAATGAAAAATTAAAGTTGTGTTGGGTGCCACAGACTACTGCAAATATTATGTAAAGTAGTCATTCGTCGGTACGTTCAAGATAAACTTTTAAAATTAAAATCAGTGCTGCCAACTTAACGCAACTTAGCCATATTTTTTATTTAATAATTTTATCATTTACTAATATGGATAAAGACATGTATCATCTTTCTTGTGTTATTTAACAAGTTTTATCTATTTTAGGACATATTTATGAAAACAAACAGTTCGGATTGGGTCCAGATTCAGATTTAGTTAAGGTCGGATGCCAAGTATATGAAATTAAAAATGAAAACAAACCATAAACAAAGTGTCATATTTTCAGTTTCCCGCCAAATATCAAATTAAAAAGAAATCATTTTATTAGTTCTTGTTTTCCGCCACTTTCAGTTTTCGTTGACCAAAAAGTGATTTGAGTCGTTTTCAAAATAGGTGTACATAACACAAAATAAACACAAAGGAAAATTAAAGTTGTGTTGGGTGCCACCGGCTACTGCAAATATCATGTTAAGTAGTCATTCGTCGGTACGTTCAAGATAAACTTTTAAAATTAAAATCAGTGCTGCTAACTTAACGCAACTTAGCCATATTTTTTATTTAATAATTTTTACGATTTACTAATATGGATAAAGACATGTAACATCTTTCTTGTGTTATTTACCAAGTTTTATCTATTTTAGGACATATTTATGAAAACAAACAGTTCGGATTGGGTCCAGATTCAGATTTAGTTAATGTCGGATGCCAAGTATATGAAATTAAAAATAAAAACAAACCATAAACAAAGTGCCATATTTTCAGTTTCCCACCAAATATCAAATTAAAAAGAAATCATTTTATTAGTTCTTGTTTTCCGCCACACGTCAGTTTTCGTTGACCAAAAAGTGATTTATCTTATCTAAAAAGTGATAATACTGGGTAATTTTCAAAGAGTAATCCAGACATGGAAGACGATGAAATTCAATGTACGCCGGAACAAATATCCACAGTGGCACAAGAAGTGACAAAAAAACCTGTTACCTGAAAAATCTCGCCTGCGATCGCAGACTCGCCGTGTCCAATTTAATATTATCGTCTATAAATAAGAATAAACAGACAAATATTCCTTTCACATCTTTGTCGGAGCCTAAAGATAAACTGACTCCCTGTAACATCACCGCATCTCCAGCTGATGTTAATTCTCCGCCTACAAGCAACATCGATTCTCCATCTCCTGCCAGGATTCGTACACCATCTCCAACGTTTACTGCTGATCTTGATAATGCAACTTTGTCGCAGATCATTCATCAAAATGCTGATGTGCATATAAATAGTGAAACATCATCAACCAGTCGACCATCTATTACTATTTCGCACAACACTATACAAAATTTCCACTTGCACTTTCATAAATAAATTTTTACTTTGTTGTATTTTGTTTCATTGAAGAGGCTAACTAGTCGTAGAAAAAGTATTATATGCAACGTTGAATAATAAGGTCAAAAAATGCTCGAGGCGTCTTCCTTTGCGATACTCGCTAAAGCTCGTATCGCAACCCACGCCCCTCGCATTTTTTGACCCCTGTTATTCAACTGTTGCATAATATACTATTATATAGGCAAATAAATCACATAAATTACACATTCGCAGTGTTGGAAAATCGCGCAGCTAAAGATACTAGATTGCAGCCAGTCGCATTATCCGAGCTTATCTTATAAAATAATGTTCAATGTTAACAAAGTGATCCTGATTGTTTATTTTCTTATTATTTTATTTGAACCTACAACTATAATAATTTTACCTGAACAATAACTATGGAGTAGAAAAAGACACAATTTCATAACAACTTACCGTGATGAATCTTCCAAAATATCACTCTTTTATCTTTAAATAATCTGCAACGGAAAATATACTTTTTCGTTAGCCCCGTTATTTAATGTTCAGTTTACATAAATTGTATCTGTCACAATAATTGGTTAAAATTGACCGATAAACTATTTGCACTTTTTCTCGCAAGCGTTCGAGTGACGCAGCATCTCTGGGGAAACTGGCGGGAAATCTGCCTGCTCTCGCGGGAAACGCGCGCAGGACGTCATACAGTGGATCGACGCCAAACCGGTCGGGGTTAGATATCCGCTCCAGGACCTACTGTTGGTAATACGATTATAACTGTGAATTTTCTCTAATGCCAACTTTACTGGTTTGTTACTTTGCTGGTTTATTTTTTTAACAGTAAGTGTAATTTTCTAACGAAATATCTCAAACTATTTAAGATACTTACATACAACAACGTCGCGTTTTCTATTGAATATATTAATGTGATATGGGTATGTGTACGACCTACATATGATAGTAACCTGTTAGTACTGGCTACCATACAAGCTATGTCACATTTAAATATGGTATAGCACCCGTTCCACGGTTTGTTTGTTTACCTTTGGTATAACGTCAGTCGATCAATAGTAGTACTGTAAACAACACTTATTAAATTCCTTATACGTTACCCTGGTTTATCTGCGCTAATTCTCTGCCCAAATAGTTTACCCAATATTTTCAACTGAAAGATATGAGTAAGTCTGAATACGACCTTTGCTGCCTTTGGCACAGCTCACAAAATTTCACGAGAATCAGTTGAGAAACGCTGTAGAGGACCATTGATTTTTTTTAAATTACTCGACAAAAATATTCTATGTAATCAAAGAACCTGCTCACAATACTTCACGAGAATCGGTTGTGAAATGCGACGCTTATACCCCGTTTTTTTAAGATGAGAATTTTGACGGTAATTTACACCTACAATTGGGTAAGTAAAGTTTTTTGAAGAGGTAGAAAATATATTTTTCTTCGATAGTCCGCGTCTTAAAGATCGAAAAACTGCAGCTCTTATATTTTTATTCCATATAATTTTTTCGAAATTATTTTTTAAGTTATCGAGATGATATTTGTGCTGTTTAATGAGACATCAAGCTTAGCACCTTCGTACTACGAGATTTAGAAAAAAAAACGATGTCAACTGTCACTGTAAATGTCAAACATGACATTGATAAATTTTCTTCAACGGTTCTGTTTGTTGCGATTTTGGTGTGATCAGTGTTTTTCAGAGATATTTTCGACGACTTCTGCAAAACATACGGACTTTCGGTTTTGGCGCATTTCTTTACGACATTGGAACGATAATTGAACACCGATTTACGCTTACCCAGACGACTTTGGCATTTCTTCTTGGATATAACTTTTGGACTGGCTTTTGTGTTTCTGAGCCTTTAAACTGAACTTTACTTACCCAATTCTTCGTTTCCCTGAGACATCAGAGGATGATATTGTACTAATTTCACTTATTTCAGTAGTTAATCACGTCACGTCTCAAAGATAGCAAGCAGCATATTTTCCCGTGTCAAGATTGTTTTCCCTGAAATCGCATGACGACAATCGCACGATTTTTCTCATCTTAAAAAAAACGAAGTATAGAGGTGAACAAATCGAAATTCGGCCGCAGAAACACAAAAACATTGATACAAAAAATGATTTTTCAAATATCCAAAAGTGACTTAATAAAAAAATCTATCGAGTTACCGAACCTGCTCACAAAATTTCACGAGAATCGGTTGAGAAATGCTACCTGTAGAGGAAAAAACGGCCGCAGAAAAATACGAAATCATTGATTACTTTATTTAAATTTCCAAAAATTGACGCGATAAAAAACTTTTAGTTTTCGTACGAGCTCACAAAATTTCACGAGAATCGGTTAAGAAAAGCGACCTGTAGAGGAGAACAGCCGGAAATCCGGAATTCCGGACATACGACAGCATTTTTGTCGAAGCTAAAACAGAGACCTTCGTTTCACTCGGTCAATAAGAAAAAAATGTCATCCTGTACACAACGCCGGCCAACAACCATACCATTTAGACGCAAAGTACCAGAAACAATGAAGAGATTCGCTAATTACCTGACTTCTAGGTAAGCCTTCAATCCCTTCATCCCGCATATATATTTTTTGCTTGTTAATATTGGATATACATACAAAGAATGTCAAGAAAAAATATTCAAAAATTTCAACAAAATGGTCGTTAAAAAATACAAAAAAAATCAAAAATGTTTTCTTGAGGTTCTGGCTAATAGAAAAATAAGCATACTGACCAAAAATCATAAGTGTAATGCAAACACAAGCTATGAAAAACTTGCACAAAGTTTGTATGGAGAGTGCTTGCATCTACAGGCGCCTTAAGTGGCCCAGCAACCCAATGCTTCTCAGTATATGTTACTTTACCGCAAGATCACGGCTTTCATGAAAAAATATTGTAGTCGCGCCTTACTTTCAAACCCTTTTAGTCACTACCGGGTCAAATAGACCCAGTTCATTCATATGACGATTAAATAAAAGTATGGCAGGGTATGGGTTATTCCTTCAACCTATTTTGGTGAGCAGAAGGTGTCATTCCTTAACGTTTAGGAGATAGAGGTTACTATAGATCGATCCACGAAAGCTGGCGCGGAATGTCTGAAATGAATGACAGTTTCATATATTTTCTGCGCCAGCTTTCGTGAATCGGCCTATACTTTAAGGAAACTGAAAACTACTGAAATTCAAGCATCAATTTTATCTGCAAAATTAACAAATACCATGCACCTATAGGGTTTCTCTGGTGTCAGAGGCCAAGATCCTCTTTGGGTCATCGAGTCGAGCCAGCGTAGTAAGTAAGTATGCACCTAAGCAGTCGGCGTATTAACTGACGAAACATACCTACTCGTACATTGATATTGATACATCACACTCCAAAAATCCGGGAAGTGCTTCCGGTAGGTATAAAGCAACCAATTTCAAGGGGAAAACGTTTGTGATAGTTCATGCAGGCGGAATGGACGAATTGTAATTATAACTCAATTATTACGTATCAAATCGCAAATCAGTGTTGTTTTGGATAATGCCTTTTCATAATACGCTTCAGAATCCTGATTCCCGCACTGAATGCGATATCACGAAGCTTTATTGAAAGTTTAACTTTTATATCCGGAAAACGAGTGAGTGCTCAACACTTTTGGCCAAGGCTCTATGAAGACCAAAGGTCTCAATGCCAAGAATCTACTTTCTAGTTTCCTTCGAAAATAGTGAGAGTGGAATTGTTTTAGGTACCTATATACTCATGCACTTTTGCAATGCACTTTTATTAAATATTTATTATGTATACGTTTTTCTGCAAAACGTAGATACAAAACTACACATATGAAGGGCTTTACTAATGTTTTTTCCTAAAAGTACTACAACTTACTGAATAGACAATCAAAATCCAATTTAACGAAATTGATTTCGAGTAGTGTCATTTCGAGGGTTCAATTAATAAACCGAAAACCTGAAAATTGTTTTTTTTTTAGACGCGAGAGTAGTATCCATTGCTTTAGTTTTTAAGCTACTTTGTATTTTTTTTAAACTTTTTAACGGGATAAAAACCTGTCTTGATTTGGCCACGTGCCACTACACGAACAAAGCGATAGATAGAGTGGTATGAGACCAATGAAATCGAATTTGTGATAAGAGACCCTAATCCTCTGCTGCCCTGTGTTAAGTTAAGACCCAAAATATTGGGCTCGTGTGAAGCAGAAACTGTTAAAACATAAACCCATAGCTTAGCTACTTCAGCTGATAACCTAAAACGAAAGTGGAATGAAGCTTCGAAATTAATCACAAATGCTGAGTTTTGATAGCAGGTGTGAAGCGAAAACTGAGAAGTTTCTGGATGAATAAGGCTTTGTAAGAAATAAACATGTTACATTATATATATATATATATATATATATATATATAATATTAATTTCCAATACGCTTATGTTAAAACAATAATAGTACATTTTGATGCTAGTGCGGAAGGTATGTCATTTTGCACGAGTCCCGAGTTGTCTTGGCCCGAGCCGACGGGCGAGGGACAAGACACGGGACGAGTGAAAATGACACTTCCGCACGTGTATCAAACGACGTTTTTAAATACAGTTGCGAAAAAATATCAAAGAAACTAAAATAAAACAGTAATTAAAAGATATAAAACACAATACTTTTACTTGCCATTGTGGGCTTTAAGTACTTACCTGGTCTATCTGGCGTAGTTTACATACAGACATACACTTTATATAACAATCGCATAAATCACACATATCACAAAAATATTATTAAAACAATACAACTCACTACAAAATTAAATCTTGAAATCATGTACAAAGAAGCGGGAATTAAAAAGTCGGTTTAACTTTTAATTGATTGACTTTTTTCAACAGGCCACGGTTGTCAGCATTCAGCCAAATCAAATACTATTTTGGAGGAGATTTTATGTCACATGGTAGTTTAATTATATGTAAATATTAATAAATCATTATTTTTCATTTTTAAGTAACTAAATGTATTTTTTGGCGAAAAAAGACAAGCGTTCATTCACATCTGGCGCGACGGTCTTCCATAATACTCTATTAATTAGAGGTCTCGCATAATACTGTTTCCGGTCATTAATTTACTCAATCAGTCAACTTTTTGAATACAGTTTTAGATGTTTTAATATTTGATAACCATTTAACTTGTTTAATATGCATTTTTAATGTTTTAAATTTTATAGAAGGTTACTTTTAATGCCCTTTGCTTTATAAAATAAATAAGTAAAGTGACTGAACCTAAAACCCTTTGGCTTGGGTCAACAGTAAATTTAAAAAAGTTGGAAAAGTAAAAAGCACTAGTGCGCGAAATCCAACTTTGCGCACGATATACAGCTACGTAAAGTACCACTTTTTGAGCAACTGTATTAAAAAAACTGTTTCTTTAATCTATTGTTTTGGAAAGATCTTGTAGCACTGAATAAACGACTCTTTTTTTTCTGGGACAAGCTTCACTTGCACGAGAACCCTACAGCATTAGCAAGCAAACAGGAAACAGAGGACGTTTCATCTGTAATCACTTCTGCAATCTACTTTAGCATATATATTATAAGGACGTACGAGAACGTCAACATTTCACTGCTAGGAACCCGCTTAGTGGGCGCTTCGTGACTTTGCTCAGCTGCCGGAAAGCTCACTAGGGCTGTCGGTATCTATAGGTAATCTATGACAAAGAGCCCGCATGCCCGCCAGAGTTGACGCCGACGGTTTTACTTTTTTTCATTCCTCGTACTCTGAAAGTAGATCATATTTGACTTAAGGAGCGGGCTGAAAGTGAGCCATGTCGCACCATGGGCTAACATGTATACATATTTTTGATTGCAAAAACATTTTAAATTAACCAATCCAAATGCACATTGAATCCACCAATCACAAAACACATCGACAGCCAAATCAGCCAATCAGAGCGTTGGGTTCTCTTACAAAAAAAATGAGCAACCAGTACAGCCAACTTCATAATTTTTTAATGATTTTTGACTATGTTTCTAATTATTTATTTTTCGAATTATGGTTATAAAAAAACTAAATAAAAACTCGTAAATGTTATTATTTACATACATTTTAAGCAAATTTTAAGTAACCATTTCTCAGTTTAAATATAAACGCGTCCTAAAAATTGTCATGTTATATATAAGTTTTGATAATCGAATACTTAGTAGGTATTTGAGACATAAAACCTTCTTACATATAAACTGTTTTAAGAGTATTTTTAACCAATTTCAAAAAACTGGCCAGGTGCGAGTCGGACTTCGCACATCTAGGGTTCCGAACCAACCTCAAAAAATGTGTTTTATTAAGTATTTATTGGTAAAATATACGTAATAATAAACATGATCACCAAATTTCAATTTTAAAAATTAAATTAGAATTTTATCTTCTAGTTTTTGCCCGTGACTTTGTCCGCGTAGAACTCGTTCATCGCGTTAGAATTTTATTTCAATTTCTTACCTAGTAATCGCTCTTCCATACAAACCTACTTAAGGGACGATTTCCGAGATAAAAAAGTATCCTGCCCAGTGGTCGTATCGGAATCGGTCCAGCGGTTTTAGTGTGAAAAGATAACAGACAGACACACTTTCGCACTTATAACATTAACAGTACCAATGAATTTTTATACAGTCAAGGGCATAAATATGTATACATTTTTGGACCTTATTTCAATGGAGTAAGGTGAAAAAATGTATACATATTGGTGCCCTTGACTGTACAATCTGAAATTTTACTGTGTACAGTTTACTGCAGCGTCTTGTTACATTCGCGTGTTTTGTTTTTATTTTCAAAATTTGTTCCATTCCGCTTTGGTGGCCAGTACGAATACGTTATATTTTCAAATTTGTTCGGAGCGGCATCCCCGTCCTCGGGGCGGCGCAGTGTTTTGTTTGGAACGCCGCTGTGCCGCCCCCCAGCCGCCGTGCGGACTTCACGAAATTGTACTTTAATGACATAACAATAAGAACTACGAAAAGTGAAATCATATTATCACTTTCGGTAAGGTTTGCATGATATATAATTTGGCTGTGTCGAGCAGGTGGTGTGAAATAGTAGTTTATCTACACACATATCATAAATCCTCTAATATGCGTTCGGAAACCGTAGAAAATGACTCTCATTTCAACATTCAATGAATTTATGGCAATTTTCTTATCTGTGGCTAAGGCTACAGCAGTAATAAAATATTTCATTTTAATCTCATATATGATGTTAAAATATTACGTCAAACAAAACTGTCAAAATTTAAATGTCAAAGTTGACATGTCCCTAAACTACTATTATGCAACTGGTACATAATGAGGGGCATTAAAACACGAGTGTGTTTTATGAAACGAGCCGAAGGCGAGTTTCATAACAAGGTCACACGAGTGTTTTAATGCCTAATTATGTACAGTTGCATACATTACTTTATCTACACACATATTATAACTACTCTAAGATGGGTTCAGAAACCGTAGTAAATAAATACAATAATTGTGTTAATACAACCTTTTTTGCACGGTTGCGGAAATATCGAAATCAGAACTGGCAACCGATACCTGAATGTTATTTTAAAAAGTAAAAAGTCCCTATTCTGATGTGATCATGTCGTTCTAGCTCCAATTTCGTGCGATATATACTAAAAAAACATCGAGCTGACATTTCTCATCGACTGAATTTGAATTTTCAGTGATACTAGAATAGGGACATGTCAACTTTGACATTTAAATTTTGACAGTTTTGTTTGACGTTTAATATTTTAACATCATATATGAGATTAAAATGAAAAATTATATTACTGCTGTAGCCTTAGCCACAGATAAGAAAATTGCCATAAATTCATTGAATGTTGAAATGAGAGTCATTTTTTACGGTTTCCGAACGCATATTAGAGGATTTATGATATGTGTGTAGATAAAATATATTAAAATAATGGAAATAAACAAATATGTTTGAGATACTTTTCAATGTTTTCAATAAATTGTAAGTAGGTATTCTTTGGTTCAATATAAGTTGTTTAATTGAGTGTGGCCCCTAATTTCCGAAAATCGTTTTTTCTTTGTGTCAATTATTCCGTTCCCATATTTTCCCAGTGGCACTTTTTCTTGGTTGGAATTATTCCGTTCTCATATTTTCCCAGTGTCATTTTTTCTTGGCCGCAATGATTCCGTTTCCTTATTTTCCGAATGCCATTTTTTCGCAATATTTTTATTTTTCATGGGCATTTTTCATGAAGTATTTTTTCCATTTCCCATATTTTCTCTTTTTACACGACTGTTTTATTCCCAATGGTGAAAATAAACAGAAGTTTTTTTTTCGCAAAATTAACCCGTCGTCTACCCGTCCCTGGGATCCCAGGGCAGATAACAAAAGATTGGGATTGTATATTTTTTTCGCCGGGAGAAGACGGCTCTTTTCCTATTTCACATATTTCTAGTCTCCATTAACATCGATATTTCAAATTCATAAAACCTATTAAAACTAGTTATGTATTGGAAATTAATTTAAGCGCAAGTAACTTTTCTTTCGCTGTAATTCTATTCGGTTTGAACCTTAACTTTGGGTATTAAGGTTAAAATTTTAACTACACGCATGTGGTAGATAAATCGTACTATGCCTGAAATTTAGTAATAACAATAAACCGACAGTACTTCAGAACTTTATTACAAGATATCAGATGGTCAAGCACAGTCGAGTTTGTCAGCTACTACAAACAATAGTAATTTGTCACACTCATTTAAATTTGACATAGCGTACTACTATTTTGACTTAAGGGGAGGTATCCCCAACGCAAATGTCCCGCTCTAACACGCGTGAGTTTACAATTGACCATCCCGCTCTCTACGCAAGCTCTGCGCGCAGTTTTGTAAATATTTAGCTATAGTCATTAAGCCAATCATTTTATCAAAGCAAACCCTGCGAATTTGTCTATAACTATTTGCGATCTTTAATTGAGTACAAAAATTAAATGTTAAATATCAGTAATATAGCCGTAGTAATGAAAAAACATTCCAAAAAGGGGTAACTTCGCGATTTTTTTCTATCGAGTGAAATTCATCAGGTCATGTAACTGACTGCGATTTTGACTAGACAATATCCTTATGTAACACATATATTATTTTTAGATTTTAAGACACTATATTCTATGTCTCAGATGGTTTTTAAAAACTCAAAAGTGGTAATACGCGGCCTTAATATCCAACGACTATTGAATTCAACTCATTATCATCAGCCTATATACGTCCCACTGCTGGGCATAGGCCTCCTCTCCTAGATGAGAGGGAGGATGAGAGGAGGAGCTATTAAATATGCTTTATGTTTAACCCTTTCAACGCCAAAACTGAAATATATGCATATATGACTGGACTGCTTGACATGACTGGATTAACAGAAACAATGTGATTGTGAGCACAACCTCCTTACTATCTTGTAAATCGCACGTGAGTATTGAACATTTTGGCTCACGGATCTATAACAGGTATAGATCCGTGGTTTGGCTTGAGTTTGGCGTTCACTCGCACACCAAACTGTACGATACTCCCGAGCGAATCCTAGATATTTCAAAGAAGGGAAAGAAAAGGAAGAAAAAGTAAAAAAACGACCAAAAATAGGTGACTGGGGAAAAATGCCACTGGAAAGAAAAGGAAGAAAAAATAAAAGAACTACTAAAAATAGGTGACTGGGGAAAAATGCCACTGGAAAGAAAAGGAAGAAAAAATAAAAAACCGGCCAAGTGCGTGTCGGGCCACGCGCAAGGTAGGGTTCCGTAGTCATCCACCCGTTACATTATGTAGACTAAAAAGTTCGCAAACTTATATTTACTATGTTTTTGACAGAATTAACAACATTATCTAAGGTATCAATGGAAATTGTTCTAAAGTTTGCTTTTGCAAAGTACATTTCTGAAGTTCGACTATTACTCGTTAACTAGTAATGTCTACTTAGCTGTGATAGTTTTCCTTTTAAATTCATCGTATATCCTACTACCATGATTTTTTTCACATGCCTAGGTGCCACCGTTTAGCTGGCAGGGGGGGGGACACTTGACCATAACGAAAATTATCACTTCAAAGCTTAATATCACGCCAGCCGATTCTTGAATCAAAAAATACTCTTAGAAACCTTATAATATTTTTAAAAGAGCTATCCAACGATACCCCACACGATGGAGATAGGAAGAAAAAAAAATTGCACCACCACTTTACATGTAGGGGAGGTACCCTAAAAAAAAATTTTTTTCAAGATTTTATTCTACCGTTTTGTCGGCGTCATTAATATCTATACTCATGCCAAATTACAGCTTTCTAGTACTAACGGTTACTGAGAAAAACGGGGGTCGGACGGACGGACGGACGGACATGGCGAAACTATAAGGGTTCCTTGTTTACTACGGAACCCTAAAAACTACTAAAAATAGGTGACTGGGGAAAAATGCCACTGGGAAAATATGGGAACGGATTAATTGACACACAGAAAAAATGATTTTCGGAAAATAGGGGCCACACTCGTTTAATTACCCTACAGATCCGCTTCCACTATTAACGTCCACCAATAGTGCCCGTCAAATTGGTCCATAAACAAACGCTTCTAACATGGCTTCAATAGGATTTGACTGGATTCAGACAATGTTTTTGCATATTTGGATTTTTTAGTTTCCTCGTATTCGAAATGAAAAGCAGAGTGTTGAACTCGGGTGAAACCACTCATTTCAGCCTCGAATTATTGGCACTCTCACTACGTTGTACGTATGTCTTTAGGCCCGAGTAATTAAATTATTGTCACGTATGATATATTTTGGGCGCGCGTTTTAACTAAGAATCGTATAATTTTTAAACAGGATGATTGACAAATGGTTGGACAAATAAAAGCAGCGAAGAGGTAGGGCCATAAGTACTTACTTAGCCCTACATATCTGGCCTAGGCCCCAAGTTATAGGTTTTTCTTTAATTAAATAAAAATGCCGATAGTCGTCACTTAAACTTTATAACTCATTCTCATTACCACTTAATGTAAATCTTTTTTTTCCTTGAATTTAAACTTTCGTGAGACATGTTATAACTTTATTTTACTAAACGGTTAAAACTCACGTATTAATTGTCACTTCGGGCGACATGTTTCGAACTCTTCGGGAGTTCTTCATCAAGATGAGTGCGTTTGCGACCCGCGCCGATTGCACACTGTCGAACTTTTTTTTCCTTAATCCCAAAGCAAGCTAAGTTTTTATTTACTATTATATGTTTTAAGTGCATCTAGACGTGTCTAGACGACTAGAGTGAAAAAAAATGACTCGCTTTTCAACTGCATTAAACCATTTTTTTGCCTGTTTATTATATTTTGCCTCATTTAGGTATTATTACAGCAGAGCCTTCGACTTATTATTTTATTATCATTATTGATGCAATTTTAAATTAATGTCAATAAGAATGAACGAGAAAGAGTCAATGGAAGATCGATTGCAGCGCATTCATCAGTCACTTTGCACTGCTGATTTACTGCTCTCACATTTTGACAAAACTGCTACGTAGATTTAAGCTTATTGACCTTATTGTAGCTCCGATTATCGAACGGCAAATTGAAAACCGTATCAATTTGCCGTTTATTACTTCATACCGATATAGAAGATGTCAAATTTTTGAGGAGTATTCTGAGGACCGACGAGTCATTCGACAGAGAAGCAATAGTGAACTATCACAATTTACATCACTGGGCGCCGAAAGAACAAAACCCACGCTAAAAAAACCGGTCAAGTGCGAGTCCGACTCGCGCACCGAGGGTTCCGTACACAGTTCTTGAATATGTAGTTGTGTACCCGTCCCGACCCCATTAATTCAGGAACAATCTTAAAAAAAAACATGACAGCACCATCTATCGGCGCATTGTGTTACTAATTTGCGCGACTGAATAACTTAGTACGTATGTTGGTTTTTCAAGGATAATTCTTTATCACATCAACCGATTTCAATAATTGTTTTTTTATTTGAAAGAAGGTATTTTCAACGTAATTTTGTAAATTTAAATATAAAACAAAAATATATACAAAGGTGATTAAATTACAAACTTAGTATAGAAAAGTTTTTTGATGATTAAAAAAAAGAAAAACTAGATAGAGCTATGGCTATAATTTTCCTGTAAAATATACATGCATATTAATGTTGTGTAATAATTTCAATTTTTTTTCTTCGTAAACTTCGGAGATATGGGGGGGGGAATGGTATTTTTTTTTACATTTTCCCTCGTAAATCGAAATTTCCCCAACGAAAAAAAAAAACTAAAAACTGTTTTGGAATGTACAAGTCAAGCCCTTTCATATGATACCCCACTTGACATAGTTGCCAGACTTTAAAATTTTGAACCCCCTTTTATCTGTCATTATTCACAGAAAATAAAATAAAATAATTTAAAAAACCATCTTCTATGTATCTGGGTTACCCTTGTTTATAACTATTCCAAATTTCAAATCGATAGGATAAGTAGTTCCTGAGATATTTAGCGATGTGACAGACAGACAGACAGACAGACAGACAGACAGACAGACAGACAGACAAAGTGAAACCAATAGGGTTCCTTTTTTACCTTTTTGGTACGGAACCCTAAAAAGGCCACGATCTTTTCAGAGAAGATTTAGTGTAAACGTTTGGACACGAGTCATAGGAGACAGGTTAATCGGACCGCTGTATTTTCCCAGTAATCTTACCGAGGACAATTATTTGGATTTCCTCTTAAATGATTTGCCTGAATTGATGGCTAAGGTGTTTGACGAAGACAGAACCATTGCCTTCCAACATGAGGGTTGTCCAGCGCACTGGCGATTAACTGTCAGGGGCCATTCTCCTGGATTAGTCGGGGTGGCCCTATTCCCTGGCCGCCACGATCCTGACCCACGGACGGGCCAACGAGTTAGTTTACGCCGTGGATATTGACAATAGAGAAGTTTTGATGGATCGCATGAATACGGCTTAGGTACGCAACAATGCGAGAGGAAATGCTGCTGCACACTACAACAGTGTAGATCAGAAAACGACGCCGGACATGCTCAGGGGCTGATGGACATCAGTTCTAACACCTTATGTAAATTATTAATAGGAGAATAAAATTAAAAACAGGTATTCTTTAAATTTCCTTTGTAAATTAATCTTTTGAATTTTACCATCTTAATGATAACTTTATGCATTTTGTTTATTTTAAAAATCATATTGTATAATTCAGATTTGTACATTAGGACTTTTTTTACCTCTTTCACAAACTTAATGATCGTCGTTATTTTTTACAATAATATTTTTACACTAATTTTAACACAACATACCAACACTCAAGATAAGAATTATAAAATTAATGGTCATACGTGCATTTTGATAAGCTATTTAACTTAAGCTTTAATTTTTTAAAAATCCTACACCTTCGGGTCTAGGCCAGGTTCATAAGGCTAAGTAAGTAGCATATGGCCACACCTCATCGCTGTGTTCGTTTGTCCAACCATTTTGCAAACATACTGTATTATACTTAGATGCATTAACCCTTTTCCAGACATAGTACGATTTATCGACCACATGCGTGTAGTTGAAATTTCACCCTTAATACAACCCTTTTCCAGGCATAGTACGATTTATCGACCACATGCGTGTAGTTGAAGTTTCACCCTTAACCCTTAATACAACCCTTTTCCAGACATAGTACGATTTATCGACCACATGCGTGTAGTTGAAGTTTCACCCTTAATACAACCCTTTTCCAGGCATAGTACGATTTATCGACCACATGCGCGTAGTTGAAGTTTCGCCCTAAATACAACCCTTTTCCAGGCATAGTAAGATTTATCGACCACATGCGTGTAGTTGAAATTTCACCCTTGATACAACCCTTTTCCAGGCATAGTACGATTTATCGACCACATGCGTGTAGTTGAAATTTCACCCATAATACCCAAAGTTAAGGTTTAAATCGAACTGAATTTCGGCGAAAAGTTACTTGCGCTTAGATGAATTTCCAATACAATAACTATTTTGAATATATATTTTGTATTTCGCAAGACCACATAGGTTGGTGCGGCCTGGAAAACTCGCTCAATAAGTGCTCAAATAAGTATAATTTCTGAAATGTTGGAATTATACCCGAAAGACAGCTACAACCACGCCCCGCGGATTCCGATCTTTAAATCGATATATTGAAACTACATTCAAAATCTAAATTATTGTAATTCGCCGCAATTGCTGATTACTACTTTAGCCGAAACTGTCCCACTTTTAGAGCCATATTTCTCGATTTTTTTCAGTAGATCCAATCCAGAGATAACATGTCCAAAAACAACATGTTTTCCATCTAACCAATCCGTCCTGAAACAATAAACACATGTCAGAATAGTCAGCGTCGAAGGTACTAACATTTTATACTACCTGTACAAACAAATCTTTATACATTTTATTACTTACTCCAAATATGCAAAGCAATTGAAACCCTCAAAGATAAAAAGATTTGGGGGGCACTTAAAATAACTACGCGATAATAAATAATATTCGTGTATTGCAAGTGTGAAACGTAGTCAGCACTATACCATTTACATTACATACGGAATAACTTACCCTTAAGATTTGAAATTCTGTATTTAAATTACCTAGTAATATATGGTTAGAGAAGTCTAAAATAGTGCTGACAACAACTATAATGAAAGTTCAAATAGAGTAAATCCAATCTTAAATAAAACGCGCCTCCATTCAGGGCCGTCTTTCCCACTGGGCACTCTGGGTACGTGCCCAGGGCCCCGCGATCGATAGGGGCCCCGTGGGGGCCCCCTAGTTGCTAGATCAAGGTGCTGTATCAAGGCCATAGGGGCCCCATGGCCTCGATTTGGTTAAAGATGGCCCTGCCTCCATTGTGATCACGAAAATTAAAACAAGATTGAATGTTACCATGACTTAAAGATTCAGAATTTTAAAACTTAATAAGGTACTACTACTTACATATTTGGTTAAAATTTAACACATTGGAAGCCCGTTCATAATAAATAAATAAATATTTGTGGACAATCTTACACAAATCAACCTAGTCCCAAACTAAGCAAAGCTTGTACTATGGGTACTAAGCGACGATATACAATTATACATACTTATATGTATAGATATAAATAGGTACTTAAATACATAGAAAACATCCAAGACCCAAGAACAAATATTCGTGCTGATCACACAAATAAATGCCCCGGCCGGGATTCGAACCCGGGACCTCCAGCTTCGTAGGCATGGTTACTACCAACAGTACCAACTAAGCTAAAGCGGTCGTCAAATAAAAATGGGTTTACTTTACTACTTACTTTGCAGTGCAGAGGAAAAACTGTGATCCATTTGAATTCGGACCGGAGTTTGCCATACTCAGCACGCCAGGACCCGAGTGTTTGAGTGTGAAGTTTTCGTCGTCAAATTTTCTTCCATAAATAGATTTTCCTCCCGTGCCATTGTGATTTGTAAAATCTCCACCTTGACACATCTGCATTACTGGTTAAGGTTTCAAGAGATTAAGAAGAAAAAATCTTTTTTTTCGCACAAAAAAAAATTACGTCATAATTGGAAAAGGTGACAGCTGTCCATCCGAGTCTAACATACTTAAGGCTAGGGGTAGGGCAAAGCATTCTCCATTATAAATACTGTGCACGTTCTACTTGTCGGTTTTGGCATTCCCGAATATATTTTTTTGTTGTAAATATTGGATATAATATACAAAGGACCTGAAGAAATTTTCAATAACTTCAAAAAATTGAAAAGTAAAGAAATACAAAGAAAAGTTTAAAAAAAATAAACCTTCAGGCCATGGCTAATAGAAAAATAAGCTTAATGACCAAAAATCATAACTGAAGTTACTGAAGTGCAAACACAAACGAAGAAACACTTGCACAAAGTTTGTCTGGAGAAAGCTTGCCCCTTGCCCAACCCCTCGCCTTAATAAGACACCTACTGACCTTTCCCGAAAAAAAATTGTCATTACGCAAACTTCCCTACAGGACAGGCCCTAGACCCTGGCCCTAACCCCCCTGCCTTGGCCCTGGACTAATAGATTAAGAGTACATTCGGAGCGAAACCTGAATAGAGACAACAATATCCGAATGACCGACCGACCAAACGAAACCGAACGGCTCTCGACTGGCGCGAACGCAAGCGAATGGTCATTCGATAGTTCACTCATTCAATTCAGCCAAAGGAGCGTGAATAGGCACGTTTCTTTCGGTGTACTAGTGTACTAAAGGAACTAAAAGACCGAACTATTTAGTACATGTGAGAGATTGTACGAGTCCGGAGCGATCCGCTCAGTGAACGAGCGCGCACAAGCCTACCTGGTTGTACTGCGAAACTAGTACATTTTACAAATGCTCTTCAAGCTATTGAAATACACGGAAGGTGAACTGAAAACGTCGGCAACTTCTCTATTTATTCTCGATCATCCGTTGTTCGAGAAATCGGCGCTTAAACCACCATGCTACAGTTTGCACAGCAGAGATGCGATAATACGCTATTTGACTAAATTTTTTTTATAATGCTAATCGAACCAGTTTTTAGAGACCATCAAATGTCTATATGGGACCAACAACATTTAGAGCACAATAAAGGGCTAAAATTAGGGACAAACCTAGCTCGACGCTAGCGGGTCTCAAAAAGGCTCCTACAAATTGGCCCTGGCAAATGACGTCACTTGCACACCGCATTCGACCAACCGTTGTATGGGAAAATTAGTATTTTGCTGTTTTAGTCGTAAAATAATGCGTTTAGGTACATAGTTGCTATACAATTTATTTTTTATTTTTACATAAGTATTCTATTGATAAATTTTATTTGAATTTTGGACGGTAAAAAAAATTACATAATTTTCTGAGTTTTTGATGATTCATATCTTTTTATGATTTTGGTAAAATTTTATAATTTACGATTTATTGTGATATTTTGATGGCTAACTATCCAAAGAGTGACACTGCGTTATAAATTTTAATATGTGTCAAATACCGTATTATTAAAGGATACAAAATCAGGTATTATTCTATGAAAGCTGCTCCCTTGGTACCCAAAGCCTTTTTCGTGTGTACATAATGCTCTAAAGTTCTCAGCGGTTTTAGGTACAACATCAGCTCGTAGCATAATAATTATTCGTCCAAGTTCCTGCTTCGCGACGCTTATGTCGAAATATACTTGAGGATTACGTTTTTCTGCAGGTTTCGCTGGAATCTGAAAAAAAAAAAAAAAATGTATATATATGTATACTACACGTGTGACACATACAACTTTAAAGTAGTATGTGTGGCACGGTTGCAAAATTATTTCAGTCTTGGGCGTAAACACTTGAATATCCCTTGCTACGCTCAAGACTACAATCCCTCGCTACGCTCAGAATTCTATTTTAAAATCTTTCGCTTCACTGAAAATGCAATATACCGCCCTCGCCTCGCCGTAGATGTATCATTTTGCTCCCTTGAGACTCAGTCTACTATTATTTTACTACGATTTATTATTTGACGGCCGCTTTAGCTTAGTTGGTAGTGACCCTGCCTACGAAGCTGGAGGTCCCGGGTTCGAATCCCGGCCAGGGCATTTATTTAAGTATCTATTTATCTATACAAGTATGTACCTATATCGTCACTTAGTACCCATAGTACAAGCTTTGCTTAGTTAGGGGCTAGGTTGATTTGTCCACAAATATTTATTTATTTTATTTATTAATCGACATGTTCAATGTCAAATTTTATCTGACGTTACACTTGTTGCCGATGCTGGTATCCCACATTGTAGAGGATAACACCTACAAGCAGAGTATCTACATAGTGGATTCCTGGCACTGAAAGTATTGATTAATATAAAAGTATGTCAACTCTCCCTTCGTTACAACTGAAGTCCAAGAGCTCCTAAATTACATTTTGGTTTCAGAAAGATGCTACGTGTATCGGCGGTGACACCTGGATCTGATATTACTGTTCTGCTTTCTTAACCCTTTAGCCGCCATCATGTCATTTATTTTTTCTAAGATAAAGAATACAGCTCAACTAGGAAATACTGGCTTGATGTTGTTGCCAAGGATACATAAGATACATTAACCCGCATTTTCAAAATTCAAAACTCTTCAATGTATGTGAAAGTATAAAATTTATAAAACACCTTTTTGTTTTTGTTTGGCGGCTGTCTCAGCACACACACACATGCGTTGGGAGTCTTGGTGGTGCTTTATAAATACTTTCACAAACACATTGAAGTGTTTTGAATTTTGGAGTGGTGGGACATGTTTTTGTAGTGTCTACATACCAATGGCTTTACTATAAATGACCATGCGAAAATGCAGCAAACTAAGGACACGGATGTAACGTTAAATAAGATAAACTACTTCTGAAGACAAATATTAAACAAACCCACTTACCACGTCTGTGACAGAGTCCTAAAGCATCATGTGGAAAAAATAATATTTTTGTGTATTGTCTCTCACTATAGTAGTGGTAATTTTCTAATATGTCCGAAAAGCCATAAAACGCTTATCGTTAGCACTTCAAAACGAAAGGAAGTATAAAAAAAGATTATCCGCACAAATAGCTACCTTCCATTCTACGTAGGCCACACTTAAAGTTTTTAGAAATGGTTACATAGAAACCATAAATTAAAAAACTAAAAATGTCATTTTGAAGTGGAACTCTTTGGCAACATTATGGAGTATATTACATTCGTCTGTCGTTTGTTTATATCATTTGGCGTCAAATTAAAAATTGTTTGTTTCACGTTAAGATGAATTTAAAGTGAGAAATTTTAATCGATATTTTTTCGATTGCAATGAAATCAACAATATAGTTATGAAAGACTTTTCGATGGGCCCTTGATGATGAAGCTACATCCTTTAAGTCTATTTACAACTAGTTTAACTGGTTCAAATGTCATCGCATCAATGACACTGATGATCTTCGTGAGGGACGTCACTTTATGGCGATTACTGAAAAAAAAAACATCAGTGCTGGGCGGCTCATGATAGAGACTGATAAGACCTATCAGCAGATGCAGGCAACCTTAGGCATCAGTATGAGTCAAGTGCAGAAAATCGTTCATGAGTATTTAGCTGTAAGGATACTCTGAACTCGTTGGGCACCTCATAATTTGGCCGAAGCTCAAAAACGCCGTAGAACCGAGCTATAAGAACGAGTGGAAAAACGTTTTTCTCAGAAACTCCATCGAATTCAGTGATATATTGATGTAATCGTACAATAGTCCATGAAACAGAATTACAATAAATAAATTGCTAGTTAGCTTAGTTTTTGTTTTTCTAAAAACTTTCAGTGTGGCCTACGTAGATGATAAGGTTCAAGTTAAAATAAAACAGTCGGTGGTCGGAGCTTGCGCATGTAGTCGGCCGGCGTAACAAAGACTGCTACTGTTTTACTGCCAAGTCACTACAACTTGAACCTTATCATTTAGAACGGAAGGTAGCTATTTGTGCGGATAATCTTTTTTCATACTTCCTTTCGTTTTGAAGTGCTAACGATAAGCGTTTAATGGCTTTTCGGACATATTAGAAAATTACCACTATACACTATAAGTGTAAACTCCATTTTAATTAATCATATGGTTTAGCTACTTTTGTTCAACCTCATAAGGTCCTTTGTAACTATAATGTACAGATGTAGTGCAAAATGATTTTCCTTCGTACTTTATCGGAAAGGTTCGTATTTATCGTGCTCTCTCAATTAGCTTCAGTACCCATCTTACAGCCGTAGGGGGTAACATCTTTCACTTTGATATTTGACACTAAACAATAAAGTTTCATAATAATGGATATCAGGCATTGCTATGCTTACTGGAAGGTGCCAACCTTTGCCTCTGTATAACGCCACATGTTAAACCTAATAAACTATTTTCATTTTCATTTTCAATGGATATCAATCATTGATTGACAGTTCAGGTGCCATCGTATTCCGATTGAGATCAGAGTTTTCCCGAAAGAAAATCATTTTGCAATACATCTGTAACTGGTTTTTATTTAATTTTAGATAATAACTTAAAGAGTAGTTGCAACTTTGACACCGCTTTAGCTTAGTTGGTAGTGACCCTGCCTACGAAGCTGGAGGTCCCGGGTTCAAATCCCGGCCGGGGCATTTATTTGTGTGAATGGCACGAATATTTGTTCTTAGGTCTTGGATGTCTTCTATGTATTTAAGTATATATTTATCTATATAAGTATTTATATCGTCATTTAGTACCCATAGTACAAGCTTTGCTTAGTTTGGGACTAGGTTGATTTGTGTAAGATTGTCCACAAATATTTATTTATTATTATTTATTTTATTATTTAACTTTATTTTTTAGTATGTATTGTAACTTACCGTGTTTGTCTGAAATTCAGACACATCCTTCGTTTCACTCCCTGCATCCTCTTTCGGTAAAGGCAAAGTTTCACCAGCATGTTTCTGCAGCCATGTATCCTCAGACCACACAGGTCGTGTAGAGCCTTCCTTAATACGCTGTGGCGCTGCTATATTAACACGAACTGTGCGACCGAAGAGCTCTGAATCATTCTGGAAATAACAAGGTATGTTGTGAATGATGAGGTTGTTGGATAAGAACCAAGCTAGTTATTAATTATTCACATTAACTTTATTATCATTAAGCATCAACAATCATTAAGCACATCAAGATTTATTTTTTCTTCTACATACATTTAGATAATTTATATATGTATAATACTAAAATATTTTGCCTATACTCTCCCCTACAGACATCCACTCCGCATAACATTCTTCGGCGGTGATGAGGCTGCCTCGCTACTGCAGAGTCCAGGAGTGCCATTATATACCACTAGCAACACAGAAACAGACGGCCACACTCACACCGCTGAATTTCCCCGGAATATCTTGGCACAGTATATGGCATCAAAGGTATAAGTATCAGGATCTTTAGAATAATATCTATCATTATGTAAAAATTTACCTGGCAGCATTTGCTTAGTAATCTGTTAGACAAACACACTAGCCCCATAGTAAGCTCAATATTTAAAAGATACAAATAAATACTTAAATGCAAAAAAACATTGAACACTCAGAAACAAATATTCATGCTCCCGCTTGCTACCGAGATTCAAACCCAGGACCATCAACTTCATAAATATGAATAAGACAAGTACTGTTGGCTTTCAAACATGTGCTCTACATGCAGCTCATCCTCAGCATTGGGGGATCACCTAGTTGTGACAGTGTTGAGTAGTTCATGAGAAAAACCCAGCAGCAATCCAGTCAGTTGTGGCATAACGAAAATAATAAGGCATAAATAATGGTTCAGTTGCGCGCTGATGTCCTACGCCACCTCCAACGACAAGTTACATGGAATTGTACAGTCAAGTGCAAAAATATGTATCGAATGAATCCTCTCATAAGTATGTACCAGAACCTTAATTCACCGACAGCTAGCTAGAGCTATGGGACATCTTTTTGAGCAAGTTGTATGCACCCATATTTTTGCACTTGACTGTACGTGTATTTTGATATTAATTGCTATTTATTAAACCAGACGAGCGTCAATGGGAGACTAAGACCTAGGCATATCGCGAACGACAGAACACTCCTCCAAATACATACCATGTTGTCGATGGCGGCTGCAGCATCTTCAGCGTTCTCAAATTCAATGAACGCGAAACCTCTATGTTTCTCAGTCTCGTAATCCAATGGTATTTGGACGTCAACGAGATCTCCAAAGGGTACAAAAGCAGCGTTTAAAATTTTCTCGTTGACTTCCTCAGCTAAACCGCCGACATAAATCGTACGCTTAGAGTTAGGTTTGCTAGTCATTTCAACAATTTTTCTTGAAGAATTCAAATATATGAACTTCAACAACAGGTTTATTTGGTGAATTCAAATAAATGAACTTTATATTTAAAGATTCCTAGTAGCAATATCTTTTTTATTTTATTTCTCGAAAATGTAAAAATGAATGAACGCTGCAGTGTTGCCAGAGCACTTCCGTCAAAAAGCACGGACGGGTGTCCAAAAAAGCACGTTTTTGGAATAAAAAGCACGTTTTCAGGGTTTCGTACCCGAAGGGTCGAAAATGACTCCTATTGCTGTCACTCACGCGTCTGTCCGTCTGTCCGTCAGTCGTCTGTCACAAAATTTTGTTCATAAGATTATTTTTTCTTCCCATTGACCCATAAACTTGAAATTTGGTGGTACTGTTCATTATTACGGGTATTTTACCAAAAAATACTTATATTTTGATAAAACATATTTTTTTTATTGGAAATTTCGGTATTTTTCATGTTAAAACCAACATACTTTTGCGGTTGGTTCGGAACCCAAAATGTACGAAGTCCGATACGCACTTGGCCGGTTTTCGTCACACACATAGTATTGGGCCTTTACTACATCGTGTACACATTGCACGATACGAATGATAGAGCTTGCAGTTGCAGGACAAGTTCTTTCCTGCAACCACAGGTAAAACATAACTTTTAACTTTAGGATATCAAAGCGTAGGGTAGGAGAGAAAGATTGATTAACACAACGATTGTTAGAAAAAAAAAACACTTTTAGAGAGTACCAAAACCAAACCAACAGTACTTCCCCATTTTTAGTAGTAAAATCATATAGCACCATAGCACTTAAAAAAGCACGGTTTTAGCACGTTTTTGGGGAGCGCACGTAAAAAGCACATTCGTATCCTAAAAAGCACGTAAAACCGTGCTAAAAAGCACGTTCTGGCAACACTGGAACGCTGTTGTCTTATTTTTTCTCTCTATTTTTTTTTTAATTTATTAGGAGCATTGGCATCGAGGCCATCAGCTCCAGTGTTGCCAGATGGGTTTTACGTTTCGTTACGCGCAGCTCTTAGGGTTGGTTTCCACCATTCCTACCATTACAGCGTGGCCCAAAAATACGTTGAAACGGTGGATATTTATTTTTCATGTCTCCTGTTCGGATAGTTCGATTTTCACGTGTAGATAGCCGGGTTGAAAATCGCTTTTCCAACCCTAGGGTGGAAAGTAATTTTTTTTTAACTGTTGCCAACTGCTACTGGGCGTGCATCGTCCTTGCATCTACTTTGCTTACATAATTGAAGACAAAGACTTACATAGACAATATAATAATCTAAAGATATTAAGATACACCAAATTATTATTTTACTACACAAAAACATATGATATTATTTTGTCTGCAAAGTTATAAAATAATTATTTGTAACATATAAACTTCTACTCCATTTCGGACCCAACAATGACACCGTACCACGCGCTCTTTTTTTAATTTTGACAATAAGGTAAAGAGTCCGTATGGTACTCGACGTATAACTTGAAACCAACTTGAACCCCCAGTGACCTCTCTTTTTTACTTTAGATTATATACCAAAATTTTAGTTTTACTCTAAAATGAAAGTAATATATATTTATATACATTTGTTTAGTAAGTATATTATTTGTTGATTTTTCGAATCTTAAATAAATCAATTCTCTGACACATGAAGTCCAGTAGTCCAATTCGGACCGACTAATATAATCTTCTGTCAATGTCGCTATTATGCCGCAAATAAAATGTATTTGTTATTTGTTATTTACTACTAGTTTAGTGCGACATTTTAAATAATTTGAGTGAGTACAATGCATTACTAACAGAAGATAATGAGGAAGGCGTTTTTAATGTGAGTCGCAGTGAGTCTTTGAAACCGAAAGCCTATACTTTCCAGATTTGTATCATAAATGACTAGTACTTTTACATCTCATTTAATTTCCTCAAAGTCGAAATGAAAAGTAGAGTGTTTAACTCGGGTGAAAGTACCCATTTCACCCTCGAACTATTGGCGCTCTCACTTCGTTCGAGCGCCAAAATATCTCGGGTGAAATGGGTCACTTTCAACCCTTGGTTAACAATCTACTATTTACGACACCACTACACGACTTTTATAAAAAAGCGTTAACATACTATTAATAAACTAAACAAAACACTAGTTATCTGCAAAATAGTCCCCTTTGGCTTTGATACACGGTTGCAAACGTAAGTTAAACTGACCAGCAAAATGCCGCATGTCCTTATACGTTATCTAAGTTATCTTGCCAATTTTTTGGCAAGTATTACTTTCAGAGCAATGTACATTTCTAAGTTTAGTGACGCAGGCCCTTGTCTTTAAGGTTGACCAAATATTATAATCGATTAAGGTCAGGTGTGTAAGGTAGCCAGCTACTTTTATCAGCTTATGAATATGGGCAAATTTTGGAGCCATCATGAAAATTGCCCTAGGGTCATAAGATCGACACACTGGTCACCATTTTCGCCTAATCTTAATCCAATGGATTATAATTTTTATTCTAACTTGGAGAAAAGGGCCTGTACCACTAAACATAGAAATGCAGACCTTTCCGAAAAACACGATTTAATTTAATACGTGCGGCATTTTGGTCGTCAGTTTAACTTACGTTTGCAATTGTGTATCAAAGCCAAAGGGGAATATTTTGCATATAACTAGTGTTTTGTTTAGTTTAATTATAGTATTTTTAACGTTTTTTTATAAGTCGGGTAGTCGTGTCGTAATAAAAAATATCCTACAAATTCCGTGTCAACGTATTTTTGGGCCACCCTGTAAGTGACACTGACTGAGTACTTTTAGTAACCGTGGCTATTTGGCTTTGCTATTTTGTCACTGATTGAACATATTTTATTTTTGACCGTGGTGTATTTGTCTTAATATTCTTAATGAGTTAGAAAGAGAAATAAAAAAAGCCCCAAGCAGGTAAATTACGATCTTCGGTTGAACTCGTGCATGATCGGGTCATGCTCATGTCAGGTA
Source organism: Cenopis cana (assembly GCA_951800055.1). Taxonomy (NCBI): domain Eukaryota; kingdom Metazoa; phylum Arthropoda; class Insecta; order Lepidoptera; family Tortricidae; genus Cenopis; species Cenopis cana. Next base: position 18,984,356 of record OX637471.1, on the reverse strand, counting down.
GTCAGTCGGCTGTTCGGGTGGATAGAGTCTGGCTAACCAAAATTTACTGACAGATATTTACATGCTGTATCACTAATTGTCTATGATTGTTTAAATGTCTGTTGTCAACACGTTGTCAATTATGTCAATCATTCAAATTGGTCAGAGTCACATCTTTATCTTCTTTAATAAGTGGTTTTATTCAATTTTACTTAATTTATCCCTTCGTGTGTCATTGGCAAAAGTCCTTGAGGCTGCCATTTTTCTTTAATATCTAACTAAATAACTAATTTATCCCTTCGTGTGTCATTGGCAAAGGCCCTTAAATGAGGCTGCCATTTCTCTTTTATATCTATCTATCTATCAAATTGGTCGCGGTTTATAAGGGGTTTATTGTGTTTATTTTGAATAATATTGTTATACAACGACGGTGGTAAACAAGCGTATGGTCCACCTGATGGTAAACGGACACCTCAACCTATAGACGCTCGCAACTCCAAAGAAGGCACGTTCGCATTTTTAATATATACCCTATATAAAATTTGACGATTTACTGTGTTGACAGCAGAAGGGACAAATTTAGGTCCCACGCTCTCAACACAGTGCAACCCGGTAGCTCTGGCAACCTTGCCCACTTCTAGGAACACAAGACTACTTACAATTACCTGACCTAACTAAGAACTAGACGACTTTTTTCCCCCTATTAGAAGTATGGCAAATATGATGTCACATTGTATCATACATATACTTTCCAACAATCCAAACGCCATAAAAAAAAACTCTTTTGCAGTGGTATGGCGGCCATTTGGCCCTATCGGAAAAGTATGGCATGGTGATTTTCGTGAATGGCTTGACGATGAACGATAGCTGTGCAAAAAAAATTAGCCTGGTTAAATGATTTTTTCTTTTTATTTTTTTATTGACTTGTTTTTACTAGGTCTTATTTACACTACAAATTCATTTTTCCGCCTTGTTAAAATGGTATATGATGAGAAAGTGTAAATATATGTTTTTGTCGTTGACTGTACTCCACATAGTGAAATTATCTGAGCTGATTTTGAGTGCACATCAACCTACTTTTAACATGTTTCACTATAGGTACCTTAACTACGTGTGCACAGAAAATCAAAAATATATTCTAGTATCAAAACTATACTTCCTACTACACAAAGTGTGACCATCCCAAGATTTTTTGAATTTCCCGCCAAAACTGTGTGTAATATTTCATTAGCCAGACTCTAGCCCGACGCACTGCAGCCGCCTGATGCGCATTCGATCCATGTCGAACTAGCACTACAAATAGCCTTAAAATGGCGAAATACAATATTAAACAAGTATTTTCACTTGATATTAACTGCGATTGTTAATTTTATCGAAAATAAACGACGTGTTTCAATTTCATGAATTTTTAAAGAACAAAAATATTTAAATTCCGGTTTTAGTCCTTGGAATACCGGTATTGAAATACCGAGAAAATCATGTCGGTATTACCGGGATTTCGGGATCCCGGGATCCCGGTTGCATGCCCTAGTAGTAGTGCTGTGGCCGGCCTACTGCGAACCGAAAACAAAATATCTGCCTCTCTGTCGCACTTGCTCATTGGAGCAACAGAGAGGGAGATACTTCGTTTTTCTCGGTAGGCCCCGGCCAGTGATTATATTCTCTTTGACAACAGCACACAATGGAGCATGGTCACAGATTAAGTAATAGTACAAGTACAGAAGCTTCACTTTCTAACAAAAACGGCGTTTAGGCCTAAAAAACATGGCTACTCTGTGCATCTCTGTCTATCGTATAACTTGTAGTCATTCACACGCGGCACGTGTAGCGCTAGGGCTGTCAGGTACTTAAATAAAATTATCGACTCATCGCTCGTCGCGTTCTAGTCTGCGGCGGCAGCGGTAACGTGCATGTAGACGCGTTCGCGCGGCGGCGGGCGGCCCTCAACTAACGGCCGGCCCCGGGCCGAGCGAACGGTAGGCAATTAAAGCGACGCGCGCCTCCCACTGCAAGCCCCTTGGCATGGTTGTCCATCTTAGAAGAAAGCTGACGGAATTAATAATAGCTCCACCTAGTCTTAAGGTTATTAAACTTGCACGAATTGTCTGCTAAATGTAGCCTGTTAACTCTTTGACCGCCAAGAACCTATAAAGTGGTTGTGTGTCGTCGTGCCCACCACGCCAACAACCACTTAAAAGGTCGGAGTGAAGGTGTGCTTTGATCATGAATAAAATCATTTATGAACTTTTTAATTTGTTTTTATTGGTTTAGACATTACACCAAAAAAAAGATGCTTGGCGTAGTGGGCACAACGACACACTATCCCTTTGGCGGTCAAAGGGTTAAAAAGGTATTCAAAAATTCGATGCCTACCAGCATCACATACGTGGCCCTGTGGTAAAGTATACTGCTTTTAGAGTCAATGTACCCGGTTCCATCCCTAGCGGCGGATGCCTTTTTGTATGTTTTTTTTCACGTGTATCCAAAACTAGCTGTTGCCCGCAACTTCGTCTGCGTAGAGCTCGGTCATCACGTTAGAATTTTATCGCTATTCTTTTATTTTATTTCAGGCGGTTACCTAGTTATCTCTGTTAAGTACATATATTAAAATAGGTTCTCGCTGGTGGTAACCCTAGCGCTGAGGGCGGGGCCTCGAAAGAGCGCGTTGCGTGCGATTGAAAGAGATGGCCACGTTTAGGCACGTTTGGCATACCTAAACGGGGAATTTGTTAGCAGAGAAACTTCTGTACTCGTACTATTACTTATTCTGTGCTACTAGTACAATACCTATTTCAAAAACCCATTTTTAAAACCTGCCACGATAATGTTGTACTGTAGGTATTTTGAGTGTAGGTATTTTGACCGTAGGTATATCAAACTTAGGCGAATCGTCCATTAGGTATTTCATCCGTTAGGGATTTTGAACAGTAGGTATTTCGTTAAATAGGTTTTTTGAACGTAGGTATTTCAAACTTCGGTCATTTAAACTCTAGGTTAAATAACTGTTAGGTATTTTAAAAATAGGTATTTCGTACATAGGTATTTTGACAATAGGTATATCAATTTTAGGTATTTTAATATGTAACCAACAAAACGGCAAGTGACGTGAGTTTCCTATGAAGACACGACCTGAGGCATGTCGAATAACTTTCAAGCAGTCCTAGAGTGCGTCTGGGATCACACACAATGAAGGGTTCCTTACCGACACCTACTAGTTCACATTTTAAACCAATATTTAATAAATCGTAGCAAAAAAGGTCGTATCTTTATGGGAAACTCACTTCACTTAAGTCGTTTTGTTTGAACAAGACAGTTTTTCAGCGTTTATTCAAAAACCAGTTGACGTAATTTATTCAAATAGAATATTTTTGAAAGTATTTATTTATTCACACCCTCCCATTTTTTTTCAGAATTTTTGACCTCACGGTTTGGAAATTAAAGAGGGGGATGAACTTTTTACAACTTTCACAGCGAATTTCTCACCAACGGTTGAATTAAATGGAAAAGTTTTTTAGAAACCCCTACATCATTTTTAAAGACCTATTCATAGATACCCCACACGCCGATGTGCATTGTTTTTTTCTTTTCATCCCATACAATGTTTAGGCCCTTGGCAGACGGGGTTTCCACCGCGATACAAGTGGCAGACGAATTTATTTCTTCATAATAGTCCATAAACTATCATCTGACAAAATTTCATGCGAGAGGAAATGACTGTTTTTTTTTTCAGTCGAGAGGAAATTACTGAATTTAATTTTTTTACGTCTTTAGGAGGCTGCTGGGTGTAATGACTGTAGGTGGAGAGCAGACCGCAAATTTTCTGACCTACTTGATAGTACGATGAGGTGCACAATAGTGACTCATAAAAGTGATGCTGAGTCCGAATCTAATGGTCTGCCAGGGCGGAACTTCGGCAAGTAACAAAAAAACGGTCACTTCCGGTGCGAAAAAAAGGGGTGTCATTTAACCCATTTGATACCGAAATAATAGTTATGGCAACAGTTAGAAATTTACATGTAGATACAGAAAAGCGAAGTCTGCCAGTATTTTTCTTGCCGGAAGTGCCTGGCAGACGCTTTCAAAGGGGGCCACCGGGACCCCTAATTTAACCCATCTGATACCACCACGAGACCAATTCCAGTCGGTAGGTATGAACCGTCCTATCAAGAATATATGGTTGACGAAAAATAAGCTGCACCGATTCGCCATACAAGTTGTTCGAGGAATCGGTGCAGCTTATATTTCGTCAACTTTACAAGTCTGCTAAGTCTTATCCTGCCGAAACACCTTGACAGACGTCATTGAAAAGCCCATCTACCGCGCTGCACTCTGAGTTCGCTTTCTACATAAGTTTAGTAAATAGGTCATGTTTGGTATCATTTTCGTATAAGTCAAGGTCGAGGAATTCATTTCTAGAACACGATTTTCACGCGTCCATAAAAAAAACAGAGTTATGCATAAAAACTTGAATTTTTTTGTTACTGTAATTGCACAAAATCGTGTCCTAAAATTAAACCGCGCAGTAATGCACTATAAGAAAAATATGACTTAGTAGCCCATTTTATACAAAACTTATAAATATAAATCTTATCTCTCCGTAGAAAAAAAAAGAATTCTGCTCAAACTTGAAAAACAAAATCAAAGAAATTCTATAATACCTTGCGGCATTAAGCCCACCACATGTACTATTTTTACGCTGTAAAGCGTAAATAAAGAATCTAATTCAAAATATAAGTTGAAAACTACATAATTTAACAAAAGTAATTAAACGTGCATAACTATATAGTACTGAGGGTGTCTCATAAGTAATGTCGGGTTTGGTAACTAAAAATTTACTCCACCACAATCTATGCATGTCGTAACCTGTTAAGACAATTCTCTAGTTCTGTAAAGAGTGCAGTTGTTGTACTTTATTTTAGTCATACTGTCTTTGTTAATTGACGGCGTAACACGTTTTGACAATAAAAAGTATGGAGGGCGACAAATACGAAATTCGTGTATTGTTGAGACATTATTGGAAACAAAAATTTAAAGCAGCGGCGGCAGCAAGAAAAATATGTGATGTTGAAGGGGAAGACGTGTTAAATGAACGGACGGCACAGCGTTGGTTTAATCGTTTTAATAGTGGAGATTTGACCCTTGAAGATCAACCGCGCTCTGGTCGGCCACCCGTGTGGGATATTGAGGCTACAAAGGAAGCCGTTGAAAACCAACCTAGTACCAGCACTCGTCAATTATCGGACTCACTTGGGCCTTCTAAAGACACTATACATCGCCACTTAAAATCATTAGGTAAGACCTATAAAAGTTGTCGTATAGTGCCCCATGAATTAGACGAACTTCAGGCAAAACGTCGAGTAGAGGTTTGCAAAAAACTCCTTGCCCTGCCACAAGGCGATCGTTTTCTCAAACGAATCGTCACTTGTGACGAAACATGGATTTACATGAACAACCCAGACATGGCGCATCAGTGGTTGGACAGGAATCAATTACCTGAACCTGTCGCGAAAAGAAATCGATTCGATTCCAAAGTCTTGTTATGTGTCTGGTGGAATTATGAAGGTTTTAATTCCAGAGGGTCGAACTATCACTGCCGAGATATATTGTGGCCAACTGACACGAATGTATGAGGTTTTGTCGCAAAAATATCCAGGTTTAGTAAATCGAAAACGGGTGCTCTTACAACAAGACAATGCTAGACCACATACTGCGAAAGTGACACGGACTAAGATCGATGAACTTGGTGGTATTGAACTCCTGCCACATCCAGCATTTAGTCCGGACCTTTCACCGTCTGATTACTATTTATTCAGATCCATGGCAAAATTCCTTCACGGTAAAAAATTCGAGTCAAAAGAAGATGTTGAAAATGCAGTGCGGCAGTTTTTTGCATCTAAGCCCACATAATGGCTTTATCAAGGACTCAAAGAGCTGGCTGAACGTTGGGTTAAGACTATAGAATACGGTGGGCTATATTTTGAATATTAAGGTTTTCTTTTAATATGATGCCTGAGAGTTTATATGATTATTTAATAAATGAAACTGAACATTGAAACCGACATTATTTATGAGACACCCTCAGTAAAAGTTATTTCTACCTGGTTATAATTTTGATCGGAACCTGTATATGTATTTGGTATCCAGAGGCGCGCCTGGCCTAAGATACGACAATAATTCCATTAATTGCACAAAACTATCAAAAATTTTGGGCCATACACTGTGTCGCGCTTTACCAGCATTCCATTCTTTCACTGGATGCAATTACACCGCCAGTTTTTATCGCCAGGGGAAAGTTAATCCATGTAATTTATTACAAAAAATAGACATTTCCAAAATTCATTCGAAAATTTGAATGAAAAAATTCCACTTATCTGATAAACAAACCACAAATACAATTTTAGAGTTTACAGTTTCAATGTATCGGATTAAACACTGCAAAAGCGTCAATTCCGCGCGACTGCAACTTTTTCATAAAAGTTTTGAGTCGTCACACAGTAAAAAACATTTTTTAAATAAAGTTAAAGCATACAGTTCGAATACCATACCACCTTGTTGGAAGACACTTGAACAAAAAATTCTCAGAACAGCATATGTTGCTTCCATGTGGCTTAATGCCACCGAAAAAGTTTGCATGAAACTTAGTGCCACCCAGTATGGTTGGACATTAAATAACGGACGATACGAACCCTTTTGGTTCAACGGGGATCCTACTCCGTTACATGTTGATGATATTGTCATCAATAGTGAAGACGAAGGCAGCGTAGATTTTACCTCCGACGATGATGACAATGATTATTTGAGCTCGTGAGATTTTTATTGTTTAATGTGCATGATGTAATAATAATTTAAAGTAAGTAAAAAAGTTAAGTAAAATAAAGTAAAGTTAAAATTTATTTATTGCATAAAAACCGGCCAAGTACGAGTCGGACTTCGCACATTTAGGGTTCCGAACCGACCGCAAAGATACCTGTAGCTCTAACCGTTTGGCTGTAAAACCTGTGTGACAAACGACGGACGGACGGACGGACGGACGCCTGGGCGTCACCAATATGGTTCCGTTATGACCCTTCGGGTACGGAACCCTAAAAATGGGTTACATTACATAGGGTGGTGAGTGATTAGTAAGTACAGTGTCTCCATTTTCTACCCACATATGGTATACAATAGTAAATATACATCTATTACTTTTACCTATTGCAGCAATTTAACTGCCAGATTTAAAAAAAAATCACTTAAACTATAAAAGCAATTATTTAATAACCAAGAGTACAGTTTCGTTTTAAATGACTTCAGTCAATCAAATCAATCAGAAATCAATCAATCTGTTGATCTTCAATTCATATGGTAGGTGATTGTAAATCTTGACTCCCATGGCCGCAAGATTATTTTTATATAAGGAAGGGTTGATTATGAGGAATACGTTAAGGTTACTTTTATTCGGATATTATTTGTCCTTTATAAAGGACTCTCGGCTTTTATGACCTATTTACTAAACTTGTTTATAAATAAAATAGCTTCTCGCCAGTACGCAGCTCCACCGCTAAATGATTTTCTTTAACACATTTTGAGATAAGATTTTCCAATATAGTTTATATTTATAAGTTTTGTATAAAATGGGCTATTAAAAGTCATATTTTTCTTATAGTGCATTACTGCGCGGTTTAATTGTAGGACACGATTTTGTGCAATTTCAGTAACAAAAAATTTCAAGTTTTTATGCATAATTCTGTTTTTTTCTATGGACGCGTGAAAATTGTGTTCTAGAAATGAATTCCTCGACCTTGACTTATACGACAATGATACCAAACATGACCTATTTACTAAACTTATGTAGAAAGCGAACTCAGAGTGCAGCGCGGTAGATGGGGTTTTCAATGACGTCTGTCAAGGTGTTTCGGCAGGATAAGACTTGGCAGACTTGTATATTCTTGATAGGACGGTTCATACCTACCGACTGGAATTGGTCTCGTGGTGGTATCAGATGGGTTAAATTAGGGGTCCCGGTGGCCCCCTTTGAAAGCGTCTGCCAGGCACTTCCGGCAAGAAAAATACTGGCAGACTTCGCTTTTCTGTGTCTACATGTAAATTTCTAACTGTTGCCATAACTATTATTTCGGTATCAAATGGGTTAAATGACACCCCTTTTTTCGCACCGGAAGTAACCGTTCTTTGTTACTTTCGGCAAGTTCCGCCCTGGCAGACCATTAGATTCGGACTCAGCATCACTTTTATGAGTCACCATTGTGCACCTCATCGTAGTATCAAGTAGGTCAGATAATTTGCGGTCCGCTCTCCACCCACTGGAAATAGATAGCAAACTTCACGCATATTGTGATCCCAACTAAAGCGCCACCAAGTGCCAAAGTTAGTAATTATTATCTTAGATACACGTGAAAAAACATACAAAAAGTGTACCCGCCCCTGGGGATGGAACCCGGGTACATTGACTCTAAAGACAATTATACTTCACCACGGGGCCATGTATGTGATGCTGATATGCATCGAATTTTTGAATACCGTTTTAACAGGCTACTTACTTTTACTTTTTAGCTGACTATTCGAGCAAGTTTAATAACCTTAAGACTAGGTGGCGCTATTATTAATTCCGTCAGCTTTCTTCTAAACCATGACTTCGAATTTCGACTTCGATGAAGCTGGACGCTGGACGTCACTTTGAATGAAAAATTTTCATTTTGGAAAAAAGACGATCGAAAGCGGAACGTCAATCGCGACAAAATTTTCTGTGTTTTTAAACTAATCTTTTTCAATAGCTTCTTCTAGTGTTTTTCAGATTTTTACCCAGAATTCAGTGACTTTATTTTTGGCTGCCCGTCATTTTGGCCTAGCCTTATAGGCCCGCCAACAACCAACATTGGGGGACAATTCCCCAGGGAATCCGGGTGGGTCGGCCCGAATCCCGCCTTCCCCAGGAGCCTTTGTACCTACCTATTTATGATCGTGCTGTTGATAACCGCGACCTTGCTGCGCGTAAACGCAGACAGGAATCAAACTCGAAGAACCGCTCCGGCATCCCCGTCAACACCAAAAATGCAAGTGTGAAGACTCGGTTTCGCTCGCCTTCCCGGACCCATATCCCTCAGCCCGGCTTGAGTGACAGGTCAGTCGTAGGTATTCCGAGCTCAGAAATTGCATTACAAAATTCATTCTCTGACTTGCCGCTGGCTCAGCTTGAGTGCTCATCAGGCTCCCAAGACTCGGATCTGGCCCTTGGCCAATGCTCTGGGTGGCAGGATGCGCTATCCCAGGTGACTCCTCCCGTCCATCTCCAGACTTCCCCCCAATCACTGCGACTTCTTCAACTCCCCCATTGAATTCCTCGCTGACGACCACCGAGAGATCCCGGTACGAACAGGGTGACCCCGGTCCATTTACTGTCCACGTACAATATGACAGCATATCCCCCGGCGCCACCCTGCATCCGGTCTCTTTAGAACAGTTCCTACACACACACACCAGGCAATTTCCGAATATTGTGGATGGGTCAGTAAAACGTATGGGCCGCAATAGAGTAATGGTAAACTTTCACTCTTTTCAAGACGCCAACTGTAGCCACCGTGGGGAAATCCGTTGGCGTACAAAAGGCCATTCAACCATCGTTGTAAATACTCATATGTATTTATGTATTTATTATATTACGTGTATTTATCTTCACCCGGTATGCTCCGGGGCGGGTTATTTAACTAGACATGTTTGTGTCAATTGTATACTAGTTAAGTAGTAAGATTCTATTGATATGACTTGTTATTGACTTTAGAAATTAATAATGTTACGGTATATTTGAACAAAAATGTATTATATATTTATTCCGTTATATTTCGATTTCATAATACTTCGGGAAATTTTAGTTACAATTAGTCACACAATTTTGTCATTTGTACATGTTGTTCAGTATGTCTGCCATATAAAATGTCTTCACATTTATCTCAAAGGTTGATTGTAGAGATCCCTTAAAGGGATAAGTTCGCCTTTGTACAAATGTCTACATTTAAGTTTGTTTTTCCTTGTAAGTACTTGATTTGTGCAATAGTGTGTTTATTACTCTCTCTGCTACTACTCATTAGAATTGATCGATCTAGTTATGTCATTTTCGAGATTCAAATTCGACGGAACATACTTTGATTTCTTCAATCCTTCGTAATACGAACGGTTCCAGTTTATTTGAGTTATATTATACCAAATTAGTATTTGACTATCAGTCCACAGTATTTGTCAAATTATTCCATTTGTAGACATTTAGAAACGTAATGGATCAGTCTACTATCGATAAGAAAGCTTAGAATTATTCGGCTATCTAGGTCCCTTATAGGGTTAATCTCGATTTGCCAATAACAATTTCACCTAGTTCACTGTAGTAGGTATATAGATATAACGCTCGCATAGGCATGCGTGAATTTCGCAATCTTGTTTTGACGCGTATGTTTCTCGGTAAGCAAATAATTTTAATTGACTTGAAACTTTCTAGAATGGTTTTCCATTTGTCTGTGACTGTCTCTGGTAGACGATCATCCTATTTGCGTTTGTCTTTCACAAATATTGAAGTAGTAATTTAGCAGGTAAGAATTGCAAAGCCACATAGATCATCAATTAAAACTATTGTCATCAACACACACACCTCTTCTAGAGTTTACTTTGTTATTGTTTTTCACTTTTAATTGAAAATTATCCTTGTTCAAATCTCAATTTAAACTTAAAATCTTTACTACCACATCTTAACATGTGTCAGGTATATGTTCCACAAATTCTTTGGAACTAGAACTCTATCACGTGTGTTAATCGAAATATTTTAAAAGGCTTAAAGTTTATATACAAATGCATTGTTTCTTCAACGTTGTTGGATAACAGAACCAAAGAGTACCAATTTATATATCTATTTATAAGTATATAGTTTGTCACCTGATAAAGCGGTAAAACATTAACAAGTTTCATATTCTCTTCGGATACGAATATTTCTGGCATAAAGCTCTATTATGACCTTTAGATTTAGACTTACAATACGTATGTAATATGTCAATGACATGTTGAGGCTAAATGTACAGTCTGAAAGCATAGGTAGCATTTGTTACCTAATATCTTTTCTCCATCATCCAATGTTTTAAACATTGTGCATTGGTCATTATAATGATTATCTTGACAGAATATAGACCGAAATTTACGTTGTTTATATTCACTTCCTTGGTGCAAAGGTTCCGGCGAATGCAGAAGTACTAGGACCAGGTCTGTTCCACTGGAAAATCCTTTCATTTCTAATAAATTTGGTTATTGGTTTGTTAAACCTTGGTTCCCCTTTGTATCTTCACTGGTGGATAACATAATGTTCAGTTGTTTTCTCATTTCTCTGTTAGAATCGGAATTAAGCTTTAACTTCATTTCATAAATAATATCTTCAGAAAACTTTCCATAATCAGAATACGTAGGTAGTTATGATTGATGTCAACCCTAAAGACTATAAATTACGAAGATGTCTTTCAAAGTCGTCCAAAGTTCTCCGACAATGTTCAAACTTCATTGCATGTTTCATTTTGTAAAGTGTGGCTTAATGAGCTTCCACAATCTGTACGTGTAAGCCAAATAATCCCTTAAGTGTATACACTGCTATCGTATAGTTTTTGTTGACAGTCTCAAGGTCATTAATCATATTCTTAACTTCGCTTTCCAAAGAGTATTTTTATTTTAATTTAATTTGATGAATGTATTTGCATGTACATGTACTTATAGCAAATAAATGATCTGAATCTGAATTTGACACCCTTAATATAACTGATTCGATAGCTAGAGGAGTCCAAATCAAAGCAGCTGTTTCATGTGCAAAAATATATCGACGTCTCGTAAACATCTCTAACATGTCTCTAACCGATATTCGAATTAAGAATAAGAAATTGAAAGTTTGTAGTTGTAGCTCTGGCAGCTTACTCCGATTACTAGTGGAAACAGTTCCCATTGGCTTGGGTTCTTTCTCTAGTTGGATTATTACGATGAGCTCTGCCAAAGCTTTTTCTCCTTCGAGTAGTAAAGTAGTAGATTAGAATCTCATCTGCGTTGGATGTTGTAAATATGTTGAAATACTGATAAAGATCAGTGTTGACCGATTAAGTAAGGATTGCATCTTTGATGCAGCAACTGCACTCAGTTCTAATTGGTCATTGCTCCACAAACGACATGTATTCAAAGTTTGGCGCTACTAGCTAACAATATTATATTGGTCGTAAATGTTGTTAAACGTTTCAATAAAATATCTTCCATGTTTCCTGAAAGATACCTAGAAACCATTCCTTGTTTTATTATCCTTTTCCTTATAGGTAGTTGACAATTAAGTGAGATATTGTGCAATTTATTTGTATATTTGTATATGTATTCATCATTCAATACTAATTAATCTTTTCATAATGTTTGATAACAAATATTTTTATAAAATACTTCATAGCAGTTCAAATATGTAAAGTATAGCTCTAAATAAAATTGTTCCTTGTAGCAATAAGATGCGTACTGTGTAATAATATACGTTATTTATAATGCAGATAAGATTTCATGAACGATACGTTCTGAATACGTGTATTCTATAGAAAATGAGAGATCCGTCAAGTGCATCTAATTCGATTCTAGCGTAATCTATCAAAGCATAACACGGTATGTAATATGCATTTGAACTTTTAGTTTGCATAAAAGGTCTCAGAACGAATAAATTTTATCATAGTAAGTACTCATTTCATACACCTGAAGAAAGAATTGACACTATTTCGTTTACCTAACCCTTCCATTTTATTTAGGTATTTAACAGTACTCAAAGGTTAGTAGATACGTAATTTTCCTGTTCAGTATATTTTCATTAAATTCCCCTTATTTAACTAGAACTGGCAACTGCCGCGTTCTAAAAGGGCGTATGTACATATTTGGTATGAATAATATTAGCACTCTGGACAAATATTGAACTAGGTATAAGTTAAAAGTTATACTGTATCTGTGTCACCTGCGTCAGTGACAGTGAAAAATTTTAGGAGGTCTATCCTAACCACCCAAAGATCGAAATTCTTAAGTTTCTTTCTCTATCGCTCGAAGGAAATGAGATAGAGACGGAGACGTTCGAAAGATTTAAACTCGATTACTTCACTTGACACTCACAACTAACAAGTGTCTTCTGTGTCGATGTCAAAATTGTCAATGTCGTATCCACATACAGGTTTTATTGTTTTAATAGGATACATAAGTCAGGTCATTGATTATTCTTATTCAACTTAGTAATGGCTTCATATTTAGTATATGCAATTTTTCTAGAACTATCAGATATAAAAATCCACTATTTAATGTTATTATGATGTTGATGTTAAATAAACGTATTTTCTTTCTATTTCTATATAGCTCAGTAAGTTCACATCTCTAAATGGATTTTTGCTTCAAGCCGTTAGGGTAAAATGAAATGCGAAATGTTGTCATTTTTCTCCAACAATTTTGCTAATTCGCTGTACCACGTAAATCATGAACTCGTCGTTTAATAACCATTGCGTACGTGGAAATTTCATCCAAAATCAATGAGCCTACGTTTCAACCAAGAATACACAAAAGACTTAGGATCTTGTGCGACAATGGCATTAATTATTAGTAGGTAATATGTTTGACCCACACTTATTTAATATTGTCTAATAATTTCTCGCAAATATGAACTTTAACTTAAAATACGTCACTCAACACAAACTTACGCGCCGCCTATAAGGCATTTTAGACTTATAATTAATATGAACATCCTTTATTTCCTAATTTTTGTAAAAGAAAATTGTAAAAAAGTAATTAATGTAATTTAACCTTAAAAATATTTGCCTTCAAAAATAGTTTTGAGTTAGTATTTTATTTACTTCACGCATGTTTTAATTCATAAGTGGTTGCTATGTACTTTGCAAATACTCTCTCATGTTGTGCATAGTTGTAATTGAGCTATCGACTACTATAATGCCACATCACAGGATGTTTAAACGTATGCTTAAGTTTGTAGTTTGTAACTGTGCCTTATTAAAATAAAATAAAATAAAATAAATGCGCCATTGCGACGTGCGGTAAGTAATTGAAAATCATAACATTCATAACACTCACCCTCCTTTCGGCAAATTATTCTAATATTCCTGATATAGCCGCTTAGTATTTTATTGCACCTACTTGTATCACTTTATTTCACTTTTACGAAGGTAAAATTTATCAACATTCTGTCACTTCACAAATCATATTTGGATATTTCAATGTGATAATCTCATGGACAAATTGAAAAGCATTGTGAAATTTGTGAAATTAAGTTAATGTTTCAATTTCAATATAAAAGGAATCGATTTTGAGTTTGAGTTCTTATTACTTTTATAAAAGTTTTGATACAACCTCATAGAGGTATTTAGACAGAAAGGTTCAAAGAGATATGTCCTTCTCTGTCACTCTTAATAGAATTTGTATCTTGTCATACTGAAACCTTAAGGTATGTTTACATTATCTGAACCTACACGGGTCACATTTCCATGAATATAAGAAAACATTTAAAGATTAATTCTTAATCAAATTATTATTTTTACTTGTGCTACGACAGTGGCAAACAAGCATACGGTCCACCTGATTGTAAGCGGACACTGCAGCCTAAGTACAGACGCTCGCAACTCCAAAGGAATCACATACGCGTTGCCAAACCTTATAAAATCTGAGGATTCGCTTCTACATGTTATTATATCGTGTATATTTTCATAGATTAACTTCATTCTCCTTCCTCCTGAGAGGCTAAGATCGCTTATTTATACCGTAATGTTTTATGTGACGTTTTCATACATTTTGGTCATATAACGTGACGGTATAGACTAGCATGCTACCGGGGCTGATGAAACACAAACTGACTTCCCATATCTTTCCTTTTTATGTCTAATAGACTAGTGGATCGTTTTACGTAATTGGTAATTATTAATTATCTTATTTTCTTAATAGCATTTCTTAGTATTGACTTAAGTTCTCAAATACTATCGGAATCTAGTACATTCTCATATAATTAGTCGGTAAGAATATTTGTAATTAGCCACCTTGTAGATTCAAAACTGGACACAGATATTGTATTAAATATATTCTGCTATTCGAACCATGGTGGTGCATTTAAAGCGTTTTGCTTACTTCATAGTAACACGATTCTGTCGTTTCTATTATTCACTCATAGATGGCAACACAAGACATTGGTCGCTTTTATTATTCGATTGCAGAATATGAGTTATGTTAAACCAAACCAACACACTTCGTTTTATCACAAGATTTTAGTTCCATTGTGATACTCATGTAGAAAATAAACATGTCAATATATATGTTTTTGAATAAAACCAGCGATACTAACGACATCTTCCCCAAAATTCCGTCAATATCCCAGCAAGCATCTCTACCAATTTTTGTAGCCACCGTGGGGAAATCCGTTGGCGTACAAAAGGGTTATTTGCCTGAATTGCATTATTAAACAGAGTTGATCTATTATCACTTGTAACACAATGTACTTGAGCATCTGCTTCGCCTTATTGTTAGGTACTTGGTATATTATATGTTTGTATGTGTGTTAGTTATGGTAATAAACATATCTCATACCTTATAATGGAATATGTGGTGATAGACTTCAACTCGTCTGCTGATGTACAAGAGGCGACCATGAAGCTGCGGTGGTCAGCACATTCACCACCTGTTTTAAAAGGTACTTATGACTTCAATGTCACTAGAGCCCTTACAATACAACAACCAATCACTGATGTCTCAGGAATAAACCGCATATAAGGATCATCCAATACATACATGCACAGACCTTGTCACTAAGAAATCTCAACATCGACCCAGGGTTCAACCACATCATAGGCCAGGTCAAACTCAACATGACCGACATTCTATACATCACATGCGCATGGATACTTGAGGATTCTTTGTACTTCTCGTACCGGCGTGGTGTAACATCCATCCCTGGGAACTTGCCACTTACGGGAAGGGGCCAACTGCCCGTTACCACCACCAATCGTGCTCCAACTAGGAGCTGCACTAAACCAGAGGGACACGTGTACTTATTGTCGAGCTCAACACAAGAACTCAACCCCTCGGAGGCTCCTCATTACTATAATTCTTTACAAGGTCTGTTCATGCTTAACTCTAGTTATATAGGTACTACAATCTTTTATGGGCTACTACTTAGCTTTAATTCTGCGACCCGGTCAGCACCGATGTCTTCTGTTAAGGTTTGTGTACAACCTTACATATTGAATACTTTATACCAGCATCAGCTTAGCAGTTAACTTTATCACATTCCGGGCTAACTCTGCATTAAACTATCATTTTTGTAATTACTGTATTTTAGCATTTATTTGATGTAAAAATTAGCTTTCATTAATAGAATTCAAATGACAGAAACTTTAAATATCTTACCATAAACAAATTAAAGTAAGTCAATCTTTAGTAAGGAGGTTGTCAGATTGTGTTTTCATCAGGGAATATAGGCTACATCGCAACCTCCGTCGCGACACCAACGACCAGTGTTGCCAGAGCACTTCCGTGAAAAAGTACGGTCGGGTGTCCAAAAAAGCACGCTTTTGGAATAAAAAGCACGTTGTTAGGGTTCCGTACCCGAAGGGTCCAAAATTACTCCTATTGCTGTCACTCTTGGGTCCGTCCGTCAGTCGTCTGTCACAAAATTTTGCTCATAAGATTATTTTTTCTTCCCATTGACCCTTGAACTTGAAATTTGGTGATACTGTTAATTATTACGGGTATTTTACCTAGAAATACTTAAAAAAGGTTTTTTTATTGGAAATTTCCTTATTTTTCATGTTAAAACCAACATACTTTTGCGGTTGGTTCTTAAACCTAAATGTGCGAAGTCCGATACGCACTTGGCCGGTTTTCTTAATAAGTACGTCACATACAGAGCATTGAGCCTTTACAACGTGTACACATTGCACGAGTTGCACGACACGAACGATAGAGCTTGCAGTTGCAGGACAAGTCCTGTCCTGCAACCACAGGTAAGACATAACTTTTAACTTTAGGATATCAAAGCGTAATGTAAGAGAGAAAGATTGTTAGAAAAAAAATACAGTTTTAGAGAGTACCAAACCAACATTACCTCTCCATTTTTAGTAGTAAAATCATAAAGCACCATAGCACTTAAAAAAGCCCGGTTTTAGCACGTTTTTGGGGAGCGCACATAAAAAGCACGTTCGTATCCAAAAAAGCACGTAAAACCGTGCTAAAAAGCACGTTCTGGCAACACTGCCAACGACTTCCTAATGTCCCAGACCCTCATCAATAAGAAACTCAAGGCGTTCATCCCATCTTTTAATGTAACTAGGGTAGGTATTGGCGAGCTTCTTGTACCGCGCAATGCTAAATTTCACCCCCGCACCCCGCATCGTGTGCGACAGAGTCGTCGTTATCAAAGCGGCTAGTTTCAAAAAATTACCTACCTATCAGTGGCGGCGCGTCAAAAATATTCTAACGGAAGCCGGAAATAATTTGCCTATCTTATTTTTCATGAGCCGTAGTAAAAGAACTGGACTGGCTGAAAATAAGGCAAGCAAGCCGGTGGGAATCGAGTTGTATGGACGCTCCGCCACTGCTACCTATTGTACCTAGGTATTGTAACTACCAACAGGAGAAAACAGTTTTATTTACCTTTCAATATCGTTTGGAAATTTGAAGAAAGTGTAGGTGTAGGCACAGTTTTTTGTGGTATTTAAACAATAAAATACATTCCAACTGTAATAATATCGGTTATTCATTTTGACGTACGTGACACAAAGTACCTAAGTAGCGGCGGGGACGTCAAGTGATCAACGCGCGCACAACTAGCACTCGCGACGCGACTGTGACAGTCGCGACTCGCGACTAAGCTTGTCCGAAATCAACCGAGAATGCTTGTAAATGTAACGTCTGTGTGCGTGCGGCGAAAATGTACTTTGTACTGGGCGGACTCTCTGCTCCGGCGCGCGCCGCCGCTATTTACTTTGTGGCTTAGCCCTCTTAATGTTCAATATTTACACGGCGAACTTACATTCAGCCAGGGGTGAATGCAACATCGTTCAATACGCAGATGACATCCTACTATATACATCGAATTCCTCCATCTCAATCGCGGCGGAATATGTAACACAGTCACTAAGCTCCCAACAGTTGGCTTGTTCAGCACGGATTTGACCTATCACCCACCAAAAGTAACGCTGTTATATTTTCTAGGAAAAAAGCCCTCCCCCCGGTTAATGTTCAGCTAAATGGCCACCAAATCCCGATTAAGTCCCACTTTAAATTCCTTGGCCTGGTCCTGGACTCTAAGCTAACAGGCCCGGCACACTGTGAGTACATAGAGGTAAAATGTGAACGGAATCTCAACATCTTAAGATGTCTGGCTGGAGTGTGGTGGGGTTTGCTTGAGCGTCTTCTGCACCCCTTCCTAGGGGTGGCAGGTGTGGCTCTTCCTGCGCTGGGCGCATTGAGAGCTGTTGCGGGTCGCGTCACCGCTACGGCTGGACGGGCTTCTGGCCGTCAATTGGGGCACGGCGTCTGCTGCTGGTGAGGTTGCCGTGCGAGTCCCCGGGCAGGGGGCCCGCTACGGCGTCTGCTGCTAGCGTGTCTCGTGCGGCTGGTGTCCATCTGGAAAGTCAGTAATAGTGTTACTTACTTTAGTCATCGATGGACAGCAGCTCTCTGGGCAGCGCCCGAGATCTGCGCTCTGGCGGGCGGGCATGCCGTGGGGTGTGGTGGGGTGCCCACCCCTTCGCCCTAAAGTTGCTTTACAATGCCATAATCAGGAGTGTTCTTGATTACGGTACATACCTGCTGGAACCCGCCAACCAGGCCGCACTTCGGAGCCTCGACAGAGTCCAATCCAAAGCCTTGCGCCTGATTTCGGGTGCCATGTGCCCACTGAACGCGCTCCAAGTGGAATGTGTCGAGCCCCCCCTTGAACTACGCCGCCAACTTCTATCCGACCGGTATCTATTCCGTACTTTCCAATTCTCTGTTCACCCCATATCCCCCTTAACCGTCTTTTTCAGGACTCCCCCTACTGGATCAACAAATCTGCCCCGCGCCTTATAACTAGTTTCCGTAGATCCCTCTCCCTTAAAGACCCAACCTTCCATTCTTATAACCTTCCAATGTTCGAACACCCATACCTAGTCACTATCCTTAAACCCCCAATGTTATCTTGGATTCCGATATCTTAAAAGGAGACCCTTGCGCAAGAGAGCAATCACGCAACCTCCTTGGGAAGGACTGGTCGGGATGGCATCATATCTTCTCAGATGCTTCTAAACTGTCTCCTGCAGGGGTTGGCATTGGCACCTTCCATGCTCAGTACGGCATCGTTCAGAAGGCAAAATGCCCCCCAGAGGCATCAGTATTTACGGGCGAATGTTTGGGGATCCTAAAATGCTTAGAATATATCCTGATAGGTAGGCTGAATCGCTCTATTGTCTTCTCGGATTCGCGCAGCGCTCTAGAGGTACTAATCTAACCCTTTCTCCTCGAAACTCCATAGCCAATTAGTTTTTATTTATGATTAAAGATAAAATTAACCAGTGTTATCTTCATAGTTATGAAATTGTTTTGGCTTGGATCCCTAGTCACTGAGGCATCCCTGGCAACGAGGCAGCAGATAGCCTTGCTAAGGAAGCTGTTTCCTGTGGGGACAAGTTCCTATTCAAAAATTGCTGTTACGACCTTGTATCCCTCCCCAGAAATTATTTAATCAAAGGGGCTAAATTCGCTGTGATTCAAACAGATATCCCCCAGAAACCCAGGTTTTCTAAAATCAACCTAAGCAAGAAAACGACGTCTTCTATCATTCGAATGAGACTGGGACACTTCCTCTCTCCTGTCCATCTAGCTCGGCTGAGGATCCGGGATTCATCCCTCTGCGAGTGTGGTCTTGACGAGGGAGACCTAAATCATATTTTCTTAGGCTGTCCGCTCCTCAAGCATAACCAGCTATACTCCGGTTTACTCTTTCAAAGAGTCCCACTTCCCACCCATATGCCCTCCCTTCTGATCCCCAACCCAGCTGTTTTCAGGGTACTTGCAAATTTTATTACAATCAATAAACTTAAACTTTGAACCCTCTTTATTTATCCATAACTAAACTATATGTATGCATATATGTATGTATCTAATTTTATCCTTGTTACTCAAATCTGGTGTCGCCAAAATTTTTCCTTGATACTGCGAAACCAATAAATTGACGTGATTTGATTTGGCAAAATGTCAGTAACGATAGCCATAAATATATGTATATGTATATATATATATAATATATATACTCTGTAGTTGTTTGCCTTTGCCTATAACCCGACCATGAAAAAATGTTCGTTCGGTGATAGGGACAAAACATGCCACTCTTTTCTATTTCCTCTTATAGGAATCGCAATAAGACTTTCTCTAGCAAAGCGTATCAGCCCGTTGTGCTTAGCACAGCTGTTTTCGATCCTGACACACAACAAACAACACGTTAAAAATAATCTCTGCTTTTAAAAGTGAAATATATGTGCAGTTGCGATTAAAAAGTGCAGTGATTGTGATTTAAACGAAGCATAGAAGAGTTGGCCGACGACCGACGGGAAAATATGTGTCTGACCAGCCGGAGATCAAGGAGATTGTGTGTGTATTACCCGTGGTACCACGGCTTTTGTACCACGGGGGTAATTTTTTTTCCCCGTAGACCCCGCTGCTCCAGTTTTAAGTAATCTTTTTGAATACGAAACTTTCCGTGGGCCCACGGGTCATTCCTCGGAAAATAATAATTCCCCGTAGTTCCACTGCAATAGATATGTCAATATAGAGTTCGGAATTCGTGATCATGGACGTATTAAAGAAATAAGGACTCATAACCATTAAGTAGGTTTATATAAACAGAACTCCAAACTTTTTGAATAGTTAACGTCTAGTCACCCTCTATTGTCATATGAATTTCAGTTTTCATTACTTTTCTAGTATCACTTGACACCTCGTATTGACAACTAAATAGACTGTCGATGATTATAACAAGGAATATACAGTAGTACCTATCTAGTGCGAAAGGCAAAATGGCAGAATTTCATGGTTCACGCCCGCTAAGAAGATTAGTTGGAGATATAAATAAGTGCATATTCGGAGGTTGCACGTCAATGAATTTACTTTCGCCTCCTAACTTACACAACCTTTTGCTTTTGTGTAAATTTAACTTTTATTTACCTCCGGACGCTAGAATATGCCGTGATCATATTGATGCCGATCCAGAAGATTGGGAAATCCTTGTAGATGCTGATAATACAAGAGAGGATTTCAATGAAATTCACTCTCAAGATATTGTAAATATATTGAAAAA
This sequence comes from Cenopis cana, assembly GCA_951800055.1. NCBI lineage: Eukaryota > Metazoa > Arthropoda > Insecta > Lepidoptera > Tortricidae > Cenopis > Cenopis cana. The sequence continues at coordinate 18,963,028 of OX637471.1, read as the reverse complement.
CTAGCTGTTGCCCGCAACTTCGTCTGCGTAGAGCTCGGTTTTTAGTTAAAACATATTAATATCCAGGAAACGGTATAATAATTGTGGTAATTTTACCCGGTGAGACCAAATTATTAATATGCTGTACAGATATAAATCGGTCAACCCAAATTCTCAACCCCTCTAAAAATCCCTTTAAAGGTACCTACTTATCGGCTAAAAACTCTCATTTACTAAGGCTATTTTTTGTGTGAGTTGACACGTATCTTGTCGTTTTCTCTTCGTTACTGTACGTATTTAATTATGTACCTGTAGAAATTTCGTTTCAAACATCTATCCAAATCCACAAATCCTGAAATCATTTAAACAGTCTCTTTGCGAAATGAAAGTCTCTCAATTTAAAAGAAATTGCTCCCTATACAAACTTTGAACCCTTTTTTAAGACATTTAGGGATGAATTTCCAAAAAACGCTGGAATTTGTTTTGTTGTATTTAAACAGAGACTGTAAAAAATTTGAAGTCTCTCAATTAAAATAATGTTTGAACCCATTTTTAACCTCTTGAGGGGATGACTAAAAAAAACGCTGACGTTTTGTAGTATTTAATTTAAACAGTTACTGTAAGAAATTTTAAGTCCTTCACTCAAAAAATTTTTGGTTCCAATATAAACTTTGAATCCCTTTTTAACCCCTTTAGGGGTTGAATTTCAAAAAACGCAGAAATTAGTTTTGTTTTATTTAAACAGAGAGTCTCTGTAAGAAATTTGAAGTACCTCACCTAAAAAAAAATTTGCTCCCTATACAAAATTTGAACCCCTTTTTAACCCCTTTAGGGGATGAATTTCAAAAAACGCTGAAATTACTTTTTTTGTATTTTTATAAGGAACTTTCATACAAAGTTTGAAAACTCTCACTTTAAAAAAAAATGCTCCCCATACAATATTTCACCCCTTTTTTCAACCCCTTAGGAGACGAAAATTTTAAAAACGCAGATATCACTTTCATTGTCTTATTTTAAGAAATCTTTGTACAAAGTTTCAAGTCTATACCTTTAAAAAATTATTGCCCCCCATACAAACATTGCACCCCTGTTTTACCCCTTAGGGGTGGAATTTCCAAAAATCCCGTCTTATCCCTCGCCTCCGTTATATAACCTAACTAAAGTGTAAATTTCAAATTTCTAGGACCGGCAGTTTCGGCGGGGCGGTGATTAATCAGTCACCCATCAACTTTATATATATAGATGTGTTAATGAGTGTGCATCTAACTGTTTGGTCCGCCTTAGAATAGATTTGAGTATTATTAAAAGGTAATATTTGCCCTGACTTTCCTTTTTTATTCCTACCAACAAGCGTGATCCGTCACTAGGGTTTGCAAGATCCGTTGATTTTAAGGATCCGGATAATTCGGATCTTAAAATTCGTAGGAGCCGGATATCATGAGAAATTCCGCCCTCTCATTAAAAAAAAACCACCACCTTAAAATGTACTTTGGACTCTGTATAATAACTTTAATAAACAAAATATTGGTGATCGTTACCACAAAATAAATCTAATTCTTATCCGGGCCTATTGCATAACAAAGTACAAGCTAATATTATTAGCGGTTTTGGTTGTAACTTGTACTTTTATGTTGCATAATAAAGTACAAGATACAATATACAAGTATCTAAATTACAAGCTAATAATATTAGTACCTCGACTTGTAATTTATAATTTTTTGTTGCATAATAAAGTAGCAGTAATAAACTACAAGTTGCAAAATATTAGTAGTAATAACTCATATAATTAGTGAATTTTACTAGTTTCTGTTGCAAAATGAAAGTAAAAACACAAATTATTAGAACAAACTTGTAATTATTTCTACGTACGTCTCAGGGGCACCATATTTTTAAAATATTAGTATTCCATTGATGAACCGTTAAACCATTATATCAAAAATGAACCATTTATTAAATTCATCTGATGTCGAAGATGCTGAATTTATTCTACAAAACGAAAACATCGCGAATATAGGTCCAATCTTTATTTTCTTTTAAAATACCTAGGCTCTGTGCATATTGTCCAATACTTTTCCAGGCATCACATCTTATTTCTTTTGTAACGGTTGCGGAAAATGGACCAAATAACACGTCTTTCTTTTCGTTCATTTTTGCCAAAACGCACATTTTCAATTTTAGTTGTTGTGAATTCACGTTTTCCCGTCATTTTTTTATAATATTGAAATTTGTTTGTGCTCAAAAACTTCAATTATATTTTGTTAAATAGCTGTCGCTGAAAATGTGTCAATATTCAGTCTTCAAATTACCGCCTAAATGTTACTTTTAAAAAAAAAAGCATGACCTAGGCAAAGGTTTTACTCATTCAGCCAACGAATTTACTTATGATTTGTATAATTTGCTGATAATATTAGCACCATGTTACAAGTTCCAATAAATATATTATGCAACAGAATATATTAGTACTAGTAATTTGAGATCTTATAACTTGTAGTTTAGAAATATTATTAGCAATTTATGCAACAGGAATATCCTTGTATTATTAGTAAAATCAAAAAATGTTATGCAACACAAATAAGTACGACTTGTAAATCATTGACTTGTAACTAGTATTATTTCCTAGTATTATTAGTAAACTTATGCAATAGGCCCAAGTGTTGTTATAAAGTTGTTAGCTAACTTAATTAGTTATTTATTACTTTACGTTTATATTTTTTACTTCTCTTATGAAATCGTCGTTATCAATTTGGAGACTTTCTCTCGACTTAACTCGTGAATTAAGTGTAAAAGTGGTCAATTTTTCCAAATGATTTAACAACCTTAGTATATTTACAGTTTTTTTGGTTACTTTTTTGTTAATTTTGCAGTTCCATGATTCGCATACATTGTTTGTACGGTGTCTGTTTGCATAAACACTAAGAACATTTTGGATATCCCTTGTCAGCCATTGAGAGCCCATATAGAGCAAAAACTTTTTGATTTTCTTATTCACTGTGCTATTGTATTCTAACTGTATGTAATGGCAGCCACTTTGAAGATTTTCTTTGGGCAGCAGTGTTAACACCGAACACAAACCAACCAATCTCTTAGCGGATTTCGTTTTTTTTTGCCAAACACTTGTCTAGCTTTTCGCCACATATTAGTTTTGGACCAGTGGTAATAGCAACCAACAACGGTTATTACAGGAAAAACATCCTGACCGGCGTTTAATGCAGCAAGCTCGAAATCGCCGTGGTATTTTCGGGGTTCCCAATTTGGAAACTGCGATTTAATTAAATGAAACATCTTCACATATGTTTCGCTGGTTTTGTCGCTTAGCAAAGCATACAGTAAAGGCTTAACATTGGTTGTAGTAATCGTACTTCCAAATTCTCCGTGAATAATAAACAACTGAGCAAAGGGAGATGGAGCAGACTTGAAAGTTCCATCACCAAATATTTCTGTTACATCATTAAGGAAATTTCTATCTTTTTCCATACAAAAGATAACAATCTTAGTGTCGCCGTCATAATAATCTGCCACTAAATATTGCAAGTGCTGCACTGGTATCTGCACTTCTTCAAAAACGTTAATAGTACATTTTGATGCTAGTGCGGAAGGTATGTCATTTTGCACGAGTCCCGAGTTGTCTTGGCCCGAGCCGACGGGCGAGGGACAAGACACGGGACGAGTGAAAATGACACTTTCGCACGTGTATCAAACGACGTTTTTTAATACAGTTGCGAAAAAATATCAAAGAAACTAAAATAAAACAGTAATTAAAAGATATAAAACACAATACTTTTACTTGCCATTGTGGGCTTTAAGTACTTACCTGGTCTATCTGGCGTAGTTTACATACAGACATACACTTTATATAACAATCGCATAAATCACACATATCACAAAAATATTATTAAAACAATACAACTCACTACAAAATTAAATCTTGAAATCATGTACAAAGAAGCGGGAATTAAAAAGTCGGTTTAACTTTTAATTGATTGACTTTTTTCAACAGGCCACGGTTGTCAGCATTCAGCCAAATCAAATACTATTTTGGAGGAGATTTTATGTCACATGGTAGTTTAATTATATGTAAATATTAACCCATCAAAAACATTACATGTAAAAAGATGCAAGTCTCGCAACACAGTTCTTTTACAACAAAAAGTAATGATATGTAATCTTAAACCAAGTCTGTTATATTTTAGTCAACAGTACCGGAGGGGTGCCCACAGAACAAAATTTCCACCGACTTGCATCTGCATAACTTTATTTTTTTTAATATATATAATGACATGATCAAAAACATAAAGTACCTAATGCTTGCATTTTGTTCTGTGGGCACCCCTCCGGTACTATTGACTAAAATATAACAGACTTGGTTTAAGATTACATATCATTACTTTTTGTTGTAAAAGAACTGTGTTGCGAGACTTGCATCTTTTTACATGTAATGTTTTTGATGGGATCTCATCCCTTTTTTTTCTTTTCAGGTATGACTGCTAGTAACGAACATGCAAACTGTAAAAGTAACTTTGTAATCGCATGTATTTTGTATAGGATTACAAACTTACTTATGCAGTTTGCATATCTCAGATACGTGACTGATATTGCAATATTTTTTAATTTTCTAGCAATTAATAGGCTAAAAACTAATTATGTTTAAAATTTGGAGCTTGTGGGTCTGCTAGAAGTACCTTAAACGATTGATGATCTGTCAGTCAGTCAGTGAGTCAGTGACAAAACTAAGGAATTTTGAGGGGCAATAGTTCTTAAAATAAAAGTTCAAATTGAATGTTATTGAGAATATATCTAACCCATATTATGCCCAACATGTTACTGAAAATTCAGGGTTCTAGCTTTAACTGGGACAAAATTACAGGATGTTGAAAATGGCCTGAATGGCTTCGAGAAAAGGATGGTACGGCCGTGCACCTTTTTGCTCGACTTGCGGGGGGGGCACTGCAGCTAAAGGGGGCGCGAAAAAAAAATTTTGACCCACCCCATCGAGTGGGGTATCAATGAATAGAGCTCATTGAGTACATAATTGTAGTATTTTTGGTTTTTAAATATATTGAAAAACAAAGGAATTAATAGCCACTTAAATTTTCATATAATTTTATACATTCCCTCTTTAAAATCTCATTTAATATTAATCCTAGCGACAAAGTGTATGGAACCTTTTATGTACATAATTTTATTTAGATTACTTAAGCCTAAGAACGTTTTTCGCTATGGGTCACCGTTTATGAGTTTTTTATGAAAAACCGAATAATGGGACTTTCAAGCCCCCCCCCCCTTCCTACCCCCCAGGGGGTGGCGGATGGCTACCGGGCCAAAATGTGGACCTCATGACATTACTTCCCCCTCTATAGGTAGTGACGCAGGGCATAAATCATAAAGTGCTAAGAGATTGTATATCTAATATAAAACAACCCGTAATCTTCTAATCTGCAAAATATGACAGCGGTGGGTCAACGGGTAAAACACAGTTCTTTTCAATTACCCGTAGTCCCATTTTGGTGCAGTGGGTCTACGGGGAAAAAAAATTACCCGTGGTCCCCCGTGGTACAAAAGCCGTGGTACCACGGGTAATACACGAGATTGTGATCGTTACTTCGGATGAAGAACGGGCCCCCCGGCGTGGCCCAAATAGTGGGTCCAGTGGTCAGGAGCGAGCCTTCTTCCTCATCCTCGGAGGATGAGGAGAGCTCGGCATCGTATCCACCTAATAAAAGGCGTAAACTTAATCGCCGTGCCCAGTCGGACTGTCGGACCCGCGCATTGAATCTTTAGAAAGACAAATTAATTACATATCCGCTACCTAACGCAACTGCCTCACTACCTGACGTCCTTGACGAACGCCAATCAGGCCAACCCCGCCAGGAATGCGTGTATTGGTGCCAGTTTGGACCAACCTAGCACCACCAGGCCTAGGGGTAGCCTACCAGGTACGAGTGGCAATAGCAACTCGTCACAATACTTAATAAATCCAAGTAGCAATTCTAACAAAGTTAAATTGGGTGAGCTCATCACGGAGTTTGATGACAAAAAGGTTGTACAGCCGGCAAAAAAGAAAAGGCTGGAAGAACTGGTAAAATTAGAACATTTTAATTGCTTGGCAAAGCTTGCGTTATAAAACAATGTTACAAGGTTTCGCAGCAACACCGGGATTTGTGGTTTTACCTCCTTCCAACAGGAGAGAAATGAATACAATAAGGCTTATAGAATCTAGTGGACTGGTCAGGGCTAAACCCCAGTGAATTAAACCCAGCTTCCCTATTCGTAAAAAATATGGTGCATAAGTGTTCAGAGAAAAAGATGGAAATCATCTGTGGAAGAAGAGCAGACTGTACAATACAATACAATACAAATACTCTTTATTGTACACCTCACACAAATGGATCAGTTACATATAGAAACAATACAGCAACATGTAGGTAAAGGTAGACAACAGGCGGCCTTATCGCTAAAGAGCGATCTCTTCCAGACAACCTTTGGGTAGCGGAAAAAATGAACATTAATTATGCAGGTGGTGCAGAAATTATCATAAAACAGATACTGAAAGTTAATAAAATATACTAGCTTAAATAATACTGACTGTATTGAGACAAAAAGAAATAGAATCTTAAAGGAAATTAGTAACACTGAAGACCACTTTCAGGCTGCGGAAGCCGTTGTCGTGATTTGGGGCGTTCCCGACATAGACTTACTGCTCCCAGTGAGCAGGAAAATTTCTGACTTCGCCTAGAACACGGTACCCATCATCATTTTGAACTAAATTGTCTACAAAACTCCTACGGAGCACCGCTAACTGTTTTTTTACGCAAACAGGTTGTAATACTATTTTTAACAGCAATAGTTTGTTGTTTTTTGAGCGCAGTGAATAGGTAGTCAGGTCTAACAGCTCGTCTATCATTTCTGGAGATTTCAGATCGTGTGATCTCAGAATGACTCAAGTTGACATTGAATTTACGAGCAACACCGCAATGTACCTTTATGAATGCAATCTCTTCTAGATGTTGATCGAACAGCAATAAAATTGGCCTTTCACCCTCTCCTGGAGCCATAACTATTGTAACATCTTGGTTATCATCTAGCAGAGTTTCTGGGCCACCAGGATTAACCTTAAGATTCTCTTCATCTTCGCACTCTTGATTTGGTAATTCACATGTACATTCAACTGTATTTTCAGGTTCGTTATTGGTCCAGGATTCTTCAAGTTCTATGCCGTAAGTTCGAAACAAATCACTTGTCACTAAGTATTCAGCTGCTCTGCGTACTATTTCCGGACGTATCCGTTCTTTTCGGTCGTGTTTGTAACAAAATTTACGCTTTAATTCCACAGTAATGATGTTGTCATCATTTACTGACCGAGGCAAGGCTCGTACCATATTATTAATTTTTACAGGAACATTGATAACATTCCCTGATAAACCATGCTGATATCCTAATCCTCGACCTCTACGAACTATTTTCAGAAATACGTGTCGGGGACTTACTAATCTTTCCTCCATTGGTGTCAATTCATTCAGAACATCCGGGATATCTGGGAATTGTAATCCATTTACTATAGCTAGTCGTGGTATTTGTCCTTGAGAAATATACTTTGCACATGTACAGCAAAACTCTGCAAACTCGTCTAAAGGATTCAAATAAATAGTACATTGTTGTAGAGGCTAGAAAGTAAGCAATAGATGGACGAGTTAGTTCGAGGGCCGACGCGCAAAAGTACGAGATCCATCTATTGCACTTTCGGCCGAGGCTTAACATAGTGCTTTTCACGTCTACTGAGAGGAAATCAAATCCATTTTTATAGTTTGTTGGTTGCAGCAACACAATTCTTCCCTCCCGCCTTATTTTTTTCCAGTACTTACGTTCTTAATGGCCAGTATGTTATTAGATAATTCAAAGGCGTTTTTATGTAATAAATGTTCAATGCAAACTTTTCAAAGCACATAAAAATCTTCAAAACGCCAATCAATAACCTTAAAATCTCCCGCCTCCTACATTTTTTTTCGAGTACGGTCTTAATGGCCAGTGTGTTATTAGATAATTCAAAGGCGTTTTTATGTAATAAATCTTCAATACAAACCTTTCAAAGCGCATAAAAGTCTTAAAAACGCCTATCAATAACCTTCTTTTTCATAACATAGTCGGCGACACCAAAAAATACCTAATTTTTACGAGTTGTGATTGGTTGATTTTGTGTCATATGAAGTACGGGCGTGTTCTGATTGGACGATAGCACTACTATAACCGCTACAACAATATAACATTGTTGTAGCGGTTTAGGTGTGGTTTAGATGTGGTTTAAGTTCATAGTTGTCCTGTTCATGAGTCTACTACTATTGTCAATTTTGACGCCCCAATTCCCGCCATCTATAGCCATATTTCCGAGCAGTGGCGTGAAAATACATTTAACATGAATTCTTCTTTAGACTTAGTGGAAATTGCGTGTTTTGTCAGTTTTCTTACCGAATTTTGTGCCATAATCTGCCGCAACACGAACACGGGTCATTGTATCCTTCTCTTATGTTAGTGAAATATCTTTGAGTTACATTGTCCCAATCTTGAATAAAATCAGACCGTGTTGATTGCCGAGTCCTGCTGTTTCTGGCTTGTTCAATTTGTAAATAACGTAGATCTTGCCGAGCAGTTTGATAAGCCAGTGTATTGCGTTGTTGCTCATCATCTCGATAGGCGGAGTCTTCACGAGCAACGCGATGAGCCTGTGTATTGCGCTGTTGCTCAGCATTCCGATAGGCAGCGTCTTCTCGAGCAACGCGATGAGCCTGCGTGTCACGCTGTTGCTCAGCCTGTCTAACGTGGCGAATCTGACGAATGGTCCTACGGGCTTCAGTTTTTCGTTTTAGTTTCCTCTGTGTAAAATCAGAATTATTTTTTTACGTTTTGCAGTTGTATTATTACTCTTTTCTTCACAAGTTCTTTTATTATTATTTGCAACGTGTAAATTGTGTTCAGGATATTCTTGGTTGTCATGTCTAAGTATTGGACTTTTCAGTTCCTGACTGTTGTCTGTAAATGTTGGACTAACAATTTGCTGAGCCTCGCCTGTAAATATTGGACTTCCAGTTTCCTGACTATTGTCTGTAAACGTCGGACTAACTATTACCTGAGTTTCATCTATAGATGTTGAAGTTACTGTTATTTGACTACTATCTAGCTATGGAAGACGCGCACAGCGTCGTCCTCAATGTGGTTATTATTATTCAAAATATATGAGAACATTGTAGTAGCAATTAATCAGTAACTTGATTAATTAACTCAAACGAAACGAACAGAAGCTAACAATAATAACAACTACGGGACCCTGAAAAGGACAGAATAACTGAGTAGAAACTCTCTTCAATGAATTTCAACCATCTAGGTAAATCGAACTAAAAATTTCAGAATAAATGTTTACCTTTCTATTCCTATATACGTATATGGAAGGAAAAAAACTAAGTAGGTATTTGATTGTAGTTGGTATAAGATTGTCTCATTTGATAAAGATTTAAGGGGTGGAAAACGCTGGCTCCCGAAGCACTAATTTTGCGAGAAATTCGGCGCCAAACGGCCGAAGGCGACGACTGTCCCTATCGAACGATGCGGATCGGGGGACAGCGGGGGTATTGGGAATTCTTTAGTGATTCTATATCCTAAGGACGGGGAAATGGCATATCGACTTCGATTGTGAGCATGGAATTGATTTGATTTTTGATACTTATTATAAGGTAACAATTTGATCACAACAAGAAACAGAGTTTATAAACCACGCCAATTGCATATTTTCAATGAATTACATATACTTAATTCGATGAAGTAGGAATACGAAAATCTGTAATAAAAACACGTAACTACGTACTACGTACTAGTGTACTACACGTGCTGTACGGTTCGGTACGGTACCTCCTATAGTGCGTAGTGCTGCGCGTGTCATAAACGGCGGCGGAGGTGTACGAAGCGCGAAACAGACAGAATATTCCGAAAATCCCATTCCCGCGGCGTACGATAGGTACAAAGGTACACAATAGTCTTAACATTGAATCCTGAGAGTAGTGAACATTTATGAAGAAAAGATTTTATACATATTTTTAAGAATCATCAAAAGCTGGAGCGATTATTGACCGATCGTCATGGTGTTAAAATATTTGGAAGCAGACGAGAAGTGCATTTGAGTAGGAATTTTGAAAATCTTACTTAACATATATAATTGGTTATTATACAGTTTTTAGAGTGTTATTTTAGAACAAAGAAATATTTTCGTTAATTTTTGTATTCATTTTCAATGCTCCGATTCTTGCGGGACTGCGAAATCTGTGACTTTTTTTGTGGATCGTAACAATAAATCCAAGTTTCGTCTCCTGTAACGATGTTATACGAGGGGCGTTCAATAAATTCTCGGTATTGATATCTTTTAAACCTTTTTAGTAAACTTTTTAATACTGGCCGGTAAGTGTCATTCATTAACATAAAAAAAAGGTAAAATTCAAACGGCGATGTTCTTTTGTTTTTCTGCAACTGCCGAACAAACGTGATCACAATGAGCGATTTTTCAATGTTAATTAAATTAGAGCACCGAGCGGTAATAAAATTCTTGACCAAACAAGGAAAAAATCAAAAAGCTATAAAAGAAGAAATGGATTATGTTTACCGAGAGTCTGCTCCTTCTTTATCAACAATTCAAAAGTGGTCAAGTGAATTTAAGTGTGGGAGAGAGAGTATCGAAGACGACCCCAGACCTGGTCGGCCCGTCGAAGCTTCTTCACAAGAAAATATAAAAAAAAGTGGAGAAAATTATATTGGAAGATGCTCGAGTGAAGGTGACAGCAATAGCTCAAATAACCAAGCTTTCTATTGGTACTATACACAATATAATCCATGACAATCTTAATATGTCAAAAGTCAGTGCGAGATGGGTACCGCGAATGCTGACGCCGCTTCAGAAAAATACGCGCGTTGCTTGTTGTTCCGAATTTATTAAGCTGTGTGGTGAAAATCCTGACTGCAAAAGATTGTTACCGGAGATGAAACCTGGGTTCATCATTATGACTCTGAGAGCAAACAAGAGTCCATGCAGTGGCACATTAAAGGAACTCCTCACCCTAAGAAGTTCAAGGTCATGTCTTCAGCTGGAAAGGTCATGGCCACAATATTCTGGGATTGTGATGGAATATTGATTATAAAGAAAAGGGTGTAAATATCACAGGAGGGTACTACGCTTATATTCTACGCCAATTAAGAGAAGCAATCAAAGAGAAGAGAAGGGGAAAATTAGCCAAGGGAGTTCTGCTTCTGCACGACAACGCCCCTGTGCATACTGCTCATATCGCCAAGGCTGCTGTTCGGGAATCTGGGTTCGAAACTATTACACACCCACCGTATAGTCCAGACTTAGCCCCGAGTGACTTCTTTTTGTTTCCCAACCTCAAAAAGGACCTACGAGAAAATCGATTTTCTGACGATGAAGCTTTGAAGACAGCACTGGAGGAGCATTTTGACACTAAAGATAAAAAATATTTTTATGAGGGGTTAAAAAAACTAATTGACCGATCTTATAAGTGCATAAACATAGGGGGGGAGTATATTAAAAAATAAAATAAAAAAACCTATCGTATTCTTTTGTTTTCATTCTCATACCGAGAATTTATTGAACGCCCCTCGTACATAGCATTTGAGTCCCCATTCTTATATTTTCGCAGCATTTCTAGACACCAGTCAACACGGGCCTGTTTTTGGACCGAATGTAATTCATGAGGAATCCACCGACAACAAAGTTTCCTGAACTTTAAATATTACATTAGTATTATATAACCTATGTATTCCCAATCGTCCTCGAATATCGTCATAGGTGATTCATCGGTTATCTTCGATAAGTCGGCGCACAGCAGCCACATTTTCTTCATTGACCGCAGTTGGCGCCTGGCGGTCGACCTTCACGAAAATCGTCATTAAGGGTATCACGTCACGACCTCTATTAAATTCAGTATACGAACGCCTCACGGTACTCACTCAGATGGAGTGCTTCAAGTCCAAAAGCATTTTGAAGGCGAGAGCTGCACTGGTGCGGAGTATAGAGAACTTTTAAAATCATAAAAAAACATTGCTCTAAAATCTTTACTATGTCCAAAAATGTGTTTCAACTGTGTATGTTCCGAAGGACAAAGTTTTAGAAGCGTGGTTTGTCCTTCGGAACATACACAGTTGAAACACATTTTTGGACATAGTGGCAGAAATGAAAATAGCATCCACTTATTACAGCCGATGCCCATGTATTTTTTAAAGCATTAATTGTTGCCAACTCAAAATCGACTTTTATCACCACTGGGTTAAAAATTGGCACTCCTTCTTTGATGGCATTAAAGGCTTTTTTATACATAGGCCACACTGAAAGTTTTGCACTACTGACCACTCGTAAACATTTGAATTTCGAATCATATAATAAAAAACCGGCCAAGTGCGTGTCGGGCCACGCGCAAGGTAGGGTTCCGTAGTCGTCCACCCGTTACATTATGTTGACTAAAAAGTTCGCAAACTTATATTTACTATGTTTTTGACAGAATTAACAACATTATCTAAGGTATCAAAGTACATTTCTGAAGTTCGACTATTACTCGTTAACTAGTAATGTCTACTTAGCTGTGATAGTTTTCCTTTTAATTTCATCGTATATACTACTACCATCATTTTTTCACATGCCTAGTAGCCACCGTTTAACTGGCGGGGGGTGGGGGTAAGTAAGTAAGTAAGTATTTTTTTATTTGTAAACATAGGTTACAGATTGGTGGTGTTAGAACTGTTAGAGGTACAGAGTGGCACTATGTTTCGCCGGTAGGCATACAAATTTAAATTTAATCTATCATTACAATTAATAATTATTAAATGAAAGTATTAGTTATAGGCTGTAATTACAATCAATAAGTCCCAGAAATACAATAAATTACAATTAATATGTCCCATAAATACAATAAATTACAATTAATATGTCCCAGAAATACAATGAATTACAATTAATACGAGGGGCGTTCAATAAATTCTCGGTATGAGAATGAAAACAAAAGAATAAGATAGGTTTTTTTATTTTATTTTTTAATATACTCCCCCCCTATGTTTATGCACTTATAAGATCGGTCAATTAGTTTTTTTAACCCCTCATAAAAATATTTTTTATCTTTAGTGTCAAAATGCTCCTCCAGTGCTGTCTTCAAAGCTTCATCGTCAGAAAATCGATTTCCTCGTAGGTCCTTTTTGAGGTTGGGAAACAAAAAGAAGTCACTTGGGGCTAAGTCTGGACTATACGGTGGGTGTGTAATAGTTTCGAACCCAGATTCCCGAACAGCAGCCTTGGCGATATGAGCAGTATGCACAGGGGCGTTGTCGTGCAGAAGCAGAACTCCCTTGGCTAGTTTTCCCCTTCTCTTCTCTTTGATTGCTTCTCTTAATTGGCGTAGAATATTAGCGTAGTACCCTCCTGTGATATTTACACCCTTTTCTTTATAATCGATCAGCAATATTCCATCACAATCCCAGAATATTGTGGCCATGACCTTTCCAGCTGAAGGCATGACCTTGAACTTCTTAGGGTGAGGAGTTCCTTTAATGTGCCACTGCATGGACTCTTGTTTGCTCTCAGAGTCATAATGATGAACCCAGGTTTCATCTTCGGTAACAATCTTTTGCAGTATCTCATCAGGATTTTCACCACACAGCTTAATAAATTCGGAACAACAAGCAACGCGCGTATTTTTCTGAAGCGGCGTCAGCATTCGCGGTACCCATCTCGCACTGACTTTTGACATATTAAGATTGTCATGGATTATATTGTGTATAGTACCAATAGAAAGCTTGGTTATTTGAGCTATTGCTGTCACCTTCACTCGAGCATCTTCCAATATAATTTTCTCCACTTTTTTTATATTTTCTTGTGAAGAAGCTTCGACGGGCCGACCAGGTCTGGGGTCGTCTTCGACACTCTCTCTCCCACACTTAAATTCACTTGACCACTTTTGAATTGTTGATAAAGAAGGAGCAGACTCTCGGTAAACATAATCCATTTCTTCTTTTATAGCTTTTTGATTTTTTCCTTGTTTGGTCAAGAATTTTATTACCGCTCGGTGCTCTAATTTAATTAACATTGAAAAATCGCTCATTGTGATCACGTTTGTTCGGCAGTTGCAGAAAAACAAAAGAACATCGCCGTTTGAATTTTACCTTTTTTTATGTTAATGAATGACACTTACCGGCCAGTATTAAAAAGTTTACTAAAAAGGTTTAAAAGATATCAATACCGAGAATTTATTGAACGCCCCTCGTATGTCCCAGAAATACAATGAATTCGTAATAAAATCTATAATTAAAATTAAAAGTCAAATTAAACAATACAATAACATTAAAATATTCAGTTGTCCGTTAAAAAGTCTGTCAAGGAATAATAACATTTGTCAATTAGCAATTCAAATAATAGTAGTTTTTGCAACTGGTACATAATGAGGGGCATTAAAACACGAGTGTGTTTTATGAAACGAGCCGAAGGCGAGTTTCATAATAAGGTCACACGAGTGTTTTAATGCCTAATTATGTACAGTTGCATACATTACTTTATCTACACACATATTATAATTACTCTAAGATGGGTTCAGAAACCATAGTAAATAAATACAATAATTGTGTTAATACAACCTTTTTTGCACGGTTGCGGAAATATCGAAATCAGAACTGGCAACCGATACCTGAATGTTATTTTAAAAAGTAAAGAGTCCTTATTCTGATGTGATCATGTCGTTCTAGCTCAAATTTCGTGCGATATATACTAAAAAAACATCGAGCTGGCATTTCGCATCGACTGAATTTGAATTTTCAGTGATACTAGAATAGGGACATGTCAACTTTGACATTTAAATTTTGACAGTTTTGTTTGACGTAATATTTTAACATCATATATGAGATTAAAATGAAATATTTTATTACTGCTGTAGCCTTAGCCACAGATAAGAAAATTGCCATAAATTCATTGAATGTTGAAATGAGAGTCATTTTCTACGGTTTCCGAACGCATATTAGAGGATTTATGATATGTGTGTAGATAAATTATTTTTAAATGTCGTGAGAGGCGCGAGTCTTAGAGGCAGGGGTATTTTATTATAAATTTTGCTTGCCAAACAGAAGACGCTTTTTCGCATCAGTGCAGTACGTGAGGGCACTATACAAAGATTATGAGCTCTATAGGTATCTCTATTGAAGCGTTCAGATATTTTTGTGAAGTAAGTTGGGTTTGTTTTTACAAATATAGCCGTTTCAAATATAAAAAGACAGGGAAGAGTTAAAATTTTAGGTTTATTAAAATATGGCACACAGCTGTCTGTTTGTTTCAGGCCGCACATAGCCCGTATGCATCTTTTTTGGGCTTTAAAGATAGTTTCTCTGTTGGTACTATTTCCCCAATAAATCAGACCATAACGGAGAGTTGATCCAACATAGCCATGATAGGCTGAGATGACCGCCTCTATGCTCACTTGTTTGGACAACTTATAAAGCGCATATGCGTATTTATTAAGATTTTTGCAAATTTGCTCTGCCTGTGGTTTCCATGACAACTTATTATCTATAGTTACTCCTAAGAATTTTGTATCATTAACGGATTCAATAGCATGTCCTTGGTAATTACATTGTATAGGCAATACAGGAATATTTTGTCGAAAGTCACACACTTGGGGGACACTTGACCATAACAAAAATTATCACTTCAAAGTTTAATATCACGCTAACCAATTCTTTTTTTAAAGATTTTATTCTACCGTTTTGTCGGCGTCATTGATATCTATACTCATGCCAAATTATAGCTTTCTAGTGCTAACGGTTACTGAGAAAAAGGGGGGTCGGACGGACGGACGGATGGACGGACGGACGGACATGGCGAAACTATAAGGGTTCCTTGTTTACTACGGAACCCTAAAAAACTACAGATTTTTGTCTATGGAACGCTATGAGTATTGGCGGGAAATCGATCTTCATCGATTCAATCGATTGCCGGGTACTGACCTGGCAATATACCTACATTTGTACGTGAGATTTGTCAGTCGTAGTAAAGTATACAGGGTGGGCACCTAATAAATTTTTGAGCAAATTTTTGAATAGTAGGTAGTTACTTTACGACCTAAGGAAAAAAAACCAACCGACCGTAAAAAAAATATTGAATGAAAAAGTAAACATGCCAGCCAGAGTGGAAAAAGGTCTGTGATCATGCAATTAAATGCGAGAATTAATATCGAAGATTTCAACCCGAATTAGACGATTACACTGATAGACTGGTAATAAATACGGCTGATAGTGACACTGATATTGACCTCAATAAGAGCACAGATAGTGAATTGGATGGAATTGAGAATATTTAAAATTTTAGATTTATGGAAAAATATTATATACGTTGTTAACGTTATGTTGTGTTTTTTATACCACGTAACCTTTTTCTAGTAGATGCAACGCTCTATCTATACGTATAGATATCCAAAGTTTACATGTCGTCGATTTGACCTAAACTAATAAGTTTCTGTCAAATAAATCATTTTTGGTACAAGCTTTTATTGCCGACTATACTTGAAACTCTAAGGCCTTGAAGCAGCAGAGCTGCCAGAAGCTCATCATCAATTGCCTTCCCCAAGTCCAGCAGCTCTTGTGACGTAGTTAGGACAGCTGTAACATACTCACGCAACGTACAGAATTGTTCGAGCCTCATGCTCACTAGTTTTGTCAGTAACCGATAGCGGTTGTTTAATCCTTTGTTCTCAATGGCACTTCTTAATGCCTCCCAAACGTCCTTTGCTGTTTTATTATTACGGACGTGCACTAAGCAGTGAGGTCTGACCATTAAACAAATCTTCGCCCGCGCTCTCTGGTCTCGCTTTGTACCAGTTATGTCGGTGGCCGCAGGAGTGGTACTTGTGTATTCCCACAAATCATCATGGATTAGATACAATTCCATGAGGAATTTCGAAGTCGCATAGTTGGAGTTGCCATCTAACTTCTCTAGCGATGCGATGGCAAACCACTCTGCCAGAACTGCCATCTAATTTTCCAGTTTCACCAGAATTGCAAGTTGCAGTTTCTCTATGTTGAGTTGAGTTTCGCTCATATTTTTTCATGCTGGGCCAATTACCTATTAGATGCCTATTTAGTGTCTGTCACTCCGACACTAGTTGCACATTGGAAGTATGAAGAATGTTAATAAGACATGAATAATTATAGTTGTAATTAATATTTATTCAACATAAGTGAGAAAAATCATTGATACCATAACAATAGCAGTCCGTCGACACTTCATAGTAAGATAAATGAGGAACGTACTTTTATACCAACGTTGAGGCATAGAAATAATATTACCGAATTAAAATGACTGCTGCTGTATTTTGGTATCAAATACCATAGTTCCTTTCGAATATAGACGTATTATACTTTTCTTTGGGTTGGTACGATTGATTAAAACGTCAGCCGGCGTCTCCCGGGGGTATTTGAAATGTCGTCTGAAATATTTGTAATTTATTGTGTTTTTGGTAAAATAACGTAGCTGTTATTTAAATGGGGGGCAAATCCTTAAGGAAATGTGAAGTTTGCGGTGTTAGACGTGTGAGAAGATTAACTTCTGATGAATTTTTGGCCAGATTTCCACTAGATCCGGACAGGTCGGTAAATTGATTTCTTAATGTGATTTATCAATAATTCTGGACTTTTAGTCTTTAACAGTTAATAATTTAATTAGTTCGATTTACATAAAATCATGGATTGTACGAACATTCTGAGAATAAAGTTATTCTTCGATAATCTTCTTATTTCAGATGTCGATTATGGGTAAAACTAACAGGAAAATTAATGAATAAATGTGTTGAATATTAAATGATAGATGCCAAAAAATGCCCAAAACCATTCATAGTCAAGAACGGAACATTATAACTGCTGAAAGAATACGCTCGAGAAATGAAACTATTTCGCTGCAAAACATTTCAAAATTAACATCTATGACAGGTAAACAAATCAAAATGACACTATAGGCTGTTGCTTTATACCTAAATCAGAATAATAGCCCCTCTTGAGAATAGTTAAATATCCCTAGACGTTAACCTTTACCTACTGTAAGTTTGAGTTGAGACTGACACATTCGCGAGAAATGTTAATTAAATACATTCATTAAATACAACTGACCTAGTTTTATTTTATGATAGTAGTATAGCGATTAGCGCGTCATCCACGACAACGCGCCCATCCACAGCGAATCCCATATTAATCTATGTGCAATTAATTGTACGGATGGGACTGTAGCGGGGCGCACCTTCGTGGAAGACTCGCACTTTATCTCGGAATACTAAAAATTTATTGGTACCTACAGTATAGCAGCACGTATCGATTTATCGATATCGATAAATGGTAGGTACAGGATGTGGCAAGCCCTAGCTCTCCTTTTTGTTGTGTTGGCATTATTGGCATGTATTAGTGGTATCTAAACTTCTTGGTGGTTTGGCGTATAAAGTACGTTCACAATTCGGTATAAGCCTTCTTAGAGAGTGCCGACTCTTAAAAACGTAGTGGTTATATTCTCTTTGAACAATAGTGACAACCGGGCACATTTTTAAGTATGAAATTAAAAAGAATAATACAAAACCTATTCAGCCTGTAATAATAGGTGTCTACGTAAGGTGTGTAACCTCTTTTATTATAACATTAATGCAATTACAAAGTCTAATATTATTGAGGCTAATGAAAACACAAAAAGTGGCGATAAACGAAGTGAAAAATGACGGGGTAGGAATATAGGAAGGAAAAATATCATACAAGGAAGAAGATAGTCTACAAGAAAAAAAAATAGAATATTATCTAAAGTACCTTCATCCAATCCACATTCGCAAAGTGAAGAATCATTTACTCGAATTTTGTGTAATAATACAGGACAACACGAATGACCCTAGAGGCCTATGACCAGCAGTGGACTGATACAGGCCGATGATGATGATGATGCCCAAGCGTAACCTACAGATCGTGGAGGTTACCTTTTTGTTTTCCTCAAGGTAACGGAAAAACCAGCGTCTTACTGGAATTCTGTCCTGAAGTTCGAAGTTGCCTTTATGCTGGCTAGACTCACTCAACAAGCCGAGTGCTCTTGGGCTAGCAGTCATCATCCAGGCGAACCTTAGCTAGTGGCAGCAAATCATGAACATACGAGGGCTGTTTGATAAGTACCCGTTTATGAAAAAAAAGTCAGTCGTTTTTGCAAATATGCATTTATTTTTCTACGTAGTCACAGTCACCTTTTAGCTCTTTACATTTGTTCCACCTATATTCAAGCTTCAATAAACCATCCAAAAAGTATGATGTCGGAAAGTCATTAAAATAGGCCTCTGTGGCGGCAATGATTTCTTCATTTGATCCAAATCTCTTACCACCGAGCCATTTTTTCAGGTTGGGAATTAAAAAGAAATCGCATGGGGCCAAATCTGGAGAAAACGGGGGGTGAGGCAATAGTTCGTAGCGTAATTGTGTAATTTTGGCCTTCAATCACGACTATGGATGAATGAGCTGGGGCGTTATCGTGATGAAGCAGTACTTTTTTCTTCTTTAAATGGGGTGAACTTCAACAAAGCGTCAAATTCATCCAATAAATTGGCATAGTACTGCCCTGTTATCGTTCTCCCCTTTTCTAAGTAGTTGATATGTATAATACCCTGCGAATTCCAGAAAACGGTGGCCATGACCTTTCCAGCCGATGGGACGGTTTTTGCGCTCCCGACCCGTGATCCAACTGCTATGTCCAACTGGTTGTGCCACGGGTAAGTAAAATTATCCATAGTCCAACCGATTGTACTAAGAGGAAGCAAATTTACCCGTGGTCCAATCGGTTGGACCACGGGATACTAAATTTATCGGTAGTCCAATACTAGGAAATATGTTTACCCGTCGTCCAACTGTTGTACCACGGAAACGTACGTTTATCATAAAGGCAAAAAAGTTTATCTGTTGTTATACTGCAATTGACTGCAATGCAACCTTGTTTGATATTTCCGATGATGATTAGAAATTGACACCAGTGTCAAAACTTGCATCTATTAGTTTGCTGTGAAAACGAATAAATGTTGAATTGAATTATTTTATATTCACTATTTTCCGCCATGGTAAGCAATGGCGGAAAATAGTGAATATAAAATAATTCAAAGAAAAGGCGGATATGTTCTGTTATTTCACGGACGGCAGTTTTATAGGGTGAACCTTTAAAGGAAAAGTCTCGCGGGTCATATTGGCGGTGTTCCTTGTACAAAAAAAATGTACTCGATCTGTTACCATGAAGGTATGTTGGTGCTTATTTTATATTTATCCTTTTACACACTGGTTTCCAATATTCCAAAAAAAAAACTTCCGTGCTGTCATTCCGTGCTGTCATTAGACAAGACTGAAACATCACTATTTTATTTTGCCTAAATTGAGTGGTATTTTTTTTCTACAACAATGGCGATATGGAGGTAAACGGTCCACCAAATCTTGGAAACGCCCTACACCAACTTACGCGGGCATGCAAATCCAAATGATTGCTTGTTCTACGGTTGCGGCAGTGAAGATCTGGTACCGATACCCGATTTGAAAAAGGCGAAACTGTTGCTGGAGTTTAATTTTTATGTACCTCCAAGGTGTAAGGTGTGTCCTACACTTTTAAGAGAGGGAAATTGGAAGGAGTTGTCTGAAGCTTCGCATAATATTCGACATTTTAACGAGGAGTATGCTGCGGACATTGTTCGCATTTTTAAAGAAGCAATACATTCGATAAACTGTTCGGTTCAAAATGTTATAAGTCAACTTAACAATTAATAATTATTGGTAAATAAACTACTACTTATTATAACATCGTTCGTACATTTCTTACCTAAACCTATAAATGAATGTATCCTCATTATAAGAAATATTTGTTACAGGACACGCAAATAATTCAAGGAAAAGAGCACTCGTGTCAACCTAATTACGAAAAAAATGAAGTAGCCGAGGCTCTAGTAGATTTAAAAAAAACCGGTCAAGTGCGAGTCCGACTCGCGCACCGAGGGTTTCGTACACAGTTCTTGTATATGTAGTTGTGTACCCGTCCCGACCCCATTAATTCAGGAACAATCTTAAAAAAACATGACAGCACCATCTATCGGCGCATTGTGTTACTAATTTGCGCGACTGAATTACTTAGTACGTATGTTGGTTTTTCAAGGATAATTCTTTATCACATCAACCGATTTCAATAATTGTTTTTTTATTTGAAAGAAGGTATTTTTAACGTAATTTTGTAAATTTAAATATAAAACAAAAATATATACAAAGGTGATTAAATTACAAACTTAGTATGGAAGAGTTTTTTGATGATTAAAAAAAAGAAAAACTAGATAGGGCTATGGCTATATTTTTCCTGTAAAATATACATGCATATTAATGTTGTGTAATAATTTCAATTTTTTTTCTTCGTAAACTTCGGAGATAAGGGGGGGGGGGGGAATGGTATTTTTTTTTCCATTTTTCCTCGTAAATCGAAATTTCCCCGCTTGACATAGTTGCCAGACTTTAAAATTTTGAACCCCCTTTTATCTGTCATTATACACAGAAAATAAAATAAAATAATTTAAAAAACCATCTTCTATGTATCTGGGTTACCCTTGTTTATAACTATTCCAAATTTCAAATCGATAGGATAAGTAGTTCCTGAGATATTTAGCGATGTGACAGACAGACAGACAGACAGACAAAGTGAAACCAATAGGGTTCCTTTTTTACCTTTTTGGTACGGAACCCTAAAAATGAAGCATCAAGCACAGATGTACCAATGCCACAACTCTACAAAAAGCACGAGGCAAAATTAATAGATAAAGGTTTTCATTTGTTAGATAGCATACCAGACTTTGACAACGTTAAACACTCTTTATACAACGCAAGGCGTAAATCAATGGGAGTAACAAAATCTGTTTACTCATCTGCACAAGAAGTGGTGGTACCGGAGCAGTATGTTGATTTCATTCTGGGTGATTATTGTGATAGCGATACAAGAATTATTATATTTTGCACACCAGAAGCAAGAAACATCGTTCAAAATATTGATGAATACTTCGGCGATGGAACGTTTAACAGTTGCCCGCGTCCATTCGTACAATTATTTACCTTGCATGGTGACATTGGAAGTGGCAACGCAACTACAAACGTTGTTCCTTTAATATATGCCTTACTGACTGATAAAAAGAAAGACACATGTGTGAAGATGATTAATATGATCAAGTCAGCAATTCCAACATGGCAGCCTAAAAAATATCATTGCGACTACGAAGCTGCAGCTATCAACGCATTTTTAGAAGGTTTCCCGAACGTTGACATAAAAGGCTGCTATATGCATTATTCTAAAAATATATAGAAAACCGCTACGCAATTAGGACATAAGAAGTCCAAGCCCGAAAAAATAATTGTAGGAATGTGTGCTGTACTGCCACTTCTTCCAGCTGAGTATATTACGGAGGCCTGGCAACACATAAAAAGTGAGCTAGTTGCTTTAGAATTTTTGAAAATGGACAAATTCGTCAAATACGTCCATCGCGTTTGGTTGAACAAAGGAATAAAAAAGTTTATAACCGTTTTTGGACAACGCCATAGAACGAATAATGTGGCCGAATCATTTCATGGCATTTTGAACAAAATGGTTAACAAAAACACAGTTAATTTGTCAAGGTTTTTAAATGCTCTACGTACGGTAGGCAATTTATCAAAGGAAACCTCGCGGAAGAAGCGAACAGGAGTAAAAAGAAGGTTACAATATATAGTGACTGACGATTACATCAGACATGTACAATTAGAATTAATAAATGGACATATTACTGTTGGGAACGCTGTTGAAAAATTAAGATAAGCACATGTTTTACACACAAAAGAAGTTGATTTTGTTTTTGCAGAGGTGCATTGTAATTTTCTTTAATTCAAATGCAATAAATTGTTCTGAATTTGACGTGTTTTAGTTTATTCGGAATAAACTTCGTAGTCAGTTGCAATAGTTGGAGATTGTAGGTAGTTGTACTTTTAACCCTTCAACGGGCAAGCCTAAAAGACTGGAGCCTATATCCCGCTGAACATGATTTCATATAAATGTACTTTGAGAAATTTCGACCGTTGCCGCTGTGAGAGTTAGTGCACTACTGGCCATTTTTCCTAATACGCCATTTTCGTTAAGATATCAGCTTCCCTTAAGGCGCCTGTAGATGCAAGGCCTTCTCCATACAAACTCTGTGCAAGTTTTATTCGTCGGTTTTGGCACTCCCACAAACCCGTCGTCCAATGGTGAAAACCCCATTAAAATCTGTTCAGCCGTTTAGGAGGAGTTCGGCGCCGGACATACAGACAGACAGACGCGGAGGAAGACTTTATTTTTATACTGTGAATTTACTTTTAAAATTTTCTTGTCAATATTTTTTTTTATCTTTTTTTATGTATAGGAGTACAAAAAAACGAATTTCCTACTAAGGCATACATCGTCTGTTGACAATCAAAAGTCATTATCAAAACTGCCACTGATCTTCAAAAACTCTTATGAATACATTAGGGTATCTTCTAAGTAGTTTGTGATATTAGGCTCCTTTATTAAGTACGGAAATCTAAAAAAATGCTTTGACCTATGAACGGAGAGCTGGACATGACGAATAGACATTAATTTCGCAGAAAACGAAAATATTCTGACAGTTGAACCAAGGATAGTTTTACTTACCCGTGGTACAACCAGTTGGACATAGCGACGGTTCGTATACTAGTTGGACAATTGCCCCTCAGTATTTTATTTATTTATCGTATGGCATTTATTTCGAACCGTGAGATCTTCGAGAAGACAGTACGGTTGCCAGTTTTTGTTGCACTTTTAGAACCACCCAGGGGTCACGTGTAGGGTAGCGGTGGGTACTTTCCCTACGGACGTGGTGCAACTTCGACCCCCCTTTGTCAAGTGAGTGGGCAACTTGACTATTAGAAGTTTTCAAGCCGCCCGAAGGCCTCCAACTTGGCTTAACGACTGCTGCCATGTACAGCAGCCGGGATCAACGGCTTAACGTGCCTTCCAAAGCACGGGAGCGCTCAGTTAGTAACCACTCAGAGCGGTCACCCATCCATGTACTGACCGCGGCCCACGTTGCTTAACTTTGAATAACGCTTGCGGCACGCAGGCGCCGCTGGGCCACGAGCGCTCCAAGCGCCCCTCAGTTGTACCATGGGTCATAACAATATATAACAGAAAAAAATATATTCTGACAGTTGAACCACGGATAATTTTACTTACCCGTGGCACAACCAGTTGGACATGGGTCAGGCCGTAGATTTTGCCACTTTTTGTATAACCTAACTCTCCGCCTCTTTTTTTCCTAACTATATTAATGACTATATATTAATCAACTACTGCATTTTATTCCCCAAGAAATGGTGAACCATGGTCACTAGAGATATTACAATAAATTCATAAGCTTGGAAAGTTATGACGATATATTTGTCAAAAAAGGACGAAAATTTCATAAAAATCGCGAATCCGCCTTGGTAGTAGTGCACTTTGAGCGAACATAAAATTGAAACAATACCTATTTCTAGTTATCTGTTTGATTTGAAGTTATGATATAATAGTTACCTATCCCCCTTTTAAATATCGTTTCGTGTTTGCTAAGAAAGTATATTGTTTTTCGTACATTATAATAAAATGACCAACAGCCATTGTCTGTGCGTGATTTTTATTGCGAGATCATTATCTCCCCAATTTGTGGCGTTAAACAACGGGTAGTTTGTATTCTGAGTAGTGGCAACACCGAACTAACCTAATCTGTGGTCAATATAGCGACAGAGGCCGTTATTTTCGTTAGTTCGATGACGCAGTGCTTCGGAGTGAAATGGGTCACTTTTTTTGCGGAGCACATTTTTTGAGATTTCAATGTAAGTGTTGAATTAATATCTGTTATTGTTCTTGCGGCATATTAAGTAAGGTGAGCGTGATCTTTCAAGGTTAAATTCACTTCAAAACATAGTCAATTTACTGAGTAATTGTCGATTTTATTTGCGCTATGTCGCGCAACGGTCGCGCAAATGTCGCGCAACGATCGCGCAGGTGTCGCGCAACGATCACGCAAAATGGATGCGTTATCGTTTTGCGTCAATCTGCGCGACCATCTCGGAGAATATTTTGCGCGACCGACTCGTAGTAAAGTGGCAAAATCTACGGCCTGACCCACATAGCAGTTGGACCACGGGTCGGGAGCGGGTTTTTGCCTTCTTTGGAGCAGGTACACCCGGTAAAATCCACTGCTTTGATTGCTCCTTTATTCCGGGGTATAATAATAATAATAATAATCCCCCCATGGGATCACCTTGCCGTGGTGGGGGGGCTTACGGGTTGGTGATACTACCAAAATCGAGGTCGAAACACCTAGACCACACCCCATATTGGGAGATACTAAAATGCCAATAACATCTAGGCTACCCTTCCCAAACTAAGGTCCCATCTTTTCTATCTCTCTTCTTCTTCCTTATATAGAGTAAATATGCAGTTACGGCCGAGAAGTTTGCGTTCAGGGCCGCTTCCCGAGGGCAATCGTCGGGGCGCATCTGGAGCCGTTGCTGGATGCCACAGCCCGCGTCAACCAACGTACGACAGTCGGTCAGCGGGAGCTGAGCAGGCGGGCTAACGATGTCGAAGTTACAGCCGAGTCGGGCGATGATACAGAGTCACTATTTTCTTCCATCCCTTCTACTCGCCCTTCTTATATGACTAGATCAAAAACCACCGAGTCTAGTAGTAACCCCGAGGATGTTGTGCAGGATGTCCTACTCGAGGACATCGATACCACACAAGTGTTTTGGTGTAATACTGTCAACTTATATGTGAGAATAAATAAATTGAAATTGAAATTGAATTGAATCGATACTGCACCGAACTACTCACTTCAATAGACCAGACCAGACCGTAGTGGACAAAATTAATAAGACAGCTATATTAATTGACATAGCGGTCCCGAACACCCATAACTTGCAAAGTACAATAGCTGATAAATTATCCAAATATACCGATTTAAAGGACGAAATAACCAGGATATGGAAGCTGAGAAACGTTACCATAGTACCCATCGTGTTGTCCACTACAGGAGTCATCCCTCGACAGTTGCATACTTCCATTAAATCCCTGTCAATACCACCGTCATCTTATATTGTAATGCAGAAAGCTGTAATTCTCAATACTTGCAGGATCGTTAGAAAATTTCTACAGAATGATTCACCCACTAATAAACAAACACAAACACATTTAGCTCCTCTTGTCTCCGTCACATCAAACCACAACCAGGATCCACAGCCTAACTGAAAACAATTTCTGAGATGCACTTGGCTTCGGCCCGTGCTTCTCATCACGCCAGTATTTGCAAAAATACTGAGAAATATAAAGAAAACCGAAAATAATAATAATATATCTTTATTTCAGGCAAGTACCCATATCACATTTACAACAAACAAAAGTAACCAATGTGTGAGTCGCTCCTTTCGCTCAGTTAAAATTGTGTGACTGATTCATTGCTACGTTCCATTTCACAAAATTTAGCATAATAGTGACGTCGCTCACCATCCGGTCAGTAAAATTATTTAATAGTATAATATTTTGGTAGAACCAGGTCATTTGCCACGCGCTATATTCCACTCCTCCATAATATTTTTTAAAAATAGGCTTACATTTTCTGCCGTATGATATGACGTTCACTATATTTAAAACACCCTAACATTGATGAGTCTAATTTTGTTTTTGCTTCGTCTTTGGTAATATAGTGAGCGGTTACACCAATAAAACTCTCACTATTGGTGGATGTCCATTGTCCATCCGTCAGTTGTGAGACATATTGCCGCGGCAGCGTCATCTTTTTGTTTTTGTTTTTCTAGTTCCTGCTGGTACATTTTTGGCAAAAGACTTTCTGCAACTGTTTTGCGCGTCGGCAATGAATAATTTGGACATAGCATCGCCAAAATGTTGTTGAATTCAGGCTCCTCCACTATACTAAATGGGTGATAGCCACAGGCAATCATCTTTATCAACTGTAGGTCAATCACCTCAGCGCCACGAGGTGGCATGGGTTTGGTGTTTTGTACAAACTGTGTGATTGACGTTTGAGACTGACCTGTAAGACCAGGTCCAGCGCGGAAAGTGAATACTGTGCTTCCAGAGCTGGTTGGAGGCTGAGCTGCCTGAGCTGCAGAAACTTCTAAACACTCTTGACTGCTGCTCGTAGTTGCACTAGCGTTGTCAGCGACATGAGTCTGTTCTTGTCGAATAGGATTTATCGCTGCGGTAAGTTTGCTTTTCATATGCCTACTTAAATTTCCAGTATTCCCTGCCACTACATTTTGCCTTTTTTGGCTCGGGTTCCGCAAAATGGTTCTACACCGCACTTCTTTTTCTAGACTCTCGACATATTTATGATTTATATACACTTACTACGACACGTACTACGAGTTTAGTTTATATAATATGTACACAGTTTTATATTTACACAGTTTGTATATACACAATTTATATTAACACAATTTACATTTATACTATGGTAGTACCTATACTAAACACTATATCTAAAGCTAAAGCATTTACAAATACCAACTATAATCGCATTAAACTTCACACGCACAAATAGTATTTAAACATTTATTCCTCTTGAGCCATTAAATTCTTTAAGTCTTAATTAAACTTTACCTAAAGGTTTCTCTGTGTTTGGTTTATGTTCATCATGTTCATGCAACATTTAAG
This sequence comes from Cenopis cana, assembly GCA_951800055.1. Taxonomy (NCBI): domain Eukaryota; kingdom Metazoa; phylum Arthropoda; class Insecta; order Lepidoptera; family Tortricidae; genus Cenopis; species Cenopis cana. The sequence goes on along the minus strand of OX637471.1, from coordinate 18,935,271 downwards.
TACTTTCAATTCGGATTAGAACAGACAGTAGGTATTGTTATATAAAGACAAAAATATGTATTCATTGTACAGCATTTTTAAGTTAAATATTATATTTAAATTACCTGGTTCTACCAAAATATTATACTATTAAATAATTTTACTGACCGGATGGTGAGCGACGTCACTATTATGCTAAATTTTGTGAAATGGAACGTAGCAATGAATCACTCACACAATTTTAACTGAGCGAAAGGAGCGACTCACACATTGGTTACTTTTGTTTGTTGTAAATGTGATATGGGTACTTGCCTGAAATAAAGATATATTATTATTATTTTCGGTTTTCTTTATATTTCTCAGTATTTTTGTAAATACTGGCGTGATGAGAAGCACGGGCCGAAGCCAAGTGCATCTCAGAAATTGTTTTCAGTTAGGCTGTGGATCCTGGTTGTGGTTTGATGTGACGGAGACAAGAGGAGCTAAATGTGTCTGTGTTTGTATATTAGTGGGTCAATCATTCTGTAGAAATTTTCTAACGATCCTGCAAGTGTTGAGAATTACAGCTTTCTGCATTACAATATAAGATGACGGTGGTATTGACAGGGATTTAATGGAAGTATGCAACTGTCGAGGGATGACTCCTGTAGTGGACAACACGATGGGTACTATGGTAACGTTTCTCAGCTTCCATATCCTGGTTATTTCGTCCTTTAAATCGGTATATTTGGATAATTTATCAGCTATTGTACTTTGCAAGTTATGGGTGTTCGGGACCGCTATGTCAATTAATATAGCTGTCTTATTAATTTTGTCCACTACGGTAATATCTGGTCTATTGAAGTGAGTAGTTCGGTGCAGTATCGATGTCTTCGAGTAGGACATCCTGCACAACATCCTCGGGGTTACTACTAGACTCGGTGGTTTTTGATCTAGTCATATAAGAAGGGCGAGTAGAAGGGATGGAAGAAAATAGTGACTCTGTATCATCGCCCGACTCGGCTGTAACTTCGACATCGTTAGCCCGCCTGCTCAGCTCCCGCTGACCGGCTGTCGTACGTTGGTTGACGCGGGCTGTGGCATCCAGCAACGGCGGTAAAGTATAACAGTGGTATCCCTTGTAATGGTGAATTTTTTTTTTCTTATTAGGGAGGCTCGTAGCGACATCTACCGTGAAGCTATTACAACTTCTGATAAGGCTTAATAGATGAGTGTTAAGATTGAAAAAATCACCATTACAAGGGATACCACGGTGGCTCAGTTGGTAGAGCAATGGACGGATTCCAGAGGTCGTGGGTTCAAATCCCACCTGTGGTGTTGAATTTTTCAATTTTCACTTTGATTAAAAAATTGAAAAAAGCATCAGTTACGATTTTTCAATTTTTTCCTTTGTTTCTAAATTTGTAATTCCGGTGTCATTCAGCAGAGACAAGCAATTTTTAACTAAATTAGCTTTTGGGATCCCGAAAAACTTTTTATTAAAAAGTATCCTACTTACTGGGATTTTCCAGGATTATTTAATGCTGTTTTAATGAAAACAAAAGCCTTTTTGACTTAAGAAATGTCGTCACTTTGGTCTGATTCTGATTGGTTTTCACCAAAATTAATAAACCCATGGCATTCCTTGCTATTCCATTCAAACATTTTTCTTATTATCATGTCATCAAAACTTGGCGCTCATCTCAACATTCTTTTTAATGGTGTCTAGAGACTCTTATATAATGCCGGGCTTATACTTAATCTAGATTTTGGTACCATGCCGAAATGGTGCGTGGACGTGGAAGAACAAAATTGAATTGCTCACGGATATATTCGTAAGCACGTGGTAATAGAAAATAATAATCATTAATCATATAAATTAAAAACACGACTGCACTAAAAATATAAAAACAAGTTTCCTAATAAAGAACTCAAGGAAATATATTTTGTTTGGACCATTTTGGTTTTACTTGTCTCCCGACTGCAAACAAAATATATTTCCTTGAGTTCTTTATTAGGAAACTTGTTTTTATTATCTTTTTAGTGCAGTCGTGTTTTTATTAATTTTTATAATTATTATTTTATTTACTTGTTTTGCTTCTCAAAGATCTCACGGTTCAAATAATTGAAAATATGATAAATAAAATCATTATTATGAAAAGCTCCTTTGAAGTGGAAATATCGACCCCTACTTCATCAAATGTCGAGTGACTTTAAAATATCGTAGACAGACAAATATAGTGTGGATGCAAAAGGAATCCATGTCGGGTCAATTAAAAACTGCTTGTGAATGCCTTGGCATTAAAAAGCGAAAACTGTAATTCTAATTCTCCTAAAAATTTAAGAAGTTCACTGACCTCGAACACCTATTACACAGATTCCCTCACTGGGGTGACAGATAATCCTTACCTAGTAACCAGCTTACGGAGGTTTCATTAAATTAAGGAAGGACCCAACTTTTCACTCTCCTAATCCGCTAATGTTTGATTTTCCTTATCACGGGACCATTTCGCAACCCCGAGTCATCTTGGATTTTAATATTTTAAGTGGGGATATTTGCGGCAATGACCACTCACGATGACTGCTGGGAAGGGAAGTGAATGGCTGCGTTGAAGTCGGAACTTACCACTCCCAGTGGAACATTGCTAAGTGCCCAATCCGGAGTCTTGGTGTTTTAACGGATTGTTTTAGAATTTAAAAAAATAGATCAAGTGGCTAAGTGCCCATTCAAAAACTATTGCACCTTCAATCAATTCCGAAGACATACCTACTTACGAAACTCTTATTTTATTCTTCGCATGACCGAATCATCATATGGGTGAATTAAACATAATTAACATACGTTTTCTCTGTGATATTCATCGATCGGTCGGACCAGCAGGATAAATAAAAGTTGTGTGGTCGGATGACGAGAATCTTTAACGGTTTGTCCGTACAAAACTATTACAAGACTGCAGAATCCTGATTATTTAGAAATCACTGCCTGTCTGCGTTAAAAATAAAAAAATCTTTGTTGTCCTATATGGATCAGACCAGGTGACTTGAGGCCCTTGAGGGGTATAGTCTCGTCAAGCAAAACGTTATTTTTACCAATTTGCCTGCCGTAGCCTTCAATCTAGGTTTAATTAATTTTAGGTACCTAATTGAAAAATATATATTACCCTAGGCTAGGTACAGTAATGTTTTCTCTTCATTTTAAGCAAATAAATGAACTTAAGTGAACTTACATAGATACAAGTTAAGCGAGTACCTATCATACACACATGTCCAGTTTAACAAGATCCACCAGCGACTGCTTCTTTTTTTAGTTTATGTTAGACGCTGCGGGACGAGGTGGGTCATTTTAAAATGGATGGTTCAAGAACCTTCGTAAACACTTGGTCGCGAGGCTTGTCGAATATAACATGATGCTGACTGCTGACTCTATTTGCCAAGTGGTTCTTACGAAAAAGCAACACCGACTTCATAGAAATTTGTGAAGAGTTGCTTACTATGAGTATGTGCGAATGCATCGCAACCAAATAACGCCGGCTGTCAAGTCATAAGTCATAAGTCATTTATTCATAAAACCAATTCACACGTTATGGTACAGAACATATTTACAAATAAATATGTCGTTAACTTATACAATTAAATATAACATGAATTCGTAGGTACATAACATTATCATTGATATTACAGCAATAAAAATTACCAAATATCCTTTGCGTGGATATTTAAAAACTCACTATAATTATAAAACGGGCGCTCAACAAGCGAGCGTTTGAGGCGACATTTAAAACTGCCCAAGGTTTGGGCGCTGGTGATGCTGTCAGGTAGGTTGTTATAGACGGCGGGCCCCATGACATGAGTGAGCTTGGCCGACTTGACCAACTTGCGGCCCACGCCGACGAGCTTATGGGCGTTACGCGTGCTGTAGTTGTGCTATGTGTTTTGTACGCTGTTAGGTTTGACCTCACATACACAGCCACTTGTATAGTACGACTATCGCTGGTAAAGTCAGTGTCCCTAGTTTTTTAAAGTAGGGTCTTGCAGGTGTGTTGTGCGGCACTCGGGCGATTATCCCAACCGCGCGCTTCTGAAGCCGGAAAACCCTTTCCCACTCAGCACAGCGTCCCCACAGCTCCGCACCGTATTGGATTAGCGAGTGCACCGTGGCAAAATACCACGAGCGCGCGACCTCATCCGACACCAACCTGGTTACTCGTCCTAAAGCAAAACACGCGCTGCCGATTCTTCCGCTGAGTCTGTTAATATGATGGTCCCACTTTAGACAGGTATCTATTTCAAACCCTAGGAATCCGGTGGTACTTAATTGGTCTAGAGTGGTCCCATTTACAGAAACAGCAAGTGGTCCTGCGTTGCGGCCTGACAGATTGAAGACTAGGTAGTGGGTCTTCTTAAGATTTAACGCTAAACCATTGGCATTAAACCACTGTGCAAGCTGCGCCACGGTTTCGTTTAGCTTTCCTTGGATAGCGTCCACCGATTGCGCTGTGACTATTGCAGCAACATCATCGGCGTACATGAGGATCTCTGCAGCCTGTATTGCATGCGGCAGGTCAATCAGTAATAGAGAAAACAGAATGTTGGACACCGATGACCCCTGCGCTACGCCCATGGTAGTCTCGAGTGGGTCTGACCTGGCCATTCCACCATCTCCGATCACAACTTGAGTTCTATGCTGCAGTAGGCTCTCGAGCAAGGAAAGTGTCGGACCATTGATCCCATAGTGCCTTAGCTTACTGGTACGGACTGCGTGGTCTGCAACGTCAAAGGCCTTGGAGAGGTCGCAGCACAACACAGCCACCTGCTGCTTCCTCTCTCTGGCATCAACTATGCGTCGGATCACATCACGAGTCAGTGTGGTTGTGGAGTGGCCTGCGCGATAGGCGTGTTGTCTCTCGGATAGGGCGCTCGTCGACTCTAGGAAGCTCGTCAGGCGGCGGCTGAGACCGTTTTCAAGGACCTTAGCCATCGCCGGGATAATAGAAACGGTTCTGTACGCATCCATATCTCCCTTCTTCCCCTTGCCTTTAAAGACTCAACTATTGTATACGATCTCGACTGGCTATTATATGAAGTTTGGACAAGTCGGTAGGTAATATCTGCGACGTATGACGTATGATAGTAAGTAAGTAAGAGAGTAGTAAAGTCCTGCCCAGTCTGGTGTAAAACGTAATGAGATCTGTAGCTCTAGTATAAGTTTTTTCGAAACATTAACTAATTCGAACGCGTTTGCGTTTTGTCTCAAAATGTATGAAAAGGCTCTCACCGAGTTTGAAATACGCGCGTTCATCGGCAGTCACCGCCTGCCTTCTTTCAATTCTGAGACTGATTGTCACTGCAGGCGGCCGCTAGTCTCCTCCCATAACCCATTATCCAGGCCATCCAACTTTCAACTCAATAGCCCCATGACTTTAGTTTCCATCGCAGCCAAAATGCTGCACTACAATAGTCTTTGCACCTGGCGGGGACCGTCTCCGGATGTATCATGTTGTGCGTTCGAAGGCGGTATCCGCCATGTGTATCCCTTGCCTTTAGATTATTATTGTCTTCAAGGGGCCTCTGTGCTGCCTTCCAAAGGTCCGGGACACCATGGTCCCGAGATAAGCGCTGTTGGCTTCGGCCCCACGCATGCCTTCCAAAGGTCCGGGACCCCATGGTCCCGAGATACGGTAAAGACATATAATAATAATAATAGAGTCTCGACCAACACCTCAAGAGACTCTCGCTAGATGGCTGGGTCAAGGGTCAGATTCAGAAGGCGGTACTCCTGGACACGGCGCGGATAATCAGGAGGTTCCTCTCTCTGTCGCTCTAACCACCGGTAGTTTAGGCCCTGTCTCGCTGCCGGCGGCACTCTAGGTTAGGTTTTTATAATGTTTTTATGTTTTGTAAGTGTATTTTATATTTTACTTTTTATAGAAATATTATATAAATCTAACCTGAGAAAGAAAATGAATAAAGAGATAATATTATACTCTTTATTGCGCACTACCAAGTGGAAATATTACAAACAAAACTTATGACTAACAATAAGACAACCTTCCAGACAACCTTTGGGTAGCATAACAATTTACAGGTAGTGCATATTACAAGAAAGGTGGAGATACAATCATCGATACTATGTATTGCAGCCAAAGAATATTAGAAAGCTAAGAACGCTAACTCTTTGGAAGTATCATAGCAGGTCAGAAAGCACTAGCGAGATGACGCTACCAGGCTGAAAATGAAAAACGTATTGTTGATTTCGCCAAAATGTTGCATTTTAACATTCTAAATCGACATATTTAGACATTATAAAGCATAAAATATAATTTGATACAGTGTGTCACAATATAACACGAAAATAATAAAATAAAAAATAGCCCGTTTCTAACAGTTGATTTGCTTCAACTGATCGTAAGTTTTTGTGAACTACATGGCCAAGTGTCTGTATTGTATTCCGGCAGATGGCGCAAATTTTAACAATCATGTAATGAAGTTGCCAGGCTATTGAAAAAGGGTAAACTTCTGGGATAAACTACATTCATGATGAAAGAATAAATTGCGTTTAGATTTACGTTATTAATAGTATAACTTATTTTACTTAGAAGTGGTTACTATTCCAAGATATTCCTATTTGTGTTATACTTTAACTATGAATTTAAATAATACTAAACTTGTTTGTTTGTTCTATTACTTTTATGTATGAATTGGCAACACTGGTGAATGACACATACCAGCCACTCCAGCCAGTGGTGGATCAAATATATTATATTAGTTTTTAGGGTTCCGTAGCCATCATGGCTAAAACAGAAACCTTATATTATAATTTCATCATGTCTGTCTGTCCGTCCGTATGTCACAATCAATTTAGTCTGAGAAGTAAGTATGAGTAGTACAATTATGAAATTTGGTAGGACATTATATTATGAACCACTACAAAGTGATGTAAAAGTACGAAAAAATTATATATTAGGGGGCACTCCACATAATTTCAAATATTACAATGCACATTGTCGTGTTGAATATTTATCGATTAACCTTTAAAAATGAAATAGAGGTTATTAAACAAGATTTCGATCCAAGTCAATTATTGGTGAAATATTAGCTGTCAAAGTCGTAAATAAATAAACATTGTTTATTTAAAAAGTGTGCCCATTAATTAATACTTTCAACGATTTTTGGTTTGAACAAGATGGATGTAAGGGTTTTTGAGAACTGTCTTGCTCAAATAAAAGGACGTAAGTGCCGTAAGGCCCCTATGAAGATACGACTTTTTTTGATTCAAGTTGTTGGATAGTGTGCTTTAAAAGCGGAGGTGAGACGTATTTACGGGATTGGTTTTTGGAATAGGTTTGGGCATGGACGCGTAAGTACGCGATCCCGCCCGCGCGTCTTTTAGCGTATCGAGTACTAGGCGTACGACGACTCTGAAGACTCGAAACGTCTAAGGGTCTTAATGTTCCGCGCTATTCGTATTCGGTCGGGGTCGGTTTAGCGCGTCTTTGGACCTAGTCTTTGGATCTAATCTTTTTGTGGACGCGTACTCGCAAAACTCAGTACGCGTTTTTTGCCTAGTACGTCTCACCTCTAAAGCGGATTTCGACTAATTCAGGGGTAAGGATTTCAAATTTGACATTTAATTTGAAGTTTAAGCCAAAAAATTTTTTTTGCGAAAAATTGTCATTATACTCGATTTATTTTGAATTTTAAGCCAAATATTTTTTTTGCGAAACAACGTCATTATACTCGATTTCGACTAATTCAGGGGTAAGGATTTCAAATCTGACATTTATTTTGAATTTTAAGCCAAAAAAAGATTTTATTGCGTAAAATCGTCATTATACTCGATTTCGACTAATTCAGGGGTAAGGATTTCAAATTTGACATTGATTTTGAATTTTGAGCCAAAAAAATTTTTTTTTTGTTAAGATCGTCATTATACTTGATTTCGACTAATTCAGGGATAAGGATTTCAAATTTGACATTTATTTTGAATTTTAAGCCAGAAAAATATTTTTTTGCGTTAATTCGTCATTATACTCGATTTCGACTAATTCAGGGGTAAGGATTTCAAATTTGACATTTATTTTGAATTTTAACCCAAAAAATATTTTTTTTTTTGCGAAAATCGTCATTATACTCGATTTCGACTAATTCAGGGGTAAGAATTTCAAATTTGACATTTATTTTGAATTTTAAGCCAAATATTTTTTTTTGCGAAAAAACGTCATTATACTCGATTTCGACTAATTCAGGGGTAAGGATTTCAAATTTGACATTGATTTTGAATTTCGAGCCAAAAATATTTTTTTTTTGTGAAGATCGTCATTATACTTGATTTCGACTAATTCAGGGATAAGGATTTCAAATTTGACATTTATTTTGAATTTTAAGCCAGAAAAATATTTTTTTTGCGTTAATTCGTCATTATACTCGATTTCGACTAATTCAGGGGTAAGGATTTCAAATTTGACATTTATTTTGAATTTTAACCCAAAAAATATTTTTTTTTTGCGAAAATCGTCATTATACTCGATTTCGACTAATTCAGGGGCATGAATTTAAAAATTTATGTTTATTTTGAATTTTAAGTGAAAAAAGTTTTTTTTTAGTGTAATACGTCATTATACTCGATTTCGACTAATGCAGGAGTAAGTATTTCAGATTTTATATTAATTTTGAATTTTAAAGACTTTTTTTAAAAAACATTTTTTACTTAAAAATCAAATAAATATAAAATTTGAAATCCGAGTATAATGACATTAATGACGTTTGCGCGTTCTGGAAGGCGCAGCGTGGGTAGACCCCCCACAAGGTGGACTGATGACCTGGTAAAGGTCGCGGGAGTCCGCTGGATGCGGGTGGCGCAAGACCGGTCATTGTGGCACTCTTTGGGGGAGGCCTATGTCCAGCAGTGGACGTCTTTCGGCTGATATGATGATGATGATGATGAATGACGTTTTCTAGCAACAAAAAAATTTTTTTGGCTTAAAATTCAAAATGTCAAATTTGAAATTCTTACCCCTGAATTAGTCGAAATCGAGTATAATGACAATTTTTCTAAAAAAAATTTTTTTGTCTTAAAATTCAAAATGTCAAATTTGAAATTCTTACCCCTGAATTAGTCGAAATCGAGTATAATGACAATTTTTCTAAAAAAAATTTTTTTGTCTTAAAATTCAAAATAAATGTCCAATTTGAAATCCTTACCCCTGAATTAGTTGTAATCGAGTATAATGACGATTTTTCGCAAAAAAAATTTTTTTTTTGCTTTAAATTTAAAATAAATGTCAGATTTGACATCCTTATCCCTGAATTAGTCAAAATCGAGTAAAATGACGTTTTTCGCAAAAAAAAATTTTTTTTGTCTTAAAATTCAAAATAAATGTCAAATTTGAAATCCTTACCCCTGAATTAGTTGTAATCGAGTATAATGACGATTTTTCGCAAAAAAAATTTTTTTTTTTGCTTTAAATTTAAAATAAATGTCAGATTTGACATCCTTATCCCTGAATTAGTCAAAATCGAGTAAAATGACGTTTTTTCGCAAAAAAAAAATTTTTTTTGGCTTAAAATTCAAAATAAATGTCAAATTTGAAATCCTTACCCCTGAATTAGTTGAAATCCAGTATAATGACGATTTTTTGAAAAAATATATTTTTTTTTTGCTTAAAATTCAAAATAAATGTCAGATTTGAAATCCTTATCCCTGAATTAGTCGAAATCGAGTATAATGTGTATTGACATGTTTATCTTTTAGTCACCCTAACCCTAGTATATAAGTAGTTATGTAAGACATGCTAACAAACTATGGATCGTTTTGGTCTGCAATAAAGATGATTGATTGAATTATAGTGACGTTTTTTCGCAAAAAAAAAACTTTTTTTGGCTTAAATTTCTAAATAAATGTCAAATTTGAAATTCTTACCCCTGAATTAGTCAAATCGAGTAAAAAATTTTGGCTTAAAATTCAAAATAAATGTCAAATTTGAAATCCTTACCCCTGAATTAGTTCAAATCGAGTATAATGACGATTTTTCGCAAAAAAATATTTTTTTGGCTTAAAATTCAAAATAAATGTCAAATTTGAAATTCTTACCCCTGAATTAGTCGAAATCGAGTCTAATGACGATTTTTCGCAAAAAAATTTTTTTTTTGCTTTAAATTTAAAATAAACGTCAGATTTGACATCCTTATCCCTGAATTAGTCAAAATCGAGTAAAATGACGTTTTTTCGCAAAAAAAAAATTTTTTTGGCTTAAAATTCAAAATAAATGTCAAATTTGAAATCCTTACCCCTGAATTAGTTGTAATCGAGTATAATGACGATTTTTCGCAAAATTTTTTTTTTTTGCTTTAAATTTAAAATAAATGTCAGATTTGACATCCTTATCCCTGAATTAGTCAAAATCGAGTAAAATGACGTTTTTTCGCAAAAAAAACTTTTTTGGCTTAAAATTTGAAATAAATGCAAAATTTGAAATTCTTACCCCTGAATTAGTACAGTCGTCCAGCAATCCCTTACTTCACGGCCTCTGCAGTAATGTACTATTAGGGCCAATTTTTTTGGCGTTGTAGTTTTTTTTATTTCTTAGAATTGCATGAAAATTGGTATGTTGGAACAGCTCCTGATTTTGTACAAGTAAAAAAAATATGACAACAAGGCGTCAAAAAATTTTTTTTCCCATACATTTTTTCCACTGAGTTACGAAAATCTCATACGTTTTGTCACTCAATGGAAAAAAATTGTGGGACAGTGTAGGAAATCGCGCACATATTGTTCAGAATCAGGAGCTCTCCCAACCTACCAATTTTCATGCAATTCTAAGAAATAAAAAAAAACTACAACGCCAAAAAAATTGGCCCATTAATGAATGCTAGGTAATTACTCGTAGGTACTCGTATCGTAGTATCTAAAGTAATTTCTCAAAAATGGGGGAAATACGACAAAAATTTAATTAAGATTTGAAAAACATAACCTTAAAACGTCAAAAACATCATGCTTTCCCGCCGTTTATTTTTTTTTAACAGAATTGCAAGTGTATTTTTCCGCCGAAAAACGCAAATTATTCGAGACATAAAAAAACGTCGCGTTTCTAACAGAAAAATACGAGCTGAATTGGCTGAATACGACCTGTGCCTCCTTTTATATGACAGTTTCTACTTTTTAAAAAGTTCATAACTCGACAAATAAAGGAATTTATATGTGACATTGCAGGCCGACTGCAACTCGCCTGCAATGCTTTTTACTTTTTAATTTGGATCTGACCTTAAACTATACACTTTACCTTCCAATATGTAGCGAAGCGACTAAAGTCCAGTTTGCGGGCCATTTTTGAGAAAAGTAATATGCGTATTGCGCGCGTAAACATATAAATGTGGAATGAATTAGACGACCGCAACGCGTGCGCGGCAGGCGGGAGGCGAGGTACCGCTCGCTTAGTTCCCGTTCCCGTGCGCCGTGCGCCGGCGGCGCGGCGCGCGGCGCCTCGACGGCCCGGGAGGGCGGCGTAGTTATGAATTTCGCGCCTTTTTTAATGTTTATTCTGTTAAAACACAATCTATACATGTCTTACTTTTTGTAATATGACTGCATAACCTTTTTATATTTGTAGACTTATCTAATTACATACTAATTATAATTAGGTACTTATATTAGATCATTCACGACGAAAAATGCACGCTTATGATTTTAAAATTGTGGCTTGACTATTAATTAATTAATTTAGAATTATCGAAAGCTTCAGGTCGATAATTCGGTCCCACTACATACCTAACTTATATTGGTACTTTTGGTACTCGTATAGTGTACTCGTGTCGTGAGTACATGAGACTTTCTAGCAAATAAATTTTTGAAGGGGTTTACCTACGAAAATATTAAAAACTACTTACTCATTTTAAAACACTAACCATAACCAGTAATAGTAACTAAAAAAAAGAAGCACACTTCGTACCTACAGAAAAAATAAAAATCCAAAAGTCTGGAGACAGGGTTTGAACCCGAGTACTCAGGATTTGAAATCAACTACTCGAACCACTCGACCAAAACAAAATGGACTCGCGCGCCGAAATTTGGTGTATACTAAGAACAAACTACTGATAGCACCTGCGCCGCAGCGCTGCTGCGTCTGTTTCGCCGCTAGAACACGAGTTTAGATTGAAAACAACGCCATCTGTAATAATAAGTTGAACTACGAGGTACCAGCGACGATAATAAGTTTTAAGCGAGATAACTAGCAATGTACAGAGTTAGCGTTCTTAGTTTTCTATATTCTTTGATTGCAGCGTAAATAAAAATAAGATTTGCTACAATACAAATCAATTTAAGTATTTAAAGAAAACAGTAGTGCGATTAATTATCGCAAATAATCACAAATAATGAGTTATCAGAACAAAAAATAACATTAAATAGCCGGTACTTACTTAATGAAGCTATTTCACCCCTAATTGTTCATAAAAATGTACGACGTGTCGCAGGGTTAAAATCGACAAATAGATACTTAAGTTATTAATTTAGCTGTATTGGACCAGAAAAGAAAATTAATTCGTAAAACAATTGTACATTAAAATGTACAAAGCGCCGAAAAGGTTAGAATATTTTTTTATGACGGAATTTTCATAGCCCACCAAGGTGAAGGATCCTTAACCCAAGAGTAACGATGAAATGTAAGAATGAAGGTCACGCCAAACTTTAATCACGGTGCAAACAAATTGCGCTTTAAGAATTTTGAAAATTGTAATGCGTAAAAGAGTGAGAATAAGTAATAAAGTATAACTTTAGTATCTGAAGCAGCGAAAGGCGTAACTGCGTAACGTAGAACCCGCGTAACAAGTTTAGTTTAAAGATTTAGAACCGTAACATAAGATTGACTGGTAGAGAATGCCATATGGCATTAAGTCCGCCTTTTGTACGATAAGTTTTTCTCTTGTGCAATAAAGATTAAATAAATAAATAAATAAATAACAATCATGTAAAAAAAAACGACTAATCACAACCACGACGAATGAGAACTGGCTTCTGTAGTCTTTCTTACTCGCATGTGTTACCTCAACAATCGAAGCGGGTAGAATACATGATATGAAAATAAACTTTAAACGTTGAACGACAATCGCATCAGGTAATTGGACGCCGATGAACCGAAGAGGGCAGAGGCCGCCAAACGTCTCAGGTACCCTTAGGCCTCTCTGTTCCCGAAGGGTGAAGCTGTAATAAAAAACCACAAATAAGCCAACGGTTTAACATCTTCTGGGTGGAGTGGACCGCAAATTTTCTGACCTACTTGATACTACGATGAGGTGCACAATGGTGACTCATAAAAGTGATGCTGAGTCCGAATCTAATGGTCTGCCAGGGCGGAACTTGCCGAAAGTAACAAAAAAACGGTCACTTCCGGTGCGAAAAAAGGGGTGTCATTTAACCCACTTGATACCGAAATAATAGTTATGGCAACAGTTAGAAATTTACATGTAGATACAGAAAAGCGAAGTCTGCCAGTATTTTTCTTGCCGGAAGTGCCTGGCAGACGCTTTCAAAGGGGGCCACCGGGACCCCTAATTTAACCCATCTGATACCACCACGAGACCAATTCCAGTCGGTAGGTATGAACCGTCCTATCAAGAATATACAAGTCTGCCAAGTCTTATCCTGCCGAAACACCTTGACAGACGTCATTGAAAACCCCATCTACCGCGCTGCACTCTGAGTTCGCTTTCTACATAAGTTTAGTAAATAGGTCATGTTTGGTATCATTTTCGTATAAGTCAAGGTCGAGGAATTCATTTCTAGAACACAATTTTCACGCGTCCATAGAAAAAAACAGAGTTATGCATAAAAACTTGAATTTTTTTGTTACTGAAATTGCACAAAATCGTGTCCTAAAATTAAACCGCGCAGTAATGCACTATAAGAAAAATATGACTTAGTGGCCCATTTCATACAAAACTTATAAATATAAACTATATTGGAAAATCTTATCTCAAAATGTGTTAAAAAAAATCATTTAGCGGTGGGCTGCGTACTGGCGAGAAGCTATTTTATTTATAAACAAATTTAGTAAATAGGTCATGTTTGGTACCGTTTTCGTATAATTCAAGGACAAGGAATCCATTTCTGGAAAAAAACACTCTTCGTAGAAAAAAAAAAGAATTCTGCTCAAACTTGAAAAACAAAATCAAAGAAATTCTACAATACCTTGCGGCATTAAGCCCACCACATGTACTATTTATACGCTGTAAAGCGTAAATAAAGAATCTAATTCAAAATATAAGTTTAAAACTACATAATTTAACAAAAGTAATTAAACGTGCATAACTATATAGTAAAAGCTATTTCTACCTGGTTATAATTTTGATCGGAACCTGTATATGTATTTGGTATCCAGAGATTCCAGAGGCGCGCCTGGCCAAAGATACGACAATAATTGCATTAATTGCACAAAACTATCAAAAATTTTGGGCCATACACTGTGTCGCGCTTTACCAGCATTCCATTCTTTCACTGGATGCAATTACACCGCCAGTTTTTATCGCTAGGGGAAAGTTAAGCCATGTAATTTATTACAAAAAATAGACATTTCCAAAATTCATTCGAAAATTTGAATGAAAAAATCCACTTATCTGATAAACAAACCACAAATACAATTGAAGAGTTTACAGTTTCAATGTATCGGATTAAACACTGCAAAAGCGTCAATAGGGATGTCGACTCAAAAAAATTTATTACTTCAATAGAAAGAAGACATAAAACTATGCCAAATAGTGAAAATCCTGTTCAAATATCTCAAAAAATAACGAAGCTACAACGGTTAGAATGTTCGTAGTTAGAGAAAGTGCTACCTAACCGTGACGTCACTGTTAAGTAGCGCCATAGTAAATGACGATCGTTCAATACAAAGGTGCGTTTTGCGGAAAAGGGACAGAACATACCCACTCTTAAAACTTTGAAGACTTATAATTACGTAATTATTTATTTTTTTGAATTACTTTTTTCGCCATTTGATTGAGAATTTGAGCCTTTATGTAGAAAATTTGGATTTATTGATTTTCTTTTATAGTGTCGTCATCCCTATTCCGCGCGACTGCAACTTTTTCATAAAAGTTTTGAGTCCTCACACAGTACAAAACATTTTTTAAATAAAGTTAAAGCATACAGTTCGAATACCATACCACCTTGTTGGAAGACACTTGAACAAAAAATTCTCAGAACAGCATATGTTGCTTCCATGTGGCTTAATGCCACCGAAAAAGTTTGCATGAAACTTAGTGCCACCCAGTATGGTTGGACATTAAATAACGGACGATACGAACCCTTTTGGTTCAACGGGGATCCTACTCCGTTACATGTTGATGATATTGTCATCAATAGTGAAGACGAAGGCAGCGATGATTTTACCTCCGACGATGATGACAATGATTATTTGAGCTCGTGAGATTTTTATTGTTTAATGTGCATGATGTAATAATAATTTAAAGTAAGTAAAAAAGTTAAGTAAAATAAAGTAAAGTAAAAATTTATTTATTGCATAATAACCGGCCAAGTAAGAGTCGGACTTCGCACATTTAGGGTTCCGAACCGCAAAGATAAGTTGGTTTTTATAGGAAAAATAAGGAAATTTCAAAGAAAAAATCCAATTTATCAATATATTAGTATTTGTTGGTAAAATATACGTAATAACAAACATTACTACCAAATTTTAAGTTTATATGTATTTAGGAAGTTAAAAAATTCTTCGGAACAATATTTCGTAAAAAAGCTGTTTTTGGTGGCTTCTCATTCCTTTGTTTTCCAATTTTTTTTTTACATTAAAAATATAGTAAGTATTTTTTTTTTGCGCTCCCCTTCAGCTGCATGGGAGCCCCTCTTAAAAACATTTAAAAATAAGTTTTGACTATTTGTATGGCTTTGGGCCAACAAGATGCTTATACTGTGTAAATTTGAAGCCTGTAGCTCTAACCGTTTGGCTGTAAAACCTGTGTGACAGACGACGGACGGACGGACGGACGGACGCCTGGGCGTCACCAATATGGTTCCGTTTTGACCCTTCGGGTACGGAACCCTAAAAATGGGTTACATAGGTGGTGAGTGATTAGTAAGTACAGTGTCGCCATTTTCTACCTACATATGGTATACAATAGTAAATATACATCTATTACTTTTACCTATTGCAGCCTTAACTGCCGGATTAAAAAAAAACACTTAAACTATAAAAGCAATTATTTAATAACCAAGAGTTCAGTTTCGTTTTAAATGACTTCAGTCAATCAAATCTACTGCAGTGTAAGACTGCAGTAGAGTAGGCCCATTTTTGAAGAAGTAGAATACAAGAAGCAAATCGTGTAACAGTTGGGGTGACAACGTAATCAGAGGGTTTAGACCCTGCAGAATACGGATCTGCCTGTCTCCATCCCCAAATTTGAGCCGGAAGAATGTTATATCGGAAAAGGTGCAGCCCATACAAATTTTTTCGTTGTACATTTGGTAAATCGTTGTTCCGGTACCCTAACTATGGTCCAATTGTTATGGATTTTTGATATGCCGTAAATAACAATATTTGTCATCGTATCCCGAAATTTTTGACACTCCAGCTCCACGTCTTTCTCCGCCATCTTGGAAAATCTGTCACTTTTTTCAGTTTTTTGCTTGTACTGTCGTTATAGTTCATTTTAGTGCTAAACATGGTTTGGCAATATTGTAAAACACAAAATATGCTGAAACTTTTGGGTACAAAGATTTTTTCCATGACCCCTAGGGACGAAGATATGACAGGAGATATCATTCTAAATTGCCACTTTTTTCTAGTTTTCCTCTCATGTTTACGTTTAAAGTGCATTTTAGCGCTAACTATAGTTCGGCAATATTGTAGATTACAAAATTGGCTACAACTTTTGTATTGAAATATTTTTTCCACGATCATCAGGAAAGAAGATACGATGTCACCTATGGGGTACTACCGTCGATATTTACTACTTTTCCAGTTTTCTTCACATATTTTCGTTTTAGTGAATTTCTCGGTCAGCAATATTATAGAAGACAAAATTATATGCAAATTCAAAGTACCTACGATCTTCTAGGTATCGTGGAAACAGACGATTTTGTCTTCTGAGGGATTGAAGTGGTATAGATCGGAAAGTGACAGATGCTTTATCTTGTCGTCTATCCCGCTATCACTCGACCATCATAGATCCCCTACAGATTGCGATTAAATGCACTCAAACCTAAATATGAGAAGAAAACTGCAAAAGTAGCAAATTTCAACGGTGCTACTCCATAGATGACTTCATATCTTCTTTCCTAATGGTCGTGGAAAAAATATTTCAATACAAAAGTTGTAGCAAATTTCGTGATCTACAATATTGCTGAACTATAGTTAGTGCTAAAATGCACTTAAAATGTAAACATGAACGGAAAACTAGAAAAGAGTGGCAATTTTTAATGATATATCCTGTCATATCTTCGTCCCTAGGGGTCATGGAAAAAATCTTTGTACCCAAAAGTTTTAGCAAATTTTGTATTCTACAATATTGT
This sequence comes from Cenopis cana, assembly GCA_951800055.1. Lineage (NCBI taxonomy): Eukaryota > Metazoa > Arthropoda > Insecta > Lepidoptera > Tortricidae > Cenopis > Cenopis cana. Next base: position 18,917,798 of record OX637471.1, on the reverse strand, counting down.
AGAACTATGTTTAGCACTGGAATGAACTTTGACGACAGTAAAAGAAAAGAACTGAAAAAAATGACACTATTTCCAAGATGGCGGCCAAAGTTATGGAGCTGGAGGGCCGAAATTTTTAGGTTACCATGGCTAATATTGTCCTTCACAACATACAAAAAAACCATATCAATCGGACCTCTTTTAGAGTACCAGAGCAACAATTTACTAAATGTACTACGAATTTTTTTGTATGGGCTGCACCTTTTCCGGTATACCGTACTTCCGGCTCAAATTTCGAGATGGCGACAGGCAGATCCGTATTCTGCAGGGTCCAAACCCTCTGATAACGTTGTCACCCCAACTGTTACATGACTTGCCGCTTGCATTGTTTAGAGACGCCTTTTCCAATTCTGTTCCTACTCTACAGTCGTATTTGTTTAATTTTAACGCCATCTGACATGTTCAAGTCAAACTAGATATCTGCTTTGCAAGCGTGCAGACATAGGTTTTAATCACAGTTGCCGTTCTAATGATTTAGTTCTTTTGTTCTTGTAATACGCAAATGACAATAAAAAATAATAAATAACAAAAAGACCAAATTTTTAACTATTTAGAATAGTAAAGGATGATTCACAGTAGACCGTTCCGTGTCCGGGCCGGCCCGTTTTCTAATACAGGACGCGCGACGGCCATCGATTTCTTGTACTAGAAAACGGGCCGGCCCGGACACGGAACGGTAGCGGGAGTTGTTTTGGGAGGATCGAGATGGCAATAATAACATGAGTTGAGGAATTTATCGAGACACGTAATTTTGAGAAATGTAAAAAAGTCGGGTTTTTAGGGGTGTTTGTTTGGATGACAGCTGTCAAAGTTAAAACACCCATAACTCAGAAACTACAGAACTTAGAATTTTGAATTCCGGTTACAGTAGATTATACACCACAGGGATTAGGGAACGAAGGACCCCAGAAGTTACTGGTAATGAGTTAATTCCCAAACGAAGCGAGGGAATTAAAACTTAATCCCGAGTGTAGTAAAATTTTTTATTTTTTAAGAATCTTCAAAAGCTAGTGTGATTATTGACCGATCGTCATGGTAATGGTGTTAAAATATTCGGAAGCAGACGAGAAGTGCATTTGAGTAGGAATTTGAAAATCCTACTTAATATATAATTCCTTATTATTCAGCTTGTGTTACTCAAGATAAAAAGAAAAAAAATCGTAAATTTTTGTATTCATTTTCAATGCTCCGATTCTTGCGGGACTGCGAAATCTGTGAATTTTTTCATGGTCGGGTTATAGGCAAAGGCAAACTTCTATAAGCAATACATTGGACATGCAAACCGGCCAAATTGCGTAGTAAAAATTTTGTATGAATATGAGCAAGTATGAGAAAGACAGGGCTGTCTTTCTCATACTTCGGTCGCTTGTTGGCGCATCTTTAACTACAGAGTATATATTATATCTATGTTCGAATATGAATATCTTTGTTATTTACTTTCTTTATGATGTCATTGAATTTTCACTTCTGACGGCACACCCGTTTTTTTTAAAAGTTAAAAGTGCATGAATCGACATGGGTTAAACTCTAGTGGCGCCATCTATTCAGAGCTTTGCGCCGCCTTCCCCATTTATAACATAGTGTGCTGTTCAGAAAATTTCATGACACAATTACACCAAATGCATCATTGAAAGCATGGAGAAAATATTGATGATTGTTACTCTACTTGGTAACACAGTAAAGTACCCAGTATTACGAGTACCATAGGAACATTATCAGGCTTTTTCAGGGCTCAAACTAGGTTTGACAAATATAAAAGCCGTGTGTCAGCGCATAAGCTAAGTATAAAACGAGTACAGGCTGCTGAATCGCGTCTACTCACTTCCCGCAAGGTCAAGTGCGAGCGTCCAAGTCATTGCTCCTCCTGTGCGCGCATACCTATACTTGCGCCAGCGCACCCGGTGCTATTACCAGTGACCGGTGTTCTGTGCTCGCGGTAAGTTTATTGCATTATTTGTACCAGTACGTGAAGCTTACGTAGGTAAGTCCGTGTTATGAAAAGCTCGTTTGACTTGACTTTCAATGCTTATATAGTACTAGATACCTAGTTTGATGTGCTCCATGATCAATGTTATTGTGATAGGGATACAAGTTGATTGTCAAGATTTTTAAATTCGTTTTTCGGTGGTTTAATCTTACATATTAAAATATTGTAAGGAATACGACCGAACAACGAATGCCTAGTACAACGCAGATATTTTGTGACATTGCACTTTCAATACTTTTATCCGAAGTTCTCATTTATTTTTCTACGAAATCGCAACTTCGTTAAATAACTGCGGTTTTCTGTCTACATGGCCCATCAATTATTTAATGTCATGACGGTGTCCAGCAATCCCACTATGCTTCCAAATATAACAGACTTAATAAAGCACGTCAAACTTACATATATAGGTAAACCGTATACGAGTAATTATTAATATCGCGAATAAAATATGCTTTGCGAAGGTAAAATAATTTTATGAAAAATATGTTTAAAACTTTTTTGCTGTTAATAATATAAATATACGAGTATATAAAACTTTATTACTTTGGAACTCGTTAATTGCCTGGCCGTGACCTAAAATGGTAAATATTAACTTTAAAAAGTAATCTTAGGATACGAATATCATAATCGTAAAAGTGCCACTAATTCTTCAAAATTTAGCACCACCTATCTTTGCTAAGTTGTTTTTTGCAACAACTCTAGCGAAGTAACATGGAAATAACTTGACGACCCCGGCCGGGGCATTTATTTGTGTGATGAGTGATGAGCACGAATATTTGTTCTTGGGTCTTGGATGTTTTCTATGTATTTAAGTATCTATTTATCTATATAAGTATGTATATCGTCGCTTAGTACCCATAGTACAAGCTTTGCTTAGTTTGGGACTAGGTTGATTTGTGTAAGATTGTCCACAAATATATAGGGGAGAGGGGGGCAGCTATCACTGGAGGCAGCTTAGAACAAATGCGTTCAAAGACGTATTTTTAGTGCGATTATGGTCCAAATCCATTTTTTGGGCTCGCAACACTGACCCCCACAACTGTCACTTGACAGATTTGACGTTTCCCAGAAAATTAACGAACCAGTAACATATTTTGATTTCGATGTCATCCGTTAGCGGTTTTGCTCCCCGTGTCTAAGGATTTTCAGGCTGTATTTGAAGGAAGCGGTAATTGAAACTTAATTTATTCGATAGTACAATCTATTCGCTTTAGTGACGAAGAATAAACAATGAGAATTTGCTATTGTTTTGGAAGATATCGATGTTTATTTTTTTAAATTGGTGTTGGGGTAGTTTTGATAAAAAAATAGGAGGCAGTTTTGATTAGCAGTCTGTTCAAAACTACCTACCCCGGCCATAAGGAATGTTCATATCTGCTCCGATATAAACTGACATGTAGGTAGGTACGTAAACTAAAATAATATCTTAGTTATTTTAGTAAACGCTCATTTACCTGAATTAATTAGTTTTGTACTGATTACGTTTAGTCTTGTTTGGTATAATATTTATTAGAATTCTTTATATACAATATTACTATCTATAAAGGGGTTAGCAGGGTAAGGAAGGACGTTTGGCCCCTGTGAAGAATAGTGGAATTGCAAAATGTGAATTGTTTGTCGCCTCATAACTAGTAATCACTCCAACTTTCAGTAGTAGTTTTTAGTAGGGTAGTTTTGAACAATAGTGTGTGCAAAACTGCCTCAAGGGAGCAGCTTTAGTAGGATTTCAATACTTTTCAAAGGTACCCCTCCTGAGGCACCTTTGAACACTACAAAAAACATTTCTGTACAAAACTACCCCCTCTTAGTTATAACTGCAAATTATACGTGTAAAATGTTAATACGACCATTTCTAGTGACTAACTATACAAGTACAGGTAAAAAAAACACGTATATCTCAACATTGTTGCCTTATAACTCAATATTTCAAATCTGCCCCAAGTAAATTCAAAGCTACCACCGCTTGGGGCAGTATTGAACATTATTCCTTGAGTTGCATAATTCTGAATTGTACCTTTGTCTTTAGCTTTGTACATGTGCAAATGCATTAATTACATAGGTTAATAACATACGTTGTTGTGTAGAGGCTTAAAACTGGTTTTTATGGGTAATATTTTGAAATACGTCAATGAGTGTAAAAAATGTACCAGGCTGCCCCCCTCTCCCCTATATATATATATATTTTTATAACTGCGGGACGAGTACACATTTAGTTTTTGTAGTGTATGTTCACATTTAGACAACTATTGGTTTTAGTACGGGAAGTAGTGCCACCCAATGTATGGGAGGTCCACATTTTGGTATCGGATGAATTCACTTGGCACAGATGTAATATACGTAAATATAAGTTAATTTAATCCGGTAGCCATCCGCCACCCCCTGGGGGTAGGAAGGGCGTTGAAAGTCCCATTTTTCGGTTTTTCATGAAAAACTCATAAACGGTGACCCATAGCGAAAAACGTTCTTAGGCATAAGTAATCTAAATAAAATTATCTACATAAAAGGTTATATACACTTTGTTGCTAGGATTATATTTAATGAGATTTAAAAGGAGGAATGTAAAATTATATGAAAATTTAAGTGGCTATTAATTCCTTTGTTGTTCAATATTTATAAAAACAAAAAATACTATAATTATGCACTTAACGAGCTCTATTCATTGATACCCCACTCGACAAGGTAGGCGAAATTTTTTTTTCGCACCCCCCTTTAGTTGTATGGGAGCCCCCCTTGCAGGGCTCTAACTTATATTTACGTATATTACATCTGTGCCAAGTAAATTCATCCGATACCAAAATGTGGACCTCATGACACTACTTCCTCCACTATTTAGTGAGTTAAAACCGAAAATTAAAAAAGAGACGTATTTAGGTATGGTTATGAATAACAATCGAAAGCGACACGATTATCTATTATTTATTCATTATAGGTACTATACTTACTCATGAACCTGGCGTGAGGAAATAATTAAGATCATAATGTGTAAGTGCGTCTGAATGCACTCTGTGCATTTCGAGTTTATTTATTGATCATGGAATGCTCCGTCTCGGCGATGTGAGTGACTGCGGGCCGCTTGCGCTCTTCTCGCGGGACAGGTGTTGCGAAAAGACTCATTGCGAACTAGATTCCTATCAAGGATCTTCGGCCGGCAATGGCGAAGTCATAAATTACGAAGCAATCGAAAAAAAAGTGATCACATTACGCACCATCGCGCTAGAAGATCGTAAAGCGGTTAACACTGACTGGCATACTACTTACCAGTGGCGGCGCGTTAAAAATATTGTTAGGAAAGCCGGAAATAATTTGACTTTCTTATTCTTCATTAGCTGTAGTAAAAGAACTGGATTGACTGAAAATTAGGCAAGCCGGTGGGAATCGAGTTGTATGGACGCCCCGCCACTGCTACTTACCAGAATTTATTAGTGAGAACCGCAAAAACAACCGAAGATGTCGTGTTGGACTGTGCAGCTTTCCATCATCAATAAAACGAAGTGATCAAAAGTATCGAACACCTGAAGAGGCGGTCGAAGTGTAGGCACTAACCGGCTGGAGAGGAGACCCCCAATTCGGAAAGGCATAAAGTGTTTCGAAAATTGCTTTGATCGTATAAAGCAAACAACATGGCGAATTTTTGCTACCTGGCTAGTGTCTATGGAAGTTAGCGTGTGGAGATATTTTTTTTGGGGAAAGGTGAGTTAGGAGTCTTATAATAGTAACTAATTTAGACTCAAATAGACAGCTGTCACCTGGTACATATTCCAGCTATGATGTCATTATTTTTGTTTGAAAAAAAAAAATTCTTTAAAAATCTATCGGGTGCGATATCAAATGAAAGCGCTCTCTGAGCTGATTCCAAAAATATACCATACCAACACCAAGCCAGTGGATTAGTAAAAAATAAAATTAATTTTCCAATCACACCAACTTTGGGCTCTTCCTGACAGGAAATGGAGTTTGGAAAATATGAATGCTTACTTTTTTGTAGCTATACTAGGATTTTGGACCTAACTGCAGTTCTATGCAGCTCGCGTATGGTGATTTTTTTCAGATCAATATATCTATCTGAAACATCCGATAGTTCGTAGTTGTTTTTTTTAACTTAATATTTACTCAGCAATCATTCGGTCAAATTGAGCGCGTGAAAAAACCTGATCGTTTCAATCCTATTCGATTCGAACATGAATGGGGAATCGATTTCGTGCTGTGATAGGTAGCTTTTTTTTTATTACTCTATCATACTAATACTGTTGTCTCTTTTATTTCTTTATTAGAGCATTACTTTTCAAACAACTAAAATTTATTGCTAGCTGAAACGTATAACTAGTCAATAAACAAACTAAACGGACTAAATATCTTAATAATACTCTATAACTTACCAAGAAATAAATATATAACTAGAACAGAACTGAATGAAATACGTGGTTCGATTAGAAGTAAATCTTGACACATTGCGCGACCATGAAATTTAACACTAAAGACGTGTGTAAGGGATTTACTTCTAATATTGAGCCAGGATAATAACTAAAACGTCAACACTTTGTATTTTCTGGCGATTGCTTTTATAACATTTTGTACATCACCATCAATGATGAATGTAAATAATACTCACACCCACCGAGTCGAACTACGTTGTAACAATGTAACGGTTACAGCAATTTGATGTGAACATACTCAGACCGTTTCTCACGATTTAATAAATACCTTGGTATGGCGGATGTTAATTTAGACAACGTTAACTGTTCCACTGTTCGCACTATTATTTGAGATTAACGGAATGATTAAAAACATGGCAAATTTTACTAAATATCAACGTAGTACCTAGTGTAGCGAAAATAAAAAAAGAATAGCCACAAGAAAATATTTAATTAAGCTGACAATAGACCACTGGACCAAAAAAAAATAAAAGAAAAACAAAACTGGAAACTACTTACTTAATTCAATTAAAATTAAAGTAGGTGACAATCACACCTTAACTCTTCCGTGCATAAAAATGAACGTCGCAAAATGAGGGACTAAATAGTTGCACTGTCATAGTTCAAAATTAACTTACAAATATACCGTTATACGTTTGTACATTAAAATGTGCGCCTTTTGAATTTAGAAAAAGATTAATGCGTGAGCAGGTCTAGCACAGGATAGTTCTTATACTTAAACCTGGTTGTGGATAATAAATACCAATATTCAATATCGACGTCACTAGCTAAAATATTACAACCTCATATAATGTAATATGTAAAAAATAACACACGCGACGATAACACGACGAGCGAAAGAAAGCTACAGCTGCGCGCTTACATTCGTATGTCCGGAATACCTTGAAACCGAAGACAGTTCAGGAAATAAAAATTTAAACGCTGAACGTACGCCGTACGCTGCTAACGAGGGTTCTTAGAAACCTCCTCGAGCTGAAGGTGGTAATAGGCATGGAACGATTTGACAATTAAAGTCTAGCCTTCTGTGCCCAGTGGGGTGGAGCTGGAAAGACAAACCACGCAACAGTTGGTAATGCGACTTAATACGGAAGGTCGAACTGGTGAAAAATGTGAATTTTACTATTTGAAGAAATAACTGAACCACACATATTCATCACAGGGTTCTCCACTTTGTGTATTTGTAGCAGAAAACACCAACACTGAACCTTCCAAGAACTTTTACACGTTAATCCAAACGAATTATGCCCAGAAAAATGTCCCTTGTTTTGATATTCTCTTTTTACGTCAAAAATCTGTGTTCTAGAAATAAAAAAAAAACAAATCGACGGATATTCCACCGCCATAGCCAGTACAAAATCAAACTCACCGATGAGGTCAAACCAAGTACTAAGAAGTAATTACGGCGACATCTATACAAGATACAAGAAAACCATGACGTTAGGACGACAACTGTGGCTAAAAAAAACATCTAACAGCTCTCCTACGAGAACACAGCCCAGCAATAAGTTGAGCTTGAACCCGATAGATGGCATTTTCATAAAAAAAAATACAGTCATTTGATACAGAGAAAACATACGAAGGAAAACTTAACTGAGATCATGCGCGTGAAATTATTTTATTATAGCAAAAAATTAACTAAAAACTGCAGTCTTACGCTGCAGATATCCCCCCTCCACAAAAAAAAAACAACAAAACAAAGATCGCCATTCAAGCAAGTTAACTAAAAGCCAGCCCTAACAACGGCCAAACAAAGACAACAGTACAGAATAGTGACAAAAGGGATAAAAACCTACATTCCCATCGGAAGATACCCGACGAGTAAAAAATAGATAAATATGTCCCCATACCGTTGACCATTGTGACGCGGCCCAGTGCAATGCTAACCAAAGGAGAGTTAGACGGTCCTTGCGTCTTTTAGAATTTAAAAAATTACTTCTTAACCGAAACCGATAAAAAATGGAATTCACTTTAAAACATCCTTGATGTGATAAGTTCCCACGTGAGGGGAGTCTAAATCCGCTAACTCATAGACTTGAGGGGAAATAGTGCAGACTACACGGCACGCAGTAAAACGAGGAGCGAACTTACCACCTCTTGCATTATCAACAATTCCCCGCTGGAAATTACGTCGCCACACGATGTCTCCTAACCGCAGGCGAATAGGCACTCTATTCTCGTTGAATCTTCTGGCGTTCCTTTGAAAAGCCAGAACCATGGCATCGGAAACCTTGGCGTATACATCCTGTAATGTATGAAGATTCGCGGCACGTTCACCCCGACTCAGGTCCAAACCAGGGTCCTGAGGCTGGACACCTACGCGCTCGCGAACCGCGGATTCCTCCCGCCCATACATCAGAAAGTTAGGGGTATAAGAGGTCGCAAGGTTGATGCAAGAGTTCAAGTATAATGACACTTTTGGAAGCTGTCTCGCCCAACTACGGTTATCATCAACCACCAGTATACTCAACGTAGTAATAACGCTTTGATTATAACGCTCGACAACATTGGCGTTTGGTGAATAATAAGGCGTAATTGGCGTAAAGCATGGTGGCGGTATATCATAAGTAGCGAGGAAGTCAGAAAACTCCACGCTCCGAAAAACAGTAGCATTATCGCATAATATGCCAGAAGCCAGATTGGAGTCGGAAGTTATTCTTCGTTATGGTGCGTAACGAAGAATAACTTCCGACTCCAATGCGCTGGAAATTGTCCTGGCGTCAACTTTCTTGAGAGGAACCAGCCAAACAAACTTTGTAAAAACATCGACCATTGTCAAAATGTAACGGAAGCCGTAATAAGCGGGTGGAAGAGGACCGATCAGGTCAATTGACAGCAAATCCATAGGGGCCACGACATTTCTAGGATACAAACGCTGACCACGTGGTCTGGAATTAGCGATCTTGAAAGCTTTACAAATGCGGCATTCGGATAAAATAACAGAAACATCGCGAAACATGTTAGGCCAATAATAGAGTTCCTTCAATTTCAAATAAGATTTCTTTACACCAGGATGTACATTTGGAAAACGTTCGTGGACCTCCAGAATGGCCTCACGAACCTTTGAGGAAGGCAGGACGATCCTCCAGGGGTTCGGAGCTAATGGATTGTCCACAGCCATCCTGCGTAAAAGGACACCGTCGCGAATCGTATAAGATTGAAAGATGCGAGGCGTCTCAGTAACGCCATTGTAAATCCTCTCATACCAGGGATCTGGCGTAGGGTCTGCACCACGTGCGAACGAAATCAAGCCAACTTGCTGTCGGGACAGAGCATCAGGCACAACATTAAACGCACCTTTCCGGTGTTCAATCTCATAATTGTACTGCGAGATTACAGTCGCCCATCTCGCGAGTCTACCAGAAGGATTGTCGAGAGTAATCAGCCATTTTAAAGCGATATGGTCTGTGATAATTTTAAACCTTGCGCCATCAAGATAGCCTCGAAAATGACGGATAGAATCCAAGACCGCTAAAAGCTCACGCTCAGAAGTACTGTAGTTCCTCTCCGGCTTTGAAAATAGACGAGAATAATAAGCCACAGGGCGTTCCATTCCGTCAATCTCCTGAGCCAAAACTGAACCTAGACCGACTTGACTTGCATCGCACTGTAAAATGAAGGGCTTAGTAAAATCGGGACAGGCGACAACCGGAGCATTAAGCAGGACTTCCTTTAATTTTTTAAAAGCTCTCTCCGCGTCCTCATTCCAAATAATACCGTCACGACCTTTTTTCTTACCAATCAATTTGGTCAATGGTGCTATTATGGTTGAAAAGTTATCCACGAATCGGCGGTAATAAGAACACATGCCAATAAATGCGCGTAACGACTTGGCTGAAGCGGGCGTCGGATAGTCGCTAATTGCCTCGAGCTTCTTAGGGTCAGTTTGCAATCCTTTTTTGTTCACAAGATACCACAGATATCTGAGTTCGGATTTGCAAAATTCACACTTTTTAATGTTCACAGAAAGACCTGCCTCTTTCAGTCGATCCCGAACCTTACGTATAAGTCGTATATGACTGTCGAAATCACGAGAAACTAAAATGAGGTCATCTACATATCTAAAAAACAAAATCGTCGGATTCCGGAGTTAACTCAAAATTGACGGTAAGATCTGTCAAGCGTTGCATCTCGGACGCAGCGTTGGTTAATCTAAACGGTAATCGCGTAAATTCAAATAAACCTCGCTGGGGAGCAATAAAAGCAGTTTTCTGACAGCTTGCTTCGTCAGCCAGGGGAATCTGCCAGAAGGCACTCCTGAAATCGAGAGAAGTCATGTATCTGGCACCCCGAAGATTGTCTAAGATGTCTTGAATTCTGGGGAGTGGGTATGAATCGCGGACCGTGACACTATTCAACGTCCTGCTGTCGACACAGAAGCGAATACTTCCGTCCTTCTTAGTGACCATTACGACTGGACTGGCCCATGGTGATCTTGAAGGGCGTATGACTCCCATTTCCAACATCTTGTCAACCTCCTCATTTAAAACCTTCAACTTGACTGGAGACAAGGGGTAATATCGTTGACGGATGGGTGGACCCACAGTTTCAATCTTGTGAGACAGCCAAGAAGTGCAACCTAAACCGATCCTTTCAGACGAGATCTCTTCGAAGTATTCGATTGCTGATTGAAGCTTGGTTTCCTGTTCAGGAGACAAAACGTGACGAGGATGGACATACCGTGACTCACAAACACGGCGTGGTGGAACATCAGGTTGAGGTTTAACTGGAACAAACAACTTGCCAGCCGAGTCACTTGCAAATGCCTGACTTAAAATGTCAGTCAGACCAAAGGAATCCCAAAACTCAAGACCAAGAATCAGCTGCGTAGGTAAACGAGAGCCTACTAAGCAGGAATGAGCAATAAAATAACCATTAGAACCAATGGGCAAGTCAACACCACCCAAAATCCTGATGTGTGAGTTGTCGGCCGAAACAACGGATGGCCGAATGTCGGAAGAATATGAAATACCTAAACTATTCAACAGAGCAATATCGATAAGTGACGCCTGAGCGCCAGAGTCCAGCAAAGCCTTAACGCTGGTTCCAGCAACTGAAATCTCAATAAAAAGCCGGTTATCAAAAGACCTTTCAACGACTAGCGGCAACACCACTGGGCCTGCTGGTGCGCCACTAATTAGTTTTTTGATGAAGAGGAAGGATTGCAATGAGAACAATCACGCGTAATCGCACCAACCCGATCACACTTGAAACAGACGGGCTCGGTTACGTTTGGACAGAATCGGAAGTGATGACCGGTTGCCTCACACTTTAAACAGACAGCCGCCGAAGAATTAAAACCAACAGGGGCGACTATAGCCGACGAAGGCTCCGAGAATGTTTCAAAGTTCCTGGCGACTTCCATTAACGAATCCACATCCCTAATGATGTTTGTTGCCAAGCACGCGTGGTAGCGAGGATGTAAACCATATTTAATGATAGTAAATAGGTCGTCCTCTTGGATAGGAGTCCGCAATTTCGCGTTGAGATCTCTGATCTCTATAATGAAGTCTATGACGGACTGGTTTCCTCCCTGTCTTAGAGCTCGAAGCTGCCGTTCAACCTTGAAATCAAAATGTGAAACATCGAACGTCCTAATGAAAGCTGCCTTAAGCTCAGCATACGAAAGGCCCGGTTCCCGGATGGAACGAAAATATTTCAGAGCGCTGTCAGTAAGCAGCTCATGAAAGCGCCGGACGACGTAGGAAGGAGTAACGCCGCGTGCTATGCCTTCTTCCTCAACCCGAGCGAAAAACTCGCGAACGCAAGATTTCCCAGAAAACGTCAGATTCCATTTGGACAGTGCTTCCCCTTTAGGAGGTATAAAAGAATACCCCGGAGTGGGTTGGGAAACGTCGGGAATTCTATGCAGTGGGGAATCTTCATAAGCAGCCTCATGATCCAAAAGACGTGGAGAACGCAGGAAAGGGTTGGAGGAGGGGCGACGAGGAGTCTCGCGTATCGGAGATTCGAACCTATTTTCTTCATCCATTATAATAAAATATACCACAACTACGGATTAACAAACTAAGAGACCTAGGAGGACTTACCTTAAAGTTCCCTGACAACTACGGGATTAAACTACTGGAGGTATTACCCTCTACTAACAAATAAAATAAGGTTTAGAATAATTGCATGGAAGGAATGAAACGCAACAAAAAATAACGGCAATAATAAAAACACAGAGTTGCAAAAAAAGACAATGAAAATAAATGATAGTTGGCAACGACAAGGGAATGAGAGGGTTCACTGCGATGCCGGGCAATGAACCCAATCAAGCAGCCACGACAGGAACGCAAACTGGAACAAAATATCTAATAAAACTAGTACATTGACCCGAAGAGGGTCACCATCTTCCCAGCAAAGATTAAATAAGAATAGAACTATTCGTTCGGGCACCAAATTTGTAGCGAAAATAAAAAAAGAATAGCCACAAGAAAATATTTAATTAAGCTGATAATAGACCACTGGACCAAAAAAATAAATAAAAGAAAGACAAAACTGGAAACTACTTACTTAATTCAATTAAAATTAAAGTAGGTGACAATCACACCTTAACTCTTCCGTGCATAAAAATAAACGTCGCAAAATGAGGGACTAAATAGTTGCACTGTCATAGTTCAAAATTAACTCACAAATATACCGTTATACGTTTGTACATTAAAATGTACAACACAATACAAGGGTTGAAATCTTTATAGAAGATGTAGTGTTTTAATTAGAATAAACGAAAATTACAAATTAAACTAAAAATAGATTCGAGCTCAGGCCTTACGAAGCGTAAGCCATCTAAGGCTAAGGATCCTTCTCCCCAGAGTGCAAATTGACGATATAAAAATAACTAAGCCAACCGAAACCAAAATGCGGACGAATTGCGCCTTTTGAATTTAGAAAAAGATTAATGCGTGAGCAGGTCTAGCACAGGATAGTTCTTATACTTAAACCTGGTTGTGGATAATAAATACCAATATTCAATATCGACGTCACTAGCTAAAATATTACAACCTCATATAATGTAATATGTAAAAAATAACACACGCGACGATAACACGACGAGCGAAAGAAAGCTATAGCTGCGCGCTTACATTCGTATGTCCGGAATACCTTGAAACCGAAGACAGTTCAGGAAATAAAAATTTAAACGCTGAACGTACGCCGTACGCTGCTAACGAGGGTTCTTAGAAACCTCCTCGAGCTGAAGGTGGTAATAGGCATGGAACGATTTGACAATTAAAGTCTAGCCAGAAGGCTAAGGCTGGGCACAGAAGTGCCCAGTGGGGTGGAGCTGGAAAGACAAACCACAAATAAGCCAATGGTAAAAATCCGAATTAGCGGACGTATAGAATTTTATCGGAAGCCAAACTTACCCGCAACAGTTGGTAATGCGACTTAATACGGAAGGTCGAACTGGTGAAAAATGTGAATTTTACTATTTGAAGAAATAACTGAACCACACATATTCATCACAGGGTTCTCCACTTTGTGTATTTGTAGCAGAAAACACCAACACTGAACCTTCCAAGAACTTTTACACGTTAATCCAAACGAATTATGCACAAAAAAATGTCCCTTGTTTTGATATTCTCTTTTTACGTCAAAAATCTGTGTTCTAGAAAAAAAAAAGAAAAAAACAAATCGACGGATATTCCACCGAAATAGCCAACCAACCAAATACTAAGAAGTAATTACGGCGACATCTATACAAGATACAAGAGAACCATGACGTTAGGACGACAACTGTGGCTAAAAAAAAACATCTAACAGCTCTCCTACGAGAACACAGCCCAGCAATAAGTTGAGCTTGAACCCGATAGATGGCATTTTCATTAAAAAAAATACAATCATTTGATACAGAGAAAACATACGAAGGAAAACTTAACTGAGATCATGCGCGTGAAATTATTTTATTATAGCAAAAAATTTACTAAAACTGCAGTCTTACGCTGCACTAGTTAGGTACCTACGTTTGTTTTAAAACCCACAGTTCATTAAAGTAAGGGGTAGCCTGACGAGGTAGTTGGCAGGCCCAAGCTTTCCTAGTGAAGGATATAGGTAATTGTCACCCTGCTGTGGTGCTTTAGCTGAAAGCATTATTTCGACGACTTCTTTCAAAGGCGGTATTTGGTTTCACACAGCCTTTAACACTCAAACTTGGTTTTTAAAGTAGTAACGTGTTGACCCAAAGCTATACAAATTGTCAAAAAATATTTTTTCATCACACTTGCTCGTAAAGTGTGTTATTGCACGCGTGCGTATAAAGCAGTTACAGTCGATTTACCTCCCGCGGGAGTTATGGAATTTTATAACTCCCGTGGGAGTTATGAGTTTGTGTGTGATCTGATTGGTTTAAAAAAATCTAGTTGGCCGCGCGCCGCAAGAATACTGCTCTGTGATTGGTTGAAGTCTACTGGAGGTGAAGTTGTCAAGTTCGGCAATTTTTGATTGGTGTGGTTGTATGAAACATTGGATTTGGGTTGATTGGATTTTTCTGCCTTTTGTAGTTATTTATTTCCTCGCAAATGTGATGAAAAACATTGGTTGTATCACGGGAGGTAAGGGTTATTACAAACTCAAGTCAATAAAAGCCCTCCGCCTTCGGCGTCGGGCTTCTATTTCTTTCGTTAGTAATAACCCGCTTACCTCCCTAAATGCACAATGTACTATTACATGTTTGTAAGGGGTGCTCCCATACATAGCTGTATGGGAGGGGGAACTCCTAGCTACCCGTTATCTCCTCTCCACCCCCATCCCCCAGAACTTTTAGTATGTTGCAGTGGCGGCGCGTTAAAAATATTGTTAGGAAAGCCGGAAATAATTTGACTTTCTTATTCTTCATTAGCTGTAGTAAAAGAACTGGATTGACTGAAAATTAGGCAAGCCGGTGGGAATCGAGTTGTATGGACGCCCCGCCACTGGTATGTTGTTAAGTACATCTTTATCTACAACTATGCCAAAATTTGCTTACACACGAATTATTTCCGCCAATTGGCAGTTAGTGGTCTTCGTTACTCGCGAGTAACGAAGACCCGGACTATATAGTGCTCAACTAATAGTTATTTGTTATGCTAGGCTGCAAAGTTGTTGTTTGCCGTGAGTGTTTGTATTGAGAGTCGAGCTAGCGATGGATTGTAAGATTGAACCAAAGATTCAAAAGTACAATCCTGAGCGTAGCGAGGCTCTCAAGGCACGAGACGCCGAACAACTTTTCTGCCGAGCGCAACACACAACTTTTCACCTCACCACAGCGAGGAAATACTTTCATGTATAATTCAAGTCGTATGTAAAATAATATGTACTCATGTTCAATAAAGGGTTGTTTATATTTCATCCGTTACAAAGTATTTCGTGGATTATTAACATTTAAATGCACCAAAGAGCCTCTATTCCTACATTAAACGCGTCATATTATTGTTGACTATACTCACGTCTAACGGCTAAAACAATAGTACATTACTGCAGAGACCAGTAAGTAAGCCATCCTGGACGAGTATGAGTTAGCCGGCCGAGCCGCAGGCGAGGTCCGGCTATAATACGAGGCCAGGATGGCACTTACGGTCGAAGCTTGTATAGTGCTTTTCTCAAAAATAAAACAAATTGTATGAACAACGGTTAATAGTACCTGCATTCTGACCAACTTGTACTTTCATGTTCCGCTTTCCACTTGATGAACTTTTTATAAATGGTCAAACACCACCTTAGACGTGGGTGGAACTGGTGGAAGTAATTTTTTTTCAGTACCTAGTGCGATCTGTGTATGTATCGCAATCTGATTCATCTAAACTCATTTTTAGCAATTATACTTCTGTATATATTAATTAAATCAATGAAGTCAATCCCGTCAAAATACAATGGCAACTTTTTTTAGCTAGATGTTGTGTTAAGACACTGATATTATGCCACAACCCCAATAGAATAGATTTATAAAATCGTATTTAATTAATCGTAAATAAAATCGTATTTATTTTATGTTTACTATTAGTATTTAATTTCATTTCATTTTCATCTATTCATGTTAATTTCTAAATTAGTCTCGAAATAGTTAAAAACATGATTGAACTGTATTTCCCGCCAATACACATCGTGCAATACGGACACGTCAACCTCCATGGTACCTAAATTTTTTTTTAATGTCAATTGCTGCCAACTTTTGTCTTCTAGTTCTAAATTCAAATATTATGATATGTAATGGGATTTACATACTTACTTCCTGGACAGTAGGTGTGATTTCCTGGACACTTCTGGTAACTATCCAGGATGAGTCACTTTCGGATACTATCTTCACAGATGTTATGAGAACATTTCATACTATTTTTGAGAAAATATATTTCACTCTTTCCAAACTTATCTAACAGGGCTTAAAAGCTTGTAAATATGATATAGGAAGTATATAAACCGCAAAGAGGATAAAAGTTACAAATATTTAGTTATTATTATTAACACGAAAAAAAGTAACATTACAGGAAATATCCTAAGTCATTACATTTTTTAAGGCGAGGTTCTTGTACCGCGCAATGCTAAATTTCACCCCCGCACCCCGCATCGTGTGCGACAGAGACAACACTTTGTCCGAGCGCTCCGTCCTATACAAGGACGGAGGTCACATGCCGGTGCGTCTACCACAGTGTAGTAATTACAGTAGCGCAACTAGTGCAAGTCGTCACGTCACAGAAAATAGTGCGCGAATTTAGTTAGTTACATACATTGAATTCAAGTCCAATCAATCAAATACATACGTGTATGTTTGTAGTACATAATACATATTTATATTGTATTAACATTTGATAAAATTTAACGTAATTGCAAAAGGAGTTATTTTAATTTACATGTTTAGTTTAATTTGTTTAGGTATGTATAAGGCCAAGAATGGAGTGTATATCTACATTTCTAAAGGGTCGGTAATGCGCACGTGACACCCTGGAGTTGCAAGCGTCTATAATCTGCGGTGACTACTTACTATCAGGCGGGCCGTACGCTTGTTTGCCACTAACATGGTATAAATATGTTATTTATATTTTTTTTACATGTGTACCTACTTGACATTTTGAAAGTGCTTATTTATATGCCTATTTGAAAGAAATAAATGACTTTGAACTTAGAGCTTTTAAAAAATGCATATTTTTTATACCACGTCGGTGGCAAACAAGTTTGCGGCCCGCCTGATGGTAAGCGGTCACTGCATCCTATGGACGTTTGCAACCCCAGGGGCGTCACATGCGCGTTGCCGACCCTTTTAAATATTTATACACTCCTTTCTTGAAGACCCCCATATTGTACCTACCTAGTACCTTTCTTGACAAACATAACGAAGAGAACAAATCGCCAAACGTGAACTTTTCGTCGTTGAAGAGTTCTGTTCTGATCATCATCAGCAGTTCCACTTCATCAAATGTCACATTTTTGAATGAAAATGCTTGATTTGTAGATAAAAATACAAAAATCACTATGTGTTTGCCTTTAAGATTTGAGGAGTTCCCTCGATTCCTCAGATCCATGAGAACTGCGTTTTAACAAAAACGGGACCAACTTGTTTACTTACAATCTAAAAAAGAATTTTCAAAATCGGTTCGAAGATGCCCGAGTTCTGGAGTAACAAACATTTAAAAAAAACAACGGGTTGCACTCCGGGAGTGCCGGCAGAAGTGAAAACTCAATGACATTTAGGTATCCCTGAATTAGTCAAAATCGAGTATGCTGATTTTTGGAAAAGAAATATTTTTTTTACTTAAAATAAAATAAATATGAAATTTTAAATCCTCGTTCGTTCGTTTGAAGTTTTCGTTTTTATTCACTTAAAATTCAAAATATATATAAAATTTGGTATTCTTATCCCCGAATCAGTCGAAATCGAGTATAATGACGAATTTTCGTAAAATATATTCATACTCATATTCATATTCATATTCGAATAATCCATCTACATTATATACATTTGTCCCGAGTATCATTGTGTCCACAATACTTTACAATGACCAGCCAAGTTGACCCGTCCCAACATCGTAACCACGACACTAGGAGAAGTCCCCTCCTAACATCGCAATCATGATATTAGGAGGGGTCGACCTAGCTGGTCTGCCGATCTGTCGCGAGTAAACATTTTTCCCCATTACAAAAAGTGCTCAGCACCGCTAAAGAAGTTTTCACTTCAAAAACATACAAACCTCCCCTTTTGAAATCTTGAAGTCGGTAAAATAAAAAACATACGACCGAATCCGAATTGAGTACCTCTTTTGAAATCTTGAAGTCTGTTAAAAATATGGCCTTGAATGACGTCACTGCTATATGACATCTCTTTCATTCTAATATAAGATGGATCTAATGAAAGAGATGCAATCAACAGTGACGTCATTCAAGGCCATATTTCCATATTTTCTAGCTTCAAACGAATGTTCGGCACGCAATCTCCAAGATGTATCTAAACTTCTTGGTACCCAATACCAAATATTTTTGAAGTGAAAACTTCTTTAGCAGCGCTGAGCACTTTTTGTGATGAGGATAAATTGTTAAACTCGCGACAGATCGACAGACCAGCTGAGTTGACCCCTCCTAGTGTCGTGGTTACCATGTTGGGAGGGGTCAACTTGGCTGGTCATTGTAAAGTATTGTGGCCACAATGATACTCGGGACATATATGTATGTATTTAGATGGATTATTCGATTATTGCGAATATGAATATCTTTGTTATTTACGTTTTTTATCATGTCATTAAGTTTTTACTTCTGCCGGCACTCCCGGAGTGCAACCCGTTGTTTTTTTTTAAATCAGTCAAATACTGTTCTGTGATTCAAATTAAAATGAGGTCAAATTAAAATGTTTTGTAAATCATAAATATGTATACACGCTTACAAGTCTAAATATGATACACTTTTCGAGCATGAGAAGTGAAAAATACTTTTAGTAGGTAGTGCTTGTACTGTTTTACTCGATACTGTGGGACTGTACGATGTGCCGTGTATAGGTACCTACTGTTTGTGTTTGATGTATTAAATAGAGGAATGTAGATTTTCTAGATAGTAACCTTTTCTGTTTATTCAATCTCCAGACCCTCAGAGACGATATCTTATTTTTATTTCGGTTGCAAACCATATTTTTTTCGCTCGTGGCGCTGAAAAAAAATTGCGTACGTCCGACCTCCAATGCGCTCCGCGCGGGACTGACGCGGTGGAGCAAGCGCGGAGCGGGCGTGAATGTACCATAAATTTCGTTGTTATTGGGTGAAAAAATACAAAAATAAGTATATTAAAAATTTTAGTCCCGAGTGTCCTCACACCATCAAAGACGTTTATTTTGGTGTAATTTCCAATTCATAAAGTTACGTAAGATTGAAATAAAATGAGTTTTAAGATCAAGAATAGAGGTATGTTTGGCATTTTTTTCTATCGAACAAAGTTTGTCCAATTACGTAACGGAGTCCCGACTGTACTAGTTGAAGGTCTCAAATATAACCCTATATATTTTTTTGATTTTTAATAAGTGGTGTTTCAAAATAAAACCGTATTTAGAATCACATATTTTACAATGAGCCCGCCTTAACTTGACTCAAATTAAGCGTTTAGTCTGGTAAGTTAAATACGGCGAAATTATAAATACCCATGCACAATTATTTACTTCACTTCTAGTAACAGATGATACATACTTTTGCAGCGAGAAAATCACAGTCCGGGGCTTTATTTAAAAATGTTTCGATGTAAGAGACCGTAATAAAATTGACTTTTTGGGCTTGTGGCCTACTGCTGTTCTTTTAAGAAATAATATCAGTTTTGGATAGGTATCAATGTGCACATTATTCTTTGTTTTAATTGTGGTTTTCCACATAGAGTTATATACTCCACATTGCGGACGGTTGCCTCGTTTGCGTTGCGACAACTCCATAAAGTAAGATAGCAGTACTGTTTCAGAGAAGCTGTTGGCGCTTTTTTGCTGTGTCCATTTGTTAAATGAATCATATGCCTTTAAATATTTCTCCCGCGATTTTTCCGGGAGTAAACTTAATTCCGCTTCCTTTACTGTTTTTTTAACTCCTCTGGAGTCAAAATGTTATCTTCAAGGCTTGTATCACTCATATTTTAATATTGAATCCAACACTGATATACAACCTCTCAAATGAGAATAGTTTGAAAACAAAAAAAAATGCGCAATTTTTTAAAGGTGCGTTCTGAAATGACTCGCGAGCCATTGTTTTTTGCCGGGGTCCGGGGTTAATTTGAAACTTTAATTTGTAATTTAAAACATTTTGTTTAGTAATTTATTGAATGTAAAATTAAGATACAAAATATTTTTAATACTTTTGATTGTTAGGTTTATTTGTGAGTTTCCGAACGCGTTCAATGTTTAGCGCTTTCTGGGGGTTCACCATGTCCACTGTGAAATTCGAATGTCAACCTATTTCTGGCACTCTCTATTTTTTCATAACGATTTGAGAGGGACAGAGCTAATAAAGTTTAAATAATATCGAATTTGTAACAGATAAGACTTCGAAGTGGGAAATTGCAGTTCGTGGCGCTCCATTGCACCAAATTAAAAAACTACTTTGACTCAGGGAGTGACCAAAAACTGTAAAACAAAAACTAAATGTAAATTCAAATTGGCCCCTATCAAGTCACCTTCACACAGACAAAAGGATTGGGGTAACCGCTGATAATTGGAAACATTGTATATTCAAAAGCGTCTGCTTTACAAGTTTGCTTTAGTAAGCTCACACTTTTTCTTGTTATCCCATGGAATAAAAAAGGTTAACTTACATTTGCTGTTGAGTGTAGAAGAATTGGAAACAAAGACACACACGGCACACTTGGAAGCAGACCTTTACAATTTTGTCAAAAATCTATTTCCTGGATCGCTCATAGAATTGATTGTAACAAAAACAAAATTTTATGCACAACAACAATACATTACTAGATATGGTAACTTTAATGGGTCTGAATTATCTAACAGGTATCGAATTATACTGGTCCTCAGATAAGTTTGTTTTTAACAACCCAGTGATTAGTCGTGTTATATGATTTTCGTAAATTTCGGTGGCAAATTTAGGTGAGTCAATCTTGGACGTCACCTACACTTCAGTTCTTCTTTCAGTTTTCTCAGCAATTAACAATAGACCACACGTATCGGAGATTTGGACGACTTAGTATATTGATCAAGATCATGTAGGAATGTGGCCAAATTAACACTATGGACCAGTGCAATGTCCATAGTCGACTTAGCAATATGGACAATATATGAAGGTGACCACTTGGCATAAAGCATAAAGAAATGTGTACAAAGTCGCCCTGATCCTTCCAGATCCCTCTTACTGCTATGGTTGTAAGCATAGAACAAAGATTACCATAGAAAGATGGCGACGTATAATAAATTCAAAAGGCTTTCTTCAAAGCCCAAACTTTTCGATTCCATTTATTAATTGTTCTACATACTTTAGCAAAATATCACATTAGAAGACTAAAAATTATTGGGATAGATCAACAAATTACGGGAAGTAATTATTGACTGACTGCACAAGTAAAACATAAGTGTGGAAAAGATTGTGGACGGAACACAGAACGTACAATAAGTGCAATAAGGAGTGTCTCCTCGTCATCTAAACAAATAAAAGATTGTTTTGTTTTTTATGTCGGTAGAGGACAGGCCATTCATTTTATCAAAGCAACCCCTGCGAATTTGTCTATACCTATTTAGGATCTTTAATTGAGTACAAAAATGAAATGTAAAATATCAGTAGGTATTAGCCGTAATATTAAAAAAAAAAACCGGCCGAGTGCGAGTCGGACTCGCGCACCAAGGGTTCCGTACCATTGTCTATAAAAACGGCAAAAAACCCACGTTTGTTGTATATTCTGTTTTTAGTATGTATTTGTTGTTATAGCGGCAGTCTAACTATCACGGTTCATGAGATACAGCCTGGTGACAGACGGACAGACATGCGGGCGGACAGCGGAGTCCTTTGGGTACGGAACCCTAAAAATTAGCTCATCATAAGTACCTAGTAGTAGCGTCACAAGTAGAAGCGAAATCACTCAATTTATTCACTGAAATCGTTAAAATAAAAACGAATTAATGCGAATACCTGCTTTATCTTAGCCACGATGAGACTCAATTTAGTAAATTGTAAAATTATGTTCATTATATTCAACTTTACCGATGAGAATGACAATGTCAACGTGCGTCAAATAATCGGGATATTGACATTTGACAACTGTCTATAGACTCGCCTCACCATACGTCCTTATTATATCTTGACCCTGAGATTCGTTATAAAAATCTGCATATTCGGAGGTCAGGCTTATACTGGTTCTTCTTAGACGATTTTTTTCGTACCTGAGCACTGAGCAGGTTTGTAAATTATCAACATCACTCTGTTCTGGTTTTCAATTCAACTTCCACCCCCGAATTCTTTAATTTGAGGGATGATTTAAGAAATAGAAAGTATCATATATATATCTATGTTAATTCAGGCTGAAAACTGCATGTATACCAAGTTTCACCACAATCTGTTCTGCCGTTTCTGCGTAATTGAGTAACAAACATCGAAAAATCCAAACATCCTAACTTTCGCAATCATAATATTAAGTGGGATATTTTTTACGATTTCATTACCAGAGGATATTACTTGCCAAATCTCATAGTTCTAGGTCAACGGGAAGTACCCTATGAATTACCAAATGTGGAAATGTACGTTTTTTACGGCATAAACGGTCATATCTTTTTTTTACGTTTACTTAGAAATTTGATTTTTTCACAGCTTCAAGCGTCCGCAAACTTGAGTATGTTTATGGTTTTAATTTCAACTCGATACCTTTAGGCGTTTCCGAGAAAAAGGGTCTTGACAGACAGACGGACAACAAAGTGATCTTATAAGGGTTCTTTTTTTTTCCTCTTGAGGTACGGAACCCTAAAAAAACATTCCGAAAAGGGGTAACTTTGCGATTTTTTTCTATCGAGTGTAATTCATCAGTACCTTACCATGAGTTTGCAATGTTTGCATTACCGTACTCGCTAGCGACTGCGTAAACCATTAAGTATGATGGACAAAAGTACAGCGCCTCTGGCGGTTACGCAATATAAATCGTTTACGCAGTCGCTACTCATGGTAAGGATACCTACTGGTCATGACATGACAACTGACTGCGATTTAGACTAGACAAGATCCTTATGTTATGTAACATACGAGTATATACGTTTTTTTAATTTAAGACATTCTATGTCACAGATGGTTTTAAAAAACTCGAAAGTGGTAAAAACCATGTCTAATCCTGTACTTTATTTCTATATAAAATCATAACTTGCATTACTATGAGAGTCCGATCTTTTAACAAGCAGTGATTAATTTTATTCTTAGCGACCTTTAGAGGCAAATTATTTCCGGTTTCCCTGAGAATGTTTTTGACCCGCCGCCACTGTAGCAGATACACCATGTTTGTATTTTTTGAGCATATTGGAGATATGCTTTAAATATGTTATTTAGAAAGGATGGACATGTGATGTGTACGACAACGAATATATGTCAGATTAGATATTGTAGATGTAGAGAAAATATCATTACGCAAGCATTGCCGATGGCAGATGCGAGGAGGCAGCGCGCACACATACCTGGAGCAAGGCCGCGAGGAGCAATGACCCTACGGTCGCCTCCACTTCTACTCGTAATTGCTTATAAAAAGAACACTTAATTAATAACGTGTTCATGGAGCGCTCGGAGAATTTGCATAAAATGAAACAAAAAACTAATTTCAATGTTATCACAAACAATTATTCGGAAATACCGTTAAGGCATCACAATATATACAATATACAATATACAATTATTTATTGATAAAAATATTATTTTTACATGTCATTTGATTATTAGGTACTATTATTTGGCATGTTACAATTATAATGCACAATTTGGGTCACCGCACACCTCGACAAATTCGATCTGTTAGGCATTTGGTTCGAACACACTTAAGTGGATAAGTTTATTAGTATCTACCTATGTCTTGTCGCAATAAACTGTTATTTTTTTATTTTTAAAAGCACGAAGCTTAAATAATGAATTACCTTAATATTGATGGTTTCTTTTATACAATGAAAATTAACAATAGACATAACGCAAAGTAGTCGTTTGATGCGAGTGCTTACATTGAAAGCCGAGCTAGCGAATGAGCGTGAGATTCAAAAGTACCTACAATCCTTAGCGTGCCAAGGCTTTCATAATCTGAGAAAATTAATAAAATCAGGGGAAATAATTCCGATAGTTTTGAAAATTGGTACAGTTATACCTTGCGGTATCCAGATGAGTGCTGAGGGTGTAGGGGGGGACGAAAGGTACCTTTTTTTAGTATTTCGAAAAAAGCTCGTAAACTGTAGCCCATAGCAAAAAATGTTCTTAGATATAAGTATTCTACATAAAATTATGCACAAAAAAGGTTCTACACACTTTTTCTCTAGGATTAATATTTAATGAGATTTTGAAGGCGGAAAATAAAATTTTATGATAATAAGTGGCTTCTAATTCCTTTGTTTTTCAATATTTCTAAAAACAAAAAATACTACATTTATGCACTCGACGAGCTCTACTCAACGATACCCCACTTGATGGGGTAGGCCAAAATTTATTTTTCGCACCCCCCTTTAGTTGTATGGGAAACCCTTATAAACGAATGTATTAAACGTCCGTGCTAGCTGGACTCGGATATTTTAACATACCTGTTTATTTTATGTCAATAGCTGGAAAATGGTTCGGAAACAACTCGTCCTTGTGTGCCTGATGTGCTGGGCTGCGCGTGCGGCGGCCAGCAGTGACGACAGATTCATTAAAAAATATGCGATGATGAAGGTAAATACCGCCTAGGGTTAGGTGATTTTGGTCAATTTCCTATCTGAATTATAAGATAAGTAACATCGGCAACACATTTAACTGATCATTCGTGCTATTTATCCGTATTGTAGTTCACAGTCCCGAATGGTTAGTTTACTGTGTTGGCGTGCGTAGGTACTATTTAGACTGCAACAATAACTTGCCATTTTGCATGTTTATCATATGTTTTAATGGCTAGCATTTTTTTTCTTTTTTTTTTTGATACTTCGATACTTGACGCATGTTGAAACAGTCACCTTAATACATATAATTTATGTTATAGTGGTAATTTTCTAATATGTCCGTAATATACTTGAATCTTATCATTTAGAACGGAAGGTAGCTATTTGTGCGGCTAATCTTTTTTCATACTTCCTTTCGTTTTGAAGTGCTAACGATAAGCGTTTTATGGCTTTTCGGACATATTAGATAATTAGAATTACTACTATACACGGTATGTTTCTTTATGTCCGTTACTTTCAATGTAACGTTGCGTAAAACTATAAATATTTAACTTGTTTTAATTTTTCACACAAATAAAAACCGGCCGAGTGCGTGTCGGATCACGCACAACGAAAGCTTCCGTACCAACACCTAGCAGTCCACTTTTAAAAACACTATATCTTAACAGGAAAGTCACGGCACTTACGTTCTTTTGTTTGGGCAAGACAGTTTTTCGGTGATAACTCAAAAAACCCTTAATCCCATCTTGTTCAAACCAAAAGTCGTTAAAAGTATTTATACGTATAGTACGCCACCTCATTTTTTTTCAGAATTTTAATCTTTATAGTTTGGAAATTTGAGGTTGGGAGACATTTTGTACGACTTTGGCAGCTAATATCTGTAATGTAATGGAAAACTTTTCTAGTAACCTCTATGTTAGTTTTAAATGCCTATCCAAAAATACCCCTCATAGGTATCTACTTACATCGAAAAAAAAACATCCCCCGGTTACATGTATGGGGTGCCCCGTCCCCCCTAAAATATATTTATATTTGTAATTTCACATCACTTTTATGTAGCGGTTTATAGAATACATTTTCTCACCAAATTTTATAATTGTAGTACTTATAGTCTCCGAGTAAATCGGCTGTGGCATACGGACAGACAGACAGACATGATTTTAGCTATTCTGGCTACGGAACCCTAATAAAACACCTATTGTGATTTAAACGATATTCTTATACAAATACAATACATTATCATTGGGAAACAGGACTTAATCGCGTACACCTATAGATAATAATGTGTGAAAATCGTGTAAGTTCTAATCGATATAAATGCAATACACTTGGAAAGATTAAGGAGTTTTTTTTATTTCGATATGATTGACTATATTGTTTGTATTTTTTTTTAGATTTATGAAAGTTGTTTTGGCTCAGAGGTAGTAAAACAAATTCGGCAAGAAATGAAGGACGCATATGCAAAATGTTCGGCACCGCCATCTTTCGACACGCAGCCGAACTTGCACCTCCCGCAGTCTGTGCTCCTAGGGAAACTGCCGCCCGGCTTCGCGATGGACCCGAGCTCGCAAACCATCACCAAGCCGACAGATGGCGCACTACACAACCAAGATAATGACTTCCCTAATCAAGATACGCAATCACTTAAAGCGTCGCTTGGAGGGGTCCTTGCATTTAGACCTCATGGAGTAAGTACAAAAAATTATATCATATCATAATAAAAAAGATGCGTGGCTTTCCCTACCATGCCTCCTGTGAGGATTGAACTCACGACCCCTGGTTTACGAGACCAGTGCTCTACCACTGAGCTAAAGAGGCGATGGCGTCCAAAGTTCAAATATTAAAAGACAAAAATAGCTCGTCATGTATAACCTATATTTAAAGTATTATCTAACAGATGCGGACGCTGTTTTCACCAACTGGTATTCTCGTGGATTTACTTAGTCCTTACTGTAATTCGTACAGTCAAGGGCAAAAATATATATACATTTTTGGACCCTATTTCAACGGAATAAGGTGAAAAAATGTATACATATTTGTGACCTTGACTGTACAAACAACTCAGCGGATCAGTAGCTTGTAGCTTCTTTTACCGAAACTGAACAATTTACACAAGTATACTCTGAATGGGTCGTATGGGTGTTTCTCTACTAATTGGAAACTGGCCCATACAGGACTGTCCCAGGCATATTTTTTTGGAAAATTTTAAGTAAATGTTAATAAATTGAAAGATATTTATACCTAATGATCTCATTAAGTGACTTTCAAACAGGCTAAGTAACTATTATCCGTAGTGACTAGTGACCGTAGTAAAGCTTTACTCAATGAAAATAATTTTACATATTTATGATTTACAATACATTTTAGTTTGACCAATCAAAATACTTCACCAAATTAAATTTACCAATCACAATACACAATTCTTTATAATAATCTGAGAAAATTAATAAAATCAGGGGAAATAATTCCGATAGTTTTGAAAATTGGTACAGTTGGCTTACGGTATCCAGATAAACATATTACAAATCCCCGAGGGTGGGGGTTGTGCTGGGGGGATGAAAGGTACCTTTTTTAGTATTTCGTAAAAAACTCGCCCATAGCAAAAAATGTCCTTAGACATAAGTATTCTACATAAAATTATCTACAAAAAAGGTTCTGTACACTTTTTCTCAAGGATTACTATTTAATGAGATTTTAAAGGGGGAATGTTAAGTTTTATGATAATGTAAGTGGCCTCCCATTCCTTTGTTTTGCAATATTTCTAAAAACAAAAAATACATATTTACGGTCAACCAATTTCATTTCTGGGCCACTTCGTACCTTGTCACAGTGAAAATCTATGTGAAAGCCGCTAGAAATCTTATACTGATGGCACTGTGACAAGGTACGAAATGGCTCAGAAATCAAATTGGTTGACTGTATGCACTCGACAAGCTCTACTCAACGATACCCCACTCGATGGGCTAGGCCTATTTTTTTTTCGCGCCCGCTTTAGCTGTATGGGACCTCCCTTATAAAACATGCAAAAATATTTTTGGACAATTTGTATACCTTTGGGTCAAAACGATGCGTAAACTGTGAAAATTTTAAGACTATTGCTCCAACCGTTGCCTTTCAAGAGGGGCTCTATGGGATAATTCTTTTTTTTTTATTCATACTCCCCTTTAGCTGTAATGGGGCCACCCTTAAAACGGATAGAGCTATAGTCTTCAAATTTTCACAGTTCAAGCATTATATTGACCCAAAGTTATACAAATTACCCAAAAATATTTTGATAGGTTTATAAGGGATGACACCCCCAGCACAACCCCCACCCTCGGGGATGTTTAGTATGATTATCTGGATACCGTAAGGTATAACTGTACCAATTTTCAAAAATATCGGAATTATTTCCGCTGATTGCCCGTCTTCGGCGTAATTTTCTCAGATTATAAAAAAAATCTCAAAACTAAGTTTTTTTAGTCGCTATTCGAGCAACACTTATTACACATCTCGTAGTAATGCGTGGTAGCTTATTTTTTTAAGACCCTTGTTAGTAGCACCAAAACCGTAAGGTTCTAATATGAATGACAAGTTCTGTACCTGTGATAGTCCTGAACAGAAATTGAAGTTAAAGATTTGACTTGGCTAGATTTTACACACTACTGCGTTATATATTTGTGCCCTTCGTCGTTTGCAGTAGCCTGATATCTTATCTTATATCTTTAAACGAGCAATTCTTGTATATATATTTATTTATTTCGAGGATCTCGGAACCGGCTCTAACGATTTTGATGAAATTTGCTATGTGGGGGTTTTCGGGGACGAACAATCGATCTAGCTAGGTCTCATGCACGGGAAAACGCCGAGCAAAGCTCGGTCGCCCAGATATTGTGACATTATTAATACATTATACTTACCAAGGGCGGTAAAACAAAGAATATCTCAGATCGCAGGTATTTGGCGCTCGAGCCGAAGGCAAGGGTGATAAATATGCGATCTGAGGCTTCCTTTATTACCGCCCGTGGTAAGTACAAAGTTTTGTCACTCCTTGGCCAGGAAGTGGGATTTTCCGAACGCAGAGCGTCCGGTAATTGCCACTTTATGACCAGGTGTGACATTATAAATTGATGTGATTTTCAGCCGC
This sequence comes from Cenopis cana, assembly GCA_951800055.1. NCBI lineage: Eukaryota > Metazoa > Arthropoda > Insecta > Lepidoptera > Tortricidae > Cenopis > Cenopis cana. The sequence continues at coordinate 18,888,420 of OX637471.1, read as the reverse complement.
AGTTCCCTCAACAGCAGCCGGCGGCGGGGGCCACGCCCCCGTACATGATGCCCGGCAGCCCGCAGTTCCGCCCTTTCAGTCCGGCCACACCGTTCTACCAGTACCCGTATGGTGCCCCCGGTCTCTTCTATCCACCGGGGATGCCAGCATACAATCCTTACGGTTACCAACAACAATATCCGCAAGGGTATTATCAACAGCCACCAGGCTTCTTTGGATCGAACAGAATGTCGGTACGTGTATTTTGAATCTTCTAGAATGCAGAATTAAATCGCTTTTTGTTTATGTTCGCCTATTTTTGTCACTGTATTATATATTTTCGATGTCGACTGTAAGGGACCTTAGAGGATTTAATAAATGGTGTGTTCAGCGCGAGTTGGACATCCGCGACCGCCTGGAGCTGATCTCCCGCGCCGGGTCCGCGGGCGCAGGCGCAAGCGCGGGCGCAGGACGCGCGCGCAACATCACGTGCGTGATGCAGGAGCTGGGCTACATAGACCACAACCTTGAGCCCAACTACGAGCAGATCACGCAGCGCATCGCCAACCTGCCCGTCTCCAGTGAGCTCAAGGGCGACATACAGGACGGCTTGCAGTTCTGTCAGAAGTTCTCGGTACGTCATTTTGTTTTTACTAAGTAATTATTCAATTACTGAAATTTCACTTACATCAATCAATTAACTTTGATTAACCCTTTGTAATAGTAAAAAAAACTGTATTATATATTATACACTGATTTAGTAGCCAAAATACATCCTCATGATTTTCTCAAGCCAACAAGCTTTATGAAAAATTTGAAAATAAAGCAACAATTGATATGTTTCAAGCAATGCGTGCCGGACGCGAAGCGGGACGTCGCGCCGCTGTCCCAGGAACTGATCAAGCCGATGTTCTTCTTCCGCTGCTACAAGGTAATAAACCGCTCCCCTCCTCCTTCTTACGCATGGTGTCTGGTTGCTAACTGATAAACCAAATTACGTTTCCAGCACAAAAAGTTGGAGGCGTGCATCATGAAGGACATTCGGGAACGTTTCACCAGCGAGGATGAATTAGACACCGACACTGATTTTAGGTTAGTACCACCTAGGCCACCGATACTAATACGGCAATGCCATATAAGTAAAGCAATAAGTATAATATCACTATCCCCGGACATCATCACATCACTGGGGCTGCATAATTGAATGGGAATAGATTATTAAGAAGGGTTAGGATCAGAAACTGGACGTAGGAACCATCGGTATCGGATCAGATGCTATTTTGAAAGGTGGGGAAGAGGGTACTCGAACCTGTGTAAACAAACTGTGTCGCATCATATTTTAGGATGACGATTTTTTCCACTTTTTGATGGCGCATAATGTGACTGATAGTGATATGTCGACCGCTTTTAAACTGAGATCGCGCGAAAGTGTAGCGGGCGGCGATGCCCTGCCACCCGCTACCCATCTGCTACCCTTTGACGTCTCCCCTCTCACCTCAGTACCGTCACCCGTCGTTAGGCTAGGGCTCATTAAAACGGTCGTAGTTGCTATGGCGCCCTAAAGGATTGTTGGTGTCGCAGGTCCCTGTCGCGCTCGGCGCGCGCAGCCCGCGCGCGCGACGACCCGCTGCCGGACCCGCGGTTCGACGCGCTCGACGAGATGGCGGTCTACCTCTACGACTACCTCAGCGGCGGGAACGGTTTCGACTTTGATCTATATATGTAACGCTGATCTTGACGTATATACATACTGCGATCATTTTCCACCCTTTCATGATTATGAAAAAAAACGTTGATGGCATATGACGTGTCTCATTGTACGAGTGACAGCATTTGAAAAACTATTCTGATACTTGTAATACGTGTGGCATCTTAATCTTCTGTATCTATTTTATACACATGTACGTATTTATATTTCTTCTACGCAACTGAATATTAAGGCGATATATCGATTGAAAGAGACGCCCTTATGTTTTTCGCTCATGACAAAACGGGATGCAACACTCTCCGAGAATGGCTTTTATTAGACAAATCTCGTTAAATATCTGACTGTGTGCAGGTTTATTAATTAACTTAATCGTGTCTTTTAATAATGCGTTGTTTTAGTAGGCTGAGTAAAAAAAAGGAAAATATAGACTCAACTTAGGATTTTTTTTCTATCGAGAAAATTTTAAGCAATCATGTTTCGGCTATTGTCAGTACCACAATCATATAGTCAAGAATCATATATATCTGAAAATCAGCCCCTACTGTTTGCTAGTCTGGGCAGGACAGCGTTTCAACGTTTCTAAATTTCTCGTTGTAGCGCCTTAAAATGTCTAAAGCAACACGAGTCTTTTTCAAGTACTTACCTATACGCCATAGCTACATGATTTGAAATTATTTGATGTTACAAAAATCTCGCCTCTTACAAATAAGTAAATCAATACTCAACAGTGTAAGTGTTTTTGTAGTGTTTTGTACTGTTCAGTAGTTTCTTAATATTTTATATACGAATCAGGCTTTATGTACAATTAGTTTACTGTAATTTAAAAGGCTTAAGTTAAATATGTACGTACATTAATTTTCAAACTACATTGAGTGATTTTGAATTTTGGGATAAATAAATAAAATGTTTGCTGCATGTTTCATATTCATTCATTATGTAAGTACATATATAAACACGCAGCAAACTGTTTTCGTTCACTAAGCTTGAGATGATTTTGCTTTGTGGATGATACTTTTGTAGGTTTATATTATATGTGTAGTTTAGTTTAATGGTTCGTATTATAATTAGTTACGGGAGATCAATGGATCGTCCTTTTGAGATTATCTTTTACTGCATTTATAGCTCTAATTTCCTAATTAAGTTATGAAATAAAATTGTGCCTTAAGATTAATTGAAACATTTAATGATGTCGGAAATAAAGTTCAAAATAATGTACTTATGAGGTTTTATTTTATTTGATTGGTAATTATTGAAAATAGGCATGAACTCAAAAATCATTGAACATACTGAAATCATCTTTTGGCAATTTGAATGCTATGAAGAATGACAGCCAGAAATATTTTCCAAACACATCGATAGAGCTAGGGTGTCTCGTGACATCAACACAAGAAATGACGAATTATGAATATTTATGATCCACATTTTTTTCGTCCATCCACTTACCGCATAACTGACAAGCAAATTATTGTTATAAATATTGAATGCGCCGAAAAGGCGGTCATGTCCAGCCAGGGCCAAGGCACGTGCGGAACACAAAGGGCTGCAAAAGGTGAGCGTCCATCAAATATCAAACACGTCACACGCAATCATTTTCTTGTCAAGTCTGCATTTTGCTGTCAGCGGAGTGCATGCCGCGAAAAATACGAGTACACATGTTAATAAATAAACAACGTTAATGGAACTTTACAAGACAGGAGCTCCTGTCCCGCCGGTGTACTTAGGCCACATATTATCTCATAATTCTTATACGACGTATATGTGGTTGTTATGTAAATGTAAATATTAAATACTCGTAATAGTAGTTTATGCAACTGGTACATAATGTCTAATTATGTACAGATGGGTTCTTTTTTGCACGGTTGCGGAAATGTCGAAATTAGAATTGGCAACCGATACCTGAATGTTATTTTAAAAAGTAAAGAGTCCCTATTCTGATTATCATGTCGTTCTAGCTCAAATTTCGTGCGACATATATATATATATATATATATATATATATATATATATACTAAATTAATTAATAGTTTAAAAACACTAGAAAAACACGCTTTGCGTGTTAATTGAAACTTGATCGTGTTCAAAGTCCATTACGTGACCTTTCTCACAAGTGCAAACACGACTATGATACGATATTCCATCATGGCATGCCAGTGCCTATCTATTGAAACCTAATCGTGGTCAAAGTTCGTTTCAAGACTTTTCTAACAAATCCAAACATAGCTATGATAGGATGTTCAATCATGAAGTTCCAGTTCATATCTTCCGGCTCCATCATCAGATCAGTTCGACAGTACCATATTATTGTATTGTCATCAGAACTACATACAGCTGCCAATTGATGCTACGATCCTTGGAAAATGGTTAAACTAGTTACCTTAGATTCCATTACATAGTTAGTTACATACAGGACGACCTATCAGACCTTGAAACCTAATCGTGGTCAAAGTTCATTGCAAGACTTTTCTAACAAATCCAAACACAGCTATGATACGATGTTCCATCATGAAGTTCCAGTTCATATCTTCCGGCTCCATCATCAGATCAGTTCGACAGTACCATAGTATTGTATTGTCATCAGAACTACATACAGCTGCCAATTTTCAGTGAATTTTCATGACGCTACGATGCTTGGAAGATGGTTAAATTTGTTACATTAGATTCCATTACATAGTTACATACACGTCGACCTAATAAAAGCGTGTTAAAAACATCGAGCTGACATTTCGCATCGACTGAATTTGAATTTTCAGTGATACTAGAATAAGGACATATCAACTTTGACATTAAAATTTTGACAGTTTTGTATGACGTTTAATATTATAACATTAAATAGGAAATTATAATGAAAATTAAATTACTACTGTAGCTTTAGCCACAGATAAGAAAATTGTCATTAATACATTGAATGTTGAAAAGAGAGTCATTTTCTACGGTTTCCGAACGCATATTAGAGGATTTATGATATATGTGTGTAGATAAATAAATTAATGGAATCGTCATATCGTGTGTCAAAAAATCTAAATATACGAGAATCAGTTACCTAGTTAGTAGGCATATTTATGTACACCCTGCACCGTAGATTTCAATATAGGTACCTACCTTAAACAACAAAGATTAAAAGTAACAACCGACATTAAATAATCTGTCTTCAAAAGCCGTCACTAATAATGTAACTGGCCAAGACGGACCCCCTGTACTGATCGTAACCGTTTCACATGATCGTTGGTCATTTACACTAAGTACTACTTATAGTGTCTATAGTTTCCTAGCAGTATCTGCGAACCAAGCCAGTTTTTTGTATTTGGTATTTATGTATAGTTCTTGCTACTCCAAAATTTTGATTGATGGTATTAATTTGAATGTGTTTTTAAAGCACATTTAAAAATTTCACACAACCTAAGTTATCACAATTTCGAGTCTTAATAGTCATATTCATCATGTACATAAAAAAAACACATCTGTTTGTGAAATCCGAAACCCTTTTGTGGTCTTCTCCACCCCGTGGACGATTCGGAGAAAGGTCCGCACATTTTTTTGCCAGATTGGTAAATAAAAAAACGAACTCGCTAAGCGTTTGTTCGGTAACAATTTTTGTACAAAACTTTCACCGACGCCAAAGCCCGTGTGACTTAATTTTTTCTTTGCGAAAAAAGTTACCTGCTCGAGAAAGAGGTACACCTTTTGCGGATAATGTGGAGCAAATTTTATACTTTTGTACAAATGTGCAGCTCGAATGACTTAATAAAATCATTTAAGATACCGTCAGCTGCAAAGATCTCTTGCCCATATTTCCGTTCATGTTGTAAACTCTGTGTTTATTACCAAGATATAATAATTACCTACAATCTCACAGTTAAAACGCATGGACAAATTCTTACACATTCAACATTAAATATAATATATCGGTGGTAATGTCTAAATTTGAATTATATAGCACACTCGACTTGGGTTATAAAACAATTAGGCATTAGACACTATTTAATCGATCGAAACTCTGAGGCGATGTTTTCCTTGTTATTTATCTTTTTCCACTAAATTACACTATTGCCGAGGCACGGAGAGTAAGTTGGATGGTCTACTTTTTCACTCCAGCGCACCGAATTCAGCGCCAATGGAACAATGTAGACAGACAATGCAGTGCTGGAATAAACGTTGATAAGTGAACACAATATTGTTGCTTTTGGGATATTGTTATTTTTGAACAGTTTTTGAACAGTTTTTAATTTAGTGGCTCTGTCAGGTGTGTAGACCTCGCAAGTGATATTTGTCCAGGTTTTCAATTAACGGCAAAAATCCATATTATTCAATTCAATAAAAATATTTTTATTTCGGATCCAATACATCCATATGTAGTTAGTAACATATAACTTAAGACTATGTTAATATATAACAGTAGGTACTTATAACTAGGATCTACTACACTACTAGAATCGGATTCATTTGAACACCATTCATTTTATTATCGAACCTATTACGTACTAACAAAACTTCACGAGAATCGGTTGAGAAATGCGACCTGTAAAGGAGAGCAGTAGCACATCCGCCAGACAGACATACGAAATGAAAATACGTAATAGTAGATTGTTATTATTGTTAACCAAGGGTTGAAAGTGAAGAATACGAGGAAACTAAAAAAATCCAAATATGCAAAACCATTGTCTGAATCCAGTCAAATCCTAATTGAAGCCATATTAAAAGCGTTTGTGTATGGACCAATTTGACGGCAATATTTAATCACTATAGATGTTGAGATCTAGGTCGATAAACATTGGCAAAACTGCATATGTGGGCTCTTAAAAGAACCCTTGAGCCCAACATGCATAACATAATACCTATTTAAACATTGGATCTCTTTTATACCAGCAATTGAGCAGGCTACTTACATATTACTACATTTCACAGCTTAAAAACTTTGTGTCCATCTCTATAGATGGAGAGCAAGCAACTTACGCAAAAAACCCTTTCAAAACAGTCTTGAAAAAAATTCATGAATGAGCCAACATATGCTATGCACAGATAAGCAGATGCATCGCATAATAAACACTCACATTTCTCAAATGTATTGTGTTCCATCATAAAAGAAATGTCCTGATAGGCGACAAGGCAGCTATAAGGGAAAATAATTACGAACCTGATTTTGCTATGCATCACGTTCAGCTGTACCATGTTCACTGCCTAGTTTGTCTCGGACACCTATGTGTCCCTTACTAGCAAGTATGTAAATGGGAGAGGGACGAATGCTATATGTCCGACATAAACGCGATCATCCTAGCTAGGCAGTTAACTTGCCGTGCAGTGCGATATGGATTATTATAGTGCTTGGTGCGTGTCATTCACGAAAGCGCGCCCCACCCCTAAAATGTCTTTTATTTATTTATTTATTTAATCTTTATTGCACAAAAGTAAAACTTATGGCACCTACAAAAGGCGCACTTATATGCCATAAGCATTCTTTTGTCACTATCTCACAAGCACATATGTGTCAAAATTACAAATAAGGACAAACTAATTTTAGCAGAGACAGTGTCCCTCAGCCTTCGGAGGGCAAACACAAATCTGTTTAGTCTAGTACAAATCTGTTTAATGTGACCTTTCCAGTGCAGATGGTTGTCTATGGTGAATCCAAGAAATTTAAGTGAGGCTACTTGATCTACGTGTAATTGTTGTATTGAACTGTAATCGGTATGTTATTTGAAATATAGGAGTTAATTTGCATAAATTTAGTTGATATGATATGATGCCTATGATACCGTAAAGTTCAAGCTTACTCAAAAGTTTAGAATGATTAACATAATATAACGCTTTCGTCATATCTAAGAAAAGCGACGCGCCTGGAACATTTTTATTGATGTTCTCCGTGATGTATTTTACGAACAAAAAACGTAACATAAGTATATAGTATTAACAGAGAACCTCCTTCAAAGTGGGATCATTCATACACGTGTATTCAAACAAACTTTGAAATAACCTATATTATTTTTCTCCCTCTATACTATAATTTCCACGCAAAGCTAATTCGTTTACAACTAGAAATTGTACTACCTATTATTGTCTAATACTAATACACGTGTCAGCGTTTCAGTGCTGCTGGTTGTTGATATTCTATATCATTTGTCCTGCCACATAGCCATGGCTTGCGGATGAGAATTGGACTTTCCATGTTTCGAAAAACCAGTTTTAGAATCAGTTGCATTCTTTCAGTTTCTGAAACCAGTAGGAGTGTAAGAAGTATGTTTGCTTCCATTAGGTAAAAATTGCTGACAAGGATATCAAAACGCAGCATCTTTCTGAACAGAATACTGCAACCATTTATACCGCTTGAACCAGTTCGCTACAAAGGCCATATATATATATATATATATATATATATATATATATATATATATATGGCCTTTGTGGCCTTTGTATGGCTTTTGGCCTTTTTGTTATTGTATATATATATATATATATATATATATAAGAAATAGCGAGGTTAGAATTGGAATCTCTCTTTTTTTTAAACATACCTTGTTTGTAGGTTAGGTACGAGTGATTGTTGTCATAAAAATAAGTGTCCATATGTGGTCCAAATCCAATGTTGTATTAGTTGTTGAATAAACAACTATGAACTCTTTAATATACCTATACCAAACGCTAGCGACAAGGCATATTAAAGTTACTTTTTGGGACTAAAAAGTCACGAAAGTGTTTATAAGTTATTCAAATTAAACCTTAGTTGCGATGCCTTAAGATTCAAAATTGTTCGCACCGTCGGACGCGCCCACGACCTCCTGCGAGCAGCTCCTGCGAGTGTGAACAATCGAGTAGATAATGCTCTCGAAAGTGTGAAATCCTGTCCGTTGGCGGCAAAAAGTTTCAAGTGGGACATCCACGTGCGGCCGCAGGTGGCCCGCGAGCTAATGAGCAGGCTCCCACGGGACGCGAACTATGAACCGACAGGCATTTCCTGAAGACCAAACTCACCATCAATCAACTTCGCTATTTCCTACTGACATTATTACAGCACCTACCTAAATATTCATATCCACGTTGTTTTAAACAGGTGCCATGGATAAGTAGACATTTATTAGATTTAAAAAAAAAAAAACAACGGGTTGCACTCCGGGGGTGCCGGCAGAAGTGAAAACCAATCACACATGTACATTCGCGCAAGCGCCCTGCGCCGCCTAACGAAACAGCAGGCGCAGGCATACATTTTCGCCGCGCGGTAGAAAGAGATGAGGATAAAATCATTTGTTTGTTAGTACTTATCTTATATCTTTAAACGAGCAATTCTTGTATATTTATTTATTTATATATTTATTTCGGGGATCTCGGAAACGGCTCTAACGATTTTGACGAAATTTGGTATGTGGGGGTTTTCGGGGGCGAGCAATCGATCTAGATAGGTCTCATGCCCGGCAAAACGCCGAGCAAAGCTCGGTCGCCCAGATATTTTGTATTAAAACACGTCATACGACCTGTACGACCCGTGTGTGTGTGTGGTCTATTAGGAGGGGTCAACTTAGCTGGTCGTAGAGCGTCCTAGGCGTACTTCCGTCCACTATATTGATACCTCCTTACGTGTACGATATTAGGAGGGGTCAACTTAGCTGGTCGTAGAGCGTCCTAGGCGTATTTCCGTCTACTATATTGAGACCTCCTTTACGTGTACGATATTAGGAGGGGTCAACTTAGCTGGTCGTAGAGCGTCCTAGGCGTATTTCCGTCTACTATATTGAGACCTCCTTACGAATCTGTCGATCTGTCGCGACTTTAAATATTTTTCCCCATCACAAAAAGTGCTCAGCGCCGCTAAAGAAGTTTTCACTTCAATATTTAACTTCACATTCAAACATTCTGAAATTGCATAAATCGTTAAATCCACGAAGACATGTCCAACTCCTTTCTGTATGTGTTTTTGTTTTATCTACATAATAGATATTAGCCATGGCGTAGGTAAGAGGGGGGGCTTGTCTTTGAGGCACTGAACGATGTGCCTACCTTCTTACCTAAATATATCACCCTAAAATTGTACTAACCGTTAGTTTACATTTACAATCTATCTGTCCAGTAAGATTTTATGTCGTCTACATTCGTTTTTAGTTTATCATATTACGCGTAAGATAACTATCGATGTTGACATTAAAGCTTAAGCCACACAGAGAGCGGGCGGGCGGCGGCGGCGCGGGCGCGGGCGGCGGCAGCGCGGGCGCGAGCGGCGGCGGCGCGGGCGCGGGCAGCGGCGGCGCGGGCGCGGGCGGCGGCGGCGCGGGCGCGGGCGGCAGCGGCGCGGGAGCCGCCTTTGGCGGCAGCCGCCACCGTCAAAAGCAGCTCCCGCGCCGCCGCCGCCCGCGCCCGCGCCGCCGCCGCCCGCCCGCTCTCTGTGTGGCTTAAGCTTTATGTATATACGCTGTCATGTATAAAATAATGCAAGTGACAGCTAATCTTCAATATATTTAGAATAAATGAACAACCGCAGTTGTCACTTTTGCTTAGCTTCTACGACATATGCTTTCCAAAAACCAGAAATCTTTTTATGAACAGTTTGGCGAACCGTCGTAGTTCCGGAGCAGCCCGGCGGTCCCCGGGGCCGCATAAGTCACAGAATCGGATACCGCCTGCGATATTCCCAAAACAATCATAATATTACCCGTGCATTCAAAAACATAACTTTTCCACGGCACAATATTTCGTGGAAACAATTCCGCGAATTGCGATAAAGACAATGTAAAGCGCCATATATTAGGTAATTTAAACACAAACGCAAATCATTATTATTATTTAATTACGAGTATTATACGTCGAAACGTATGAAACTTTAATATACGTTCACTGATGTACAAGTAGGTATGTACGTCACGAAAGCGATAGCCTGCCGCTTAGGTACTAAGTAACCTACTTGAACAGGCTATGTTAGGCATTGGGCATTGCTGTTCAATTAATGAATGAACCGTACCTACTCTCTAAAAGGTAGTCTTCAGGACAGTATAAAACGTTTCAATATTTTTAGGACCGTCTTAGATCTGTTAACAACCTCCGTTTGCAACAAAAATGTTCGACGCGTTTGAAATTTGATATGTTCCGTTTTCTAAAATGTAGCGACAAAAAGGTCCAATCGACGCCCTCGAACCGCAGCGACCCGCCAAAAACTGTACATTTCCGATGATTTATGACGCAAATTAACGAGAATATATCCTCATTCCAGAACATCATTTCCTGGTAGAGCGAACTCGCAACGGGCCTGAAGGAATCCCAAAAAACAGCAAAAATGCTAAACGACCGACTTTGTAAGTGATGCGAAACTTTTTTGTTCAGATTGTTTTATACTTTCCATGTGTTTGCCGTTGAGTTAAGGCAAAATAATCCACCGGAAAAAATACGCTCCAAGTAATATTTATGAGTAGAAAGAGATGAACGCAAAAAATATCAACTCAATTCAATCATTTAATGATTTATTCATAAAATTTTACATTTTACATGTCAATAAATATAACTATTATTATAATTTAAAGAAGTAACCGAACATTCTTATAATTGTAACCTATACTTAACAAAGGTGTTATCTAGCTATCGAAAAAGGTATCAAGTGTAGTAGGCGTTGGACGCCAATTTAATTTCTAGTTTTTTAATGAAACATCCGTCGCTAGTAACTTGTCTTATCTCTAGCGGGTTTTTGTTCTATACTCGTATACCTTTGTATTTTATTGTATGTGACACAAATAATACAGTTATAAAATATTTGGTACAATTTTAGTGTATATAAAACATATACGTTACATTTAACTGTGTAATATTTATATATTAGTTATTATTATTTCAGCAGGGCCTACGCAGAATCTACTGGCAGAAGACGGCCGGGGCGTCCTCGAACCACATGGAGGCTCAGTTGAAAAAGAGGCTGGTACAAGTGGCCTTGGCTGGGAAGAGCTGGAAGAAGCTGCGCAAGACCGTGACAAGTGGAGAACTCTTCTACGAGCCCTATGTTCCTAATGAGGGATAAACGGAACTCATCATCATCATCATTATTTCAGAGAGATTTGCAATTGCTTTAATGAATTTTAGTTTGAAAATCGGTACATACAATCTGGCAGTACGGCCTGTCAAGTTTGAAAACGAAACGCAGTTATTAATTAGCATTATCTGTGAAAAACGATATTTGAAAAAGTTGACATACTTAGACAATTAGTCAAATATAATATCGTTTTTAATTATGCATTTTTTTCCTTTTTATACCTAGCTAGCAATGTACCTATGTTATTTCCTCGCAAATGTGATGAAAAACATTGTGTGTATCACGGGTGGTACCTAAGGGTTAACAAACTCAAGTCATTAAAAGCCCTCCGCCTTCGGCATCAGGCTTCTATTAAACTTTCGTTAGTAATAACATACTTACCTCCCTAAATGCACAATGTACTATTTCAGACCCCTTTATAACGGTTCTCATAAGAAATTAATAAGCACTAAAATCTACGTAAAAAGCTCAGTTGCGTCCGCACAGGGAGATACAAAGCGAATGTTTGCGCAGCCGCAGGTTGGAGTTGTCATCGCGGTACCCTCGTCAGGACGCGCGTCTCGTGTCGGCTGTCTTCACGAGCGTTGCCAAGAATGCGTCAGTATCGCGTCACACTCCCTAACAAAATTGACACAGTGTAGCTTTTAGAATTACTATGTTTTTTTAGGGTTCCGTACCCAAAGGGTAAAACCCTATTACTGAGACTCCGCTGTCCGTCTGTCACCAGGCTGTATGTCTGTCATAGGCAAAAACCGTGATAGTTACCTAGACAGTTGAAATTTTCACAGATGATGTATTTCTGTTGCTGCTATAACAACAAATACTAAAAAACAGAATAACATAAATATTTAAGGGGGCTCCCATACAACAAACGTGATTTTATTGCCGTTTTTAAAGATAATGGGGACGGAACCCTTCGTGCGCGAGTCCGACTCGCACTTGGCCGGTTTATTTAATATGTTTATTGGCGCTCTGACACCCTGTTACCAATCTTATCACTCCAATCCTATTTCGCTATAGGTATGTCCTTACCAATACGTTTCTCATTAATTTCAATTCGTTTTTGAAGTGCCCTAAGAGTTAGCTGACATAAAATTCGCTTGCCATATGAAAGGTGAAAAGTTCCTATTCCAAAGACTTTTGACGTTTTCATATGCCAAGCTACTTTTGATACTAACTGTACTACATTGCTTGTGTAATAATAGTACTTTTTACGCTAATAAAACACTGTTTTACGTCACGGGCGCGATATTGAATCCTGAACGTATCGAAAGACTCCAGATTTCCACTCCAGACTCCAGTTAAAATTGAGTCCAGAGAGCAGGGAGGGATTCAAGCGAGTCCAAGACCAAAACAGCTTTACCCCGAGGAGTATACTCTACTTTTTAACCGACTTCAAAAAAAGGAGGAGGTTCTCAATTCGTTTGTATATTTTTTTATTAAAATTTATTAAAATATCATTTAACAACATAACAGCTTAAGCCATGGCGTTGTTCTTGCTGTGTCCTTCTAAACCAATGGCCCGTTTAGAGATCGGGACAATTACTGAGGCATAGAAAAAAATCAAAAGTGTAAATTTTTTTGAGACATTTGTCCAGTTGTGAAAGGATAGTAATATTTTACGTTGGTACATTTATTTATCGAAGTTGAGGTATAGGTAGGTACGTAACTCATAAATTAACCTAAAAGTTAGAATTATCAAAATGTTCGTATAGCATCGGTTCTTTTAAAACGGCAAAGGTATTGTAATAATATTTTGAAATAAACAATTGTTGGGCAAAAAGACAGATTTTTTTACATAAATGAATAATTAGGTATACTTTTAACAAAACGAAATAAAATAATTAAACTTTTTCTTTTTTTTTTGTAAAACAACCGGTGCAGTTTCAAAACGCGGAGTTTTTGATTGTTATTTTCTTCCGTCTTTAAAAATAACTAGAAAATATCAGGGATCAGTGACAAACGCTGTATTTCAACAACACTTTTTATAAAAAAAACCGGCCAATTGCGTGTCGGGCCACGTGTAGGATTCCGTAGTTGTCTACCCGTTACAATTTTATTACAATATGTGGACTAAAAAGTTCGCAAACTTATATTTACTATGTTTTTGACAGAGTTAACAACATTATCTAAGGTATTAAGCCGTCCTCTCATGGAAATTTACGAAAGTTTACTTTTGCAAAGTACATTTCTTATATTCGACTATAACTACACGATGGGTTTTAAAAGAAAAAAAAATTGTTACTAACGGTTACTGAGCTAAGCCGGGGACAGACGGACAGACGGACGGACGGACATGGTGAAACTATAAGGGAAAGAGGAGGGGAGAAAGGGGGGAGATGGAAACTATCCTTTTTTACTACGGAACCCTCAAAATTGGGTCTTCTGGGCCTAGTTCCTAAGATGACTAGATAGTTATTTACTTAAAGGTTACTGTTTACCACATAATTATGCCCCATTTAATGGTAATTGTAGTTTTAGGAACTTATTTTCTTTATACTCTATCATATTATAGTTTTAGAATATGTACTCCAAATTTCAACACATATTGGGCATACCTACCTACAGAGCAAGTTAATTAAAAACTTTTGTAATGGAAAAGAAACACACGATCCACGCTAAAACAATTTATAGTTACATACCTACTTAATACACTACATATGCATTCTTAAAAGCCTACAGTCCAAGAAATAACCGAGCATTTTTTACTGAATCGCATCTGCAACCGGACACTGCTTAGTGGACGATAACATTCCACCACAATAGCTACTGACTACATAAATCTTTTTTCCAGAAAATTTACAATTATTTTAGGATAGTTTTTTTGGTGCTTGATCATTGATCGTCCACCCTCGCATCATGAGCTCCATTGTATGTAAAAAGAGTTTTTTTTCTGGTCATTTTAGGGGCTATTGTAAAAAGATGTCCCTAAGTCCCCCTTCTGCTTAATGGCGCACAGCTGAAGAGCAGTTTTTGTACTTTTTGGAGTAATTTCTGCCATTTGTGGATCGGGTTTAGTAGTTGGTAAGTACTTACATGCATAACGAAGAACGTACGAAAACGCATAAAGAATATTTACTTACGGACGTTACTCGTCCAGATGCCCAAAGAGCTTTAAGTAAGTACCGACCCCGGTAAGTGCTAAATTAAGGAGATCTAGGGGCCGATTTTTGAGTGTCGAACGCTCGACTTTTCACTCGACATCTGTAAAAACGTCATAGTACTTTGACAGATCTCGAGTGAAAAGTCGAGCGTTCGACACTCAAAAATCGGCCCCGGGCGAAGTTCTTACATAATCGTAACATCGCTTAGCGAATTGATACGTTTTGAGGCTTGTATCAATTCTCTAAGCGACGTTACGAGCCTATTTTTTCAATTCAGATAACTCGAGATAATTCGGATGAATCGGATGGCATTCGTGGTAGCAACCGAGTCCGAGTTGGCTCATCCTAATCTACCGAATGGTATTTGCAGCAGCAGCCCATTCCACAAGTCTGCGAGTCGAGTCAAGCGTATTCATAATTCCTAATTCGAATCAACATGACTTGCCAAGTGTCCACTACGACGTTGCTATGCTATGTATGTACTGCTTGTCAAACCAAGTGCAAGTGAAGTCGACGAGATGATACAAGTTGTGAAAGAACTGATTAGGTTGATAGAATTGATTAGGTTCTGATTCGAGTTATATCAATCAGTCAATTCAATTCGCCTATGCAAATTATTCAGCAAAACATTATTATTTAAGGACGGCAATCAAAATATTTCCATTTAAAAATATCCGCACAATATGTTTATATTAATGTCATCTCAATTGCTATTTTTTTATCTAGCATACAAATCAGAAAATCTTTTGTGAAATAATCGCACTCAACATCAGAGAGCGGTCACTGGTTAACATTATTCATGCGGGCGTAAAAATAAATTAATATCTAATCGTGTCTCAATTAAGAATCAGCAGTAAAGCATGAGTTGCGGGATTATAAACATATGTTTATAGCATAAAAAGTTCCTTTTATAATTTCGCATATGTTCCAACGCCCCGCCCTTGGACTGAAGAGGCGTGGCCGAAGGTTTTTAATGTTGCTACAGTTTAGACGTATAATATCAATTAAAAGGTAATAAAACAATATAGTATTTACAAAAAACGTGATATTTAGGTGTGACGATACGCCAGACTATTAGACCGCCATTATGACAAAAAAAATCCGCTGGACAAAACGAATGCTCTGATAGGTCGTCATACAGAACGACTTCAACTTCAATCTACCGGTACAATCTTAGGCTGCTTATCTTTCGTGTCGACAATTGACGTAAAGTTCTCTTATTGTAGCCAAACGCCGTATCGCCGTGTCGTCTGAAGCTCGATTTACTGAATCATATATAAAACTACGCTGTGACATAACATTGTAAAGTTTACTTATAATAAAATAATGTACTTTTGAAGTTTGGGTTACAAAAATACTTCGTAAAGGTACTATACTGTCTACTTGCCGTCGAGATACTTTACTCTGCAGGTGCAGGCGCTGCTGTATAGAAGCGGTTTTTGCTCTGCGGTATGCATATTTTTTTAAATACGCCATATGTCCCTGTATGTGCCTACCAGTTCGGGCGTAAGGCGTCCAAATCAAACGGCAGCTGAACAACTGGCTCCGGCATAAATAAGCGGCCATGACACGCGCCGCGCCCTCCCTTTTATAAATTTTCATTTTATTTTTAAACTGTTTTTTCTACTCCGCAAAGATTCCCCTCTCATGTTCTCCTTTTCAAAACAATGTAGGTAGGTATGCTCCCCCTCGTGTCTAATGGCTCCATTCGCCCGCGCGTTGTTTTAAATTGGATACGGGTCCATAATAATAAATTGACGGTTTTAACCGGGCTCAGGGCTGCGTGAGTAATGATAATTAAATTGACATATTTTGTCTGCTCAGACTAGGATTTATTTCTGGTTAAACTCTTCGTAGCAATTACTAAGACGTCATTTTATTCTTAAATGTCGTATTATATCATAATATCAGGCACTAAAATGCACATATAAGCAGGCATGCTCCTACAACTAAAGATATTCTCACAAATACAATAAATACCTAAATCTAATGAAAAAACAGTTCAATTTCGCGTGCTTTTAATGAATGTCTGCACGACCAAAGAAGAATACCTTTTATTCTAAGTTACCTACATATGTATAGGTTTTAATTTATTGTTATTAAGTGTATTTCATCATCATTTATTAATAAGAAAATATATACACGAATACAACAATAACTAAAATAATATTAAAGCTAACTGCAAATACAAGTATAGGTTTATATTTAGCCACAGATTACGAGTAGGTAAGTGCGAGTATTTCCAGTTTAGTAAACTTGTGTGATAAAGAGAAATACAATTAAATAATATCCTAACAAATAATGGGCGAATATATATTATCTTGTTCTTTTACTGACAGACTAGTAATCGCATAGTTCCTATACCTAACCTAACTGGATATACTTCATTATTTGTGTTCTACACACGTTTCACACTTACACATGCATAGAGGGAAGCATTAGACGACACGCGACCGCCTAAAATAGCGCCCACAAACGCCATATTGACAAATCTTACGGCCTAAGTGAACCAACACACGCTGTGTACTATTAAAATCCCAAGTAACTCTAGTAATATATCAAGCGCTCACTCCCCTAACGGCAAGGGGAACCAGCTTCTATTTTTAAAATACTTCCTATAGTTTCTTTTACAGTTTTTCTCGGCACGCGAGTATTTTTACGTACCCGATCCATTTTAAAATGATCCTTGAAACAACGCTGCGTTGGATCTCCCGGAGGCGCAGTACCCGGCAGCGGAGGGCGCCCGGAGGGTTGCTTTATTTTGGTTTCTTTGTAATAATAAGAGGCAACTCCCTGTTGCGGCGCGTGCGGCCCTTTCGGTGTTGAATGGAGAAGCGCGCGCGCGTAACACGCAGCTTTATCTTTTTTACGGGGCGCTCAGCCAATCAGTGTGCATTGCCACTAAAAAAGTCGAGGGGAGTTTTTATTTCTGTCTGTTCTTTACATTATAAAGTAACTAACGTGGAGGCGTACACTATAAGAATAGGCGGTGCAAGTAATATACCATGTGTTCATTAATTTATTTACACATATATGTATTTTTAATGTGATAGTTATCAGTCAGTTTTTTTAAGATTAAGTCCTCACATAAAACTACACAAAACTGGGAAGCTGTCAACTGCTATTATTGGTCACAAACTCGTAGGTATATTATCAATATTATCGTCGCATTGCGAGAACAGAAAATTTCATCCTATAAGTCCATCTCAGTCCATGTTAATTATTTGCTTGATTATATGTAATCAAGTATATTATATATTAGTGAAGTTCATATCGTCTGTTTTATTATATTTATTTATCAAGAGCAATGAAAACTTTGTATCGATTCTTCTCTCTATATACATAAATTACATAATAACTATACCATATACCTGCAGTTGATTCGGGCGGGATTCAGGAAACTTTAAATAATACAAAAATCTACTTTTGGAACAACTTACTTAACACCCGTTGGTACTCTAGGCAAATGAAAGCTAGCCCGAAAAAAAAGAAAATAGCTAGTTTAGACCACGCTAACGAACATGCATTTTGACAAGCTTTTTTTTCTTCAAAAGGAAATCATCCATAAGTGCAAGACTAGACCGATATCAAAACTAAGAATATCGTTTACTTAGCCGAAACAGAACACTGAACAACTCGAAGCAATTGCAAATGGAAGATAAAGTATATTTATCTCTCTAATCCCGTTATTTTCCGGAGCCGGCAAATATACACTTCTGAAGGATAATTGATTTCCAAATATTAAGTTACCGGGAATTGTTTGTTTGTCTCTGTACAACTACTTAATGGAAACCACATCATATCTTCAGGTTTGTCGCATTATGATATGAGTAATACTTATATAGGTTATAAAAGGGATGTTGATAAAGATTTTTTCTAATTAATTTATTTAGAACATAGTCTCATAAACATATTTAAATTGTCAGTACATATAATTTACCAATAGGCACAAAAATAGATAAGAGAGACCTCTCGTTCATTGATTTACATAGTGTGAAGTAACTATATGTATGGTAATTGTGTGTGTTAAACTGAAGAAAGTGTAAACGAATGTAAAGTTAAAACTCTTCGAGGAAACAGATTAAACGTCAACAATTTTAATGGGTAAGCCATTGACGGCTGTACTGAAGTACGAGTAACTTACGCTTAACTAGTAATTTTAGACTTGACATAGAATTATGAAAAGGAGCAATATAAACTGAGTACTCGTCTGAAAAAAGATAAGCCTAGAATAAATAATTCTTGCGGGAAAAACTAATGTGAAAAAGAGATCCAGGGAGTAAGGTAGGTAACTTAATTTTATGAAATCAGGACAATGGATGACACCTTTATGAATTTTAAACAAAAACTTAACGTGTGACTATTTTTTATGATTAATAAAAAACTTAACTATACAGTACTCGTGAAGCAAATTACAAGAAAACTTCAGAGAGATTCAAATACCGATGACCATAGAAGCTCAACGATCCGACGCAATCACTTGCCATAAAAATTATTGACGCAGCTTTTAGTGGATCCATACTGGAGGTGGGGGCGCTCCCCGTTGCCATGTCGACCGGCGACCCTCCGAGGGGAAAAAACGGGTAAAAATTGCGAGAGCGAATGGACGGTGATTTTTTATGGCATCGTACATTTTTTCCGGCAGCGCCGCGACGCCGAGCGCCGGCCGTGCCGAGGGTCCGCGCTAGTGTGCGACTATACAGTCTGATGATTATTTCACCATAAAACGTCTTTCTTGAAGTTTTGGTATCCATCCAGAGTGCGGAGGAATGCACTCCTATTTAGATAGTCAACCGCATAAAACATACGTTTGTGTTTATATAAAACACCTAGCTTCCACTTTTAATTCGTTCAGACAGAACAGGACAAACAAAATACTTGCCGGAATTTTTGGTCATACCGTTCACTTGAGTTAATTGCGCGTGTTTAACTTACCGTGGTTAGTTCTAACTTTCATTTTTAGTGTGGAAAATGACATTTAGTTAGATCTATACCATTCTACCTTACGCGCGCTCGAAAACATTAGCTATGTATAATCAACCCTCGTAGTCCGATAACCAAAGCTCATATACAATGTGTTACCGGCAAGCGGGCTTTTATTTAAACTGGGTAAGTATTATTTAAACGTAGTTACTTAACTTAACCATGCGCTTATTTTTATTATTAAACCAAAATTTCAACTTAACTTATTTTCTAACAAAATTTTAATTGCCAGCAATGTACTGCAAAGTAAATTGACAAATCAGTACTAATGACAGCCCTTAGTGTTTTGTTTACTGATGAAGTTATCTTGAGCAGTGCACGTAGTACATTGCCGGTGCAGTTAATATCAGTTTCATTTAATGCCCGCTTGCCGGTAACGCACTGTATATTAATAATTCGATAGTTAATCACGATATCGGATTAATTACAATATTTCTCCAAAAAGAAACGAATTAGAAATCTGTGTAAATAGATTTCTAATTTGTTTTCTCTTCCAAAAAACAAGTATACTCAAGAGCAAAAATAACGTGTACACTTTGTATGGAGGTTCAATACAATGTATATGTAGTATTATCTCTATTCTCTATCCAATCCAAATAAGTATTACACCAATTTACAGAATGGATTTTCAAGATAAACATAGTCTAAATATATTTATTTTTTTACAAGTAACGCAGTCGCTTCCGTAAAAACTATAGTGCCTACGCCAAATCTTGGGATTAGGTAGCGGACCCCAGGCATCCTTCAGGATGCAACTGTACTGGGTTAACGCTAGGAGGATGATGACAGTAACGCAGGCAGCGTCGCGGGGACTGCTAGTGGATAAAGGAGTACAGGGAAGTTCACTACTCTTGTAAATAATACTTACGGTAAAATAAAAATTGGAACACCATGTACAACGTCCGAAACTCTCTGAGGAGTGCTAAATCGGAGCTAACATGTGTGAGTGCTGAGTGCGGAGCCTGCAAATATTATAAGTATGGATTTTATACACGTCCCGTTCTAACAGTACCTATCCCTTTTTAACTTTCACAGGAAAAAATATCCTCGGAGGGAATCTAAAATTATGGGGAGGAGAGGGAAAGTTTCCTAGTCGTAATATGAAAAGGGAATCGGGAGTCATTTCGCTTCATAAATCATGACTGTCATATTCTTTTGGTGATGAGATTGTTTACTCACTATTATCGTGTTTTTTTATATTTTTATCTGAATACGTACTAAGCATATTGAATTTCGTATTCTAGTCTACGTCGTATACGTCGCGTCGGTCTGTCACACGTATGTATTTTTTGAATCTAGCGATTTAATACTAATTCCGCTAATACAATAATTGTAATTAGGCTAGGTTTTTATAACGTTTTTATGTTTTGTAGGTGTATTTTTATATTTTACTTTTTATAGAAATGTTATACAAACCTAGGCTAAGAAAAGAAATAAATAAAGAGAAGTAATAATAATATGTAATTAATAGTAATTAAGTAATTTTATAGAGATATTATAACAACCTAGCCTAAATTTTAAAATGAATAAAGAGATAATAATTAAGCATAAAATAATAAGGACAAGTTTCTAAGTTTAAAACGGACTCATCTCTTTATTTTTACACGACTGCCCAAAAAAAGGAGAGTAATGTTTTTTTGGCATAGTAGGTATTTAGTGCTTATGAGAAAAACATACTGAATATTAAAATAAATTAAAAAGTCATTAAAGTGTAATTGTTTTCAGTGTTATCTTTTCAAAGACGACTATCAGGCGTTAATACTAATTATCTACCTATAGTCAAAAATGGTTCTATATTATACAGGTGGTACGGAACCTTCGCGGACGGGTTCGACTAGTAAGTAGGTTAAGTTCACTTTATTCAGCTTTATCTAGCAAACAGGCTCCAGAGTAAAGTTGCTAGTTCAACAGTGAAAAAGGTTAAATGCACTTGATTGTGTGTTTATTTGTCTTTGTTTTTTATTTGAAATATCACGACCTTGTTCTACTAACAAATTAATGATGATTGTAATATTTCCTAACTGAAACTGATGAAAAACTATCCCATTCACGCGCAATTATCTAGGTCTGATTCTTGTCTGTACTTCTGGTTCAATGCATTTGAGATATTAGGGACTATGAAATTCATGTGATATTTAAAAATTAATTTTCTTTTTCTCGAAATCAACCAGCGCGGTTAATTCCAGCTAACTTATTTGTATGGGTACGTATACTCGCATCATTATAGTACGAGTACGAGTACGGTAGTTTAAGAAAAAAAATGATATCAAGAGAACCACGGAAAAAATTGGACTTATATATATATTCGTACAAAAATGACGAAAACACATAAAAACCAATTTCAGTTGCTGCTTGCTGTGCATTTAAGTAGTTGGTTGAACCATCTATGAAATCGATTTTGAGAGAACTACAGTACTCTGGATGAAAGCTATAAAACTGTTGAAAAATGGGAGTTAAGGATGATTCACGCTAGACCATTCCGTGTCCAGAACGGCCCGTTTTCTAGTACAAGAAACCAACAGACGCGCGACGGCCGTCGATTCCGCTGCAAAACGGGCCGGCCCGGACACGGAACGGTCTAACGTGAATCATCCTTTATAGCTCGTAGATGGACGTGCCTGTTAAACGACCTTACCCACACTGACCTCAGCTTTAGTAAACCAAAGTCCAAAACTATGACAAAAACGGAATGGTTAACAATATAATTAATAAACATTTTAGTTTAAGTTCAAGTAAAATTCATCTAATCTGATTAATACTTACTAACTACTTTTATACATATTACCTAGATACCGGTATGATATATCAATGAAAGATGCCTAAGGTTTAGAGTAGAGACTAAAGAAAGTACCTAATACCAAGATAGGAGCAAATAACGAAAGATTAGATCCGAATCTGCGATACGTACAAGAGTGAGGTTTCGTTTGAACGCATCATGAATAAAACATGGACGTTTGACAGGGAGGCTGAGCAGTGGCGCGGGGGAGCGCTCCCAACCCTTTCCCTCGGTTACTGCCGATTTAATAAATGTGTTCCACTCTCCCCCTTCAAATACTGAGTTTTTTGTGACACTTCACTTGCAAAGGGATTGTGAATCCCTCGATAATGACAAGTATCGATTGAGTCACACATGTTGTTGAATACGTACATAGGTGATTCTGATTACATATACCTAATCAAACTATAATTAGTTTTATTTTAGCGGATTATTCGTTTGTCACGACAAATAACAATTATGGACTCCTACGATTAATAAGTTTTATAATCTGAAAAGAAAAGAATAAAGTGACCATAGCAAGGTGTCGAAAAGACTCGCTTCACCAGATGACGGTTTCTATCCCCAAATAAAGTATGCCAAATTGGCTACAACTTACTGAACGGTTAAATATGAGGAAAACAATAGGTATATGGCCAATGCAAGCACCGCAACGACCATAAGCCGCTTTATTTTAAATTGCAACCATGATGGGCTAATTTTTTTGATGTTGTATTTTTTTCGTCCGAAATGAATGAAAATTATTTGGTTGGAAGAGCTCTTGATCCTGTACAAAGTACTTACATATAAAATGATAAAATGCAACCTAATTTTTTGAAGTGAAAACTTCTTTAGCGGCGCTGAGCACTTTTTGTATTGGGGAAAAATGTATAAACTCGCGATAGATTCTAATAGTGGTAGCGGTACAGGCCCAATTTCAATGAAAAACCGCAAATCGATGTACAGTTTAGCCATTTGGCACACGCATACTATAGGTCAAAATAAAATTTTTGACCCGCAGTTCCTAAAAAAATTTCCCTTAGGGGGGAGTGCCGAGACATTCTTTTTTTGTATGGAAAAAAAATATTTTTTTCAGAAACCTATCGTGTGTGGTATCATATGAAAGAGCTTTTTAAGACGATTCTAAAAATATACCACATCATTACATTTCAGCTACTTTTTTTAATAAAATCCAAAATAATTTTTGAAACATACCAAGTTTGAGGTCCTCTGGACACGATATGGCTGATTTTTATTTTGTTCAATATACCAAAAATGATACGTTATATCCTCATATCTAACCTCAAAAAAGCAATTTTGAAATGATTTTCATTAAGTATTTTTTTTTAATTTTTCAATATTACTAAGTGACACGGTTCTACTGCAATACCTATTTTACGTGATTCATGGAACTTTAGTGCAGATACGGTACAGATGTGGTATATTTTTAGAATCCCCTCAAAAAGCCCTTTCATATGATACACACGATAGGTTTCCGCAAAAAAAAAAAATCCATACAAAAATAAAAAGAATGTCTCGGCACTCCCCCCCTTAGGGAAATTTTTTTAGGAACTGCGGCTCAAAATTTTTGTTTTGACATTTTATGATAAATATGTACCGTATCTGCACTAAAGTTCCATAACTCACGTAAAATAGGTATTGAAGTAGAACCGTGTCAAATAGTAATATTGAAAAAAAAAAATACTTAATGAAAATCATTTCAAAATTGCTTTCTTGAGGTTAGATATGAGGATATAACGTATCATTGTTGGTATATTGAACAAAATAAAAATCAGCCATATCGTGTCTGGAGGACTTCAAACTTGGTATGTTTCGAAAATTATTTTTGATTTAATAAAAAAAAAATAGCTGAAATGTAATGATGTGGTATATTTTTAGAATCGCCTCAAAAAGCCTTTTCATATGATACCACACACGATAGGTTTCTAAAAAAAGTATTTTTTTTTCATACAAAAAAAAGAATGTCTCGGCACTCCCCCCCTAAGGGAAATTTTTTTAGGAACTGCGGGTCAAAAATTTTGTTTTGACCTCTAGTATGCGTGTGCCAAACGGCTAAACTGTACATCGATTTGCGGTTTTTTTAATCGTACGGCTTACACTATAAGACCAGGTTAGTTGACCCCTCCTAGTATCGGGATTGCTATGTTACGAGGGGTCCTAAGATTTTCCATAAAGATCATATTTCAAATAAATTCTCATGGAAAGTAGCTCTTATTGTCCCTAAATACGCGTTTCCTAAGTCCAATATCGGATAGCCAGACTGACCGATTTCCGTAAAGATCATATTTCAAATAAATTGTCATGGAAAGTAGTTCTTATTGTCCCTAAATACGGTGACAGTTTCCGTCAAAATAGTATATTATTCGAATACATTAAGGGGCTGACACGCTTTGCTAGAGAAAGATATTATTGCTATTCCTATAAGAGGAAATAGAAAAGAGTGGCATGTTTTGTCGCTATCACCGACCGATCATTTTTTCATGGTCGGGTTATAGGCAAAGGCAAACTTCTATAAGCAATACATTGGACATGCAAACCGGCCAAATTGCGTAGTACAAATTTTGTATGAATATGAGCAAGTATGAGAAAGACAGCCCCGGTCGCTCGTTGGCGCATCTTTAACTACAGAGTATATATTATATCTATGTTCGAATATGAATATGAATATCTTTGTTATTTACTTTCTTTATGATGTCATGAATTTTTACCCACAACGGAACGGAGAAGGTATATTCGTTTAGATGCGTGCACACCAATATCTCCAAAACGGCTTGACCGATTTAGATAAGGTTTTCTGCAATAGGTTTGTAATTCAGTCGGGAATAATTTTAAATAGATTTTACGACGATAACGCGCCAGGGGGCGCTGCGGTCAATATTTTTCACTTGCTAAAGTGCGTTTAAGCACGTTTACTCCGAAAATACTCAGCCAGCGCTTATGATTTCGATACGACTTGAAGAGTACTGCATGCATTTGAAGTCTGAGGATCTGATGATGAAACAGAAAAACATAGTAGAGTACTAAGCAGAGGTAGATATCCCATCGTTTGTTTTTGGTCTCTTTTGTTTATGTTGTATTAACACGCGTTGTACATGACAATCAGAAGGTCTGATGATGGAGTAGAAACATACCGCAGAGAACTTTGCGACGGCATATAGCGTCTTGATCGTGATTGGGTTCTTTAGATTGTGTTTGCTGAGCAGCTTCTGTACATGATCTGCGAAGGGTCTGATGATGGATCAGAATAATATTTGAGGGTATAAAGGTAGGTATTTAGTTAGTGGATCATGTTAAGACTGTTTTGATAGTATTTATTGAGAAGCCTCTGTAGATGAACATCAGAAGACCTGATGATGAAGCAAAATAGTATCATAGGGAACTTTGCGAGGGCACATAGGTGGATTACCGTGTTTCGACTGCTTTAAATATTTTACGATTAAGTAGTTGGATAGGAGAAGCCTAAAACCCGTGGCCCATCTAACTGAAAATGTAATTTGCTATGGTACATATATGGTTATTTATTTATCGTATGGCATTTATTTCGAACCGTGAGATCTTCGAGAAGACAGTACGGTTGCCAGTTTTTGTTGCACTTTTAGAACCACCTAGGGGTCACGTGTAGGGTAGCGGTGGGTACTTTCCCTACGGACGTGGTGCAACTTCGACGCTCCTTTGTCAAGTGAGTGGGCAACTTGACTGTTAGAAGTTCTCAAGCCGCCCGAAGGCCTCCAACTTGGCTTAACCACTGCTGTCATAGGCAACAGCCGGGATCAACGGCTTAACGTGCCTTCCAAATCACGGGAACGCTCAGTTAGTAACCACTCAAAGCGGTCACCCATCCATGTACTGACCCCGCCCGACATTGCTTAACCTTGCATACCGGTTGCGGCACGCAGGCGCCGCTGGGCCAGCGCATATATGGTAAATATCATGTAAGCGAATTTCATGTATTTTTTTGAGAATAAAGTTCTTTAAATCTCTTGAGAGAGGGGTAGGGGAGGTTGGGGAGCATTGGGCAGTCGGGAGGTTCGGGCACCACCTTGTAATTCGGGTCGTGTAGAACAGTGTTTTTCAAAGTGTGGGTCGCGACCCCCAGGGGGGTCGCGACACTTATCCAGAGGGGTCGCGAGATGCTTAAGAATCCTGTGACTTCGTAGCACGGAAATTTTGTTCTAGGCTACATAATTACAAAAGGATGTTTAAAAATACAAAAATATTTTTTGGATGTATGTATTTGACGATAACAAATATAATATTAATAATATTAAATATTTTTTTCTTCATTTAACTCAGTGCGAACAATGTGCTTGTTTCATTTGGACTAATTTGTTTTTCTTCTTAGGCTCAGTTCCAGATGTTAATCCAGACGTAGAAGGCATAGATGTTCTTTTTAAAAACTTATCCATTTTGTTGTTAAACGATAACAGTTACACAGCTTTAATGTTGAAAAGGATTTGTTTCTTAAATATGAAAACCCGGGTAGATGGTGAAACAGTAACTACCTTCCGATAAAATATATAGGTTGCGTTCTAAAACGCATAGTTACATTGCACGTTGATCGTTGGTTGAGGGTGCGTTCCAAATCTGTTCACTATAAACAGGGTTCTTAGGTTTATTGTAGAAATCTGGTTATAAGGGGGTCGCGAAGAAATTCTGATGTCATTAACGGCCGCGGTACCAAAAAGTTTGAAAAACACTGGTGTAGAAGATAGCTGATTTTGTGTACTGTGGTAGTTTAGCTTAGTACCTGGCAACACCGCTCAAGCTAATGTCATCTGCCGTTTTGTTTAGTTGTCAGTGTCACATGCCGTCAATCGTTTGGTGCGTACAAAAGTAAATATTTTGATGTCATTTCGAAAGAAAATAACAACGTGATCTGGGTCTAAGTTTCTGTATTTATATCTAGTTGTGTTTTTTCGAAAGCTAATATTAACGTATAAATAAAGGTAAAACATTAGACTGCAAAAATCATATTTGAATTTATTAGTGAAATGGCAGCCCCCGACGGATGTTTCTGGGCTTGTAAATAAACTCTCAACCAATTAACCGTATTGAAAAAAAAGATGTCTTTGTGTACTTATTTCCGATACAGTCGGGGGATTTCCGAATTAATTATTTAATTATTTTATTTATTTATTTATTTATTCCACACTTACATCTATCTTTACAGGTCTTAGCCTAATACGATAGTGTAACTACTTTTACAGTTGTAATTATCTCTAGTCTATATTATTTTTCAATTAGCTACATCCGTCGGGGGTATTATAATTTTTTTTAATTTTGTTTTCACTTCTGACGGCACTCCCGGAGTGCAACCCTTTTTTTCTAATACATTTTGTCTACTGGGTTACGAAAATCCCATACTTTTTTTACTCAATAAAAACAAATGTAGGACATCGTAGGAAATTGTGCAAATATTGTTCAGAATAAGGAACTCAATCTACCAAACAATTTTTAGCGTAATCTAAAAACAAACAAAAAATCTACAACACCAAAAAAATGGTCTACACTACAATTATGCGCCAGGTATGGCAATCCGGTACATCATCGGTTAGTATACCTACGCAGTGCGCGCCATCCACGACGACGCGCCCCTCTACAGCGTATCTCATTCTAATCTATGCACAATTTTTGTACGGAACGGACGGTGGAGGGGTGCGTCGTCGTGGATCGCGCGCACTATGGTGTGGGTGACACAAGCTGCTATAATGCTGCTATCGAGCCAATCGATGGTGTGCATTCTTAAGTGTGAGTGTGGCATCGACATTGCCGACACAACTTGTGTAACAATCCGGATTGGCAGACCTTGTTTTCTTTAGACTTTAGACCATGTTTGAAAAGCTGGCCGGGGATGGCAAGTATATTTTACTGCAAAAATATTACACTTTCTGCCTGTATAGAGGAAAGGTTGTACTGGTCATGAAATGCAATAATATTTATGATAAATATGTATAATAATGTTATGATATAAATATTTATATTAATGCCATGTGAGACTGTAAATACCTTTTAAGATCTGTAATACCATGGTTGCAATAAATAAATGAAATGAAATGAAACACATTCGAATGTTAATGAATGTAACTTTGCTTTTTATTTAGCAATTGCTAAACGTGTGTGTTCACAGTAACGCTGCAGGTGTGTGCGCCTACATCGATCAATTGTGGCATTAAACGCATTGTGAGCCAAAAACTCTTACAAAATGGACATTCCTAATCGCCTTGTCCTTTTTAACTCACAATGGGAATTTATAAAAAACATTCTGTGCGGAGAACTTTTGTAAATTTTAAAAAATATGTCATTTATGCCGCTTTTTAGAACGCCATTCCTATAAATTGTATAGGTAAGCAAGCGATATTTTACTTGACGTGTTTATGGATCGGTGTATTACAAATAGGTTTGACGTCTTTTAATAGAATATAATATGAGATTTTCACTACACAGTCTCTCTCAATTCCGTTGGTTTACTCGTACAGATCACATTTAGATTGTTTAGTGAACAAAGCATTTCGTCCAATATTGTTTGAGTCCTAAATTTACCCCGATATAGACAATATTACCAAACGTTTGATATCGTTAAATCGCTAGTTAATTTATCTGGGTAATCGTCGACCGCGTCGACGTATACGTTCCGTTAACACTTTTGTACATATCTTTGAAGTCCTCACCAATGTATGTATGATGTACATAAGTGACAAAACATTCTATAACATTGCCGCCCCTTAAAATTTGTGATCAGAAAGTCGTAACCGAACGTCGAGCGATAAATCGACAGCCGTCAAGGGGTATTTTTGAGCCATTTTTAATTTATCTGGCCCCAACCATTATTTTTGCTTAGGGGGTCAAGATTACAATGCAACTTTAGCCATTTTAATGTGCATTCACTGAGTGCATTTTATTGCTAAACTATGTATGGACGCACCATGACGGACCTTTATGTACCGAATATGGATTAGAAATGTAAAAACGGCATGTTTAATTAATTTTACTTAGAATTCGTTTAAGAGAGTAAACACCAATCATAACGACTTCGTCCCACTTCTAAATTGGGTAGTCTCAAAATGTAATTTCTATTTACGTGTATTGTTCAGCGAGATTGATTTCCGTAGTTTGCTAAAATTAATAGATCTTAGCTTAGTGGTTATTTCTTTTCGTGATGAATAAAAGATGTAGGTACTTAAGGTTTAACGGCCACAATCAACACACTGACAAAACAAATGAATGAATGTTTCCTTATAGTGCTGGCACTACATATTATGGAAAATGATGCAAATGGTTTTTAAAGCATGAAAATCGGCACGATTGATCTTTAGGCCATATGAATCAATTTGACCCGTTGGACGAAAAAAAAACGAAAAGGAGAGGAGTTATGACGACAACTTGTTTTGTATGGAATTTGAAATAAAATGTTCTGAAACCTATCGTGTGTGGTATCAAACGAAAGGGCTTTTGGAGCCAATTCTAAAAACATATCACATCGTTACATATAAATCACTTGTCTTAAATTAAAAGAAAAATAATTTTCAAAACAACGGGTCAAATTGATTTATGTGTCATAAAGATCAATCGTACCGATTTTCATGCTTTTAACACCATTTGCAGCATCATTCGGCGTACCGCTAGCACTATAACACACTGAAATTGAAGCTGATTGAGATGTTTTTTTTGGTGAAAAAATAGTTTAATAAATATTCATTAACATAATTTTAGCCAAGTGAAATGAAATTGAGAAAACAGTAAGTTATATTGGAAAGTTAAGGAGATTGTATTACTTAGGTGTCCAGCGATTGATCCTAAATAGGTTAGTACTCATGCAGTATATAGTAAACGATGTAAAATCCTTGGCACATTGTAGCGCTCACGCTGAACCGCCGTGCTCCCGAGCGGCGCGGCGCTAAGCCTGCAGGGGTCACGCACAATAGCCGGTCACACATATTGACACCCGGACAATAGCCAGGGGTCACTTTTATTTGTTGCAGAAACTTAATTTATAATCTTTTCACACACGCCATTAAGAAGATTACTAAAACCTACCCTTTTTCCCTGATAACAATTGAACATTGTTACATTTTTGACAAAAATAAAATAAAATGTAACCGTATATGTGGCCGCTATTGTTCGGTGACCGTTGCTTTCGATTTTGACACATTTTCAAATGTCGAACGTCTTATGTTCGATTTTAGATTTATGTTAGAAGTGGAGACAGCTTATTTTTATTAATATTAAGGGAAGATGTTTAGGTTACGGGTCAATAGATGTTTTGTGCAAGAGTATTTACGGATTAGATAACGGTTCAAAGGTTGTACATTTCAGGTGGGCTCGGGTCAACGGTCACCAAGACCGTTTACTAGGTCATTTATACCTTATTCGTATCTTGGGAACAATTATTTTTATATAATAATAACGTATTCTAACACTTTTTGAACTATAACCTGCATGGGTGTCCCACTCTGCGTCTGGGCAAAGGCTCCCATTTCAATGTGATGACTCCCGTATCTGTGCTTTAGGTACTTATAAAAACCACAATTTTATGTCTTTAACCCCCTTTTGACTATTGTCCCTCCGTACCTCAAAAGGAAAAAGAATCCTTTGGTCACTTCGTAGTGACCAAAGCAGTGAAAATTGTGGTTTTAATTCGTCTGTCCAGACTAGACGTGTGACGTGTGACGTTTCCACAGAGAATTTCTCTGGCAATACAGAGGGGTAACGCGGCTAGCGTTATGGGGACCATGCCCCAGGCGGAGCTTTTAGACTGGATATTTTTGTTAGCTATATCTGTCTCTCTTGAGTCGGTCCCTCATTCCTGAGTATCGTGATCACTTCTGGATTTCGCCGCCCTGAGGACTTGTCTCAAATGTCTCCATCGGTCTTGAACGATGTGGCTTCCTTAACCTGATCTGTCCATGTAGTTGATGAGCGTCCCCTAGCCCTCTTGCCTTCCATTCCATCAACCACGACCAGTTTCTCCAGACTATCAGCACCACTGGGCATTACTTGTCCAAAGTATGAAAGCAGCCACTGCCGACAAACAGTGGATAACCGTGTCTTGATACCGAGCTGGGTCATAGGTCCGTTTGCTGTCTAGGGTATCCTGAGCATTCGCCTCCAGTACCGCATATCGAATTCTTTGTCGCTCCCTAACCAGTATTGTCCATGTTTCTACCACATTTCTGTTATATAGGGATGTGGTTTACTTGTATGAATACAGACTTATTGCATTGATCTCGATTAAAAAAAAAATACGAATTATTTCGCATTTTTATTTACGTGACCTTCACGCCGATTTCACGCCGAAAGTACGCCGCCGCCGCCGATTTTTTGGCAAACGCCGCCGCCGATCATTTTTAAATCGGCGCACATGTCTAGTCCAGACCCTTTATCACAGGACGCGTTGAATTATCAAATAAAGAAAACAATAAGATAAAGGTTGTTTTTGCCGTATCATCAAATCACTCGGTTTGCAAGGTGTGTAATTTTAATTGTTCATGCACTTTTTAACGATTTACTTACATTTTACCAATCAAGTTTTAAAAATAGTCAACAAAGAAAACAATCGAAACTTGATGTTCTAACATGGAATGGAATACGTTCCGGTAGATTTCGTTGATCCGGCAACTGTCGTATTCATCCCGTAAAGCGTGACACTTTTAATAATATTCATGGTCATGTCAACACACGTCAAATGGACAATAAACTATTTTTGATGTTAATGCAGCTCGTACCTATTTGATTATTTTCATCCATTATTGGCGTCAGTTACACGGTCAATATTATCACTCACTCACTTTCATGTAAGTGAGAGAGAGGCTAATACTGTATCGCGTGATAATATTGACCGTGTAACTGACGCCATTGCCTGGTGTATTTGTTAATTAGACGTTTAAAATTATGTATATGTTTTTGTCAATTTACAACAGAATAAGTCGCTAAAGTATAAATGTGGCATCGACTGTACATGTTTCACATAGTCTTAGTCGAATCATGTAGTTACTGTCTCACATAGTATATAAGTAGTGCCAAAGGTGGAGCTAATCCGTTCAATTTCAATGCCACATTAGCGCTTAGTCGACTTTCCGATATTGGGGAAATGAGAGGTGCATATACATAGATAGTTATAAAAAGAAATAAAAATTTATCATAATTACGTAATTCTCTTTTGTTCCAAATGAAACGTACACCTACCTCTTAACTTCCAGCACCATCAAAGTATGTACTACATTACATATGAGAATATGACAGAGAAGAGGATTTCCGTTAGAAGTTGGACGCGCACGCGTTCCAGATCGCACAGTAAGTCATGCGCACTGCGACAATGTCACGGATGTAAGTTTTGTAAAACGCAATAAATCGCTGACCCCTAACCGTTACGGTCCCCACCGGGCGCAGGGATGCAGCGTCTTAGGGCGGATGACCCATAATAATAACTCCAATTACCAAGCTTATTGAGACCACATAAATTATAAATAGTGAATAGACCCTCACAAAGGTTAAAATAAATTTTGCACAGACAACTACGCAGTTGACCCCTGTGTTAAACGTATTATTATACATTTGCCTTTTAATGTCGGAAACGGGAACATATTAGAAACAAAAAAGATTTCACTTTCGACATTAAAACAATTTTCTAGAGAATCTGCGAACTACATAGTAGGGTACCAATATTTAATAAATGCTCCGCTCAATTGCTCAAAGGTTGACTGAAAGAAATCCCTTACAGGGATAACTACACCTTTTACCGATGTAACCGAATTCATGTGTAGGTATTTTTCCTTTGTTTTGTGTACAATAAAGGGTATTATTTATTGATTAAAAATGGGATTGCTCTTGGCCAGCATTTAGCCAAGGGGCAAATATGAGGCCGACGATGAAGCGAGTTCACCCAGAAGATGCCTATTCCCTCGTGACTTAAAAAGATCTACGAGGTAAGGTCTACCTAACGTTTACATACCTACCTACACAGGCCACGTTTATAAATATTAATAAAAAAGCAATTCTAATACTTACCCCTATTGTTTACCGTTTATGTGAACTTAAAAAAGTATGAATATGTTGTATGCGACCCTTGCACTTTACAAAATAACACAACCTTTTCTAACAAAAAAAATCTAGTCACCATAACAACTCTCCCCTAAAAAGTACCTGCGCTAAAAAATATATAAACACGTGTTAACACGATTTAATCAGTGGGGCCACACGCCACTCACTCGTAAAAAAGCATTAAAAAAGGTGAAAAAGATGGATATCACAATAACGCCCCTCCGCATCACCGCCCCGCGGCTGCGGCGATAAACCGCCGCGCCGCTGATCCGCTGATGCGCGGCAGCGACCCAATAACGCACCGGGTTCCGTGCCTTCGTTTCCTCCGCTATGAACCTAGACATTAATCCCATTTTTTTCTTAAACTTACTAGTGAGACTAGTTTATACCTAATTAAATAATATAGAAGATGTACTCAGCTAATTCCTTTTTTGACCCATGTAGGTAAACGGCCCTCTAAATATTATTTATACTTAAATAAATGTTTGGTTTAGATATTCTACTCGTAAAGTTTACAATCGTAATTCTAAATTATGGGTAGATAAATTGTTTTACTAAAATAAATGAACAATACGCTTAAACCTCATAAGGAACCCCGAGAGCAACCGCAACTCGCGACTTCACTAAATCGTGGTGTACACAAAAAGCTTCCCTAGTTTTTTTTATGAACCTGCTTGATACTCCCGTAGTCCCGAAACTCGAATGAGGTTAACGAAGCGAAGCGGTTTTTTTATAATTTTGTTTTAAAGCATGTTCAAATACGAGAATCACACTAATAAACTTTTACTACTTATATCTTTTGAATGAAAACCGGTTAAGGATACCTGCAAATATGTCGCTTTCGTTGCTATTGCTAATTATTTAGGGTAAGTTAAGTAAGCACCCAAACCTTCCGAGAATTTGTACAAAACAGATCAAGCTCCCGGTCGTGTCGTGTTGCCGCAAACGCAAACCGTCAATGTGTGATGCTAATGAATACCTAACAATCTGGACAATCATTACTGTTCGTTTTATTGGATATGTATGTGGTAACGCGCACAAGTATTCTATCTATACTATACATATACTAGTAATTACGGAATTTATTAATAATGAAAACTATAGAAAAACATATTACCTAACAAAAATAAAACTAAATACAGCTAAATTAAAAACTAAATTAAATCTAAAAAAGGCCCCCGCGGCATTGTGCCGAAGATACTGGCAGCATTAAGTATGTCGTATTGTAATAAGCTTCCATAACAGGTTAGAAAAATCGTCCGTTAGTCGTTATATAGCTAGCGATATCAAGGAAAATGAGTAATTTTTTTTCGATTTTCATTGCAGCAAATGTCTAGTTTTTATTAGCTACATTGAAGTTGTTATTTGCCAGTGTCATGTTGCATTAAATGCGAAAGCCATAATAACTAAACAAATGTAATGGAAAAACGCGTAGGTATAGGATCGTATGGTCGAGGGCGACAGGTCTTTACCGTTTTTGCTCGGAGAGGAAGCCCGCCAGATGCCAACGCGGCCCGCGCCGGCGTGTGCCCGCCTACACATATTTTTTATGTTATTAGATAAGTGAATTTTAAACGCGCCGTTCATGCCTCTACAAACTTGTTATGGCGTTATGACTATTTCTATTACAGAATATATAAAAGTTCCATTGGGCTGAAAACCTGGATGTAAATAAATATGTAAAGGGCTTGAGAAATTCCAATACCTAGGCCGCATGATAAGATACCTAGGTAGGTATCTTATCACGCGGCCCTATCCTTCCTATCCCTGCTGTTGATACCAAGACAAATAGGTGGATAGGAAATTGAATTTCGTATCCAGTGTGCTCTTAGGTACGCGGCAGCCTTTCACAAAGTGTTAGTGTCCAAGATCATACGTCACCACACCAGCCCAAGATCTATAAGACGGTTTATTTATTTATCGTATGGCAATTATTTAGAACCGTGAGATCTTCGAGAAGACAGTACGGTTGGCAGTTTTGTTGCACTTTTAGGTAGCGGTGGGTATTTTCTCTACGGACATGATGCAACTTCGACCCCCCTTTGTCAAGTGAGTGGGCAACTTGAATATTAGAAGTTCTCAAGCCGCGCGAAGGCCTCCAACTTGGCTTAACGACTGCTGCCATAGACAGCAGCCGGGATGAATGGCTTAACGTGCCTTCCAAAGCACGGGATCGCTCAGTTAGTAACCACTCTAAGCGGTCACCCATCCATGTACTTACTGACAGCGGCCGACATTGCTTAACCTGGGATACCGCACGCGGCACGCAGGCGCCGCTGGGCCACGAGCGCTCCCAAGACTCATAACTATAAGACGGTGATATTGACGCTGACGCTAAAGAAATAAAATATAGCTTCTGGTTGGCGAAATGAAAATATTCCGCAAAGTATGTGGCCCTTGAGTGCATATAGAGAAGAATAGAGAAGAGAGAAGATGGAAGCTGGAGAATTCTCAAAAACCAAGAGCTGGAAAATAGGGTGTCTGAGTAATAAAGTCAGGTATGCTTACTTGTAAAAAATCATCCAGAACATTTTGCGAACAGATCATCGAAGTACAATGTTCGATCGAATTAATATTTACTGAGATTTTAAAGGGGGATATTTTTTTTAATGATAATTTAAGAGGCATCTCACTCCTTTATTTTTCAACATTTTGTAAAACAAAAAATACTATATGTATGCACTCAACAACTCAACAGCTCTACTCAACGATACCCCATTTTATGGGTAAGCAATTTTTTTCTCGCGCCCCCCTTTATTTTTATGGGAGCCCCCCTTATAAACGCATACAAATATGTTTGGACAATTTGTATAGCTTTGGGTCAACACGATGTTCCAAGCATTTCCCTTTATACCCCTTTTTAGCGCAAAATGACAGTATTAAAGCAGTAGAAATCTCTTCCATATACCTAAAACAAGCATTTACGTGTTAATTGTTATCTTCTCCAAAATTTGAATTTACTGGATTCAAATTTCAAAAGTTGAAAGTGGGGATAGACGTCATAAATATGGCGACCGATCATAACATATTTGTGTAATTTCTCGAGTTCTAGTTGACGAAACATGTTTTATGTGTCGTTAAAATGCTGTTTGCATGTTCTGTAACTATTTATTTCAAGCCGATAATTAGAATCCTAAACCAGGTAACCAAAGCTACCTTTCCTATACCATTGGCTAATGAGTAACGTTAGCAGCCAATAAGGTTAAAGGTTGTCACACGAGTAAAAAAGTGAATGCTTATCAGTTGTACGGTGTAGTCTCCTGACGTAATTAGCGTAAAGTTTTTTTGCCACGTGTGATTTTTTGGCAGTGCAACGAAATCAACTAGTCATGGTGTTTTCTTTGGAATTTGGCCTGATATATCTGTAATATGATTCGTTTTATTAAAAAAGACGGCCTAAATAGTGTTTTAAGTGTTTACTTATATTAATAATAGCAATAAAAACATTATAACAGAAACTTCTTTAAACTGATTAAAGGCAAATTAAAAGTTTGTTACCAAAGAATTTTGTATTATTATTTTGAATCAGCAGTAAATTTGAGCTACAGGAAACTACAATGGAAAGATCCAAAAATGAGGCAGTGTGGAAACACTAACATTACCGAGCGTCTGATAATAATTCAGTGATATGTTTGTATTGTGGCACTGACACTAAATAAGTGAAAGTGACACCAAATACAAATTTGTAATGTTTTATACTATAAGAATAAGAATTACCAATGGTATTTTATAATATTAACTATCCTTCCTTCAACAGTAACCATTGCTCAGTAGGTACTTTTCCAGACTAACCTCATTTATTAAAATCTAAAATTATGCAGTCCCATGCAAAATTTATTCTATTCTTAATTTTTTTAATCACATTGTAGAAATATAATATTCTTAAGAATTTGTTATGCCATTGGAGGCATTATGCATACATATTATCTTCGAGACATTTTCTTTATAATATGTACATATACTGCTGGCATGCTGTATATTGCAAAATAAAGCAATTATTTTTAATTTAAATTGATTTGTATCAAGAATGTTTACGCTATACAATAGTAAAAACATATAAAAATAAATACCCCGCAATTTGGGTAGAAATGCCGGGTATTTACCCGATATCTTTCTTGGGTATTTACCCGCCGCCCATCTCTAGACTTAGATAGATCGATTGCTCGTCCCCGAAAACCCCCACATACCAAATTTCATCAAAATCGTTAGAGCCGTTTCCGAGATCCCCGAAATAAATAAATAAATATACAAGAATTGCTCGTTTAAAGATATAAGATATCAGGCTACTGCAAACGACGAAGCCGACGAAGGGCAAAAAAAAAATATAACGCGAATTAATCGTTTAAAGATATCAGATAAGATTTAATAAGACATACAGTTGTACTAGATAGCACACATTAAGGGTCCTTATAAGGTAAAAAATGCTTATCTATTCAGCCCATTTTCAGTTTAACTGATAAGTTTCTTGGCATTTTATCAATGTTACTATCTAGAACAGGACTATTGTGACCCAATGACATTACTTTTAAACCAAATCGGCCATTTTCGAGCTAGGTAAAAACTGCTTTATCGCGCTTAAATTCTACTACACACAATTAAATCAAAAAAGGGTAATTTTACTATCTAAAACTTTAATATAATCATCGTATCTTATAATAATTTTACACCACACCTTGCCAAAAAGCGCGTTTTTCTGCACGCTGCGCGATCAGAAAAACCCACTTTTTGGCCAAGTGGTGACGTAAAATTGTGTACAAAACACGGGTCGTAAAACAGAAAGCCCTCTCTCGCATATTTGAGACCCTCGCCTGCGGCTCGGGCCCCAAACATCTGCGATATCGGCCTTTCTTTGTTTTACAACCCTTGTATCGTAAATAACTATTACAATGCATGTGCTTGAAAAATGCGTTTTCTAAGCAGTCAACCTGTGCGGAAAGTGCTACTTTTCCGCACTAGTGCTTTTTACTTTTCAATTTTTTTTTAATTTTGTAGCTCTGTATTCAGCTCGACGCAAAGAGTTTTAATTATTTGAAAAACGTTTCACAACTTAATCAATTATAGATTACCGTTCTTATAAACAGGTACATAAATATTAATACTTCTTAAACGTATCATTTACCATTTTAGATTTTATTTATTGGTTATTAAAAAAAATAAAAAATTACTTATTATTTACTTTTAAATTGAAAAAAATCACCTTAGGTAAATGCGTGGCAGAATGCGCATTAAGCCATTGCCTACTTAGCATTTTAAAAACAAATGTGCACATGCGCAGTAGTATAGATGTTGAGCGCGCATGTATTTAGAAAAATGCCGCAATTTTTCATTTCAGGTACTAATTTCTTGTTTACCTAGTTTTTGATAAAAATATCGAGTGAAAGTGACGAATCAGATCAAATGTGCCTCCAGAAAATATTTTTCAAGAAGCACAAAATGCCAACAATGGTTCGTTGGCCGCTAAATCCAAATTAAAAACCTATACTTGTGATGAATTTTGCGGTGCACTTTTAAAAGTTTTTTATGTTAAAATAAAATGATCCTACGATGGTTTTATGTCGAAAATAAATAGCACTCTATGTCAAGAAGTTGTTACATGAAGATGCTGATAATAAGTATCATATCGAGCCAGGTAAATTATAACTTATAACCTATATATTTGAAATTAACTTTTCTATTTTCTCGCACAATGCATAGTAAAACTTTGTATGATACGCGCGCGTAAAGATGATTTCCGACTCGTGTCTAATTATAAACTCGCTCGCTACGCTCGCTCGTGTATAAGAAAGACACTCGTC
Source organism: Cenopis cana (assembly GCA_951800055.1). Lineage (NCBI taxonomy): Eukaryota > Metazoa > Arthropoda > Insecta > Lepidoptera > Tortricidae > Cenopis > Cenopis cana. The sequence goes on along the minus strand of OX637471.1, from coordinate 18,849,044 downwards.
GGAAATCACTCACTTTCCGCACTTGTATCATAAATAGCTATTATTGGTATTATCAATACTTTCAAAAAACATGAAATCATAAAAAAAATTAAACTTATAAGGCCTTTGATAATGTTCTTGACAATGTATGATCAATACAATAAATGATATTCTATTGTATATGTACCTGGAAGAGCGAGCTTTATGTACCCGGGGTCTTTCTTGAATTTCCGGAGAACATGAGTTTTATAGGAAGCGACATCTCGCTTCCTATTAAATTATCTAGTGAGATCTCACTAGATAATTTTTGACACGATTACATCGATTTCACGAAAAAGAGCGATCCCTTTATATCTAGGAGAGTTGTGAACATACGATATTCAAAAAGGCTTGAAAGACGCGTATTTATATGAGAGCTCTAAGGTGCAAAAATATTTTTTTCCAAATTATTGATTTGGATCTCGATATTTTGGAAACGAAACGAAGAATGATATCAAAAATTTGAGAAAAATGCCTCTGGATTATTTAGTCAGCTACAATTTGAGCCTAAAACAAAGACAATGGCCTGTACCTTAACCTTTGTGAAATAAGTCATAAAGTCAGAACGACATTTTTCACATGACATTTTTGACTTCATGTTTCGTGAACGTAACGCAGGACTCCAGATAAAGAGCCCACATTATGCACTTTTGCCAATGTTTATCGACCTAGATCTCAACATCTATAGTGATTAAATATCTGTCCTTTCAGTATATTAATCTTGAACTATTTCCCTCCAGTAATGTAAGCTCAGCGACAATATTTTTTCGAAGTTCGTAGATTAATTTCTAATGTGCTCGATAGTCGACATAGTCGTGTGAGGCACGAAATCTGTGAATTTTTACCACCATAAACCAGCGGATCGGTCGGGTTTTCGCTCCATGTCTCGAACAACAACAGTTACTTACGCTGTAAAATGTATCCAGCGTAATTTAGCAATCGAAATTTCGCTGGCGATTATGTCACCAGATATGATAGCCTATTATATAGGTACTTCTTTCGTCTTGGGTCGTCAAATAGGTATCTCGAGCGTCATGGGTAAGAAAAATCGCAACCTAAAAGAAATTTGCGCTTTCTTGTGCTGGACTGGACCCATAACCAGATAGGTTTAGGATATGAAAATAAGTAATAATAATTCACTTGGATATTAAATATTTACGTATTTATTATTCGTTGGATAGATATAGATAGGTACGTACACGTACATTTCGTACGGCTAGACTAAATGAGAAAAAATATCTAATATCTACCTATGCTAGTTGTAGGTATTGTTTTTAAAACACACATTTTATAGGTAACTGCTTTCGTCTTCTAGCATTGATTAAAGGCCGCGAGGCAGCTGGGTTTGGTTGTCACAATTACAAATTCACAACGTTTCTCGTCGACTCGCCTGAAACAACCTGGTATTCGATGGTGCGCATTTGTTACGGAACTCGGGGTCAGGGTTTACTGGCGGCTGGGTGTTGGGTTGGCGCTGACCGCGGGCGGGCGCGCCGGCGTCGTCCGGCATGATTTATGGTGCAGCTGATGCCCGGGCCTGCGCGAGCGCCGAGACTGTCTCGTGCTTTACTCGCTGCAAAAAACACGTTCACTTTTATAGGTTACTTAAATTTGGATAGGGTGATGTTTTTTAACAACTAGTAATACTTAGAGGTATTAATATATCTATTTATTTTACTGTATGCCTACCGCCGCTATTAAAACAGTTAATGATTTAAAAAGTTGATAAAAACGGTGTGCCAAAGTAAAAAAGTGAAATTATTTGTTTAAAATTTACGAGATTGTTTTTCCATTTTATTGTAAGAACTAAGAATATAAGGAATAATTGAAAATAAATCTGTAATTGCTTTTATAAAGTTAAAAGTCCCAGTGCCGACACCTAAGTGTCCAATAGATGACATCCCCTATTAATCACCTCTGTTATCATAAGATTGAAAGTGTCTTGAATTGGGTCATTGTCGAGCACAGGGACGTTTACCTGAATGAATTACAAAGAAATGAATTGCTAAATAGAACAGACTGTTGGTAATAAATACAAAAAAATATTTATTTTTGTTTTTTCGTTTATTATAAGTGTATACGGTGCACTTAGACACGAATTTCCTTTCGCTAATACCTCTATGTTAGTTCCATGAGCATATTGAATCACCCTATACACAACCAACGCAAATTCTACCTAGAGCGCCTCGCCTACCCGGTAAACGACAATAGCCAGTGGCTTCGCAAAACGTGGCGAACTCGCTTTAAAACGGTCCCGCGAAACAATCGTCCTCGCTACACTTCTGTATTCGGTAATAAATTATTTTATTTTAGCAGAATGCGCTTTTAAGGCCACTCTCACTTTTTGCCACTTGTTTTTTGCTTCCGGTTTGCGATTTAGGAGAAAACGAGCCACGTGTGCTTTGTTAAAGAAAATAATTGAACCTCTATGTGGCCCTACTGGAAATACTGTACAGTGTATATGTATGTATATAGGTAATACGTTCAGGAGAATTATAATACTCCTTTCATTTTGACACAATAAAAACTGGTTTTGATTTGAAGGTAGGCAAAGGACCCTACAACTCAAATAATATTTAAACTAACTTAAATCTAAAATATGCCGTTGTGAGGCATTGTACCGAGGATGTTGGGAGTCATGTGCCTTAGGTACATCATGTAATACAAGTTCAATTGCGGAGCGGAAATGTTTATTCAAGTGAATTTAAATCCATATAGACGTAAATACCTGGTTATATTTTTGCTTATCATTCGTATTCCGTCACATATTTGCTTATTACAATTTTTATTTCTGTTTGTTGTGCGTGTACATACTTTAAAGTAGTTAGTACAGCTGCGACAACTGTAAGTACCTATGCAGACCTCTGGAGACAAAGTTGGCATAAGTTGTAAATTTAGAATTTTTATTTTTAATAGTCTAAGAAAGTTGGGTCGGCTCGGCTAGTATGGATGGCGAAATGGAAATAATTCATAATAGCTAAGTTTTCCTGCTTAACGAGTATATCATAATTCTAGTAATGAGTAGTAATGACGTTGGCATATAACCCAGCAAAATATAAGTTATTTATACTTAAAATAATTCTAAAATTTAAAAAATATCTGAATAATTGGCAATAATTATTATTTAACTTTTTTTCATTATACATAAGTAAAATAAAATAAATATTGTGGACAATCTTACACAAATCAACCTAGTCCCAAACCAAGCAACGCTTGTACTATGGGTACTAAGCGACGATATACATACTAATATAGATAAATAGATACTTAAATACATAGAAAACTTCCAAGACCCAAGAACAAATATTCGTGCTCATCACACAAATAAATGCCCTGACCGGGATTCGAACCCGGGACCTCCAGCTTCGTAGGCAGGGTCACTACCAACTAAGCTAAAGCGGTCATCAAATTTATTTTGATATATTATTATTTGCTTTGTTTTACTGATGGCAAATTAAGTATAAAATAAGCGAATGTTACATTTATATCTAGCTGGCCCTCGGCAATTTTTTCATAATTTACATTATTTCCGCGCCTAAAAATAGTAACTGGCTTTAAGTTTCTTCTAGCTTTACGGGCCAATTACTTGACGGATTTCATTTATTGCTAGTTAAATACTGTGATACTGGTATGTTTAGAAATAAAAGTACGATTATTATTTTTAAACAAAAAAAAATCGGCATTTATTTGACAATGTTTTCTTTTTAAACCAACTTCCGGCCGGAATGTTGGTAGGATTCGTAAATATAGTATCTTAGAATATGTATTTATGAAGGTACAAAAAAAACGAGGCTATTATAATAGTACATTACTTAACAAGGGCGGTAAAACAAAGATTGTCTCAGATCGCAGGTATTTGACGCCCGAGCCGAAGGCAAGGGCGATAAATATGCGATCTGAGGCTTACCGCCCGTGTTAAGTACAAAATTTTATGTCACCCCCTGGCCAGGAAGTGGGTTTTTTCGCGCGCGGAGCGTGCGATAATGGCCGCTTTAGGGCCAGGTGTGACATAAATTAATATTTTCTACAACCGTAATTTTACTGGACTAAGAGTAGGTAAGTACAATATTACGTACTACACTTAACAGATTCAGAATCAGAATCAGAATTATTTATTCGTGACAATACACAAAAGGCAAAAAATAAAATAAAAAATAATAAAACAGTAAAACAAGGTATTGCACGAAATGGTTCCATCTCAGCATGTGCTGGCGTGGTTGCCAGCGCACACTTACACACTTAACTATCATAATAATTGTAGTCTGGAATACGAATTCAATATGTTTTTATAGCTTCAATGTCATTGCTTCTTTTATGAATTTATGTTTGACGCAAATAACGTGCCACGTTTGGGCAGCGTGAACACTGAAAAACAAAATCGCCCCCGATTTTGTTTTTCTGTGCCGAGAGGTATAGCAGTCTTACGCCACAGGTTTATCCGACTAATAAGTAACTAGTAAAAGTTTCGAAATAACTTTTTAAACGACCCTTAGGCCGCCTTTACACCTGTAAGTTACTTTCGTAATATTTATGTAACTTACTTACGGTAATTTTCCAATTTACGAAACTAGTAAAAAATTACAGCGAGGCTAGCCAAGTGGCTAACTGTAATTTCTTTCTACTTTAGTAAATTGAAAAATTACAAGTCTAAACGCATTCGAGTTTGTTTACGGAAGCGACTCACATCTTATTAAATCGAACTACATTGATAAGTTGAGAACTTACACCAAAACAATGTCCTCTAAACAAGTTTCTCAGCTGGTGAAATTGCCTGTCGAAAATGTGTATCTTCTTTTTTAATTATTGGTGCAACTTGTTCCAAAAGAAATTGTAGCATTCATTCCTATAAAATTGAAAAATTGGATTCGGTTTTCCATACTCAACTCCTTCAAAAATTTTTCAAACGCATCTCGTGCCGTTCTTTTTTCTAGCCAAGGGCTTACCCAGCATTTTCTCTGCTTTCGCCTTTTATTGGATAAAATTATATGTATATGCAGCAGCCGCTTGAATGTGGCGACTATGAGAAGGCATTTTTATTACCGATTTAGTAAGCATTTATGTAAATGGGCGTGTAATAATTTATGCAAGTTTAATCTCACAAAATTTACGTAAGCATTATTTACTGTAAGTTTATTTTAAGTGTAAATGCAACCGTGAATAAGGCGGCCTTAGGACCTTACCAACTATCAATTTCTTACATATCTAATACCATTTTTTCAAAAAAACGACACATTGCGCGCATCGATACAGTTTGTCGCTGCCGGCATGAAGCATCCGTCTTATCCAGAAGTAAAGAGTACTGAAGTAGTTACCTACTCTCTAACTTAATATAACATACATTTATTTACTAGTAAATATATACAAGAATACAATAATAACTTAAATAATATTAAAGCTAACTTAAATCTAAATCAGGCCCTTGAGGCATTGTACCGAGGATGCTGGCGGCATTCTTACCTACTTCCTCTTAGTAGAAATTTTGCGATTCTTACTCATAATCCTAACGGTATCATGCTGCACGCTGCTGACTCAAAAACTAAATGTGTGACGTTGTGATGTTGCATTTTACTTATGATTCAAACACCATTTACGGCAATCGAAATCGTTTTTCACTAGGCCGCTATTCCAAAGACTAACACAGCCTAATAAACTTGAGTATTGTGTACCTAAATAGACATTGACATAATTTATTGGTAATAAAGTAGGTAGGTAGGCGGTAGGGGTAGGTGGGGGTAGGTTATGTACAGTATACAAGGTGTGTCCTGTGACAGGAGCAAATATTTAAAAACGACGCTCTCTTAGAGCATCCGCAGTAACCTTGTGTCCAAATTTTTTATTTATAGATTAAGAGCTGGGAGCCGATTTTTGAGTGTCGAACGCTCGACTTTTCACTCGAGATCTGTCAAAAAACTATGATGTTTTGACAGATGTCGAGTGAAAATTCGAGCGTTCGACACTCAAAAATCGGCCCCCTGGCAGCAAAAATAAAGTGATTTTATAACATTTGGAATTGGTACAGTTGTGTTAATGCTTGTCTCTGGACTATAAATATGCCAGTCTGGCTACTGAGAGCCGTTGTGATTGGAAGGGGTGGGGGATGAAAGTTAGTGAAAATTCAACAATATTAAGTAATACTACACAACAAGTATTGAGTAATACTAGTTGTTCTTTTTATTTTCCATGAATTATTAACATAAATAATCTTGTATTAGTGTTGCCAGACTATTTACTGCTTGCTAAAACACGGCCAGACTGATTTTAAAAGTTGCTGAACCCAGCAGAAAATTCAAGTAATTTTATAAAAGTTGAAATAAACTAATTTCAATAGCTTATACTATCGGCTTAACGTTTCTGAAAACGCCAGACCAAATAGAAGTTGCTAATGTGTTGCCAGACTGGTTGTTTACTCTTTTGCTTTCAGATTAATAAAACCTTAATATCACGTAAACAGATTCCTGAATCAAAAAATGGATTTAGAAATCTTATAATATTTTTGAAAGAGCTAACACGATGGGGTTTAAAGGAAAAAAAATGCAATGCATCAGCACTTCATGTGTAGAAGACTCACCCTTACCAATCGCAACGACTCTCAGTAGCCAGACTGGCATATTTATAGTCCAGAGACGAGTCTTAACACAACTATACCAATTCCAAATGTTATAAAATCACTTATTTTTTTGCTGCTATCTCTTGATCTATTATTATTTCAATTCGGAGAAACTTTGATCTAAACTTAAGACCCTCAACTAATAGATCTTGACACCATGAGATCATGGCACATCCGTCAATGCGGATTCAGAGGTAGCATCAAATGTGGAAATAATAGCAAGCAAGATAAATGATCTACTGTTTATTTTTTTGCTCCTATTACAGGCCACACCCTGTACGAGTATAATAGGGCTAAAAAGACTATCACTATTTTCGCGTTTGCACTAAAACAAGATCATGAAGACATTTCAAAAACAATACCTATTTTAATAACTGGTACCTAACAACAGTCACCAAGACACACTCGAAATAATCATTTCGCAAGGCAGAGCTATTCATATACGTAACGGACGCCGGGGAGAAACACATTACGGAGGAGGAGGCTGCGGGGGAGGAGTGGGAACCTGAGGGAGCGACCCTGTCCCGGGATAAATTTGAAGGTACAATCATTTTTTATGCGAGGGGGCCAACGGTCTTGTAGGCGAAGCACTGCCAATGTTACGACGAGTATACGTATAAAGTTACGGTTCTTACAACCTCCTCCAATCCTGGTGCCTCTCTAACTTGAACATGGTCATCGAGTAGCGGTTAAGTTAGCGGTAATATAAGTAAGTGTAATTAGGTAAAGAAAATCCATTTATCTCTAACATTTCTACGGAACTATATTTCTTTAACTGTTTTATGAAGAAGATTGTTTATGTCGTGCGGTACTGGCCAGCGTATTTCTTTATTCGTTCTAAGATGTAAATTGTTGTACCTAATTCGTACTCAAGCCAACTAGACCTAGGGCCCCTCTGCAATAAAGACCGTGACTCGCAACAGCCATAAAAGCTGAACGCATTACTTTTTACTCGATGCTTTCCATGAGGGCACTTTCAGTGCGCGATGAAGGAGAGGCATTTTGGCTGTGCACGTATAGCAGGCGGAGATACACCACTATACGATGCTCGATTTCATATCTTAAATACACTCTCTCTGTACACTGGGAGAATACTTTTTTGAGAATTTTTTTGACTTGTCGAGTTTTTACTCAGCAGTGGTGTACTTTTTCAAAAACACTAGGAGGGTTTGACTTATTAAGAGTTCCATTGCGGCCTACTTAAATAAAGTTCATTTATTTAATACTTTTTAAATTAGGTAATTGGTGTTTTTTTACGTTTGTCCGTTCCTTTAATTTATAATGTATAGGGATTATATGTCAAGTTGATAATCTCAGAAATTAATAGAATTTAATTTTATTCTCGTGGATAGTTTTTATTATAATGTATATAATTAATTAAGGTTGGTCGGTATACATTTAAGTAGTGATAAGCATGCGCTAATAGCAGTAAATACAGTTATGTAGCAAAGTCTTTAACTTAGGCATACTCGTAGGTGTCACTTGCACTTATGCATGTCTAATAATTACCAACGGTCTGGTATATAATATATAAGTAAAACATTTCTGCAACGAGAAGAACCGACTATATTTAAGAAACACGACCAGTTATTATTTTGTCAAACAAAACAACATTCTAAAGAGCGCTGGCGCAAATATTTTTAGCATTTTGATTAGTTTCTAGCGAGGACAATTCGTAGTAATGAGTAAGTATCAACTAAGTAATCGGGGCAGTCCGCGTCGTTGAATAAAATCCGTTATACTTACCGTACCGCGTAGGCAACAATACACGTCCAGCTCGCACAGCTTAATGGCTCCTTAATTGTTCAAATCATTTGTTTTCATTTTTGTAATATATACCTACCGTGTGCCTCTTTGTAATAACTAAGGACAAGCAGCCGGTACATTTTTATAAGTTTAATTCGTAGTTTTGCTTAATAACATAGACATTTGTAATTCATAGATTTTTTATTCTTTCTGTCTATCTTTCTTTTGTTAATCATCTCTAATTACGTGCATACATCTAAATTACCTAGCATTTTAGTTAATCACCCATTAACCATTTATCCGATAGATTTTGCTAAGACAGATCGATAGGTAACACTAGAACGTGTGGTAACATAAGGTAATTTTTATAAGTACCTACAACTAATATTCGGATCGAATTTTATAATAATATTAATGATAGGTATACACATGTTATGTAATCTATAGTAGATTGTTAACCAAGGGCTGAAAGCCATTCATTTCTGCCGAGATATATTGGCGCTCGAACGAAGTGAGAGCGCCAATAGTTCGAGGCTGAAATGGGTGGTTTCACTCGAGTTAAACACTCTGCTTTTCATTTCGAATACGAGGAAAGTAAAATATTATAAAATATATATTTGTGGACAAACTTACACTAAAATCGACCTAGTCCCAAACCAAGCAAAGCTTGTAGTACCAGCCTTGTACTAACGCGACGATATACATAAATGGATATATGCATACCTTATTCATAGAAATCACCCACAACAATTAAATATGTGTTCATCACACAAATAAATGCCCTGACCGGGAATCGAACCCGGGACCTCCAGCTTTGTAGACAAAAAAATCAAATATGCACATTTTCATTTCATTTTTCACAAAAGACAAGATGTAAAACAATATTGACATGATCTAAAAATTAGGAACTTTGTTATTTGCAACGCGAAATACTTGTTAAATTCAATAACATTTCTGAATCAGTGAAAAAAACATTTTGGCGGGAACTGTTGACTGACGTTAATGGTGTTTGTGTATGGACCATTTTATTTCATTAATGTTTAATAAAAAAATAATCGGCTCACGCTCAGACTAATTAGACTCGACATCAAATAATATTACCTACTGAACGAGATGGTCATATACTACTTTATATAAGAGCGACAGAGAGAGACATATGATTAGTTGATCCTTGTCATAGTTTCCCTTTTTTTAACTGCCACAAACTACTGATATTACTTTCGACTGTGGCAAAAAAAAAACAAACAAATTAAGGAGGTTGTTTATGGTAAGCAGTCAGGCATTTGAAAAAGTAGGTATAGGATCTCTGTAGAGTCTGTACATGTGGCTGTATAGGTAAGTGCCGTTGCCCAATTTAACTCCGATTCACCATACAATTTTTTTAATACTTTTCTGCTCTAGAGTAGGAATGGACCACTTTCAGCACGCTACTTAGATGAACAATGACCCACTTTCAGAGTATGAGAAATGAAAAAATAGTGGTAGCCGTACAGGCCCAATTTCAAAGAAAAACCGCAAATCGATGTACAGTTTAGCCATTTGGCACACGCATACTAGAGGTCAAAACAAAGTTTTTGACCCGCAGTTCCTAAAAAAAATTCCCTTAGGAGGGAAGTGCCGAGACATTCTATTTTTTGTATGGAAAACATTTTTTTTTTCTTCAGAAACCTATCGTGTGTAGTATCATATGAAAGGGCTTTTTGAGGTGATTCTAAAAATATACCACATCATTACATTTCAGCAATTTCTTTTTATATAAATCACAAATAATTTTCGAAACATACCAAGTTTGAGGCCCTCCAAACACGAAATGGCTGATTTTTATTTAATACAGTATATCACAAATGGTACGTGATATCCTCGTATCTAACCTCAAAAAAGTAATTTTGAAAAGATATCCATCAAGTATTTTTTTTTAATTTTTCAATATTACTAAGTGACACGGTTCTACTTCAATACCTATTTTACGTGATACTACATATCATTTTATGATTAATATGTACCGTATCTGCACTAAAGTTCCATAAATCACGTGAAATAGGTATTGAAGTAGAACCGTGTCACTTAGTAATAATGAAAAATTTAAAAAAAATACTTAATGAGAATCATTTCGAAATTGCTTTTTTGAGGTTAGATTAGATATGAGGATATTAAGTATCATTTGTGGTATATTGTACAAAATAAAAATCAGCCGTATCGTGTCTGGAGGACCTCAAACTTGGTATGTTTCGAAAATTATTTTTAATTTAATTTAAAAAAAATAGCTGAAATGTAATGATGTGGTATATTTTCAGAATCGCCTCAAAAAGCTCTTTCATATGATACTACACATGATAGATTTCTGAAAAAAAAAATCTTTTTTTCATACAAAAAAAGAATGTCTCGGCTCTCCCCCTAAGGGAAATTTTTTTAGGAACTGCGGGTCAAAAATTTTGTTTTGACCCCTAGTATGCATGTGCTAAACGGCTAAACTGTACATCGATTTGCGGTTTTTTTAATCGTACGGCGTACACTAAAAGTTTTGGTGCCTCTTAATTGCAAAAACTATTAACTGGATTACCCAGTAATAGTTTTTGCAAGACTTTCCAATACTAGCTTACATATATAAGACTAATATGATACTGCTTGCTAAGGTTTGAGCTATAATTTATTTAGATATTCAGTTCCTAGCTAGAGGGTAAGACGACGGATTGAAAATATTGGGTGCAGGGATTTCTATTTTCCTCAGCAATAAAGGAACATACGAAAGCGAAATTAACTCACATGGTCCATCATATCTTTAGCTTCAATTTACTCTTTTGTAACAGACTTTTCTTCATCAAAAAGACCTCTGTTTATACAGGGACTCGCATTTTACATACAAACGGCACTTATTAAAGCCTAGTTTTCTAGTAGATCAGCAACAAGTAACTAAGCATTAATGCGGCTTAATTATTGTACCGTTACCTAGTCAGAAATTCCTTAAACCTTAATCACAGAAGTATTAAAGTAACATTAGTGCCAGACGCTAAGAATATGCTTCTAAATATGAAAAATATACTGAGCAATGTATAAGGCGCCGTGATTAATTGCTATTGACATTTGATTTTAAGGTGTCGAGTCGATACCGTTAAGTATTCGCGTAATTAGCTGGTGGTGGTGAGCAAACCCGTTCTGATGTTCTGTTCTGGCTGGCGCCAGCGCGCTGACCGCTAGGGAGGCGGCGCACTCGGGCCTGAGGGCCCGAAGGACCCGATTCCTGCGGGTTAATCACGTAACTTTTCGAACGTACGATAGACATATTTTAATGTAATTTTATTTATAGATGTACCATACGAACGGCCGAAAACGTTCCATAACCGCACCGCTGGTTCAGGCCGGCTGCGAACAGATTCAGATTTTTCTTGTATGGTTGTCCATGGCGTTGGGCTACACGCAAAATTGGCTTTCGTAGTTGTTCACCCGTTATATTATGCGGCCTTAAAGGGTGGTAAACTTATATTTAATAGTACCTACTTTTTTCTGATTCAACTACAATATCTAAGTAACCAATGGAAATTGTACGAAAGTTCGTTCGGTTATTACTCGTTAACTAGTAATGTCTACGTATCTGTGATACTTTTCCTTTTAACACGTTCACTGCGGCAAGAGATCGATAGATATAACACCCTTGTTAAAAAAACAAAATCTGTACAACCTACCTACTGCCTTTTAACCTTTTTGCACTTGTGTTGCTACAAATTATATGTCGGTAACAGACATGCGGCACCCCCAGCCCAGAGTAACAAGCGCCCATAGGCTACGGTGACCGCCTGATACCGTCAGGCGAGTCTGATGCTTGTTTGCTATGGAAGTGGAATAAAGAAACTAAAAGCTTTAAAAAATCCCTTCTGCTGTCAACACAGTGAATCCTCAAATTTTGTAAAGGGTCGGCAACGCGGATGTGACTCTGTTGGAGTTTCGAGCGTCTATAGGCTGCGGCGTCCTTACCATCAGGTGGACCGTACGCTTGTTTGCCACCGTCATCGTATAAAAAAAAACATAATGAACATGAGCAGCTTGTTTGTAAATTCATAAAACTAATAAATTTACCTAAAGAGATTGACGTATTTCGTCCGCCAACAACCCAGCCGTATCCATGGGAATTCCTGACCCGTGCTGTTGTGTTGCCTTACTTCATCCTTACTTAGACAGATCTTTCAGAGGTTAGCACATATATTTCGAAATAAAGTCGGCTTTGATGCAAAATTTCCCTTATATATTCAAAGCGCGGAAATATCCTGTAAATAAAACTTACTGGCACGACACGACTCTTTCCCCCCTGCTGGCCCTTCAGGCCGCAGGGAGAGGTATCCCTACCTATATCTGTAACTGGCCGCTTTGCAGGCCAAAACAGGAGCACACATATATATAAAAAAAAAAAAAAAAAAAAAAAAACGACACGACTCACAAAATGTTAATTAATACACACAACACACACATAATACATGTGATTCATATCCATACTTACAATTCGCAATAAACATCCCAAATTACGGCGTAATCTAAACAAGTATCCACCTGTAACACAAATATGTAACGGTAACCACCTGAATATGTACATAACATAACACGGGCGGACGGCTGTAAAAAACTTAAAGCTCATTCCCTTTTTTAGCGGCCTTGTGATTGGCTGGCGGTCGACGTAAAAAGCCCCTTGCGCGCCCCTTCGCGCTCCGAAACGCCCTCGTGTGCCGTATTAACTAAAACCCAAACATAACTTCTTTCTTGATACATACATATTTTGCTTATCATTTTTCAAGTAGACAGCTACACACTCGTTTGCTACTATACCTAAGTCTAATACCGTTCAAAATTTAGTACCTGCAACTACATACATCATAATCGTCATAACTTTTTTTAAAGATAGCTAATTTGATTTCTTATTCGTAGTTTTAATTTTTTTAACTACTTTTTCTATTAGTTATATCAGTTTATTAGTTTTTTTTAAAGTTAAGTGCCATTCCGTCCCGTTATTTTGTTTTGATTTATTTTATTTGGTTCACCAACAACTGTTTACACTCTAACATATCAATTAATACAACACAAGATGTTAAATTACATTTGCTAAGCGTAACAGTTAGGTACTAACAGGTAAACACCACATGCATTATATAAAAAAAAATACATTTACGTATACCGTTAGTAATATAACCGCAGACTTTACATATACTACCCACTGTAATAGGTGTAACAGACGATCGAACAACAAATAGGTAATTATTTCTAAAATTAAAAGAGTTGTGATAATAGGAGGGTGGACTATTTTGTTTGGGGAACAACATGATTTGGTAAAGAGGAACTATATACTTGAAATTTCCTTGAATTTCAATTATTTTATAAGAAAGGTAGGTAATCGTTTTTCAAAATTCGCCTTCTGAATAGGTGAAAAGGGTGTTAAAGTTTTTATGAGGAGATTGGGGAGCAAGTATTTTTTAAACGAGAAACTAGACACTTCGTTTGTAATCCATTAAAGTATAGGAAATCTCATTTCAGCGTTTTCGAAAATTCACCCTCTGGAAGTGTAATTTTTTTAAAGTAAGTGATTAGAAATCACTGATTACATATTTGGCGTGTAGACAGTTAAAATAAAAGAAAAGTAATGACAGTGGTTATCTATCCCGTAAGGGTGTAAAAGAGAGGTTTCAATGTTTGTATGGAAAATGAGACATATTCGAGGTGTGACTAGAAATTTCATTTATAAGAATACTAAGAATACTACTATCTACTTAATCAAAACATTAAAAAGCTTGACTAACCGTGCGAAGTCGGGGTGGGACGCTTGTAGTTTAGGTATTTATGCTAAATTCAAACAAAATCTGTATGAGAAGAAATGGATGTAGTCGAAATCAAGTCTGCCTTTCTGCCAACGTTGAGTTTAGGTCAACGGGATATGGCGTGAAAAAAAGATCTCCGTAGGTAAGTTTTGATTGTTCATACAACGAATGAAACATATTTTGCCTTTGGAGCTACCTCTCCATCTCCAAACCATACGTCCATACGCGAAGTTATCGCGAAACTTAGGTAGGTATGTGTGGTCAAATTAACCAGTGACGGTTTTTTTTTATAGTTATCGCATAAACAATAACTTAATAACTTAATCCCCTCCCCGTGTAAACTCCGGCCGCGTCGTATTGGCTCAAATAAAATAGGCTGAGGGTGTATGAAAGGAACACACATATCTGCGGATATGTTTGTCTCTTTCACTCGAGAAAACTCGTCGCCTACGAATGTAGAATACAATATCGATGTTTGGGGCATAAAAATTGACAGTTTTTTTGTTCAGTGTATTGCAAGGAGCACGCAGAAGCGGTCTCATCACACCGCTCCCGGCCTCCGCAACGAAGGGTTGTCCCAAAAAGTGTTCACTTAAAAACTACATATTATCATTCTTTACCGGTTCTACTTCCACGACTTTAACACGTTCAAGTGAATCCAATGTTAGCAAGTTTTTGTAGTGCGTTGTGTTTTAACTAAAGCTGATAACTCAAGTAAGGTATGTTGTTTTTTAAATCAATTAATTTGTTTTATTTAAAAAAAATAGACCTACTTTTGTTTGTTTTTTTTTTGCTTTGTGCTCAAATTATTGTTCTCACTAGTAAAATAATGTTTATTTTTTTACCCTTGTCATATTTGAATACGCGTATACTGTAGGTATTATATTTGAAACAGAACGCGGATGTGTAAAGTAATAGCTACATTGGCAATGTCTAATAAATGCAGGTACCAATGGCTAAGAATACTTCATAGGTATAAACATAAATTCAACAACAATACTTTTTGTGTTTTTCCTATTGTAAGTCGTTTTAAGTTTTAACGTATGGTGAAATAGTGCAAGATTAACGAAATTTTAAATTAAAAAGTGGGTACTTAAATGGTAATCTCATACTCCAAATATCTACTTACTGTTATCATTTGAAACTAAATATCATATTTAAATGTGGCAATGTAATTATCTAATGAGGCTCGTTTCAACTATAAGTACAATGTGTTTGCTGGGTTCGGTATTGTTTCTTTATTGGAATCAAGGATGTCTCATCCGCGGAACGCAATAAAGCTTACGCTACAAAATATTACGTCCTCTCTCACGGGAAAAACATGACATCATTTTATTTGTTTACCAATATAATTTGAATACATGCATTTGTTTATATATATTTATGCCTACGGACAGTATAGTCAAACGAGACTTAAACCCCCTTTACTAAGGGAGGTTTTTCTCCAAAGCTTTGGCAAAGGGTGCTTGCTTTTCGCGATAACATTTAAAAATAGTAGGTAGGTATCTTAAAAATTTATGATTTATGCGGTACCTACTCACCTAACAAAAACATAATAAAAATTAATGTTTACTTATTAATGATGTACCCAATGAACTTGTATTCAAATTTCGAGTTTTTTTTAGGTATATTTGTACTTTCTTTGTTATTGAAGTAATATTTTATATTCATTCGAATATATTATAATCATTCGAAAGGTTATGCATTTTAAAAGAGTTTAATGGCGTTTCTTTTGTTAATTATATAAGGTAAAATTGCCAATGCTCGACATCTTAGTGCCCCATAGATGACACCACCTATGAATCACCTCTGTCATCATGACATAAGAATTGATAGTGCCATGTATTTGGGTCAGTATCCAGCATAGCGACGTTTACTTCATGGCGGCTACACACTTCGCCGTATTCGTGCAAATATTCGTTTTGCATTTCTTTCTTTAATATTGCCAAAGAAAGAGTGGCGAATATGCAACGCGAACATGCATAACGAAGTGTGGAGCCGGCCTTAGGTACTTATTATCCTTTGAAATGGGAATGGACGCGACCTGATAAAATGAAGTTTTAAATCGAAGGTAGTTCGTCTGTTTTAGTTAAACAGTAATCCCCAATGATTATTATTTTTAATCAGTTTTGGACAACAATATCTATCATTTGATTAGAGATCATACTTGACCACGCGATGTTTTTGTATGTAAGTTATATAGTGTAAGTATAAGTTTTCTGTGTAGGGACAGTAGTAAAGTACCTTACGCTTGTGTTGGTCGGCAGGCATGCTGAGCTGCGCGCCGGCCGCCGGCATGCCGCCCGCGCACGCTGCGCATGCGCAACCCTGGGCCGCGCTGCTACAACCGCCTCCCGTCGTCGTAAGTACCTACACACCTATTTACATTATACTCGAACATTCAGCCTAGGCACAGCTGCAACAATTTAATAATAGATATGTATAAATTACTACGATTAAAACCTGGGGGCCGATTTTTGAGAGTCGAACGCTCGAATTTTCACTCGATTTCCGTCGAAAAACTATGACGTTTTGACAGATGTCGAGTGAAAAATCGAGCGTTCGACACTCAAAAATCGGTCCCCTGTATGCAAATTACAGTCTTACTTAAGTCTATTATTCAAAGACCGGTTGTACTAACACCGTTTTAATTGTTACAGAAATCTGAGCCTTTAGAAGAGGGTAGTTTCTCGAAGGAACAGACAAGCGGATTCTACTCTGACGGCTTCCATAGTGCGTCCCCTTCTTCATCAAGTAAAGATTCGAATGGTCACTCTCCACGCAGTGTCGGCAGCGTCGGTGAACCTTTGCCGTTCTATGATAACATGCCTCTGAAAGCCAAAGCTAATCTGGGTATGCATTTGGAATCGTATCGTAATGGGGTTCCCTACAGCTTACTTACACCACCCGGCTTCGAAACTCGAAACGCTGAAGGGCGGGATTCATCGCCAGGGTACACCACTCAATATTCACCAAGAACCCTCGCTCCGCCGCCACATGTGTCCACGCCGCTGATGCGTGCCGACGCCACGCCGCCCAAGTCTCCGCCCGAGACGCCCTCGTCCCCCGACCGCGACCAGGAGCACAAGTTCGAGCGGTTCCACGACTCCGGATTCGACGGCGCGCCCCAGGGCATGAAGCACGACGGGGACGATGGCCGGGACGGTTCGGGCTTAGACGAAGATTTCGATGAAGAGCCTGGACTGCGAGTGCCTGCAGTAAACTCTCATGGAAAAGTTAAAACCTTCAAATGTAAACAATGTGAATTTGTCGCAGTCACTAAACTTAGTTTCTGGGAACATAGCAAAGAGCATATTAAACCAGAGAAGATGCTTTGTTGTAGGAAATGTCCATTCGTAACTGAATACAAGCATCACTTGGAATACCACATGAGAAACCACCTGGGTTCAAAGCCTTTCCAATGCAGTCAATGTTCCTATTCGTGTGTTAACAAATCGATGCTCAACTCGCACCTCAAATCACATTCCAACGTGTATCAGTATAGATGCGCTGATTGCAATTATGCTACGAAATATTGCCATTCCCTTAAACTTCACTTGCGCAAATACCAACACAACCCGGCAATGGTGCTAAATATGGACGGGACGCCTAACCCTTTGCCCATAATCGATGTATACGGAACACGTCGAGGGCCGAAGCAAAAACCGATTTCGAAAATGTTTGAACAACAAGCAACCATAAACAACAATAGCCAGCCTCCTTGCGCTCCTCAGTCACATTCTTTATTCGGACCCGCTCATTTCCCTGTTAATCTGCCTTATTTACCTCCTCTTTTACCTCATTCCTTCTTATTTCCACCAAATAACAACTATGAAACAAGAACTTCACCCAAATCAGCAGAGGCAATATCCGAAAAGCGGCCGCCTTCACCGATGCCTTCAATCTTGCATCAACGCCTCTCTTATGGGGAACCGAATTTGGATGCTCGAATGACCACCCCGCCTGCCAGATCTCCGGACAGTTTGCCGCAAACCCCCACAGGACCACAAAACACATCTGCGTGTCAAAGTAACGATGCGCTCGACCTCACTAACGCTAAAACGAACGAAAGTGAATCTCCGCCGCCAATGGAGCAGCCGACGCCAGTCACTCCTACGACGGCTTTGAAAAACAGGAGAAAAGGGCGCGCGTTCAAACTGCAGCCTGCGGCATTGCGGCTACAGCATGAGGACGAGCGGCGCGGCGCGCCGGCCTCCGACTCCGATTCGGACACCTCCGCCGACGCGGCGCCCGCTCCCGCGCCGCCACCGCCGCCGCCGTCGGCGACGCCCGCCTACACGTGCCACTACTGCGACATTACCTTCGGCGACCTCACCATGCACACTATCCACATGGGATTCCATGGCTACAATGATCCCTTCATGTGTAACAAGTGCGGTGAGCGCAGCACTGATCGTGTGGCATTCTTCATTCACTTAGGCCGCGCTCAGCACGCCTGAACCAATCATTAGGTATGTACGTAATCCTAGTCCTCGTTTTCGTGTAACCTTACACTTGTTCTTTAGCCATCAGATAGATTACAAATTATATTTAAATTATTCTAGTGAAGGTATTATAGATTGTAAAACAATAGAAAATTGTATAGGTGTAAAACCAAAGATATAATATGGTTTTTAAATAAGTACATATAAGTAAAACAACAATTCTACCTTTCAGATAAACAGACTACAAAAAAACTGTAAATCCGGATTCACTTTTAAATCACACTTGTAAATCATTTGTTTAATCGTAATTATATAAATGTATACGCAATTATGTAGGTACCTATTAGACAGAAACAAGGTGAGTCGAGAAAAGGATGTAAATTTACAAAGCATAGTAGTGACAGTACGTTAAACCCTGTGTCGAGTTACTTAGTAATAAAATAACATGTAAGACGAAAGTAGCTTTGAGTAGGTACTAGAGTGACCAATTTGAAAACAAGACTGTAATCTTGGTTAAGTACAAAACGATATAACTTTATTTTCAACTTACATGTTTTAGTTAGGCATTTACTTTCTTATTTTAGAACATTATCTATAGTCAATATAATCGTTGTACATTATTATACACATACGCGGTGATGTTACCTATTAGAGTCACATAGTTTAGCGTTATCTACTTGGTGATTCTCGGACATAATATATGTATAGTGGATATAGTGGGTATACAGTGTACCCAAGTACCTCTCTAATTTTAATATTAATAATTTAATTAGAACCGTTTGTACGGAAACTACTTTAACAAATTGTACCTATTTATATTAACCTAAAAAGAGTCTATTTAATTTATTTATCCTCATTTCGTTTATCTTGTGTAAATTGTGGTTAACCAACCGGTAGCTACATGTGTCCTGCATTGTATGACAGTGTTTTGCATTGTATATTATTAATATTCCTGCATAGTACACATGCCTTATGATATGTAATTATGATTTGGTAATAATTAATCGATGTTGAAAAGAGTATTATACATACGCATTATACATATATGTATATTTAATATCAATTTATGTTTTGTGTTGTATATGGGATTTTCTGTTTGTGTGCCGAAAGTATGTAATAAAAAGTTTTATCGATCTGTCTGTGTGTTATTTGCAATGAACATTTCTTTCATTTTTCTCTTCAGGGAAAACGTCATTATATTGCGTGTATGTAATGCTTTTGTTTTTATTTCTTACCAACTAAGTTTAGTTTGCGTTTAACTATTGTGTGAGTGTTATGTTATGTGACCATATGAAGAATAAGTAATATTTTGTGATATGAAAACAAGTGTCTATGATAAGCTAAGCAGGCTGCGGCCCCGCGAATTCACTGCATTGATTCTTCTATAATTAATTGTGTGGTTCACCTTGCAGCAGTAGATACCTATTAATAATAACATCTGAAACGGCTATTAGCGACTTTTATTCATTTCTTTTTTTCTAACAGGGTTTTATTCACACATACTTATTGAACAGGTTTTCTTGCAAGTGATTGGAAATTCTCTGTTTCATTTGAATAAGAATACGGTCTAAGTATCGCTAAAAATGAAAAAGCAATTCGATTTGTATCGACATAAACGTTATATAAACGAATATACGTTATAGAAACCTATTTCTAAAGGCCTAATTCATGAAAATTCATGTATAAATTATATTTTAGTTAAATTGTAGAAAATCATAGTCTTTGTCTCCACTTTGACATTTACATATGTTTGAGGGAAAAGGACAAAATACTTTTTATCTAACAGAGGTCTGTTAACGGTTTGTAAGAGCAAAATAATAGCTGTTGAATTTAAAGATGAGTAAGTAATTCCTAGGAATTGCCTATATTCGCCGTATACATTACAAACCGGGAACATTCGGTAATACTCTCGAGAAAAGCACATAATTGCTTGCTGCTCTGCTATGCCACGTCACATTATCACACGGCCTTCCTTCATCCCACCACAAGTCTGCGAATAGCCTCCGTTTTCGTGTAGAAAATAGGTATATAACAATAGACTATGCCAAGTCACTATTTTCTAAAAATAACTTATTCTTTTGTTTCAATACCTGATTGTTATTTATGAAGTAGCTATTTTTTACCGAACAATACAATTTTATGTCACCGTTACGGGTAAAAACTTGGTATGAATATTCAAAAAATATGCATTGGGCTAATGGTGTTTCAAAATACGTGAAGCAACAACGGCAACGCGACGAGACGGTGAGCCGACTGCCACAGTGCACATGTTGCCGACATTACATTACCTACATACATACTTATGGTACAGTCAGCGTCATATAGTATGTACCAGCCAAAGTGACCAAATAGTTCGGTACACCATATATTATGTATGGTTCTTGACGCTGACTGTACCACAATTATGGTTAACCGAAATGTTTTTAAGTTATAGGTACTTACCTAATCAAACTGACGTCACCGTCACCGTTGTTGGAATGAGCACGAGGTATTCCATTGCTATTCCTTAAAAACACTTTTCCGCTTTTAGCGGAATAGCAAAGAAATATTGTTCTATAGACAACATCTCACAGTTAGAAATAGGCGACTTGCTATCTTCTGCATGCATAATCCAACAAGAGTCCAACAATTGACGCCTGACCCAAATCCAGCGGATGTTGCAGTTTTCACGTAAATAGATGACTAATAAAAAACATTCAAAAGAATTCTGCGTAAGTTCGATCCGAATGGCGTCAGTTACACGGTCAGTATTATCACGCGATACAGTATTGGCCTCTCTCTCACTTATATGAAAGTGAGAGGGAGGCCAATGCTGTATCGCGTGATAAAACTGACCGTGTAACCGATGCCCATAAGAAGGGCTTGGAATATTGACACCCGTAGAGATGTTACGCTTTCATTTTATAGGATTTATACCTAGGCCTTGTAAATAGGTACGATGTGGTTCGTGGAAGGATCCCAATCAATCGGTCTAGCGTTTAAACAAGTAGATCTTGGTTGGTATTATAATATATTATATATATCAATAAATACCAATAGCATATATGCTTAGAAACAAGTCTTCCATTTTCATATAGCATTGTCGATGAAACAGGCACACAGCAGGCAGGCAGGCAGGCTGTGGCGTGTAGGACATTAAATAGTCTACTTATAGGTATTAAAAAGACAATATATCAAACGAACTTTTTACCTAGGTACTCTACAAATATACAATCTCTCAAAATAAATAAAAATTGCAAGTTGAACACAACTGCAACTGCGATGAGTTTAAAGGAATGTAATTCACACACGTCTCCGAGTGGGTAATCGGTACCTCTTCGAATAATGCAGTTTTTTTGTCGGGATCGTGCGCGCGCAGGTGGTTGCTTGGTCACAAAAAACGAGGGGACCTGCGTAAAGCGCGACTTACCGGCACAATAACCACACAGAGCTTCTGCCAACCACTTTATACTTTTTAAAAGCAATTTATATAAATACCATTCTTACTTCAATTTTGCTAAATCCAAAGAAGACCTAAGTATATTTTTTTTCACTTTATACAATAAAATGATGTACTTAGGTACTTTCTATTTCGTCTTTCTACAACTATTATCATGGACTTCGCCGCGAACAAATTAAACTGGTCAAATATGTATCAATCAGTGGATTCCGTGAAACCATTGTGGAAGTTCGGCCATTAATTCTCAATGTATTACAAAAACGGCGCCTAGCAGTTTTTTAAGCATCCATCAAGAATCGCCGGCTAATTTGTGATTTTTCACACACACCCCGCCATTAAAAATAAAATGAGATAAGATCTTATTGATTAATGATTCCATGTGTTATAAAATATTTATCATATGTCTTGTACGAGAGTATTGTATTCTCCGATACAAATACATTAATTAAGGTATATATATATATATATATTACTATACTTTCCGCTACCGGAAAATTATCAGGAAGCCATACTTTTAAGGAACTTGTTTGCATTTTCGCTGTAGTAGTCAAAGTAAGTAATTTAGACTTAGGTGGACAACCACCTGGTACATTTTCCAGCTCTGATCTCCTACGTTTTTCGTATGGGAAAAAAATACAATTTTTCTTCAAAAACGTATTGAGTGGAGTATCAAACGAAAGGGCTCAATGTGCTGATCCAACAAATATACCACAACATTAGATTTCAGCCAGCTCATATTGAGCTATTAGAAGTTAGGCTACAATTTTTTCCTTTATAGTGTTTCTTTTTAGTCGTTTTTTAGCGTTCCGAACCTCAAAAGGAAAAAACGGAACCCTTATAAGATCACTTTGTTGTCCGTCTGTCTGTCAAGGCCCTTTTTCTCGGGAACGCGTGAAGGTATGGAGTTGAAATTAAAACCATATACTCAAATTTGCGGACGCTTGAAACTGTGAAAAAATCAAACTTCCAAGTAAACGTAAAAAAAAGATACGACCGTTTATGCCGTAAAAAACGTACATTTCCACATTTGGTAATTCATAGGGTAATTCTTCCCGTTGACCTAGAACTATGAAATTTGGCATCACGCAAAAACGGCTGAACAGATTATGATGAAACTTGGTATACATAGAGTTTTTAGCCTGGATTATAATATAGGACACTTTTTATCCCTTAAATAATGCCTCAAATTGATAAATTCGGGGGTGGAGTTCAATCTATGAACCAGACCAGAGTTGTTCATAATTATAATGCCTTTTGCCGTACGGAAAATTTGTCTCAGAAGAACCAGTATAAGCCTGACCTCCAAATATGCACATATTTGTCACTTATTTCAGGATCAAGATATAGGGACGTATGGTTAGGTAGGCGAATGTATAGACAGTTGTAAATATTTATACAACATTCATTGACACCTTTATGACATTACCTTTTTCACCTTATATGACATTTGGTAAAAATGAAACTAATGAACATAATTTTACACGGTGCTACTTTGAGTGTTATCGTGGTTAAGATAAGTAAAGCAGGTTTTCGAATTGCGTAGTTTTTATTTTTAATGCAGCCTTTCCCGTGCGGTCCATTTGACGAGGGACCGAAGTGCATGGAGAGCAATTGCGTGGGGTCACCAAAGAGTATAGCGGTCACGATCCTCAGTCATGAGGGATCGTCTACGAAGATGAAGAGAGTTTTTATTTTTACGATCGCAGTTACTAATTGAGTTATTTTGCTTCTACTTGATCATGATGAGCTATTATTTTGATTTAGTTCGAAAATATCTGTGACCATCGAGCAGGCCTACTTAACTACTAACTACGGTAGGCAGATATCAATTAGTTTCGTCCTTTAATACTACAAGTAGGTTAACTAGCTAGGTAGGTAATCTGAAAACTATTCTAAAGTAAGTTACTAATAAAGTACTTATTTACAATATACGTAATCTTTAATCATCGAGGTTAAGCAACATCAGGCAGGTTTGTATACCTATACTTTGTTCGGAACCCTCGGGTGGGCGAGTCCTACTCGCACTTGTCCGATTTTTTTATTTTACACCACGTCGGTGGCAAACAAGCGTATACGGCCCGCCTGATGGTAAGCTGTCACCGCAGCCTATGGACGCTTGCAACCCCAGGGGCGGCACATGTGTGCATTGCCGACCGTTTCAAAATTTATACATTCCTTTCTTGAAGAAGCCCATATTTGTTATTAATAATTAAAGTAAAAAGTAGTGCGGCGCTCGGCCGAGCGTGTACGGGGGGCGGGCGGGCACGGGCAGGCACTGCGGGCGGCTCAGCGCTCAGCGCCCGCAGATTTCGGAACGGAATAATGAAACCAAAACTTGATAAGAGGCGGGGCCCTGCTCCGGCGGCACGCTCCCGGCATACGAAAGTACGATTTTTTTACAAAACCTGCTTGCCTTTTTTCTCGTGCAGGGCAGCTGTTGTTTGATGACCACTCATAGTGTTCAATTTTTTCCTACCACTATTCGGTCACGTTAAGTGATACCGGGAAAGATATTTTAAAGAATTCAAATACAGCAGATGTTCACACATAGCAGAAAAATTACCCATTTGTGTCCGTATTTTTAATTTAAACTTATTAAGTAAATCAAAGCTTTCGAAGAGAAAACAAGTAACAACGTAGCGCAGCGCAGCGTTAGGAAAACAAATACCGAACTTGAATTAAAGAGTGCTGCCTACCCGAGTGGCTCATTTTTTATTTTTTATTTATTTAAGAAACAAACAGTTTTTTATAGTTGTAAATAACATTGAAAAGTATAGATAAATTATAGACTTACAGTTTCCTTAAAGAATATTTTAACATCATACGTTGTAGTAATGATTATATTCAAAAGCAGAAACAACGGGTACCTACGCTTTCCATGGAAGTTCAATACAAAGTATATATATTAGATATTTTGCTTGCTCGTGAGTACACTCTAAACTAAAATACTAAAAACAAATGAAAATTTTACACAATAATAACAGAGTTGTCTATGCAAAGATGTAAACCTAAAGTACACAGTGAAATGACGCAAATGTTCCATTACAATACGTATAACCATAAAAAAAATGTTTTTTTTACTTTGATTTTTTTTGTATACTTATCTATAATAAATTGCTTATTATACTTACTGGGTCTGGCGTGATGTAAGATTGTCGCCCAAGATTAGAATTTAGATTCTACCTATATAATAGTTTTATTTGCTAAAATACTTGAAATTGTTTAGTACAGGATGTTAGGGGCGTGTAGTAATAAACTTATGTACTTTATTCCTTGCTTCGTTACAACTAAACTTAGATAACACTCAATATTAGGGCAGTGAAATTGTACATTAAAATCGCAAAGCGAGATGTAAAGCTGCATTTTTTGGTATGTTATTCGCACCCCTTAGGAGCATGTGTGACTACATTTTGCAAGCAAAAAAAAGTTGTGCTACCTGTATGATACGTGAAAAACTGCAAAATTTTCGGACTTTTTTCAGGTATTGTAGTTCAATTCAAAAAGTATGGGTTTTTGACATTACTTGTCTATGGAATTTTTAAAGTACATTAAATTTGCAACAATTTGAGCCTACCTACAGCTCCGTATGTCTTATAGTTTTTGAGACATGATGTTTCAAAAATACTGCTTTATTGAGTTTTGCCTATAGTGCGTGTTGTTACGGGTTTACGTCGAACAAACACTTCACCACCGGCCACCAGCGCCGGCTTTTAGTATGTTATCAGGCATATCTCCTGGACCCCGAAACTGCCGGGAGACAATCTTTCCAAGGTCGCTCTCCCGAGTAATGACGTCATGAAAATTGCCGCCGAAACGTTTGGAAAAGTGGCAATCACACCCAACCTATGCAACATACATACACGTGTATGGTATCAAATGAAAGCTGAATAAATATGCCATAACGTATACCTAAATTAAGTTTCAATACATTGAGACAATTCAAAACTATAAGCAAAATAATAAAAAAGTAAGGAAAACATTTAAAAGTCGATGCCGGACAGGGCACGGAGTCTTAATTTGAGCGTTTAGGTATTTTTTAATGTATTTTAAAAACAAATTAGTCCGTGAATTTGAGTGGACCTCAACGTGGAAACATGTATTCTTTATGAGGTTTCCTTACTTTTTTATTATTTTGTTTATAGTTTTGAATTGTCTCAATGTATTGAAACTTAATTTAGGTATACGTTATGGCATATTTATTCAGCTTTCATTTGATACCATACACGTGTATGTATGTTGCATAGGTTGGGTGTGATTGCCACTTTTCCAAACGTTTCGGCGGCAATTTTCATGACGTCATTACTCGGGAGAGCGACCTTGGAGAGATTGGCTCCCGGCAGTTTCGGGGTCCAGGAGATATGCCTGATAACATACTTACTAAAAGCCGGCGCTGGTGGCCGGTGGTGAAGTGTTTGTTCGACGGAAACTCATAACAACACGCACTATAGGCAAAACTCAATAAAGCAGTATTTTTGAAACATCATGTCTCAAAAACTATAAGACATACGGAGCTGTAGGTAGGCTCAAATTGTTGCAAATTTAATGTACTTTAAAAATGCCATAGACAAGTAATGCCAAAAACCCATAGTTTTTGAATTGAACTACAATACCTGAAAAAGTCCGAAAATTTTGCAGTTTTTCACGTATCATACAGGTAGCACAACTTTTTTTTGCTTGCAAAATGTAGTCATACATAGTCATAGTCATTTATTAATTATACTCCTAAGGGGTGCGAATAACATACCAAAAATACAGCTTTACATCTCGCTTTGCGATTTTAGCTTTTTTATTTGTAAGATTTCACTGGCCTATATGGTGTACAACTAAAGAACAAAAACCTCTCATATAACATTGTTTACCTTTCTTAGTAAAACGTCTTTTTTTTGCTGTTTAGTTGTACCTATACCTAATAAGTACATATGTACATTATGTACCTATGTAATAATTAAAACTTAGGTTTTTTTCTAGCCGACGGGTATTTTAGTTTTTTTAGTTACGTCATTTCATTTCATTCGGAGTCGATTTTATTTTAGCACAAAATTATTCCATGAAATGTCACTGTAAACTGGTTGTAACCATATAAGGTGGTTTATTTAGGACCTACTCGCCTTTTATATACATTTTTGGACCTTATTTCAACGGAATAAGGTGAAAAAGTGTATACATATTGGTGCCCTTGACTGTACCCAGTGACACTCGCGCCATCAAGCAAGACGAATTTTATGCCGCCTCACTTATCACCTAAACCCTCACCGTTAAGTAGTTACGTGCGGACATAGGAACGGGCATACATACATAGATTGGTACTGTATACAAGTCAAACACATAACCCTCCTTTTGCGCATCTCCGCAGTCGGGTAAAATTCCATGAGAATGAATGGCTGGTGTTTTTTAAGGCCGAGCTGTCAACAAAGCACTCGTTAGTCTCGTGACTCGATGATGAGTCTACAGCTACCGAACAACGCCATTGTTTCGCCACCTGTACCTACTTTACTCGACACACGTGTAATCAAAATACGTAATGCTATCAGAAATAGAATAAAGGTGTCTACGAGTACAATAATAATAAACTAATAAAATAAGTAGGTATACTTAAGGCACCTGTAGAGGCAAGGCCTTCTCCATACCTTGCCTCTACAGGCGCCTTAAGTACCTATTTATAACAATTTATGTTAAGACGACTACCTAAGTAGGTAGTTGTCTAACACTGACCGAACTTGGATCATCGGTCATCGGACATTACTCATCCTAAAATAGAATGAAATACATCTCTAGCAGTTTCCCGGCAAAGCTTCCCGAAGAAGAGTAATAGGTACTGAATAGTAATAGGTACTAGTAATAGATGCACCTTCGTATCGCCTTATAGGAAGCTAACGCGACACTTGCAGAGCCGGCAGTGTGCGCGACACACATGTCGCCGCCGCCACGTGTCCGCGCGGTAGTTACGAGTAGGAAACGAATTTTTTACGTTTCTTTTTAATATGACACGATATTTGTTGTAATGTTTTTGTCAAGTAGTAAGTATCTAATAGAAAAGTTTATGCCACTGAATAGATACCTAATATAAAAGTTATTTCCTTATTGTTATTTAATCAAATTGAATGCGGGAAGACTGCTGCCATAGACAGCAGCCGGGATCAACGGCTTAACGTGCCTTCCAAAGCACGGGAGCGTTCAGTTAGTAACCACTCAAAGCGGTCACCCATCCATGTACTGACCGCGGCCCACGTTGCTTAACTTTGAATAGCGCTTGCGGCACGTAGGTGCCGCTGGGCCACGAGCGCTCGTTAAGCCAAGTTGGAGGCCTTCGGGCGGCTTGAAAACTTCTAACAGTCAAGTTGCCCACTCACTTGACAAAGGGGGGTCGAAGTTGCACCACGTCCGTAGGGAAAGTACCCACCGCTACCCTACACGTGACCCCTGGGTGGTTCTAAAAAGTGCAACAAAAACTGGCAACCGTACTGTCTTCTCGAAGATCTCACGGTTCGAAATAAATGCCATACGATAAATAAATAAATAATGCGGGAAGAAAAATCTCTTAAATAAGTTAATATTGGAACAGTTTTTTATCAGGCCCAGTGATTATGGTCGAGAGGCTGAGCAGCGCGATCCACATGTGACAATATCTCTGCCGCAATCGACACCACGACCTGTGGTTACCTGCGTGCATACAATTTTGATTATCTGATTGAGACACCCGGGTCAACAATGTCGCGTCTTTCTTTAACGTTAAGGTTGGCTATGCAGCCCATTAAATATGACTCCATTGGAAATTTAAACAATCCGCAACGCATAAGTATTGCGATTCAGCGAGGAAACGCTGCCAGTGTCCTCAGTACCCTGCCACAGCGTCCCTGTTTAGAGTAAAAATTTTAGTATTATTATTTTATTATCTAGTTATTTAAATTTAGGGTATTAGTTTTTAGATTTAGCTAGTTTTAATATTATTTAAGTTTTTCTCGTTAGGTTTAATTTAGATAATAGCCTCACAAGATTGGAGGATTTAGAATATTTAGATGGTGCACCTACGGCCGATCCGCACCCATCGACACTCGCCTTGGCAAGCTGGTATAAGTCTGATCTCCTGATTGTGTCGACTCCAAAACGCGCCTCTTTCTTCGTAGAAGCTAGATATACTTAGAATCTGTAGCATCTGTAGGTACGCTTTATAAACTGGATAGGTACTTCAACAACATCTAAACTCGTACCTATACTTCCGTCGTGCTTATGAAAGCTAACTGCTAAAGGTATTATAACATCCCTTTAAAAACGGTTCAACTTTTGCAACATTTGCAATTATTATTTTAAGATGAATCCCTGTCAGGCGAATGTCAGGATTATTTATTTAAAAGAAAGTTTTTATTGTAAAAAGTTTGGAAAGGAAATGCAAAAACGCAAGTGGGTACCTGCACTGTCCCTTTACAGCCACATGCACATTCCTTTTTCAAATGTTATCCCAGATATTACTTTATCAAAAAAATACCTTTCACGAGTTATGCATCTTTAAGCAAAAAATGTTAATAATGACTGTAGCAAACTCTTTGTTCAGTTATTCATCGAAATAGATTTTAATAAAAAATGTGGCCCAAATTCTGCTCTTACCCTTTTGTAGATGTCCCATAACAATTCATAAAGCTATCTATGCACATGCGAATACTTACCTACTTCACAAAAAAATATTGTAAAGTGAATGAGTGTAGCTATAAAGTGACAGTGTAGGCTGAATTACAGGCAAGGATAGATTTAGTTATTGTATAAAGAAAATACTAAAAAATATATATGATTTAAAAAATATGTTTAGGCTTATTTTTATGGTAAATCCATAATGAATGTGTGCAAGTGCTACAGTTAGGTGTCTCAAAACTTTTATTGTACTGGAGGAATCTACATATACATACAAATCGATTACCATCGCATACAATATACTTAGTAAGTAAGTAATAAAACACAGAAACAAGCAAGCTTAAGGCTTAAATAGCATGGACTCGAAAGTTGTAAAAGAATTACAATATTTTCTTTTAATTTACATTTTATACACCCTTTTGAGACAATTTTAACAATTAGGTACTGTGCATAAAAAAAGGCAACCGATAGCAAGCCCGCAATATAATGCCAAAGTTTACTTTGTATATGCAAATATCTATCTGTGTTAAGACTGTTACGGCGAGAACAATGCGCGACGTCCGACTGCGCTGCCGGTCATAAAAAGCTTAGAAAATCGTCAAACAGATTGTTCTAAATATTGTCGGGTAACGGCACCGGCCTCGCCATTTGCCTTGCCTTGCGGCCGCGTTAAAAAAGGGTTGCTCGTCGCCGTTTGTCAAAGGCGGCTGGCTTTTGCCAACGGAATCCCTTTAACTTGATTAATAGACAATGGTATTTAAATTCGGCCTATTGTGTAGTCTTCTTTACATTATAATAGAATAACGGAAAAGTATGTTGAACAGGACAGCTTAATTTGCCGACATAGCGTGGTATTAAGATCAGTATCCTAGACTTACTTCAAATAAAAAAATTCATGGACGGTTTTATACTTTATCGTCGACGGTCACGGGACTGCCGTGGTGGACGTCCACGATAAAGTATAAAAGCGACCATTTGAGAGGTAAAATACGCATATGCCTACGTACTAGACTAGCAGACTCGTCCTTAAACACCTAATACTTATAAAGCTCTAGTAAAGTGTGGTTGGTGTTGTTTTGTTATGCGGATCCGACGACATCAATTATAATTATGTATTTCTAAGACATTATTGGGGTACCAACAGCTATTAAACTGTTATGACTTATCGTATGTCAATAATACAATCGACGTCTAAGTTGGTAGTTGTTACCTACCGAGTCATTATAATTTAAATTAACTTTGATTGTGAGTACGTACCTAAACGTTAAATGTCTGATTAACACTCAAAAGATTTGTACTATGTAAAAGATCATAAATCATGTTATAGTGAAGAAAAATTGTATGCGCAAATAATGAACACTTCTGAAATAAGTAAATAATATTCGATTAAATATTGTTGTATTTATTATTGGACGAGACTATTTCTAATACATATTTCCTTCCTTTATAGGAATACAATAGCCTCTTTCCTGGCCACAGCAATATCGTAGGTATTATTTAATGCGACTACCTCTACAGCCCAGCAGTGATGATGATGATGACCACTTCTAAGCATATCGGCAGAAAGAAATAATTAGGCTATAAACAATGGTCGATATTGTGTTGCAGACGCCTAATAATAACATATTTCCTCCATTTATAGGTGCGCGACAAGTTCGAACATTCGAGCTTAGATACTAATTAGAATACCTACCTATTCAAACAACATAACACTAAAGCAAGCTGACGACCTAATTAATTTAAGGGTCCTTATAGATTTTTTCTTTTAAAAATAGTTTCAAAAATCTCTCAATATCGACAGATTTCAAACTGGTTCTTTCCGCTTGATTCTACGTATACTCAATAAAAGCAAAAAGTGTCTCGGTTACTATCTATAACTTTCATAATAGCCGCATATCTTTTAATCAGTTTATTGAAAAAAACAATTTTTTTCATGATTTGAGGTCAAGACCCTTAAAAATCAGTAAGCCCTCTTAAGAACATTGTTTTCCAGTCAACGTTTCCACTGATATTTAGATGTTGGTTACCCAAATAGTGGTATCAGTCTGTTGTTTTGCTTTATCAACAGCAAACAATTACACTTTTATTATTAATTATTTCTCTTTAGTACATGAACATATAATAAAATACAAGCGACGTAAAGGATCATTCACAGTGTTCCGTGTCCGGGCCGGCCCGTTTTCTAATACATGACGCGCGACGGCCGTCGATTTCTTGTACATACTAGAAAACGGGCCGGCCCGGACACGGAACGGTCTAGCGTGAATCATCCTTTAGTATAAGTACGTGTCTTAAAATATCTGCCACTTTTTTCACATTATTAAAAGATCGATATTTTTGTGATATAATTAGTTTAGGGGTGCAGTATTCTACTACGAGCCCGGATGCAGAACATTTCATCTCATATGAACCAACTTTCGGGTTTATATTATTTATTTCTTGCCCCTGTACTTTTTTCGCTACAAGCAGTCACGAACTCTATCTAATATTAATACATACATTATTAAGTCTGTAAAAAGTCTACCTAGTCTCTTGTCTAAAAACACACTTCTTAATTAAAAATTAAAGCACTGTTTGGTGCCACAAACTACTACAAAATACTATTATTTTCACACCACCTGCTCGTCAATGCCCAATTAAGTATATATCATGCAAACCTTACCGAAAGCAAATCATTATAACCCTTGGCTTAAGCCGGGTAGTAATATCGTACTGAATCTCA
Source organism: Cenopis cana (assembly GCA_951800055.1). Taxonomy (NCBI): domain Eukaryota; kingdom Metazoa; phylum Arthropoda; class Insecta; order Lepidoptera; family Tortricidae; genus Cenopis; species Cenopis cana. Next base: position 18,816,649 of record OX637471.1, on the reverse strand, counting down.
TTATAACCCGCCGGGTAATAATGTGATTTCACTTTTCATAGTTCTTATAGTTCTGTCATTAAAGTCTAATGTCGTGAAGTCCACTAAGCGGCGAGGAGGCGGCACACCAGCTCCGTGTTTTGTTTGGAACGTCGTGTTCGAAACAAAAGACTGCGTCGTTGGCCGCCGCCTGTAGCGCGTCAAACGCGTGGTTTTAGTACTGAATATTTGTAGAATTACATTTTGGAGTTTTCTTATGCATTATTCTCATATTTTATTACATTTTTAAATAAAATCACTATGTAATATCCGTGCCTCGGACGTAGCTAGGGCTGACCTTCCTCAATGCAAATAAATACATACTTACATATTTGTGGACAGTCTTACACAAATCTACCTAGTCCCGAACTAATCAAAGCTTGTACTATGGGTACTAGTCAACGATATACCTATAAAGATAAATATATACTTAAAATAGATAGAAAACATCTAAGATTCAGGAATAAAATACTTGTGCTCACCACACAAATGAATCGTCGTCGATGTACTTACTTACTACTACTACGAGTACTACTTACTACTAGGTATTACATACCAAAAACAAGATCCGCGTGAGTTATAGACGCTTAATTATACGGAGTAAAACAGATTATATTAAAAGAGATACTAAAATTTGCCGCGATTGACTGATTTAATTATGTTTTTAGTAGCCTTGGTTTTTTAATTGCCTCGCAAGAGGTGAGAAAAGTAGAGTATACTCCTCGGGGATAAAGCTGTTTTTGTCTTGGGAGCGCTTAAATCCCTCACTACACTCAGGACTCAGTCTTAATTCCCTCGCTTCGCTCAGGAATTAAGTCATTACTCCCTCGCTCCGCTCGGGAGTAAAATTCGGAGTCCTTCGTTACGTTCGGGATTCAATATCGCACCCGTGACATAAAACAGTGTTTTATCCCCTTGGTGTATAATCTACTATTATATACTCGTAAGTATGTATGGATAAAACTACTGTGTAAATGGGACCAATTGTAGTATCTTTAACGTAATTTGCTTTGATTCATTATAAAGCATCTAGTTCGTTTAATTGTTGTAAAAATATGTCTGCCCAAACCATTGGCCCAATGATATTCTCTGAGCTTACTGCATTTCCACACTCAATGGCTCTAAGAATTGTCAGTAAGTATAACGCTATACCGTGTCTCTTGCCCCTTTGATTTTTATATGAAAGAAGTTATTCGGGCAAATGGAAAAACCGAAGAAACTACTCCGACTAAACGAGAACAAATGCATCAGGGCTCGTAGGTAACTTAACAGTATGGCTAGCACATGATGGCAACGTCAGTTTATCGGCTTATCTCGAGCTATCCGTCACTTTCTAACAGCACCTATCAAAAAAAGACGCATAGCTCGAGATAAGCCGAGATACTCTCGAGGCTATTATGTGCTAGCCATACTAGGCCTAGCACGTGTTGCGCTCGAGAGTATGTCGGCGTTACTTTCTAACAGCACCAATTAGAAAAAGATGCGTAGCTCGAAATAAGTCGAGATACTCTCGAGCGCAACATGTGCCACGGGCGCTGGAGTTGTTTAATCTTAATCCGGCATTAAATTGGAAGCTACCCATTGAAAAAATTAATAAAAAAATTGCTAGCAGTTGCTACGCGATATCTATATTAAAAAATGTAACTTCAATAGAGGCTGCGATACAGGCATACTATGGTAATGTTTATCCCCATCTAACATATGGTGTAATATTTTGAGGTAACTCTGTAAACGTTCAGTCCACATTTATTCTCCAAAAAAAGTGTCTGCGAATAATATTTAATGTAAAAAATAGAGAATCTCTCAGACCTGTGTTTAAACACCAAAGAGTATTAACCTTGACGTGTATATATATTCTGGAAATCAAAGAACGCAAAGAGTTATTTACAAAAAATGTGATTCTAAGAAAAATCTGAGATCTCAGTATCAATACGACTTGTGTACAGTTAGGCCCACTAGTTATGTACTCAAGAAGAGCGCATTATGTAACTGGTATTCAAATATTCAATAGGTTGCCGGAAAATATCAAGTCGTTAGATGGGCCAAAATTTAAGAAGACACTGAAGTACTGGTTTTTATGACCTAAATGAATATTTCTTGTGACATTAATTTAATCTGTATTTTAATTTTAATTGTATTATTAATATTGTACGTCCGAAATGGGCAGACTGTTGCGACTTATTATCATTATGACATGTTATGTACACAGTTTTGACAATAAATTATATCTTATCTTATCTTATGTAATTGAAGCTGATTCTATTATTCGAATATTCGGCGCGTCTCTAGTAATTAACGAATTAGGCCATCATTTCAATTAGGTAATCTAAAAAACCACAATAAACATTGTATGATGACACTTCATGGAAGCTTTACGTTGCCGCAGAACTAGCCCCTAATAACACTATATTAACCAAGATTTTTCTTAACACAATTAGATTATTTAAAAAAATACCGAGGGTAAAATCTTAAGGAGGGTTGCACACAATACCGGAAGCGTGCTTGCTTGACATTTGCCCGCCCCGCGACCCGCGGCCCCGCCGCACAACACCGCGTGCGCACGCGAACGCCAAAAAACGCAAATTATTTATTTTCATCTTTTTAAAGCCCCTTTATAAGGGGAAGGGAAGTATGAACGCGTGCCTGCCCTTTGCGTTTTTTGTGGTTTTAAAAAAGTAGCGTGTAATATCACAAATTATTAAATAAATACCACTTACTGCTACGTCGGTTTACTATAATAGAGTACTGCCAACCACTTACGGTAAATGGATAATAAGTTACTCATTTTTTAAATGTAGGTACATATCCAGCGCGGTAATCACGTAACTTTTCAAACGTACGGTAGCGAAACGTAAGGTAGGTAGGTATACGGTATATTTTATGTCATTTTTAGTATGGGATTTGACATTTAGATATTAATATTACCAAATCTTAATTATTCTGCATATTTATCCATAGCGTAGACGAATAATTACATGTCACCGAATGTGTACGTACTGTCAAATGTTACGTGATGCTGTCTTGGTAAATGGTGGTCGTTAGCACAAAAAACCCTGCCAAAGTGAGACTTATTTTCTTCCTGATACCTCCATGCGCGAACAAACGCCAGACAACGAAGTTATATGGAACCCAAAAAATTGTATTATTGTACAATTAGGTATCTAAAAAAAATTAACTAAACCTTTTTTGGTATTTTATGCGTGTTTCGTAAAACACAGGTCGCGCGTACATTGATGCGGGGTCGCGCAAATTTTACACGTGTTAACTTTTTAATTTCCTTGCAAATGTTAAGCAGTAAGTAGGTATAGGTACTTACTGCTTAACATTTGCAATAAACTTGAAGAGACGGTGAACCAAATTTCTATAAGGAAACACCGATATTATCTATATAGGGATAGGGGATCAATGCGAAGTCTAGTAATAAACCTTTTTCTATACAGGCTGGATTTTCTTTTTCAGTCAGTGAGGGCAGCTACCAGATCCCGTGCTGCTACGTGAAGTCGTAGAAGACCTTCCTTTAATTTCGGAATAATGAAAAATGACGAGGAATGGGACGGATTGGCGTAAAAAAAATCTCAAAGTTACCCTTTTCTCGTACCTGTTTTTCCTGAAATCTGTAACCGCCATTCTTCATTATTTCGAATCTAAGGGAAAAAGACTTCTAAGATCATTTTCGCGTAGCAGCACGGGTTAGCTGCCCTCACTGACCCAAAAAGAAAATCCACTCTGTATACCTAGTTGTTAATTTTTATATAAGTAGTTGTTAATATTTCATCAGTCAAACATGTATCTTGGGAATCGATGCGATAGGTACCTAATTTTCCAGTTTATATAATAGTAGTACTTTAGATTCCCTTTCAAAAACAAATACAAGTTGAAATTAATTAACAAACAGTTACAAGTTAAAATTAAAGTATATATTATAACTCTTAATCACTCGGTAACTTGGGATTAGAAAACAGCTTTCCCTCCTCCAACCTGTGCAATACAAAGTTCCGTCGGGAGAGCAGAATAATCTTTATTTCGACATTTTCGATTCATGCATTAGGTAGGTTAGGTACACAATTTATATATACGAACGAATTCTATTGACTAGGCACGCGCCCATCCACCTTACAGCTCGAGTTTGATGATTGTTTCTCACGGCTCTCACAAAAAAGCCCCCCTGTTCCAAAAAACGACCAATTACTCTGCTAGTGATAAAAATCGGGGGAGCGTTTTTTACCGACTACTTTTTATTGAGTCACGTGTATAATATGCTTGAATTACTGTTTATTGAATGCTATGTGCTTACATCTAAGCAGAGGCGGAGGGGAGGAGTAAGTGGCGTGAAGTATACAATACTACGCGAAAGGATACGTGTAAGCTCATCTCGGAAAAAGAAAAAAATAGCGTCATATTTTCCTAAAATAGTGCAAGGTGGTACAGTTTCTTTTTAAATCCTGTCATGACATTTCATCATCCTCCTAGCGTTATCCCAGTACAGTTGCATCCTGAAGGATGCCTGGGGTCCGCTACCTAATCCCTGTCCCTAAATCCTGTCATGACATTTATTGAATTTTAATTTTACGTAGTATATTATGTAAAACCAATGTAAAAAAATTATAAGAACCTATCGCAGTTATGTAGTTTAGGGTAACCTGTTTTTTCCTCGAGTGTACTTGGTAATCATTAATGAGAAAAGAATGTGACCCAAAAAGAAAAGGAAATGTAATACATATGTGTAAAACCACGAGGACTCGGTCTGCTTTAGTCGGCCCTTAGATTCGACTTGGCATTTTTTTACGTTAAGTAACTTTCTGTTGAGTAGGTATGTCTTCATATTAGTCACAGCATGTGTGTAAATGTACCTAGTTCTTTATAATTAACAAAAAAAACGTCAAATAGGCAAAATGGCGACCGAGATTGAGCTAGTCGCGCGTGCCCGCTGTCCTGCAATCGTGTGTGCAAAACCAATTTTCCAGTCCATCTCAGTATGATATCTTGATTACTCTACTGATCAGTATCTTAGAAGATAAGTTTCTCTTTCATTCCAAATCAAGATATTATGTAACAGATCTGCTGAAGTAGTTACCTACGTGCCTATTGAATCACCCGCCGTTACTTTATCCGTTGCACAAAAAATGTATGGCTCTACGGTCAGTCAACAAGGATTTTAGCCCTTTGTTCAGTTTTTCGACTTCGGCCCACAATGTGTAATAATCTCCAAAAAGTGACCCCAAAGAGTGCTCAGGCCGTGAATGCCGCCCATCGGATCGGACAAAACGGCAGCGGTGCTCGGAAAAAAACCTTTATCTAATCGTGTATTTGTCCAAACGATTCTGCACACGGACACGTATACAGCGTGCTACTGTTTATTTGACTTGCTTGTCTCCTTCACTTTTCACATTATAATCTTCGAATTATCTACTAATATTAGGGAATATAAATATTTATATCTATCTGACTAGTATACTTTGCATATCTAGTACCTAGAAGTTTAATTTATGAGTACCTATAGGACTGGCTAAATTTATAATGACTTCAACAAATAAGAACTACAGTAGGTAATTACAAAAAGTACGTTAAATTGTTATCTGTTGATTTCTTCGTTTCGTTAAATATAATAACATTAGTTTAGCTTTTCCGTTTAGACATGCGTTTGACTGGTAGAGAATGTCTTCAAGTTATTAAGTCCGCCATTTGCCCTTTTTTGTATTGTGAATCAACTTTAAGTTTAAATAGGTGCAAGTTATTGTTGAGTTTTTTAGTCGTTCATTTTTATAACGTAGTCCACAAAAATTGGTTCAAAATCGTAGTAACTTCTAATATGATTGGTAGATAGAGCTCTTCATTTTGTTTTTGTATCATTGACTATTAGGATAATCAAACACGTACACAATAACAGAAAACGATACTTTATGCTTCCCAACCACGATATCCCAAACTTCGCTTTCGGCTGAAGTTTTAATATCGGCGTCGACAGGTCACGATGTTAAAACTAACCGCGTACCTAAATGGTTAAAAAACGATGTTATTGAAGATCATCCTGTAGCGCGGGGTGCAATGTGCGCGCTGGCTGCCGTGGGCAGGCGCAGGCGCAGGCGCAGCTTGTCTCGCGTGGAAAGGGATGGACTGGACGCGCGCCGTGCGCTGCGCCACTCCGGGTCCGGACCTATACCACACACCTGCTCGCTCACGAATACTCCAATACTTTAGAAAAAATGGCCCCAATCAATATTGCAACTGTGCCAGATCCGATTTCATACACTTAACTATCTAATTCAACTAAAGTCGTTCGTTAACGAATACTGATGTATTCATTTGGGTTTTTGCCGTTATTTTTACTTACCTACTATTATAATTTCAATATAAATCTAAACTTAAGCTAAGTTACTATTCGCATATTTGCTTAATGTTGGTATATATATACCTGCTGAATAAGTAAAGTCCTTAAGCACATTTCAGAAAGATGCTGTATGCTATAACTGCCAATACAGCGCGGATCAATATCGTTCGCTCTTTCATCACGTCCATCGGAAAAAGAGAGGAGAAAAAATACATAACTTTTTAGGGGCCGGGCGTCCCCCTACGGTCCCCTGCTCTGCCGCCGCCCGCCCCCGCCCGGTCCCCCGCTTGCACACATTCACTCAAATACCTTATAAAAAATCATATAAAAATATCCCGCGAGCCGCTCCGGCGCGTGCTTACAATACTCGCTATAAAATATCGTATCAAATGTACTCAATGAGTGTGTTCGTGGAGCAGGGAAAAAATAGCTTTTCAATACAACAATGACTATAGTCATTAAAATTTGTATAATCGGAAACCCGGAAATTACCGTATATGGGAAGGTGAAGGTTTTTATCCATATGACAATACAAAATAAAAATTTGAGATTGACTATAAAACAATATTGCTCCCACTGCCTTGTACAAGTACCTTGATATTACTTTCTTGCTAGCGGGAACTGTAATTAACACATTAAAGTTAATTAGTTAATTTTACATTTTAGTGTAAGCCGTACGATTAAAAAAACCGCAAATCGATGTACAGTTTAGCCGTTTGGCACACGCATACTAGAGGTCAAAACAAAATTTTTGACCCGCAGTTCCTAAAAAAATTTCCCTTAGGGGGGGAGAGCAGAGACATTCTTTTTTTCGTCGAAATGTACCAAGTTTGCGGTCCCCCAGACACGATATGGCTGATTTTTATTTTGTACAATATTTTTTTTAACTGCACCTTTTCATCAGTTGGTATAGTGGGTAGGTGGTTGGGGTAAAGGGTTAAAGAGGTATTTCCCGTTGGATATATGGATACTACGTATCATTTTATGATTAATATGTAACGTATCTGCACTAAAATTCCATAAATCACGTAAAATAGGTATTGAAGTATAACCGTGTCACTTAGTAATATTGAAAAATAAAAATAAAAACTTAATGAAAATCTTTTCATAATTACTTTTTTGAGGTTAGATACGAGGATATCACGTATCATTTGTGATATACTGTATCAAATAAAAATCAACCATTTCGTGTTTGGAGGGCCTCAAACTTGGTATGTTTCGAAAATTATTTGTGATTTATATAAAAAGAAATTGCTGAAATGTAATGATGTGGTATATTTATAGAATCGCCTTAAAAAGCCCTTTCATATGATACTACACACGATAGGTTTCTGAAGAAAAACATATTTTTTTTCCATACAAAAAATAGAATGTCTCGGCACTCCCCTCCTAAGGGAATTTTTTTTAGGAACTGCGGGTCAAAAACTTTGTTTTGACCTCTAGTATGCGTGTGCCAAACGGCTAAACTGTACATCGATTTGCGGTTTTTCTTTGAAATTGGGCCTGTACGACTATCACTATTTGACGTGTCCAGTTCTGTTATATTAGAAGAAAGTGACGTAGTCATAGCTATGACCCAAGGGGCTGATCGGACACGCTTTGATAGAGAAAGATAGTCTTATTGCGATTCCTATTAAAAGGAAATAGAAAAGAGTGGCATGTTTTGTCCCAATCACCGATCGAACATTTTTTCATGGTCGAAATAATGCAAACGCAAACTTGCATAAGCAATACATTGGACATGCAAACCGGCCAAATTGAGTAGAACAAATTTTGTATGAATACATAGCCCCGGTCGCTCGTTGGCGCATCTATAACTACAGAGTACTATAGTTATGACCCGGTGGACTCCACGTGGACTCAATCTGCCCTTATCTTTCACATAACGGTAGGTATATGAAGTTGATGACTATAGGGATGATGACACTATAAAAGAAAATCAATAAATCCAAATTTTCTACATAATGACTCAAATTCTCAATCAAATGGCAAAAAATAATTCAAAAAAATAAATAATTACGTAATTATAAGTCTTCAAAGTTTTAAAAGTGGGTATTTTCTGTCGCTTTTCCGCAAAACGCACCTTTGTATTGAACGATTGTCATTTACTATGGCGCTACTCAAAGGTGACGTCACGGTCGAGTAGCACTTTCTCTCTCTAACTACGAACATTCTAACCGTTGTTGCTTCGTTATTTTTTGAGATATTTGAATAGGATTTTCACTATTTGGCATAGTTTTATGTCTTCTTTCTATTGAAGTAATATTTTTTTTTGAGTCATCATGCCTATTGTAGACATAATTAATAAATAATCTATATAAATAAATAAACATATACGCAGTGCACTAGGAATTAGAATTATTTTCAGGTTTAACTTTAGGATTTCATTTTTATTTTTACCTATTACCTTACTACCTAGGTACTTATAGGTTGTTAGTGTTGTTACCGTTCCGGCGAAACACGGCAAGCAGGTCGCTGTAGCGCCGGTTTTAAAAAAAATTGACCAGATCGTCAATGCGTCTAGTGTGCCTAGTCCGTAACAACGGGTTCATTCAAAGTCGTTCATTAATTAATTACGAATATTACGAAAGTGTTTGGTTACATATACCCACAATGTGATTATCGACCCAACGAAATGCCATTGTTATTGTTGGTTGTCGATAGTAGTACTTAGACGACATTGAAGTTCGACATAAGTCTTTTTTATTAAACATCATTCAAAGTGATCAGCCTGTCCAAGTTGGGACTGTGTGTGCATTCAAGGCCCAACGGAAACTGCACCAGTCGATCACAAAGGTTAACGCAGGACTATCGAAATTTAAAATACATTGTAATATAGAAAAAATATCAACATCTGGCTATTGTCTAGGGGTCGCGGGGGAGTCGCTATGAAATAAATAAATAACAAAATGTCGCCACCGCACGCGTCATTATTCAAGTGCGATTGACAGCTACTTCCATAGAGCCGGGCCGGCCGCGCCGTGCGCGCGCGCTCAATAATACGCCTACTTATTACTGTGTGCTGAGCAACCTTCAAGATGCTGTTGCCGCGGCTCCCGAACAAACCCTCTTGATACTTGCCGTTCACAGAATAACACAGGGACTTTACAACACTCCTGTTAGCGCAATGTCTATAAAATGTGTGAATGGTTTTAATCATTATCTAGATGCATAGGTTTTAGGGACATTAGCAAACATTGTATAAGATGGATACATAGAAGATTGGGGTACATTACATCCACGCTCCGCTGTCTTCAGTTCGAATAATAACTGAAAACGTTATTCTGAATCATCCCCGCGATCCGGCTGGGCCAAATGTACATTCGGCATTAGTTATTACGTCATTGTCATTACACATGTACTACTTTTATTTTATACTTTATCGTTACTGTACAAAAAAGTACGTCTTTCAATTACCTTGGCTGTACACAGTTATCGTGAAGGAGAATGAACTTGCCATAAGATGTTACGTTGATATATCTGACTCAACACCATGTAACATGCTAATGTTTGTAGGTCACAAACATTTGCATGTTACATGGGTAACAAAAATGAAAATCAATTATTTACAATTGAAATAAAGTATTTTTTGATAATGTATTTTTTTCAGTTTATCATTTCAAAATATAATTTGCATACAGGCGCAGTATAAAATTAATAGGTACTTACATAAACCGTATTGTACAGATTGTACAGACAGAACAATGAAATGTTGTTAATTTTTTTATTTGCCCACCAGAATATATGGATACCTGCACTTTCTGCCTATCTAGTTACAATGGTGATAGCAGTTAATATAGTAATTAGATGATGACACGTCATATGCTAAGACCATGATCTAAGGAAGGATCTAACCCAAAATGAAATGTTCCCTTTAGCAAATACCAAGACGTGTTGTCCAAAAAAACGTTTTGTAAGACGGACCCACGCGCTCTGTCCGTTTGAACAACGGTGGCGAATCGCAAAGTTCATGAATAAATATAAATTCGATATTCCTTTTGAATGAAAATGTCGAATAAAAAGTCGATTTATCAAAAACGTCCTTTCATTCATTTCCGTAGCCGATAGATAGGCCGTCTTTTATAACTTTTAAATAAACATCCCTATTTCACAAAATTGCGTGTAGCGAATACGTTTTTTTTATGTTTTCTGGGACAAGGGTTGCTAATGAGAGCCGGGAGGACACCCACGCTACCGTGACTCCGCACTTTAGGACCGCTGCATTCTGTGCTGAGCCTATTTTACTTCAAGTGTATGATTCAATATAGGTTTAGAGACGAGGATCTTACATTATTTGATTGTTTGTCCTCACTGACTCATGAACGCAGAGCGAACGCGAAACTACTGAAATTAGGAAACAGACATTTTCGAAATAGGCTATTTTATTATGTAGTATACAAGTTATACCTAATAAGTCGTATTTGCAGTGATCGACACAAAAAATCAGAAATAAATTATTTGTTACATAACCGGAAAACTGTTACCTATCATCGTTTTAATGGTTCATCTTCTAAAGTTTTTCGCAACTAGATTTGAATCTTTCTTCTACACTCAGAAGCAATTAAAACAGGTCAGTTCTTATGGAAATTCGATATAAAGTAAAGTGTATGTACACATTTTATTTGCTTCTGACCATGAATGTCTCATAACTGTCACCTACCTACCGAATTATAAGCAAAATTATAATATATTTTCTAAATTAAAATAATACTGTACTTTAACATTACGTTGTCATTGGTTGTTTAATACATGTGGTAATAATATACATCTCCAGCAAAGGATTATACGCAAATCGCAAATTGCTTTTTTTTTTCTTCGTGGTGCATTATGCAGGTTTTACTGATCTTCTTTACCTACGCAAGTTGGTGGATAGAGTTCTATAGAAGACGTTATGACATGTTAACTACCGAATTTGAATTAAAATTGTTCTCAATCAACTAACTAATAATTTCAATTAACTACCTAATGCTCGTAGCGATCTGCCACTTTCCTACCAACCAACATAAATATAACGCTAAATTTTGTAAGGGTATATATGAAGAGGTTTAGTTACATTTCAATCGTGGCTCGCGTGAACTACCTATCGAAATTACTAATTTTCCGGTAAGTTTGCTTACACATCAGAATAATAATATTAGTAACACTAAGGCGCTCGATTGTTTTATGCTTCAAACGCATGCGTTTGACGCATTTATATGGAACGCATGCGTTTGACGTATAAAACAACCGAGCGCCTTAGTATTTAATTTATACGCATGTGAAGTGCGGGTAAAGCTAGTACCTACCTACATTATTATGACCAGCGCCTAGGCTTAGGTACTTCGTGAGTATTCCCGATTATCAATGAATTATGAATGATTATTCGAATCGATTTTATTGCAATTTTGTTTATATTGTCATATACTTATTTCGTTATTGGAGCGAAGACACGGTTAGGATTGTGGCCTGTTACACGATTATATTTATTATCACACAACTTACTACGGTTATTATTACGGTTAAATATAAATTCATGCATTTGATCTATTTCCACTTACTTACGGAAATATCATCTGAATCGAAACAAAATATATTGTCACTACACTACATTAAAAAAAAGTTGTGGGTAATGTTATCTGGACCTTTGCCAACAATACCCATTTTGATTTTTGACGAAATATAGCTGCTATGCGGTTGAGACAAGGATCAATCAGTCTTAGATTTTGGGTAATGATGGCGTTCCATGTAGGTAAACATTTCGATCCTAGCTATACGAGGGGCGTTCAATAAATTCTCGGTATGAGAATGAAAACAAAAGAATACGATAGGTTTTTTTATTTTATTTTTCAATATACTCCCCCCCTATGTTTATGCACTTATAAGATCGGTCAATTAGTTTTTTTAACCCCTTATAAAAATATTTTTTATCTTTAGTGTCAAAATGCTCCTCCACTGCTGTCTTCAAAGCTTCATCGTCAGAAAATCGATTTCCTCGTAGGTCCTTTTTGAGGTTGGGAAACAAAAAGAAGTCACTCGGGGCTAAGTCTGGACTATACGGTGGGTGTGTAATAGTTTCGAACCCAGATTCCCGAACAGCAGCCTTGGCGATATGAGCAGTATGTACAGGGGCGTTGTCGTGCAGAAGCAGAACTCCCTTGGCTAATTTTCCCCTTCTCTTCTCTTTGATTGCTTCTCTTAATTGGCGTAGAATATTAGCGTAGTACCCTCCTGTGATATTTACACCCTTTTCTTTATAATCGATCAGCAATATTCCATCACAATCCCAGAATATTGTGGCCATGACCTTTCCAGCTGAAGGCATGACCTTGAACTTCTTAGGGTGAGGAGTTCCTTTAATGTGCCACTGCATGGACTCTTGTTTTCTCTCAGGGTCATAATGATGAACCCAGGTTTCATCTCCGGTAACAATCTTTTGCAGTATCTCATCAGGAGTTTCACCACACAGCTTAATAAATTCGGAACAACAAGCAACGCGCGTATTTTTCTGAAGCGGCGTTAGCATTCGCGGTACCCATCTCGCACTGACTTTTGACATATTAAGATTGTCATGGATTATATTGTGTATAGTACCAATAGAAAGCTTGGTTATTTGAGCTATTGCTGTCACCTTCACTCGAGCGTCTTCCAATATAATTTTCTCCACTTTTTTATATTTTCTTGTGAAGAAGCTTCGACGGGCCGACCAGGTCTGGGGTCGTCTTCGATACTCTCTCTCCCACACTTAAATTCACTTGACCACTTTTGAATTGTTGATAAAGAAGGAGCAGACTCTCGGTAAACATAATCCATTTCTTCTTTTATAGCTTTTTGATTTTTTCCTTGTTTGGTCAAGAATTTTATTACCGCTCGGTGCTCTAATTTAATTAACATTGAAAAATCGCTCATTGTGATCACGTTTGTTCGGCAATTGCAGAAAAACAAAAGAACATCGCCGTTTGAATTTTACCTTTTTTTATGTTAATGAATGACACTTACCGGCCAGTATTAAAAAGTTTACTAAAACGGTTTAAAAGATATCAATACCGAGAATTTATTGAACGCCCCGTACATATATATGTCACCGTAAAATTGTAAACACCGTTAGTTTATAATCTAACTAGCGAGATTGTAAACTATCGAAATATTGTGAACCGATTTTTTTTGTGCTTGCATCCGGCAAGTCGACGAAGCCCCGCTGCGCGGAGCTTCTATTTTCGCTCTGAGGAACACAAGAAAACGAACGAACCTAACCTAAGTTGCAAGTTTCACGTCGAAAGATGTGAACTGTGACATACAGTTTACAATTTAACATTTAACGCATTATTTTTCGGTAGATTATAAACTTTCGACAGTTTACAATCTCGCGAGATCTCGCTACGTTAGATTATAAACTAACGGTTATTACAATCTGACGGTGATATATACATTTTTGTAATATGGGTGGGCAATGTTGTATAGCACTTTTGTGCTTTTCCATACAAGCATGCAGCTTGTCGATTCAAAACTGCTAGGGTTGTCACTTTTAGATTAATTTGTTATGTTAGTAGTTTTGTTTATTTTAATTATATGAAGCTCTTTACAAGCGACTTATTGAAGGCATAGAACAAATCATTGTTTTTGAAATACTGCTCGTATTTTGGTCAGTTACAGTAAGAAAACCAGGGTTATCAGGATACGCCTTATATGTTAAAGATCATATAATGACTAATCAATGTATTACGGCCAAGAAACAAATGAATTTCTTATTTTTACGTAATTCATTTATTTATTAATCATTTATCTAGAAAACATATTAGCCTCTTTTACATGCGCAGTTGGGTAAAATATCGCAAGGTATACCCTGAGCTCTTTTTTATGGCGTTGGGCAATGTTGGACAATCAGGGTTTGAAAAATACCAGCCTACATTGCCCACCTAAGTACACAATTTTTATTCTAATGAATATTTATGGTTCCAAATATCACGGAAATGTCCTACAGTTGTGCCTACAGTTTATATTCTACAGCCAGTACTAGGACACTTCCATCTAAGGCATTTAGATTTTTCTTAATGCACCTCGATAAATCGACATATTTTTGCCCGCGTAAAAACACCTCACATTCGAAAATTTTTAGACATTTTCTGAATAAAGTTAAATACATGTACGACCCAGCTTGACGTAATAAATATAACCTAGTTTCAATTAAAAATAGCAATGTTGCCATAAATCGTTTGTATTTTACTACAAGAATGAATTTGATTATAACCAGCTTTTTGGGCAAAGATCCCCCCGTCCGCTACCCTTTGACGTCTCCCCTTTTGCCCCTCTCCCATCACAGGCGCGATCTCAGTTAAAGCCTTATCAGACTACCCTATCAGTAGGGCCCTAACGAACGCCCTAACGAATAGGGTAGTCTGATAAGGCCTTTATTAAACAGCAGACAGCAGTCGCGATACATTCGCTGAACACCACAATTTCGGGATCCGAGAGGTCATACTTTCGGAAAAACTTTTTTCTTCGACGCTGAGCAGAGTTCGGTCTCTCGGATAATTTTTGTTCAGATATTGTGTTTTGTGTTAGGAGCGCTCGTGGCCCAGCGGAGCCGGGTACCGCTTGCGGTATCTAAGGTTAAGCAACGTGGCCAGCGGTCAGGACTTGGATGGGTGACCGCTTTGAGTGGTTACTAACTGAGCGCTCCCGTGCTTTGGAAGGCACGTTAAGCCGTTGATCCCGGTTGCTGTCTATGGCAGCAGTCGTTAAGCCAAGTATGTATGTATGTATGTAATAACTTTATTGTACACAAAAAAAAACACAAAAAATACAAACAAATAAGGACATTTTGGTCCAAGTTCGGGCGGTTTGAGAACTTCTAACAGTAAAGTTGCCCACTCACTTGACAAAGCCTAATCCCAATAAGGTCTAGTTTCCCCTCGGGGTTGGAAGGTCAGATGGCAGTCGCTTCCGTAAAAACTAGTGCCTACGCCAAATCTTGGGATTAGGTAGAGAACCCACTATTACGTGTAAGATCCGACAACGATAAAAAATTAAGCCCGTGCCAGATGGTCGAAAACAAGCCCTAAAACCGGGCGACTTTGCTCCGCACGGACCGACCGTGTAGACAGTTTTGTAACCAATTTATGCACTAACTATTACAATTCTAATGCCAGATAAGACATATGTTGAGTTTTCTAATTTTTTGTTCTTCAAATACTTAACTCTTGATTTTGTAATAAATGGGTCTGCACTATTGTATTTAATTATCATTTCGCCCCTACAACTGCAATTATACCGAGTTTAAATGGAATAGTTATAATAATTTAAAGTAATTTGTAGATTTGCGAGATCTCGCAAAATACCGAGATCTTGGGAGATTAGACTTTTGCAATCTTGCAAATACCGAGTTTGTATATTATGCTGCAAGATTGCACTCCCTATTCCAAACTTAGAATTATTCCGAAATAGTCCTCATTACGCAGTAGTTAAATATTATAATAATCTCCCAAACCATATAAAGGCTGAAGAAAAAGACGTAACATACGCAAAACAATTAAGATCCTATTGCAAACAAAACCTATTAGAAGATCTTTTAGTGATTAGATTTTAAAGGTTATTTACACATAAATGATGTTTTAGTGATAAGAATTTTAAGATTCTCAATTTATGTTCTGAAGTGTGGGTCTCATTTAACGTATGTGATATTGAGATAATAACTTATCCTATGTTAGAAACATATTTTACATATTTTTATATTACTTCATACATTTTGTTAATTACTTATTTTTTAGTATTAGTTTGCTACATCCGGCCTGGGTCCATGAGATACTTTTACATGTTGTAAGTTGTAACAACCTATTTAACCATGGTGCAATAAATGAGTATGATTATTCAACACATTACCAATATTCAAATAAACCGCAATAGTGACACTGACGTGATGACTTTGTCATTAAAATTATTGCCAGTGTAAGAAGTTAGTTCCAATGAAATTCCGCAACATGGCGCATGGTCATATATAAAAGTTACTAAAAAAAGTAGCTCGTGCGTGCATAGCCTTAGTGTTCTCACTATCCGATCCGATATTGACCACATTTTTTATCGGTTTCGGATCCGATATCGGATGGTGTGGACACAACCTTAAAATGGATCGTACTATTAGAACGTAGTGGTTATATTCTCTTTCCGTACTATTTCCGATTGGCGTCAGTTACACGGTCAATATCATCACGCGATACAGTATTGGCCTCTCTCTCACTTTCATGTAAGAGAGAGAGAGGCCAAAACTGTATCGCTTGATAATATTGACCGTGTAACCGATGCCATTGTGTGTAGCAGGCTGTCCAACCGGACCTGACCACCGACAATGCAACGGTTTGGTAAAATAAGGTAAGGCTCAGCCTCTCAAATCAACTTGTCAGTTTTTACTTGCTCTTAAAAATATGAACATTGAAAAATAATAAACGAGTACAGCTAAAATAAACTACTACGCACGTAGTGGTTATTGCTCTTTAAACTTGGTCGTCTATGGGGGCCTTATAATAATCCGACCACAGACTCGAGTGATGGTACACGTACAAACAATGACATTTATATTTGACAATTTGAATAGCGTATCGTATAACCACAGCGAGCATAGTAAAGTCATCGGAACCGTGACTTTCAAAAAATTATAAATAAGAAAGAAGCATAATCGGAATACAATTAAAGTAAGTATGATACTAGCACTCATTAACTAGCAATAGATACTAAGTAGTACTGTGACTCGCTTGCTTGTCCTAACTTTCATATTCCACCATGGCCAAATGCCGATAGTTATTTGGTTTACAGTACAGAGAATGGCGACTTCAGTGATCAACACTTACGCTGCTCCCAGCATGCCGGAGTGGATGAGCGCGCCGCACAGCACGGGCACCTCGATCATGGCGTGCGAGTTCGACGGCGGCGTGGTGATCGGCGCCGACTCGCGCACCACCACCGGCGCCTACATCGCCAACAGAGTCACGGATAAGCTCACCAAGGTCACCGACCACATCTACTGCTGCCGCTCCGGCTCCGCGGCCGACACTCAAGCCATCGCAGACATTGTTTCTTATCATCTTAGTAAGTGCCAACATCATTATTTTATCCTTATTGAATACATGAACTCAAAGCTCTTACTTTGACACACATGTAGACAATATGTGCATGTATAGCTCAACACAACCATTGCTCACCCACACTCGTAAGACTGTACTGTACTATGTATGCCAATGGTCCCTTTGTAGTGGTTACAAAAACAAATTCCCCATATCTTCATACTGGCAGAGATTAAATAATAATACCACATGGTTGTCTATGCAGGAAAATGTTAGACAGCTAAAAAACTCATTAAATACAATCTAGACCACTTAGCACAGGCGCTTTAGTCTAGTTAAGATCGTCACTTTTTGTGTGATGCTGCGAGTGAGAGCACTGACCATGTGACTATCTAGTTACTTGTGAATCTTAGAGGCCCAGTTTAAAAAAGATCTGTTACGCCCCATGTCGGTATGTTATGTCAAAAAATGTACTGAGTTACGGAAATTTATTCTGACATTTGGTCAAACGGATCTTTATAAAACCCGGCCTTAGTGTCCCTGTCCAACAGTGACAACCACATTCTAGTGAATTTGCACTGGTGCATGATATGTTCAGCCAAAGGGTTAACACAATTATTTAAGCATTTTAATCAATATGTCACAGATTTCCATAAAATGGAGCTAGGTGATGCTCCCCTGGTGGAGACTGCTGCTTCCATCTTCCGTGAGCTGTGTTACAACTACCGTGACTCTCTGGTTGCTGGCATACTTGTTGCCGGATGGGACAAAAGAAAAGGAGGTAATACATATCAATTTCTATACTGGTAATAATTTTGTTGCTGATACAGATTTTGTTAAGGGGAGGTATCCCCAACGCATATGTCCCGCTCTAACACGCGTGAGTTTACAATTAACCATCCCGCTCTCTATGCAAGCTCTGCGCGCAGTTTTGTAAATATTTAGCTATAGTCATTAATAGTGTTCGGAGTTTCGGTGGCAAATTTCACACAGTGGGAGTCGTTTTTATGATTAACTTTTTAAGATTTGAATAAATAAATTATTCATTTACCTGAAATACTTAGTATGACATTAAATGGCGGCAGGTACAAACATTATACTGTCTCGACTGTTTAGGTGACATGTTTGTATGTATGTAATAAGTAAAATAAATAAATTTATTGAACAATGTTTACCTACATACTTGTGTTATTAGTAGTCCTATGTTATCGTGGTGTAAGTAGGTAATGCTCGCAAGATAATTTATAAGGAGTATTATGAAAAATTAATCATTTAATTGTTATTCGTTTAATCAAAAAAATAGTTAGGCGACTCCAAATGGAGTAAATACCTCTGTGAAATTTGCCACCGAAACTCCGAACACTAGTTATTAAGCCAATCCTGCGAATTTGTCTATGAGGGGCCATCCATAAATTACGACACACGAATTTCATGATTTTTTGCCCCTCCCCCCGTCCTTGTCGCAGCTGGTCACATTTGTGAGACTTCCCCCTCCCTAGTGTGACGTCACATATTTTGCAAATTTACATTTAGATATACTTCGGTAAATATTCAATTTCACTGCCAAAAAATTTTGAGATTTAAACTGGATTTTGATCGTCGCCGCGTTGGTGAGCACACGTGCCCGGGGCGACGACGGGCAGAATCCATTTACCGTACAAAACCTTATCTACTGTCATGGCGTCGTTACCGAACAACGTCATTGAACACGTGACATTGGCGAAATCATCATAAATTTGATGGAAGCCATTTTTTTAAAGAATTGAATTGATTGAGATTTAAACTTCATTTTTGGCGCGAAACCTTCTTTCTAAACCTTCTCTTATGGTAATACTAGTAGAGCGAGTGGTCGACAAAACAAATGGTATCTTATATTTACACAGATATAGTTGTATATGTTTTTGAGGTTTTCTTAAAGTAATAGTTTAAAGTTCGTGTTTCAACACTTAGATTATAATAGATTTTGAAATGTGACGTCGCGAAATTTAGGACCCCTCCCACCCCCTTGTCACACAATGTCACACTTTGTCGACCCCCTCCCTCCCCCTTAACGTGTGACGTATTTTATGGATGGCCCCTAACTATTTACGATCTTTAATTGAGTACAAAAATTAAATGTTAAATATCAGTAATATAGCCATTAGTATTGAAAATACATTCCAAAAAGGGGTAACTTCGCGATTTTTTTCTATCGAGTGAAATTCATCAGGTCATGTAAACTGAATGCGATTTTAACTAGACAAGATCCTTATGTAACACATATTTTTTTTTTTAGATTTTGAGACACCATATTCTTTGTCTCTGATGGTTTTTCAAAACTCAAAAGTGGTAATACACGGCCTTAAGAAGGAATCACACTTTCTACAGCACTGAGGAGGTCTTATGGCATATGTTGTCAACATAATAAATAACTAAAGGCCCCCTCAAACTGTTTGCCTCAAAAAAGTTTTAAAATAGAATACTTTTAGGTGCACTTTAGAAACTCAATATTAAAACTAGAGTGGTAGACCACTTCCTTTACTGACTGTACAGCAGAGGTTCCCAAACTTGTTTTTCTTGTGGACCCTTTTCAAAATTTTGCTGGTTTCGGTGGACCCCCTTCTGCTACATTTCTACCACGTTCCATTTTTTCCTCACGCCAACGTGAACCCCCACGGAGTCTCTCATGGACCACTTTGAAAATCACTGCTGTACAGTATGATTACTGAACCCTTGATACTGACAGGTTAAAGTTTTGATGTAAATCAACGAATTTATTACTAGTATTTGAAATTAAACAACTTCTAGTTTATCAAGATCAGTACAGACATCGGCATATAAATATATGTACGTAGGCCACACTGAAAGTTTTTAGAAATGGTTACATATTGTAGAAACCATACATTAAAAAACTAAAAATGTCGTTTTGAAGTGGAACTCTTTGGCAACATTATGGAGTATATTTCATTCGTCTGTCGTTTGTTTTTGTCATTTAGCGTCAAATTGAAAATTGCTTTTTTCACGTTAAGATGAATTTAAAGTGAGAAATTTTGGTCGATATTTTTTTTATGCCTTTCTATTGCAATGAAATCAACAATATAGTTATGAAAGACTTTTCGATGGGCCCTTGATGATGAAGCTACATCCTTTAAGACTATTTACAACTAGTTTAACGGGTTCAAGTGTCATCGCATCAATGACACTGATGATCTTCGTGAGGGACGTTACTTTATGGCGATTACTGAAAAAAAACATCAGTGCTGGGCGGCTCATGATAGAGACCGATAAGAGAGTGACCTATCAGCAGATGCAGGCAACCTTAGGCATCAGTATGAGTCAAGTGCAGAAAATCGTTCATGAGTATTTAGCTGTTAGGATACTCTGAACTCGTTTGGCCCCTCATAATTTGGCCGAAGCTCAAAAACGCCTTAGAACCGAGCTATAAGAACGAGTGGGCAAATCGTTTTTCTCAGAGGCTCCATCGAATTCGGTGATATATTGATGTAATGGTACAAAAGTGCATGAAACAAAATTACAAAAAATAACTTGCTAGTTAGCTTAGTTTTTGTTTTTCTAAAAACTTTCAGTGTGACCTATGTATATGCTACTATAGTAAATAATCGTCACATATTATTTCTGCAACCTAGCTAGCAAGATCGCTTTAATATAGTACACGCGTAACATTCGTCCGTCACTAACAAGTATATAAGTGGCAAACGCAGCTAGCATGACTGCGTAGGAGTAAAGATGTGTTATTACTATACATATATTTGACTGCTACTCATGTATGTTGCTGACTGTGCCAAGTGTACCATCTTTTAACCTGTTACTGATATATTTCAGGTCAAATCTATTCAGTGCCAGTTGGAGGCATGATGCAGCGTCAAGCCGTGTCCATCGGTGGGTCCGGCTCAACCTACGTGTACGGGTACGTGGACGCGCACTTCAAGCCCAACATGAAGGAGGCCGAGGCTGTCAAGTTCGTGACGGACACGCTGGCACTGGCCATGCTGCGTGACGGCTCGTCCGGCGGCGTCGTGAGACTCGGCGTCATCACAGAGGCTGGCGTCAAGCGGTCCGTCATCCTGGGAGACCAGCTGCCCAAGTTCTATGAGGGTTGATTTGTTCACTCTAATCTAATAAAGTATTTCTTTTTTAATGCCTAGACTCTTGTTTCTTACCTAAATAGGCTCCTACAATTTATTGGTTAATGGCAAGATATTTGGTGTACTTTATGGCTTTGACTAGTGTCCTTAGGCGCTCGGTTGTTTTATGCGTCAAACGCATGCGTTCGATATAAATACGTTGCGTCAAACGCATTACGTTGACTGGATTTAGTTAGTTTGATGCATAAAACAACCGAGCGCCTTAAGTAAGAATAATTCCTAAAAATATAGATCTTTTGGAAGAAAATAGAAGCCAGCCCTAGTTCAAATGACCGAAGAATGACCCGATGCATGATGTTGGTTGCTTGTTCGTGAGAGTGTTTCACAAACATTTACTTTCACTGTTCATATTATGTATGCAAGTTACGTCAAAATTTGAAATCCTTTTTCCAACCACTTGCCGTTATGGTATCCAATTTAACCGAAATTTAGCACACTTATGTAAATTCGAGCATATATAATTATACAGCTTATGTCAGTTCGGTGACAATACACCAAGCTGATCCGATGACGAAGACAGAATAGCCATAGGAACTGCTATGCTAGATAATGTAACCCCATCATGTTTGGGCTCATTGGAACCGTCTCAAGTAGTAATTGATGACTAGAAAAAAAGATGCAGTCGGCAAAGAAATAAATATTTTCTTTGCCTGTAGCTGTACGTATATCAGTCCGTGAGCACTGAGAACCCAACCACCCCTTCCAGCCGCAACGGCTCTCAGTAGCCAGACTGGCATTTCTAGTCCAGAGACAAGCCTTAACAGAACTACCAATTCCAAATGTTATAAAATCACTTATTATTTTTGCTGTCAGCTCTTCACTACATAGTATACAACAAAGTCGCTTTCTCCTGTCTGTCTGTCTGTCCCTATGTATGCTTAGATCTTTGACCGCCAAGAACCTATAAAGTGGTTGTGTGTCGTCGTGCCCACCACGCCAACAACTACTTAAAAAAGGTCGGAGTGAAGGTGTACTTTGATCATGAATAAAATCATTTATGAACAGTTTTAATTTGTTTTTTTGGTTTAGACATTACACCAATTCAACAGTGCTTGGCGTGCACGACGGCACACTGCCACTTTGGCGGTCAAAGGGTTAAAACTACGCAACGGATTTTGATGCGGTATTTTTTAAAAGATAGTGTGATTCAAGAAGAAGTTTTATATGTCAAAATTGCACCCGTGCGAAGCCGGGGCGGGTCGCTAGTAATCTATAAGTAATAGGTATAGAAAAGTCTTACAAGTTGAAGGAGATTGCTATGCTAAGGTAATGAAATTGATAGTAATGTTTATGAAAATAGTTTTATTATAATAATTATTATTGTATTAACGTATTATTATTAAAGCTAAGACTAAAAGTTTGATTTACAAGTAAACTACTTTCGTCACATTCACATAACTTACAGACATACGATTAGGTACTTACTAAACATTTGTGAGCTCTATAAGGCAAATCATTGTTGCAGTCAATTAATTTCAACCGGTTCAAGTAAACGAAAAAAAAATCTCGGTAATATACAATAACATTATTTCATTTGCCTTTAAACAGCATTTGCCTTTAATTATAAGGCCGATTCGTCCACCTGCATATAACCTTGTTTCAACGGCTATGTACAATGTTCATGAAACATTTATATAAAGTTGGATAAAAGGGCCCTCAGTAATGCAAGTAATAAAAGGAAAAGTATCTTCTGCAAATCTGCACATAATGCGGCTCGCTATGCGAGCAACCAGCCAAGGATAGTTTATTTCAAATGTTCCATTGAAACAATGTCCCCATGTCTTCCAAAAAAGTGGAATCTATCTTCATAATGCATTTTTTTTTACTATGACATACATCTTGTTTATAACAAAAAAGTCTGCCATCCATAGGTACTAATATTGAGGAGCGTTCGTGGCCCAGCGGCGCCTGCGTGCCGCAACCGGTATGCAAGGTTAAGCAATGTCGGGCCGGGGCAGGGCATGGATGGTTGACCGCTTTGAGTGGTTACTAACTGAGCGCACCCGTGCTTTGGAAGGCACGTTAAGCCGTTGATCCCGGCTGCTGTCTATGACAGCAGTCGTTAAGCCAAGTTGGAGGCCTTCGGGCGGCTTGAGAACTTCTAACAGTCAAGTTGCCCACTCGCTTGACAAAGGGGGGTCGAAGTTGTACCACGTCCGTAGGGACAGAACCCACCGCTATCCTACACGTGACCCCTGGGTGGTTCTAAAAGTGCAACAAAAACTGGCAACCGTACTGTCTTCTCGAAGATCTCACGGTTCGAAATAAATGCCATACGATAATATATAATATTATAAATGCGAAAGTGTGTCTGTATGTTACCTCTTCACGCTTAAACCGATGAACCGGTTTAAATGAAATCTCCATGGAGATTTTGAGTCCCGGAGTAAATCCATAAATTAAGGTGTAATTTACATTATCACTGTCTGATATACACCTAGATATTTTTCTAGCAGGAAAAACATGTGGTTAATATTTGACATAATAATAATTAATATTCACTACGTCCTGGAACTCATTGAAGTTAGGCCAGTCATATGTTACATTCCAAATTACAATAGCGGTAAACTTGCTCTTAAAAGTGGCAGAGGAGGGTCAGATCACTCCCAGGTTTCCTCCACCTTATTCAATAGCGGGATTGATGGCCTTCCACCAGGCATGGTGCTTTTACTACATACATTCAGTGGGTGTGGTACAGTCAGCATATGAAGAGGTCAAAAGTTGTAATAAAGACTTTTGACGTTTTCATATGCCAAGCTACTTTTGATGCTGACTGTACCACCTCTGCCCTTTTTGGGCATGGAAAATTGAAATTTATTCGTTTCCTCAAACAAAACCCCGACTTCGTTCACCAGCTGGAAGTGTTCTTGCAACCAGATTCCCTTCCAGAAGAGATCGAGAGAGCAGCGAGCAGGCGAGGCATTTTTTATTGCTCTGTATGGCGTAAATAGCCAAGAAGCTCTCGAAACTCTGCGCTATACCCTATTTGTGAGGGAAATAGAGAACATTGGGAACCCTGTATCTTGGGACCTAGAAAATTAGATTAGGGCTCAGTGGCGGCGCGTCAAAAATATTCATAGGGAAGCCGAAAATAATTTGCCTTTCCTATTCTCCATGAGCCATAGTAAAGAACTGGACTGGTTGAAAATTAGGCAAGCCGGTGGGAATCGAGTTGTATGGACGCTCCGCCACTGTTAGGGCTCAAACTGTCATGAATCGTGTACGCTTTAAAAAAGTAATAGTGACATTTCTCGTCAGAGTCTTCCTATGTGTCGTGCGCGCGATCATTTTAGAATGCTGCAAATCTGCATAAATAAGGTAAAAGTACTAGTGCTCGACGCTGCACTAGTATTCAACATGGGCACTTTATTGTCAAAGTGACAAGGCTTAAATTCGAATAAAGAAAAATTTTCGTTGTTCTAATCTTATATCTTTAAACGAGCAATTCTTGTATATTTATTTATTTATATATATGTATATTTATTTCGGGGATCTCGGAAACGGCTCTAACGATTTTGATGAAATTTGGTATGTGGGGGTTTTCGGGGACGATCAATCGATCTAGCTGGGTCTCATGCCCGGGAAAACGCCGAGCAAAGCTCGGTCGCCCAGATATTTTAACCTAAATATATGATTTTGACATAAAGTGCCCATTGCGAATACTAGTTGCAGCGTCGAGCACTAGTACTTTTACCTTTCTGTCTAGGTGGTTCAGCGTTCTTTTTAAGTATGATAAAATAAGCCTAAGTATAAGAAAATAGCGAAGTCATTTCATCAAAGGAACAAAATACATCTAGGTATGTTACATTGATATATCATATGATTCATATAACAATGTGGGGTGTTGGATACTAGATGAGTAATAATAACAAAACTATTTTCTGTACGACGTTGAAGTGGTATAAATTTATCGATAACAGTATTGTCGATGTTTTTATTATGTCCAGCACTAACGAAACTTCGTTCGGGCTAGATAAATATCTAGGTATAATATATATACCGGTGGCGGCGGTTAATGGATTAAAACACACAGGCTACAATTTCGTTATCATAGATGCTGTTATCATTGACAGGCCGATTGATAGATGAGGATATAAAAGAATTATTTCCAAAGATTTTTTACAGTTCCTTTTTGACGCATCGTAATACCCATATAATGTAAATGCGCATTACACATCGAAACCATAAATAAAATCAAGTAACGATATTAGAGATTTACATCTACGAGATTTACAGTACCTATACGCGTTTTAGGAGATCAATCAAATGAAGAAATTAGTGGAAATCGATCAAATGAAAGTATTTATAACCGTAATAACAGTGTAACCCTAGTAAGTTTTGTGATAATAATAATCGTGTAACAAGGCCCAGTCCTAACTCTATATACGCTCCATTAAATGAAATATATGGAAATATAAAAAAATTACTAAAATCGATTCGAATAAATCATTCACAATTCATTGATAATCGCTAAATATGACAAACGATTCGTCTTAGCCACATCACTGCAAACGCCAATTCATAATTGTCAAAATGGAACTGTAAATATCTTCGGGAGAAGTTTACCACCATGTCAGTGGTAAAATTGGCGAAAACATTTATGGCGGCAGGCGCTTATGTTGCACTGATTCACTATTATGTTGGTACAACGGCAATAAAGACCTTTCAATGTGAATTATCACATGCTCCCTGTAACAAGATAGTAAAATCACCACCCACTACCTTAGTACTTGCCTGGGTTATGTTAGGCGTGCATCGAGAATAGATAGATTCTTACAATTTCCTTATACAGTTAAATGGTGAGCTAAGTTTAGAAACGAAGACAGAACAGAACCAAAATGTACTACCTATGTTGGATAAATAAATGTTGAATCTTTGAAGTTTTTCACGCCGTGTCAGAATAAGCTGGGTAATGCCCGGGTAGGACTATTATTTTATTCCATGTTCTTTAGTAAATATACAAGATTTCCGTGGTAACTGAATCAATAATATATTGGTCTAGTAAACAATACATAGGTCTCCTGTCCCGTTATATTTCTGTAGTCACATCTTGCACGTCAGTTTTCAGTTTTGACCAACTTCCTAGTCCGATCAAAAAAGGTTTTTCTACACTAATTTACACACTCAGACGTGACTCTCACTCGTCGTGTTAGGGCCCGTTAGAATCCATTCAATGAGTAGTGCATGGCAGTGCAACTAAATAGGAGTCAACACAAATTTATTTTAGTTAGATTCACATTAACAACACATACAATATTTTTATGACAATTTACTTATTTTGGTAGTTATCTTTGGTACGTGAAGTGAAGGTAAACTATATAATATACAAAAAGTAAAATATTGTATGGGCTTAGTGAGAATCTCAAGTCACTAATTCGTTTTACTTGACAATGCACCATGTCCACGGCAGCCCTAGACAACACAAGTTCACCTTAGATCAATTATTTATTTCACATATTTTCTTGCACATCCAGCCAAAATGGACATAAATTTAAGTTTAATAAATCCTATGCACCAGTCTCTTAGAAAGTGCAGGTAGGCACGGACTTGTACAAAGTGCAGCACCTGTGTTAGCAGACTACTTCCAAAATAAAAGTCATTTATGTAACTGGAAATTCATGAAGACACACCGTTTAGCTTATTCTGAAACGTCATTTCACAACACAACAACAACAACCTTACTTCTCACTTGAACCTCACATCGTTCACTTGGGTGTTCATCGATCATGATCATTTTGCCTGTAATCTTATGCCACTTGCCTAGATAATCACAAGTAATCTATAAATGTGTATTTGTTATATTTTATATTATACCTAATGTTGGCTAATTTAAAGTCTGTTGCAGACATTACAGTCTCAATGCCGGCAATTCAAAATGTTGGTATGAATTCGTCTTTGCATTTGATGCACAGAATCGATGCCAATCTACCGCTTCTAAAACCTACAATTACATACGCATTACAATTTCTAACATCATAAACAAATGTGACGATCATAGTTTAAACGTCATTCGCTGTTACAACTTACTCCATATGGATCCCATCCCAGTCATCCCACCCCACTGTACGTGTAAAACCAAGGATGGCTAAAATAAAATTGATTAAAAAAACATTTGTACTAAATATTAATAATAAAGTCCATACACACGTCTCGTTTTCTTTTTCCATCCAGATAACGAGATATAATTAAAAATGTCATTGCTTCCTTTATCCATTATTTTGATCTAATTCGGTTTAAAACACATATTCCCAATGGGTAAATCGTCCAAAAATCACACGTAACTGAAGGAAATAAAGAGGTATGTATATGTACGAGTGCGGATGTGAGTGGGTGTGTGAGGGCAGGGGCATATACCACAAAACTTTACGAGCGTACAATTTGACAAACTTGTCAACTTTTTCTATGGAAAATTGTAGAATTCTGTCGAATTGTAGACATGTAAAGTAGCGTGGTACAGGGGCCAGGTCCGCGGGCGGGGGCGGGGGCGGGTGTTATGTGACCAGGCCGAGCTCCTCCATGGTGTCGAGGTCGCGCGCGACCATCACCATGGTCTGCTTGGTGCGCGGGTAGTAGTCCGCCGTCTCGTCGTCCTCCAGCGACGCGTCCTGCGATTCCAGTTCTGCACAAACACAAACAACACCACGCTTGTACTTGACACTCTTTGAACCGAGCTCATCCATTTAAGATTAAAAAGACTACAATACCATTGAGTGGTTAATGGTTTGCTATTTTGTATCACGATTTTGGAGTCTAGGAACTAGTTTGACAGTTCCGTAATGCAGTTTCACTGGTCGCTGGCTGATGCCAATTGATTGGCTTTCCAAATTATGTAATAATAAATAAATAGATGTTTGTGATGTAACAGGAACAGCGCGCAACGCACTGCGGTTAGTTGGGATCACACACATTAGCCGTGTTCCGAATCACGCCAACAACGATCACAGCGTTTACAGTGCTGACGGCCGGTCCGAATCAGTAAGCGCGCTCAAGGCCACGTGAGTGGTGTTTTGATTCGGACCGGGCATGTTGTGTTTACTGTCATTTCATATATCAAACGTCAACTTGACGTTTGGTTTAAGGTGCTGACGCCTGGGAGTGTGAGCATCGTAAACGCCAATATGGCGCCGTCCATAGCCGTGTTCCGAATCACGCCAACAACGATCACAGCGTTTAGTGTAGAGCTCCCGATACACGTGTACACGTTGACACGGGTACCCGTGTTCTTAAGCCCGGCGGTGCTAAGAACCCGAACTACACGAACCCGCCGGGATCCGTGAAACGTGTACACGGGTACACGGGTACCCGTGTACACGGGTACACGAATACACGAAATCACGGATCTTATTTACACGCTGGTTCGACCCTTCGTTCACGTGTAGCGAAGATTCGTGCTAGGCAGAGAAATGATTGAATATGTGATATATTAGGAAGATACGATTATTTTGATTTTTATTGATTGGTAATGTTAATAATAGGTAAGTAACACACTTTTGTTACAATAAATTTATATATTTTGAGATTAAATTTAACACGAAAAATATCTTGGTAACCGTTGACTTCACTGATAGGTATAAGATCAAATTATTTAAGATGTCCGACTTTTTTATAAAACTGCCATTAGATTCCAGCGCGCTAATATGCGGCGCTGTTGAACCTTCTTGCTTTTACAGTAAAGTCGCTTTTTGAATGGACTAATTTGGTACAACTCGGACAGTTTAAATAATTTTAAGTTTATCATTGATGTAGTTTTTAGATACTAATGCTTAGTTAAATTACCACAAACGGCTAGGTATGTCATATTTTCCTTTGGAGCGCGAAGGTGGGCAACTTTGTTAGTTGAACAAACCAGTATAATATAGAGACCTGAAGCATCTATGAGTAATCCGAAAACCCTCTAACATTGGGTAGCTTGATAGATCAATTCGCTACCGCTCCGATGTATTGACAATAGCGCTGATAAATAAACTGTGTGTTTTATTTAAATATTGAATAGCGTAAAGAAAATTTACAATAATTTATACTTAGAGTTCATAACAATATGGGTTTTAAATGGCCAAAAAAAAACCTGACAATTAGGACACGACGTTAATAAACAAAGTGCAGGTGCTTCATTCAATAGAGCGTGTTATTTTTACAACATGCATTGGTGGTTTTGGCCTTATCTCTTTGTAATTAGCACAATACATCGGCAAAAATACAACAAACAATCTTGTAGGTAGGATTATCCCATTGTTTTGTTGCCGTGCGGCACTATAAAGTATTTTGACGATAAACGATGAATAATATCTAAGCCTAAAATGTATAAAGTATCTCATAGAACATTAGTTAGACTACAGTTCGCCTCTCCGCCTCGGTCAGTTGGATACTAAAGTCTCTCTACGTTAATCGTTCCGTTTTGTTTTATTAATAGATTTTGTTGTGTTGTTTGCGTTCGTTTGTTGTTTGCTGTTAATTTATTTTTATAAACTTTATTGTTAAAAAATGAAAATGAGTTTGGAAGTTTGCCACGAGTTGGTGACAAAGGCTTTTGCTCTTTGTGCAATGACCGGGCAAATGACGAGTTTTCGTACCATGGTGGGTCAACAGGAGCCATAGGAAGACATTTGTTATCCATACATCAAAAATCACCCACCATGACGATCATTTCATTTTCATTTCATTTTCATTTTGAATACTGTATATTTTTTTAGGTAATGATATTGATAACCAATACTTCCTTTTGTTTCCGAATTATCTTTGGTGCTTTCACTGTCCGGCGACTCGGCGAGTCGCTCCCAACAGTCCCAACATTTATTACATAGTCGGAACATGGTATTTTCGATAACTTATTAGACGAGACGATAACATAGGATAGGATACGTATTACGTATTCTAGATTGTTTAATGCACCGCCTGCTTCAGGTGTTTACAAAGAAATGAACCGCCACGACTTAATCCTATTGTTAATGTTATTGCACTTATTGCTAATGAATGGCGGTCTCAAACGCGGCAAACACGCCGGACAATAAATACTATTCATGCTGAATTGCTGAGACTTACTAAGAATCTAGCGATAAGCGTAGGCAAGCCATGGGTTTTTTTTGCCTGCCATTATTTGCTATCTCTTTTGCCCTATTTAGCTTTACCTAGGTGTATAAAAGATAGTATGCTAAATACTAAAGCTCAAAACGCACTGACAGCGGTAGCGGAGCGAGGCGGTAGCGGTTGTAATATTCGAACTAATATGAAAGGGGCCGCACAGAATACCGGCTGGGAAAAAAGCGTGGCGGTGGCGGCGCGGTACCGGTACCGGAGCGGAGGCGGCGAACCGCCTGCACCGCCCCGCTCCGCCACCGCGACGCGCTCGCCTGTCTGTGCAGGCGGTTCGCCGCCTCCAAGCCGGTACCGGTACCGCGCCGCCACCGCCACGCTATTTTTTCGGCCGGTATTTTGTGCGGACCCTTTCATATTAGTTCGAATATTACAAGCGGTACCCCCTCCGCACCGCGACGCCCCGCTCCGCTACCGCTGTCAGTGCGTTTCGAGCTTTAAGCTCGAAACGCACAGAGCGCGGCGCGGCGCGGTCCGGGGCGGAGGCAGTACTGCGGTAAAGCGAAAACGGCCCGGAGGACGTCGCACCAAAGAACCGCCCGGTATCCGCGCGGGATTGCGGCGCGGAGGCGGCGTTATATTGCCCATTTTCTCACTTAAAAACTCCTTTTTTATTGCATTACAGTAATCTTTTTCCTGCCTATTATAAAGGCCCGGGTCCGGTTTAACAAGTTTAGTATATTTTTCATTGCTACGCATTGCAGAAAGGAATAAAACGTAAACTAAAGTTGTAAAAAAATACAACTCCTGTCACCGCTCTGAGCTGAGCACGCCTCCGCACCGCGCCGCGCCGCCACCGCCGGTGCGCGCCGGTACACTGACAGCTGTGTAATACAACGTCACACCGCTTTACCGCCCCGCCCCGCCACCGCCACGCGCTCGCCTGTCTGTGCAGGCGGTTCGCCGCCTCCGGGCCGGTACCGGCTCCGCGCCGCCACCGCTACGCTTTTTTCCCGGCCGGTTTTCTGTGCGAACCCTTTCATATTAGTTCGAATATTACAACCGGTACCGCCTCCGCACCGCGACGACGCCCCGCTCCGCTACCGCTGTCAGTGCGTTTCGAGCTTTAGGGAGGTTGGTGATGAACTTATCTTATCAAAACAAAGCAATGTGCTGTGCCCAAACGCGAGGGGTATACAATACAAGTAGCCATTCAAGAGTTCCGCAATCCACCATCTGGGTCCATCATCAGATGAGGTCAGCTTAATTGTACCAAATTATTATTTTGTATTTGTTCACTATCAAATTAAAAATAATTCGATTACCAAAATTATGTCATAGTTCATAGTGGTCTTGTAAGATTTAATTAGATGTACGTCAAGTATAATGTAAAGCAGTTAGTACCTACTACCCTATACCTACCTAATAAGTCATATTTGCCCCGGGTACTTAGACTGCATTCGTAGAATATTATTTAAAATAAAAAATAATGATTAAATTTATTTGACTAAGAATAAGTTATCCCCACGTTCTCTCATGCAAGAATTATTCCCGTCAAAATTATTTGAATAATTTTGTCGGGAATAAAATCAATCTGATTTCATTCTTACGAATTCTTATTCAAATAATGATTTTATTCTTGAGTGCCCAACACTGGCACTAACAGAACGTACTGAAACGGACTGATTTTCTTTGACAATGTATGGTATGATTCCTAACGGCAGGTGATTTAGCAGTCGTTAAAAGCTGTCAAATGTTATATGCGGAGTCGTTATAAGCGGATTCTACTCTGCTTTATTTTTATTTCGATTTACTTTTATTACCTACTTGCACCTAATGAGAACAATGGAGCTCACTATCGAAAAGAATTGACCAACAGTAAGTGCAAACAACCCTATAATAAATACCATGCATGCTGTTGGTCACTAAAAGCAATAAAGATTCGAACACCTGCATCTCGCAGTTGACTTTATGTTGCCGATTGTTTATTATTCTGCCTTTTGTTATTATTTTACCACTGGGTCCACGTTGACTATACTAGACGCGGCGGCGTTATCTTAAGTGTTATATTTAATAAGTAAAATTAATCAAATTTCGAGGTCGCGCATAAAGAAACGATAAATTCAGAAAATGTGAATTGTGCGTCTGTTAACTAATTTAACTGAATTAATACCACTCTTGACACCCAATTGAGCTGAATTTTAGTATAATATCTATTTATATTTGGTCACAATTGGGGTAGATGACTCATGTTATAATTTATAAGACAGTGTGGCTTTATATAGAAAATCATCAAGAAATTAATCAAAATCACAAAACAAATGGGACTACAAAAATTCGTAAATAGTTTTTTTTTAAATTCTGAAATGTAAATACAAGGTTACCAATAGAATTCAATAAAAATGAAATTGCAACTTGGCAACTATGTATCTACATAAAAGCAATATTTTACGACCAAAATGGCAAATACCCCTTCTTTCCATACAACGGTAGTACGAGGCTACGAAAGTGTGACGTCACATTTTGCTGTCAGTCAGTACTCAGTATCTATGGAGCGTTTTCAGTGCTCGTCAGCTATGCTGTACTTTGTCATTTTTAGGGTTCCGTACCCGAAGGGTCAAACGGAACCCTATTGCTGTCACTCACGCGTCCGTCCGTCCGTTAGTCCGTAGTCTGTCACAGTGGTTTTACAGCTAAATCGTTGGAGCTACAGTCTTCCAATTTGATGATGATGATGAAGCATCTTGGTGGCCAAAAGCTATACAAATAGTCAACACTTATTGCTAAATGTTATAAGAGGAGATCCCATACGGTACTAGTGGGGCGCGAAAACAAAACCAATTTAATTATGCGGTTGGTACGGAACCCTAAATGTGCGAAATCTGACTCACACTTGGCCGGTTTTTGTCGCTGTAATTGTAGTTGAAGAACGGACTTAGGCGCGCGTGTATTTAAGGTCCGTTCCGCCGTGTACACGGGTACACGGGTACACGGATACACGGATCTTAATTACACGTGTACACGACTACACGTGTAGAACGGGTCAGAAACCCGTGTACGTGTAGTACGGAAACGGATACCGAACACGTGTACACGAAACCCGGACACGACCGCGAGCCCTAGTTTAGTGCTGACGGCCGGTCCGAATCAGTAAGCGCGCTCAAGGCCGCGTGAGTGGTGTTTTGATTCGGACCGGGCATGTTGTGTTTACTGTCATGTTCATATATCAAACGTCAACTTGACGTTTGGTTTACGATGCTGACGCCTCGGAGTGTGAGCACTGTAAACGCCAATATGGCGCCGTCCATGACGTCATCAATGACGTCACGACATCTCATGTAAACGCTATGAGCGTGATTCGGTCCGATCGTAAACGCGTTTATACGTTTTAAGCGTG
Source organism: Cenopis cana (assembly GCA_951800055.1). NCBI lineage: Eukaryota > Metazoa > Arthropoda > Insecta > Lepidoptera > Tortricidae > Cenopis > Cenopis cana. Next base: position 18,782,701 of record OX637471.1, on the reverse strand, counting down.
ATTCGGAACACGGCTCATGACGTCGTCAATGACGTCACGACATCTCATGTAACGCTATGAGCGTGATTCGGTCCGATCGTAAACGCGTTTATAGCGCTGTAAGCGTGATTCGGAACATGCCTAATGTAATAGGAAAACCGCCCCTGCCGCCACCGCTCGAAGGCGTGGCCGAGCTGTTAGTTGGTATATTTACCGGCGACTTGTGCCTCGATGGAGTCGAGCCGCTGGTCGAGCAGCGTGTGGCAGCGCAGGATGTGGCGCAGCAGGCGCGCGCGGCACGCGCTGTTCTCGATCGCGGCCTCGGGCTGCGGCGCGCGCACGCGCATCCGCGCGCTCTCGTGCTCTGCACAACACACACATCTAAGCTACTACTCCGATGATGTATATTTAGAGGACAAGCTGTACAGTTAACGACCCTGATTTATAAACAGGGCTCGAACTTTTAGTGCGGATGACGTCTAATCAAACATAGGTGATTTCAAATTGTCTGTTCGTAAATAGTTACCACATATCAATATCAACCTTTTAATTAAACGATATTGACTGGAAATGGGCAGTACATTAAGTCTTTGACTGACATTGTCATTCAGAATAACAATATTGTCGTTGTGATTGCTTTTACAATCATATGTTGTTTTATTTTACTATAAAACTTGTATTAAAAATAATCGTACCTTACGGTAACAAGTTTCGTAAAACTTATTTAATTTACCATATCATCCTGTGTGCAAAATTACATTAATTCATTCAGTCATTTTTACGACATCCGCAGTGAATGTTCGAGCCCCGTTTATAAACAAGCTGTATAGTTAAGCACGTACCGTGGACAGACTTGGCCAGCTTGTCCAGGTCTGCGTCGCCGACGGACAGGTCCAGAGAGCCGGCGTCCGGGCTCGACAACAACCCGCTCAACAACGCCTGAGATCCTATCTGGTTCTCTCTTTGACTATGTTTCTCCTCCAACTCTTCCGACGAGGGAGTCTTCATATCTAACGCCATTTCTTTTAAATCCTCCGCCTTGATAGGAAGATTTTCTTTCCCCAAATTATTGATGATCACATTCAGGTCCGAATATTCAGAGTTTAGTTTTTCTTGAGCAAATGATAATTCTACGGACTCCCAGTCTCTCGCCCACAGGTACAACTTAGGATGGTTCTTGGTCCTGTAGAACAATAATTCTCATTTATAACGCCCATGTACACTATTGACTTGTATACATTTTTGGAGAGACCCTCCTCATTTGCCCTTACTGGGATTCAAACTGAACTGTCTAATTTAAATGTATACAAGCATATCTTGCAGCCACCTTCAATGGTAATCGTCTATACTATATAGGAATTATCAAATTGAATATGATTGTTGGGATGTGTTTCGAATAAAGCGTGCGACACAGTGCAGCGGCCTGCGGTGGCGGTCAGTTGTACACTATGGCTATCCTAACATTCATTCACACACGCGGCCTTGATAGTCTGTGTCACCTGGCCGCCACCGTAGGCCGCTGCACTGTGTCGCACGCTTTAGCCTGATAGGCTAAAGCTCTGGTTTCCTAGGACAGCGGCAGTATTATTACGGACGTATCACCGTATTATCACACTTAAACTTAATTTTAACTGTTAAATCTATTATTATGATATGGCACAAGTCTTAAAATTGGAAATTGTGGTATAACTAGGATGGTGAATCCTGTTTCCACCGTGATACAGTTTTATACTGGTACGGGGAACAGAAGACGCTTACTCACAATACTAACATTAAACATTTCTGTATTTTTTATACTTGTGACTGCACATACCTGAACTGGCCGATAGTACATCTTATTAACACGGCATAGGGTCTATTACTGGTCGGTTTGGGTAATCAGTTGTTTACATGTGAACAGCATCTACTACTTAGCAAGTATGTACCTATTAGTAGTAGGCAGTGAGATGTACTAATTAGCTCAATAAAGTTATTTTGATTTTGATTGTTTTTTTTTATATCACCGCCCTCTAGGAAGCCGCGCCATTTTGTTTACAAAGACAACAGTGGCGGCGCGTTAAAAATATTCTTAGGGAAGCCGGAAATAGTTTGCCTTTCTTATTCTTCATGGGCCGTACTAAAAGAACTGGTGTGGCTGAAAATTAGGCAAGCCGGTGGGAATCGAATTGTATGGACTCTCCGCCACTGGTAGACAACGTTCAAGTGACGTCATTTCACCGTTGTATTACGGCCGCTATACGACGGCACCGCTATCCTAGGAAACCCGAGCTTTAACGAGTGTGACTGACTGTGCGACGCTGGTGTTGACGCGCACGGCGTGCAGCGCGTCCTTGATGCGCAGCAGGTTGCCGGAGAGCTCGTGCGCACGGCGCAGCGCGTCGCTCGCGCGCCCGCCGCCCGGCCCCGGCAGCAGCCCCTCGTACAGCCGGTCCTGGTCGTGCGTGAACCGCTGCCGCCGCCGCCCGCGCTTTGGGTTCAGGCAGATGCTGCACGTGTACTTTTCCGGCACCTGACACCAACACAATACTCATTAAGGCTTGGTCACACTGCGTTGCGCGACGTCCGCGCGACGCGACCGCTGCGCGTCGGAACGTATACTAACGAGTTAGCGACGTCACACAGGTTGCGCGACGCGAGCGGGACGGTTTTATACATTTTGGCGTGCAGCGCAGCGTCCCGCTTGCGTCGCGCAATCGGTGTGACCAAGCCTTTAGTGTAGCGCAGTGGCAGTTGATGATCTCCTCTGGCTTCATGTTTACACATACCTCGGCCTCGCGCTGTATGTTGTGGCAGAGCGCGTGCTGCCAGCACAGACACAGCTCGCACTGCACCATGAGCCCGTCCTCCTCGCGGAACCCGCAGTGGCAGTTGATGATCTCCTCTGGCTTTATGTTTACACATACCTCGGCCTCGCGCTGTATGTTGTGGCAGAGCGCGCGCTGCCAGCACAGACACAGCTCGCACTGCACCATGAGCCCGTCCTCCTCGCGGAACCCGCAGTGGCAGTTGATGATCTCCTCTGGCTTTATGTTTACACATACCTCGGCCTCGCGCTGTATGTTGTGGCAGAGCGCGTGCTGCCAGCACAGACACAGCTCGCACTGCACCATGAGCCCGTCCTCCTCGCGGAACCCGCAGTGGCAGTTGATGATCTCCTCTGGCTTTATGTTTACACATACCTCGGCCTCGCGCTGTATGTTGTGGCAGAGCGCGTGCTGCCAGCACAGACACAGCTCGCACTGCACCATGAGCCCGTCCTCCTCGCGGAACCCGCAGTGGCAGTTGATGATCTCCTCTGGCTTCATGTTTACACATACCTCGGCCTCGCGCTGTATGTTGTGGCAGAGCGCGTGCTGCCAGCACAGACACAGCTCGCACTGCACCATGAGCCCGTCCTCCTCGCGGAACCCGCAGTGGCAGTTGATGATCTCCTCTGGCTTCATGTTTACACATACCTCGGCCTCGCGCTGTATGTTGTGGCAGAGCGCGTGCTGCCAGCACAGACACAGCTCGCACTGCACCATGAGCCCGTCCTCCTCGCGGAACCCGCAGTGGCAGTTGATGATCTCCTCTGGCTTCATGTTTACACATACCTCGGCCTCGCGCTGTATGTTGTGGCAGAGCGCGTGCTGCCAGCACAGACACAGCTCGCACTGCACCATGAGCCCGTCCTCCTCGCGGAACCCGCAGTGGCAGTTGATGATCTCCTCTGGCTTCATGTTTACACATACCTCGGCCTCGCGCTGTATGTTGTGGCAGAGCGCGTGCTGCCAGCACAGACACAGCTCGCACTGCACCATGAGCCCGTCCTCCTCGCGGAACCCGCAGTGGCAGTTGATGATCTCCTCTGGCTTTATGTTTACACATACCTCGGCCTCGCGCTGTATGTTGTGGCAGAGCGCGTGCTGCCAGCACAGACACAGCTCGCACTGCACCATGAGCCCGTCCTCCTCGCGGAACCCGCAGTGGCAGTTGATGATCTCCTCTCGCTTCATGCGGACTAGCTTGATGCGCTCGCCGTCTGAAACAAACAACGTATTCTATTGTACAAATACAATAGTAGATTGGGTCCAAGGGAGCAAAATGATATATTTACGGTGAGGGCGGTATAATCCTAAGTGAAGCGTAATAATCTACAGTAGAATCTTGAGCGTAGCTAGGGATTCAAGTGTTTACGCCCAAGATGGAAATAGTTTTGCTACTATGTGACACATACTGCTTTTCACACCGCCTATGAAGTCCGCTGCTAAAACTATAAAATGTCTTATAAATAATATTGCTGCCGAGTGGCACATACTGCTTTTCATACCTTCTATGAGGAAAAGTCATTGCTGTCCTCAAATGGCGGAAGAAAAGTACCACTTTGATCCCTCATTCGAGGGCAACAACGACGTTTTTCTGAACAGCAGGTGTGAAAACCAAATTCTCTCCCTGAGTCCCTGGCGCGTACAGTGCTCATAAACATAGTCGAGTTTTCAAATTTATTTTTACTTGAAATTTAAATCATTATAGTTGTGAGATGTAGAAAGTGTGCAGGTGTGTGAATGTGAGTAAATACGTACTCTCTGTGTACATGTAGTGGTGGTTCTCGTCCTTGTCGTCGCTGGGCGAGGAGGCGCGCGCGCGCAGCTCGTCCGCGCCCTTGTCGTCGGTGTCGGGCGTGCCGCAGCTCGGGTAGCTCGAGCGCGTGTCCTCCGAGCCCGCGCCCGCCCACTCCTCGTCCTCGCTAGCCCCCATCTTCCCAATCACGGCGAATGTCTTCCGCCTCTTCTCGCCCTTACTCCTGCCGTTCACTATTTTCGACACCATATGAGACGATATCGCCGTTTCAAAGTCCAACACCCCACAATCTGGTATTTCCTGCTTCGGCTCGATTTTGATTTCGTCGTCGTTCTCTAGTTTGATGGGTGGTTGGTCGTCGGTTACCGGCTCGTTGTTGGTTACTAGCTCCGGCTCCTTGCTCCGCACCGGTAGCAAGACCCGGGGCCGCTTGGGTGGTTTACTGACGAGCGCGTTCCGCAGCTTGGGGGAATCCAAGGGTTTGGGAGGCGCGTGGTCAGCGCTGGGGGCGGGCGGCGGCGTGGCGGCGGGCTCTGGGAACGGCGGCAGCGGGGCTTTCACCTCCGCGGGCACTTGCTCCTCTATCCGTTTGTGCATCCTCGGCAACTTCACTTTGATAATCCTCTGTTGCGCTTCACGTTTCAACTGTTTCATTTCCGCTTCGGTCGGCCGGGTCCTAGCATATGCTAAATCTAAAACTTTAGGCGTATTGCCCATTGCTTTCCTAAGCTCCCTGTGGTAATGTTTAATGTGCATTTTTAGAAGGGTAGTATTTCTGAAGTTCTTGAAGCACCCTTCGGCAGGACAACGTAGTAGAGTTTCAATTACTTGAACTCTTAATGAACCCACATCAACTGAAACAAAATATATTTTCTCAAAAATGGCCCGCAAACTGGACTTTAGTCGCTACATATTGGAAGGTAAAGTGTATAGTTTAAGGTCAGATCCAAATTAAAAAGTAAAAAACATTGCAGGCCACATATATGGCCTGCAATGTCACATATAAATTCCTTTATTTGTCGAGTTATAAACTTTTTAAAATGTGGAAACTGTCATATAAAAGGAGGCACAGGTCGTATTCAGCCAATTCAGCTCGTATTTTTCTGTTGAAAACGCGACGTTTTTTTATGTGTCTCGAATAATTTGCGTTTTTCGGTGGAAAATACACTTGCGATTCTGTTAAAAAAAATAAACGGCGGGAAAACATGATGTTTTTGACGTTTTAAGGTTATTTTTATCAAATCTTAATTAATTTTTTGTCGTATTTTCCCCATTTTTGAGAAAAGCACTATATTAGCCTCGGCCGGAATGGCAATTGCAGGCTTCGTATTATAATTAAACGGCCTCGCAAGCTCGTCCGTTTAAACAAATACTCAGCCTGCAATTGCTCCCTTCCCGGCCACGGCAATAATGTACTATTATTTATCCACAGCATAAGTATAAATTAGGTCTATGAGATGAATAAAGTTTTTACGTAGGTAGATTGTTAATAAGTATGCTTACCAAACCCATCTTTAATACTGGCACCATCAAGAGTAGCTTCCTCTGATATACATGGGTCAGAACATGTATTGAATTCATTTGAATTCTGCTCTAAGTTAGATGCTCCATAACCCTGAAAAAAAAATATATAATGAACTAAATGTACAGATTTCAGAAAAAACGGATATTAGTGTGGTAGGTGCTATCGAAGCATACCTATTGTTTTAAATCATGTCAATAATCCCTTATCTTTGAAAACAATATGAATATTAAGGAGATAGTTATTTCCAATCCAAGAAGTTTATGAGATACTAAATAATCTAGTAGCAGCAGGTCAGCATCAAGTGCTACCAAGAGAAAATATGTGTTGGACAGATTATAGTACTGTGCAATTATTAGTAAAGGAATCTAACCAGCATCTGTCGCAGAGGTTTGATTTTCAACTTGGGTCGTTTTTTGTGGCGCATCAACTTATGGTGGTTTTTGTTGAGGCTGAGCTTATCGCGTTTGACCAGCGGCGGGGAGGCGGGCGGCGCGCCGCGCACCCAGCCCAGCCGCCGCGACAGCTTCAGGTGAATGCCGAAGTCCATGAGAGCCGCTTCGAACGGCTTCAGAGAAGGGTCCGCCAAGTTCTCCAGGTACACTCGCATGTCGTTCTTCGTGTGAAACCGACGATTTTCGGGGCTGCAACGCACAATTTACTTGTTTGCATTGTGATAGCGCAATTTAAACGTAACATACTAAATGTAACAAGGATGTAACTTACGTTGTAATACTGTGGTGGTGTATGCGGCCTTTAGCCAGCAAACTATTTGGACCGCGCTACGGGTTTGTAGTCTACTTTGACTTCGTCAATAAAATGAATTCATCCTGAATAGCCTTTTTCTTGGTCTCGGTTTAAAAAAATGTGATTCATGCAAGACTTGATTTGAATATAAAAAATCTGGTGTTAAATAGGAACGCTTGAATAACTAAAATGTCAGAAGAATAAGGAGTTCATTTTTTATAGCACAGTTCAGACTGTTCAGAGGTACCATATTAAACTACTCTGTTACTGGAAATCATGGATAGATTCACGTTTTTTTTTATCACGACTTAAGTTACACCTTGTAAACCTACTACATAAATATACCTACTTCATATACCAACCTTACTAAAACAACATCCCATTTTCCTGCAGAAGTGCCCAGACTTCTACGCACCATGTGTTTCGTCCATCCTGGCGGTAACCGCTTATCCTCGACCTGCAAGAAAATAGTTTGACATAAGCAATAATCCCAAGAAGATACAATAACTGTGAAATTTCTCAACACAACACCTCAAAAATTAAGTTTCGCTAATTATCGTACATTAAAAATTCAGGAAATTCGTGCATAGTGTTTAAGATATTCCATATTAAGACAACAGAAGACCAGCGCTGGCCCTGTCAGCATAACGCATTTTCGTGGCAAATTCGGTTTTGTAATGTCCTGTTTGTAATTGTCTTGTGTTTGTCACGAATAAATGTTTCTTTACTTTTCAAATTATGTCACTGGCCCAAACAAAAAAGGCGAGTTGTCGCGACTTGTGCAATGGTTACCTGCACGGAGCGTCGGGGCGGCGCGCCGGGCACGGGCGGCGCGGGCGCCTCGCTGACGGCCCCGACGGGCTGGCCGTCCTCCCAGCGGCAGCACCACTCGCCCGGCAGCAGCGCGCCCTCGTCCGCGGGCCGCTCGCCGCGCCGCGAGCTCGCCAGCTCCTCCGTCTTCAGCATGATCTCCTGCCGCATCGCCTCCACCTGCTTCTTCATCTCCTCGAGCTGACATTTTACCTGCATTATTATTGGGAAACGTGACTTAATCGCGTACAATTTATAACTAATATTTACCTTTTTTAAGGTTTGCCCGACGTTTCGAATGTATTACAACATTCGTGGTCGCGAGCTGACTGGCGTGAGCGGTCAGTAGTCAGGGAGTCTCCCATAATCAGGGATATAATCGTGAATATGTCGTCGTCGGGTAATAATTCTGCCATAACCGAGCATTTACTGGAGTCAGGACCAAACCACTGGATTAAGCTCTATAAACCGAAAGTCCTTTCTACAGAACGACATTTCTACAATAAAAAAGTACGTGAAGCCGTTTAAATTTAAAAAAAAACGCGTTTTCAACCGGGATGACAGTTTTAAAATCTCATCTTCGTGGAATCCAGTTATTAGTAAGTGCAAGCGTGGAAATACATGGTCCATTACATCAACGGACTTGTGTGTCATGCGAGGGACAACCCTAGTGAGAATGTGATTAATAAAGACCAAGTGTGGGTAGTTCGGAAAACCCGTGCGGCTAGATGTTGATACCCGCTCACGCCAGTCAACTCGCGAGCACGAATGTTGTAATACATTCGAAACGTCGCGCAAACATAAAAAAGGTAAATTAGTTATAATTGTACGCGATTAAGTCCCGTTTCCCAATAAATAATATAGTGTGAAAATCGTGTAAGTTTAAATCAATATATTGATATTTTACCTGCGCCACCTGTTTCTTAACCTTTTTCTCTTGCATCTGCCTCAGCTTCTTCCCTTTCTTGACTTTTGATGACTTTTTTGGCTTTTCTTTATCACTGGGTGTGATTTTTATTATGAGTGGCTGGACGTTATCCGATGTTACTTCTTCCTTTGTTTCTTCCAGTTTCGTCTCGCTTTTTTCAACTTCGTTTATACCATCCTCCAATTTTGTGATTGCTTCCTTAATTTTACCTATGACTTCCTCGTGCTCAACGCCGTCCTGAATTTCAAATAGACTCGTTTCCTCTTTCACATGCTAATTTGAAAAACAAATATATATCAATAAAAACTTAGCATAATTCATTTCGATCGTGAATCTCGGCCATTTTACGGAAAGTTGAACACCCAACTTTTAATTAGGATAGTATCGCGTTTTTTCCACTCAGAATCGAAAGCGCTTTCGAATCTAATAAGAGAAAAAATCTTGGGACACTTTTTTTCCCCATCATTCGAAAGTTCTTTCGATTCCGAATAGAAAAGACCTGATTTTATCCGATATTCCGTTAAATAATGCCAATGCCCAATAATAATAACCGTGTATTAGTATGCTAATGGCCCATGGCTACAACACTTACCACATCCATGTCCTGTTTCTCCAATGCTTCAGTAACGTCCAATGTTTTTGGCTGTTCATCTAATTGCTCATCAGGCTTTATGTCATTAGCATTAGAATCCTTGATTTCTACATGTATTGGTTCCAATTTGACTTCTGCAACTTCAGATTCCGTTTTGCATACAGTACCAATTATAGACGCAACAGCTTCTGCAAAAATAAACATATTTTGAATAAATATTTTTACACATTGCAATCATAATAACATTACATGGAAAAAAATACATTATTTTTATTTCATTTAGAAAAAAGTACAGTACATAGGTATTAGGAATATGATAACAGAAAGTATTTTTGTTCGGAAAGTTAAACGACACGACATGGCCTATAAGTGTTTACATTTGAATTGACATGAATACCTGGTATTTCCTTTTTGATATCATTTGAGGGAAGTATTTCTGGCTTTATATCAATGCTTTTTAATTTAATTTTCTTTCTTGAAAGAGGTTTTTTCTTGACAGGAGGCTTTTTTGTTATGACTCTTTTCACTTGTAATGCAGAAGAATTTTCTCTTGAAGAAGGTATTGTTGCTGGAGCAATTGCGGCAGATAGAGTACTAGAACTAACTTCACTTTTAATTTCTTCTTTAATACAGGTATCAACTGTTTTAGACTGTTTATCCACTGTAGATATTTTTTTTCGTTTCTGGCCAATGTTGAATATTTCCTTGATATTCAACTTTCGTTTCATCTCTCGCCTTTCGCTTTTGGAACCTAGATAATCACGGGTCGGGTCAAAGAGATGCGTGTGGTATAAGGGCAGGCAGGGAACGCCGGCGGGCGTGGGGGCGGGGGCGGGGGCGGGGGCGGCCGGCGCGGCGGGCGGCGTGGGGGCTCCGAACTGAGGGTACTCTTGTTGTCCACCGTCTTTTAGCTTGTACAGCCTCGACAGAGTACACTTCCATTGAAACCCATCGTCAAACATAACTTCATAATTACCTGCGAAAAAATTAAAAAAAAAATGCAATGCTTTATTACAAAAAAACAAACAACTTTGAGAGCATACTTTAGAGTTTAACAGAATACCCGAAAAAGAGCGCACACATTTTGACTGAGCATGTCCTGGATCTCCGGATTTTACACTTATAATATCTGGCTAGATGCTGGCCAAGAGCAATCCCATTATTAATTTAAAAAAAAGAAAAAAAAGTGCGAGTATTTTGAAAAAATTTAGACATACCATTTCCTAAATCATTCTGTACAGTAGCAATGAATCTGCGGTTGTCCCTCCATCGGGCCAAACATCTTTCCCCAACTACAAAAGTCTTTTTCTGTTTGTCTTCCACTTTAGGTTCAATATTGACTTCTGGGGTGGGCGTCCGAGGCGGCGACAGTGGTTTCGTTACTAAACTATTTATAGGTCTTAATCGCGGACTGCTTATGCTTATCCATTCATTAAACCTGAAAAAAAAGCATATTTAATAAATATGGCCTCTTATCTGAGGCATGTATGATGTATTCATTTTTACATAGCAAAAGATCTAAGTGAGCTAAATAAATATAATATAAAAATAAATTGCCCATATAGTCCCATTTCAAGACAATCTGGAACGGAGATAATTCGGTTCTCACTGTGGGACATAGTAGTCAACATGGAGCCCTTTTTAGCTCAGGACTGGTTAGTACTAGGGCAGGGGTCAGCAATTAGTTTTAAGTGGGGTCCGGATATGATAGAAAAACAATTTTTCGAGGTCCACAAAAAAAAACTTTGAATGAAATGATTATGCGATTAACATTAACATTAACACACAACAACATTAACATTAACATTATTTTATTATTTAACATTATTTGGGGGTCCGCGGTTCGGCCTTCCTCGGTCCGCCCATTGCCGACCCCTGTACTAGGGTATACATATCAATCACTCAGACAATATTGTGGATTTTCTAAAAACCCTTTTGATTAAGGAATCCGTTTGTATGATATTAAGCTGTAAAGTAATAATTTACGTTATGTCATTACTTACATTTTGGGCTGGTTGTCATATTTTACCAAAACCTCCATTTCTTCACAGTCAACTTCAACAATCTGCGCAGGGTGCCACAGCTCACAGAAATCTTTGGCTTCAACCTTTGATCCGATTGCCAAGGAAACACTGGAGTTGGCTGCAATAAATCAATATGTTATATACATGAATAAACACCTAAACAGACTGTTTATTACATTAAAATGTAATATACCTTTTTCAGGACTAAAACTTTGTTTGGATAAAACATTTTTCTTGTTTAATGCGACTTCAGCATCATTAAGTATCATATCCATAACACTAGTTGCTATTGCAAGGGTTTCTTCAGAGTGTCCCTTATTCCCGTGAACTGTTTTCATGACATGGTCTAAATCAACAGACTTGTTTACTTCACTCACACTGCTGCTGTTAGTTGTGCAAGTTAATAGTTTTTGCAACAGAGTGGGTTGTGCACTGTCATCCTCATGCATATTGTTTTTTTCTAAATCAGATGCAATAGAAGATGCTACCAACATGGATTTTTCTTTATCATCTAGATTGTCAATACTCTCTGGCTTCACTTCGTTTTTAATGCTCAAATGTAGTTTGTCTTCAGAAGTTTTGAGAGAGATATTACTACTATTGAATTCAATATAATTTTCAACATTTGTGCCACTATCTACTTGTTGATTAATATCTAGTTTATCAAATAACTCTTCGTTTTGACATTCAGAAATGGCACTCTCACTGGTTTTAAAAGATAGATCATGAACATTTGTTTTTATTGCATCTGAATGATTACTTTGCATTATATTTGCTTGCATTTTTGCACAACTCTGACTGAATGACAGTAAATTTTCTGCTGCTTGGTTTGTAAGACTTTCTTCACTCTCTAGTTCTAGAAAGGAATCATTTGATGATGGCTTCTGTAATGTTGAAATGGTTGTTTCTTCACTATGAGACTCTGACTCAAATATGCTGGGACAGGAGATAATAGTTGTTCTTTTTGGCACACTATTTGTTGTAGGTACTTGACAGCTATTGGGTAATGTATCTTGTTGTTCTAAAAGCTTGATTTCTGTTTCTTTCTGGTTAAGTGGTGGATCATTATCATTAGAAGAGGAGAGCCTTAAAAGGATTTCTTGTTCTTCAATATACTTTTTAATGGCATGAACATTCTCAGCGTCAGATTCCTTGCTGCTGGAAGAGGTATGCACTGCTGGGTTTATTTCATCCAGGTTTTCCAGTTCGGTCACTTCTTTGTCAGCCATTTTCAACAGAATTATAGGGTAAGATTCGGCATCTGAAACACAATTTCAAGTTCAGTATAATACAAATATTATGAGACATGTATAATATGACACATTGACCAGTGTGTTAAACACTTAACAGACTATGTTGTTAATCATCATATAGACTTTATTGACCATAGGGTCAATGTGCCTTTGAATTTTCTTTTTCTAAATTCGGCTACATTATTGTATTATCAAAATACTAAAAAGATGATCGGATCTAGTTAAAAGCAGCACCTACAAAAAAAATGGCCACAAGCTATGGTATTTTTACTAAAATTTTATCATAAAACTATACATTAGTCTCATTTTATTTCCATTCGCTCAATATCCAATAAAGGGCACTTTAAAGTTGTCATCTACCACTGTAAACATTGGAGCAACCACACTGAACACTAGCATGTCAAAAGCAATAACCAAGATAGATATAAATAACAAAGATAATTCTGTAAAATGGGTGAAGTGTTTCACTTAATTAAATAAAACTATAATATATGATGATTGATCAACTGTCTATTCTAAATAATAACATTTTCATTACACATCACCTTGGATAATTTTTAATAGGTTTCACCTGCAGATAATGCTTATGGCACTAAGACATACTCTTTAGCAGTAGTAGCAGTTCCATGAAGAATACAAAAAGAAAAAAAACACTTGTTTGCATCTTGCCTCATGTAAACTTTTCACATTAATCACTTATTAGATTTTATTCCAAACTCTTGTAATATAGTAACTTTGAATTTTTTTTCATCCTAATTATATTATAACTGCGTAAATTGAGGTGTTTAAATAATTGTTACTCAAAGATGCAAAAAGAACTGAATGGATTATGATGAAACTTAATATATAACCTGGATTAACATATAGAACATGTTTTATCACCCGAAAATCGGTCTCAAAGGGATGTAATAGGGAGTGGAGCAGACAAAGTCTTGGGCACAAGTTAGTAATAAATAAATCATAATTAGGGAGTAAACACACTCGCTTAGCAGCATTGTATCAGCACAGCAATATAAGAAAATAAAACCTATGTTTCAAAATCTAAACCGAAGCAAAAATTATCCAGTTAAGACTGTAGCAAAGGGGGCTTTATTCAAGACAATATATACTATTCTAGAAGACGGTAAAATAAGAGATATAAAACCATTTGTCTAATATAAAAAATAGCCCAAGTTTGGACATACAAAACTGAAAGCAACCAGGACTTGACAGAGCCAAATTGTTTAAACTTTGACTCCATATGGTACTAATCTGCCCTACCCCTAGTGTTATTGTAAAGCCGAAAGCGCGGAGGGAGAGCAGCCCCACTCTGACCGATTGTACTGATGAGTTCATCAATTGAAGACAGATGAAACCATCTTTAATAATTGTATAATTCTATTGAATAATTCACATTTTGAGTTATCCATTACAAATTATCTACATTTTAAAGTAGAACTTTTTGTAATGTATTTATTTTTCAAATGTTTTCGAATGCGGGCGGGAAACTACTAAAATTATGAAAAAGAAGCGTTTCGCTAAAGGCGCCTTAGGTTTTCTACTTCAATGTAAGCAGTGAATCGGTTTATAAAAACGTTCGCGTGCACGGAACTGACTCAGAGAATTAGAGCAAGCGTAAGGTTATGGATAATTTAGCAGCAGTAAACATTAGCTTGGCATGTTATAATAGAATTGCTATGGGCGGCATTTCATCGTGAAACAGAGATTGCACCATGATAGGACATTATTACACCTTCTACAAGTACTTGTGAATGTACACTTATGTACAATACGATAAATTACATTGTTAACTTCACGTGCTTACCCGTTTAAATAGGAATTGTATTTGAAACAGGAATTAAACGAAATTAGTGGTTATCACGCCATTTCACACATCTAAACAAAGAGCTGGTGCGCCATTTTTCGTTTTCTGACAGTACAGTAGTAATGTTGCCAGTGTTGCGACTGTTGCCAGCCAAAGCCAACGCTTCTTTAATGCCTTTACTCGAGTTCGACTGTTCCACGACTGTTCGAGTAGACTGAGCATGACCAAACTGAATCTCATTAAACGTGCTCACTGCTCAATACGTGGCAATAAAATCGATTTTTGTTGTCCACTTTCTTCCAGTCACTCCAGTCAAGTCAAATCAAACCCAATGTTGACGTTTGTTTAGTGTGCAAAACGTGATGTGTTGGTTGGCTGAGCAGAGCGACCTTGTTTCAAATAGACGTAAATAAAGAGAAAGTCAACATTATTTGATATCGAATATAGCTAGTCAATGCTGTAATTCATAAGATGGATTTAGCAAAATCTCTATTTAGTTCGCGTGACCATGACGGCTACGTCGGCCGTGAAGACCACGAAAGAAAAATCAGTTCGGCATTGGCGGACGACGATCCTGAAGATGTGATCGATGCTATCCGCGGCTTAAATGTTGCTGAAGAATTGTTCCCTATACCAGGAGGAGCATTTTCTGCGCTCACGGCTAGTATGGTGCCTCAAGACATAATGGCTAAGTTGGCCCAGCCGGAGTCTGAAGGCCACGGCCATGGCCTGCCAAACTACACATTTGATGAATTTGGCTTCTGTATGGACGAGGAACATGATAATGATCAAATTTCCAACAAAGCTCAATCTAGTACTTCAGTGGAAGAAGATCAACATCATCTGCAGTGGGAATTCTTCAGCAAAGAAATAAGTTTTGCAGAATGTAATGGTAAACTGGAAAAGACGGATAAATTGCAAAGAATGGTGAAAGATGGGGTCCCACATTCGCTGCGGCCTCAGGTATGGATGAACTTATGTGGTGCTAATAAAAAAAGATCTTCTACTGAAATTACTTACCATGAAATAGTGAGAGCATCAAGTGATGATGGATTAGTTACAAGTAAACAAATTGAAAAAGATTTGGTTCAAATCCTTCCCAACAATGTGTGTTTCTCCCACCCGACTAGCACCGGGGTGCCTAGACTACGGAGAATACTGCGGGCACTGGCTTGGCTTTATCCTGATATAGGATATTGTCAAGGAACTGGCATGATTGCTGCATCGCTTTTGCTCCTAATGGAAGAAGAAGATGCTTTTTGGATTATGTGTACTACAGTAGAAGATCTACTGCCAGCTTCATATTATTCTTCAACATTAATTGGCATTCAAGCTGATCAAAAAGTCTTAAGAAGTCTTATTTCAACATACTTACCTGGAATTGATCAAGTTTTGAATGCACATGACATAGAATTGTCGTTAATTACTATGCATTGGTTTTTAACATTATATGCCAATGTTGTTCATATGAAAATATTATTAAGAATTTGGGATTTGTTTTTCCTTGATGGTTCAATCATACTCTTCAAAGTTACGCTTGCCATGCTTAAAATAAAGGAAAATAGATTCACAGAAATATCCAACTCTGCACAGATCTTTAATGCCTTATCAGATATACCAGGTGATATTGATGATGTAGAAACACTTATTAAAACAATTGATGAGGTTTGCGGTGACACATTGAGCCCAGCCTTAATAGAGACCCATCGCAGAAGGCACTTGGCATATCTAATGGCTGACCAAGGGGCCCTTGTGGGCAACCCAAGTGCAGTACCTAACTTACCAAAGCAACAATTGCATAGACGTCAAATAAAAAAAAGTAAATCTGTCATCCAAACCATTTTATTTGGAGATGACAGTAATAATGAGGATGCAGTTTCCAAAAATGTGAAGCAAACAGAAATATTAGTTGACCTTCGAGAAGCAATCCTACAAGTAGCTCGTCATTTTCTTGCACTAGAACCGCAACTGGGGTCCGAAATACAGCTGACAGCAGATTACACCATGCAGAGTCATGCAGCAGACCGAGAAAGATATGTCAATGTATCCAGGAGTAAAAGGAGAAGAGCTAAAGCACTGTTAGATTTTGAAAGGAGAGATGGAGATGAGTTAGGATTTAGAAAAAACGATGTTATAGAAGTAATCAGCTCAAGAGATGAGCATTGTTGGATTGGAGAGCTAAACGGCCTGAGAGGATGGTTCCCGGCAAGGTTTGTCAAGTTGCTGGATGAAAAGGGAGTAAAGTACAGCAGAGCTGGAGATGATTCTGTAACAGAGAAGGCAGCCCATTTGGTAAGAGGAGTACTGGCTCCTGCTTTTAAAAGAGTTCTCTTACACGGCATAAAGAGGCCAAGCTTTCTTGATGGCCCCTGCCATCCTTGGTTATTCATTGAAGAGGCTTCATCACGGGAGGTGGAAAAAGATTTTAATTCAGTCTACAGTAGACTGGTATTATGTAAAACATATCGTTTAGATGAAGATGGCAAAGTTTTGACTCCAGAAGAGTTACTGTATAGATGTGTGCAAGCTATCAATTTATCCCATGACAATGCTCATGCTCAGATGGATGTGAAACTACGCACATTGATTTGTATGGGTTTAAATGAAGAAGCTTTGCACTTATGGTTAGAAGTGCTGTGTTCATGTGTAGATATTGTTCAGAAATGGTACCATCCCTGGTCTTTCATAAATTCCCCTGGCTGGGTACAGATTAAATGTGAATTAAGAATATTATCTCAATTTGGTTTCAACTTGAATCCAGACTGGGAATTACCACTGAAGAAAGATACCCAAAATCAGCCATTAAAAGAAGGTGTAAGAGATATGTTGGTAAAGCACCACTTGTTTTCATGGGATCTCTAATGCAATATATAATTCTTACATAAATGTGTTTTCATAAAATGTATATCTACTATTTTTTCTTCTGAATTGAAAATTTGTTTGGTTGTTCTTACTAAACAACTTAACTAAATCTTGAATTCAGAGAATTTAAGATAAATATACACATTTATGAAATTGCTCCTAAAGCAAAAGCTTACCTAACCTAACTACTCTTAAATAAACTTTAGTTTTTTTTAAGTTGCATTCAGTAAAAAGAAATCATAGATAATATTTATATGTAAGTAATTTGATTTATTATTGAGTAATATTGTTGCAAATAAGGCCTATTAAAATCCTTCATGATTGTAATTTATTTATACATAGGTATAACCCTCTATAAAGTGGTTACATTTAATTGTTGTTACTATTATTAAATTATAGTTTTTATTTGCAAATTATACATTATTTAATGCACTGATTCGTTTGTTTTAATTCAGAGTATTTTTACCAAGATTTAAAAAAAAGATGTACCCTACTTTATAACAATAATAATCGTTTATTGCACCATGGTAAACATACCATGATAATACCTAAGTAAAATTATAGCACACAATTATATTTGGTGGCATAAAATTAATATGGTACGCACAACACGCGCATATATCGACATCGATAAGACAGTGAGCCTACCGGCATATCGTTGACATCTACGGCATGCCGTTAACGTCCACGGTAGAATAAAAGCGTCTGCATACAATTTCATACATTTTCGGTCCCCTGTTTTATCGTGACGGTAAATCGTGCCGTGGGCGTGCACGTCCACGGTAAAGTATAAAAGCGAACGTGGTTTCGGTAACGTTCGGTGCAAATTAACGCTTTTATACTTTATCAACTTGGATAAAGTATAAAAGCGTTAATTTGCTCCTCAAACAATCTTTCAACCCTCTTTTCGCTGAAAATTGTTTTGTTCCATTGTAATGCTTAGTCTATTAGGGCAGTTTCAAGTTACTCTTGGGAAAGGTAAGACTACTTTTATGAATTTGGTAAACATTTGTAATTTACCATTAATTACATACATACAACGTGAAATCACGTTATAAATGTAACATGTCGAAAAAAAAACAGTGCGTTCAGAAGATGAATCGTATTGTATGGTGGACCCTTAAATAAAGTAGTGGGGTGTAGCGCACCGGCGCTCTGGCAACATTGCAAGTAAATGTCACAGTGCGGCATTCGTTCTTCCTTCTTTTTCTCTTTGTATCGAGAAGTCAAACGTGCTTGTTCTCTCCGAGCTAAGGCCATTAGGCGACTTGCACAAATAATTAAATAAAAATGGCATCAAAGGCTGAATTAGCTTGTGTTTACTCCGCTCTCATCTTGGTAGATGACGATGTCGCTGTTACCGTAAGTTTCACATTACTGTGTTTTACCTTTATCGTTTTAGGTTATGTGACTTATGTGCGCCTTATTTATCCAAGTTCATCTTTATTTTTGCGGCGAATTTTACCTGTTTTAGTTTTGGAAATATTACTTAGCGTGTTATTTTTAATGAAAATGGTAATATTTTTAAGTATTTTACATTTCCATGTGCGTAACGTGCGTATATTTGGTGTTTATAGGGCGAGAAGATCTCTACCATCCTGAAGGCCGCTGGCGTGGATGTGGAACCCTACTGGCCCGGTTTGTTCGCCAAGGCTTTGGAGGGCGTGAACGTGCGCGACCTGATCACCAACATCGGGTCTGGAGTAGGAGCGGCGCCCGCCGCCGGCGCGCCCGCCGCCGCCGCCGCCGCGGCCCCCGCCGAGGCTGCCAAGGAGGAGAAGAAAGAGGAGGAGCCTGAGGAGTCCGATGACGACATGGGTTTCGGTCAGTTCACTATTCATGTTTTATATACTCCATAACTACATTTTTATACTGCTGGGAATGTAGCAGAGCACTTGGGGGAAAAACAATCTATTTGGTACTTGCTGACCGCAATGTGGCATTGGCAATTAGTCAATTACATATTCAGTGTAATATTTACTGTTATATATCAAAGAATCATAATATTAAACTGATGCCGATTGTGATTTCTACTGTAGGAATGACAGCATACATGATCATGCAGAAATAATAAAAATTTACATATTTCAGCATGTGTCTGTAGTGTGCTAGTGTTGCTATAATGTGACTGCCTCAAATGGCATTGTGGCTACAGGCAACATGGACAGTTTTATATTTTAGCAGCTCAGTACAATATCTAGTGCTGAGCTGCTAAAAATGTTGCTATTCAGGTCTAGTGAAGTAGATATTTTTTATTTCAAATTAACTTTTTATTGTAATAACTAGGTTAAGTGTTTGCGGCAATAAAGATTTTTTACTTAATATTTTTTGGACATGACTAATAAACTCTTGTTGTGCAATACCAATTCTAGCATAGCATCATACTGTTCTTATGTTAAACATATGTGTAGGTGCCATTGCGGAGTTTTGAATCATAAACTCTGTTAAGTTTTAAAAGCGAAGAACCCCATGGCATTCTCAATTGAATCTAAGACAAAGTGGGTGGGTCTCATGAATGTGGAGTAGATTCAGTTTGGCTCTGTGTTCAAATTGTATAAATTTTGAAACAAATGTACTAATATTGTCTAATTTTGTTCCAGGTCTCTTCGATTAAGAAGCTTCATACTGAAGTTTTTATATTCCAACAAGAGCTTTACTAAGCTTGTATAGTTGTAAGGCTAAATGATAATAAAAACTTGAAACATGGATATATTCTTTTATTTTTCCTTTATAACAAAGTGTATATAGATTGTTCAACCCAGATGTAAGTACTTTATTCCATGCACTCATGTTCTAGTTTTTATTCCACATAATCAGTAGTTTCATGAAGAAATCTACATTTTTGCTTGTTGAGACATATAAACTCTATTGACCTAGTAGATTCTGTAAGTTGTGCCTCACATGTCAAAGTTTTCGTTGCAATACTGAAAATTAACCTAACTGATTCGAAATGAAGTCATTGGCATATGGGCCACCTAATGTCCTGACTTTATATCAACTTTATATCCAGTCAATGGCGATGAAAAGGTTATCACGTGTATGTTACAAATGGCGCTGCGACGACAGGTGCAACATACCTAGCTTTAATCGAAAAGGGTGGAAAATGGAAATAATTTAGTTAACCCTTTGCCCGCCAAAGCGATTGTGTGTCGTCGTGCCCACTACGCCAAGCAATGTTGAATTGGTGTAATGTCTAACTCTAAAGGTGGATACCCATTATACCGTATCATGCTATGAACGTGTCAGGCAAAAAAATATTCTTTGTATTACAAAGTATGAGGCTATGCATACTAGCCCGTTCCGTCACCAATCATACCCTACGCACGGACCGTCAAATATTGTCGGCGAGGATATTTTGCCGGTGTCGAAACGCTCCGTGAATGGCACGCACCGGTGCGTGCAGGCGGCTAAATGGGTTATAACCGCGTATGGTGACCGTTATAAAGGCGTTGTCTTATTTCTACCCGCTCTAGATTACCAGTCTGATACCGTCAGTTTAGAAGACGCTCGTTATTTGCAATACTTATATATTGTAATGGATGACGAAAAATTGATTGAGGCTGTTCGAAAATATTTGACGGTCCAGCTCAGGGAGGCCCTTATGGTCGGTATTGAGTTACGCACGGATCTATAATCTACAATACATAAGCTTGGTAGCTTAAACGCATGGACGGACGGACAGGCAGACATGATGAAACTATAAGGGTTCCGTCTTCACCATTTTGGCTACGGAACTCTAAAAATACAATTCAATAGGAAATGTATAAGAAACAAACATTTTTGCAACGATCATGCACGACTAGAACTTCCTTGTCCGTCCGTCGTCTGTCACACAGGTTTTACAGCCAAACGGTTGGAGCTACAGGCTTCAAATTTACAAAGTATAAGCATCTTGTTGGCCCGAAGCCATACAAATAGTCAAAACTTATTTTTAAATGTTTTTAAAGGGGGCGCAAAAAAAAATGTATCCTACCCTACCGAGTGGGGTATTGTTGTATAGAGCTCATTGAGTAGATACTTACTATATTTTTAATTAAAAAAAACCGGCCAAGTGCGTGTCGGGCCACGCGCAAGGTAGGGTTCCGTAGTCGTCCACCCGTTACATTATGTGGACTAAAACGTTTGCAAACTTGTATTTACTATGTTTTTGACAGAATTAACAACATTATCTAAGGTATCAATGGAAATTGTACGAAAGTTTGCTTTTGCAAAGTACATTTCTGGAGTTCGACTATTACTCGTTAACTAGTAATGTCTACTTAGCTGTGATAGTTTTCCTTTTAAATTCATCGTATTTACTACTACCATGATTTTTTTCACGTGCCTAGTAGCTACCGTTTAGCTGGCAGGGGGGGGGGACACTTGACCATAACAAAAAATTATCACTTCAAAGCTTAATATCACGCCAACCTATTCTTTAATCAAAAAATGCTTTTAGAAACCTTATAATATTTTTAAGAGCTATCCAACGATACCTCACACGGGGTTTGACAGACAAAAATGGCACCACCACTTTACATGTAGGGGGGAGTTACCCTAAAAAAAATTTTTTAAGATTTTATTCTACCGTTTTGTCGGCGTCATTGATATGTATACTCATGCCAAATTACAGCTTTCTAGTTCTAGAAAAACGGGGGTCGGACGGACGGACGGACATGGCGAAACTATAAGGGTTCCTTGTTTACTACGGAACCCTAAAAATATTGGAATACAAAGGAATGAGAAGCCACCAAAGACTTCCCAAATACCTATAAACTTAAATTTTGGTAATAATGTTTGTTATTACGTATATTTTACCAACAAATACTAATCTATTGATAAATTAGATTTTTTCTTTGAAATTTCCTTATTTTTCGGTTCGGAACCCTAAATGTGCGAAGGAAGACCGACTCGCACTTGGCCGGTTTTTTACTAAACTTTACAACTAATTTTAAGGTAGAAATACTTAACTTATACGTATGAAACCAAGCTAGAAATACACGTCTAGTCTTATACTTTATCAATATGGAAAAAACAAAAAAAATGTGATTTTACTAAAACGCTGATATCTACGAAACTAGAAAGTGCCATAAGGGTCCTTTTGTGATGGACCATCTCATATGAATTTATTTATAATTTAAAGCATCCTAAATATATGGATAGTGTGAAGAAAGATCTAGCCCTTAGTAAAAAATATTTAGTTTTCGTGACCACACTAACTTGGGTAGTTCTTTAAAAATTGCTCATTTTATTTCAAAATAGTTCATATTTTTTTACTACTTAAGGTCATGTTACGTTATTCTGGTGAGTCATGAGATGGTCTATCAGCCTTCGAAGGGACGACGTTAACTTCTGGGACACCCTGTATATCGTCTGCGTCGGAAAGGTTAATGGTTTTTATACAGACGAAATATAAAAATGCGTTTTTCTAATTTGGGCCAAATTTTCTGCCATTGAGTATATTATAACAATATAGAAATTAAACAATATAATACATAAAAGATTTATATTACTGACACTAATAACTACACTAAAGCTGATCTATGCAATACATAATTATCCCCACATGGCTCGTTGCACTCCGGAGAGCTTGTTGTAGTCGGCAAGGTGTCTCCACACAATACGGCTCATGCGCCATTCCTTCACTATACCGCGGGGCCTGAAAACAACAATATTAGTGCTTTAATAAAGTAAAGATTATGGCTGCTTGACTATTTTACTTATGATGGGGGATGTCATTCAAACTAGTTTTAGAGAAGATCTAATAGGAAAAAATATCTGTAAGGAACTAGCTACAACAAGAGCCCTATTGAGTTATTATTTGTACGAAAAAACAAGAGAATAGTAGTTTATCACACAATGTTTTTATTGAAAGATAAGATTTCTATTGGTATCTTTTAACATTTAAAAGACATATGTTTGAATCTGGATCCCCAATGATAATTTTACAGCACCAGCCAATATATATATTTTATTAACTAATCACTTTTGGGTCTGAAAATCTAACAGAATGGAAATTGTCTTACAAGAAGTCTAAATTCTTTGGACTAACTGATTTTGAACTACCCAATTGTAACAGTAATGGGATGTCCTCCAATGTAGTATTTTTACATGATGTCTTTCATTCAATATTAGATCAAACTATAAAGAAACCAACTCCTATACCTCCGCCATGAATGAAAATTTTACTAGTATGCAGTGAGTGGGATGCTGCCTTATAGTTAGATTTGATAGGGGACATTTAGTCCTTCAGTGATATTATATGCCAAATTTAGTTTAATTAGAGTAATTCAACACAAGCCTTTTAGAACAATAAAATAGAACCAATATATTTTTGAATGTAATCGTAAACACGTTCTATCATGAAATCCTATTACTCCACTCTTTAAAAATGGCTTTCCATAAAATTTATGATGATTTCGCCAATCAATACTTGTTCAAAGACGTTGTTCGGTAACAACGTCATGACAGTAGGCAACTGGTTTTGTACGGTAGTGAATTCAGCCTGTCGTCGCGAAAAGCACGTGTGTTCACCAACGCGGCGACGGGCAAAATCCCGAAATCCTATTGAACAGAGCAACACCAGTTTGTACTGACCAAGTCCAAGGAAAAAAAGGTAATACCTTGATGTAATAACACATCTGTTGTTGATCCTCAAAGGAGTTGCGTTCAATTCGAATTTGTTAATTTCTTTATCTGCCAGCTCTCTGATCTCTACGGGGAGCACGTCGTTCTTCCTCAAGGCGTTGATTCTTGTTCTCTCCAGGAAATGTTCTGCGTTCAAGCGACGGCGTTTCACATCTCTTATCATAAGCCAGTTCGCCCATTTGTTCCTGACTTGTTGATACTATATAAAGAATATATTTGTTTATAAATCATTTATTCAATTACGAATACTATATTAGATAAAACGTTTTGTAATACATTGTAAACTTACATTACATCCAGCGACTGCTTGTGATTTCCAAACAAAACTTGCAAGACTTGAAATATTTAGATTCATATTTTTAGGAGAGGACTTAAGTAGGGTACAGTATTGCTCCCAATAAATATTTAGAATAGGAGTGGGATAGGATTCATAGGATCAAAGATCTAATAACCTTAAAATGGTTTGTCAACTTGTTAATTTTGTTTTTTGACAAGACAAAAGCAATAGACCACGGGCCAACGACAGGTCACGATTACCAATCTCCTCTCGCATGAAAACTACATAGAGTGGTTAAGAAAGATGAATAAAAAATTACTGTGGACGTCTGCCACGATTCCGTTGGTGGGTTGAGGAGCAGCAGCCTCCCAAAGACGTAAAAAAAAAAATTATATTCAGTCATTTCCTCTCGACTGAAACTAGGTTTAAATGATAGTTAAAAAAATACCTTAACGAAAAAAAATCGTCTGCCACTTGTAGGGCGGTGGAATACCCGTCTGCCAAGCACGTGAACATATAAAAAAAAATAATTAAATTCAGTCATTTCCTCTCGCATGAAATTTTGTCAAATGATAGTTTATGGACCATTATGAAGAAATAAATTCGTCTGCCACTTGTATCGCGGTGGAAAACCCGTCTGCCAAGGGCCTAAACATTGTATGGGACGAAAAGAAAAAAACAATGTACATCGGCGTGTGGGATATCTATGGATAGGTCTTTAAAAATGATATAGGGGTTTCTAAAAAACTTTTCCATTTGATTCAACCGTTGGTGAGATATTCGCCGTGAAAGTCGTAAAAAGTTCATCCCCCCTCTTGAATTTCTAAACTGTGAGGTCAAAAATTCTGAAAAAAATTGGGAAGGTGTAAATAAATAAAGAATTTCAAGAATATTTGGTTTGAATAAACTACGTCAAACGGTTTTTGAATAAACGCTGAAAAACTGTCTTGTTCAAACAAAACGACTTAAGCGACGTGAGTTTCCCATACAGATACGACCTTTTTTGCTACGATTTATTGAATAGTGGTTTAAAATGTGAACTAGTAACTGTCGGTACGGAAACCTTCATTGTGTGTGATCCCTGACGCACTCTAGGACTGCTTGAAAGTTATTCGACATGCCTCAGGTCGTGTCTTCATAGGAAACTCACGTCACTTAAGTCGTTTTGTTTGGGCAAGACAGTGTTTCCTATGAAGATACGACCTGAGGCATATCGAATAACTTTCAAACCGTCCTAGAGTGCGTCTCGGATCACACACAATGAAGGGTTCCATACCGACACCTACTAGTTCTCATTTTAAACCGATATCCAATAAATCGTAGCAAAAAAGGTCGTATCTTTATGGGAAACTCACGTCGCTTAAGTCGTTTTGTTTGAACAAGACAGTTTTTCATCGTTTATTTAAAAACCGTTTGACGTAATTTATTCAAACCGAATATTTTTGAAAGTCTTTATTTATTTACACCCTCCCATTTTTTTTCAGAATTTTTGACCTCACAGTTTCGAAAAAAAAGAGGGGGGATGCACTTTTTACGACTTTCACGGCGAATATCTCACCAACGGTTGATTAAAATGGAAAAGTTTTTTAGAAACCCCTATATCATTTTCAAAGACCTATCCATAGATACCCCACACGCCGATGTGCATTGTTTTTTTCTTTTCACCCCATACAATGTTTAGGCCCTTGGCAGACGGGTTTTCCACCACGATACAAGTGGCAGACGAATTTATTTCTTCATAATAGTCCATAAACTATCATCTGACAAAATTTCATGCGAGAGGAAATGACTGAATTTAATTTATTTTTTTACATGTTCACGGGCTTGGCAGACGGGTATTCCACCGCGCTACAAGTGGCAGACGATTTTTTTTCGTTAAGGTATTTTCTTAACTATCATTTAAACCTAGTTTCAGTCGAGAGGAAATGACTGAATTTAATTATTTTTTTTACGTCTTTGGGAGGCTGGTGCTCCTCAACCCACCAACGGAATGGTGGCAGACGTCCACAGTAATTTTTTATTCATCTTTCTTAATCACTGTACAAGTTTTCGTGCGAGAGGAAATGACTGACGATTTTAACATTGTGGCCCGCGGTCTACAAGACAACCATTAAGGTAAGACCGCACTAGGCGATGCGTTGAACCATAGATATAATATATACTCTGTAATGCTGCGTGGCTACGCACCGCCTTCCGCCTACGCAAAGTTTAAGCTCTGGCTACACGGTTGACAACACGCACTTTCAACAAAACTACCAAATGACCTTCAGTCGTGCAATCTTTAAGCCTGTCACACTGCATTTTTTTTGTGCAACGACCGAAGGGCCACCTGATTTTAAATTGGACACCGCAGCCTACAGACGCTGTCAACTCCAATGGAGTCAAGTGCGCGTTGCCGACCCTTTATAAAATTTGAGGATTCAAAGTGTTGACAGCAGAAGGAATATATTTAGGTCCCTTGCTCTCAACATTCTCGGGAGAACTGGCAACCTTGCTCACCTACAGGAACACAACTTGAACACAACACTACATACTAATGTTAGTATGACTGTGGTCTTCTGCAAGACGGAGGTACGCGCGCCCCAAAAGACGGTTACTTTGCTGAGTGCTACCGCGAACCACAAACGAAATTTTCCCTCTTTGTCGCACTTATGTGCAAACTTGCAAGTGCGACAGAGATGGAAAATTTCGAATGCTGTTCGCGGTAGCAGCTCTGGCCGGCCTTCAATGTTGTATGAAATACCATCAATATGGGCTTCTCGTTCTGTCGCACCCGAAACGTCAGGGTTAAGTGGTCATGGACCACTCCCTCCGGAAGTCTAGAACGTACTAAGCAGACTGTAACGGAAAAAAAACAGAGTAGTTATAATTATAAGTGAGCATACAGTACAACTCAATGAGCGCTCGCATTTATAGTAAAATTAATTCCAAATTGAACATCTATCCCCTAAACACCTTCAACTGTAAAGCAAAACTAAACGCATTCTTGTCTCAACTAAAGTAAAATAACTGATGCTCACTTTACTATTACATACTTATAATCTTCCATGACCTACCTACGACTAAAGCCGGAGCCCCACTGCTGCGCACGCTACGCACGCACACGCTATACACGTCACCCACGTGGGTCCGTTGGTCTAGCTGCTTGTGTCAACATTTCCACAGCAACCAATGCACGCACACGCTAAACGTGTCTCCCACGTGGATAGATTGGTCAGCTGCGTGTACCAACATTCCCCATTGCGGTGCACGCGGCCCGAGCTGGGTCGGACTGACTCTATCCGGTATGCGGCGGTACCGGGACGAATAGGGACTATACTATATGTGTCTGTGTTGTCGCGATTACGCGTTGGACGTCCCCGCCGGCGGGAACGTGTGTATGCGTCGTGTCTGAGTTGGACGCCGTAAGGGCAGCGTTCAATCTTTCGATGGACACTGTGATTACGTCGTCCGGGTCCGTGAGTGTTTGCCTAGGACGCCGGACCGTGCGTCCCCTAATCAGTGATCGCCAAGTTAATACAGAGGGGGGAGGGATAGGAACATAGTATACTACTCTTTGCTACAAGCACGGCGCATGATTCTCGTGCCTCCGCACCCCCACTAATAGATACGGCATTCGTTCGTAGCGTGGACAGGGACAGGTGGGTCGCAGTGGGGCTTGGCCTGCCACGCGCGCTACGTGTGCGTGGGGACTTCGGCACAGGCCACGCGTGTCTCAGTGACGTCATTTCGTGCGTAGCGTGTCCGTGTGCTGCTGTGGAAGTATCTACCTACATTTTAATAGGAAGCGTTTTTGTACCCACGTGCGTAGCGCGACCGTGCGCAGCAGTGGGGTTCCGGTTTTACATACACACACAGGCACAAACGTGCACACACTCATGGACCAACTGACTCTATTTACAAATAAGTTTTGTGTTATGGTGCTCGCTGGCTCGTCATTCGTCATTTTGTTATGTTAACATTTACATTGCTCATATTATTGTGTCCATCTTGTGAGCGAATACCTCGGAGGAATCACTGACTCCCGAGTCACAGGTTTTAACCTAGTTCGGGAAACAGAGGCTCACCCTCGGTAAACTTGTCACAAACCTAAACACATGTTTCTTATACTAATAATATAGTAATGTAACGTTAGGGTTTAAAGCAATAAAGATAGTTATTATTATTTATTATTACACTCTTTATTCATTTTGAAACTTAGGCTACACTTACAAAACATGAAAATATTATAAAAACCTAACCTAGTGTGCCGCCGGCAGCGGGGCAGGGCCTAAGCTACCGGTGGTCAGGGCGACAGAGAGAGGAACCTCCTGACTATCCGCGCCGTGTCCAGGAGTACCGCCTTCTGAATCTGACCCTTGACCCAGCTATCTAGCGAGAGTCTCTTGAGGTGTTGGTGGAGACTCTTCGCTATTAGACCGTTCGCAGAAACGACTATCGGGACAATGGTCGTTGAATCAACATCCCACATAGCGGTTATCTCATGGGCCAAGTCTAGGTAGTCTAGGTACTTGCCGAGTTTGTCCTTCTCGGCCTTCACGAGGTTCTCGTCATGGGGGATAGTGATGTCAACGAGCACTGCCTGGCGTTTCGATCGATCTGTCAGCACGATATCAGGCTTATTGGCTACAATAGTCCTGTCCGTGATGACAGATCGATCCCAATAGAGCGTGGCACGACCATTTTCGAGAACTGGCGCAGGTGTATACTTATAGTACGGTACTTCGACGTCCACAAGACCGTATTGAAGAGCAAGTTGCTGGTGAATGATCCTGGCTACAAGGTTATGTCTGTGCAAGTACTCGCCGTTAGCAAGATGACCACAACCGGAAATGATATGCCTGAGTGACTCTTCGGGACGGCGGCATGCCCGACAAATGTCGACCGTACCGTCCTTCAGGATATACTTCCGGTAGTTGTTCGTCATGATAACTTCGTCCGCAAGTGCACAAACAAAACCTTCGGTTTCCCCGAAGAGATCCTCGTAGCGTAGCCAGTTCACCGACGCGAGTAGGTCTACATCGGGTCCAGTAAGGGCCTTGTAGAACCTCCCGTGTAGCTCCTTACTCTTCCATGCGGTCTTGCGGTCCTCGGCAGTCTCGGCACTCATTAATTTAAGTCTGCGCCAGTTCTCTTTTGCCATGGAGAGCGGGGTGTAAGATGCGTCTACTGCAACTACGTCCCGGTGCATCCCGCACTCGCTGTTTAGGAAATAATCCCTGAGACTGCACACCTCACGGTTGTGAAGGTCTTTGGCGTTTAAAAGGCCGCGCCCTCCGAACTTCCGCGGGATGTACAGTCTCATAACAGACGAGCGCGGGTGTAGCATGCGGTGCGCAGTATACGCACCCTTCGGTCCAGGGCGTCCAGCTCAGTCTGAGTCCATCTTAGTATGCCAAAGGAGTATATGAGTAAGGGCATCACCCAGGCGTTGAAGGCGCGCACCTTGTTGCCGCCTGACAAAAAACTATTAAATACTTTTGTCAGGCGACAGAAGAAACGCTCCTTCACCAATGGTTCTGTTCGCTGACGATAGCACAGTTTTGATCGAAATGAAGGATAGTAATACATATGAGTCGGAAATTAGTACGGCACTAGCATCTGTCGCACATTGGCTAAAAATTAACAAGTTAAAAATTTATATAGAAAAAACAAAATTAATGCAGTTCCATCAATCAAAAACAAATTCCATAAATCTTACCATTAACTATAATAATAAAAGTGTCGAAAATATAAGTGTAACAAAATTTTTAGGTATAGAAATAGATTGTCACACGAACTGGAAACCACACACCGAGTCTCTGTGTAAACGTGTCAACAGTTTTGTATTTGCACTCAATAAAATCACGAAAATATCAGACCTTAAAACAGCTTTACTGGCATATCATGGATACATTGACTCAATCTTAAGATACGGAATTATATTTTGGGGTAACTCCACAAATAAGCTACAGGTTTTTAGGTCGCAGAAAAAATGCATTAGAGCAATATGTGGCCTGAAACGAACAGAAAGCTGCAAACCTCATTTTAAAGAACTAAAGATTCTGACACTAACCTGCCTATATATTTACGAGATCGCAGTCTTTGTGAAATCAAACCCCTCACTGTTTCCCTTAAGGTTAACCGCGAACACGATTGCGAGAAGCGTACGATACCTACAAACATGCAATCCAAACTGTATCTGGCAAAACAGCTTTGTTAAGAAAGAGTTTACTAGGCATGGCTTCCAAAATATATAACTTCTTACCAGAGAGCTTAAAAGAATTAAATATGTTAATGTTTAAAAATAAACTAAAATTAAAAGTTTCAGAGAGAGCTTATTACAGCATTGATGAGTTTTTTTTAGATAGAAGTTTCGTAGATATGTAGTAAATTTGTAATTATAGAGCACATTTTCTTTAAAATAACTATTTAAATACTTAGTCACTTTGTGAAAATAGTACATGTTCATGAAGATTTAGAATTGACAACATTTCATATTTTTAACTACTTTATTTTATGAACTAGTTAGAAAATAGGTAAAAATTTAAGCCACCCGTATTTTTTCTTTTTCAATTTAACTCATTATTTCATACAAAAAAAACACGTTGAAAAGTAGGTCATTCCAAAAGGGCGTAAGTAAAATATGACGTCATCTTCCCAACAAGAATCCAGAGCCACTCCAGAGCAGCGATTTAAATTGTGTCTGTACTCTGTACTATACATGTACTATAAGGTCTCCCTGAATACAGCGAGGAAGATGACGTCAACTTTCGGTTTACAGTAATTTGCGATTTTTTCCAAAATTAACGGGGAAAAAAATCTAAAAAAATGTTTTTTGTGTACTTCACACGTTTTTACCGAAATGGTTTTCGAATTAAGACTTTTGGAAATTATGAAATATTGTCAATTAAGTACCTAGTTTTTATAAGATTAAATATTTGTACACCTTTTAGGTAGATCACAGCGTACTTTATGTATTCTACTGTACTGTCATCTGTTATGTAACCTGTGTATCACAAATAAATATTTACTTACTTACTTACACCGCCCGCTTCACGCCCTCACCCTCAATACCCAAAGACTGTGACATACCAAGATATTTATAGGTTTCTGCTTCGGAGAGAGATTTGAGCGACATTGTCTCAAAGAGCTGTAAATTTGTGAAATTTACAACTTTCCCCCGCTGTACATGCATGACCGCACACTTATCGACTCCAAATTCCATTTTGATGGCGCTACTGAAAGCTTCTGTCGTTTTCAGTACCGTCAACAGATCCCGTGTATTTGGAGCAAAAAGCTTAAGGTCATCCATGTAGAGCAGGTGAGAAATGACCTCACCCTCTCTCCGGAGCTGACAACCTAGCCCTGAATCCTTCAGCAAAGTGCTGAGCGGATTCAGAGCTAGGCAGAACCATAGGGGACTCAGACTGTCGCCCTGGAAGATACCTCGCTCAATCCTGATAGAGTCCTGCGGACTAGAAGGGCCATCCCGTCCACCCGGTTGACGAAGAACTGTGATCCACTGCCCCATGCAAGCACTTAAGAAGGATCTTAAAGCTGCATGAACTTTATACAACTCTAAGACCCTCCTCAGCCAAGAAGGGGGCACCGAATCATAGGCCTTCTTATAGTCAATCCAAGCGGCCGAGAGGGTCCCTCTATTCCGCCGGACTCGTTGGCAAATGGTCATGTCTATGAGGAGGAGCTCTTTAGTACCACGCGAACCAAAATATTGTTCGCAACAATGTGCGCGTTAATTTTTGCTCTCAAAATGGATGTAAGGAGCTTGTACAGACAGTACAGCGTAGGCAAGCACGTGATGGGTCTGTAGTTCTTCGCTTCCGTGGTACCTACTACCGGACTTGTAGAGCAGGGAGGTTACACCTGTTGTTAAGGGAGGTGGTAGGGAGCCGAGCTCGAGGGCTTGCTGGAACTGCGCTGCCAAGCGTTCGTGTGAGCACCGAATCCACTTCAGCCAAAAGTTGTGCAATCCGTCCGGACCCGGACTTTTCCAGTTATTATCTCTTTATTCATTTTAAAACTTAGGCTAGGTTGTTATAATATCTCTATAAAAAGTAAAATATAAAAATACACTTACAAAACATAAAAATATTATAAAAACCTAACCTAGGGTGCCGCCGGCAGCGAGGCAGGGCCTAAGCTACCGGTGGTCAGGGCGACAGAGAGAGGAACCTCCTGACTATGCGCACTGTGTCCAGGAGTACCGACTTCTGAATCTGGCCCTTGACCCAGCCATCTAGCGAGAGTCTCTTGAGGTGTTGGTCGAGACTCTTCGCTATAAGCCCGTTCGCAGAAACGACTATCGGGACAATGATCGTTGAATCAACATTCCACATGGCGGTTACCTCGTGTGCCAAGTCTAGGTACTTGCTGAGTTTGTCCTTCTCGGCCTTTACGAGGTTCTCGTCATGGGGGATGGTGATGTCAACGAGCACTGCCTGGCGTTTCGATCGTTCTATCAGTTATTATTATTATTATATTGCTTAGAATAGTCTGGCATATTTGTAATTTTTAGTCTAGAGCGTGCTAAGCAGACTGTAGGTACCGAAAAAAGTAGTTATAAATGAGTATATTGTTTTGCTTAGAACAGTCTGGCATATTTGTCGTTTTTTCTAACTTGATCATAGATTAATGTGGTGGGGGACACCGGCGCGGGGTATTTGGGGTTGGTTTCATACCAGGTTTGATTAGCCAAAGCTGGATCACACTGGAACCAGCCGGTCTGAAAAATATATATTTAAAAATTACGACTTTTCTTTTGTATCTACTTAGCTTGTTTTTGCTTTGCTTGTCCCTATTAGTTCTCTACTAGGTACTAAGTAGCAGAGATCAGAATTACCATAGCCCTTTAACCTCCGAACGTTTTAAAGGTATCCCGCAATTTTCAACTCTTTCATAATCGCAGTTCGCAGGCCGCAGACGCACAGTTCCTTGATTCGGTTTCCTGATCAGGAAGTCATCACTCATCATTCGGAAACCGAATGCGTATGGGGCACGTTATTCGGAATCTGACTTCCTAATCAAACCGTGTGTGTGCGCCTAGCCTAACTCATGCATATGTTCATGTCAGTGCAGGAACACTTCAGTTGAGGCGAGCGCGTAACCGTCAATTTTATTGATGTAGGATGTACCTAGGTATGTATATAACGATACTAACGATAGTCACTAATGTATCGATTACCAACCTCTAGTGACGTTGTGGGCGGGAGTCTGTAAATATCCGCAGGACCAGCTGGTTTAATAACTCCTTTACGTTTCATTTTGTTGAACCTCTGTATAGAACCGTAAGCGAATCCGTTGACACGGCCCATATAACAATCAATCAGTCTGATAACCGATACATCAGGTCTCTCAATCTGTAAGAAACAAGTCGTCGATGTAGATGTAAGGCTATTAAAGAATATGTTTCCAAAAAAGGATTAGATTAGTACCAAATTCGGATTAAGTACCATTTTCTTCGCCTCAGAGGTTTGAAAGAGACTTCCCCTATTCGAATCATCTATGAGAGGAGGCCTGTGCCCAGCAGTGGGACGTATATAGGCTGATGATGATGATGATGATGATGATGATGATGAATCGGTGTAAACGATCAAGCCGGGGATACATTAAGGGACAAATGTCCTGCGACATGTGTCGCCAGCGACGTCGGGTGAAGTAGCGCGACGTTGCCGGACTTCACTCGACATGTCTGGCAACATCGCGCGACACGTGTCGCCAGCGACGTCGGGTGAAGTAGAGCGACGTTGCCGGACTTCGCTCAACATCACGCACGTCGCTACGGACCACAGATTAAAGACAGATAAGCGCCATTTAATTGAACGATTTGTCATATAGTTGTCTCTTAAAATACTTATGGAAACCAACATGAGTTACAGTGGGACAAATAAAACGTCATTTTTCGGCTATCCCCGAGCTGTCCCCCATTTTAAGCACAACCGAACTAGTACGGCTTGTTAGCTCGAAGTACGGTCACATCTGGAAGAAAGCACGAAACTTGGCATGCATGTAGCTTAAATTTTTGTGTTTCAAAAATTTTAGGGAAACACGCTGTCAGACCTTTTTTTCCCCCCCTCCCCCCCACTTTTGTGTGCCGAATTACAGTTTTATTTTATTTTATTGAAAACGGCTGAAGCTAGGAGAAAACCGTCAATGGAAAAAATGTTCCTTATAAAATTATCTACAAGTCATTCTTTGGATATATTTTGATTGGACCTATAGTTTTCAAAATATACGAGCATTCATTAGGGTAAGTACAGCAGAAAAGGTGCTAGAGGGCAGATTACTAACATTATTGTGCGCGTCGGGTTACAAGCAAGAAATTTGTACCATAGATAAAGTGTTCCGCAATGATTATTTTCAGATGTGGAGATTAGTTAGATTCGTCCCCTGTGCGCGGGGAGAATGGGGTGAATTGGACCAAGCACACCTTTTTTTCGTCTCTTTCTCACTGATCAGTTAAGGCTACTATGGCTTGCGGGGTATCGTTTTCGTGTAAAACAGACATCAGGAATTCATTTTTAGGGTTCGTTACCCGAAAGCTCCAAGCGGAACCCTACTGTTGTGAGTGATGCGTCCGTCCGTCGTCTGTTTTACAGGTTTCACAGCCAAACGGTTGGAGCTACAGGCTTCAAATTTTCACAGTATAAGCATTTTGTCGACCCAAAACCACACCAATTGTCAAAAAATATTTTTAATAATATTTAATGGGGGCTCCCATAGAGCTGAAGGGGGGCGCAAAAATATATTTTTTACCCACCCCATCGAGTGGCATATCGTTGTTTAGAGCTCATTGCGTAGATAAATACTGTATTTTTTATTAAAAAAAAGATTTGAAAACAAAGGCGTGAGAAGTTACTAAAATCCGCTTTTTTACAAAATTTGTTCTAAGATTTTTTAAACTTCCCATTGACCTGTAAACTTGAAATTTGGTAGTAATCTTTATTATTGCGTATATTTTACCAACAAATACAAAAAAAATACTAAAACTATTTTTTGTGATTTTTTTATTTTTTTTCTAACAAAAAAAATATTTTTATTTTATTAGTATTTGTTAGTGAAATGTACGCAACAATAAACATCATAACCAAATTTTAAGTTCGTAAGTTAATGGGAATTAGGGACAAATTTTGTAAGATAGCGGAATTTAGTGACTTCTCACGCCTTTGTTTTCAAATCTTTTTTTAAATAAAAAATACAGTATTTATCTACGCAATGAGCTCTAAACAACGATACCCCACTCGATGGGGTGGGTAAAAAAAAAAATTTTGCGCCCCCCTTCAGCTCTATGGGAGCCCCCATTAAATATTATTAAAAATATTTTTTGACAATTGGTGTGGTTTTAGGTCAACAAGATGCTTATACTGTGAAAATTTGAAGCCTGTAGCTCCAACCGTTTGGCTGTGAAACCTGTAAAACAGACAACGGACGGACGTATGACTCACAACAATAGGGTTCCGCTTGGAGCTTTCGGGTAACGAACCCTAAAAATGAATTCCTGATGTCTGTTTTACACGAAAACGATACCCCGCAAGCTATAGTAGCCTTAACTGATCAGTGAGAAAGAAACGAAAAAAAGGTGTGCTTGGTCCAATTCACCCCGTTCTCCCCACGCACAGGGGACGAATCTAACTAATATCCACATCTGAAAATAATCACTGCGGAACACTTTATCTATGGTACAAATTTCTTGCTTGTAACCCGATGCGCACAAAAATGTCTGTCAGCGTGTTTCCCTAAAATTTTTGAAACACAAAAATTTAAGCTACCTCCATGCCAAGTTTCGTGCTTTCTTCCAGATGTGACCGTACTTCTTCATAGATTCGAGCTAACAAGTCGTACTAAACTGTCAAATCAGTATTGAATTTGAACATGAAACGTCAAAACAAAACAAAACTCTCGCCACGAAGTGGGGACAGTGACAGATGAAGACCCAGTGTTGCCAGGTCTCCTGTTTTTACAGGAGATCTACTGTTTTCGGGGTGTGTCTACTGTTCTACTGTTTTTCCCGAAAAATCTACTGTATTTTAGAAACGTCTACTGTTTTTTCTAAAAAATCTACTGGATTTTAGAATTTCACTTGTCCAAATTCAATTATCAAGAAAAAAATCAATAACATACATATAACTTGTCAAATTTCTTGAAGCGAGTGCACAGTGTTCCAAAAACGCTTGAGACCGGACATTTTGTGTTGACTCTGGAAATCGATGTAATTCAATGTCCTTATTAAATGTGTAGAAGTGACCCCCTGTCAATTCTTTATAGATTCGAAGAAAAATAATAATAAAGTTGGCTAATTCAGGTAGGTACAAAAACGGATAAATTGCTCATTTTCTGTTTTTGTAAATTTTTGGAATGGCATTCATTTATCATGTGATAATGCAAAGAATTGCGCGTTCTTTGGGCTATTAAATGTGCACTAATAGTAGACAGAGTGAAAGAAAACGACGAAAAACTCGTTTTACGATTTATTTTATTTTTTTCTTATACGTGCCGTTTACGACATTTTTTGTTATTCCGGGCGATTGCTACTATGTATGTCTATCACCATTAATAAACACACCTTAAACATGTTTTCTTTTGATGGCAACACCTGTTGGTCTTAAATAGCGTTTCCGACTATAGTTTTCCAAAATTGTATTGTTAAATGTCGAAATAAGCCTTTACTTGTTTTAAATAAGTGCCTGCTGCCAAAATAGGAAATAGTGGTTTCGATGTTTGCTATGCACGACCATCAGGCGCTATTGACGTAACAGTTAAAATTTAATTTCTCGGAAGTTCCACGAGATTTGGAACTGTTTTTATTAATGGTGATAGACATACATAGTAGCAATCGCCCGGAATAATAAAAAATGTCGTAAACGGCACGTATAAGAAAAAAATAAAATAAATCGTAAAACGAGTTTTTCGTCGTTTTCTTTCACTCTGTCTACTATTATTGCACATTTAATAGCCCAAAGAACGCGCAATTCTTTGCATTATCACATGATAAATGAATGCCATTCCAAAAAATTTACAAAAACAGAAAATGAGCAATTTTTCCCTTTTTGTACCTACCTGAATTAGCCAACTTTATTATTTTTTTTCTTCGAATCTATAAAGAATTGACAGGGGGTCACTTCTACACTTTTAATTAGGACATTGAATTATATCGATTTCCAGAGTCAACAAAAAATGTCCGGTCTCAAGCGTTTTTGGAACACTGTGGAGTGTACTCGTAGGGGTAGTGCCAGGAAAGTGCGCAGCGTCGAACGGAATGGCGGAACGGCTCTACTGTTCATACAAAAGTAAACTTTTTTTGAAGAGCGGCGTTTGGAAAACCTGGACGTGAAGCGGCATATCCGCAAGGCTCGGCCAAAGCCCTGCTACACGTATACCTACAACTTCACGGGACAGCTCCACTGCACAGCCTGTAAACGCATATTCAAAACTAAATTTGTCTTTGCGTGACATTGACATGAGCAAGCAAACAGCAGCCATGGCCTCCACGACAATGCTCACTGTCTGATGGGCCATCATGACCCTTGGTGTGGATCCGACCGGCATTACTTGGTTATGGTTAGTTGAACTTGAAGTGACAGATGAAATGAGATTTTCTTAGTAATTATGAAACTTCTCGGAGTGTGGCAGTTAGTACTTATTTTTATATTATCACTTTAAACACTATGAAACACGCATTTAGGTAAATTTTATGGAATAAATTTTGTCTACTGTTTTTTTTTCAAATCTCCTGTTTTTTAGGGCATGTAGCTACTGTTTTTTTCAGATTGGACCTGGCAACACTGTGAAGACCTGTCAGTATAGTATAGTATGGGAATAATGGGAAGTATCTCCTTCTTACTCACTGACAATGACAAGTACGTTAGTGAGAATAGATCGGAAGTATAGAAAACGTTCAATTAAAAACCAGCGATCTGCTTTACTCTGATGTCTGTGCTACGGACATAACCATAAATCGCGCGATGTCGCCAGATATGTCAGGCGAAGTTTCGCGAAGTCGCACGACTTCGCCTGACGTCGCTACGGACATAAGTCGCGCGATGTCGCCAGATATGTCAGGCGAAATCGGCCGGCTTCGCTTGACATGTCGCAGTCACATGTCGTGGGACATTTCTCCCCTATAAGGCCAAAACAATACAAGTCCATAATTCGGCGGAGTAAACTGGCAGATGAGATGTTGCCAGGAGTAGAAAAAAAAAAATAGTGACGGTATATATCGATAAAAATAGGTCGATAAGTATAAAGTAACTAACTATACCCTCTTATTAAAAATGTGCCAGCATTTTTCGGAATATTAAAATCGATATACTATTCGATAGGAAGTTTTTTCGATCAAGATTTAAGCCCTACTACTTTACTACCTTATTTAATAAATGTAAAAGTTTCTACTTTTCGGCAACTAAAGGCTCATTAAGCAGACAAAAGTAAAATAAATATGAAAAAATCATAAAATTTACAAATCATTTTAATTTGTCAAATTGAGAGCATTTTAGATTGAGAGAAACACTACTAATTCGATTTTCGATGATCTCGGCAAGCACCAAGGGGTACCCGATAAATAGGTCCGTAAGATCCGTACGTCTAGTGAGGCCTTAACTAATATCAATATGAACAGCACTGGCCGTACTGTGGCAACATTTGTGCATTTTGACTTGTCAAACAACTCCGCGGAATGGTGGACTCGAGTTTTACATGCGAGTTGTGGCAGATTGAGCCCCTGCGACTTGCCCGTCCGAGGTCTGTTTTCTACACACCGCGCGCCCCTCGCGCGCCCCCGCTCGCGTCCGGACACGCACACATAGCCGCGAGACGGGTTTACACCACACATGCTTCCAGTGGCGGATTTACATATTTGCCGCCCCTAGGCTATTCAAATTTTGCCGCCCCTGCTGACCTCCAATATCCTAGTTCACAAACCTATTTATACTTTTTTCGTCTTAAAAAAAAACTGTTTTTTGAAAAACAAAATTCTAAATGGTCGCAGAGAGCTGAATTTTAGCATGTAAGGAGATATGGGTCCTCTGATAATAAAAAAAATTGAAAAATCCTAAACGGTAGCCAGTCGTACCTACGTCTGGATATCTATTGGAAGAAGGGGGAGGGCGGTATGAGCTCATGGAGCTCCTGAGCACACTCAAAGAATCTAAAGAAATAAAAATGGGAACTAGTATTGCTTACAATTTTTTTTGTTTATATCAGTAAAAAGATTTGATCCCCAGATTTTAGAAAAAAAATTGTAGGCATTATATTTTCCGAAATCATGTCTTTAAGTTAGATATAGAAATTCTAAGGGATCATAACATAAAGTGAAATACATCTAGATGACAATGCGAGCGTAGCGAGCTCGAAAATTAGGGCGTTAGGTATTGATGCAGGTGCTGAAAAAACTTCATACGTATCAAGTCATACTAAGACATGTAGATGAAAACGCGAGCGCAGCGAGCGCGAAATTTTTTCAGGCATTAAGTACCTATAATGCAGGTGGGGAAAATACTTCATACGCTTCAAGTCATACTTAGACATGTAGATGAAAGCGCGAGCGCAGCGAGCGCGAAATTTTCGGCATTAAGTATGATACAGGTGCGGAAAATACTTCATACGCTTCAAGTCACACATAACATAACACACCCAAATGAAAACGCGAGCGTAGCGAGCGCGAAAATTGACGATTTTTTTTTTTAAATATCAAAACTATATGTTTTTCGGTCATAAATATGTATATCTTTTGGTGATCTAGTAGGAACTAGGGGGCCCCTATCGATCGCTGGGCCCTAGGCACGTACCCAAAGTGCCCAGTGGGAAAGACGGCCCTGCCGACGGGCGAGGCCACGCGGACACTCGTCCTAATCTCAGACTCCCTCGTCCTCCTCTCCCTCTCCCATTCCTATTCCCTCTCCCTCCTATACGACATAGAAGTCCAAAGTCAACTTAAGGGCAACCCAAGATCTACCCAAAGAGTCCGGCGGCGTGCTTGCGCCCCGCGCATGTGGCAAAAAAGTAGTTTAAATTTTTTTTTTCGCCAAAATTTGCCGCCCCCTAAAATCTGCCGCCCTAGGCATCAGCCTACTCAGCCTTGGGGTAAATCCGCCACTGCATGCTTCGGTGTCGCTTCTTGTTACGTTAGTATATATATTCTTTGCCCCTATTGTATCCCCATATCGGCTTCATAATCGAACAAATGTTGAATTATATTAATGTATGTTCTTTTACTCGTTTGGATGAATGTGTGCTTGGCAACTAGGCTAAAGCCAAAACGATAGAGGCTGTTTGCAGCAACCACTTAAAAGCGTTCAGTAACAGCTTGCGACCGAGGATTTCCTCGCTATTTAGTCCAACAAAGGAACAAGTCCCTACGACGGAGCGACCACGGTCGACGGTCGGAGGGGCTTTGTCGGCCGTTCGACTCGCGCTGACACCGACAGAAAATGCAGTATGGTAGGCTGGGCGTGGACGCACGATTTCGATCAGGAAGGATTCCGAATACCGTGCCCCATAGGTACCCATACATTTGGTTTCGGATTTTTCCGTTGTGATTGTTGTGAAAATTTCTGCGTGTGCGCCTTGTTGAATATTTCTTAAGGCGTGCATTCAGGTTTCCAAAACTTATCTTTCTGATCGTGATCAGGAAACCGTGCGTCTGAGCCCAGCCACAGAATAAGTAGGTAATAGCAGTAGTAGCGCAAGGCAAGCCAAACGTGCCTAAACGTGGCAATCACTTTCTATCGCACGCAAATCACACGCTTCATCTCTTTCTATCGTATGAAGCGGCCGTCAGACAGAAGTCACAGAAGGGGTACTTGCTGCGGCGCAAGTGGCGGAACGCAATCGCGGAGTGGGCCGTCCCTGGCCCAGACTTATTCATATTATTCAAACATAGATTCGCTATCACATCTATTTTAAAGGGTTTCCCTTTTCATTTAAATTATGAAATGTGTAGGATTTTCTTTCTAAGTATGTTTTTTTTGTCCAATGTGAAAAAAATATAGCTTACCTTGTCTGGGCAAGTAGAATTACTAATTACGTTTTTCATGAGTGGTACGACCTCCTCTTTACACTCAGGTTCACGATAGCCATCCTTTGTTAGATCTGCTATGTAGTTTTGTGGTCCATACAAAGTTATTCCAAAAAATTCCATCGCTAGCCTGAATATAAATTAGGTAGTGTTTTACTGATAAAATAATATATTTTTAAATTTTAAATTTATTAAGTCACTCGAGCATTTGTTGACAATGACAGCAGTCATCCTCGTTGACAGATTGTTATCTTTTGCTCTTTTTTATGTACATAAACCACGGACATAAACATAACAAAACTAGCAATTTATAATGTAATTTTTTATCATGAAATAAATAATCTAATCTAATCTAGCTACCTAGAAAACGTAGTACCTAGTGATTTATATTCTCTTTGACCTAGACACAAAATTTAGTTAAATGTTATGGTGTTCCACTCCTATATACCACGCTATGCGAATTTGCCTCCCTTTCTTTTGCGATATTATAGAAAGAGATGCAACACGAATATTTATTTGCTCACGCATAGCGAAGTGTGGTGGCGGCATTAAGTAAATCTTTTTAACTAGTTTTTTTTTAAATTGTGTGTCAATTTCTAGTTTTCATTTATACTCTTTGGTAACCAAAGAGTATAAATGAAGATCTGTAAGAAAACCAAAGTTTGGTTTTCTTACAGCACTCACCCCTTGTAGCCCAAAGTATACATAATACAATATATTGTATAGGTACTGAAAATGTGGCCTAGAGGTCACAGACGTATCACTGCAAAAATATGTACCTACCTAAATAAAAAATACCTATCCCAAAATTTGGTGTAGGAACTAGTTTTGCGAAAGCCTACCTAGGTCCCAACCCAGAGAGATAACTAGGCCTTATTGAGATTATACGTTTTAGTAGGTATGAATCCTTAAGTGGGAGTTACAAGTCGTGATAAATTTTGGCCTCACGATGGAAACTGTTCCTTAGGCTACTTGTAACTTATACTGAGCGTGGCCAAACTATCCACGAAAAAAATTCAAAATGGCGGCTATTTTAGTTACCATTTCTTTTTATTTTTTTTAGAACTCAAAAATGCTTCGTGCTACACAAAAACTTTGTATGAGAATTATGTTATGCATAAATTTATCTATAACTTTGGTTATTATCATTTTCTCGATATATCTAATAGTTCATGAGAAAAATGGTGTTCAATATTGCGTTTCTTGTTGAAACACTGTTAGTAAAAAAAAAAAAAAAAAAAAAATATTCAGGCAATAATCCCATCAATATCATATTACATTACATTACATTACATTAGACACATGTTCAAAAATTAAAAATAATTAATTAAGTAGTAGTAGTAGTAGTAAATTGCTTAAATCTAACAAGTACAAAGTAGGTAAGTCAGTATCTATTTAATTACTACTTCGTCCGGTCCTTTATATATTTGGAGTGGAGGATACAATATCCAGGTAACAGCTGGTGAATATGTTAGATACAATTGTGTTACCTGAGTTACTCAGCCTATTCAGAAAGGACCACTGTCGCTTTCGCATCAAGGCGAAAAAATCATCCACCCTGTTTAAGGCAAACATGCCAGACGCACTACAGCGCCATGGCAGCTTCAACATGAGACGAAATGCATTATTATATTGCACTCTTAGTGCACTAAAGGAACGTTTTGTGAAGTTGTACCACAACTGGCTTGCGTAAAACGCCTGACAGTATGCCCTAAACAAGGTTATTTTAGCTTCGGTTGAACAATACGTAAAGCGACGAGCTAACATGTTACTTTTTACTGATATAGACCTTCTCTGTCTTTCCATGTCATCGTCATCTTTAAGGTTGTTAGTGAGAATATGGCCGAGGTACTTAAAGGAGGACACTAACTCCAAATCCACCCCGTCCAATACCATTGGAGGGATGAACTCCGGTCCTTTTCCATACCTGAAGACCATGACTT
Organism: Cenopis cana; assembly: GCA_951800055.1. Classification (NCBI taxonomy): domain Eukaryota; kingdom Metazoa; phylum Arthropoda; class Insecta; order Lepidoptera; family Tortricidae; genus Cenopis; species Cenopis cana. The sequence goes on along the minus strand of OX637471.1, from coordinate 18,739,762 downwards.
TAGTTTTACTGACATTATACTTGAGACCGTGTGACGCAGCATACCGTTGACAAATGTCAAGCAGCTTATTCATACCACCCACAGAGGGGCTCAACAGCGCCATGTCGTCGGCGTAGCTAAAGTTATTAGCGCACTCGCCCGCAATGTGACACCCGACACTAGCGCTACTGAGCTCCTCTATGAGCTCGTTCACATATATATTAAACAGAACCGGGGAAGTCAGCCCTCCCTGTCTAACACCACAGTTGAGCTTATAATGTTGCGATCTTTCTCCTCCCCATCGGACCGTGTTTACTTGGTTTTCGTACCAGTAACTCAACAAAAATACTACTTGCTTCGATACCCCTGCCTTCAGTAACTTAGACCATAAAAGTTGATAGTTTATAGTATCGAAAGCACGGCTTAAATCGAGAAAACATCCGTACACGGTTGTTTTCTTTTTTACATAATGCCTAATTGTTTGTTTCAAACAAAATATTGCCATGTCAGTTGAGTGGCTAGAGCGAAACCCAAATTGTGCATCATGCAACTTAATATTTTTAAGAATTAAAGGATTTAATAACCGTTCAAGTATCTTAGATAATATAGTCGCTAAGGAGATCGGCCTGTAATTACTGGGATTACCAAGATCACCGGTCCTGTTTTTCACAATAGGTATTACATCTGTTTTCATTAAATCGGGCGGAAGATAACTGTGCTTAAGGCAAAGATTGAACAATGCAGATATACACCTATATAACTGTGGGCCGCCATATAAAATATGTTCAACGCTAAGGCCGTCGTGGCCAGGTGATTTCCCGCGTTTCATTTTGCGTACGCAGTCCCAAATTTGGTCTGGTGTAAATTGTAGATTCGCTTCAATCAGCTGGCCACGACTGTCCGCATTGACGTCGGTGACTAGAGACGACGACAAGGGCGTACAAGTGACATCGTTAACTTTAAATTGTTTAACAAACATATTCGCAATATCATTTTCTTTTATCAGGCCACTAACCGACACCGGCCTGGCCTGTTTAATATTAAGTTTATTAGTTTCTTTCCAAAATTGCGAGAAGTTACCTACTGATCTATGAGAAGCGATAATGTCCATTTTAATCTTTTCTTGATTACGTTGACACCAAGCTAGTTTATTTTTGAATAACTTTCTTTTACAGTACATTTCCTCATACAAAGGACCGGACGACGGAGAGCCATGCAGTAACCACGACTTATGAGCTTCGCGGGCTTTCTCATAAACCGGTCGCACATGATAGTTCCATCCAGTAACGTTGTCTTTCTTTTTCCGACCCTGTGCATTACCCAACGACGATGCTGCCGCTAACTGTACGGCGTCTATTATTGCAGTATAAAAATAATTTATTTGTTTACTGCACGCCTCCCCGCAAGCCACAATTGGAACGCTTAAATCATTTAGATGTTTAGTACAAAGATATCTATATTGTTCGATCTCCTCACCACATCTGTTACCCCACACGAATTTGTTAATCTTTTTATTACCCGGCAATGTCTTTAATTTAATTAAATTTAAATCACAATTAATTAACACTGGGTAGTGGTCCGACCAATACGCATCATATAATACGGAAACACTAGAACACAAATCGTAGGCCGACGCAGTGGCTATACAGTGGTCCAACCAGCGAGTTGATCCGTGCGCGTCACTTTTGAAAGTATATGTATGAGATGACTCACCAAGTAGCGAAATGTCTGCACAAACCCAGTCTTGATCACTACAGAAGGACGACAGCTCTCGGCCGAATGGGGCTCTCGGATCTGCATTGTAGTCTCCTAGGGCTAGTACACACTCACAGTCACTGTCCTCTATTATGGCACTTATTATACCTAAGCACTCCGTGAAAGTCAGCAGGTTGTCCGCACAGTCTGTTGGCATGTACACGGACATGACGATCAGCCCGCGTCCATCTGCGAGCTCCACACGAACGGCAGCAATGCGCTTCGAACCACTATCTATCAAGGTCACTTTTGTGAATAGACTTTTTCTCCACAACAGTGCGACCCCTCCATATGGCCTACCTTTTAAAGGCCCCTGTGAGGTATCAGCTAGGGCTGAGCTGTAGGCTACTAGCGGGGTCCATAGGTGGCGGATAATGGAACGGCCATCAGATATGATGGCCAGCTGCGAATACCCAATAAGCAGTCCCCGACCAAACAGCGGCAGAGTCATCAGAGCGTGGGGGGAAGTCCAGTGGGAAGGGCTTACTTAAAAAAATACCACAAAAGGCTCAATAACGACTCTGTGACGTGGCGAAAAAACGCCGCCACAAAATAAGCGTTCCCCTGACGTTGGGCAGCAGCAACGTCAGTACCAAGAAGAGGCCGAGGAAGCAGGTTCCGGTAGGGCTCGGAAAAGGACATCAGCAAGCATACCCACGGTTGCTGAACTGCGGTGCGGAAGGAAAGGGGAAACCACCGCACTACATTCCCTTAACCCCGCAGCAAAGATGAATAGCACAATGTACAGAAATAAAGTCCTTGACAACGGGCTTCCACGATGTAACATGCCGTGGCGGTCCGAGTCCGGCAGGGGCAGAAGCAAGGCTGCCTCGGTCGTCATCCCGCGAAATCCTTGTCAAGAAATGAAGATTGGAACCTGGAACGTGAGGACCATGCTGCCCGATGGAAAACTAGAAGAGCTGACGAGCGAAATAAGAAGACTAAATATAGACATTCTAGGAATAAGCGAAACGCGATGGGAAGGAAGCGGAGACTACTGGAAGGATGACCACAGAATAATTTACACGGGAGAAGAAAGGGGAAGGAACGGTACAGCAATAATATTAAATAAGAAATGGGGATTACAAGTGGAAAACACCTTGCACCTCAGTGATAGAATCACTGCATTGAAAATAAAGGCAGAGCCGCAAAACATGCTTATAATACAAACTTACATGCCAACAAGCTCATATGCGGATGATGAGATAGAGGATATTTACGAACAAATAGAAACAATAATTGACACGAGTCGAGGTAACGAACAGTTGCTTATAATGGGCGATTTTAATGCTGTGGTGGGAGAAGGTAACGAGGGAGAGGTAGTTGGCAGGTTTGGATTGGGGAAGCGTAACCAAAGAGGGGAAAGACTAGTACAATTCTGCAAAGAGCACGATTTAACGATTACAAACACTTTATACGATCAACCCTATAGAAGGCGTTATACATGGAAAATGCCTGGTGACTTAGCCAGATATCAACTAGATTACATAATGGTAAAAAGAGAACATAGAAGATATATAACGAAATGTAAAAGCTACCCAGGAGCAGACGTAAACACAGACCACAATCTAGTAATGTGCAATCTTAAAATCCAAAGGAAAAAAGGTAAAAGGGAATATAGAAATAAGAAAATAGATCTCAAGAAACTAAAGTGTGATAGCGAAACTAATGTGCAATATAGTAACTCTGTAGGAGATAAATTATTAGAATATAAGGATAAATATATAACAGATAATATGACGAATAGAATAGAAGAACGATGGGAAGATATTAGAAACATAATAAGGGATAGTGCAAAGGTTACAGTGAATAAAGAAAATGTCATACCAAGGAAGAAATGGCTCACACAAGATGTTATAAACTTAATAATAGAAAGAAGGGAACTGAGAAACAGAACAGATGAAGCAAGCTTGAACAGCTACAAGAGGATTACAAATAGAATAACTTTGCTATGTAGAGAAGCGAAGATAAAAGATATGGAAAAAGACTGCGAAATGATAGAAGAACTCATCAAAAAGGGAAACATGGACAGAGCATATGGAATCATAAGAGAATTACATAAGAAACACAAAACTAAATCAACAGCAATAACAAATGAGCACGGACAGGTAATGACAGATAACAAGGAGATTCTGGAGAGGTGGAAAAGATACGTAGAAGAACTATACAAAGGTGATGGACTGGACGAAGATGACATAGAGATGGAATATGATGTGGAACCGGACGAAATGGGACCAGAAATTATTAGAGAGGAATTTGATATGGCTTTAAAAACAATACGAGACGGAAAGGCTGCAGGAGATGACGATATCTTTATAGAAATGATTAAATACGCTAATAACCCAGTCCTAGTAGATGAAATTTTTAAATTGGTAGCGAGTATGTACTCTAAAGGAAAGGTACCAAAGGATTTTACAACAACAAAAACAGTAATGCTACCAAAGAAAGCTAAAACTTTAAAGTGTGAGGAACATAGAACCCTTAGTTTAATATCACAGGCCTCAAAAATTCTATTAAAGATAATACAACACCGCATCAGAGAAAAGATAGAAAACAATTTGGGCGAAGACCAATACGGATTCAGAAGGCAAAAGGGTACAAGAGAAGCGATATTGGCATTGAGATTAACATTAGATAGACGTTTAGATATAGGCCTTAACACGTGTGTTGGCTTTATAGACCTAGAAAAGGCCTTTGATAAAGTAAATTGGAAACTGATGATGAAAAGACTCAAAGAAATAGGACTAGACTATAGAGATAGAAAGATAATATATGAATTGTATAGGCAACAAGAAACGATTATTGAAATAGGAAATGAAAAAGGAACAGCCAAAATAAAACAAGGAGTAAGACAGGGATGCTCACTTTCACCACTCATATTTAATGTATTTATAGAAGCAGCCATTTTGAAGGTATTGGAGTCTGTAAAGGAAGGCATTGAAATGAATGGGAAGAGAGTAGTGTTTGTCAGGTTCGCAGATGATATTGCAGCTTTAGCCAACAACAGCGTAGAATTAGAAAAGTTGATGAATAAAATGGACACCATATTTAGAGATTTTGGACTTAAAATAAATAATAACAAAACAAAATTTATGATAGTATCAAAGGAAGGTAACATAAAAAGTGAGATAAAAATAGATGGAAGAAAAGTAGATCAAGTTCAAAGTTTCAAATATCTGGGAAGTATCGTGACGGAAAACTCAAGGTGTACCCCTGACATAAAGGCAAGAATTGCAATGGCTAAACAGACTTTCTATAAAAAGAAATCATTACTTAGATCGAGAATAGCCATAAATATACGAAAGAGGTTTATAAAGACATATATATGGTCTATTGCCTTATACGGATGCGAAACATGGACGCTAACACAAAGAGATGAAGAATACTTGAAAGCGTTCGAGATGTGGTGTTGGCGAAGGATGGAAAGGATAAAATGGACAGAAAGAGTAACAAACGAAGCCGTCCTGAATAGAGTATCGGAAGAGAGAAGCTTAATAAGCATAATTAAAACAAGAAGAGGAAGAATGATAGGCCACCTGCTACGACACGACAACTACATCAGAAACATTATAGAAGGGAAAATAAATGGGAAAAGAGGAAGAGGAAGACCAAGGAAAAGTTATATGAACCAGATAAAGGAGGATGTGGATGTCGTGTCGTATCAGGACGTCAAGAGGCTGGCCTCGGACCGACAAAGATGGAGAGAACTGCATCAAGCTGCACCGACAAGAGCTCGGCTCTTAAGATGATGATGATGGTGAGGTATCGACTGGTGAGATGCCATGATAGCCAAAATCTGGGTTGATTTTGCCTAAAAAGTCAATATCCTCCGGCAGCAGCCACAATTCTTGCAGCGCAATAACATCACACTGCTTACAGAGATCTTGAATATTGGGAAGTGATCGTTTTACCCCTTTACAATTGAAAGACAGGAACTTCACGTTGATGCTTAAATAGTCGTTACTTTTTGAATTGTCATTGTTTAAACAGTCGTTATTATTTAAATTGTCAAAGTTATTTAGATTAATTTCTTGGTCCATTATTGATTTTTAGGATATTTTCGATTCATGGCTGCTTGGTTATTCGATTTGTATTTGTATTTTCTATACACAATTCCTGCCGGCCAAAAACCAACACTCAAAAATGTATCCTTTTTGCTAGCGTCAACAGTGACACGGAACGTGTTAAACGTTGTTTCTTGATACGGTTTTACGTATTCCACTTTCACAGCGGTTTCTCCTTTACTTTGTATGTAATCCTTCATATTTTGTTCGGTTATATGCTTTCTCGCCCGCGATATGTAAAGTGTCACCGTGCTAGGTGCCGCCTGTAGAAGATCACTAGATTCGCCAGCTCCTCTGTTGTTTTTGCTTTTGTTTCTTTTGTAAGTCACCTTTTGAAACCCTTCGGCGTCCAATTCTAACTTTCGATTCGACTTGTTCAAAGAGGAAATCACAATATTTCTGTAAGTAGACGTTGAGTTAGTACGTTTTTTGTCTACCGAATGCGGCGTCAAAGCCGGAGGTCCCCATGCGTTAATGTGTGCTGGAGAATCGACCTTATCTTGATCAGAAGAAGGTTCATTTCTGCATTGACGCAGCGGCGTACTAAGTGGCGTAGCCGCCATAACAAGAGCCGGCGAACGATCGAAACTAGACTGGACCTTACCCTCTTCTACGTTTAAATTCTGACCGCTTAGCCACGGCGCGCGTACAGACCCGCACGCAGGTTTCGACACAGGCTTTGATACCTCGAGTTGTGACTTAACCAAATCCAATTGTTCTCTGAGTTGCACTATCATGTCCGTGCTTTGTTCTTGATTAGTTTGGAACGAATGTAATTCTGTACGTACGGATGCCAGTTCCTTAAGGATTTTCGACACGTCTAAATGATCGAACGTTATGGGGGGGATCTTATGCAGTGCCCTTGCTACATAGCAGGGTACATTTGAACGTGGGGTCTCCTTCATAATTTTTATAATGTCGGCAACATTCTTAGCCGATTTTCCATCCCCTTTTCTCGTGGTAGATCGTACATTGAGATCTTCACATATCTTGCTTTTAGCCAGCTCAATTTCTTTGTCCGAAAAATTCGTTACACATATTCGTATTAAGGTTGGTTCATCCACGATGTCAACCCTATTCGCAATATAGCACAGCACTTCATTGAGCACTAAGTTAAGGCTTCGTCGGATGAAATCCTTTATATTGGTTCCTAGTATCACTGGAGAAAATGAATTGCTTTCTGCATACGATGCAGTTTGATTTTGCTAAGCCTTTTGACTAACAGTGTTTTAACAAGAAACGCAATATTGAATACCATTTTTCTCATGAACTATTAGATATATCGAGAAAATGATAATAACCAAAGTTATAGATAAATTTATGCATAACATAATTGTCATACAAAGTTTTTGGGTAGCACGAAGCATTTTTGAGTTTAAAAAAAATAAAAAAATTGGAAACTAAAATAGCCGCCATTTTGAATTTTTTGCGTGGATAGTTTGGCCTCGCTCAGTATAAGTTACAAGTAGCCTAAGGAACAGTTTCCATCGTGAGGCCAAACTTTATCATGACTTGTAACTCCCAATGTCCATTTATATGGGGATTCACACCTACTATTTCCTTTCTTCTCGATGTTTCTCTTGCCCGAAAAGAAACCCACTGTATTCCTTTAGAATACTTTAGATGTTAAAAAAAAACAATGTAAACATCACATTTTTAATTTATATTGTTCAAGTAACAAATAAAACAAGTACACTACTTAGATAGTAGATCTACTATTACATGAAAAAATAAAAACCGGCCAAGTGCGAGTCGGACTTCGCACATTTAGGGTTCCGAACCGACCGTAAAGTTAAGATGGTTTTTTTAGGAAAACTAAGGAAATTTCAAAGTAAATCTATCTTCGTAGCTTTTGGTGGTCCGTGGGGCCCAGCAGCACACAAGCTGTATCGGGATTTGGGTAAACGGTTGGTCGACGTTACCGGGGACAAGAAAGCTGGCAGCTTCCTCGCTCAACGCATAAGTATTGCGATTCAGCGAGGAAACGCTGCCAGTGTCCTCGGTACCCTGCCACAGGGTCCCTTTTTAGACTTAAATTTTTAGTAGGTTTTTATTTTAGATTTAGCTATTTTTAATAATATTTAAGTTTTCCTTGTTAGGTTTAATTTTGTTATAGTTTAGTTTAAATAAAATGTATCAATATATTAGAATTTGTTGGTAAAATATAGGTAATAACAAACATTATTACCAAATTTTAAGATTATATGCATTTGGAAGTTAAAAAAATTTCGGAACAAAATTTCGTAAAAAAGCTGACTTTGGTGGCTTCTCATTCCTTTGTTTTCCAATATATTTTTTTTATTAAAAATATAGTAAGTATCTACTCAATGAGCTCTAAACAACGATACCCCACTCGATAGGGTAGGATAAAAAAAAATTCGCGCCCCCCTTTAGCTGTATGGGAGCCCCCCTTAAAAACATTTAAAAATAAGTTTTGACTATTTGTATGGCTTCGGGCCAACAAGATGCTTATACTTTGTAAATTTGAAGCCTGTAGCTCCAACCGTTTGGCTGTAAAACCTGTGTGACAGACGGACGGACGTCTGGGCGTCACCAATAGGGTTCCGTTTTGACCCTTTGGGTACGGAACCCTAAAAACATGATTTGTTATTCCTAAAGAAAAATGTTGTAATGTAAGAAGGCATTACAAATAATATAATTGCCACGATGGTTCCAGGAGTCATGGCAATTATTCTTCTGTTTTTTTGTATACGTAATTGGGTGATGTCATATCCTCGCTTGTGCTGTGCAGTGCAACATTCAGAGTCGATTAACGAAAGCTGGCGCGGATAATATATGTGAATCGACTTATTATTCGAATTAATTAGTTTATTACCTACCGAATTATAAGCATAGGTTTGGTTAACAACTATTACTTCACATTAGGAATAAAAGCCGCTACAGTGATCGATATTGCCATGACTCCTAAGATGCAGTATGGATTACACTGGTTTTAATTTAATATTCAGAGGTTCTAACAAAGTTATAATAACAATCATTTTATATAAGTAATAAAAATGCACTTAAATTTCCTCCCCTAAAGCCCGTCACAAACAGAGCTATAATATAATATCTGGGCGGCATTATGGCTGTCTGTGATGGGCTTTACACTGCGCATAAAATCAGGGTACGTCGGGGCGCTACACCGGATTTCCACAACAGACTCAACTTAAACATGATATTCTCCTCCATCAAGTTTTTCATCAGAGAGGGAAGATAAAATGCTGGCTGAAGTACTTTGAGAGAGCCATATCAAAGCCATTATCAATCCTTCAAAAATGCCAAGACCACAGCCTGCAAGCACATCCAAGAAGTAATGCCTTTCCACCAGCACCCTAGATAGGCATACCGAGACGACCCACGCGAGCAGAGGCGGATAGAATATGATCGACACAGGGCTCAAGTATATGAGAGTGAAGGCAATCATCACAGATCTGCTGGCATAGCCCGATGGGAAAGAGTACTTGTCAGGTCCTATTGCGGACAGCTTGTTCATGGGCACTGGTCTTCGTCTTCGGACAAGAGCTTTTGTAACTGCTATTATAACAATGTCCAGTAAAAGAGCTGAAATAAAAATTGCATATCTCGATTTATCAGACTATTATACATATACAAGTAGAGATAAACTACGATAACATGTTCCGCGCCTCGAAAAGTTAAAACGCTTCTATGTAGTTGTGAAAGTATTTATAAAGCACCTTTTTTTACGGCTGTCTCAACACGCACACATGCGTTGGGAGTCTTAATGGTTTTACAAATACAACTTTCACATGCGGGACATGTTATCGTAGTTTATCTCTATATGGGAAGCCATGAACCACCATGGAACTAGTCTACTCATCCTAAGGCTTGGTCACACAGCGTTGCGCGACGTCCGCGCGACGCGACCGCTGCGCGCCGGAACGTATGCTAACAAGTAAATGATTCCGTTGCCGACTGCATACAGCAACAGCACGTTCCGCCGCACTCCAATTGAACCGTAATGGTATGCGTAAAAAGCTCAATTTGAAATGAGCGGAGAAGTGTCGGAGCAGCACACGCCGCTCACTCTAAATTGGGACTTTTAGTCTTATGATCACGGTTCAATTTGGAGTGCGGCGGAACGTGCTGTTGCTGTATGCAGTCGGCAACGGAATCATACCTTTAGCGACGCCACGTAGGCTGCGCGACGCGATCGGGACGGTTTCATACATTTTGGCGCACAGCGCAGCGTCCCGCTTGCGTCGCGCAATCAGTGTGACCAAGCCTTTAAGAGTCCTATCATGTAAACAAACTCCTCTTGAAGACATTAATCATTTCCCTTTTCTGCATTAATCATCATTTAAAATGTTGTTTTATACTTAAAGAAGCTCACAAAGTGTTGTAATCCTAGAGCAAAGGGTGATAATAATTAATTTGTAACTAAAAAGCTTGTTTACATGATCGGACATGTAAGGATTTATAAGTAACATTGCATAGGTACCTACAGTACAGTTACTGCAATCAATTGTTGTAATTAGACTGACTGTCAAATTAACAGGTTTCTATGGTGGTTAATGGATCCATTTTGCCAACAAAAGAAGTGGTAAATTTTAAGTGAATATATAATTACCTATTAGCATATTAACTTGCAGTTGATACAGATCCTTATTGTTAAATAACCAGATAAAACTAAGCCAGCCCGCCAGCCATACTATGCCATGGCAGGATACCTGTAATTAGTACATTACTTACCAAGGGCGATAAAACAAAGAATGTCTCAAATCGCAGGTATTTTACGCCCGAGCCGAAGGCAAGGGCGATAAATATGCGATCTGAGGCTTTCTTTATTATCGCCCGTGGTAAGTACAGAATTTTATGTCACCCCCTGGCCAGGAAGTGGGTTTTTTCGCGCGCGGAGCGTGCGATAATGGCCACTTTATGGCCAGGTGTGACATAATAGTAGTTTATGCAACTGGTACATAATGATGACTCGTGTGACCTTATTATGAAACTCGCCTTCGGCTCGTTTCATAAAACACACTCGTGTTTTAATGCCTAATTATGTACAGTTGCATACATTACTTTATCTACACACATATTATAATTACTCTAAGATGGGTTCAGAAACCGTAGTAAATAAATACAATAATTGTGTTAATACAACCTTTTTTGCACGGTTGCTGAAATATCGAAATCAGAACTGGCAACAGATACCTGAATGTTATTTTAAAAAGTAAAGAGTCCTTATTCTGATGTGATCATGTCGTTCTAGCTCAAATTTCGTGCGATATATACTAAAAAAACATCGAGCTGACATTTCGCATCGACTGAATTTGAATTTTCAGTGATACTAGAATAGGGACATGTCAACTTTGACATTTAAATTTTGACAGTTTTGTTTGACGTAATATTTTAACATCATATATGAGATTAAAATGTAATATTATATTACTGCTGTAGCCTTAGCCACAGATAAGAAAATTGCCATAAATTCATTGAATGTAGAAATGAGAGTCATTTTCTACGGTTTCCGAACGCATATTAGAGGATTTATGATATGTGTGTAGATAAAATGTATTATAACATTATATCATTATTTCCAGTTACATGAGGAAAGAAATTGCTAAAAGGCTGACTGACATCAGCACATACTATTATTTTTATATCCTAATATTACTTTCCATTTGTAATCTATAGCTATTTTTGTTGCATGCACAAAATGGAAATTTGTTTTAGATAAAGATTAAAATTTATTAAGAGGGTATAATTATATTTGAATTTAATATAATCAATCAAAGTACGTAGGTCACACTGAAAGTTTTTAGAAAAACATAAACTAAGCTAACTAGCAAGTTATTTATTGTAATTTTTGTACGATTACATCAATATATCACTGAATTCGATGGAGCCTCTGAGAAAAACGATTTGCCCACTCCTTATAGCTCGGTTCTACGGCGTTTTTGAGTTTCGGCCAAATTATGAGGTGCCCAACGAGTTCAGAGTATCCTAACAGCTAAATACTCATGAACGATTTTCTGCACTTGACTCATACTGATGCCTAAGGTTGCCTGCATCTGCTGATAGGTCAATCTCTTATCAGTCTCTATCATGAGCCGCCCAGCACTGATGTTTTTTTTCAGTAATCGCCATAAAGTGACGTCCCTCACGAAGATCATCAGTGTCTTTGATGCGATGACATTTGAACCCGTTAAACTAGTTGTAAATAGTCTTAAAGGATGTAGCTTCATCATCAAGGGCCCATCGAGAAGTCTTTCATAACTATATTGTTGATTTCATTGCAATAGAAAGGCATAAAAAAAATATCGGCCAAAATTTCTCACTTTAAATTCATCTTATCGTGAAACAATTTTCAATTTGACGCCAAATGATATAAACAACCGACAGACGAATGTAATATACTCCATAATGTTGCCAAAGAGTTCCACTTTAAAACGACATTTTTAGTTTTTTAATGTATGGTTTCTATGTAACCGTTTCTAAAAACTTTCAGTGTGGCCTACGTAATAAAATCAACAAGCAAGTCCTTAAATTTAAAAACTTGTAGTAGACCGAGTAGGCAGAGTATCAGGATTGGTTTTTACCTCGAGGAACTTGGCATGGTTGCGCAGTGACCTCAAAGCAGTATTTCTCAATGCGCCATCTACAAACTTTTTGGTGATCTGGATATCATACTGCAAAATTTTTTGCAACATCTTTGGTACTTGACGTTTTTCTTCAGTTACTCCCAACTAAAACATACAAACAAAATTAGTTAATTAACATTCTTATATAGTAAATACATAATAGCTTTATTATAGATGGTTAAAATACCATTGACATGTATACCAAATTATGACTTTCTTCACCACAGCACAAGTCTGTTCGGTGAGTAATAAAGTGCTGTGGTAAATAAGAATTTCTGCACTGTATTAATAGGTCCTACTCTCATGCAAGTATAGAAAACATAACCAGACTGTCTAATAACATTTTGACTTTGAGATGTAGTTGTTTTGCACAAGTGTTTGGCACAAACAGATCCTGAACCTACAACATAGAGTAGGCCCATTTTTGAAGAAGTAGAATGCAAGAAGCAAATCATGTGGGTTTAGACCCTGCAGAATACGGATCTGCCTGTCTCCATCCCCAAATTTGAGCCGGAAGAATGTTATATCGGAAAAGGTGCAGCCCATACAAATTTTTTCGTTGTACATTTGGTACATTTGTTCCGGTACTCTAATTATGGTCCAATTGTTATGGATTTTTGATATGCCGTAAAGAACAATATTTGTCATCGTATCCCGAAATTTTTGACACTCCAGCTCCACGTCTTTCTCCGCCATCTTGGAAAATCTGTGACTTTTTCAGGTTTTTGCTTGTACTGTCGTTATAGTTCATTTTCGTGCTAAACATGGTTTGGCAATATTGTAAAACACATAATTTGCTAAAACTTTTGGCTACAAAATTTTTTTCCATGACCCCTAGGGACGAAGATATGACAGGAGATATCATTATAAATTGCCATTTTTTCTAGTTTTCCTCTCATGTATACGTTTAAAGTGCATTTTAGCGCTAACTATAGTTCGGCAATATTGTAGATTACAAAATTTTCTGCAACTTTTGTATTGAAATATGTTTTCCACAATCATCAGGAAAGAAGGTACGATGTCATCTATGGGGTACTACCGTCGATATTTACTACTTTTTCCAGTTTTCTTCCCATATTTGCGTTTTAATGCATTTCTCGGTCAGCAATATTACAGAAGACAAAATTATATGCAAATTCAAAGTACCTACGATCTTCTAGGTATCGTGGAAACAGACGATTTTGTCTTCTGAGGGATTGAAGTGGTATAGATCGGAAAGTGACAGATGCTTTATCTTGTCGTCTATCACGCTATCACTCGACCATCATAGATGCCCTACAGATTGCGATTCATTGCACTCAAACCTAAATATGGAAAGAAAACTGGAAAAGTAGCAAATTTCGATGGTTGTACTCCATAGATGACTTCATATCTTCTTTCCTAATGGTTGTGGAAAAAATATTTCAATACAAAAGTTGTAGCTAATTTTGTGATCTACAATATTTCCGAACTATAGTTAGCGCTAAAATGCACTTAAAATGTAGATATGAGAGGAAAACTAGAAAAAAGTGACAATTTTTAATGATATCTCCTGTCATATCTTCATCCCTAGGGATCATGGAAAAAATCTTTGTACCCAAAAGTTTTAGCAAATATTTATTTTATTTATTATTCATTTATTTCGAGTGTATATTGTATTCTACAATATTGCAAAACTATATTTAGCACTCGAATGAACTTTGATGACAGTATAAGCAAAAAACTGAAAAAAGTGACACTATTTCCAAGATGGCGGCCAAAGTTATGGCGATGGAGGGCCGAAAATTTTAGTTACCATGGCTAATATTGTCCTTTACAACATACCAAAAAACAATAGCAATCGGACCTCTTTTAAAGTACCAGAGCATCGACATACTAAATGTACTACGAAATTTTTTGTATGGGCTGCACCTTTTCCGGTATACCGTACTTCTGGCTCCAATTTCGAGATGGCGACAGGCAGATCCGTATTCTGCAGGGTCCAAACCCTCTGATAACATTGTCATCCCAACTGTTACATGATTTGCCGCTTGCATTTTTTAGAGACACCTTTTCCAATTCTGTTCCTGCTCTAACAGGCTTATGTTGCAATTGCAAAACAAGTAGTTATTTTTAAAACTATCTAAATAGTCTGTAGTATTGTCTTTGAACCTATAAATACTGCATGTTTAAAAAGGTTAAGGTGAGACGCTTTCCATACAAAACGTATTTTGACATTCGCAGGCTAACGGCGTGATATTTTAAGAAACTTGTGTATCACGCCATTAGCTTGCAAATGTCAAAATACATTTTGTATGGAAAGCATCCCACCTTAACAGTAAAAAAAGGTTTTTATACATATTCTTATACATATGCAACTTTTTCAATTCAATCATCATCATCTTCATCAAGTTCATAGTAATTTGTTAAAATATGTCTTGTTCAAGTTTTGATGTCAAGAAATTCACCTAGCAGTATTAGTGAATCCATTACTCATACTTTGTAAATGTATGGAGAACTTGTAGAGATTAATTTGCAGATGCTAGGTATCTAGCCTACCAGTGAGTTTTCAGGAGTAATCACATAGATAATATCAACAAAATAATAATACACCTTAAGAAATACTAAGCATTATTCACAGCTCTAATTAAGACAATGACAAGCTCAAACAAACCCTGCAATGTAAGGAAAAACACATGCATGTTCTTGCAAATTATATTTTAATTTTACCAAGCTACTGACAAGAACAGCAGTTTTCAAAGCAGGATACTGGAGACTTCTTTCCTTCAAAGACCACAGCAAGGCCAACTAAAATCTGATTTGGACGGTGATCATCTACTGGCAAGGGTTGCTTTCTATGATGAGTCATGTCTTATGAATGGCCTTGGGCAAGAAGCCCGACAATACGTGGGATAAAGTCAAATTTATTCTAATAATGCAGATTATAGATACTTGATGTCTTTATAGAGATCAATCAAGGTGACAACAAAACAAAATACATAATAGTAATAAATAATGCCCAAAGATCTTTACATTTCCCGTGATTAAAACGTTGTTTGAAATTCTCTTACCATGTTGGTGACGCAAAACAAACAGCAAGTCGATAATGAAACACCTAGGCAAACAATGGGATGATATTATAATAATTTAACAATGCATTCTTAATGAGCACTAACTAAAAGCCGTGCAAAATTACACACTCAATATTTTTAAATCACAGGGCATCAATGTTATTATTTATTTCAATATTAAGCCCAGAACTTAGATCAGCTAGGTCTTCAGCTTTCGGAAAAATACCTGTGACCGACAATACCGTCATAAACTGCGAACTAGTCTAACTATAGTAACTATAGATTTCATTTACTGTGAATTGCATTGCGGTATTTGCGGTATATTTAAACGTCATATTTTTTTAGGTAAGTAGTATTTGAGACAACTTTTTTAACGTTCGTGGTCGTACGGCTGTGTTCCCACTATCCGATATAAAAATGTATAGGAAGCAAATAGGAAGGTCACCGAAATCGGATCGGGTAGTGTAGTGGGAACACAGCCTACAGCCCAATAAAGCCGGCTACACAAAGCCCTGCTTGCAGTGCCACTGCCAAATCGTATTGTGTGTAGGCGTGCAGGGCCGATTTAACAGATAAAAACCGGCCAAGTGCGTGTCGGGCCACGCGCAAGGTAGGGTTCCGTAGTCGTCCACCCGTTACATTATGTGGACTAAAAAGTTCGCAAACTTATATTTACTATGTTTTTGACAGAATTAACAACATTATCTAACGTATCAATGGAAATTGTACGAAGGTTTGCTTTTGCAAAGTACATTTCTGAAGTTCGACTATTACTCGTTAACTAGTAATGTCTACTTAGCTGTGATAGTTTTCCTTTTAAATTCATTGTATATACTACTACCATGATTTTTTTCACATGCCTAGTAGCCACCGTTTAGCTGGCAGGGGGGGGGGGGGGACACTTGACCATAACAAAAATTATCACTTCAAAGCTTAATATCACGCCAACCTATTCTTTAATCAAAAAATGTTTTTAGAAACCTTATAATATTTTTGAAAGAGCTATCCAACGATACCCCAAACGATGGGGTTTGGAAGAAAAAAAAATTGCACCACCACTTTACATGTAGGGGAGGTACCCTGAAAAAAAATTTTTTTTAAGATTTTATTCTACCGTTTTGTCGGCGTCATTGATATGTATACTCATGCCAAATTACAGCATTCTAGTACTAACGGTTACTGAGAAAAACGGGGGTCGGACGGACGGACGGACGGACATGGCGAAACTATAAGGGTTCCTTGTTTACTACGGAACCCTAAAAAATCGGCCCTGCATGCCTACACACAATACGATTTGGCAGTGGCACTGCAAGCAGGGACGCCTGATTCAGGACAGTGTAATAGCCGCATTAGATCTAGATTATTGCGGATTATTGGGTGGGGCGCGGGGCGCGTCTACCTATTAATACTTACTTTACTCTTTGGGCGCGACCAAAAAGGTAGACGCTCATTATCGGGCTGTACAATATTTGGGCGTGCATTATTGGTGCCCGTCCACCATCGCTGGACATCTGTCAGGTTAGTGCTGTCATACGTACGTCATAATATTAAAAATATTAAAATGTACACACAACATCTACGTGGCTAATTACATATATTCACCGCACATTTGCTGGAGTATTTTATTCCTTCACCATATTTCACCAATATACTTCTGGAGTTCTGGTAAGCCGTTACCTACTTACCTGTAATTATCTGAAAACCACCAAGTCTGCGTCACATATTCTCTGTAACAATTTTTAAAACTAATATTCACCTACTCTAAGATAGTAGTTCAGTATGTGACAATTATTGACCAAACCCATTAATATTTCCAAGTTAATTTATGACATGAGTAGTCACTTGAAAGAGAAAAGGCGTGTGAGGGTGTAATTTGTACGTTTATTATTTTTTAGATACAATATGCGGAAGCTGAAGGGAGCAGTCAAAGAAACGGCTAAACAGAAACGTGAGAGAAAACAAGAATTTGCCAAAACAAGACAACAGTTACATACTATTGTATTGCCTACTTTTGCAGTGATCTTCTTATTAATTTGTACATATGTGTATTTCAAGACCAGACCTTCTTCAATGCAATATGCATAAATATAATAATGATTTGATGCAAGTTTGTGCTACTTATTTGGTAACAATATCTACATAAATTACATAAAAACAATATGTTTCTAGCTATATAGATAGTCCCCATTCCTACTGGGCTGCCTGATCAGGGATTCATAGGTAAATAGTACCTAAATGTTGTTTTAATTTGGTGTCTGCCAGGTTGTGAGTTAAGCAAATCATAATATTAATGAAATCAATAGAATCTATTCCTTCCATATTGTGCATTCCAATTATAAATTGTTTGAAACTATATAATAATATATAATCTTGTTGACTTTAAGTAAATGAAATGTATTTCCTAAAATCTTACTGGTTTTTTATTACCCCATATATGAAGGTGATGTTTGTCATTTTGGTTCTAATTAAAGCGATATATTGATTGTAAGAGACGCGCGTATGTTTATCGTTCACGACAAAACGGGATGCAAAACTCTCCGGGAATGGCTTTTTTAGACAAATCTCCATAAATGTCTGTGTGCAGGTTTATTAAATTTCCTCTTGTCAGAGTATAGATGGGGTAAAATCATATTAACTTAATAGTGTCTTTTAATAATGGATTCTTTTAGTAGGCTAAGTAAAAAAAAGGGAAATATAGACTCAACTTTGGAATTCTTTTCTACTGAGAAAATTTTAAGCAATCGTGTTTTGGCTATTGTCAGTACCACAATCATATATCTGAAAAACAGTCCTTATTGTTTCCTCGTCTGGGCAGAACAGTGTTTAAAAATTTCTGGTTGTAGCTCCTTAAACTTTTGATGCATACTGGCTCCCTTGGCAAGTTCGAGGCCAAGTAAAGCTATCTGTGCTATGTCATAGCAGAGCAGTTTTCCTGCGGAGGAGCAGAAAGCTCATGTAGCCAATTGAATTGACTCACATATGGTTGAATTGGCTATAGAGCCGGTTATTAACAGTTATTTAACTTATTTGGCCACCTTTCTTGTCTACTAGGGAAGCCACAGGATTCAGAAGGTTAAGGTTGTCACTTGTCATGATTGTTCTGCAATCTTCATATGGGAAACTGTAAAAAATAACAATATGGACCAAAACAAACTATTCATTCAAATGCACTATACTTAGTTTATTATAAGTTACTTAAAATTATCATCAATAAATAACAAAGTTTTGTTTATAAAAGTAATCAAATGATTAATAAAAATGTTGCTTATCATTTTTAACCATTTTTTTAGTAACTTTAAAATCATTTATTATTTACAACAGCCATTTATTACTATAGTAATTTTTCTTCATGGAACATATGCACCAAAATCAAACTATTTATTCAAATGGAATACTTAGTTTATTATAAGTTACTTAAAATTATCAACAATAAATAACAAAGGTCTGTTTATAAAAGTAATCAAATGATTAATAAAAATGTTGCTTATCATTTTTAACCATTTTTTTTTAGTAACTTAAAAATCATTTATTATTTATAACAGCCATTTATTACTATAGTAATGTTTCTTCATGGAAATAACTCGTGATTTTAAATCAGAAATCCCCAAATACCAGAAACTGAATAGTTTCAATGATATACTGGCCAACTAGATAGTTTCTCTTTTAAGCCAAAAACAGCGTCTAAAATCTACTAACAGCGGATTATTTGTATGGAATAACCAAATAAAACCTTTAATTCACAATAGGCACGCGTTGCCACGCCACATCTTCACTCGCGTCAAGCTAAGCAGCGTCCGCTTTTAACCCTCCAGGCCGCAAAAACCTAAGTGGTTTTGCGAAAATCAAAATATATATTCAAAATAGTTATGTATTGGAAATTAAGCGCTTCTAACTTTTCGCCGAAATTTAAACCTAAGCCTCGGGTATTAAGGTTCAAATTTAAACTACCCATATGTGGTCGATAAATCGTACTATGCCTGGCAAAGGGTTAAGGTGACAGAAAATATCATACATTGTGACCTTTTTACTCTTATATCAAGTATGTGGAGAAACAAGCGTGCGGCCCGCCCGACGGTAAGCGGTCACCGCAGGCTATGGAAGCTTAGAACCCCATGCGCGTTGCCAACCATTTAAAAATAATTACAATAAAATTTATGATGAACTTATAAAAGGGGTGCAAGTACAGTCAGCCCATGAAAATGTTGAGCATACTTAGAACCTTGTCACATCGAAATCTAAGAAATATTTAGACTGAAACGTCATAAAATTTGAAACCTCTTTAATTTGACAAAGTACTAAAGTGCTCAACATTTTCGTTGGCCCACTGTACATATCTAAGAGGCAAACGTTGGTTTTGACAAGGGCCCTAAGCCTAATGGCACATACCAATGTCCGCCAACCTCCAATGGTCACATACCTACACATGGACCGTTCAATCCACCGGGCAGCGCCCCAATTGATTAACCCACCTTTAACCCTTTGACCGCCAAAGCGATAGTGTGTCGTCGTACCCACTACGCCAAGCACTGTTGAATTGGTCTAAAATAATAAAATGTTGTCTAAACCAATAAAAACAAATTAAAACAGTTCATAAAATGATTTTATTCATGATCAAAGTACACCCCTTTACCCCGACCTTTTAAGTGGTCGTTGGCGTGGTGGGCACGACGACACACATCTACTTTATAGGTTCTTGGCGGTCAAAGGGTTAGCCCGATCCACACTAATGGGCCATGATGGCGCAGGACAAGGACGCAGTTACGCGTCAAAGGCAGAAAGACACACTTATTGGCCATCGAAAATAGGTACGTCATCTCACCTCCGCTTTTAAGTACTGCAAGTGCTAGTCTAATATACAAATGTATAAAATCACATACTATCACAGTCTATGTTAATATTGTTTTACAAAATTATAACTAAAAATATAATATTTGCTGGCATTCAACATGTATCATTGGGCCCCACGGAAGACCAGCGCTGTGGCATTGTATAATGTCAGAGCATTATGCTGAGTGGTGTCCAATTACGACCATTATAGCAGCACCACTGCTTTTCTTTGTAAAAATGTTATAGTTTTAAGTAGGTAATATTTAATATTGTAACGCCTAGGTTCTAAGTTTTAAATTGTAATGTGGTGTTATTTTGGTTTCAATAAATTTTTATCTATCTATCTATTTATCAATGACGGGACCAGGGACCGGAAAACCCTTTCATTACCCAAATGAGATATGGTTACCCTTTCATTGTGTTAGCCTATCGTTATGAATACCCTTTTGAACAAGGTTAACCCTTTCTAATGTGGTTTCCTAGTCGAATAGGGTGTCGATAGCTTTAATATTTACCGCTTAGCATTTAATAGTGTTACCCATTTTCAGGCTCTTTCTCGCAGCACGAGCTCGCGCAACTCACTGCGCGCAGAGATTAAAATAGCGTAAACGCGTTCTAACAATTCTTAATAGGGTAACCCTATTAAGAGTTTTTAATGTTGGTAAGCGTTTGCTTACCCGAATTAACCTATTAAGAGTTTTTAATGTTGGTAAGCGCTTGCTTACCTGAATTAACTTTATCAATTTGGTTACGTTGGGGTAAGTCGTCGAATACCAGGCTTACCGAATTGATGGGGTTTTTGCAAAAACAATTCTATCAAATACCCAATCCAAAACCCCTTTAATGGTAGCTGGTTCCGGTCCTTGGACGAGACTTGACACACAAATGTAAACTATGATGAGATGCGAGCTGCCTCGGGAACAGTATTGCACATAAATTCAGGTCAAATGTTACCTAACTAGTACACTATATTTTAGTGTCCGACCGAACCATGTTTTTTTCCGAAACCGAAAGTTCGGTTTTGCCTCTAGTTTCGGCCGAACAGACATGTTAAAATCAAAAATGTCAGCGGGCCGTTCTTTCTAAACATGAAAAAACCTATGATTCGTGTAAGTGGTAGAATATAAAACAATTTGAGTAACAAGTTATGAAATAAGTGATAATTTTACCTAGGTTGAAACGGAGACGCTTCGCTCGCTTCGTTCGCTTGGTCAATTATATCAGTTTCGGCATTGCCGAAAGGTTGGGCTGTTTTCTGACCGAAACCGAACCTTCGGCCGAAACATGATTTTTATGCCGAAACCCAAACTTCGGTCGGACACTAACTATAATCATTGATTGTTATATATTTTTATATAGCACACTTACCATCCTGGCACCGTAACGACATTACCTATATCCTAGTACATAAGCGTTTTTATCTACTTGATACCCAACCCAACTGTATCCGACATAAGTGTTATCCCCTGCACTCAACATCAGCGCCTGCAACACTGATGTGGTGTTAGCGGACGGGGTTCCGCTGGCGGCAGGAGTGCGAGGCCCAGGGGGCCGATTTTTGGGTGTCGAACGCTCGACTTTTCACTCGAGATCGGTCAAAAAACTATGATGTTTTGACAGATGTCGAGTGAAAAGTCGAGCGTTCGACACTCAAAAATCGGCGCCGAGCACCGCGTACAGTGCGTCCGCCGCCAGCGCCTGGTTCAGCGCCAGAATATGTTGATGTGGTGTTAGCGGCAGGTGTGCGCGGCCCAGCCCAGCAGCCAGCCGGCGGCCAGCAGCAGGTACAGCGCGCCCAGCGCCGCGTACAGCGTGTCCGCCGCCAGCGCCAGCGCCTGGTTCAGCGCCAGCGTCAGCAGCGACTGAAGCACGGCGCCCACAAACATGTTGATGCCGAATATCAGTCCGAAGCAACTCTCGTCGCTCAGCTGACTCGCAATTTTGGCGCTGAAACGTAATGACATGAATGTTAGTTTCTATGCACAAAAATTCATCTCTGTATTTCAAAAAAAAATTAATTAAATCTAATTTCCAGTGCTACTCTTAGCAATGTAGGTTTGAATAATAAATAACGTGGAAAATGTGATATTACAGTGACAGATTACTATCCCATTGCCCATAACACACTTTTCCTATAGTATAGTCTCTTACGACACAAAAAGCGGTGGTGGCGTTGGTGTTATTGTTACCCGACACCACACGGGATAAGGCCGGTGCACATTGGTTGCGTGCGCAGCACGTAAGCGTCGACGTGCACGTGGACGTGACACCGCTTGCGTGACGTGTGCGGTGTGCGTGTGAAGCGCAAGCGGTATGACATCTACTATGGAGATTCATACTTTACAACGCGCACGTCGACGCTTACGTGCTGCGCACGCAGCCAATGTGCACCGGCCTATGATCTCACGAGACTTCACCACACGTAGACATTCGCGCTTATCGTCTTGTGTGCAAGGGAGGTCCGAAGCTAAGTACCTACTGAAATTATCTAAAACAGTCTTATGATCGCGTACACTTGTGAACCGACCTGGCCATGGTGATGATGAAGTGGTAGACCGTGCATAGCAGGACGTAGCACGCATAGATGAAGTATATGACTGGCACGTATGCGGAGAGCAGCGCGGCTGCGCCCTGCACGGCGGCGGCGGCGGCGGGCAGCGCGGCGTTCTCGGCGTGCGCCGCCGCCAGCGCGCCCACCGCTCCCGCCAGCGTCGTCGCCGCTTCCACCGCGCCGTTGTACTCCACCTGTAGATCATCATCCTTTGAGCGTTTTCTCTTTTATAATTATCCTAACGGCCCGGCCACTTGCGCGAATAGCGGCACGACAAGCGATTTATTTCTTAAAGGGCTCCTAGCTCCCAATAACCTTCGATCGGTAACTCTCCGTTTTCTCGTATTTTTTATGGCTATGCTATACATATTAACAACAACGAGGTTTACCGAGATATTATCCCATTCTTACATTAAAACTCACTGTCTTAATAAATATGGCATCAAACTTTTGCAATTTTAGGCCCAAATTTTTGGACGTAACTTTTGTGAAAATGAGTTAAAAATAAAAATCTCTCTTGCGTTGTTAAAAAAAAAACTTTTCAAAATTCTGCTCTTGCAAATGTAGATAAAGGATTGAAGAACCAATAACCGTTTGTGCCATAAATATGTCTATAGTTTTGACGCAAGAATATCAACTCAAAACTCGTCAAAATTCAAAAATCGACGACTAGCGCGTGAAGCCCCTTAATTGCACGGTCGAGGCGCGCAACGCACTGTAGTTAGTTGGGATCACAAGCAATGTATTAGGAAAATCGCTGCCGCTGAAACAGCCGCGCGATTGCGGCGCGGCATGCATTTTATCTTTTCATTGTACTACGATCACACTACGCTCTTCGCGTTGCACCTCGCGCTGCCGCGATGTCGCCCGCTCCAGTCACACACGGCCTACTCGCGCGATTATGATATGCCGCCCTTCGACTCGCGCTAAAATACCGACTAAATAGGTAGCGGTGGGCATGACGAGTAACGTGGCCACACTATGTCCCTGCCTATTTCCAATTTCCTTGCTACTTCCCATACCACCCATCCAGCGTGTGGCGTTTAGTAGGGATCACACGCAATGTATTAGTAATAGTAAAACCGCTACCGATGCCGCCGCCACTCGTAGTCGTGGCCGTGGCGTAGCAGCCCGCGAAGTGGGTTTCGCATCTAACCCCAAGATTTAGCGTAGGAATTAGTTTTACGAAAATGACTGCCGGCTGACCTTTCAACCCAGAGGGAAAACTAGTCTTTTTTTTATTAATAATGGGATTGCTCTTGGCCAGCATCTAGCCGGGGGGCAAAGATGAGGCCAACGGTGAAGCGAGCTCAACCAGGAAATGCCTATTCACTTTTGCTTCAAATAGGACCTTGTTAGGTTTAGACCGGTTTCTCAATGTTTTTACCCGAAAAGCTACAGTCAAAAGTGATATTCCGTACGTAAGTTCTTTTTAACCTAATGGTACGAGCTACGGTTCGAACCAACGTGTCCAGGTTAAACGTCGCTTGTGTGAGATTGTAGGTAATATAAGTTTCTGGTATATTTCAAATAGATTATGTTGTAAGTTAAATAAAAATTAAAAGCAAGCATTCAACGATAAAGCAATATCGCGATCATCTGAAACACTTTTAAAACAGTTCGAAGTTCTAATGTAAGTACATATTTTAGCATAAAAAGAGGTGTCTGACATAGTATTAGACATTAGTATTGGTTTTTAAGGTGTTTTAAAAAAAGGACACGAACCCGCGCTCGTTATATATAGTTAAGGCGCCTTTATAGAGGCAAGCACTCTCCATGCAAACTTTGTGCAGGTCTTTCTTTGCTTGTGTTTGCATTACACTATGATTTTTTGGTCAGTATGCTTACTTTTCTGTTAGCCAGAACCTCAAGAAAGAAAATTTTAAGTTTTTTTATGTTTGGAATTTTTAAATTATCATTTATTTGAAATTTTTGATTATTTTTTCTTGACATTCTTCGTATATCCAATGTTAACAAGCAAAAAAAATTATATGCTGGAGTGCCAAAACCGACGAATAAAACTTGCACAGAGTTTAGTGTTTAGTGTTATGGAGAAGGCCTTGCCTCTACAGGCGCCTTAAGTCAGTTTTGCTGGGCATTTTCCGCAAGTCGACTTCCAACGTGCCTATTTTGTGTGAAAAAGGGGTAGCGGTACTCTAACCACCATAGTTCCTGTATGGAACTTATTAGCCTTGATATTGTATACAGATTCTTGCCGAGTGTTCAGATTTCCTATGTACTTGCTCCTGTATACTTTCTAACTGCTTACATTCTAGTACAATGTTCCTAGAAGTCTCCTCAGCCTCCATGCATGCTCTACACATGGGGCTGTCATCGTGAGATATAAAGAGAATAGTGAGATAGAAGTACCTACCTACTGTTCCTATTGATTGCCTCCGTCATTATGACATGAGGCAGTGTCGAGCACTGAAACAATACATAGCACCACCACGTAATATTTGATTTATATATATTTAACTTATATTAATCAAGTATTACGTTTTAAGGCGCTACAAGGAGAAATTTAGAAACTGGAACGCTGTCCTGCCCAGACTAGCAAACAGTAGGGGCTGATTTTCAGATATATGATTCTTGACTATATGAGTGTGGTACTGACAATAGCCGAAACAAGACTGCTTAAATTTTCTCGTTAGAAAAAAAATCCAAAGTTGAGCCTATATTTTCCTTTTTTACTTAGCCTACTAAAACAACGCATTATTATAAGACACGATTAAGTTAATAAGATGGAATTTTGCCTCATCTAACTCTGTTAAGAGGAAATTTAATAAACCTGCACAGTCAGATATTTAACGAGATTTGTCTAAAAAAGCCATTATCGGAGAGTGTTATATCCCGTTTTGTCGTGAGCGAAAAACATACGGGCGTCTCTTTCAATCGATATATCGCCTTAATCTACTAAAAGCACTCGCCATCCACGTCATCCTACCTTGGTTTTCTAAATCAATAAATTACTTTATTCAAGTCAGAGCTAACTAGATAACACAGATAATACCTGCTTATTTTTCCTATCACGTGTCATACTGCTCGGCTACAGTGAGTAGGTACGAGTATAACTGTTACTTTACGAGTCTGCAGGTATGTAAAATAAAATGCTTCAGAGAGTTATACTGAAGCTACGTGAACCTCAGCTGCGGTTCCTATGGCAGCTTAGCAGCGGTAGCCTCCCACCTAAACAGCCCTCCTCGTTTATTTTTGCGGCAAAACAAAAGACTGTCGCAATATTTCTAATATTAGAAACATATTTTTATCGATTTCGATAGTTTTGTAATAGAAGAAAAATACGGTCAACCAAAAAAAAAAAAAAAATACAATAAAATATGTGAGGTTTGCAGAAAATTGTATAGAGACAGATGCAATTTCTTCTTCGAAATCCATGTCAGTACCAGCAGCAAATGTTATTTTATTCGGTCTTTGATAGCAGAATAATCATTAATTTTATCTCTTTGTTCGCAAAGTAAAAGGAAACGTTCTTTTGTTACCTAACATGATATAGTTAAGATTTAGATGAGATAACACACATATAAAACAATACCTTTAATTTGTGGTTAATTTTGAATATAATGGAATTCCCTGCCGGCATCTGTATTTCCGAGTTCATAACCTGGACCTAGTGAATAGGCATTTTCTGGGTGAGCTCGCCTTATCTTTGCCCCCTGGTTATGTTGGCCAAGAGCAATCCCATTATTAATAAAAATATAATAATAATTTTCTTTTGCATATATTTTAAATTAACTGTCGCAAATTATTATAAAATAATGTAAATATATCCGCATGATTTTAATATAATAATGCTCGATATCGATAAAAAAAAAGTTCACTTCAAGTACCTCAGCGGAAAGGACAATTCTTGGACTCGTATGCGGGAAATCTTCGCATTCGGCTCGCTCCCTCAACTCACTCGTCCAAGAATTGCACACTCCCTCGCCTCTGCAACAATGTAATAAACTTAACTCAGGATTACTAAGGATAAGTATTAATTATGACGCAGCAAAAAAGAAAATAGATACGGTTGCGCAAAATATGACATGTATACGTACTTTTACTAAAACGTAACGTTAACGTATTTAGCTCATAGTGAACCTTTTCCATAGGCGATGCGAAGCGGAACGAGAATATCACAGTATTGGTGATAGTTTTTTTTAAACAAACCGCACGCATAATTTTTACGCCACTGTTTGGAAATGTGGCGATTTATTATTTAGGATTAAAACTATGCATAGTTCTACGTTAAATGAACACGCTATGGTACGACTTGATCTCGACAAATCGACAATGTGCCTAAGCACGTGATTCCATGCATCCATCCGCGTGATGCCTAATTGTTCTGTGTACCATTGAGACAAGAAAGAATAAGAATGACACGGCATCTATATTAGTGCTTGTTAGTCTTATTACTAATCAAAACTATGACGTTTTTTGTCTCAGGCCGACGAGTCAATGTCCAGCTTTATTGAGGATGGGTCGGTCCTGCATGATTAACTGATCATTATATGATGTATTTTTATGACATTCTACTATAAATTCCTACTTAATTAGAAACTTTGCGCATCCCGGCCCATAACTAACAGATAAATCTGTTTTACCCGTTCGTTGACTGATAGGACGCGTGTATGGCATTAAAAAAAGCTTTTCCTTTGTGATATCATGATTATAAATAGATTTACTGTGTTAAAAATGTTACTATACATATGTATCACATGAACATGACCCCGAAGACGGTATAGTCAGAATTGTATATAGCTTGGTCACCAGTTGCGTGAGCAAGTAGTTAGGGCTGTTAATTGATGGTCCCTTCAGGGTCGGAATTAGAAGGCAAGAAGACCCCGTAGAGGCGTAGACCCTTGACCAACTTGTCTGCCCTGGCCAGGCACAATAGCTTAGCGTGACTATATGTAGAATAACAGACCCGTGCTCCACTGAGCACGAGGCTGAAAGGACAGATGAAACGAGCCCAATAATCGTAGTTACTCAGACTCAATCGGAGATGTATTGTATGTTCATACATCGCGTCGCTGTGTGCAAACGGTTACGCAATACGCATCGGCTTTGAGGTTACTCATCTCATCTCTTCAACGCGGTTGCATATATTTAGGTTGGTCTAAAGACATACAAAACCTAAGTGTTACTACGTAACAGAGTCTGCCGGTCCTAAGAAATGGGCGCTGCCAATCGCTTCGTTGTCTGTTTGTGTTTATTCACTGTTTCATAAAGACGGTACCAACTAGTGTGGATAATGCATGAACAACTTGCTCGCACGAACATGTCACCCTGAGGGTCTACTGCAAAATGCGAATTTCGAACTCCGTATAGTACCGTCCCTTTCACTCATATACGAGAGTGAAATGGACGGCACGATACGAAGTTCGGATTTCGGAGTAGACGCTCTGATCATGTACCGACCTTATGTTCTGCGTCCAACTGCACGTGCTGCCACAGTAGCTGCGCGTAGTACTGCGCGTGCGTGAAGAGCGCGAGCGACGCCGCGTACAGCACCGACCAGGCCAGCACGCGCGGGCGCGCGTACGCGGCGCGCGCGTGCTGCGTGATCAGCCGACTCGCCGTGCGAATGTTCGCCGCGAACGACCGCTCCTGCGAACGACACCCGAACCTGATCATGTACTGATTTAGTTTCAGATTTCAGTTGATTCTGATAAGTAATTCAGGATGAGTTAATTATCTAATTAAGCATGCCTACACTTGCATCGTTTTATGAATGTTATGTATACAATATATACAAATACTAGTTTTTCCCGCGACTTCGTTCGCGTGGAACTCGTTTATCGATTTATAAAGGTGGAAGTTTATTACTCAATACAGCAACACATCAGAATGCTGAATAAATATTTGCCGGCTATTATATATGCTTGACCGGCTAAAGCTTACCTTAGTCGGTGGTAAAACTAGTTCTTTAGAAGGCTGCAAGCTCTCCTGGAAGGTGCTCGTGATGGACGACCGACGGTGGAAGTAGATCCCGAAGGCCACTGGCGGTAGCCAAAACGCCCATATCGTAGCCAGTATCTGAGCTGCAAAAGGACAATTATCGTAGTGTCCCTTCCAGCAAAAAGTCAGGAGTGAGGTATACCAATCATATGAAATACTGCAGCTAGGTTTCAATGTATTCAAATACATTATTCAGGCCGCTGAATGCGGGCGCAGGGCCGGTCATTGTGGCACCCTTTAGGGGAGGCCTACGGATCCAGCAGTGGACGTCTTTCGGCTGATATTACGACGATGGTGATTATTAAGGCTCTGTCATGGATTCTATAGCGAGTATATTGCGGTTTTGTAGCGATGTATTGGAGTCATCTCGACAAACCAGTGAGTCAGTTCACCCGGGTGTGTTTTTAGTCATTGGCGGTTTAATTCATTGGCTCACATGTTAGGTAAGCATAGTAACAAACAGAGTGAGGTGTGGTAATTACAAGAGAATGTAATGTAGTTGAGGTCGCGGTAGTCCATTAGCTGCAGATGCGTGAGCAGCTGCGCGCTGACGCCGGACAGGAACCGCCCGGCCAGCGCCGCCACGCGCGTATTCGACGTCACGCGCGCGTACCGCGACGATTCCACCTTGACAAAACACACATAATAAGGCCACGTGTCCACTAGAGATTACATAGAATAGACGCATCCAGTTGTTTGGGGCATTATCCACCGGGATCACCGGGAAGATGACCCTCGAGGATATCATTGATGTTCTGAGGGAGAAAGAAGACGTCATGCCTGAGTTCGTGGCGACGGAGATACCGGATTACCGTCCTACATACCAGATCATGTCGACGCCAGCTGCTTGCTAAAAGATATCGTGGCTCTTAAGGCAAGTATGGCCGAAATTTTGAAAAAGTTTGACGATTCTCAGGCCACTATAACAGAGTTACGCAAAGAAATCATCAGTTTGCGTAATAACGCCCCGGAAACTCGGTCACCAAAGTCGTCATTTTTCACGAGCAATGACCCGATGGATACTTGTGTCAGCGTGTCGGCGTCAAGTATCGAATCGGTCCGTTTGGGTGTTGCTGACACTGGTAAAAGTGTTACACATGTGCCCCCCGCGCCCGCGGCCTGCCCCCGCCGCCCCATCGAAGTCATGTCATCGCTACGCTGACGTCGTTACCGGTCAGCCCGTCGCAGCCAACCGGAGGTGTTCCAGCTGCGTTCGCGCCACGACGTGCACTTCAGCTCGTTTGTGGTGCGCGTGCCGCGGCCGTTGCAGGAGACCATCGCGTGTGCCGTCTCTGGCCGAAGGGTGTCGTGTTTCGGCGGTTCCGGGGCAACCTCCGGATTCCTAAACTGGTTTTCAAGACGCAACGGAGCCACGCCGTTATGTCACCCAAAATAATGTTTTTGGTTTGAAGTATATAATTGTATGTATGTTAGCTATAAGGTATTTATCTATGGGCCCTTGTTGCCTGAAATAAAAGAAAAAAAAGCCCGCGGACTTGACGCCAGCGGGGCCTGAAGTTTATATGAATCCAGTCATGTTGGGCTGGCACGAAAATATACTTATAGTGATTCTAACTTCAGCAACTGGATATGTCCAATGCCCTAATAACGATAGTTACCTTTGCGTACATGTACGTATAATAGGCGACTTCTGTGGCCATATACAAGCCCATAAGGAACTGGGACACATACAACCATTCTAAACTTGTAGTCCATAGCAGAATGGCATAGATTGCAATCCCACTTAAACCTGGAAAGGAAATATAGTTTAGTGTGAATGAAATACAGTGTATATTATTAACCTGTTTCAGATATCTTACAGATCCACCATGACATCATTACAAAAAAAAATGAGTGTTCACTGACACCAACGGACAGGCATAACTAAATAAAATTCTCAGGTCAAAGGTCTTAACCTCCTGTTTAAATCATGATTGAATATTCCTGTAAATATGTAGTCACTTGCAAAAAGTACTTGACAATTACGAAAATATTGGGTGGGCTAGTATTCACGATATTTTTACTGCCAACAAATAAAATTAATCTATCTAATCTAGACCATACCTAGACGGGTGATAAAGTTCGTATGTTTGAGAAACCTTCCATTTTTGTTTAAGGAAGATTAATACTAAATCATTCTTCAGACTATTTGTCAGGTATAACTGATAAAGGATATGGCCCACATTCATGTTTATTGTGTGCATAAAAGATAAAGTTACAGTGCAAGATAAGCAAGATTAACCATATAGCCTAATATAGCTTAGAAGTGAAGCAATAATGCAGACAATAGGCACATGATTTATTGAAGGTACAACAAGAGGTACAAGAATTTTGCAGTCCTGAGGCTCTCCTCAGCCTTGAGGATGATATTGATCCACCTCCACCACATGTGAGGAAGCTCATAGCTCAGTGGTGGAGGAACGATAAGGACAAGTAGGTACTATGCTGGATTTATTAATTGTAACAGGTAAAGGAGATACACAGCCCTGAGGCCAGAGTCCCAAGGTGACAGCTTCAACTCTTCAGATTTTCTTCTATTTATAATCTTCCAGAGATACTCTTGTTCTAGGTAGAGGTTGGACAAACAAACCTCATAAGTATGCCTGAATCTTGAATGACAAGACTTCAACAGGCTGATAAAAATGGAAATTAATGGATTAGTCCATTGAGAAACAATTGAATATCAAATTGATGAGAAATTTAATATCATATACCATTTAACTAATTATGAATGAATCTTAAAGATTTATAAATATATAAATTGATACAACAGGCCACAGTGAGACTATTATGTGTATGTATAATTCGTGGAAACAGTTTTGGTTTTAGTTGTATGAAGTAGTTATTTCAAACTTCAGCAGAAAGGTAAATAACCAATACTTTTAGATTCTGTTTGTGATTATACAATCAAGAGTCAATCAACATGTCGAAAGAAGATGGTGAGATGGCCAGTATTCATTAAATCAATGCTGAATCCTAAGTTAGATTTTATAATAGGTTTATGTAAGAGCTGGAGAAGATTAATAATTAAACAACATTAGTAATAAAATACGATACATACCTGACAGGATAATTACGGGTTTGAATCTCAGAAAATCAGTAATTAAAAATATGAGTATCAGAAGTGCCATATAAGAATAGGTGGACACCGGGTATACATCGCGGAACAGCTGTTCAGAGGTTACGTTTCGCCATTCACCACTTAAAAACTCTGTAACGAAAGGTTCGGATGGCCTTATTTCGCGCAAAGTCCCAAAAGCGCAAAGGATAAGAGTTATTTTAACCCATTCCAACATCTTTAAAGAAGCTTTTATTAATTCGCCAGTTTTCGGGCACAGCTATGTTTACTTTACTTTTATCACTGTTTCACGTTTTTGTAGTAAACTGGAAAGTTAAGTTAACTTCATGCTCGATTAGATTCGCGCGAAATGCTAAGAGTAAGAGATAAAGATAACATATTACATAGCTTATGTAAATTTATGTGATTTGCTTACATTACAATTGACATTAGTGACATTGACAGTAACATTGAGATTCGGTACGTTCAGATATATTTTTATAGTCGGTAGATAGAACGTAGTGGTTATATTCTCTTTGGTCGGCTCCGACACCTATATAAACCAATAAACCAACACACTTCGCTATGCGTGTCGCGTTGCGTATTCGCTTCCCTTTCTTTTGCGATATTAAAGAATGAGATGCAACACGAATATTTGCACAAATACGGCGAAGTGTGGTAGCGCCATAACACATTGGTCACTTTTATTTGGCTTTATATTTTACCGTGGTGGTGGTATACGGCCCTGCATGCATACACACAATACGATTTGGCAGTGGCACTGCAAGCAGGGCCCTGATGGCAGGGCTTTGTGTAGGCAGCTTTAGTCCTCCATGATCTATGTATAATGCCGCCACCACACTTCGCTATGCGTATGCAAATATTCGTGTTGCATCTCTTTCTATAATATCGCAAAAGAAAGGGAGGCGAATAGAACGTAGTGGTTATATTCGCTTTATTACTATATAACGACCAACTAACGATCATGATATGCGTCAGTTAGATACGATACGGTAAAAAGATACAAATGTGGACAAAGCTTATTTTAAGCTGACTGACAGCAGTGACAGTGACAGATGTTATCAATGATATATGATGTTATTATAATATAATTACAAGGTTTATTCTTATAGTTTATTTTATATAGAATCTTGATTCACAATTTTAACATAGAACAGAAAAACAAAGATTATGTTGAAGTGTGCTCATTGTGATAAGATTTTTAAATACGAAAGTGAGCGGAAGAGACACCAGGAAAGTCATTTCCCTCAGTTTGGCTGTACAGTGTGCGAAAAAAAATTTAGCTTCCTGTGAGGACTAATTATGGTTTTTTTGTTACATATTCACCCGTATAATTTTTTATTTTATTTTTGACAATAATTTTAGGTCAGCTTTGCGCCGACACCAAAAGCAACACGAGAGGAAAGGCAGCGTACGATGTTACGAGTGCGGGGGCAACTTTCGCGACGAAACTTTGCTTAAGAGACATATGCAGTATGCACATACAGGCAAGTACTTATGCTAGTAATCTTTTCCAATATACAATGCGAACATATTTAATTGTATCTCTAGATATTTCTTGCTCCCCTAAAAGGGATGAAATAGGGAGTGGAAGTTTATGCGGATGAAGTCAGGGGCAAAAGCTAGTACTTTAATCATTGTTGGTTATTGTTTACATGATTCATATAGCAATCTCAATATACCAGTTAAAAGTAGCATAGCTGATTCCTGGTGTGGACATATTTAAATTACCCAAGTAAGCCCATTTTTCCACCCTTAAACAATTTTCCCAGTTCAGCTGGACATGATTATTCTTACTGAATACTAAGATTATGAGTTATATCTAAAAATGAAGGCTCTATAATCCTCTGAGTGGCAAGTAACCAGCAGACGGCCAGTAACATATGACAACAGGGCTACTTAGTTTACTGATGCTTATGATATACATAAAATATGTGCAAAGGTGTGCTTTTAAAACCTAATGTTATAAATTTATTGACTTCTGTTTGTGTACAAAGCAGGAATATTTTTTCCTCATACAAAAATGGGACAGTTTATGCAATCAAATGATCAAAAAGCTTATTTCATGCGAATTTAGTTAACAAATAAATGTATTTTCTAAATTGCGGCGAATATATAGTGACAACCCAAAAAGGCCCCACTGCTGCCACTCAAGACTCAACTGATATTAGAGGGTGGCGCTATTTGACTCATCACTTGACTCATGCATGGCAATATGGGCCTACTATTCTAAGAGATAATAATTTAATAAAATGTTTGTAAGTTATTGGCTTAGATACTTTGACACTGGCTGAATGACTCACAACAAACATACCTACATAGGCAGAAATCGTGTGTCATCTCCGATATCCAATCCTACATAACTCTTTTATGACTGTGAGTGTAAAAAACCTAGTTGGGAAAAAAGTATAGAAAGTAATAAAGTTAGTGATAGGATATACTTACAATAATATTTTCAGTCTTCTTTCACATATACAATGAAAAAAAAACTTAAAATACCCCAAATATGTATGGAAATAAATTGGACCTGAGATATCATGCGAATAAAATAAGTAAAAAGTCGTCAGAAAATGTTCAATTTTTAGAAACTTCCTTAGTTCTTAACGCTTCTGTAAAATTAAGATAATCCAGGAAAACAATATTGAAGAATTGTATGGAAAAGTGCAAATTTTCAAATTAAAATGGCGCCTATCTTAGAAACCAGAAGACTTCGTATAAAGCTAGTGTGGTCTTAAATGTGTAAAATGACCTCCTCTATCACCAAACACCCTGTATATTTAATTTGTCATAAAATAAATGAAGTCACAAATTAAATTGGAGTCCACTGCCTTTCCAGCAATGGAAACTACATTATTCTATTATGTAGTAAAAGTACAGCTGGAGTATAACCATTTTTTTCCCAATTTTACAGGCAGATACAGTTGTTCAGAATGCTCGGCTACATTTAGCAGTGAGCAGGCTCTGCGAACACATACTAAAATACACAAACCAGAGTCCGAGAGGGAGTTTCGCTGTACATTCATAGGATGCAAGAAGTCTTTCAACTTTCCTCATCACCTTAAGCACCATGAGATGACACACACAAATGCTAAACAGCATTTTTGTAATGTTTGCCAGAAAGGTATCCCACTACATGTATTATTAACAAAAATAAATAAGATCGCACAACTGTTTTAAGGGCTAACTAGGCCTTAATATACATACATAATTATGTACAGTTGCATACACTACTTAGTTTATCTACATCCATATATTAAATCATCTTTCATGTGTTTCATGTAAGTACAGTCAACCAATTTGATTTCTAGGCCACTTCGTACCTTGTCACAATGAAAATCTATATGAAATCCGCTAGAGATGTCATACCAATGTCATTGTGACAAGGTACAAAGTGGCCCAGAAATCAAATTGGATGACCGTACAAGCATTGAGCCGGCGGAAGCATGTTTGACGAGAGGCGCGCACCTGTACTGTAAAGTTGTACGCGATCTCATAAGAACATCATCCGTGATATGGTTATAGCCCGTGCTCGCGGGGTCGGGGGGCGCTGGGCACGATATATTAAAAACCTGATCCTTACTAATGATTTTTAAACACATTAAAAAGGATTTACTAGATAAAAATATAAACGAATATACAATAGGGCACAGGCCCCTATTTCACCAACTTGGCAATTGTCACCTTACAATGACAATTCGGTTTACATTGCCGAGCCGGTAAGTATCGATGCTATCCAACGATTCCAACGACCATCTTTACGCGACGACTCAGAAGTGTACTTGGAATTGTCATTGTCAGATGACAATGACAAGTTGGTGAAATAGAGGCCAGGTATGACACGATATTATGAAAATTTCAGGTTTTATTCAGTCTCATCATTTGAAAAGCCATCTCAAAACTCACCACCCTGAAAATTGCAAGCAAGTACATTGCACGGTATCTGGCAAAAAGAAGTTTATTACTAAACATGCATGGAAGAAACATACAACCACACATAATAAATGTACTGATACTGATCACACAGGTAAGTACTTTTATGATCATTAAGTTGTTGAGGTGAGGGCCTTTGGTTTTTATCTACCATACAGTTTTCATATTTTTTCAGTGGAAACAAAAACCGATAGTGGGATCTCGTCAGATTCTAATCCGCCAAATGACATACAGGAGAAAGATGATTCAGGAGGTGAGTTGACGTTTTCTACTATAAAATGACTACCCCATTTGCTAGCGTCGATGTGTGCTAATAGCTGTGCACCAGTGTTTTAACACGCTGGGTATATATTATATCTTATATCATATTGTACTTAATAATAGAGTAACAACCCAGCTAGCACGATAAGTTATACCGTCATGTCTTATGTGACGTATTAGTATATTTCGGCAAAAAAACGTCACCGTAAAAGCTATCGTGCTAGCTGAGCAGTGTCACAGAAAATATTGTGGTAATTAAATAGCAACTTACTGCTATTAGTCCCTTTAGGGGCCTTTGAAACTGCCATGCCACACAATGGTGTATGGTTCTTCTAAAGTATATTCACTAAAAAAACCTGATATTATTTGCAGAAAATGGTGCTTATCAGGCAGCTTCTGGCACTTGTGCAGTTAATGCAACAGTGGAAAGTAAAAATAAGTATAAGACGGGTTATACACACCATTGTGATAGTTTCGAACGTACTGCCACGACGAGGGTTAACGGTAATTCAAATGCAAACTACAAAGAACAAGACGCAGCAGGTACCCCGTGTACTGCCTGCCCCTGCGCTGACGGCCAATGTTCGCCCCGCTCTTCTGGGCTTGACAACACCCCTTTGAAATCAAAGAAATTATGTACCTGCATAAATAACAATATGCCGGAATTAGAATATCGAGAAGACGGAATTATTAAAATCAAAGAAACATTTGATGTAGATATCTTAATAGTAAAAGATGTACCGGATTGCAAAGAGAAAAAAGCTGTAAGTAAAAATAAGGATAAAATTGAATTGAATGATTCGAAATATGTACCATTCAATAGTTGCAAAGCGGTATTAGGAAATTGCATAGTAAGCGAAGATGGGAGCGTGGGAGAGGGGTGTCTGTGTGCGAAAATGATTGTTGATGAACAACAAATGAGTGCTCAGGAAATAGAAGAGTTAACACCCAATCCCATTGCTGCATGGTAATCTTAAGTAAGATACTATGGCATCATGATTGTTGCGCTAAACGGTGGATTGAATGCGACAGATCCCGTCAGTTAGCATCGAAATGTATAAACATTTAAACCATAATTAGATTCCATAAAATCTACAAAAGATGGCCGAATGTCACGATGAGAAATGACGTATTACGAATTTGTAAAAATTACTAGGTAATTTGTACTTTTCAGTACTTACCACAAACTTATGGTCTACAATTTAAAATTCAGTTGCAACATTTCTCCCACACATACACACACACAGAGTAACAGACACAGAGTATGACACGGAGTATGTTACAGAGTAAGATGAATAAAAGTTTGTAAAAATTTAAGTTTGACTTTGGAGTGCCTTAGGTTCAGTCTTGACTAAAACTCTACATTCTAGAACTACCTATAGCTTTTTACAGTTTCTAGTAAATGAAACCAAAACCTGGGTTTCCAAATCAAAATAAGTGATTGATCACTGAAAGTGAACTTAGTTGACTTGTGACTTAATTAGTTTTTAATTTATTTTATTCCACATCTAACAAAAGTTGGTCATTTAAACGGTATTACTATTTGAATATTTTCGTAACAATCCATCGTGTTACGAAAATTAACGAATTGAATTACGGACTTAGTAATTGTTTGTTTATTTCAAGCGAATCAATAAGTTCTCTACATACTTACAAAGTAACTAAATCTTTTGTGATAGGTAGGTAGTAATATAAATATATTGTTGATTAGATATTAATTATGTGACTGTGGTAACAAAAACCAAAATATATTATTTATATATATATTACTGTGTTTATATTACCTTTTATATGTAGCAGTAGCAGCCTAGCTGGCATTATAAGTAGCACAATCACAGCTTATATGGTTATGTTTTACGGTCCAAAACCGGTGCTAAACTTTTGCACTACTTTATGAACTGTCGCAGGTAAAATGTGTGACTATTTATACGTTAAGTAGGAAAAAAACTTAAGTCATGCCTGGCCACAAAGTGGCAATGACCGCACATCAAGTTATAGTACCTACATTACTTATCAAGGGCGGTAAAACAAAGAATGTCTCAGATCGCAGGTATTTAACTCCCGAGACGAAGGCAAAATAAATATGCGATCTGAGGCTTTCTTTATTACCGCCCGCGGATAGTACAAAATTTTGTGTCACCCCCTGGCCAGGTGACATAAACATATTTAACTAGTACAACCTGTGTAGTTGTTTTGTATAACCCTACTTGAAGGTAACAGATAAACTGCCTATTAATACTTACTTTACTCTTTGAGTTAAACATTCGATGGTGATGGTTAGTTTCGTCATCCATACTAATATTATTAATATGAAGTAGTGTGTCTGTCTGTTACCTCTTCAAGCTTAGATATAAATTAAATTTGGTACGGAGATAGTCGGAGTCCCGGGAAAGGACATAGGATACCTTTTATCCCGGAAATCATCGCTTATTTATTTAGAAATACGTTTAACAAACAACTTTACATGTGCCAAATTCTAAAACTGTCGAAACTGCCGGAAACTCAAAACTTCGGTCTAACGCGCTATGTTTGTTGATGATGATGATCTGCGAAAAGGAAGAATGGCTTGTAAGAAAAAATGCATTCTCATTAACTTTAGTTTTATTTACAACATAATTCTTTACAATTTCAACCATACTATACAAGATATATCTACGTTAACAAATACTATAATACTAATAATAATTACAGTCAGACCTCACTTCCGCACGATATCACTTAGTAATATATATTATAATTAAGTAGGTACCGATCTAGGTACGTCTAGCTCCAACAACTCAGCTGCTATCATCATACTTATTCTTTATCTGCAAGTTATCACATCACATAATGGCTGAAACACTCTCTCGCTTTTCATACAACAATGTAAAACTAATATTGAATTGCATTTCTCGATAAGCTGCTAATCTCAAACCAATCTCACAGGACCTTTTTGAAGTAACGGCTTAAAATTACTTGTGTGGGAGGAGAACTTTGATCACACCATCGTTTTTATTTTGCCTATGTTTATATGTTTTTATGTATACATACTTTGCTTATCACATGAAACAAAATTAGGATCAGAAGGAGTAATGATATTAAAGTACCACGTTGACTGGGTATCATATGTACAATACCGAAGGTACTTTTTAATGTAGTAAATAGGCAGGTTCGGCTTGGTCTCTTATTATTAATAGATATTCTACGATATATACATATAAGGAATAAGGCTATGCGCGCACTGCGGTGCCGCGAGTTACTGTGCGTTTTTAAAACCGCACGGCGGTGAAATATCCGCACGTTTTGCCATTCTAGTCCCAGCTGAAGTAAAGAAAATGGACCATCACACCGAAATCTGCACCTGTATATATTTACTGCGACGCATAAAAAGTAGGTACGTAAACTGTATTGGATTGGATACATCCGCTCGTGACATTGCGTAGGTATCAAAAACAATTTTTCGACTAATACCGAATGAACATTGCAACGTGTGACAATTTAGTAAGAATTGTTGGCACAGGAATTTACTACGCAGAATCGACTTGGGGAAAGGCTTATTTCAATAGCGTCCTCACGGATTTTATTCGATTGTGCACGGGGTTTCTAATAGTCCATAGGACGCAGAAAATTCATGCGGCGACGCACCGCAACCACAAATTTTAAGCCGCATACGGATTATTTTCCGCACTTCAAGGTTCCTTACAACAGAGATTTTTCGAAAAAAAAAAATGCGCAGTGCACGCGTAGCCTAAGTAGGTGCGAGTAATGTACACTTTGTCTAACTATTAACATGCGGCATATCGCGTGAAACTCACCAGACATTGAAATCATTACTTAAAGTTTCCAGATGTCATCTTTGTCTTAAACTAGGTAAGATTATCGGAAACAATGGTTTATTACCTGTTAGGTAATTCCTATATAATTCATAGCTACTTATGCTTTGTATAAATATAGTTAAGTAAGTTTGATTTAGGTAGATTTACATGTATGGTACGGTTCGTTCCAGTTTAGATGACGAGAAGTAGGTTGAAGCAGGATTTTACCACCATCTTTTGTTGCTAAATAGACGTTGTAAAATTAGAACCGCAGTGCGGCACTTGTAGAGATAAAGTACGATATCATGTCTCGCCCCTCCAAAATTCAAAACGCTTCAATGTACGAGTATTTGTGTAAGTAGGTAGGTACAGTCAGCAGCAATCGTTGCTACGCGGGCGAGCTGCTCACAATGATCTTCACACTTCTTTATTATAAGGGAATAAGAGCGTGAGAAGATCATTTTGAACACCTCGCCCGCGTAGCAACCATTGCTGCTTACTGTACCTACCTATTATTAAGCACCAACAAGACTCATGAGTGAGGGCGTGCTGAGATGAGACAGCCGTCAAACAAAAACAAATACTCAGATTAGTTGTCGAAATAGTAATTAATAGAGGTGGATGACAAATACCTAACTTCACGATGAAAAAATCACGGTGATCCACCGTTAAAAAGTAACAGTGTGACTTGTCCCGAAGTAACAACGTTACAAAATAACGTTGTTACTTAGCGACGATATCACTGGAACAGTGTGTAAGCGACGCGTCGCGTCGTGCCTCGTGACCGCTGTTACTAACTGTGACTGTGACTGTGGTGCGCTGTCACAGAGTAACATCAGTTGTTACAAAAATATCAGTAACTGCCGGGAACGATAGACACGCAAATGTCGTGACACGAAATAACCGAACTGACAAAGTCACGGTGATCTTTCAATGTGATTTTTTTGGAACGGGAATAACAATAACGGTGATCGAAAAGTAACGCTTTTCCCCATGTCTAGTAATTAAAAGTTAAAATAGTTATTTCGAGGAGCTGGATATGTGATAGTAGTTTAGGTATCTCTTCTTTTGTAGCTCAACCCTTATTGTATTACAAACAGATTTAAACAATACACACCTG
This sequence comes from Cenopis cana, assembly GCA_951800055.1. Taxonomy (NCBI): domain Eukaryota; kingdom Metazoa; phylum Arthropoda; class Insecta; order Lepidoptera; family Tortricidae; genus Cenopis; species Cenopis cana. The sequence continues at coordinate 18,698,807 of OX637471.1, read as the reverse complement.
CGTAGTTGTTTTACAACCTTACTTGAAGATAACAACTAAGTAAACAATGGATGTTGGTAATGGTTTTGAGTACTGTTCGTCATCTAAACTGGAACGAACTATAACAATTTGATTTTGTAAATACTTAAATATTTTCTAAATCGGTTCATTCTTTCTTTTATTGCCGGACCGAACAAAGCAAATTAACGCCATTTTTGTGGAAGGTATTTTTTACAGTATACGCTAAAAGCCTTATCACACTGCCCTATCGGTAGGGCCCTAACTCGGGGAGGGGAATTAAACTATGTCGCTCTAATGAGTGAGATGCTTTAACTCCCCTCCCCCCAGTTATCTAGGGCCCTACCGATAGGGCAGTGTGATAAGCCTTTAACAAGGTATCCTCGGCCACGACTATTGTCGTTCCTTTCTACCAAGTGGGTATCCATGATCCCTATGTCAGCATGTTAGGAGTACTCGTGCAATATTGCATAATTGCAAGGAATTGACTTTACGTGTGACTAGTCTAATGTACAAATATTTCCTCTGCTTTGACATTTTAGTTAGAGGTACAGCAATGGAGTTGCTACTAGGTAGTTTCATATGCATTAAGGACATTATGGTATCGCATAAACTTCTCTGGGTAGTATTTATTCTAAAATCGGATTATTCATGAATCTTTTGGTATTTATGGATGCTATGCATTTGATTTTACCTAAAAATGTCAATAAGCACCAAGACTTTAATTGTTCTATTCGGTTAAGTCTAATGTCTTTATGTCGTTAAGTTCCTGTATGTTTTCACTTTTGATATTATTGTTCGGCATTTGTTCCTCAGTGCTGTCATTAAGTGGCACCACACTTAAGAATTCCATGTTATTGTTATCATCAGACTGTGTCGATGTGCTCTCTGTTGTTTTCTCTGCTACAGAAGTTCGACTAGACACGTCACTATCTAAATTATTTTTTACCACTACAGGACTAGGTACCGTGGTGCGTTCCCTATCTAGTAAGTCGTCAGTATCGATTAAAAATGTTGGAATAGACTGTACGTCCTCTTGGCTGTCGTTTGCCGTTTTGTCAGATACGTTAGTAGCGGTATTATTTTTTACGTCTAAAACTTCACTTGAATTAAAAAGTACGCTTTGATCCATAGTGAAAGTTACTTCAGGTTCAACGGTTGTGTTTTCATTAATATTCTCCGTCGTATTAGTTTTACCATTTATTTGACGATCAGTCGCTATGGAATGGTCCTCATTGTTATCGATTTGTTTATCATTGAGGCTAGTCGGTTCTAAATCGTGACCTTCTTGTAGTTTTTTGACGAGACTTTTGTTATTTTCTATTTCTGGTAAAAAGGGGTTCATCTCTGTTTCATGGTCATCATATTCCGATGAATGGGCATTTATAGGTTTTGACATTGGGAACGAGTTATTGTTAAGTGTTGATATTTCATAAATGGTGACGTTGAAATTATTCACAGGTGTAGAATTATCTGCCATGACAAGTGTGCTATTGTTTACGGGTGTCTGATTAACGGTTTCCAAAGTATTATTTTCATAAGATAACTTAGTAAGTAAATGTGTTTCATTGTCAGAATCCTCCCAGACTGGAGCTGGTTCGCTGTTGTTTGTGTCTTTCGTTGGACTTGTTTGGTTCGCATCGAAACTGACGGGTGTCATTTCGGTTGTTTTATAAATATATTCGCTTACAGTAGTAGCTTCTATATGCTCAGAGCTAATCTTTGAGGATTCCGTTGTGTTTTTAATAAGATTAATATTATTTGATTCATTATTGACTCGTTTTACGCGAAATTCTTCATTGTTATAGTCATGGGACAAAAATTCTGGTATAAATTGTTCCGGCATTTTAGTGGTAGTTTTATCTATATTACTTAAATAATCCGGTTCAAAATCATCGTTATTCAATCCGGGATTAATTATTTCTTCAAGTTCGTTAACTGTCGTAGTTTCAGTATTTTCAGGAATTTTCTTGAACATTTTTGCATAATTGATTTCAGTTACTGATACTGGAAGCCAATCAGAATTGCTTGCGGTGGTACTCTCTTCAGTAGTACCATTTGATATTACATGATCACTATTTGTATTATTGTGTTGTTCGATGAACGACTTCGATGAACGATTATATAGAGCATTTATTAAATCGAAAGATACATCTGAATCCCCGATGGGTTCAGTAGTTTCTTCCTCTTCATTCGTTCTTGTTGTATTTTGATTGTTAAAAGATTCAATTCGGTGCTCGTTTTCCGTATGTTCTGCTCTTTTTGCCGGAAAACTCATTTCCGTTACTGGATGGTCTATATTTTGAGTGCCCTGCAATTCGCTGTGATTTTTATTTTCAAATGTGATATCGATCGCATGCGCTAATTTGTTTAAATTAGTAACCGTAATATTTGCACCATCAGCCTGCACATATACTGCAGGGGCTGGTGTGGTTTTGGCATCTTCTTCATCAACTTCACTAAGAACTTCATTGTTCTTTGCAATGAAATCGAATGACATCTCGTCTTCGGCTGTGTCAACGCGAGAGGTAGAGCTTAGACCAGCTAAATGTGTCGGTTCAGTTTCATTATTACTTGTGTAACTATTTTCGCTAAGCCAATCTTTGTCATTGTTTAAATTTCCTTGTGTTTGGTTCTGATGTAAAATTGATTCAATTGGGTTAGTTTCAAACGATGGCTCGGTTGTGGTTTCGTCGTTTTTATCATTATTATTTGTTTTAAGTTCTTCTGAATCGTTGCTAGGAGAGAGTAACACGTGCGTAGCATCTGTAGATTCATCGGAATTAATATTTTCTACGGTGTTATTAGGTTCTCTCTCTGACTCTGATATAGATTCTTGTTCAATCTTTTTTTCTGTATCATTTTCCTCATCACTCGATACCTCTTTAAATTCATATTGGACATTTGCTTTAGGTATTGATTCAGTTGCTGTCTCTTCTAAGTTAGCCTCGGTCACGGTTAACACAGGTTTAAATTGTAGCTCATGTGGCGGTGCTGATGTCGAGAGCTGTGTCTGATTGAAATCATGGTTTAAAATGTCCATTACGGTTTTAGATATTAATTCTGCATTTGCTAATTCAGTTTCATTATCTTGTTCTTGCCCAAGCAAGATATGGTCGGGTTCAATTATCGAACTGGTAACAGGTGGACTGGTGGTGGATTCAGTCATTACATCGGGCTTAATGCCCATTTCTGCGTTAAGTTCGTTTTTAGGTTCGAGGTTTAGTTCCATATCTTGCTTTGTTGTGTTTGTCAATTCGATTACTAATTTAGGTTTTGTAATTGATTTTAGTGTCGTAGTTTGTTCAGAGGTAGGTTCTGCTCCTGAATGTAAGTAGGTCTGATTTAGCTCCGTGTCAGGTCGTGATTCTGGAGAGTACTCAAGTCCTACCACAACTTTGGGTTCAGGCGTTGGTTCCGTTACTAGAGGTTTTGATGTCGGTTCTGATGAAGGTTCCGGCTCCGGTGTTGAAGATGGTTCAGATGCCAGTATAGAACCATTGTTAGTTTCCGGTTTTTGATTTGGCTCTGAAACAGGTTCAGGTTCGGGTTCAGATGTGGGCTCAGGTTCCGGTTCTGATAATGTTGTACGTTCTTTTTCCAAATGTGTGTCAGGTACTGGTGCAGGTTCCGGTTCTGAAGATGGTTCTGGTTCTGACGATGGCACCAGTCGTGGTGTTGAAGATGGCACCGGTTCTGGTTTTGAAGTTGGTTCTGAGCCTGAAAATGGTACCGGTTCTGGTTCTGAAATTGGTTCTGGACTTGAAGATGGTACCGGTTCTGGTTCTGAAGTAGGTTCTGGTCCTGAAGATAGTACCGGTTCTGGTTCTGAAGTTGGTTCTGGTTCTGGTTCCGAAGTAGGCTCAGGTTCTGAAGATGGTTCCGGTTCTGGCTCCGAAGTCTGTTCAGGCGACGAATCAGAAGAAGGTTCGGGTTCTGGCTCTGACTTGGGCTCAGGGTCTTGATTGAGGACAGGCTTGTCTTTGTTTTCAGAATTGTTTTGCTTTTCTTCACCATTGTTTTCATGACCAAATATGTGTGAAAATTTAAGGTCTGGATCCGTGGCAGTGGTTGTTTCTAATGTCGCACTATTCATTCCTTTCCAGTCATAAATATTACTCTCTGAATGCTTGCTTTGGTTATCTTCCTCATAGTTGGTCTTGGTGTTGGATTGGTCGGCATCCGAATTAAAAACATTATTTGGGTTTTGTTTTGTGTTATCTCCTGAATTTGTTTCCAATGTAGATACGCACCTCTGGGGATTGGTGATATCAACCATTTGACTTTGTGGACAAGTGCATGTAAACTCTAAGGTGGTTTCGTCGAACTCACAGCCATACTCGCAATTATTTTTGTTCATTTGACATAGATCCAAAACCCGCCTGGCTTTTATGCCATCTGTAGCGACGTGATAAACGTTTATCATTCTATTGTGTCTTCTTAGATACTTTTCCAAGTCGGCCTTTAGTTCAGCTGGGGTTAACAAATTGGCAGGGTCGTTATTCAACTCCGATTTAAAATGTATTTTGTACGTAACTATTCCCGGCTCTTTTCTGAAACAGATAAAATTATGGCAACTTAAAAAAGGGCCAAGAATTTTATAAGTTATGGAATTTTATACTTAAAGCAAAATATAAAAATGACCTTTATTATACCAACTTAAAGTTACTACCCATCAATAATAGTAGTTTATGCAACTGCTACATAATGAGGGCATCATAACACGAGTGCGTTTTTATGAAACGAGCCAAAGGCAAGTTTCATATAGTATCAAACCAGTGTTTTAATGCCTAATTTAAGTATGTATAGTACTTTATCTACATCCTTAATATTAAATCCTCTTTCATGAGTAACACATGTTTACTGAGACACCGAGGGCCAGTACAGATCCGATCACAGGCGCGCGCCTGTGCTGGAAGGTATAGTTCGTACACAACTATAAGGCCAAGTGCTGACAAATTAACGCAAGCAAAAATCTACCTAACAGTCAGAGCTCTAAGTCGAGTATTGCTTGCGTTCGTTTGACAGAATTTGGCCTTAGAGTTTTGTACGAACTATAGGTACGAGTACCTAGTACGTGATCTTATAATGTGATGCGGTTACGACGTGCGCGCGCGGGGCGGTGGACGCTAGGCCTAGGCGACTTCCTGACTTGGCGGGGCGGGATCGATATGTGACATTTTCTTCTGTGACGTGAACTTACTGACGTCGCAAAGATTCTCACTTGACATAATACTGTCAGTATTACGTTTGCGCATTAGTAATAGGTATTATGTGCAGAAGCGGAGCAGTACCGCCTTCGCATCGTCCCGCTACCGCGCATCCCGCGCCAGTCAGGAAGCACTCATTTAAATGTTAGTAGAGAGGCCAAGTTGAAAAAACGCAATTTCCGTAGGACTGAAAATGTTTATACCGGCAAGTGGTATCGTTGGAATCAGCATGCTCTACTGATTATTAAAACGCATGTTGTCGCTTTCTAAAGTAGTGGAGTGGGTTTTTATGACGTCATAAGTTTTATGTATGAAATTTAAACATTTTTTCTTCAAAAACCTATCGAGTGGGGTATCAAACGAAAGGGCTCCATGAGCTGATTCTAAAAATATACCACACCTTTAGATATCGGCCACTGGTGTCGTAAAAAATAAAAATCATTTTCAAAACATATTTTTGGAATCAGCTCATGGAGCCCTTTCGGTTGATACCCCACTCGATAGGTTTTTGAACAAAAAATAAAATGTATGACGTCATAAAAACTCATTCCACCACTTTAGGAAGCGACAACATGCATTTTGATAATCAGTAAACGATGCTGATTCCAACGATACCACTTGTCGGTATTTTTGGCTTTCTACTATGTAGGGGCGCAGTAAAAAGCGGTACTGAGTCGACTGACAGCTGACACTGACATTTGACACTTTTCTCATATCGAACTGCCTCCGCACCGACAAATCAGGACGTCGCCTTAAGATGTTCGAAATTTGAATGTTTTTAGTAAACATTATGATGCAACCACAGATATTATACAGGTTTCTTAATATAGGCTATTTGTTTATCGTTGCTGAATATACTGTAGGGAAGTTATGATATGGATGTAGACAAATTAAATATTGAAACATCAGTGAAACCCAACCTTTTTTGTGAAAGTTATCGCGTAAAGGATAATTAATAAGGAGTGTAGTGATAGAATAATTATTACCTGGGTTGAGCAAATTCGACAACAATATCGCTTCCGTTTTCATCTGCGTTCATTCCGAATACAGCTTCTTTTAGTGTTTTGCTAACGTCTTCGATGAATTGTTTGTGCTCGTAACTTCCAGGATCGAAAAGTGCAGCCGGTAATTCTTCATTGTCTATTTTTAACTCGCCCTCCATCACTCTGGGTACTGAGAAAAAGTTATACGTTAATTCCCACCGACTCATACACAAGTATTTAATGTTCCACTGGAAATCATTTTGATACATACCATACATCGAGCTGTCGGCATCCAGATGGTCGTATTCATCGTCGATTCCGTGAGTGGTAGTCTCTTCCTGGTCGTCACCCAGGTCATGTGGCTCGTCAGGCTTATGTGCGTCGTGATGTGAGTGGTGTGCGTGGTCATGATCATGATCATGATCGTGATCATGATCGTGGTTGTGGTCGTGGTCGTGGTCGTGGTGGCGCGCCTGCCCGATCCCACCGAGCGCCCGCGCTGAGCTTACGGACGCGTTGTACTGTTCCACAGGTGTCGGCGAATTACCAAATAAAACGCCCGCTGGAAAAGTAGTTAAAAGATCTATGTGAATAAATCGATAAACCTAACTGAATAAGGTCATAATAATCCCTCTTAGGGTTAACTTCACCTTTGTACTTTAATCTTATGTGCCTTTTTTACCTGTTACAATAAAGTAAAGTAAAGTTTATTTCATAAGTACTTACAATTAGTTTCTGCCTGACTTATACTACTTATAGTTTTAGCACTTTAAACATAAGTTCCAGAACATCTTATCTTGGCTCCTGCACGAGGCGTAGCCTGTCTCGCAGGTAACCAACTTGAATAGATATGCACATACAGAGTTGACGCGCGAAAAGTTAACAATTGTAGTGAGACAAACTTATACTTTTTAAGTGATATTGCAATTTGCTCTTAGTGCTTACATACATACATACCTAGTCATAATAAAAAGCAGCGAAATTTGCTATAATGTGTTACCTACTCTAAAAACATTTCCAGGATGGTGACGGATACCGGGGACGTCTTGTATTTATTAGTATGCCTGTCAGACTCTACGACCTGGTCCCTATTTCACCAACTTGACAATTGTCAACTGACAATGACAATTCAAAGTACAGTTCTGAGTCGTCACGTAAAGATGGTCGCTGGATAGCATCATCGATACTTACCGGCCCGGCTATGTAAACCCAATTGTCATTGTCAGGCGACAATTGTCAAGTTGGTGAAATATGGGCCAGTAAAGACTTCAAGGCGGCAAGCTGTATTCCTCTGGATGCAAGTTTTTTTTGAACCTGACTGTGGCTTAGCGTGGCCCATTAAAGCGAAGGTAAACGGTGGTAAATGTGGGTGTTGTAGCGGGGGGACTTACTGGCTGCTAGTGCGATGAGCGCTACCACGGCGGCCACCACCAGCCCCAGGAGCGTCCAGCACAGCGGCCGTTTGCAGCCGCCCTTCTCACCGCGCTTGTCCGCTGTCACGTACAACTTCTCCCCTCTGAAAATCACAATTGAAACACGGAATAACAATCTAGAAATACTAACACACTACTATTTACTAGACCGCCTGATTAGCGCGAGAAGTGAGAAAAGGCGCGACGCAGTCATATTATGCGCATTAAAATTTTGGTTTGTCGCGCCATTTCTTCGGGTCGCGTTTCACGTGCACTTTTTTAACCCCCGACGCAAAAAGAGAGGGGTGTTATTTAGCTGTAGGTAGGTAGAGCAACAGTAAGAGAGAGTAGATAAGAGAACCTGTCAAATATCAATATCAATATGGGATTACGAATTTAAATAAATTGAACATAACTACCTTCACGCAAATAGGGGGCTTAGAATGCGCCCAGACCTGTGTCCCTCTATCTGACCCTGACTATCTTATCAGATAAGATACTTACCTTGCCGATCTTAATGTGAGTTTGGTTGGGTTAGGAATTGTAACGTCTTACTTGCCGCACTTGTAACTTGTAGTTAGGTATACATTGGTATCGTGAAAGAAGTGGGATACGCATATATTACTAATTCATAACAGTAGTTACGCCATATAAGTATGCATGCAGTGAAAACAATAACACATTTACAACAATACCTACTTACATGCAAAAACTAAACTCATAGACCTACATAATATTGTATTCATTTATTTTGTCTGTGAGTAAAGTAAACAAGCGCCATGTATTAGTTTACTCAGAGTAGGTACCTTATTAAATATGTACAACTATTCTCAGAAAGGTACATAGTTAAATAGTTATCTATCACGTCGTTTAAATCTTTAGTGTAGAATAAAGGATTGAGCAATAGCTGCAATAGGGCAATTGATGGAGTGACACGAACGTCACTCGTGAGAGCTTCGCGCGTTGTTTGGCATGGCGTCTGTGCCACCTGGATCTAGTCTTATCTGCACATTCCTGTTTGTTTTCCTTGTATGTACTTGATTTGTGCACTATTTATTTATTTATTTAATCTTTATTGCACAAAAGAAAACCTTATCGTACAAAAGACGGACTTAATGCCATATGGCATTCTCTACCAGTCAACCTTAAGGCGAAGCAGAAAAATTGTTGGCGGTGCAACTAACAATTAAAAGAAACTCAATATAAATTAAATTTACTCCTTTTTCATACTTATACGTATTAATTATATAAAGAAATAAACATATATAAATACAAATAGATACACATATATACAATATACATTATATATACGTCTATATATATATATATATATATATTTATATTATTTGATGAATTACAAAAATCACGTACAGCCTTTTTAAAAGCGAACTTTTTTGGGGATTTACGGATCTTGGGAGGTAGACCGTTCCAGAGACGAGCCACCTGAACGGAGAACGAATTCAACATAAAGCCAGTTCGGCAAATAGGGATAGTTAAGAGATTGCCTGAAGAGCGAAATTGTCGGGAACGAGAAGCATTATTAAAATGAAAAAGGGACTTGAGATATTCAGGAGACTGTGGATCATTAAGAATGGAAAATAAAGTGCAAAGCATGCGAGAATCTCGTCGTTGACGGATAGGAAGCCAGCCAAGCTGGGACCGATAATAAGAGACGTGGTCGTATTTCATGAGACAGAAAATAAAGTGTTTACTACTACTAGGGTCAAGGAACCAAAAGATGAACACTTAAGCGACTAACCCAACTTTAGGAATTTTTTTCGGGGTGTTGTAACCTACTATATACAGGTTTCATTTTTTTATATGAATCGGTATATAATCGAGATTGAATTCCAATATTTTAAATCATCCTATTATACAAGAGTATTTTTTTAAAAATAATCTAAGCAAAAGTATGCCAATTTGCCCAGAAGTTGAACAGTGTGCCCTAATTCTGAACACTTTGACACCATTAGATGAACGAACACTTTCGCACCAATTTACTCCATTGATAACGGTGTATGTTAATAAAGATGAATTAAATATTAGTGTAAAATGAACAAACATATTTATTTATGCATTGTCCGGGCATTTAAAAGCAAAAAAAATAATTTGCGAACTTACATAATACTATAAATAATATTTACCAAAATAATACAGTAAACTAGAGAACATGAAAGTTAAGGATGGGTAAAGTTGCCAGGTTTTATGCTAATTAGTAACTTTGGAGTAAAGACGTTCATTTACTAACCACTGCCTAAATCATGAACGACTAAATTATGTTAGTTCAAGTTTTGGACACGATAGCTGTGAAATGAACGAACCAAAATCAACAAAGTGTTCACATATTGGAATAGTAGCCAGAAGTTGAACTAGTTAATTTTATTCGTTCAAGTTCTGGCCTCAGGTTCTATGTTGAACAATGGTATTTTTCATAGTAAAACAAACTCCAAAATAAACGTTTTGTCAATAGAAAGTTGCGTTCAACTTTTGGTTGAAAAATCAACGACAAAGAAACGATTAATTTAAGCTATTTAGGTTCTTATTATCTTTTCAGTAGGAATTTAAATCAATTTTTGAAAAAACGATACTATGCCCGAAAGTTGAACGCCGTTCAACTATTAGCTCAGGTACACAAAATTGGAACCATAACTTGAACAGCAAATATCTCCCAAATTATTAAAAAAGTATATTTATCTAATATATAAAAATGTAAAGGCATTAATCAAGAATCTATTTCACTCAAAACCTTGTAAGTATACGTTATATTCAATTTTATACGTAATTTAATGCTTAAATTTGAGAGCGCTATCCTTAGTAGATATGAGCGCCGATAGGTGTTTGGTCGGCGGCGGCGCGCCGGTCAAATTCGGTCGGCGGCGGCGGCGTATCGGCGGCGTGGCCTTGAAAGCACTTGTTGTATATAAAAACTAATAACTTTTAGTTAAAAGGACCGCCCGGGATCGTAGCTGGTGCGGGAACATAAATAAAATAATCATCTCTATGAATTGTAATGCTTTATAGTACAATAGGTAGGCAGACTTCCGCAAACAGTGCCTGCCAGGCCTGAGTTCAAGGTCGTGCCCGCAAACTTCGAGCTCGAAGGGTTCGCTCTAAGATGAGGGCATTTAATTTCGCTGCCAAGCCTTGCAGTAATCTTGAAATGATCCGTATGGCTCGTTTTGACCACAACAAAAGTATAGAGACCTAATTAGTATACTACCCTCCTGGTAGTAAGCAGTTCTGGTCTTTATCCAAATCGGTCGAAACCAATTTCTGTCGTCCGATACTTCCTCCTATGCAGAAGTCTGATGGCTAGCTGGCTTTCAACGCATTAGAGAAGTCTAATCGCTTCGCCTCTCTGTTTGCCAGTAATTCTCGTATAGTTCGTACAAAACTCTAAGGCCAAATTCTGTCAAACGAACGCTATCAAAAAACGACTAAAAGCTCTGGCTGTAAGGTAAATTCTTGCTTGCATTCATTTGACAGCATTAGGTCTTAGTTTTGAACGTACTACCACCGTCAATACCTCAATGTCGAAGCACTTCAGTCCAGACGTGACCAACGCTAGTGGGCCTTATAGTATACCTGCAAGGGTTCTCAAAGCACTATGTTCCCAAGTTGTCTCCTATTTTTACACACTTGTTCCGGCATCCTTGCTTGCCAATGTGCAACCAGTGTATTCGTGCCGATCCGTGTAATTTTCGACATATCTACATCACCTCCGCCATACTCTGTAAGGTTATGTAGTGAGTTCTGAACAGTAAGCTGCTGGCTTAGCTTGAAACCAAAGACCTCTTCAGTCATCGGCAATATGGCTTTCGCCAGCGCCGTTCCACTGGGGATCTTCTTGTGTGAAACACGGTGAGGTTCTTGCCGTCTCTTGACATCTCGAAGGCTTTTGACTTTTGACAGGGTTTGTGATGCTAATCTGCTTCGCAAGCTTCCTGCATATCCCTTCAGTTTTGGCCTTTGTAGTTGGATTTCAGATTTCATAAATGAGCGGTCTATCCCAGTAGTCACCGATGGCTGCTCGTCGGACCTCTTGGTAATTGCTAACTTGCTGCATTCGGCTCAGTGGATCGCAGAGCCAGGAGGCTCATTGGCGGCTGTACGGCAGTAGAAAGACACTAGGTGCAGAACCTAGCACATGATAGAGGCAAGGTTGCCTGTCTAGCTGTGCGTCTTCTACAAATTGTACTACGCCGAGTGTGCTTAGGAGCTCATACCGCCTTCCCCCTTCTTCCATCGGACATCCAGACGGAGAGAAATTCTTCTTAAACGAACAAAGCGCTTTTCATTATCTTTTAGTATGCGCACTGCTAAGGTTTGGAACGTAAACAATGTTCGCGAGGTCTACAGCTCACAGAGCCACTATTGTATATGGGCTACAACGCGCGCGGGTATTTAGAATGCCGCGCCGATGCCACGCCGGTTGCGCCACATCGGCGGCGGCGGCGCGAAGTTTTCATCGGCGGCGGCGGCGCGCCGGCGCGGCGCTCATAGCTAATCCTTAGTAAGATCTCCATACAAACGGAGTTTTTGGCGCGAGGCCTGGATTCAACAGCGGCTTATAGCCACATGTGTACGGTTACAGCCTGGGAGTTTAATTACCAGCCTCGACAAAGGATTGCCGCGTTAGAAAAAAAATATTCCGAAAGGGTAAAATGTATTACGATTTTTTTATTTCAATTTTTCGGTCGAATGTTCAACTATTGGGGTGTGTTCATCTTTTGGTTCCCTGACCCTACTACTTCTACATTCTAGTCTTTATTATTATTTATTTATTTAATAATCAGAGTATAAAAACATAAAATTAACAGGGTCTCACAAAACTGTCGGAACAGTTTGTCTGTGTGATCCAGTAGGGTCGATGCTATCTATGGTAATGCTTAGGTCGTTTTGATTACTTTTGATCGACCTTTGGGAACTATTGGATCATTTCGTTGTCCGTCTGTTTGACGGGACCCTTTTTGTCGAGAACACATTATGATATCAAGTTGAAATTAATACAAAATACCTACTCAACAAGCTACGGTAGCCCAGTGGTTCAAGCATGCGGTCGTGGGTTCGAATCCAAAACCAATGAGTTTTTCGGAACTTATGCACGGAATATCATTTGATATTTACCGTTAGCTTTTCGGTGAAGGAAAACATCGTGAGGAAACCTGCATACATCCGCGAAGAAATTCATAGTTGTATGTGAAGTCCCCAACCCGCTCTGGGCCAGCGTGGGTGGGGACTACTGCCCAATCCCTCTCATCTGTGAGAGGAGGCCTGTGACCAGCAGTGGGGCGTGTATAGGCTGATGATGATGATAACGATGACCTACTCAACGTCTGCCTTGCAGATTATTTATCCAGTCTGCAATCCAACTGCAATCCCTTAAGAGGAGCGGTAGGGCAAGCTCTCTCCATACAAATTTTGTGCAGGATTTTCTTCGTTTGTGTTTGCATTAAAGTTATTTTTAAGGTAGATTCGCCAGGGCCAGGGATTCGCTCTTGGTCGTTTATTATTATTACTTCACAAACGGAGACTTGTGGATTAGCACTTACGTAAGTGTCAGCCATGTTATAATTATAAGCCACGCGAGAATAAACAATCACCATCTTAGGTACCATCATCCATTATTCACATACGTTTTGAACTCTTCTTCCTCAGATTGAGTTTGCTCGTGAGTTCTACAGAGTCACATTAGTATTTAGAGTACTTAATTCGGACTATGACAATGGTTAACACTTAATTAAAATTAAGATTACTTAACAATCTACCTAATAACTTTCTTTGCCTCACAATTAAATAAAAAAAACTATATATATGCAACCTTATGGCGCTACCACACTTCGCCGTATTTGTGTAAATATTCGTGTTGCATTTTTGAAGGTCTTTGAAAATATGTGACAAACTGGCGGCCGGAATCTAGTTGTAAACTCACAAAATTCTAGCTGTTCACAAATATAATGGAATCTATGATGATGAATTTAAGGTCTCTTCAATAAAGGTGAATTTATATTGACGTGGATACACCGGTTTTGCGACCACCCGGTCGGAAAGTAGATTTTGTTTGTTTTAGTGTTCCGTGTAGTCCGTTTTCATACTTTTTACTTTGCACCTTTTATAAAATCTCTGTTTGGCCCAATGGTTGGCTGGTAGAGAATGCCATTTGGCATTAAGCCCGCCATTTGTACAACTCTGTGTATTTTGTGTAATAAAGTTTAAATAAATAAATAAATAAATTTTGACTCTAACCTTAACGTATTGTCCGGCCACCTAAAATATCACAAATTATGAAAAAAGTGATGAGTTTGGGCACTTGAATATTGAAATTAAACATGTTATAAAACACAAAAACTAAATCAATCACCAATAAACCTAAAGTAACACTGTAGTAAAGTAGCAGGTGGACTGATTTTCGTCCACCTGCTACTTTTTCCCTAAGTTTGGCACGCGTCATAGATACCAAATTTGGAGATGGCGAATTAGGACTCCAGTTGGCAAATTTCGTGGTCATGCCGTTGGATTATGAAGCAAGAAGGTCACCCGGATCGAATGCCGCGAATTTAGAAAGGTGTGGTCTATAACACTGTCTATTATTCAAAATAACGTGTGAAGTGGCCGGAAAGGGGTAGCGGCCGATGAACCGGTCTGTTTACCCTAGCGAAGTGTGGTGGCGGCCTTATAAGACGCCCGAGAGAATAATGCATATCCATAAAACAGTGTGAGAGTAGTTTAAATTCTGGCATATAGGTAAAGATGAAGAGCGACTAATAAGAGCGGTGAGTTTACTTAGTTGTGGCTGGGAAGCGGAAAGGTCGGGGCCCGGGTTCGCGCGACCCGCAGGCTCGGGAGGCGAGGTGAGGTCGATGCACCGTATTGTGCTGCCTTTGCTTTGCATTGCCTGCTGGCCGTCGCGGCGGGCGACGCGCGGCTCGCACACAATAACATAACACTCAGCAACTTCACACGCGCACGTGTACTATCAAGTATGCCTACTAATCAACTATTTCCGATATCCATTCCCTTGATGCAAAACTCACTGTCTGCTATTTGTAACCCTTTCACGCTTAAATAACGACGGATTTAGAAATGTATCACGAAGAATTAGTAATGTTTAGAATATGGAAGTACGCTTAATTAGTTATACCCAGACGAAGTCCGGGGAAACAGCCAGCTATCCAATAAGGCATTGTAAGACTTATGATTTAATTTAATCAGTGCTTTCTAAATTTGGGGCTACTAATCACATAATAGATAGATAGATAGATATCATTTATTGTATTGATCATACATTGTCAAGAATATTATCAAATTATAAATAACTTTGAATAAATTTACAATATAAATTAATCAGTAGGAACAATTGCGAAAAATATATTAGATTTAAATAATTTCATGAATGTCAAATACCTACATATCATGTTTTGATATATTCATTCACCAATCGTTATTCGTCCAGAAACTCTTTGACAGAATAATAGGCTTTCCTCGTGCAATGCGCTCTAAGTCTACGAGTAAAAGCGCTTTCCGTGCCAGCAATTTTGATTTCTTCAGGTGATAATAAGGTCATAATAAGGAGGGAACCTATGTAAATTAAGAAATCAGAATTAAGAATAACTTTTCTGTTTATTTATAATATCAAAAATCTGTCGTTGACGCCTGCATAGGTATTCCTTACCACAAAACACGCAAAGGGCCTTAACAAAGATTGCGCTATTCGTCCCTACTCTAACACCATGCAAACGTTCCAAAATATCAACGTTTACGCAAGCTATAAGCTATGCAACAATGGCTGTATGTGACAATGCTAGTAGAATAATAGATATCTCTAGGTACTCTACATATTTAAAGTTCACTGCTACAATGTGACCTAAATTGTTACAAATGGATAGGTCAATGGAACAATAACACATATCAAAACATATTTTGTGGTTTTCATGTTTTTGCTGTGTAATATAGCGATTGGCTATTTATTAGTATTTAACAGTAACAATAGTTTACTGTGACAATAACGCGTATTGCTTGTAGATATAAGCACAACCTAAAATGTATATAAAGTTAAAGATAGAAAGATATTTAATAAATGAGTTCATTACCTACACTACATATACTCGCGCCTATCACTTCTACCATCTCTGAAACCTTATAATATTTTTTATTATATGGCGACCCTTGCCTAAAGAACCAGCGAATCTTCCGAAGAAAGAAGCCAGCCCACGCAGTCAGATCAACCAATCAAGTTCTCAACAAATTAAAAGAAAAAAACCATCCGAAAATGCAGAACAAGTGCCAGATCACGATTGAGGGCATCAACGTCACCATGGTGGGGCCCATTGAGCTGTTTAGAAGCCTCAGGGTAACGGTCACGAGGGAAGGCACCAGGAGGGTAGCGCACGTAATGTGCTCAACGGGTGACTACAGCGACGCCATTGCAGACACCGACCCAAGAACCGCCCACAGTCACGGCAATGTCACGGTTACCACAGAAGAACCACAGCAGACAACACCGACCCAAGAACCGCCCGCAGCAATCGTCCAGACGGAAGCAAACTCCACCCCGCAAGCCCGTTGCAGACCCGTGCAAGTAGTGCGGCCGACCACGCACCCCACAAGAATAACAGCGCTGGTGCAACAGCGAAATGCAAAATAAGCCATATTTTTGAAGTTAAAGTTTCAAATTGCACCCAACCGACCGCCATCAGCTGCAGCGCCCTCCATTCCATAGACTAAGCAAAGCTATGCGCCTTGGCATATGTTGAGATGCGCAAACTTGTACTAGGGGATGTCTGCTCTATACTTATAACTTATAACTCAATGCTAGTTTCTTTTCAAATTGTAAGCAATTAACATGCGTTAATTTTTTTTCTGCCACCCCGGGGGTGAAGGGAACTTTCGGGGGAGGTGTAATATAACGATTGGCTATTTATTAGCATTTAACAGTAACAATAGTTTACTGTAACAATAACGCGTATTGCTTGTATAAGTACCTACAACCTAAAATGTATATAAAGATAGAAAGATATTTAATAAATGAGTTCATTACACTACATATACTCGCGCCTATCACTTCTACCATCTTGATCTCTGAAACCTTATAATATTATAGCTGTAGGGCACGGTGGCTGCTGTGAGTGAGACAGAATCATACTTATTCTGTGACAGAATATAATTTAACCGCGTAGCGCAGCAAGTACGTATTGTGATGCGAGTGCGTGGTTCGGTCCCTCCATAAATAATAAAAAGGGACAGGAGAGAATGGAAAAGCCCGCCGTGCTCTATTTGTATTATGCTCGGAATTTGTTTCAGTCAATCTGGGCTATTGTCTCCGCGCGTGCCATCCGCCGCACTCATGAATATGCAGCGACTTTCTCAAAACAAAATGAAATACTTAAAATATAACGCGACTTATTTGTTGTTTAGACACAATTGCATAGTAAACTTAAAAGAATGCTGACAACTCCTTAGCTCAAGAACTTTCTGCCGGATTTAAGAGAAAATGTTTCGTAACCTAAAATACGCGCGCATAGGTACTTTCTTGTTTCAACATACATGCTATACTGACGAATTACCTATCAAGTCAACTAATTCGTTTTAACTAGTTGATTTATATGAATTGAACCCACTCAGGCGAGGTGATTAAAACAAAATGATACATGTACATGTATCATTTTCGCCGTAAAATGTCGTATACAAGCGCTCTGACTGAAGCAACGAGTTTCAAGTAGGACGAATGTCGAATAGGTACTTATGGGAAGTTTACCTCATGTACTTCCTGTGCTCGTTGACTGGAACAAAATATTCATCATACGGGTTCGATACATTCATGTCCACCTCAACATCTTTCTTTTTCGTATTTCCGTTTCTAGGTTGCAAATTGATAAGTTCCAGGTTGACCGCTTCTAGTGTTTTAGTGTCGCCGTTGTGTTCCTTGGCGTGTCCGTTTTGGTGGTTGGAGGCGAAGGAGTCGTTGTGGTTGGGGTCGTCGGGCGTGAAGGCGCGGTTGTCGACGCCGGGCGGCGGCGGCGTCGGCGGCGAGGGCGGGCGGTGCTGCGGCCGCGCGCGCGCGCCCGGCGACGCTGAGCGGCTGTGGCTATCCATTATCCGCGGAGCTGACTGACATCTGAAACCAAACAATCTTTTATAAGCTAACTCGTTTTCAAATATTTTTTTAGCATATGTAACCTTATTTAAATTTTATCGTATTTGAGAATTACAATCATAAGCTCCATATTAACTATGATTTCAATATCAATTTTAAAACTTTAAGTACGTTTTTCTGAATGGTATCATATAAGTTTGCCGGTTTCATTCATATTTTAACTGACGACCGCTTTAGCTTAGTTGGTAGTGACCCTGCCTACGAAGCTGGAGGTCCCGGGTTCGAATCCCGGCCAAGGCATTTATTTGTGTGATGAGCACGAATATTTGTTCTTCGGTCTTGGATGTTTTTTATGTATTTAAGTAAAGTTTATGAGGCCTATTTACAAAACGAACAAATAATTAGATTTGCCGTTTACATTTCAGTTAGTTATCTACACTACAGCCAACTTTAGAGTGTAGGTAAGTAACTTATATAACGCAATAAACTTCGATACATAAGCGATTATTTGCTGGTTGTTTTTCAATTCAAAAGTAAAATCCGAATTGGTCGGATAATGGTTGAAATAAATTACGGGATTGTAGCATAGGTAAGGTAACCTTTACTATAATATTCATGAGTGTTATTTAAAAAAGAAATGTATTAATTGCGATTCAAGTTCACAATAAACTTATTAGTGACATACGTCGGATGGAGCAAGGCTGGGGCTAATAGTGTGGTGTTGGTAAGGTCACGTGACCTTACAAAAGCGCACGAAACCAGCTATCGAGTGGTAGGTAGCGCAGCAGCCGTCCTTAATCCCAATACCGAAGCGGCGTTAACGAGGCAAACAGCCTCTTACTGCGGATCACGGTGGCCGTTCCTTGCCTAACTCTGATGTAATGTTAATACTAACACGACACATTTCTCCTCATTTAAACCATTTTGGTACGAAATGGAGTCGTTTCCATGTCAGTATTTTGGTTTTGCATTTCATTTCAAAGCAAATAACGGACACATGCACGATATAAAGTAGGTAATGCTGCCCTAATGTTTGACTCCTTAATTCCAATAATTGACACACAGATTTGTCACTACATGGTACATGCATGAAGTACATGCATGAAGAGATAGAAGTTGCCAACAGGTAAAGCTTTGAATAAGGATAAGCCGTAGCATTATACTTAATAACCTTACAAACGCCAGCAATACAATGCTCAAATAAAATTTAATTGGCTTAAAATGCAGATGCAGGCTCCTCAGATTTTTGGATACAATACGAGTAGGTATCCGAAATGATTAGTCATCTCATCTTATACGACACAACGCTTTTATAAAGAATATCGTAGAAGGCAAAATTGAAGGAAAGCGAGGAAGGAAAAGGCCAAGAATAAGCTATATGACACAAATAAAAGGAAAGTTAGCAGTCCATTCGTTATGAGGTCAAGGACCCGGTACCTAGGTAGAGTCAGATGGAGAGAGCTACACCGACAAGAGTCTAATTCTTAAATGTATGATGATGAGGTATCCGCAAAGGTAATAAAACAACTACAGTTAATGTGGCGGCAGTGACTGGTAGGCAGGAGACTACGTGGTGAATCTCCAACCCGCTACCGACTCTATCGAGCTGTCACCGAGACTAAAGATCTACGACAGAATGCGCGCTCGCCGTGCGGCAAATGGAGATGGATCGAAAAACTACGAATAAGAAGAGAATAACCTAGAAGCCAATTTCTGTCTACACATTCCTAGCAAGCCAACTACTATTCTAATTATTTTACCTACGAGGATGTGCGTCAACATTGCATACTACATTTTTGTAGAGTACTGAAAGAGTTTGTTGCTGAATTGAATGATCTTAGTGGATTAAGATAGACGTCTAAAGTTTGTTTTAGTGAGAGTTCGAATTCGCAAATTGGGTCGCAAAAGAGAGTTTTTCGAGTGTGAGAGTGAAGGTGCATGCATGGAAGATAGCGATGGCGCCCACCTGGCCCGGCGCGTGCGCTTCCGTGGCCGAGGCTCCGGTTCCTGCACCCACGAGTAGTGGATACAGGCACCCCTGGCCGCGAAATGCGGCGACTTCAGCTTGTAGCGCCCCCGATCGTTGCGCAAAAATCTTCCACTGCCGGGCATCATCATGGATGATCAAATACTAATTACCTACTCATATCTCACTGATTCACTATTATGTACCTATATTTAACTAGATTTATATTAACGTGAAAGATCCAACTCGAGGTAGTGTACGTACTGTGCGCGCAATGGCGCGCGAATGATTCTCTACGAAGAAAACAAAACAAACAACAATATTTGTTTCTGTTGTGTAAGCAATGCATGAAAGGGGTGATGTTTTTTTATGAGTATTTTAGAATATTTAAGCGATTCTGTTAAGGGGAGGTAAATATTCCCTATGAAAATGTCCCGCTCTAACACGCGTGAGTTTGCAATTAACCATCCCGCTCTCTACGGAAGCTCTGCGCGTAGTTTTCGTAAATATTTAGCTACAGTCATTAAGCTAATCATTTTATTAAAGCAAACCCTGTGAATTTGTCTATAACTATTTAGGATCTTTAGTACAAGAATTAAATGTAAAATATAAGTAATATAGCCGTAATATTGAAAAAAAAAACCATTCCAATAAGGGGTAACTTTGCGGTTGATTTCTATCGAGTGAAATTCATCAGGACATGTAACTGACTTCGATTTTGACTAGACAAAATCCTTAAGTAACACATTTTTTTTTTTAAATTTAAGACACTATATTCTGTCTCAGATGGTTTTAAAAAACTCGAAAGTGGTAATACCCAGCCTTAATGTTTGTCCATTTTGAGTGTTTTCTTACTTAATGTTCTTGTAAGGGTCGGTACTTACGTTACGAAGCAACTTTTATTACAAATGTCAAAAAATCGTTGTTCTCTGCTAAATTGAAATTTGCCTCGCTTAGTAATAATCCTTAATCTTCTGTATGTTCTATCTATAACGATGTATCTATATTTCTAATAAATATCTAAAATATTTACCCGCCAGTAACTTGAGAGAATTTTGTGTTCCGATGTATTTCGTTTACGTTCGTCGTAAGTACATAATTTACCTACATACGAAACCTAGAGGTCAAAAATTTCGGGTCAAAATTAAATTATTATTAATCGTTTATTTCGAATACCAGGATTCATATTTTTACATTTTAAAAACACTGACTATATTAATACAATGAAATAGATTAAATAATAAGTTAAATTAAATTGATAAATTACAATAAATTAAATTGATAAATTAATAAATTAAATCATGATAAATTTTAAAAATGTCACTGTTGGATTTAAATAACCGCAACAGGTTTTTTGTAGTAGTTTATGCAACTGGTACATAATGAGAGGCATTAAAACAGGAGTGTGGTTTACCTCTATATCACACGAGTGTTTTAAGGTCTAATCAAGTAAAGTTGCATACATTACTTTATCTACACACATGTTATAAATACTCTAAGATGGGTTCAGAAGCCGAAGGCAAATGGCCTGCATTGCTACCAGTGCTACCGGTAATATATTTATAGGTGCTAATTAGGGAATGCAGAACCGGTACCATTTATCAGTCCCGGGATTCTCGGTACTGGCCGGTAGAGGAACCGGGATTTCCCGGTATTTTCGGTACTTTCGGGAAATTACTTGTGGTGGTTTTGAGACGTGAGTAGTTTTAGCCTAATACCTTTTTTGGACAATATGATAATAATATCAGGGATGCAAAAAGAAAATACACGTGTTTTGTTATCAAAATACACATTAATTATATAAATCACAATGAATTTGCTTATTTTATCTTAGCGTTTTATAAAAAGGACTCAAAATTATATCAAAGAGTTTACTAAATGCTTACAATTTGTTCATTGTTATTTTAACTTTAATTGAATCAACAGTCTGTCATAATCATTGCTGCCGTGGAGTGTCTTGTACAACTTAAGGTTGTAGTACAGAGTTTGTCCAGAATATAGTAAGTGTAATTATTACACCGTTATGTTACATTGTTATGAATGAAGACAAATCCTGTACAATATGGTATTTGCATCTCAAAAAGCGTATAAAATAACCGTAAAATTACGAGGGCAGATTGTTTATACTTCACAAACAAAAATCATTTCAATAATTAGTTATGGCTTATCTCCTTCTGTCAAATATTCCTTTGCCATTTGGTAAGGTGTTTGTCACATAATTTTATTGTAACCGTGTAAGATAATATTAATAAGAAAGAAGTAAGATTCTCACTTGAAATATTTTAATAGGTGTAATAAAGTCTAAAGTGGTAAATCGTTCTCAGCCGAAGCGCTTCTATAACCCATAGCAGTAACCAAAACCAACCCTCTACAACCACAGTGATACCGGTGGAAGTGTTAGCTGAGGGTGAATTAACACTCTTGCTCCTGTAATAGTACCTGCACAAGAGTGTTAATTCACTCTCAGCTAACACTTCATCGGTATTATTGCTGTTTTCGAGGGTTGGTTAACACTACGGGTATAAAGATCACTGCTCTACAGGCGTTCTGTAATCTTTACCTGTTGTATCGCGTGGGCCTGTTTCGGGGTTATAACGATGTTATAGCATGCTCTAACATCTTTATACAGGCATGTGTTAACACTTTAATAATCATATGGAATAAGAATGATATACAGGTATTCTTAACGCTAGCGTGCTTGTTGGGTGCTAGTTGGGCGACTACCTACTAATAGTGTAGCTGTAGAACAATGAACACGCACGTTGGGGTAAGTATGCGGGTGGAGGACTGGTTAGGTGACGGCGCTGATGAATTTGTATAAGCGGGACGGAGTAATGGCCAGCCGTGGTCGTGAATTGGCTGCTTAGAGCGATGTTTCCGATTATAAACATTGCTTGCGTTATTTTATCGATATATCTCTTATCATTTATAGATTAGCGTATTAAATTTAAGCTGCAAATTACATTTCCCGAAAATCCCGAAAATACCGGGAATTCGATTTCGTAGTACCGGTTCCTACCTTGGTTCAAAAAACCGGGAAATCCCGGTATTTTCGGTACCGGTATTTCCCGGGAGCAAACCCTAGTGCTAATATACAAATTAAAATAAGAAATAAATCAAAACAAAGATAAAACATATTTATTTATAATAATATGCAATTGTGTATGTACCTATATAATATATAAACATACCGACCCCGGCCTAAGTATTAAACTATTTAAAAAAATACTTTTTCATCTCTCCTGTTCGGAAAGTTCGATTTTCATGAGTAGATAGCCGGGTTGAAAATCGCTTTTCCAACCCTAGGGTGGAAAGTAATTTTTTTTTAATTTCCATACGCCGGGGCTGCGCGCCCGTCACGCTTGGGTGCTGCGCGGGCAGCCAGCCGCGGGCGCGCGGCCCGGCCGGGGGCCGGGGGCCGGGGGGCGGGGGACGGGGCGCGGCGGCGCCAGCTGCTGGCGGCTGCAGCGCGTGTTTTTATTACTGAATCCTTAGAATATCATTTACTATTAATTTTATTTCTCAATTATTTTCCTCATAGTCGAAATGAAAAGTAGAGTGTTTAACTCGGGTGAAAGCACCCATTTCACCCTTGAACTATTGGCGCTCTCACTTCGTTCGAGCGCCAAAATATCTCGGGTGAAATGGGTCACTTTCAACCCTTGGTTAACAATCTACTATTTCATTCGTCATACTCTGAAAGTAGGTCATATTTGACCTAAGAAGCGGGTTGAAAGTGGGTCATTTCGCCCCTAGGGAAAATATGAATACGAAACATTTTAATTCAACCAATCCAAATGCTTCACCACATTGAATCCACCAATCACAAAACACATCGACAGCCAAATCAGCCAATCAGTTATCAGAGCGTTGGGTTCTCTTATTAAAAAAAGGGTAATGGCAGACACCTGTTCAGCCAACTTCATATTTTTTTATTGATTTCTAACTATGTTTATAATTATTAATATTTCGAATTATGGTTATAAAAAAACTAAATAAAAACTCTTAAATTTTATTATTTAAATACATTTAAAGCAAATTTTAAGTAACCATTTTTCAATGTTTAAATATAAACACGTCCTAAAAATTATCGTGTTAAAAAACAAATTGGCAGAATCTTATCAGCCACCTGCCATTAAATTGTAGTAATATTTGAAGCTAAAGGATAATTATAATGACGATTTTTGCGATAACCCGCTCCATTAAGGTTGTTTTTTATTTCATGGGTTTTTAAAGCTTAAGCCACACAGAGAGCGGGCGGGCGGTAGCGGCGCGGGCGCGGGCGGCAGCGGCGCGGGCGCGGGCGGCGGCGGAGAGCGGGCGGGCGGCGGCGGCGCGGGAGCTGCTTTTGGCGGTGGCGGCTGCCGCCAAAGGCCGCTGCCGCCCGCGCCCGCGCCGCTGCCGCCCGCGCCCGCGCCGCCGCCGCCCGCGCCCGCGCCGCCGCCGCCCGCGCCCGCGCCGCCACCGCCCGCCCGCTCTCTGTGTGGCTTGAGCTTAAGAGTCCGATTTAAACCTGGAAATGTTACTTTTATAAGTTTAATAACTGTTATTATTGCAGGTTATATATGTAAAATTTAATAAAGATCCTGTCATATTTTTGTCATGTCATGTTTTCCCGATAACTTACCCACTACACTAATATCCACATAATAAAGAAACACTGGAAGTGCCTAAATAATTTTTAACCGCCCAATTTTAAAAGTTAAGCTCTTCCCTGCCTAGGAGTATAATAGTCCTACCAAAACAGATTGTTTCCCGCTACGTTAAGAAGACGTCAAACTTTGCGCTTATCATCTTCATGAAATCTTACTCGATACCTCGATAGATGGCGTTGGCCAGCTATATGGGCCATTTTACGGAAAGTTGTACACTCGACTTTTTTATTTTGGACAAAATCGGGTTTTTTCTACTCAGCATCGAAAGCACTTTTGAATGATATAGGGGAAAAAAAGTGTCCCAATTTTTTTTATTCCATTCCGTTACCGTTTTCATACTAATCTTTTAATGCTTGTACGTTGGTAGGTAACGGAATGGAAAAACTGGAAATTGTATGAAATATTTGGGACAATTTTTTCTCCTATTAGGTTCGAAAGTGCTTTCGATTTTGAGCAGAAAAATCCCGATTTTATCCAAATAAAAAAAAGTCGAGTGTATAACTTTCCGTAAAATGGCCCATTTACAATAGTCATAGCATAGCATCGATCACCTCACCACTCACTCCTAGTATATCTTGATACTGGGACTCGTAATAACAACACGCAATCGGAGGTCTGACGCATTGGTTCTGCTACGTGGCGTAAAAATCTTGATCGTTTTGTTTACTTAGAAAGAAATGAATATTACCTACTTTGTATGGAATAATACTTGTTGTCAATGTATTTATTAAATAACATTTTAAAGAAGTTCACATATATACAAGTAAATAAAATGCCCATTTTGATTCCAAATGGACCTTACCTACCTATAGAAAGATGTGCAGCGCTTAGCCCAAGATAGAACGAAATGGCGGAGTACTTTTAAAAATACTGGCAGCGCCATATTAAATCGATATGACTAAGAAAAAATGACATTCAGCCATTTCAGCCAAAGGATAAACCGCGCTTGTGAGTGTGTGCATACCTTTATGAAATGTCCTGTTATTGCTTCTCATTGTTTATGATTAGAAAATAATAATAATTACAAAAAGCATATAAAGGTTACCTGTCGATTTGTTTGTTTAGTGCGAGTGTTATTAATATACCTTATTCTACGAGTACTATTATTAACAAAGCCATCGCGGCTTTATATTTAATTATTCCCAACAAAGCCGTATTGCATTTAGTCTTCAGAATCAGAACATAAACTAACGGCTACTTAAAAATATTTTTTTTTAATAATTATGATATTGTATTTCAATTTTTTAAAAATTTAGAAAAGAAATATAGGTACTAAATACCGTGAATTTATTTATTAGTTCCAATTATATGCCATTTGCGTCACTGCAGCTCAATAAAATGTATGAATAAGTGGGCACACCTTTCAATTTTAACGCGGAATGCTAGGTATCCAGTTGTGAAAGGCTCAGTACACCCTAAAATGGCATTATATCCGTTAAACAGGCTTTTAGAACAACCTTCTTATGATGCATTAACTTTTATTTAGGTATTTATTTAATCTCTTTTGCACAAACGTAAAACTTAGCGTACAAAAGGCGGACTTAATGCAATAAGCATTCTCTAGCAGTCGACCTTAGGGCAAAGCAGACAAATAGGTTTAAAAACTAAAAACTTCTATAAAATTGATAAAGTCCAGTAAGTAATAGTCGTTTACATTTGTGAAGCGTAACATGAAATCGCCGTGTAGTTGCGTTACCCATTGCGTACCTAAATAGGTACAAAATGTTATCGTATGTTAATGTAGTATAACATACTATATTGTAATTTTAAATATTATTATTATTATATTGTATGACATTATAGTACATTACTTAACAAGGGCGGTAAAACAAAGAATGTCTCAGATCGCAGGTATTTGAATATGCGATCTGAGGCTTTCTTTATTACCGCCCGTGTTAAGTACAAAATTTTATGTCACCCCCTGGCCAGGACGTGGGATTTCCCGCGCGCGGAGCGTGCGGTAATTGCCGCTTTATGGCCAGGTGTGACATAAAATAATTAATCAGAATTGTTGGAATAAGTATCATATATTGTAGTACATCACTAGGTACTACTACTAATTATTTATAAATGAGGTGTAAATTGATTTTACAAATAAATTATTATCATTATCATTAATGTTTTCTGTGAAAAGTGCATCAATGTTTCTCCTTTACGCTTGTAATGGGAATTGTAGTGATAATGAAATCTTTGTTAAATTAATTTAAATTTAACATTTTATTAGTACCTACATATATGATAAAGATAACGTGGTTAGTGGTTCAATAATAAAATATTAGGATTCGTGGGTACATTTAGCTATTTGGGTGTGATAAAGTTATTATCAGGCACGGGTCACAGAGAGTCCGCGGAAAGCGAACTAACCAGATAAGCCTCGAATTGTCTCTGTAGACCCAATAGTTTCCGAGATAACGCCTTTCAAGGTTCATAATTTTTCCGAACTTCGCAAACTTCCTGAGAATGTACGATCAAATCAGCAACTAGTCGTTTAGGGTTATAATCGTTTTTGATTTTCGACATATTTGCGTTGGGCGCTCGAGGTCACAAACTTAGATTATTCATTGGTCCAACACCATAAACAAGTTGCAAAAAATCAGAACTACCGGATTTGACACAAGCTCTGATGTATAAAGTTACTGGACTATGTATTTCTCGGCAGTTGCGTCCTCACATTTACCGTCTCTCTAAAAACTATAGAATTCGTTATTTTTCCATTTCGAAATTCATTGAGACGTGAAGAAAAAAGGTGACGTTATTTTGTAAATTAATTAGCCAGTTTTAAAGGCCAACCAGCATTATAGACCATGACGCGTTGATTTTTACTTGGGAAACATCAAATTTCCATATCGTTTACTTAAGGCGCCTGTATACGCAAGGCCTTCTCCATACAAACTCAGTGCAAGTTTTAGTCGTCAGTTTTGGCACACCCGCATATATATATTATTTGCTTGTTAATATTAGATACGTATACGAAGAATGACTAGCAAAAAATAAAAAAATTGAAAAAATTAAAACACTAATTTTTTTTTCATGAGTTTATAGCTAACTAAAAAATAAGCGTACAGTTGATCAAAAATCATAAGTGTAATGCAAACACAACCCAAGAAAAACTTGCATAAAGTATGTATTGTATGGGGAGTGCTTGATGCGTATACAGGCGCCTTAATTAGGTGATTACTAAATTATGGCTAATAGAATTTCTAAAGCTTTATTTCCTTCCAAAATGTAAGCTATTGCACATTGGAATCTCCAATCTTGCTTTAAATAACTAGATATAGGTATGTGTTGTGTAGGTACTAGCTGGGTGTTGTTAGTTTCTGCATTTAGGTTTTATTTTCATAATTGCAGTGAACTTGGCTAGAGCATCGTTAATGTGGCTTTCTACATATTATGTTATACTGTGTAGTCGACTACATTTAAGAAATAAATTCAGTGTACAACTTTTTTATTAAGGCGCTACACTGAGACAGACATTTGGAGACTTTGAAACGCTGTCCTGCCCAGAGTAGCAAACAGTAGGGGCTGATTTTCAAATATATATGATTCTTGACTATATGATTGTGGTACTGACAATAGCGAAACATGATTGCTTAAAATTTTCTCGATAGAAAGTAAATCCAAAGTCGAGTCTATATTTTCCTATTTTCCTCAGCCTACAAAAACAACGCATTATTAAAAGACACGATTAAGTTAATATGATGGTATTTTACCTCATCTAGGCACTGACAAGAGGAAATTTAATAAACCTGCAAACAGTCAGATATTTAACGAGATTTGTCTAAAAAGCCATTCTCGGAGAGGGTTGCATCCCGTTTTGTCGTGAGCGAAAAACAAAGGGTGTCTCTTCCCAATCGATATATCGCCTTAAATGACCCAGAATTTGCTGGCAGTTTTTCACAGAGCAAACAATATTCTTAATTTCTTTGCAATCGACAATATAAGTCATTGGAATCTTTTCCCATTACCGGAAATTACGAAAGTAGTTATCAGATCTCCTCAATGTCATGCTTTGCAATTAGCACAGCCCCAGGCCCCAGGGGGCCGATTTTTAAGAGTCGAGCGCTCGACTTTTCACTCGAGATCTGTCAAAAAACTATGATGTTTGACAGATGTCGAGTGAAAAGTCGAGCGTTCGAAACTCAAAAATCGTCCCCAAGGTCCTGTTAAAATGTATAATCAGGATATGTCGTCTTTTAAATATTCTGATCCTCTTGTACCTTAGGTAAATTGTAGCCTTGTAACAATCACATTGGTATTCTGGACGGCAACGTTCAAGGCCATACGTTCCATATTGGCATCAACCTCGAATTTACATTCCTACAAATGACTTTTAAAGTGACCACGAAACGATCAGAGATTCTCCGCGAAGCGCCTTGCAGTCAATGTTCGATATTAGGTAATTCCGATCAGGTCGCGAGACGCGAGCAGTGAAGCAACTCGGCATCTGCATACAATTGTGTCAGCCCGACGCTACTCATCCACGTTGTCCACATCCACCGGCCTGCGCAATGCCGTGCCGGTTCATATAAATTCACCAAACCTTACGTTAAATACCATTTGTACGCTATGGTTGAGTCGGCAGATATTTTGCAGAGTAAAACCAATATTAACATGAACGCGCTTCAATGTGTTTAAACTGATGTTGTTATGACTATATGTACTAAAGAAAGATTCTTTAAATGTTATTTCTTTATAATTAAAATTTAACGCCCAAAGTAACAATATATATATACATACAATTTATTTTATTTATTTATCTTATGGCATTTATTTTCGAACCGTGAGATCTTCGAGCAGACAGTACGGTTGCCAGTTTTTGTTGCACTTTTGGAACCACCCAGGGGTCACGTGTAGGGTAGCGGTGGGTACTTTCCCTACGAACGTGGTGCAACTTCGACCCCCCTTTGTCAAGTGAGTGGGCAACTTGACTATTAGAAGTGTTCAAGCCAACCAACCAGCAGTCCAACTTGGCTTAACGACTGCTGCCATAGACAGCAACCGGGGTCAACGGCTTAACGTGCCTTCTAAAGCACGGGAGCGCTCAGTTAGTAACCACTCAAAGCGGTCACCCATCCATGTACTGACCGCGGCCGGTTTAGTAGTTAGTGCGCAAGTCGGTTGTGATTGATTCCTCTGGCAGCTCAAGCTTCCTTAGGCTACGGTATAAAAAAAAAGTCAAATAGCTTCATCATCATCATCCATATACGTCCCACTGCTGGGCACATGCCTCCTTTCATAGATGCGAGGGATTGGGCAGTAGTCCCCACGCTGGCCCAGAACGGTTTGGGCAAAATAGCTTAGGTAAGTATCTTATGTTACATGTATACAACAACAAATACTGGTAACACTGATTCATTAAGTATTCAGTAAACTATGATCAAAATATTAAACAATCATTACGTGTGATTATGTTTGGTGAGAATAACAATATAAATATAAAATATAGGTATGTCGTGTTGTAATGTATATCAAACATATGAAAATTAATTACCAACCGAAATTGAAGGTCAGGGGGCCGATTTTTGAGTGTCGAACGCACGTCTTTACACTCGAGATCTGTCAAAAAACTATGATGTTTTGACAGATGTCGACTGAAAAGTCGAGCGTTCGAAACTCAGAGTCGGCCCCCTGTTCCTCTATTGAATGCGTCTAAACGCCATTATATGTTTAGCAAAACGAAAAAAAATGGCAGGGCAGTTCTTGGGATATAAGCTTATCTAAGGACCAAATTATACATAAAGAGTCAATATTATAAAATTTAAATGTTTGGATGTTTGTTACTCAATCACGCAAAAACGGCTGAACAGATTATGATGAAACTTGGTATACAACCAGTTTATAGTCTGAATTAACATATACAATACTTTTTACCATACATGGAACGAATATAATAGGATGAGGAAGTTTACACAGTGTAAGTCGCGGGAAAAAGCTACATAGAAGTTATGACATAAGATTGAAAATGCCAAGTACGAGTATTGGGGAGGTTTACCTTGATGCGTTATGAAATAAATGTCGGTGACCAATCAACACACAAGTCTAAGAGTCATACACGACCGTCATTCGAGTTACTGCCAACTTATTAGTGAACAGTCGAGTTCATAAATATATTGTACCTACGTTCCTGAAGCTACCAAAATTTCTGAGAACCTTATCCCTGTCATTGCATATATTTTTGAACATTTTTTCACATATTTTCGAAGTCGGAATGTATGCTGTGGCAGTACCCCACGCGAACGCGACCTCCCCGCGCGTGGGATTAGCACGCGATTGTATCCGCGCCAAGCAGACCGTTTCGTATCCCACGTCGACCTCGCCGAGGTGCAATTATTAACTATTCGGCGCAGCCTCCGTAACCTTACACGTACCTACACTTATTACGGTGATACAGCATGTAGACACATCTAAAACGTTGGTAAAACGTCTCACATTTTTGGTTTTTCCATAAAAAAAGATCTCAATTGAAAAAAGTTGCCCCCATTTTAAGATAGATTTTTTTAGGTTTCCACTATGTAAAGGTCCATACAAAATGCATGAAAAAAACGTCGCATGAAGAATAAACTATTGGGGACATTTTTTTGAGCAGGTAAACCCAAAGAAAATTAAGTTCTGAGAAATAAGGTATAAGTTTGAGTGAGAACGGCCAAAGTGTTTATCAAACCTAACCTAGTTTAACTGCTTAGCCGTTCGATCTTTGATATACCTAGTCACGTCTGCAATTCAGAGCCTTGGCCATTTGGGATGGTGTAACTGTAAAGCTAATGGTCAGTGACCAACGGAAACATAAGACGCACTTAATGAGAACAGTTGTCGGGAGGTAAACGAACCCTGACCGCGTGAGAGTCTGCCAATTGCAGGTTTGCCATCTACCCATGTCTCACAGTTTTTGGTGAGAGTGGAGGGTTTCTTTCTGTCTATATCAACTTCGAACAAAAAGATACCCTCGGACAGAAAGAAACATTCTTCATGAAATTAACCGGTTTTAAAAGATCGGAATTGCTTTTTACGATATTTTTTCGTACGTTAAATCATTTATTTCGTAGCTAAAGGGTAACAAAAACAAATCTTAAAATAATAACCTACCTACTCTACTTTAGAAGATATTTCAAATATAGTAAAAACCGGTTCAGAGCCCTGATTATTTGCAATTAAAAATCAAAGAATATTTTGGCTAGTTAGTGGCCCTGAAAAAGTTTACAATTCAATTGTAAAGATTTTTTTGGCCTGGGAGAGATCAGTTCCAGCGCCTGACAGTATTTGTCGGCGGCCAGTCTACCTGACTCGATGGAGACAAAATACGAAACAATGTAGAGCAATGCAAGGCCAACCGGCGTGGCCCGTGGCGGCGACTGATGAAATATTTCACATAATCGAGCTCGTGATCAATGCAATGACAATTCAATAAAACATTCCCCGTCAAAGGCTTGTTACTACGCTAATAAAACATAATCGCATTTAGAATACTTAAACAGACACACACGCACATTGTTTTTTACACATGCAATTTAGATATTTTTACAAATTCAGTTTAATGCATCTTCACACGATACTGAAATGTCCTTAATCGGACATAAATGTACAGTCAGCATCAAACGCACAGGCCAAAAGTCTGTATAACAAAGGAACTACTTTTGACGCTAACTGTACAATCAGAACGTAACGATTTGTACGATTTCATAAAAAAAATGCTGCACCAAAGTTAAGTCCGGTAAGTGGGTTTTTCATAAAAACAAATCTCTTATCTAGACTTGAAGAAGACAATACAGAATAACCTAACCGGTGTGTGATAGATGCAATTACTAATGGGCTCGGTGTGTAAAAGCTGTAAGGGTCGGCCACACATCACCGTACAGGAATTCCGACTGGGGTACAGTCACGCCTTGAGTGCACGACGCCTGTCACAACTAAGGTCATGAATACATTACACCCTGTCGCAGTCTGACGTGCATACTCAGAATAAACAAATATTATAGAACTAATATTACTATTAGAAAGTAAAAACATACACCTAAGGCTGATGTGACAGCATATGAATAAGAATCAAAAGATGATTACGACCACTCAACAGTTTGTTCTAAATTAACCGGAAACGCATATCTATGAATATATTTAATCTTATTTTCGTTAACGTTGAGACACTTGTGACTTGGTCCGTGAGGTAGACGCGCACGGGGCTTACAATTTAAGGGATTTTTTCGTATGCTGGAGATAGGTAAGTACAACAAGCGGCGCTCGCGTAGGCTGCTTACACGCACAGCTAGCGAAATGCTTTTGCAATCCAGGGGGCCCATTTTTGAGCGTTCGACACACAAAAATCGGGCCCCACCCAGCGCGGGAATGCGCCCTGCGTGATGGGAAAATACCAAGACGGCCCAATTTTAACTCCAATTTTAATAATGCAATTTTTTTTTAATGTTTAGTTTTAGTTAGCGTAGTATTATTTTTTTTATTAAATTATTTTTTTACAATAAATTTAGTAAATTACTTTTTGTCGATTAAAAATCGAAACATCATGAATATAACTTTTGAATGACAATGGAACGGAGCGAGTGGCGATCACGCGCGCACGCGACGCCTTCACCGTTACTTCCGCTGCAACCGGACATAATTTACCAATATCACTGCCGATCGATCTGCAGGTCGCTATTAATATTAAGCTCATTCGAGATACCGCTGTTCTTTGATGCGATAAGCCTTCTGACCTCTAAAAAGTTATTCGGTACCTACTGTGGTTTGATAGTGCCTACCTAATCGAAACGCAGCCGCGCAACAACCACTCTACTAAGACTCTACCCAATATATAAGTAAATTAATCTGTAGCGATTTCATCGCCACAGACCGTAGACGAATCCGTGCAAATTATGCTCCTTGAACCATACTTTACTGGTTCAGATCTCTAAAACTGAACGTTGCACCTAGTTACTTACCTAAACTTAACAAATATTGTTAGGGTTGATGTCTAAATTTTGAAATACATAACTACTTATTGCCTATTTTAATGGACATTTTATGAATATCAGCATGCAAAGTTTTGAGAGAAATGAGGTAATTATTGTCGAAATTTTATGGACTAATCTTCGAATAATCTAATCTCCATTATAGTTTGGTCAAATCGTCGCATGACGGCTATAAGTATTCATTCATATCACGTACATAAAATTATGTAATTTTGGGTGTGAATACTTGCAAGTGCCATGTTTATCTATTGCGACAACTACATTTAGTCAATGAGGATTTGGGGATAAATTTTGCAACTGTATATTGAAAGTTGTTTAATACTTGTCATATCCGAGCATTGAGGTAATAAAATGAACAAACATTTGTGGTGTTACGCCATCCGTGAATGATTTAAGCTCGAGCGACCGCGGCTCTGTCCGGCCAGTGATTATTATACCTACCTCAATGTCTGATGGACATAAGGGTATCCCTAGCCTTAACGTGCTCTCGACGTCTAACTCATTTGTTACCACGGCGACAGGAGTCGTAGCACTTTTTCCCCCATAAACTACCCGATGCATCGTCTTTGCTTAGTGAGCTTACTAGAGGCTATTATTAGTGTGACGTATTGACGTTACAAATAAACAATACACTATTCAATCAATCAATCAAAGGTCAAATACTCTATTGGGTAGTATCCCAGGTTTTGCTAACCGCGGTAGGCCCGATCAATTGACATCGAGCCATAAATAAGAGTGTAATGACTGGAAATAGATAGCCAACTTCACGTATATTGTTATCCCGACTAAAGCGCCACCAAGTGCTAAAGTTAGTAAGCATTATCTTGGATACATGTGAAAAAACATACAAAAAGTGCATCCGCCGCTGGGGATCGAACCCGGGTACATTGTCTCTAAAGACAATATACTTTACCACAGGGCCACGTGTGTGATACTGGTACGCATCGAATTTGTGAATACCTTTTTAACAGTCTACCTACTTTTACTTTTTAGCTGACTATTCGAGCAAGTTTAATAACCATGAAAATAGGTGGCGCTATTATTAATTCTGTCAGCTTTCTTCTAAGATGAATAACCATGCATCGAGCGGCCGGCGGGCGAGGACCACTGATGTGCACCCAAGCTATCAAACTGAACTGTGGTTTTATTTACATTCCCTGGGTGACGCAAGAGTGGACGTCACAATTAGCATTACAGTCTCCCTTACTAGTTGCACAGAATTAATAGTATTACAATACTAATGGCGAGACTAAATATACGTACTATAATGTTTAAGTATCAAAGGGGGGACTGGGACTTTTGAATAGTCTTAAAAGAGCTTAGTTCACGAGAATTGTCACTATTTACTGACTAATAAGTGCATTTTCAGTTAAAAAGGTAATGCATATTTTATTAATGTAAACAACCGTCGTTTTTACTTATCTATTACTTACGACGAGATGCATTCCATGCATCAATACCAAACATATCTTAAAACTTAAATCTATAAACTGTCGCAGATGGCTATAAAATAATTGACAGAACGAATTGTTCGATATTTAAATAATTGTCTGAAATTAGACTTTATGAATATCTACTACACCCGGCTCTGTTTTCTCGCTGTATTAGCTGTAGGTACTGGGTATATGTATACATATTTTAGAGCATAGTCATAATTATGAACAATGATTTATATCAAAGGCAATTAGTACGATTTAACTTCCTTGCCCCCAAATTATGTAGATTTACGCACTACACTTCTGCCAGGAAATACTTGTTTTAACTATTACATATGTATTTCTTACTGTGGCGTAAGGATGTACCTATTTTAAGTGCTGTCTGAACGAATTGGTTCTTCCTGTATGAGAGCTGTAGGTAATCCCTTTCATTGAACCAAATAAAAAAAGCTCACGGACACTCCTATCTTGAAGTTATTTCTTCATTATTTATTGTCATATTATTATTAGGGTAGCATTTAACGAACCACCAAATAAGTTGCCGAATGATGCTCTAAAAAATTACATTGATTACCAATAATACTAGATTCGCACCAAATTTTCAACTCCTTTTAAATATAAAGTGCAACTCAAAGAAGTAACATGTCGATAACCTATTAAATTAAATTGTTACCAAATAAATTAGTCACTACCCAAAAATACTTAATGATCACCTAATTTCAAACACCAAATTTCATATAATTTACATCCAAATATTACAGGGCTCGTAATCCTATTAAAATTGTTTACACCCAAATAATTCTTTCGATACCCAGAAATACTACATGATCACCAAATTTCACGCGGCAATTGTTTTTTAACGCCCGTTTTAAAGCAGTTCCAATCTAGTCTAACCTCATTGCTAGCACACTGATGCGGTTTTCCATACGGTCCGTCTCGCTCGCACGTCGCACCGCGTGCGAGCAAGACAGCGCTAAATGATTTTATTTTATAGAAGCTTCAAAATTTCTGTAACTTTAATGAGACACGTACATAACATAACTTAATTTAATATATTTTCAACAGTGCTTTCCTTACTGGTCGCATACAGCTATTTGTTCTCAGATGTTTTTGCCTCTACTCTAATCGCTGATAATCGTCAATTTGCCTAGGTAGTAGTATTTTTCTATGACATCTATTCTTATTTCAAACTAGTTGACATTGGAACAGTATTGACGGATCTCCGCTGGCGCGGAGCTCCTATTTTGAGTTCTTTTGGCCCTTCGGGCCGATGCAAAACTAACATAACCTAAACCTACCTATACCTATTTCTACCTATTAACTTCCTTTAATTTTTCCATGAAAGTCTATCTAAATTAATAAAGTAAACTCATTTTAGGACCTTTATCCATTTTCATAACAAACTAACAATTTAATAAATCAACATAACTCATATTCAAATAAAAGATTTCAATCAAACGCGCTCACGTCAACCCATTAAAAAACTAATAATAAAACTTCTTGCAGTTTGTAAACCATCAGCAATAGGTAGTTAGAATGAAACAGCAATAGGTACCTTTCACTCTAACGACATATCAATAGGTTTTATGCTTCAGACAATTCGTTGTATTTGATCGAGTGAGATAGCAGTATACGTGTTATTATTTCACACAGCCACATTGCGCGTTGCTTTTTAAATTAATTTGGAATTTTATTTTCTAATTTATAACATTTTGGAAATGACTAAAATATTTATAGTGCTAAAAACAATTAATTTGTAACTGTTTACTAAAATGTAGCATGCGATGTGTATAATATTTGGATGTAATTCTAATGAAAAAAGGTGCATGAGATTAGGTGGTAGTTTAGTGTTTTTGGTGGTACTTGACAATTTTTTTGATGCGATTATAAATTTATAGGAACGCAATAAGTAAAATAGGTGCAAGTGCTGCAAAAATAGGTAAAATTTTTTTGGTGACTCGGAATTGCTGATCGATAAATTTTTTTGAGTGTTCAACCTTATTTTAGGGTTCGAAAATTTGATGATATCAAAAGTTATATAGGTGATCATTTTGTTTGTTCCCTTATTATTACTGTATAAATAAATACAATACATGTTTTTCAACAGCGGCGGTCCGCTGCGGCATTTCTTGCACTCAAATCTGACTGTAGCCATGTAAGGTAAAATAAGAGACGAGCGCCCCATCTTTATTTACGAGATTTATTTAACAACTGCAATTAAAAACCGTGTAGTTTCATAATTACGATGTTTCAATGAGCTTGCCTGGACCCGTTCAAAATGTTAATAGAATTAGTCACGGTTACGATGATTACTATATTAAGTAAATGGTTTCTTCTGATTAAGCAATAAGCAACTACAGTTTAATTCATTAGGAAACTTAATTCATGTAATAAGATTTGTGAATTCATGACTAGTTTGTTGCAACTTACAACTTACTACATGCATACAAAAAACATTAAACTCCTTTTTTTGGGCAGTCCTGTAAAAAGAGATTCAGAATTAAACAGTAACACTAGTGAGAGTGAGCCCTTGTAAGAGATATTATTCAAAATATAGAATTAAAAAATACATTGACACGGTAATTCTTCATATTCTTTGACGTGCATGGACCTATGTATGTATAGGTATTATAATTTAGGCCAGATTTTCTGCTTGTAGGCACTAGAACAGAGTTTATTAAATTGGGAAGTTACTGAAGGAGGGACATATTTGTTACTTATCCCACAGATATTCACCCTTATTGATAATCTGATCCAGTTCTCTTGTTTTGAGGCACGTTAAGGCCGTATCTAATGTTTGATGACCAGACAGTCGATAATTAGTCGATATTCGTAACGAAATATTAATTAGCAACAGGGGCTGAAGACACTAGTGTAAGTAGAAAGTTAGCTGGACTGCTAGTGCTAACTGCATTACATCACGCGGCGGGAGAGAGCCCGGGCAGAGCATATGAAGATGTCGAATTACATAACCCATTAGCCTGATCGATACACGAGAGACGATACGTATGTATGATGAATATTTGTGTCTCAAATGGTTTGTAAGTATAGATCTATTCTTTACTGAATTCTGTGTACCTACAGAAATGGTAATGAACATATTATGATGGAATCAGCGTTTTGATTTCCCAAATTTATAATTTCAGGTTGGTATCCTTGCCTCAGAAGATAAAATTTATATGATCTGGTGTCGTATCACTTTCCTTGTTCCCTGCACATCAACCAAGTCTTGTAGTGGGTAGCTTAGAAGACTTATCTCCGTGATACTTACAACGCTATTGCTTTATTTATCGGATAGTCAGCTTTTAACAACCAGTCATGATCCGCTGAGTATATAAAGATATTTTAAGAAAACGTATAGTTTTATTAGAAGAATTTGCAAGCGGATCGGAATTGAACATGAGGATGTCGTCACGAGATGAGACGGTCACGAGTCAGGGCGACCTACAGACATGTTTGCGATTTCACTATGAAAATGTGTGCTTTGGCAGACTCGTAACTGAGTAACTATTGATTGAGACGAGCTATATAATGAATACCACACGAGCATTCGTTTTCGAAAAAGATTTATTTAGCAACGCCCTATTAGTTACATAAAGATTCTTAAAATTTTACCTCTAATTTCGGAAGTTTGACCTTCATTATAAGGTGTCAGACATCTGCGTAGGGTGGCAGTGTGTAATTACTTAGTCTTTTACGAGTGTGGTTATGACGAAAATTATACCAAAACCTATAGTTTCTACACTATCAAAGTGTAAGCGAGGTTTGAAAAAAATGCAGTAGTTAGGTAAGATAATTTTATTTTCGTTCGACTGTTGGGGGGGTTAGTTGATCGATAGTTTGCAATTCTTGGCGTGCCGCACTGAACGCGCAGACAGATTGGCTGAGGAACGGTTGCGAAAGCAGTTCTGCCTTATTTGGAAGTACAACCACCGTTTACTGTTGTCGACTTTCAGTGCTCACGTATCTTGGGAATTCACTTCTGGGGAGTGGTCGTCATTACCTACGTGTAACGGAATATTAAATATGCAACATTGCAAGATTCAACAGAATGGGCAAGTGGAACCAAAATTCTCAAAATAAATAATACAAAATTCAGTCAGGGCTGGTGGAACGAGTTCAAAATAAATGGATTCGGACAGAGATCGGGCTGTCGGGCGGCGGTGGCGGGCGCGGGGTCAACGCTTGTAAGAACAGCTTATCGAATTATTTTAAACCGTGAAGGTACCTACTGCTATTCTGCGCTGCTGTTTTCTCAGATCGTTTAAAACTTGTTAAATGCAAAAAAAATACGTTTTTACGTATTTACGTTTCTATCATAAGTAAATCTGTTACTGGTAAGTAGTCTAAGTACCTACTCGACACAAAAATGTTGTTGATAGGGCATGTTAAGTATATGCGCAGTTCGTTTAGTCATCATATAATTCGTAACAGTTGCCAATAATCATTACCTACGCAGCAGTGTCGCTTGTATATTGTAAAGTTGATGGAATATTTTATGATGATATTTACTATTAATGTCATGACAGGACGACAGAACACACCTTGCCGTGGTATTATTAAAAATACGTATAAGCAATAAGTTCTTACAGTTTAAAGGCCGACTATCTACTATCTAGAAACAATCCAGCTTAGGATAGATGCAGTCAGCGAGAGTTGGAATTATGTAAAGCGCGGGAACTGGTCCGGGTGGGAGCAAAACTGGGTCGGGCAGCTTTCCTCGCAGACGCAGGTTTCCGACCCGCTTCGTCTGAGCTGTCCGCGCCACCACCCCAGCGCTAATGTGATAACCTGTCCGCAAGGTTGCCAAACCCCAACATTACCTACTCGAGCTAACCCGCCCCACCACAACGGAAGTGACACCTGCCCGTTTGAATTCCTTTGCAAAAGGTACCTGAAACCTGGTAAGATCTACTTTGAATCGGTTATGCGGTACCTATTATCATTTTTGCAACATAGTGAGAACACTTGCATCATGATATGACGATTATGAGAGGTCGGCAGATACACATCCGCCACCGGAAATGGATGTCAGAACCGGAACTCCTCATCGTGGTGACAGGGTCGAATCTTTGCATTGTGCTAATGCTAACTAGTGCGAAGTAGTATTATGTTAATTACTTTACTTAGGGTTAGAAATGGTTTAAATTGTTATATCATCATCACCGGGGGTCCAAGATGGTCGCGAGATAGATAAACGACAAGATAAAGCATCTGCCACTTTGTGAAACCACTTGATAGAAAGATATAAAGGTTTTATCTTGTAATTCACGCTATCGTGCGACTACAACACACGGCCTCTCCCAGAGAATCGGTCAACGAGTGGTCATGGGCTGCCCGCATCCAGCGGACTCCCGCAACCTTGACTAACCTTGGGGGGTATTCCAAGTCGATAGAACTCGACTCGCGCCAGCGGCCACCCACCCACCGGCCATCGGTTCTCCGGGCAATGT
This sequence comes from Cenopis cana, assembly GCA_951800055.1. Taxonomy (NCBI): domain Eukaryota; kingdom Metazoa; phylum Arthropoda; class Insecta; order Lepidoptera; family Tortricidae; genus Cenopis; species Cenopis cana. The sequence continues at coordinate 18,658,645 of OX637471.1, read as the reverse complement.
GGCTGCCACCGCCACTTAAGTTTGACAATTCTTTAAACTGTCTAAGCTTGTTAATTTAATATGAACTTAATGACATGACTGTCAAGTCCACTGGACCAGCAGTCATGTACATATTATACAGCTACTAGCCAGAGTAGTTATAAATACGATGCTTTGTCTTAGTGGCGCGTTTCTCCGATTTATTGAAATTGGAGCAACTGAATTGGCAAAAAAACTAATTATTTTAGTACATAAATGAACGTTATCGATAAAAATAGAATGAATCGAGACGTTGTTTCGGAGCAGATATGCGATTGTTATCTCCCGCTGTAGCCGACAATGGGCAGGTCGCTGGCCGTGACTACTTAAATGGGTTCCGTCCGAGTAGGTAATTATAATTTTTGTGTTCAAGATTCTACTTGACTTGTAATCGTTGTAGTACGCCTATTAGATTCTATAGTATAATGAGTTTAAAATTTGCTGTAATGATGTCCGTGTGATTATATGGCTACCTAACTAGGCCTGAAATGATTTGACTCGTGGAAGCCGTGGCTCTTCGTCAAGGTCATGGACTACCGTTTTCCATCACGCGGAAACAATTTTAGTGTGTCATCAACTATACAATTGAATACTTACATGGCATGAATATCCGTACGTACTTAGATCTACGAGTAATTACATAATAATCACATTGAAGTAGGTATTTAGGTATAGGTACCTATTTAGAGTCTCATGCGGAGTGCTTACAAAGAAAGTATAAACACACTTAGGGGACGTAAAAGCAAACACTAACACTTTAACACTAACACTTTATGGGCAATGCCTGAAATAAACGATATTAATAAGAGATAAAGTAAAGATCTCAGAGCTAGTCTAATCGATTATTTTGAGTTAGATACGGATACATATATAGTAACAAACACTTACCAATACTAAAGTGCCAGACAAATGAGTAACATGTATAGGTAACTTTCGATTTCTGTGAAGTTTGCGCTGATAGTTCGTATGATATGTTCACAACACCAACTTACTGTGCCACCACCACAGTCAAAAATTTGATCGGCAGTAATTAATCACTTGATTTTTAATTACAATTCTTGATTTGTTGGTTAATCACTGAAACAAAAGAACGTACTTAAAATATTTGTCCAATGTATAGAGAAAATAGAGAGAAGGTGGCTAAATGTTCTGGACAAATAGTTAAGTGAATCGGTAGTGAAGATAATAACATTATTACAACTGAATAATGATTATTTGATCATAAGAAACAGTGAAAAAGAGCCTTTGCTCACGCATTTACTTATAACTAGTCTTTACGTTGTGTACATAGATATACATAGGTACTATCTTCGGTACTGTAATTCGCGGTGCATTTAATAGTACAGCCCCAGAATGCAAGCTAAGTACAAAATAGGTATATCCTGCTCGTTCGTTGGTTGTTCTGATGCTTCCATGCGTGACTTGGGTGACGTGATTTCGACTATATTTTGCATATTTAATTGTTAACTGATTAGGTACAAAACTTTACACAATTATTTCGGTTCAGCAGGTCGACATTGCGTAACTGAATTATTCGTTGATCTTATTATATTATCTATTTTATCAGGAGAAATGTAAGTTCTTAATTAAATCATAATTGGCAAAAGAAAAGAGAAAATTGCTTCACATTGTAAGGTAAACGGGCATCATCCTCCTAGCGTTATCCCAGTACTGGGGTCCGCTACCTAATCCCAAGATTTGGCGTAGGCACTAGTTTTTACGAAAGTGACTGCCATCTGACCTTCCAACCCCGAGGGGAAACTAGACCTTATTGGGATTAGGCTTTGTCAAGTGAGTGGGCAACTTGACTGTTAGAAGTTCTCAAGCCGCCCGAAGGCCTCCAACTTGGCTTAACGACTGCTGCCATAGACAGCAACCGGGATCAACGGCTTAACGTGCCTTCCAAAGCACGGGAGCGCTCAGTTAGTAACCACTCAAAGCCCATCCAAGTCCTGACCGCTGCCCACGTTGCTTAACCTTAGATACCGCAAGCGGTACGCATGCGCCGCTGGGCCACGATCGCTCCATTGTAAGGTAAACGGGCAAAATTTTGGCCCTCGCCTAGGGCTCATGCGTACGTTTATCACATAGACCTTAATCGCGTTTCCCGCGTCAATAAGCCAGTATCTTTCTCTCAGGTATGTAGTCATTAGTTGAGGACCTCTGTGTAATGTCTTCTTGTGCACGTCATCTAGGAACGGTGTTAGTGACAGTAATCGGTAGCTCTAGTATAAGTTTTTTCGAAACATTAACTAATTCGAACGCGTTTGCGTTTTGTCTCTAAATGTATGAAAACGCTCTCACCGAGTTTGAAATACGCGCGTTCATCGGATAGCATCAAATGTTATACTCGCTGTTTTAGTTTCCACTAGTGACCCTGACCAACAGAGGCGCTGTTCCCGTTTTCATACCACTTTTGAGACAAAACGCAAACGCGTTCGAATTAGTTAATGTTTCGAAAAAACTTATACTAGAGCTACGGCTTCCTTTCTCTAGCAGTTTTCGATCTTAATGCTTCAACTTCCTCCGGAAACTCTAGGTATTGAGAAAGTTTAATGCAAATGTAAGTGCTTCTTCTTCATGACTTACAACTCTTACCCACAGTTGTAAATCATGAAGAACTTACATTTGCATCAAACTTCCTTCCTTTTATTTTCGAGATTAATCCATCTATGTTAATACTGCGCCATATTGGACCTAACTATAACACTATTATCATATTTTACGATTTAATTTATTATATTTTTTACTATTTTATTGTTCCCCGGTTTGGGGAATATTCCCGGGCACAAAGGAATTTACTGGGAATATTCCCATGGGGAATATTCCCGCGGCACATCACTATGCCCGTAGCATTTGCTACTCTTGCTATTATTGCGTCAATTCTGAATAGGTACCGGTCCTGCCGCGCGAATAAATTAACATTTAATTCTACATATAGAAAACCGTGTTGGAATTATTATTTTTTGTGACCTTGTACTAATCATTTGAATGTCAATGAGCAATTCTGTACGAGTAAGAAGGTATAAATATGGTATAGATAGTTGGTTGGGAAAAACGGAACCCTTACGGAATCTTTGAATTCTCATATATCTTTCGTTAGTTTTTTTATTTTATTTAATGTACTTTCACGACAATCGATTCATAGTTATGGTCCAAGATAAAATTAAGATTAATAAAAATATAAAATGATTGTTATAATTTTATGGTTTACTATCTAATACCTACTCGGCAAATAGCCAATAGGAATATTCGTTAGAGTTGCCGGTTTAGTGATATACCGTTCCCGGGAATATAGGGGAATTTAAGATTCGGGTGCATACAACAGCCAATGTTTTCTGCTAATGTATAAAATATAAATAAGTAAGCGTTTCTCTCTTGATAACTTTACGCTGTTTAGTAATTTATAAAGTAAATACTATCTTATACAAGTTCTATGCAAGAATTGGCAAGAAATAAATAAACATGTGCATACAAATTGCAACAATGTCATAGATTTTACTATGGCAGTACTTTATAGATAAAAACAGGCTATACATATAAATCATAAAATAAATAGTTATCGCGGTACAAAAATTAGGTACCGGGATTATTCCAAATATTCCCAGGAGTATTCCCAATGTTCCTGGGAAAATTTCTTATGAACCCATATACCTCTACCTATAGGTATACCTATATTTTCTGTTTATAACCAATCTTATCTTCTTTTATGATTTGATTTCCTTTATTATTTGTATTATAATCTTGCCCGATCCGGGGAATATTTCCGAGAGCAAAGGAAATTCTTGGAAATATTCCCGTGGGGAATAATCCCAGGAACGGGAATATTTCCGTGGCACATCACTATGCCGGTTGCTAAACGTGACGCGTCGAGTTGCTTACTCCACTGCTAGGGAACCTTTATAAGACTGACTGTGATGTTCAGCACTCTATGAAATACAAACACTGTCACTCACACGCCATTACATACGAATGTCTAAATCGAAGTTGAACCATTTAGCAATGCATGATGGTTGATATCGCATTGGAAGCCGTAACGGACATATGCGTCGTTGGCGTCGAACCGATGGTGCGCATATATATGTCGTTGGCATCGACAAGGTTAATTTCGCAGTTAAACTCCGACAACGAACGCCCTCTCGGCTGGCAAGCTCTTTGACAATATATTTGCAATTTTTTGAGCAGAATTGTTTGGTCTTGACTATTTATAGTAACTTTCTGTATTTTTCCTCAAATCAAGGGTAATTTAAAGTTACACTCAAACGAACGACTAGGTTGAATCGAGACGATATGATGAATCATAAGAGGTATAGGTACCTATCCAAATTCGCTAATGCGACACACAATGGCATTTGCTGCGATAACGGCTCCTGCATATGAACAAATGGCAAAAACACACGAGTAAGCATTTAGGTATCTTGTTTAATGATGCATGCACCGTAAGCAATATAAATAACGTAATACTCAGGAACACACATTTACCACCTCGGATCATTTTTAATCATCTTTTTTGTAGTCGGTAAGCGATAACCCGATAACGCCGAAACGACGTCACTACACTTCATTGGTTATAAAATGACACGGCAATTAAATAAAAGGGATAACCTCTAGGGTAGTTTATATTGCTTCAGTTTCATATATTTAGCTGACAATCTAATTTTCCATTTTCTCCTGGGTAAATCGACATTTAACACAAGAAAATCAGAATTTTTGTCACGTTTTGAACCTCGAATGGGGCCGAAGAGCTGTCTACATTTTTATTGCACATATTTTTAACTTTGTTTAATGTTCACAACTTAACTTAATTTGCTTAATTTCAAGACTTTGTTATTTCACGAGTGATTTGTCTGCGAGTTGTAGGTAGTGGTGTATATGTGGCAATGGTAATTGACCTACTATCTGTTAGTTTAGGTGGCACAGCACCTATACGTTCGCATTGTCCATTGCCTACCAGTTTACGAGCTTACACAAGTTTTAGACTTAGACAATCATAATTCTCTTTAATTTAAGACTAGGTAAACTTATTCCCGATTGGACACAGGACAAGGACAGGTAGTTCATCTGCAGGGTATAACGTATCTGTCCGTCCGTTTATCACAGGCGATTTAAGAATGATTCACGCTAGACCGTTCTGTGTCCGGGACGGCCCGTTTTGTAGTACAAGAAATCGACGGCCGGGACGGTCTAGCGTGAATCATCCTTTACTCGGAGACTATAAGCACAACAATAGCCCTAAAAAGTACATTCACATCAGTTCACATTGAAATCCGAACTTTAAACATTCTTTGTACTCCGTTTTACGAGATAGTGAGCTAGGAAAAGAAATTAGGTAGCATATATCACTTAAACGGAGCGGCCGTCTCGTTAGTTACCTCGGGTGGCGGGCATCGTTGCGTTGCGGCACCTATCGGTGATTCTGATTACCGGCAGCAGGTTTGCGTAATATCGGTTAAGAATATGTAATGCGGCGTGGAGTCGCTAGCGCCATACCCGCGGCCAACTGGCAGCTCTCCGCCGCGTGCTGTATCTTCTTCAACTGGCGCGTGGCGCAACCCCCCTCGGTCGCTTGATTCCTTCGTCACATTTATCAGATCGGAGTGTACGCCCAATTACAATCCGTACACAGTTTTATATTGCATTTATACAGTATTTATTACTTACAGCCTTATCAATGCTGTGAAGTCTTGTCCATTTTTTTTCATTTGGGGTTTAACTTCAACACAGTAGTTTGGATTAAAGTAAGGACAGCGATTTTAAAAAGTATGGCAATAGAAATAAACATTTGTGCAAGTAGATATTAGTATTTAAGGTAAGGATATTGCTGTTTTTAGGTAGAACATTGCCTGACAACGTCTAGAGTAGTCTAGAACTTGGTGGGCCTGACTCTGCATATTCAGGATAGTTCCACCTAATCCAACCCCTTCCCGAAACCGCTAAAACCCATCACATAAATTACGTAAACGTTAAAAGAAAAAATCTATTTAAAGCCCACATTAATAGAAATTGGCCCAAATATCCTTAGTGGCAAAGGGCATTTGAGAAACTCATGCGCATGACCCTGACGTGTGGCTAAAGGTGAGTTGGAACAATATGGTAACGTCGTTGGCATGTCGGGCGCGCGGCGCGGCTGTAGGTGGTGGAACTGCAATGCGATGCGAAAGTAAGCGGGCCCGGCGACCGGTCCCGCGAAGGCCGGCGAGCGAGCGCTTTTGTCTAATGTCCTGACGAAAGGCACGAGCGACGGTCGCGCGCAACATTCCTGACTCTGATAAACGCTAGCCCCCACCCCACGGTGCATGCACTAGGTATTTGCATCGTACCTCCGATTCCCGGATACTTTAGGATAAGCCATGTCGAACTTAAGTTAGCTTCTCCGTCTCTGTCTCCTAATATACTCGACTCGTTCTTATTTTGTGTGAGAAGTATTCAGGATGTTCCACATAACCTAAACATCGTAATGTTCCTAATATTTGACATGAATTGTTTAAATCTGTTGTGACGGATCGAGATTGAATAGGCAAATACTGGGTCAGTGTCAAGTACAGGAACGTTTACCTTACGTACCGTTTTGTACTCTTCCATTTATGATGAAATGGCACTGACATTCTACTTACATAACGTAACGATTTGACTCAATGATAACGTATTATCGTTTTTAACTGAAACCATGACCCCTAAACAGAAATGCTTTACCAAAAAACGCACCACTGCATCATGAAAAAACGACTAGTGCATCTCATTCTCACTCACACTTCACCGCTTTACTAATAGTAGTTTATCCAACTGGTTATGAAACGAGCCGAAGGCGAGTTTCATAATTGGGTCACACGAGTGTTTTAATGCCTTATTATGTACAGTTGCATACATTACTTTATGTACACACATATTATAATTACTCTAAGATGGGTTCAGAAGCCGAAGGCAAATGACCTGCATTTGCTACTAGTGCTACCGGTAACATAATATTTATAGGTGCTAATCTAATATACAAATTAAAATAAGAAATAAGTAAATCAAAACAAAGATACAAAAACATATCGAGCTGACAATGACATTTCGCATCGACTGAGTTTGAATTTTCAGTGATACTAGACATTTAAATTTTGTTGTATGACGTTTCATATTTGAACAAAAAATATGATATTAAATAGGAAATCATAATTATACTATGTTACTGCTGTAACCTTCTACCACAGATAAGAAAATTTTCATAAATACATTGTGTTGTGTGTCATAATGCCGGTCATTGCCTACGGCTTCAGAAAAACGCATTTTAGAGGATTTATGATATGTGTAGATAAAAGCTATATAACTTTTTTAAATGGTTTTTGTGTTTTGCTTTTATTAAGCCAAAGCTTAGCATAACCTTTTAAAATCATTGAATAAAACGCCAGCCGTTCTTTCTAGACATATGAAAAACGAAAAACCTATTATTCGTGTAAGTAGTATAAAATAAAACAATTTGAGTAACAAATTATGAAACAAGTGATAATTTAACCTAAGTTGAAATGGAGACGCTTCGCTCGCTTCGTTCGTTTAGTCAATAATATCAGTTTCGGCATTGCCGAAAGGTTCGGCAGTTAAGTATCTGACCGAAACCGAACCTTCGGCCGAAACATGATTTTTAATGCCGAACCGAAACCGAAACTTATACCACTTCGAGCATGTAATACGCTATTTGACTTTTGGACGATAAAGAATATACATTAATACCTATTCCGATTTTTAGAGTTCCGTACCCAAAGGGTAAAACGGGACCCTATTACTAAGACTCCGCTGTCCGTCTGTCACCAGGCGGTATCTCATGAACCGTGATAGTTAGGCAGTTGAAATTTTGACAGACGATGTATTTCTGTTGCCGCTTTAACAACAAATACTAAAAACAGAATAAAATAAATACTTATTTAAGGGGGCTCCCATACAACAGACATGATTTTTTGCCGTTTTTATAGATGTACGGAACTCTTCGTGCGCGAATCCGACTCGCACTTGGCCGGTTTTTTATTGTTAAGTACATACCTACCCACATAATTTTTCATGATTTTGGTAAAATTTTGTAATTAACAGCTTATTGTGATAATTTAATAGTCAACTATTAAATTATCACTATGTTGTAAATTTTAACATGTGTCAAACACGGAATTTTGCATAGGTAGGTATGTTAATGCAGCTGTCTGTGCATTACTTGAACTACACTATAGCTTCTATCGGAGTTCAGTTACCTTGACGATAGTTAAGTCGATTAGGTAACGGCGAAACATTGGAATTAAAAGTAAGGGGAGCTAATTGGCTGAATCAGGCGTTACTTTGCGTAATTCCATGATAAATTCAACAATATTCCTTATTTTACTATAAGAAAGCTTCCAATATCTGAATAAGAAAATTCGGTTGTAATAGTCATAAACCTTTTGAGTTCGTTCTTGTGGTCAGGTTCAACACAAGAACGAACTCAAAATAAAACTACTATGGCATTCATTTTATGGGTGTTTGAGTGGAACATAATTGCAGGTTTTGATCCTTCTGCAGGCCTTGAATTTGATCTGCGGAATGTTCGTTAGCTCGATGAGAACATCTTTAGAAAAAGGATCCGGATACAAACAAGGTCAAGTTGAAGGAAGTTAGTAAACATCAATATTAACCCACCTACTTAGCTTGTACCTGTCCATATATTATTGCGAACAATAAAAAAGTAAAATTCGGCAGAGAAGTGTACCTACTGTACAGAGATGATGCAAAATGACGTCAGTAGTTGTTTTGCACCGTGCGATGTCAAAGAGTCAATATGTGAGTCAGACCAGACCAGCCAGATACCCGCAGGCCGCAGGTAAAGGATGATTCACGCTAGACCGTTCCGTGCCCGGGCCGGCCCGTTTTCTAGTATAATAAATCGACGGTCGTCGCGCGTCCGTCGATTTATTGTACTAGAAAACGGGTCGGCCCGGACATTTGGATTCAAATGCTTGCTATTAATAATCGGAACCCGGAAGAGCTTGCGGCCTTGCTTTCCGTTCAGCGCAACACTCTCCGGCGACGCGGAAACGTGTACAATAGGTGCTTATAGATACCTATACTTTTACTGCTTCATTGCTCATGTTATATTTATCGTATGGCAATAATTTGGAACCGTGAGATCTTCGAGAAGACAGTACGGTTGTGGTACAGTTGCTAGTTTTGTTGCACTTTTACGAGTAGCAGCACCCCGGGATCACGTGTAGGGTAGCGGTGGGTACTTTCCTTACGGACGTGGTTCAACTTCGACCCCCCCTTTGTCAAGAGAGTGGGCTACTTGACTGCTAGAAGTTCTCAAGTCGCCCGAAGGCTTCCAACTTGGATTAACGACTGCTGCCAGCAGCAGCCGGGATCAACGGCTTCCTTTAGCGCTCAGTTAGTAACCACTCAAACGGGTCACCCATCCATGTAATGTATTGACCGCGGCCGACATTGCTTAACCTGAGATACCGCACGCGGCACGCAGGCGCCGCTGGGCCACGAGCACGAGCGCTCCATCATGCATTGCTCATGGTGAAAAATCTATGAATGTATTTAAAATGGTGAGTCATATTATGTAGGTCGTAATGACAATCGCCAATAGCACTTACATTACACAAATAGAAATAATTATCAGTGAGTTTCGACCGTAACCTCACAAATAGAAATAATTATCAGTGAGTTTCGACCGTAACCTCACAAATGGATCACGACTATTACTTAAGGTCGATTTACGTGGTGTAAGAACTTGCATGCAATTTTGATTACAGCTGACTACCGAGTTAAGACGAGGACGATCAAACCCCGCGATGTAAAGAAAATCGCATGCAAGTGCACCTTCTTGCACCGTGTAAATGGGCCTTTAGGAGCGCGTCCCGGACTCATCGATACGAATACGATCGTTTACCTACACCCTAGTTCCTACTTGAGAATCGTTAGGTATTTGGCATTCTCACTTTAAAGTGTACCCCTACCTACTTCTTACCTCGAATCTAGGTATCTACGTAGGTCATTTTCAAAAACCACGAGTATTATTATGTCTTTAACTTAACATATTTACTACAGTTTATTTGGTCTAAGCTTCATAAAACCGATGGTAACTAATCATTAATAATAAATTAATCATACCAGAATTATAAGAATAAGTCAGAATCCAGTTTCTTATACAATTAATTCAAGACAAGATAATAGGTACTGCGAAGTGCTTACGACAATAATTGTATAAAAGTTACTATATATGTAGCTTATATATATAGCTGTATATGTAGCTTATGTCCTTAACATTTTATTCGAATATTCCTTTATCAGAAAGACAGCGTAAACAGTATCTTCCCCTATTTGATTAGGTTAGGTTAGGTTACGTGGAATTAACCAAATATGTATACAAATGACCCCAATGATGTCAATGACCACAAGCTAATAAACAATTTTCGATTTGATCAAATACTTAATCCAAAATTAGTTAGACTATTATATCTACTGCTATTATTAAGTCTTCATGCTACTATGGTCAAATCATGCCTTACATAATAATGCACGTTACAAAATATTTCTCAAGTGTTAATGAGGGTATTAATTGGTATGTAATTAAGGTAAGTACAGGGTGTACAAACCGGAAAGCCGGCGGTGCATCGCATTGCGCAGCCCCGACCAACGTTGTCTAGTGAACCATTGCGTTGTTTTACGCAAATCTAACAGTTTATACTAATCATCAGTACCGGCGGACATTCCAAAATGATGATAGGATGTGATAAAAAGTGATTAACAACTTTTATGTCACATCTAGCCATAAAGTGGCCATTATCGCACGCTCCGCGCGCGAAAAAACCCACTTCCTGGCCAGGGGGTGACATAAAATTTTGTACTTACCACGGGCGATAATAAAGAAAGCCTCAGATCGCATATTTATCGCCCTTGCCTTCGGCTCGGGCGTAAAATACCTGCGATCTGAGACATTCTTTGTTTTATCGCCCTTGGTAAGTAATGTACTATTTTTATATAAGAGACTTAAGGCTAGGCCAGTTCAATTCAATTCTTTAAAAAATGGCTTCCATCAAATTTATGATGATTTCGCCAATGTCACGTGTTCAATGACGTTATTCGGTAACGACGCCATGACAGTAGATAAAGGTTTTGTACGGTAAATGGATTCTGCTCGTCGTCGCCCCGGGCACGTGTGCTCACCAACGCGGCGACGATCAAAATCCCTAGGCCAGTTTACGAATCGACGAAAATATTGAAGTTTAGAGGTTAGCGTGTGAATAAATCATGTAGAATTACACTACACAAAAATTACTGTAGATTGAGAAAGAAAGAAAGTAACAAAATAACCAAACATAATATTGAAAAATGCTTCGGTAACTCTGTAAAAAAATTCTAAATATCATCGTAAAAATAAACTTTCATGCTGATTATTTCGTAATTGTCAACGGCAGTGATATGTTTTTTTTACAATAAGGGTAGCTTATTTATTGTTCTAACAAAATAACCGGATAAAATGATCCAGTATTCCAAAAATCTATCAAATGTACTAAATGTACTACGAAAACTACGCGCAGAGTTCCGTGGGGACTGCCTTGCCGTGTAAAGAGATCTTCAGCGGACCCCGGGCTCTCATAGGGACCAAAGGGAAGCCTAGGAGCGCTCGTGGCCCGCGTGCCTCTTGTGGTATGCGAGGTTAAGCAACGTGGGCCGCGGTCAGTACTAGCATGGGTGAGGGGTGACCGCTTTGAGAGGTTACTAACTGAGCGCTCCCGTGCTTTGGAAGGTACGTTACGCCGTTGATCCCGGCCTTGCGAACTTCAAACAGTCAAGTTGCCCACTCACTTGACAAAGGGTGTCGAAGTTGCACCACGTCTGAAGGGAAGTACCCACCGCTAGCCTACACGTGACCCTTGGGTAGTGCGTAGTGCTAAAAAAAGTGTAACACAACATTTATGTAAGATACTTTAGATTTAATTGCTGTTCCTTTAGTGTACCCTTTTTGGAGAGCAATAAACTATATTTGTATTGTATTTGGTATTGCATGAACGGTTTTAACATTGAAAACGTTTTTTCGATCGCGTTGGTAGGGCGGCACCTATTTCTAGGAAAAGTGCGACATCGCCCTGGTGTCGTGAATTTTAAATCTACGTGGATGATTGGGGTGTCCAAAGATGTGTCTCAGCGAGGGCTACAATATGACGTAATTTTTTTTGGAAAAGTCAAAAACTTTTTTCAAAAAATCCAAAACTGTCGAAAAATTACGTGATTTTTTGGTGTCTTCTCTTATTGAATCGGCGATTTTTCGAAAACGAAAAACGATATCGAAAAATGAATAAAAAAGCTCTCGGGGTATTGAGTTGGGCTACAATTTGTAAAAACCGGGACCTCGCTATCACTCACGGTCTAGGCTGTCCTTTATGGAAGGAATTTTGAATACCGCGGGTGGTATGTGCGGTGCGCGGACTAATCTGAGTAGTAGCATTAAAGTTTATGATTTTTACATATAAATATAATGTTTTGGAATATTATATGAGCGCAGCGAGGGTGTCTCGCTTCGCTCGGGAATTAAGACTGAGTCCTGAGTGCAGTGAGGGATTAAAGCCTGAAGATCAGAGTATGAGAGTGGATTGCGATTAAACGAAGTACCTAGTACACTTTAGTGAATAGTATATTTCTTTACTATTTTTCTTTTCGCGGTCATAAAATTTAATATTTAATAATTTTTTAATAAATAAAACAGTGGAAAAATTGATTTGTTTAAACTCGAATACAGTGCATAGTATATTTCTTTACTCTTTTTCTTGTGTCATTTAGGAGCGCACGTGTGGTAGTAACTTGTTTACTAGTTTTCTTTTCAAGTATCGTATAATTTTAATTAAAAGGAATTTCTAATAAATATAAATGTGAAAAACTGATTTGTTTTAATTCATTTTCAATGTACCCGAAGTCGTGAGAGGCACGAGATCTGTGGATTTTTTCTGAATGCTTTAGTGTTCCGTTTTGAAATTGGTTCAACTTATGCGACCAGTGGGTGTCTATCTGTCCATCTATCATAGGCAGTTTATGTATTAAAATTAAAATTTTCGACTAAAATTCGATAAAATATAAAGTTCTTGATTAAACGTTAGTTAACATAAATCTTGTCACGAATGAATATAAAATGGTCAGGTACGAGATGTTTATGGTAGTCGTCTGAAGATGTCATGAGTATCAGTATCACGACACATTATTTGAGTTGGCAGAGTTTTGCATGCTAGAAAATTCATAACGAAATAGGTGTTTTATAAAATGTTCTCCTAGCGTTACCCCAGTACGTGCAGTTCCATTCTGAAGGATATCCGGGTTCCGCTACCGCTTTTATAAAATTTACGTCAGCCCAAAAAACTCAACTACACATAGGTACCTATAGTTGTCATTTAATAGGTACCTACGTTGTCAACACAACCCACACATGCTGTTAAGTAAGTTTTAAATATCATTTCACTTTCTTGTGTTTTAACGTGGTGAATAATTCAGGTTCTGATGAGAGCAGCTTTTTTACCGATGGTGTTTACCGTTCTTTGCCGCAGGTTACCTAACTAAGAAATCTCGTTCGTTAAGGACTCCAACGAGCCTACACTACAAGATAATCACTATGGTCTTAAAGAGTTCCTATAGTGCCATGTGATCCAATTCCAAACCAGTCCACGTCCAGAGACTTCTTCTTTCATATGTGCGCTTTTCAGCTCAATCTGATATCTGGGGGGCGATTTTTGGGTGTCTAACGCTCGAATTTTCACTCGAGATCTAACAAAAAACTATGATGTTTTGACAGATGTCGAGTGAAAAATCGAGCGTTCCACACTCAAAAATCGGCCCCCAGCATGAGGTTGCCAAAAATAGACCCCATACTTTGAATGTAAAGACAACGACAGAAGATACGAACATTGCATGTTAAATTAAAGATTATATAAAAAAGTAAATCGCCATGCAGCACATTCGCTGAAATGCAAAGTCGCTGTGGCTAGCACTGGCAGTCGCAGGAGCACTTGTCTGGTCGGCGGCGGCGGAGGACCACCCTCGCCTCCGTGCGGAAAGTAAAAGGAGGTTGCGCGTGACGTGACGTGACGCAACCAAACCGCTGCGCCCCCGCGCCGCCGCCGGCCCGCTACTAACATCTCGTATCCACACCTCAAGAAAACTTTTATAACAGGGACCTTCGATTACGCACTGTTATTGCGAATCTCGGGGTCAAGTAACAGTAGCCGGTGAGTAGAGGCAGGTTGCGGAAGCCGCGCCGCCGCCGCACCGAGCCAAAGCTCGCGGAACTTTACCGCTCTACCGCGGGACACTTCTCCACGGAGGGCACACAGGGCGCTTCAGCTGCTACAATCTTGTTTACTCAGTATAGATTATATATTTTGTTCTCATAAGTATACGTATGAGATTGACCTATCTTAATTTCTTCGTATAATCACGTGATACGTATACCTGAGCAGTGACCACTAGGTTAAAGTTTAATTTTTTTACAGACTTACTCATAGGTAAGCATTGAATATAAAAGTTTTATAGTACTTAATACTCGTACATGTTTAAAGTTCATAAAATTTCCGCCATTATGTAAATTAGGTAGGGTAATATGATTAATATAAGTTAAAATACACTTTTATAAATATGTGAAATACTAGATTTATTTCTACAAAACAAACTTTAAGAATCGCAACGTGTCTTTTTGTTTGTGATAGATAGAATGATTATTATTTGAGCTTCTCTTATAGGTATGTAAGTTCACGTAATATAAGACGCTTAAGCGCGCCGAGACTCGTTGAACTCTTTTATTAAGACGTTGGCCTGACCACGAATATTCGTGAACGACACTGGAACTGTGTTGCATTTCGAAGCTTTCATCACTTTTGCCACATCACAAACGAATACTAGGATCTAACCGGAATCCAAAGATATACCGCAATCTACCAGGAATATAGGTATATACCTACGGATTTACGAAAGTGGACAAAGGATCGCACACAGGAACTAAACCGGCGATTAAATAAAAAAAGTATATTAGTCAGTACTAAAAAACATGACGGGACGTCGCAGCTAAAGGTGCACATAAATAATAAAAGCCTCAGCATTAAATCGAGTCATAAATGAATGAACTTGAACCAACCTGTCAAAGAAGCTCCACAGAAATCACACGTGCACAGAGTTAATCCTTTAAAAGTTCGTTACGGAAGCACTAACCGAAAATTGTAATTTGAAATGAGCAACGGTCGGCGTTAGGGTCGAGAGGGCGGAGGCACGTCGTGGTCGGCGGCGCGCGCACGAATGGAGCGGCGGCGGCGTCCCGCGGCCGCCCGCGCCGCGCGCCCGGCCCGCGCCCGGCCCGCGCCGCCGCGCCGCCGCGCCGCCGGCGCACTGCGCTGCAACCTCGCCCTGCCTGTGCCTGTGCTGTGCCTACCTGTGCTTTCCTTCATCAAACATTCGGGTAAACTGCCACTTCTTTAACAGAAAAATTACACGGTCCAAATTATTCCGTGTACTTAAGAGGAGGGGTAGGGCAAGCTCTCTCCATACAAACTTTGTGCAGGATTTTCTTCGTTTGTGTTTGCATTAAAGTTATGATTTTTATTATGCTTATTTTTTTGCTAGCTATTTCGGGATGTAATTTTTTTTCATTTATATTATTTTTAAATTTTTTCATTTTTCATTTTTTTGAAATATTTGAAAATTTCCACATCACTTTCTTCGCATATCTAATATTTACATCAAAAAAAAATATGACATTCGTTAGTGCCAAAACCTACGAATAAAACGTGCACAGAGTTTGTAATGGAGAATGCCTTGCTCACCCCTGCGCCTTAACACTGCCAGCCTTCTCGGCACCATAGCCAATTAAAATTTTAGTCAGTGACTAGTAGGCGTAGCACATGATGGCAGCGAGAGTATGTTGGCTCGAGATCAGACTATCCGTCACTTTCTAACAGCACCAATCAAAAAAAGACTAGCATACTCTCGCGGCCGTCATGTCATGTGCTAGGCATACAGGCCCCGTATCATGGTCGTGTCGTGTTATAGCGTGATAAACAACAAGATAAAGCATCTGTCACTTTTCTATCGAGTGATATCAGGAAGTGACAGATGCTTTATCTTGCCCTTTATCACGCTATCACGCGACCACCATGAACCCCGGCCCCGTGGGAGGCGTTTAGGTAAACTACTAACTTTTTATAATAGGCTTAATTTATAATTATTACCTGAATTTTTAGCCTATTGGTTTTAATTCATAAATCGTGTAGTAACTAAAATAGAAAAGAATTAGCGTGATAAGCTGCCATTGAATGTAAATCGATCGCTAGTATCGCTAATCGCCACCGCTAATGCGCTTTAATTAACTTTTCTTAAGTCAGCGCAAGGATACATTCGAGAGGCACAATCTTCCAATTTGTTCCTTTGCCGATTTACCTAGCGTTATTTTTAGAGTTAAGCACAAGGCCATTATGTTTTCATTTCAATTTAAAATGGTTCTTTTGTTTCAATTACGTACTTACTATTTTAGTAAGCCCGAATATTGAGCTCGATGTTCGCGTTTAAGAAAGGTGTATCTGGATTATTTGTATTCCAAGCCTGAGTACTATATCCGTCAATACCGAAGCTTTTTGTAGCACCGAATAATTCTAATTATTCTTGAATCCAAAATAATGAAGCGTTTGACACATTTGCTTACAAGTTAAATATATACAATACAAATTACTTATACCTACTGTTATTGCACATCTCAATTCAAGGACACAATACAGTACAAAATCACAATACTTAAGTAGGTAGAGGCAATCAACAAAGGGTCTTATCGATAAAGAGCGATTTCTTCCAGATAACTTTAGGTCTACCTAAAACCCAAATTAAGGGTCCTTATAAGGTAAAAAATCAGGAGCTCTTCCAACCTACCTTTTTCCTTTTTCTATTTCGTCGCTTTAGTGAGGTGAAAAGATTTGTGTTACACACGGCTGCAGAGTTATTTTACGTCTCGTGTGTTGCAACACTCGCTATGCTCAGTATTCTAATTTTGAACCACTCGCTTCGCTCAGGATTCTATTTTCGAACCATAGGATCCATTCGCTAGCTCGTGGTTCAACCCTAGAATCCATTCGCTAGCGCGTGTTCCAATTCCACACTCGCGGTTAAAATACAACTTTGCACCCTTGTGTAACAAATAACTATTAATATCCGCCATTGGTGACAATCTTACATTTTGGCAATAAATTTAATTTGCATTAAGCAAAATCTCTAGCTTACCTGAGTGCCTCTTGCCGTCATCCCTTAGTCAGACCGGTGGGCTCGAGGACAGCCGGTACATTTGCACTGACAAAAAGCCCCTTCGGGAGACGTCGATGCTGACATTCCGAGGGATCGTCTCAGCAGTCCGACTGCATTGGCGACGGTGGGGCATATTTGTTGACATCTCTATTCTAAGGCAAGTGGCCAAAGTGTTGTTGTCCAGCAATGTGCATATAGATGAGGATTGCTCCTGTAACCACAGACCCGACTCCCACTCTGCGGCGGCAATGAGATGAGCTCGGTCTGTCGGACTAGGTGGTCAATGTAGGGGTTTATCCAGAAATCACGCGATGTTTTTTGGGCCACTTTTAGACCCTCCTCCCCCCTTGGTAGTTGGTTGTAATTTCTCCTATCTTTTAAGAAAATGCTACATGAGTAGATATCATTTATCGGTTTTGTAGGTGCTGAAAAAAATACACGTGAGGTTTCCTTGTTCTCCCCCCCAACGTGATCAGTAGTGAGGTTTTAGTACTTCTTCACATCACCTTACCACAGATGAAGCAGTGTGACAGGGTGAGTCAGACCTTCGTTTACGCGTTGTTAATACTAATCCCGGTGTAATATGCTGCAGGTGAGAGATGAGGTGAACTGAAACGAATTATGAGTTAGCATGGCTGAGAGGCGCGCGGGCGCAGTGCAGCGCAGGTATGCGCTGTTATCGCCCGCGGCGCCGCCGCGATACTCGGAACCTGCGAATCATTACCCTCCCTCCCAAGTAGGGAATGCAGAACCGGTACCATTTATCAGTCCCGGGATTTTCGGTACTGGCCGGTAGAGGAACCGGGATTTCCCGGTATTTTCGGTACTTTCGGGAAATTACTTGTGGTGGTTTTGAGACGTGAGTAGTTTTAGCCTAATACCTTTTTTGGACAATTTGATAATAATATCAGGGATGCAAAAAGAAAATACACGTGTTTTGTTATCAAAATACACATTAATATCACCTAAAACTAAATATAACTAAATTAAACTATGAAAAACAATATATAAAAAAAGAAACCTAAACACCTAGGTCGCTCATTGGCGGAAATGAGCCCAAGATGCTGGCGGCGTTTCCTCGTTGCACAGCAATGCTGAGCCTTTGGCCGAGGAACGCGCCAGCTCTGGGTTATGGCTTATCTCCTTCAGTCAAATATTCCTTTGTCATTTGGTAAGGTGTTTGTCACATAATTTTATTGTAACCGTGTAAGATAATATTAATAAGAAAGAAGTAAGATTCTCACTTGAAATATTTTAATAGGTGTAATAAAGTCTAAAGTGGTAAATCGTTCTCAGCCGAAGCGCTTCTATAACCCATAGGGGTAACCAAAACCAACCCTCTACAACCACAGTGATACCGGTGGAAGTGTTAGCTGAGGGTGAATTAACACTCTTGCTGTACCTGTAATAGTACCTGCACAAGAGTGTTAATTCACTCTCAGCTAACGCTTCATCGGTATTATTGCTGTTGTCGAGGGTTGGTTAACACTACGGGTATAAAGATCACTGCTCTACAGGCGTTCTGTAATCTTTACCTGTTGTATCATGTGGGCCTGTTTCGGGGTTATAGCGATGTTATAGCATGCTCTAACATCTTTATAGAGGCATGTGTTAACACTTTAATAATCATATGGAACCGATATAAGAATGATATACAGGTATTCTTAACGGTAGCGTGCTGGTTGGGTGCTAGTTGGGCGACTACCTACTAATAGTGTAGCTGTAGAACAATGAACACGCACGTTGGGGTAAGTATGCGGGTGGAGGACTGGTTAGGTGACGGCGCTGATGAATTTGTATAAGC
Source organism: Cenopis cana (assembly GCA_951800055.1). NCBI lineage: Eukaryota > Metazoa > Arthropoda > Insecta > Lepidoptera > Tortricidae > Cenopis > Cenopis cana. The sequence continues at coordinate 18,639,555 of OX637471.1, read as the reverse complement.
GGGACGGAGTAATGGCCAGCCGTGGTCGTGAATTGGCTGCTTAGAGCGATGTTACCGTTTATAAACATTGCTTGCGTTATTTTATCGATATATCTCTTATCATTTATAGATTAGCGTATTAAATTTAAGCTGCAAATTACATTTCTCGAAAATCCCGAAAATACCGGGAATTCGATTTCGTAGTACCGGTTCCTACCTTGGTTCAAAAAACCGGGAAATCCCGGTATTTTCGGTACCGGTATTTCCCGGGAGCAAACCCTACTCCCAAGCTTGCCAATCGTTGCAGACCACTTGCTGCATCTTTCTGTGGAAATTTCGAAGTCCCATTGAACTTTCGCGAAAAGTACGAAGATGTCATACAATTACAATATATTCATGTAATTAAATAAAAACCGGACAAGTGCGTCTTATTTTTTATGATTTAATTGCAAATGTAGTATTAAGACGATATTATTTGCCAAATTTCATAGTTCTAGGAATCTAGGTCAACGGAAAGTACCCTAGGTATATATTTTGGGGAACAAATAAAATGATCACCTAAATAACTTTTGATATCATCAAATTTTCGAACCCTAAAATAAGGTTGAACACTCAAAAAAATTTATCGATCAGCAATTCCGAGTCACCAAAAAAATTCTACCTATTTTTGCAGCACTTGCACCTATTTTACTTATTGCGTTCCTATAAATTTATAATCACATCAAAAAAATTGTCAAGTACCACCAAAAACACTAAACTACCACCTAATCTCATGCACCTTTTTTCATTAGAATTACATCCAAATATTATACACATCGCATGCTACATTTTAGTAAACAGTTACAAATTAATTGTTTTAGCACTATAAATATTTTAGTCATTTCCAAAATGTTATAAATTAGAAAGTAGAATTCTAAATTAATTTAAAAAGCAACGCGCAATGTGGCTGTGTGAAATAATAACACGTATACTGCTATCTCACTCAATCAAATACAAATAATTGTCTGAAGCATAAAACCTATTGATATGTCGTTAGAGTGAAAGGTACCTATTGCTGTTTCATTCTAACTACCTATTGCTGATGGTTTACAAACTGCAAGAAGTTTTATTATTAATTTTTTAATGCGTTGACGTGAGCGCCTTTGATTGAAAACTTTTATTTGAAAATGAGTTTTGTTGATTTATTAAATTGTTAGTTTGTTATGAAAATGGATAAAGGTCCTCAAATGAGTTTACTTTATTAATTTAGATAGACTTTCATGGAAAAATTAAAGGAAGTTAATAGGTAGAAATTGGTATAGGTAGGTTTAGGTTATGTTAGTTTTGCATCGGCCCGAAGGGCCAAAACAACTCAAAATAGGAGCTCCGCGCCAGCGGAGATCCGTCAATACTGTTCCAATGTCCACTAGTTTGAAATAAAAATAGATGTCATAGAAAAATACTACTATACACCTAGGCAAATTGACGATTATCAGCGAATAGAGTAGAGGCAAAAACATCTGAGAACAAATAGCTAGAACAAAAAGCACTGTTGAAAATATATTAAATTAAATTATGTTATGTACGTGTCTCATTAAAAATACAGAAATTTTGAAGCTTCTATAAAATAAAATCATTTAGCGCTGTCTTGCTCGCACGCGGTGCGACGTGCGAGCGAGACGGACCGTATGGAAAACCGCATCAGTGTGCTAGCAATGAGGTTAGACTAGATTGGAACTGCTTTGGGCATCGGGCGTTAAAAAACAATTGCCGCGTGAAATTTGGTGATCATGTAGTATTTCTGGGTATCGAAAGAATTATTTGGGTGTAAATAATTTTAAAAGGATTACGAGCCCTGTAATATTTGGATGTAAATTATATGAAATTTGGTGTTTGAAATTAGGTGATCATTAAGTATTTTTGGGTAGTGACTAATTTATTTGGTAACAATTTAATTTAAGGGAACAAATAAAATGATCACCTAAATAACTTTTGATATCATCAAATTTTCGAACCCTAAAATAAGGTTGAACACTCAAAAAAATTTATCGATCAGCAATTCCGAGTCACCAAAAAAATTCTACCTATTTTTGCAGCACTTGCACCTATTTTACTTATTGCGTTCCTATAAATTTATAATCGCATCAAAAAAATTGTCAAGTACCACCAAAAACACTAAACTACCACCTAATCTCATGCACCTTTTTTCATTAGAATTACATCCAAATATTATACACATTGCATGCTACATTTTAGTAAACAGTTACAAATTAATTGTTTTTAGCACTATAAATATTTTAGTCATTTCCAAAATGTTATAAATTAGAAAGTAAAATTCTAAATTAATTTAAAAAGCAACGCGCAATGTGGCTGTGTGAAATAATAACACGTATACTGCTATCTCACTCAATCAAGTACAAAGAATTGTCTGGAGCATAAAACCTATTGATATGTCGTTAGAGTGAAGGGTACCTATTGCTGTTTCATTCTAACTACCTATTGCTGATGGTTTACAAACTGCAAGAAGTTTTTTTTTTTTTTTAATGGGTTGACGTGAGCGCGTTTGATTGATTTCTTTTATTTGAATATGAGTTATGTTGATTTATTAAATTGTTAGTTTGTTATGAAAATGGATAAAGGTCCTCAAATGAGTTTACTTTATTAATTTAGATAGACTTTCATGGAAAAATTAAAGAAAGTTAATAGGTAGAAATAGTATAGGTAGGTTTAGGTTATGTTAGTTTTGCATCGGCCCGAAGGGCCAAAAGAACTCAAAATAGGAGCTCCGCGCCAGCGGAGATCCGTCAATACTGTTCCAATGTCAACTAGTTTGAAATAAAAATAGATGTCATAGAAAAATACTACTACCTAGGCAAATTGACAATTATCAGCGAATAGAGTAGAGGCAAAAACATCTGAGAACAAATAGCTGTATGCGACACAGATATAGTATATACTCTGTAGTTATAGATGCGCCAACAAGCGACCGGGGCTATGTCTTTCTCATATTATGACGTCAAAATATGGGGATACCATGGTTGCAAAAAATTACCCCAAAAATTTAGTCGGATAGTACTTAGTTACAAGTGATCAAATTCCATAGTGACTAAGTCGCCATTTTGACTCACTAACTAAATTTACACAACATCGTAGGCGATATCGTAAAATAAGTGATCTCGACCGGCCACTTTTTTTGGGATAATCTTACCTATAAATACATAGTCACCGGTTATCACCGTTGCATCAAACGGCGATTTCACTGATCCAAATCTATACATTTTGTTCTCGCCGCTCGCCGCTGGTCGCTGGCCTTCCTGCTCGCCGCTTGACTTGCTGGTCATCACGTCACCCAAAGAACCATGCTAAATGTTTAAGTCTCTAGACGATGAAAGTAGTAAGTAATGTAACCAGATAGTGCTTACTATTTCCATGCCCCTTTTTGTCTTTCACAGATAAATTATGTAGTTGTTGGAATAAAAGAATAAACTTCAATTTAGAACAGGTAATTTATTTACAATAATATATTACATTTATAACTTTATTTTTCAATAAATAAACAAATATGTAATAAGCAGTTATAGATTATTTTACCCAATTTAATTTCCTGTTCCCTCAGTCCTGAAATCCATTTTTTCGGGATTCATCCTCTGTTGAAAAACTGAAAAAATCAAATTACTTGAAATTCCCGAAACGTGGGGTAATCTTTAGGGGTTTTTTTTATTATTTGTTGGTATCCCGAAATCGAATTATAAACCGACTGAATGGTGGGACATCAATGCTAAGCTGGCTTCTATGGTAGATTTCTACTACGCGATTTGACCGGTTTGTATGTCAAATGTTTGGAGGTTATTTTTTAATTAATTCACATATTTTTCCTATTTCATCTATTGTCTCATGATATAACTAATGATTTAGCTCAGTAATTTGGTTCCGGTGAGATTTTAGAAATAAACACGGGTCCAAAATTCAAAGAAAATGTACTTACGCATGGAATGTAACATCCGCCTTTTTTCGGTCGAAATTGCTTTTACAGCCAAACACTGAACACCCCACCATGTTTGCACTGAACAACCAAACACTACGGATCTGATGATTGGTAAATTATTATTCATTTAAACCAAATTCATCATTAATTTTCCACTTATAAATTGCACTGCAAAATATTGCCACTTTGTTTTGCAATCTTCTTGACACTAATGACAGATTACTTTTACCCGACCATGAAAAAATGTCCGGTCGGTGATAAGGACAAAACATCGCACTTTTTTCTACTTCCTCTCATAGGAATCGCAATAAGGCTATCTTTCTCTTACAAAGCGTGTCAGGCCCTTGGTATGCGACCAGTAAGGAAAGCACTGTTGAAAATATATTAAATTAAATTATGTTATGTACGTGTCTCATTAAAGTTACAGAACTTTGAAGCTTCTATAAAATAAAATCATTTAGCGCTGTCTTGCTCGCACGCGGTGCGACGTGCGAGCGAGACGGACCGTATGGAAAACCGCATCAGTGTACAGCAATGAGGTTAGACTAGATTGGAACTGCTTTGCGCGACGGGCGTTAAAAAACAATTGCCGCGTGAAATTTGGTGATCATGTAGTATTTCTGGGTAACGAAAGAATTATTTGGGTGTAAATAATTTTAATAGGATTACGAGCCCTGTAATATTTGGATGTAAATTATATGAAATTTGGTGTTTGAAATTAGGTGATCATTAAGTATTTTTGGGTAGTGACTAATTTATTTGGTAACAATTTAATTTAATAGGTTATCGACATGTTACTTCTTTGAGTTGCACTTTATATTTAAAAGGAGTTGAAAATTTGGTGCGAATCTAGTATTATTGGTAATCAATGTAATTTTTTAGAGCATCATTCGGCAACTTATTTGGTGGTTCGTTAAATGCTACCCTTAATTTAATAGGTTATCGACATGTTACTTCTTTGAGCTGCACTTTATATTTAAAAGGAGTTGAAAATTTGGTGCGATACTAGTATTTTTGGTAATCAATGTAATTTTTTAGAGCATCATTCGGCAACTAATTTGGTGGTTCGTTAAATGCTACCCTATATTTTGATTGCCTTGAGAGTATCGAAATATACGTTCAAAATATTCGTCATGTTACCTACGAATGCGAATGCAAAAGAGCATGGGATTATTCGCGAACGTGAATAATCATGAATCATTACACCCCCCCACCAGTATCTGGGCGTTTTCACTTTAAAGTGTACCCCCTACTTTTTTTTCGGATATAGGTAATTTTGGGTTTTCTGACTCAGAATCACGAGTACCTACTATTGATTCAGATGAAGAAAAATAATGTCCTTGATTTTCCATACAAATTTTCTGTGTCAGTTTTGTGACGAGTCATATAAACTGTATGAAAAAGCTTCATAAAACTGACTTTTTCTGGGGGACACTTTTTTTCTTCGCGGAAATGGATAATTGGATAGTACATACTCGTTATTCTGAGTCAGAATACCCAAAATCACCGAGATCGGAAAAATAAATAAATATATAATATAAATAAACATATAATACAAAAATTGCTCGTTTAAAGATATACTTAACATTGTCACTGAAGTTACATTAAGTGTGCTATAATTAGTATAATTGAGCCCAAAGGAGGATTGAGGATTACCTACTGATTTAAATTCAGTTGCAAGATTTGTCTCGAATATACATTTGCGCTCAATCACAGATTATAGTTTGCTCAATTTGTTATCCAGTGAGAATGCTTTCTGAAATGCATTCTGGCATTCCCTACTGAAACTTTTGTTACGTAGAGAGGTAGTTAGTACGTAGAGGGTCGGTATGTAAACTCTTCATTTTAGCCCCGTTGGTTAAATTCAACAACAAAGTGATCTAGGAGCGCTTGAGAGCAAATGTGATGACACAGACCGTGCTATATGTTTTAATGGTGGCGCAGGGGCTTTGGGGGAGGTCTATAGATGTCCAATATCAGACGTCTTTCGGCCGATATGATGATGATAAATTTAAGAAAGAAAGCAGTTGTAATGTTGTAATTTATGATTGCATATGCTTCTACAAATTAAATTAGTTTACAAAAAAATTATAGGTAACACGGCATGACATTGATGAATAGGATAGAAAACTGTAATATAAAACGCGAGATTTCTCTAGATCGGATGACCTTGCATGTAGGAGAGACGCACTCGCAATGCGGCGTGGCAGGAAGCGTCGAGGGTGCCGAGCAAGTGGGGCTGCGACCACTGCGACCTGCGCCTGCGACGCCGCCGTCGGCCAAGCGCGACCGAGCCCCGGAGCATGCTTAAATACCGTCCTTCTATGAATTATACTTCTCTTACCGGACCTTGATTTGACTAATCTGGACTGATTTACTTTCGTTTATAATTGTATCATTCTCTTGCTTAGAGCGATCGAGGTTCTTTACTGAACAGGCGGAAGGAACGCTGAATAAGGAAATTACACCTTACTTAGGTACCTGCTGTTTTAACGCACCGCACGAATTAGCTAAATGCATTAGACAATGATAATGAAAATGAAAATTTGACACAGTACCGTAACATAACCATTTTTTTGATTAGGCTAAACATGTCTATAAGATTCTACATTACTAACGTTAACCTACCTAGCTAGGATGATAGCGTTTAACGTCGAACATGTAGCATGTATGAAAGTGTGAGAGCTAGCTAGGCGGTAAACGTCCCAGCGCTGAGGCTATACGTAATACCTACTTGATACTCAATCTTACTCATAAGTAATTAAACCCAAAACAAAAGACTCAACTATTAGGAATTAAGGTATCAAATATAGAAACGTTTACCTCACTTGCGATTTTATAAACTGACATACCTAATTAATTCAACGAACACGTTTTTATGTAGGCAGGTATATAAGTTTATAGCAATTATCAAGGTTGACCACGTACCTACAATACAAGGCGAAAGTTATCGAACGACGTAAACGTAACGCTGCTGTAAGGTCAACTGGGGAAAAAGTGGATGCCCCGTTCGGCTACTTGGGTGTTTTTAACTAGATTTTACTTCGTGGAACTCGCCACCTAATCTTTTCGAACGTGAAACTAAGGGCGAGGGTTATCCCGAAATCATCCTTTAAGAGAATGCATTTCCATTCCAAAATTTTTGTGCATAGGTGTTGTGCAGTGTGCGTGAGTGTAGGTAATGCATGTGTTATGGCAATTAGTTAAGTTAAGGTCCCCTTCGGGGGCCTACTTATAAAGCAATGTTAAATAAAAAGGTAATGCATGCATGTGTGATGTCAGTATACGAGTGATGTGTGTCAGCGTAACCGCACTGATCATCCGCATGGTGTCCGGGAGATCAATTTCTCGGAGTTGCCACGCTTTATTACATTAATAAAAATATACCTAGAGCCACACATAGACAGGTATACGTCTAAATATAACACGGGCTTGTTTTTCTAGGAAGGTATATAGACAGTAACGATTATTCAATAGAACTAAAATAGTCAATCATTTCCATCAAGATGCAGTTCCAAGAAATAAGTAGTAGGTACTTATGAATAAATGACAAAATGCCAACGCTACGCATGAAGAGAGAGCTACTGAATGCATAGAGTTGGATATCCTATGCGCCGAGACGAGTCAAGTAGGTACTTAAGCAAATATTAAAACGTGTGCCTTGTAAGTTATAAATTGTTTCACTTGTATTTGATCACCCGCCTACCTGTGGTGTGCACGTGAATGGGAGGATGTGTGAAGAGGAGCGAATCTTTGCCTAAAACAACACAATGATATCACGGGCCAAGTATTCCAAGCAGTCGGCTTTGTTGTTACAAGGTCACTTACTTAACTATAACCCCTTTAAATAACTAATCGTTCCAATTGTTGTCATTTAGCCTAAGTCTTAGAATAGAATTCATGTACCTAGAGGTAGATATTATTAGTTCCTTTGTTATTTGCATGTTTTTAAATTTAACTAAGGTAGAGTAAATTTATAAACTAAACCCATAAAAACTAAATGGCACCCTGGCACCCAGGTTCCCATCACTGGCTAAAAAGCTAGCAGGGTTAGCTCTATGGATTGATAAGGAAACTTATCATCTGGCCAAAATAGCTGCCAGCTACTCAGTCGATGTTTCAATGAGGCGTGCTCTTGAGCGACTACATGCAGTAGCCCTCGTGGAGGATAGCATATTTATTTATACATATTTATGTAGCTTGTGTTGCTCCGCCATTTAAATTATCTACCAAATCACGTTTCACAAATTTACAAGCTGGCCAATTTATCCTAGTCCTAGATCGATAGAAAATGAAATTTAAGGTCCACGTGTTTTTTTTATTTCTCCCGAAATCATAATTTTCATTCAATAATATCTAATCCAACGACCTCGAGCCGCTTGGCATGAAGTTATGTTCAAACCTTAACTTCATGCCAAGCAGCAATGAGATGAGGCCAAAGCCCGAACAGAGCGGCCAAAAAGCTGAGCATCCTAAATAAGGTCAAGCGATATTTCACGCCTGGACAGCTTCTTACTTTATACAACGCCCAAGTCCGATCCTGCATGGAAATGACTTGACTTGGGCTTTGTATGTTGTATATTCTAGTGACCTTTGGGATGGCTCGGCTAAGTACCAACTTGCCGCACTCGACTCGGTGGATCGCAGGCTCATTGGCACAGTACGGTTAAGTAGGATCTAATGTTTGTCTATGCTCATACCGCCTTCCCCCTTCTTCAATCGGACAACGGACATCCAGACGTACGGCAGGCTACCATAATATCCTTACCTGGTTCAAATTCCTCTTACTCGAACCAAGCGCTTATCGTCATCTTTTATAATGCGCACTGCTAAAGACTATACCTTATTCTGTGGCTAAGGTTTGGAATTCCCTGGCAGCATCTGTATTTCCGAGTTCATAAAACCTGGACCTATTTAAGGCAAGAGTGAATAAGCATTTTCTGGGCGAGTTCACTTCCACGTCGGCTTCATCTTTGCCCCCTGGCTAGATGCTGGCCAAGAGCAATCCCATTATTAATAAAAAAAATCGAATCTAAAAGTAGCGAATCGTAAATTGTTAGCAACATAAAACCTATTTAGATTAAATAGGTAAATAATTGTCTATGATAGGAACAATTGAATGTTGACATAGATAGGCAATTATTATTCTTTTCTTTTTCTTCAACCCGAGCTGTAATGTCACTCGCTATTTTACAATATATTTTCATAATATAAATACGGAGTTTTTCCTCACTCTACGTGCCCTCCTATTATAGTCCGTGGCCGCGCCATGGTCCTTCGAGAAGAGAATTGAATTGAATCAGCGCCCGGTGATTTTTCTTATATCTCGGCTGGTCATTTTCTCACTGGAGCAGCGCTCAATACTTACCCAGAACGAGATGTAAGCAACAAACCTACAAATTTGCTTAAGTTTTGGACCATAATAACTAATATGAAACAGACGTTTTGGAAGTATTGGAGCAAGCATTATTTAAACCAGTTACAAAATCGACCAAAATGGCAGTCTGTAACGCCTAACGTAGCTATAGGTAGTTTGGTCATTTTGCGTAGCGATAACTCACCTCCTCTCGAGTGGCCGATGGCCAGGGTTACCAACTTGTTCCCGGGGAAGGACGGAATAGTCCGCGCGGTCGAAGTACGGACGTCAAACGGTCATACTCACAACAGGTCTGTTACAAAGATCTGTGTACTGCCTATAGAAGTTTAATAGTCACTGATTTGCTCAAGTGCCTAATAGGTAGATAAAATAGTTATTTGTATATGTACACAATAATATTTTCATATACCTACTTTATTTAAAATGTATTGTGCTTGATTTTTACTAAGAATAACTTGTTTTTGTTAACTACTGTTATATTTCTGTGATATTAATGCACAGCGAAAGCTTATAAATGTTATGTAATACATACATACTTACATACTTACCTGAGTTACTAGACAATGTTAGTTAATAATAGTAATGTTACTTACCTTTGTATGTTGTTGCACTCAATACTTTACCAGTGTTGCATACATACTAGTATGTGTATGTTGTACCTAATAGTTTCTAATGTTTGAAACATAAGTTTTAGTTATTCAATGTTAAATGATTTATTTTCTCAAGTCTAGTACGTAGTAGTGCTCAATTGTACTCGATAACATCGCCTCTCATTTGTTTATTATGTAACACTAAACTACAATGATAATCGAATAAGTTTTTAATGGTTTAATTGCTTTAATATATTATTTTCATTCTCGAGGCGCAGCTATGTTAGCAACATAAAACCTATTTAGATTAAATAGGTAAATAATTGTCTATGATAGGAACAATTGAATGTTGACATAGATAGGCAATTATTATTCTTTTCTTTTTCTTCAACCCGAGCTGTAATGTCACTCGCTATTTTACAATATATTTTCATAATATAAATACGGAGTTTTTCCTCACTCTACGTGCCCTCCTATTATAGTCCGTGGCCGCGCCATAAATGAATCATGACGTAATTGGGTCATTGTCAGTCGGAAAAACAAAAGTTGTCCATTCGGTGGTCAATAGTTAACGGCTTGTGTGCATGTAATTTACGTTTTTATTACATGGATTTATAGACACGGAATTACAGATTATGCGGGTTATCAGATCAATCGAAAATTAAGCTTTGTAGCCCTTAACTTTCGGCATGTCCACCGAAAAGACGCGCACCTAAATCTGACAATGACCCAATTACAATGAATGTTTGACTGCATTAGGACCTATGTTTGACAGTATTGCTCCTTTACAGTCATAGGAATGATGTCACACTTCCGTTTTAAAAAATTTTCACATCACCTATTCGGATAAGGGCTTTTTCTTCCCTGCTAGGAGGGATCAAAATGGCACTTTTCTTCCCTGCTACGAGTTCCGTTGCCAGTATAAAATATTTAATAATATATAATGAAATAATTCAAATTTGAAGCATCATACAAAACCAACAAAATTCTAGTATCACTGAAAATCAAATTCAGTCGATACGAAACGTCAGCTCTATGTCTTTGATTGCGAAAAATTCTTTTTTTTTTATTATAAGTAAAAAAATTTTTTATGAAAAATCGTCATTATACTCGATTTCGACTAATTCGGGGATGAGGATTTCAAATTTCATACTTATTTTGAATTTTAAGTAAAAAAAAATACGAAAAATCATCATTAAACTCGATTACGACTAATTCGGGGATAAGGATTTCAAATTGTACACTTATTTTTAATTTTAAGTTGGAAAATTACTTTTTGCGAAAAATGGTCATTATACTCGATTTCGACTAATTCGGGGATAAGGATTTGAAATTTTACTTTTTTTTTAAATTATAAGCTGAAAAAATTTTTTTTTGCAAAAAATGGTCATTATACTCGATTTCGACTAATTCGGGGATAAGGATTTCAAATTTTACACTTATTTTTGATTTTAAGCTGAAAAAATTTTTTTTTGCGAAAAATTGTCATTATACTCGATTTCGACTAATTCGGGGATAAGGATTTCAAATTTTACATTTATTTTTAATTTTGAGCTGAAATTTTTTTCTTTTGCGTAAATTTGGTATTATACTCAATTTCGACTAATTCGGGGATAAGGATTTCAAATTTTACACTTATTTTTAATTATAAGTTGAAAAAAATTGTTTTTTGCTAAAATCGTCAATATACTCTATTTCAACTAATTCAGGGAAAAGGTTTTCAAATTTGATATATATTAGAGCATCTATAAATATGTTACCGGTAGCACTTCAGATCTTTCATTATCCTCAATAGGTGATGTGAAAAGCAGTATGTGTCACATGGAAGCAAAATTATTTCCACCTTGGGCGTTTATACTTGAATCCCTCACTACGCTCAGGATTCTATTTTAGAATCCTTCGCTTCGTTCAGGATTCAATGTACGTCCACGCCGTAAATATGGCATTTTGCTCCCTTGTGACACAATCTACTATTGGCGATTTCCTTAAAATCTAGCCAAGAAAAAAATCTTAAAACTATTTTATTTTTTACCCGACTGCAAGGCAGGGTTATGTTTATTTAGTTCCTAGTGCCTAGTGTCTCGTTTTTTATTTTCTTTTATTACGTTAGCATATTTACCGAAATAGTTTTCAATTTAGGCATAGGCATAATTATAAATGTCAATTCTGTTAGACAGCAGGTAAACCATCATAAACTAACCTAGGTACGTAGTACGTACCTACTTATTAAGACGTAGATCATGTCACAAAACATGGGGAATCACATTTATTATTGTTTACCTACGCATAGGTACCAAATTTTACTAAATCTTGAAAAGCTCGTGGCGTCCGTTGGGCGAGCTTCGCTCGCGGTCGCGGCGCCTTCGTCACGCGCCGCCGCCGTGCTGTACCTGTGACTCACCAGCTCACCACAACGAACGGCATCTTCGCAAACTTACTTACGCATTCCTGACACAATGCGATGCTCTAGTAATAATATAAAACAGGGATAACCAATTGTAGACTGTATCTATACTACCATATAGGGCTCGGCTTCCACAATTCAATTGTTAAACATCACGCTTGCTTATCTTGCAGTGCATATCATGTTGATTTTTAAGTCTTTGAGGAACAAACTCTACAATGGTCTAATTCCCATGGTTCAACGCCAACAATCTAAATATACTTAAAGATTGTTCTTGAACTTTGACCGATATATATTTCTATTGCGATAATGATGGTAAGTAAGTAACTTGCTTACTATCCTTGTTTAAAAACTCTTTACTTAATTAAATACGGTAGTCCCTTCAGAAAGAGATCGCGAGTACAAGTACATGACACATCTTGTATTTATTATTTATCCTATAAAATACAACATTTGTTATTTAACAATTATTTCCGTATCTCCTCTTCACTCTTTCAAGCCTCACGTGATTAATGTACGATCTCAAAGCAAACCCCCACATTATGCACTGACTTAATAATACAGTAGGAATATGCGTACTGTGTAATTGTAATGTCACAATATGTAACTATTATTTGCCTAAATATATAACACTCCACTCTAGTTAAAGAGTTCCGAGTTATTGTTGTCACGTTCACGGTTATGATGAGGGGCATAAGGGTGGAACAGGTTTGTGTGTTATAATATCGCTTCTTAATGGTTATAGCCACTGTGACATTTACTCAAACATCAGGTTAAGTATGTGTCAAGGCGAGTGCGGGCGCTGCGCTGCTCCGCAACCAGTCGGCAAAAAACATGCGCAACACATTCATTACTTAGGATTTTGTCGCACCTACTTCATTAAAATTCTAGGTTTGGAATGACCCATTGCATAATGGACTAGATTACCAATATTACGATTAGTAGTTTTAGTGAAAAGCAATACTCAAACATTAGCTTAGAATTATGCAATGAAATCTTTAGGATTGGTGGACGTGTTACTTACATCAATCATCATCATTATTATTTACTTAGAATTGCGTTTTAGTCCACAGGTGGGTTTTTATTACTTTTTATTGTCAAATCTGGATCTAGTACATATTGTGACTTCTATTACATACTTTTCTCTATAAACTGCTTTGACACATACAAACAAACCATAAACACCGCGGTTCGCGCGCGAACAAAAGCTACAACCTTCCATTGAGCAATGCTATGATATACTCATAGCACTTTTTATTATTGTGAAAGAGTGACTACCTACTATATAATCTTTAGATTAATTAATTCTGTTTCATGATTGGTTGATTTTAGTAAAGCTGTATTACGGTTGGTCAAGAAGTTTAGATACATCCATACTGGAGGTTGCGCGCTGAACATTCGTTTGAAGCTAGTAAATATGACAGATGTGACGTCACCGTTATCTTGCATCTCTTTCATTCTAATACATTAGAATGAAAGAGATGTATAAGAATGAAAGAGATGCAAGATAACGGTGACGTCACATGTGTCATATTTTCTAGCTTCAAACGAATGTTCAGCGCGCAACCTCCAGTAGGTATGTAAGTATGTAGGTACGAGTATCTAAACTTCTTGCGGTTGGTTGATGGTTGATGTATTAATTTTTATTTAATTAGTGTTCTGTGATTGGTGGATTTAATATGGTGAAGTATTTTTGTTTTGTATACCATAAATATGTATTCATATTTTCCCTAGGCGGTAAATATACTACTATAGCCCCGCTTGATAAGTCTAATCTGATATGACACACTTTTCGAGCATGAGAAGTGAATAAAATTAAGATAATCCAGTAACCTTGTCGCCTGAAAGTACGAGGTAGTGTGCGTTAAATCCGGTAGTTCTGATTTTTTGCAGACTTATTTATGATGTTGGCCCAATGAATAATCCAAGTTTGTGACCTCGAGCGCCAAACGCAACTATCTCAAAAATCGAAAAAAAGACTACAATAATATGAGACTAGAATTGTCTCTGTAGACCCAATAGTTCCCGAGATAAATCCTTTGAAACTTTGAGAATGTCGAAAAAATGATGAAATTTTAAAAGCTGTATCTCGGAAACTATTCGGTGTACAGAGATAATTCTAGTATAATATTGTAGCAAATTTAGTCTACTTTAAAAATACAATCAAAGGTACTATGAGCAACTAGTCCTTAAGGGTTACAATCGGCATTTTCGATTTTTTACTTAGTCATGGCGAGAACATCCGATTATAACCCTAAAGGACTAGTTTCTGATAGTAACGATAGCACCTTCTTTTAAAGTTTATTAAAGTAAACTAAATTTTCCGAGATAGATTCTTTCAAAGTTCATATTTTTATCGAACTTCTCAAACTTTGAAATGATTAATCTCGGACACTATTGGGTCTACAGAGACAATGCTAGTCTCATATTATAGCAAATTTAGTCTTATTTAAAAACATCAAGGTATTATCAGCAACTAGCACTTTCGGGTTTAGTGGTTTTTTTTTGACGTAGGTACATAACTTTTTTGATGAGACAGCAAACTTTTTCATTATATAATTAATATTAATACAGGTATGTATATGTTCTCAATTTGCCCAAGTTAATTTATTGTTAAAGTGAAGCCAGTTTAGGCCCTGTCAGCGTCTTAACAAACCTTACTCACAAGTAATTTTGATTGAGAATTGTTTTGACTCCCATACACGTTATTTAGCACCGGTGGGAGCCGCGGCTGGAAACCTGATCCCTCGCTCGTGACTCAGGCCCGTTTGGCGGGTTTCCTATACGTACACCTCTAACTGCCCGCCGCCGGAATAAACTGCACTCAACTCTTTGTTGACGAAATGTAACAAAGCCCGGCATGTCATAACCTTATTTTCTCAAATAGTTAATCATTTAAACTCCTGAAGTGCGTATCAGTTATGCAGTTAAATGTTACAATGTACCTAGGACGATGAAGATTTTCCGCTAACATGCAGGAAAGACACTTAGTGTACCTACACATTAACATAAAACTTAGGATAAAGAGTCGTTAGTTAAGTGGATTATGCGGGTTTTGCCGGTGCCGCGGAACCAGTTCGCTGACGTAACCCGCGCCCGTTGGAGGCTTTTGTTTCTTGCGCGTGTTCAACCGACTGATTCACTGAAATCTTCATTCGTTTCTACACTAGGAAACGGATTTGCAAAATGAAAGAAAAACAAACAAAGAGGAATGTTCCATTTGAATAGATTTAACGAGTTTCTAAAAGAAGGCCTCATGTTCTGTAAAAGTTTATCAGGTAAGTATTGTTTCCTTGTGAGTAATTTCTCTAATTCTTTGTGATTCTTTCCTCTAAATGGAATAAAGAAGGTAGCCATTGTAGGCGAGTGGTAAGTGGGTATTGCATGTGGGCATGCGACTTTTAATCTGGACGGCCCGGGTACGAGCCCCGGGGTACCTAATGGGTTTTACAAAAAATTATATGTACGAACCATCATTTGATTTTTATTGAAGGAAAGGACGTGAGTATAAACCGGTGTAATAGGGTATTAAACTAAGGTAAAAATAATAGTAGATTGTTTGACAAGGGTCTAAAGTAAGCCATATTACCACGAGATGGTTATTTTCCCGAACGTAGAGAGGGAAAATTGTTCGAGTGGTAATATGGCTTTTAGGCACGAGTTATACACTATACTTTTCACTTCGATTGCGAGAAAACACATAAACACAAATTATCCATTTATCCATCTAACTCTTGGCGGGTGTATGTCTAATTTGACAGCATGTTTTTTTTTCTAAGGCCAGCACCATATGCCTCGCTATGCCTGTTTGCTTGGCGTATTCGCCTCCCTTTCTTTTGCTATATCAAAGAAAGAGATGCATCATGCGCTTTTTTTTTCGTTTAAGAGGACTAATTGCTTTGACCATAGACACCGCTTAATCTTTAAAGAACTGAAAAACGTCTTTCCTGATTGGTCGATTTTAGTACCAGCTGTGTTCTGGTTGGTTGATATTTTTACCAAATATGTTTTAATCTGTCAAATTACTTTTCTGTGATTGGTGTATTTAATCGGTGAAGTATTGTGATTGGTCAAATTAAAATGTTTTGTAAATCATAAATATGTATACATATTTTCCCTAGGGCTTAAATGTACTACTTTAGCCCCGCTTCACAAGTCTAATATGACACACTTTTCGAGCATGAGAAGTGAAAATTATTTTTTACTTGACTAATAAAAGATCTAACGAAAATACTCGAAAAACATCAATTATTAATTTATTTTAGCTAATTGAAAGATTTTATAAGCATATAGATTTAAAAAGGACGCTGATTTGAACAAACCCACTCACACTGCCTTAGTGACGTCACTAAGACAGTATTTGCCTACAAACTTCATATTAACAAATCGTTTTTGACATTTAATAAAAACGCACCAAGATTGGCGATTCGAGATCTCTCGTAAGAAATCCGAGGTCGAGATTTGGGATTCGAGATCTCGTCAGAAAAACAGACGAGATCTCGTTTAGTCTCGTCGATATCGAGATTCAACATATTTTTATAAATAGGTATACGCTTTTGCTATAAAGATACGTTAATTCAATGTATAGTCCCCACTCAGGTAAGTACCTACTGGGGGCCGATTTTTGAGTGTCGAACGCTCGAATTTTCACTCGAGATCTGTCAAAAAACTATGACGTTTTGACAGATATCGAATGAAAAGTCGAGCGTTCGAAACTCAAAAATCGGCCCCCTGGTATTCAAAATAGCCACATTATTAGAATACTGAAACAAAAATCATCGTTTAATAAAAAAAGATATTGTCTTCTAGTACTAAATTACATTCACGCGAATATTTGACTTGACTTTGAATCTTTCTGTCGCATTTTACAAACATAAATCAATCTTTATTAAAATAGCTGTTAACTGCACTCCAGAACAAACTTGTTACAATAATGCAGCGCGAGCTACCAACAGGCTCGATAAGTACTACGTAAAGGCAACGCAAGTCGCAAGTAACAAAAAAATGTAGGGTAAGCGAGAAATTATACTGCAAGATGCAGATGTCGGCAGTGTTCCTGCGAATATGGGTCCACATCTCACCTCAGCCAATTTTACCAGCAACGGAACATCACTCCATATTTAGTACACTTTTAATATTGGTATTGCACTTGTAAGTCAACTCCTGCAATGAATAGCAGAATTGACAACATTTCAAATTTTCAAGTTGGCCATTTTATATCCTAGATCGATAGAAAATGAAATTTTAAGGTTCACGTGTTTTTTTATTTCTTCCGAAATCCTAATTTTCATTCAAAAATATCTAATTTAAAAGTAGCGAATCGTAAGTGAATTATGACGTAATTTTCACGAATTACCAATGTTTGACAGCATTGCTCCTTAACAGTCGTAGGAATGACGTCACCCTTCCGTTTTATACGGTGGGTTTTATTTTGTCGATTTTCTTCAAATCTAGCGAAGAAAAAAATCAAAAAAAATATTTTATTACGTTCAGCGATATGTACTACCGTTGGTACGTATTTAATGTCAGTTTTAGTATGGGATTTGACATTTAAATTTATCGTACTAACGGTCGAAAACGTTACGTGATTACCGCGCAGGTAGCATATTTACTGAAATGGTTTTCGATTTAGGCATCATTATAAATTTTGAAATGTTGTCAATTATTGCGACTCACGTCTTTTTTCAGATGTTGAAGTAATTCAATACTTCATTTTGTCCGATGCTCTAAAATGTATTTGTGCATGACACGTGATGTGAGGTTAGGTTAGGATGGTGTTACGGCGGCGCTTTCTTTGTGTAGTGAATGACCATGACCCGTCCACTATTTTACGTTTGATTTGAAAACTTACGCAATCTAAGTGCCCCTGGTATCAATGATCCCCTTATTAATCTTATTATAATTCTCTGGCAATACAACTTCGCATGGTCGAACTTATAAGTTCTACTTTTCAACTAGGTGCATATATATAGGTAAGTACTATACATACCGTGCAAGTAGCTTTGTGTTTATGGTACCTCCAGGTACACATCTAGGTGGTCAAACGAAAGGCTCAAGAAAGAGATACATGGAAATTGCTCCACCGACAAGAGCTTGGCTCTTAAATTGTTGATGATGAGGTACACATTAGGGCATTGAAAGCAGGTCGAATGATCCTGTTTATTTATACTTTATTGCAAATAATTACAAGAGTCTAACTTAGTGCCTCAAGGTACCTATTCTCTGTGAGTTATCCATAGGGCTAAACAAAAACTTGCAATGATTGGTGTAAGTGTAAGTGTAAGATACCTACCTGTTTCGATTGTTGTTGACTATATTATAGTGCATGTGGCTAGTGTAATGGTACTACTCGTACCTATATAGTAGACAAGTTTTCTGTGGTCCTACCTTTACCACCTATCCTATACCTTCAACATTGTTTTCGAAAGGAGCTTTATATTTAGCCTATCTAGTATTTTATTATGTTTGTTTATCTATCATACCAGGACAAAACCTTCGAACTTACTACTTAATAAGTCTACTTTAAGTAAGGAAAAAGTATAACCACTACATTATCCTTGCTTCGCGTGCTCATCTTCAAGGTGGAGGCTATGTCACCTTGAGAAAAAGCGGAAAATCATTTGTAGCATTGGACTGGGAAAACCCATTACGTGCACGAAATATCAGAATTACCAAAACAAAACGATTTTCTAAAAAAATGTCCCTTAAGTACTAGATTTCGATTTGTGGCACCCGATGTATTCACCAGTAATGCCATTGCCATGCCAGGGTACCATATTCGCGTTGGATAATATTTCTCTATGTAATTATTTAATACAGGAAACCAATATATGTACAAAGGAAAAATTAACCGTGATCCCGCACGCAGCCTGACACAGGAATCGAACCCGTGCCTCTGGTTTGCCGGACCAGCGAGCTTACCTTTACACCACCCAGAAATTAACATCCAGCCCATTAATTTACATCCAGCAAATTTTTTTTAACTCTTTAGTTTTCTAACAGATGGCGTTAGTAGTTAGCGTCAGCCTAGTTCATGAAGTTATTGGTTTTATAACTTGTTTAATATCGATATTTTCATGTTAACACATCTAGATATAAATCTGAATTACCACGAAAGTTCACATACAAAAGCTTGATAGGTAGTTTTTTTGTAAAAGGGATAACAAAAATGTATGGGAAGTGGGATGTATATAGGGCTGCCATCTCGAATTTCGCCAAACCCGGACAAAGATTCAAAAAAACCCGGACATTTGGCGTAAATCGCATTTTTTCCCCGGACGAGTCCGAAAATAATATTTTTAAAAAACAAGACCTTTAAATTCAATGAGGTGCTTCCTTACATGAAAAGTGTCCGGGTTTTCCCCGGACACTTCTTGACACCCCCCGCGGACGGCCCCCGGACGGCCTCCAAACTAGGACAAATCCGGGGAAACCCGGACGGATGGCAGCCCTAGATGTATACAATAAAAAAACTACTTCATTTATTACATTCTTTTACAATTAATTACATTTTGATGTGTCTTTGAAATTTTCCTCCCAATGGGACCAAATGAATGCACATTAGATACTATCATGTTAGAGTAGAAAGAGATCTTTGGGGCGACAAAGGCTGAGCGACTCCGCAGTCAGGTTACGGCTCTGACCTTTTCTTTAAACGCTTGCGGAATGTAACCTTTTAAGTCAACTATGCATCTTAGAAAACACGGCATGTTGGTACTTATACCAACTCTTGATAATCTTGAGGTTTCGGCTAAAACTACAATTATTATCTACCAAAAAGCAGCGCATTTGGATTCGCGTGTGTGGTCACTATTCACGTAGACTTGTAGAAACACAGTTCAGTTAGAAACACATTTTGGAGATTAGAAATATAACTAGGGTTTAAAATAAGCCATAGTACCATAGACAGTAGGTACCCTCAGTCAACTTCTTCTTCTTCGTTTACTGCCTGTGAGTTGGTCAGCGACTTGGGACTAATCTAGCTAGTGGAGCCCCACGTCTGCCCCTTTTGTGCAGATGTAGATTGCTACGGTCACCGTCCGGCGGTGTCCCGTAACGCCTGTCTCAACGATATCATCCATCTTTTTTTTAGCTCTCATCAGCGTCAGCGTGCCAGCAACATTGGAAGCCTAATGCATTTGATTGGATCCTAGCACGTGACAATGGCAAAAGGCCCGACGGGAGTCATCCCGATACTAGGAGTCATTTAGTGCCGTGGCAAAGGGGACGGCCTTTCATCTGGGGCGCAACGTGCGTTGACACCTTAGCGCCATCCCACCTCGGCACGACATCTCTTAAGGCAGGTGGTGCTGCCGCTGCCACCGAACTTGCCAAGGTCCGCAAAGAAAATACGCATACGCATACACTTAGGTAATTCTGTTTGTTGTCTAAGTTTTAAACAAACGTATAATTAGTTGGGTGAGGGTCGCTAGGCCAGTTACGCTGCCTGTGTCAGTTTGTGGCCGCATGAAGAACGAAGTTTATTCAATTGAGGATATTACATGTTTACATGCCATAAAGAAACAGTGAATCGTATGCATTTTAATTGGTAGCTATTGAATGGGAATAGGGTAAGCTGTAGTAATGTGGGCCCCTCCAATCATTAGCCTCTTAAGGCGCAGGGTAGGGCAAGGCCTTCCCCATACAAACTTTGTGCAGGTTTTATTCGTCGGTTTTGGCACTAACAAATATAATATTTTTTTTGGTTGTAAATATTAGATATGCGAAGATCGTGATGTGAAAATTTTCAAATATTTAAAAAAAATCAAAATAAAAAAATAAAAAAAAGTAAATAAAAAAAAATTACATCACGAAATAGCTATGAGAAAAATAAGCATACTGACCAAAAATCATAACTTTAATGCAAACACAAACGAAGTAAATCCTGCACAAAATTTGTATGGAGAGAGCTTGCCCTACTCCTCTTAATGCTGTATTTTTTTAAGTGTCTACCTGTCAAATTTGAAAACTATCTACTACAAGAGTGTAGTGGGCGCATCATATTAGTTATGGACCCTAGGTGGTAGTACTCATTCTGTATTCACAGTGTTTTTTGCAGATGCCATGGTTAATAATTGTATCCGAGCATAGGGAGAGCGCCATCTGTGTTTTGTGTAGAGAAACGTAACGGCATCGGCAGGTAAAGTGCCAACCGCTGCCAACAATGTGGTAACTAAAGAGACGTAACATCCTTGCGTTCGACGGTTTGCGCGTGCGCGTAACAGATCGACGACAGGTAAGATGCTAGTTACCGGCCGTGGTAACAGATGACGTTACTTGTTTGAATAAGCGATTGATATGTGTTGAATTGAATCTGCTAATTAGGTATATCACATTTTAAAAACCTTACGCAGCATCGAAATAGAGCAATAAATTCTATTGAGATAACTGAAATAAGTTTCCAATGTGCTGTTTATTAGCTTGGTAGGTATTTAAAATTTTACATTACTTAGATGTGCTTGAGCTACGAGTAGATGCTTATGCAACAACTATTTCTTCAAAATAGTTACTAATTTGTTAGTTCTAGGTATTACTTGCGTCACTAGGGGTCAGAGTTTAGTCTCTGACAATATGTAGTACCTAAATGCAATGTATGAGGGGTTAAATCCTTGCTACACCGCTGGTGGTTGAATGCAATGCAAATACCTACTTTCAAATTACAATTTTTAAAAATACAAAATTCGCCTGACTGTCCTGTGAAATTTTTATTATTGTTTGTGAAAAAGTTTCATTTCAATAGTACGATATAGGTAGACACATTTATCGACATAGTGTAGTAACATAACTCCTGCTATGCCAAGAAAGAGCAAGTTATATAATTTTTTTTTTTTTTTTTTTTTTTTTTTATTGTTTTTCTCAAGTTTGGCCTCCTGCGGGACCAGTTACTTATTTTTGGTACTTCTCTCGCCTCGACTAGTTATATAAAGAAAATGCAAACGTGTTACAATATTATCTGACATCAATAAATAAAAATCTGTTTTGTACTTTTCAAATTGTGAAATCTGTGCAACAAAATTGTTTCCATGCCAAGTACATTACACATTACGTAGATACATTTTTATCCGTTCGAACGCATTGATAAGCATATTGCATAAGGAACCTAAAAACGTATACCGACAGTATATAGTAGGCTGCAGTGCAGTGTAAGAGTATAAGTTAAACGCAGCAAATTATTGTCAGATCAGTTTATTGACGACCAAGATCAGACACCATAGAGAAAGCGGACAGTCATGGATGAAGCCAGAATTTTGTTTCCCATTTATCTCCGCTTTGTACTTGCCAAAGTGATCTGTATGCCTTTGATATAGGAGATAAATAGGAATAGATCCATATCAGTCTCAAGGAAATTGTTTCGGCCATGTTAATTGATATAGTTTGAGGACAGCGTTGGGAACTTCACATTTTCCTGAGAATGATACACCTGGCCCCGTATTAGGTCGCGCGTAAGCATGATAAATGATAATTGATTGACATGATAAAGCATCTGTCACTTTCTATCGAGTGCTGTCAGAAAGTGACAGATGATTTATCTTGTCGTTCATCAGCTATCGCGCGACTATCATACATATAACTGCCCGGTCTTCGGTAGTGTTGGTTCTGAAGACCGATTGTCAGACAACAGACATAGTGCCTCGGAAGCGCGCGTCGAGGCTGCCGTAGGAGGGTCGGTAGCGCGGCGTGCGCTGGCTCCAGGGCGAGCGGCGGTTCTTGTAGCTGGAGCACGCGATCAGACTGTTCATGGCGGGTGGCCGGCACTGCTCCACACTGATGCCGCGCCGGTGGCTGCAACACAACACAATCGAGCTACATGTTATCAATTTTTGGAATTCTACTATGAGGCTTTCTTCAAGTGAACTAAAATGAAATTGACCAATTCTCTAGCCGCGGACATAGAACTAAAAATATCAACGAGCGCCCGAGCCATATGCCTAAACATTTGATTCGTACAAAAACTATTGTATACTCACAATAGTTATATAATTACCTTTTTTAGTC
Organism: Cenopis cana; assembly: GCA_951800055.1. Lineage (NCBI taxonomy): Eukaryota > Metazoa > Arthropoda > Insecta > Lepidoptera > Tortricidae > Cenopis > Cenopis cana. The sequence continues at coordinate 18,616,246 of OX637471.1, read as the reverse complement.
TCGAACCTTACTTAGACCACTCGGCAAGCCTCGTTGTCTAACTAAACGCGATTCTTGACTAAGAAAAGCATCCATTATATAACCATTGCATAAACCACTATTCTTATCCCCCGGATTCGTGGGTGGATTTATTTATTTATTTACGTCGGTGGCAATGAAGCGAGCGGCCCGCCTGATGGTAAGCGGTCACCGCAGCCTATGGCCGCTTGTAACTCCAGGGATGTCACATACGCGTTGCCGACCCTTTAAACATTTATACACTCGTTTTTTGAAGAGCCTCATCATATTGTAGTCCCTCGGAAAAACCTCGGCACCTCCAGAACTGGAGCGTGCGAAGGAGGAAATTCCTCTGAAACCGAATAGTAAGTGTTTGGTACCTCTTGGCGCGCAGGCTGGCGAGTGGAATAGAAAGTGTTTGGTACCTCTTGTCTTAGCGCAGGCTGGCGGGCGGAATAGAAAGTGTTTGGTACCTCTTAGCGCAGTCTGGCGCGCGGAATAGAAAGTGTTTGGTACCTTTTGGCGCGCAGGCTGGCGGGTGGAATAGAAAGAGTTTGGTACCTTTTTGCGCGCAGGCTGGCGGGTGGAATAGAAAGAGTTTAGTAGCTCTTGGCGCGCAGAACGGCGGGTGGTATAGAAAGTGTTTGGTACCTCTTGGCGCGCAGGCTGGCGGGTGGTATAGAAAGTGTTTGGTACCTCTTGGCGCGCAGAACGGCGGGTGGTATAGAAAGTGTTTGGTACCTCTTGGCGCGCAGGCTGGTGGGCGGGTACTCGTCGCCGATGAGCACGCTGCCGTCGAGCGTGCCGTCCACCTGCAGCAGGTCGCCGGCCGACACAGACACGTCCAGCTTGGACGCGCGCCCGGACGTCCACACGAACATCAGCACCACTAGCATCTGGTACATTACAGTTAGTTCTTATTACGAAACAGTTTAATTACTCACCATTGAAATGGTTGTACTATCGAACCAACTGAATCGTGGAACCTTGTCACAGAAAGTGTCATAATGATTTTCCCTGTCAGGCAGTACGATGTCACTATGAAATTTTCTGTGACAAGGTTCCACGGTGGGTCACGATGCAGTTGGTTCGATAGTACTTACATCATTAATCGACTATGCGTTTCCAAGCGTGGAAATACATCGTCCATTACATCAACGGACATCGTTAGTGTTGTGTGTCGTGCGAGTGACAACCCTAGTGAGAATGTAATTAATAAAGACCAAGTGCAGGTAGTTTGGAAAACCCGTGCGGCTAGAAGATGTTGATACCCGCTCACGCCAGTCAGCTCGCAACCACGGATGTTGTGATACATTCGAAACATCGGGCAAAATCTTTAAAAAGGTAAATTAGTTATAATTGTACGCGATTAAGTCCCGTTCCCCAATAATACCTAAAACTGCTCATATGCACAGCTAAAATACTAATTGCACTTAAAATTTTAATGTGCAATTAGTTTTCTAGCCGTGCAAATCAGTATTTTTTTGATACGCAGTCAGTGTTTATACAGTACTTTTATCCCTCGAGCGCGGGTGAGCGATGGTTGTGTGTTGAGCTATACCACAGCTATATAGCTATATTGTTACCTCTACCATTTCAGAACAGTAAAAGTAGCTACTAGTTGGCTACTAGTGGTCTACTCTAAGGGGGGACGGGTCATAAAGTCATAACACATCTACGTATAGATGAAAACTTTCAAACAAACATTTTCAAACATTATGATGCAGATGCCGAAAATACTTCATGGATAATAACTTCATACGCATAAAGATATAAAGAAACGCGAGCGCAGCGAGCGCGAAATATTTTGTCCTGTCAAGACGTATTTTGGCCTGTCAAGAAGTTCGAATTGCCGCCCCCCTGCCGCCCATAAATTTGCCGCCCCCTACACTTGCTGCCCGGGGCATGGACCCCGGCTTGCCCCCACCCCCCCCCCCCCCCCCCTAGCGTGTGCTCTGGCGTCAGCGAAGGAGCAATGAGTTCAAATTGTCTGTTTGTAGGTATGTGTCATAACCACAACCATGGCTAATCCACAATTTTATTTTAAGGTTATGAATAAGACACCCCGTTAATTGCTAATATGCTCACCACTAACAGATGCAATAACGATATAAATATCGTGGAACTTTTAAAGCCGATATAGTCGAACAGGAGGCCCGACACGGTGGGTCCGATAAATGCCCCCAGCGCAAATGTGGACGTCCACATGCCGGACACCAGCCCATACGTTTCAATGGAATTGGGCAGCCCACTAGCACTGAAACAAAAGATGTTGTATTATTGGCGAATTAGAGTTACAAATTCTATTTAGGTTATTAGAAAATTACACACATTGCGGTACTGAGCGCGTCGGCGAAGGAAGCGACCAGTTGACTACCCATGCCTAAACCGTGAAGTACAAGGCCAGCAATTGTCACCCACAATAATCTGTAATTAAAAATACATATAAAAAAAAATAGCATGTACAATTGAAGAGGTAATTAGGCATTACCTAAATTTCTAAAAAACTACCTTGTTGTCTGTTTTATTTAGATTTGTAGTGCCTAGGTATAAAAGTGATCAGTACTATGGCACAAGTTGGTGTTCGAGCTATCTCGCCGCGAGATAGACTTTGCATCTTTTTTAAATTAGTACACACAGAAACAGACGGATAGTTTATATCGCGGCGTGATAGGTCGCGGACCAACTTGTGGCAGCCACGCTGAGAAGTTGGTCTATTCGTGTTACCTTTTTGAGGCTCGGATTATGTACCCACCTTAGCCGGACGATACGCCAACCTTGTTCAGTATCTTGACAATTCTATTTTTCACCTATTCTTATCTCATATAATAAAAAAAAGGTCTACTTAATACGTTTGATCGTAGATGAAAGGTGCGGGTCCTATTAGCAGGAAGGCGGTGCTGATGAAGAGGCAGCCGAGCACGGTGATGTGCTTGGGGCGCACGGAGGCGTGGTCGCACAGCCAGCCCCAGCCCGGCGCCGACACGGCGTACACGCCGCCGTTGATCACGAACATTAGCCCCAGGATTATCGGCGAGAAGTTGAACTGGAAAGTGGAAACAAAACGCTCACGTCAAATTAACTGGAAACATATGCTACGCTCCTCTCAGCTCCGCCGGTTGATAATGCCCACTACCTTGAGTCTATACTAAGGCAGTTACCACACTGCTGCGGTTAGACTTAGGCTGTTGTCACACTGATGCGGTTTCCGGAGGGTTTCCGCAGTGCGAGCTCGGCGACGCTATGGACTTGACCATAACAATATCCAGCTCGCACTGCGGAAACCATCCGGAAACCGCATCAGTGTGACAACAGCCTAAGTCTAACGCGACGCGAATTGCCTAACTCAAAATGTAAGTACATGTCCGGACACACAATTGAGATATAGTGCGGATGACTGCAAACTTACGTTGGGTAGATATGTCGTATTTTTTAGTATGGACAATGGCATCAGATCAACCTTACGCACGCTCCTTTACGTAACCATTCTTTGCCCTACAAATATTTTCTCTGACGGTGCTCTTTCGTCTAATTATATATGGTGGTCATATTTGCTTGTCATTGACATGCTACATAGGTACCCACTCCCGAAGCTACTATGCAATCTTTTGCGGCTTTATTTAAAATGGCCAAAATGTACCTAATTATTACGGTCCTACATAGAGATGGGCGCTCGTGGGTATTTACCGGGTAAATACCCGGAATCTTTCCAATCTACCCGGTATTTACCCATATCTACCCAAATGGGTGGGTAGATATGATTTGCACATTTTATGTTTATTTTTACGGAAATGTCTTTGGAGTTATACATAATAACGAATAATGGATGCTATTATAAATAGGAAACACTTGTTTCAGTATCATAGTGTGGAATAAATCGACCAAAATTAACAAAGCAGTAGAAATCTCTTCCATAAGTACGCCTAAAACAAGCATTTACGTGTTAATTGTTATCTCCAAAATATGAATTTACTGGTTTCAAAAGTTGAAAGTGGGGATAGACGTCATAAATAAATATGGCGGCCGATCATAACATATTTCTGTTAATTTCTCGAGTTCTAGTTGATGAAATTACATGTTTTATGTGTTGTTAAAAAGCTGTTTGCATGTTCTGTAACTATTTATTTCAAGCCTACGGGCCCGGACACATGTCCACGGTACGGAACCGGGCACCGTCTACGGTGTCGTGTACGGTGCGACTTCACGGCGTCGGGTACGGTGCCGTGTACGGCGAACGGCGCCGTGTACGGTGCACGTTGCCGTGTATGGTGCACCGGCGGACGGCTTGCTACGACGGATTGCTAGAACAAATGGTCCTAAATGTGGACACGCTGGACAGAAGCACCTATATTTTTTCCAGGGTCTAGTAAGGTCCATAGCTGGTGCTCGCTGCCGGTGCACCATACACGGCAACGTGCATCGTACACGGCACCGTACACGGCGTCGTACGCGGCACCGTGCCATGGCACGGCGTCGTACGCGGCACCGTGCCACGGCACGACGCCGTGACGTCGCACCGTACGGTGCCCGGTGCCGTACCGTGGACATGTGTCCGGGCCCTATAATTAGAATCATAAACCAGGTAACAAAAGCTACCTTTCCTATTCTATTGGCTACTGAGTAACGTTAGCAGCCAATAAGGTTAAAGGTTGTCATACGAGTAAAAAAGTTAATGCTTATCAGTTGTACGGTGTAGTCTCCTGACGTGATTAGTAATTAGCGTAAAGTTTATTTGCCACGTGTTATTTTTTGGCAGTGCAACGAGTGGTGTTTTGTTTGGAACTAGGCCTGATATATCTATAATATGATTAGTTTTATTAAAAAAAGCGCTCAAATAGTGTTTTAGGTGTTTATTATTTTGAATCAACAATAAATTTGAACTACAGGAAACTACAATGGGAAGATCCAAAAATGAGGCAGGGTAGAAATACTAACATTACCGAGCGTCTGATAAGAATTCAGTGATATGTTTATATTGTGGCACTGACACCAAATACAAAATTGTAATTTTTTATACTATAAGAATAAGAATTACCAATGGTATTTTATAATATTAACTACCCTTCCTTTAACCATAACCATTGCTCAGTAGGTAGTAAACCGTGATAGTGAGACAGTTGAAATTTTCACAGATGATGTATTTTTGTTGCCGCTATAACAACAAATACTAAAAAACAAAATAAAATAAATATTTAAGAGGGCTCCCATACAACAAACATGATTTTTTTGCCGTTTTTATAGATAATGGTACGGAACCCTTCGTGCGCGAGTCCGACTCGCACTTGGCCGGTTTTTTTTTAATCATAATTGTAGGAATATAATATTCTTGACAATTTTTTATGCCATTGGAGGTATTATCTTCGAGGAATTTTCTTTATAATATGTATATATACTGCTGGCATGCTGTATATAGCAAAAGAAAGCAATATTTTTATTTATATTGATTTGCATGAAGAAAGCTTACGCTATATATTAATAAAAACATATAAAAAATAAATACCCAGCAATTTGGGTAGAAATGGGTAAATACCGGGAAGATTGGGTAAATACCGGGTATTTACCCGATATCTTTCTTGGGTATTTACCCACCGCCCATCTCTACCCCTACACATTTTACGTAGGCATTCGGTTTTCTGCTAAAAATCATCAGTAAGGTCCTTATCACACTTGCGAGTTGCGAGCGAATTTTGTATGAAGGCGATCAGCGAGTTCGCTACGACTCATATTTGTATAAAAAACACGCTCGCAACTCGCAAATGTCGTAAGGCTCTAAGTGTGACCGTCCATGAGAAAAGGGTCCTTATGGCACTCTAGTTTCGTAGATATCAGCGTTTTAGTAAAATACTGTAAAATCACATATGAGAGTTAGTCAGAGTCCGTGTGGATGCGTAGGTACCTGTCGCAGGTGCGGCTCGAGGGTCGCTTGCAGGAAGCCGATGCTCATGCTCGTGCACATGATGCTGATCGCCGCCAGCAGCACGCCTGGGATACGCAGCAGTGTGAACATGCTTGCTGCAAAACACCATTACTAAATGTTGTAGGATAAATGATAAATCTGCATGCAACCGGAGTTTTAATGCTGAGATGAAGAGGCCAGCTCGATGTCTAGCAAAGCATGTACCAGTAGCGGCAAAGTGAATGAAAATATTCAATCATCTTTTTCGTGCGATAGGAGTTTAAAAAGAATATTTCGAGGGTAGGCTCAGTTACATTGGTAACAGGGTTGTTTGGCCAGATCCACTCCTTTCTTATCTTGTGTTCATCACAGTATGACACGACAGGTATAGGTTCATTGAATTTAAATGAAACCTGATGGCTACTTTAATCGACCGCACGTGACGAAGGAACACGTGTTACGTTCATACCTACATTTTGCTGCGCAAATACAGCACAAGCGTATTGTGCATTTGCTGTTTTAAGCTTATTTAACAACCCACCATGAGTCTCGGTTAAATATGCCAAACCAGGATATACAGTCGCTGTGGCCAAAATCGGTCAAGACTATCATCGCCATCATGATTTTAAGCTTCTGTGAGGTGTAGTAACTTAGTGTAAGTTAACACGCTAAGTTGCTAATGGTGGACGTTGAGTATCTTTAAGTTTAGACTGCGAGGCTTGCTTACGTCCGGCAGGGCGAATGTCCTCGTCGTCATTACTTGTGGGCAGCGCGACGCAGCTCATGACGGCGGCGCAGAAGAGCGCCGAGCCCAGCACGGCAAACGGCAGCGTGTAGCCACCCAGCGCGTACAGCGCGCCGCCCAGCGCCGGGCCCACGATCAGCCCCAGCCCGAAGAACGTCTCCAGCGACGCCTGCAACACACGTCACGCTACTGCTTGCTATAGCTCGACCGCTTAACTGAGACCTTAACGCTACCCGCTTGCTACCCTCTGACATCTCCCCTTTTGCCCCTCTCCCGTCACAGACGTGGTCTCAGTTACACGGTACACTTATACACCAAATTGTACTATCGCCGAGTACTGCAATGGTTACAGATCTCCTTGCAGATCAGATACGGGCAGCTTGCTAGAGGTCGACTGCTTAACTAATAGTGCTGCGGTACACTAGGGCTACATATGGAAAATGCTGCAAATGGTGTTAAAAGCGTGAAAATCGGCACGATTGATCTTTAGGACATATGAATCAATTTGACCCGTTACAAGAAAAAAAAACCAAAAGAGTTATATTTTCAGAACCGGCTTAGAAAGCCCTTTCGTTTGATACTACACACGATAGGTTTCAGATATATATATATATATTTAAATTCCATACAAAAAAAAGTTTCGCCATAACTCCGCTCCTTCCAACGGGTCAAATTGATTCAAATATCCTAAAGATAAATTGTAACGATTTTCATGCTTTCAACACCATTTGTAGCATCTTTTGGCGTACCGCCAGCACTTGACCGCGCGAAAGGGAAGATACCGCAAACCGCTCGCTACCCTCTCCCCATTTGCGCCTCACCATCACAGGCGCGGTCTCAGTTAAAAAATTTGGTATATACTGTATACACTAAATTGTGCTATCGCCAAATAAATGCAAACTTTGTAACATTAACTTTATAGATCTCCTTGCTGATCAGACACGGGCAGGTTGATAATGGGCTCATTACACATGTTAAAAAAATCTATAAATGGTGTCACTATGTGATTAGTAAACCATATAATAGTAATTTGCAGAAGTTTATCAAAATCATAATTAGATAACATGAGACTTACATTCGAACAATACAGGTACCAATAGAATCTTTCTGTTATCAATGTTACCTATAACTGACTTGATACTTAACTTGTTGACGACTGATCATGTACAGTCAGCAACAGACAAAAGGTACCCCCCTTCATAGAAGTTTTGTATGCACGGGGGGGGGGGGAAGGGTCCCTTTTATCTGTTGCTGACTGTACCTAAACTAAGTATGTACATTACGACCTAAACAGCAATTTGCTTATACATATTTCCGTATTGTAGAAAGATCCAGGAGATTTAATCGCCCTCTGCGTCCCTTTGTACAGTGTTCTGCCCATGTCATGTCCTCATTAGTCTCATCCCATCACGCAATAGGTATCTTGTACCATCATGTGCTCAACTCTCGTACATGAGTGCGTCACGTGAATTAAATCAAGTAGATAGGTAAGTCACCAAATACAAAAATAAGCTATAAAAACTACTAATTGAATTAAACGCAATAGATATACATATACAATTTATCGTACTTGGTACTTTCGATGTACCTATTACTCGTATCGTAGCTGTGAGTAATTAACGAGGGTTCTACACTACAATAAGTAAGATAAGCGATGCTATCAATGCTTGCCAGCTATTATTATGTTCATCTCAGAGCCATAAACCTAAGTACGAGTAACACGCCAAAGCATATAAATATAACCTAATTTCTAAATAAAGGAAAAATAAAAAAAAAAATAGGCTCCGATCAGGATTCGAACCTGCAACCGTCTGGCATTCGCGGGTAGTCAAAATCCTGCTCGGGACCTACATTTTTCTTTTACTTTACATAGAAGTTTGTAGTTTGCGTTAGCAGCGTTACTACTGATTAATACAAAATTAATTTAAATATTAATATACTATTTCTCGTGTCATCTAAAACCTACAAAAATGGTTGTTTAATAAGCATTGACAGAGTTTGAGCTTAGGCCTGCCCGGCATTGCAATTTATTAGATTTCAGAAAATAGTGCGTACATACAAACATGACGGCGACGTTGTTCGGGAACTCCTTGGCGATGATGGCGAAGGATGCGGTGAGGAAGGCGGCGTTGCCCATGGCCTCCACCATGCGGATCACGAAGCTCAGAGTGATGAATGCCGCGTGTCCCTCCACTTTGTCCAGCATTCTACACAACACGAAGTGTTTTAACTTCATTTTTTTTCTTAATTAAGGAATAATTTAAAAATTTAGGCTCCGGGCAGAAACTTGCGACCTTCTGGCATTTGCGGCCAATCGCTCTAACCTCTGAGTTACAGGATCATTCGAACCCGGGTCCCAAATTCTTCAACAGTTCCTTCATAGGGAGGCGTAAGTACAGCGAAATCTACCTAGAAGACTCAGGCTTCTTTAACGGCACGTAACGTTTATTTTAACTCCTGCAGTGCTCGGTGGCTTACTGTGCCTTACTGTTTGTAGTAGTCAAATTTCCTAAAAGTGACTAACTGGGCTGGCACTACGACCAACATGATTTCGCTCGACACAAGAGCAGGCCACTTTACCGATAATGTATCAATTTTGGTACAAAATGATTTACGTGGATGCCAAGATGTCAAGTCAAGGATCATATTATATTAGGCTCGCCCCTATTTTACTAACTCGACCTTTGTCACGGACAACGGCAGACTCATTGTGCATTACTGAGTGAATAAATAACGATGATGTCCAACAATCACCTAAACTTGTCAACCCACCAATGCACCATGGCATTGTCATTGTAAGATGACAATTGTTAAGTTGTTAGCAAATAGCAAGTACTTATGAAAGAAAGTTCATACAATGACTCATACATATCTATTACAATTTCTTATTTTTCTTTGTCATCTTTTGAGCCTAAATTGCTGGGTGGATTTATACATAAGATGATTGTGTTAACTGTGAAAGGGACATACCTACCTAGGTTAGCTAATTGCAATATAGGTAAGGGAAATTTTAATTTTTTTTATCATATTTTTTTTTGTTAAGAACGCGATATCAGTGGAGCCCAATATTGTTTGTATTTTTTTAGATTTGACTATTAGGAGCGATTCACGCGGAGCGCGCCCTAGCCCTGCGTCGAGGGCACAGGCACAGCCTACCCCTGGCCAAATATTCACAGCACTGCCGCAGAACTCATCTTACTATAACCAGTATACTGTAACCTCCGATTACGCCTATTTATTTATGGGACTCCTGAGTGAATTTCACCAAACGGGCATTTTTGTCCAATTCCCATGGAATTTAGAAATACCAATAATACATAGAAAATTCTATGCTGATAATTTGATAAAAAAATTAATAAACACAAATTTTCTTACGGGGGGTACTTATACTTATAGAATTACGGAAGTTATTACAATTTGAAAATTTGACCTGGGCACGGGAATTTATCTGTCCATGGGAATTGCCTTTTCTTAGAAAAAATTGTATTAAAATTATTATTTACCATCTAATTTATCAAGAATTATAAAGTTCAGTTGTATCGAAGTTATTTAGCCTAATTTTACCAATCATGGGTCACTCTTTTCAAATATTTAAGAAGCTAAGTGTAATTGTAGCAGTTGGCCTGTTTTCTTTAAATAAACGCATAAACTATAACTCTAATCGAAATACTTAGTACAAATTATATTTATTTATGCATTTCATCCATAATTATTGTTATTAAATGAGGTTTATTAACAAAATAAGCCACCCTTCCCAATTCCCGTGTCCCAAAATCAGCTGTTTTGGGTAAACAAGCTATGGGAATTAGGACACGGGAATTGGAAATCTATATTAAAAAAATCATACAAAATTCAAATCGCATGTTAATAATATTTTAAGTTATCGTTTATATAGAGACACCAAAGTGCTTTATAATGCATACATATGTTAATGATTACTTATGTAAAATTTGAATTTCTAAGGGCCACCGAAATTGCAAGCAAAAGCAAAAAAAATGTCGCCCACCCAGAAACCGAAGTACTTAGGTGGTTTACTCGAACTTAATGCGGTTTGCTATATATAGATTTTTTATATATAATAGCTGACATTTGAGAGCACATGTGAAGCAGGACGCGAAGCTGATCAAATGTAAACGATGGCTGCCAGGGACCTTTGAGTTTAGACGACAAAATTTAACTCTCGCGCTCGGACGATTTTTAAACATCAATTACAAGTTATTCACCACAGTGAAGTGAATAGTGTCTGTGCTCAGTGATAGTAAATATAATCGAGTTAAAGTTTTTGACACGAAATCAGTGATTCTAATGTACAGTTTTTGATAGGAATTTTTGATTGATTCAAAACTCGATGCCGGACAGGGCACGGAGTCTTAATTTGAGCGTTTAGGTATTTTTTAATGTATTTTAAAAACAAATTAGTCCGTGAATTTGAGTGGACCTCAACGTGGAAACATGTATTCTTTATGAAAAAAAATAAATGGTACGTATTATCTCATGTTACCATACGATTTTCAGCTCGGACACAAAAAAAATCGAGTATAGAAAATGACCCTCCTGGTCAATTAGTTATAATACGGGTGAGTTGATTCAAGCAAAGAAGACAATTAACTGCCTTTTTTTGTTTATACACGATTTTTATTTGCTTATACACGAATTATTTCCACCAAGTTATCCTTCATTAACTGGCTGTGAATAGCAGATCCAACTTGACCTGAGTGCACCGCGCCGAAATACGACGCCATTTAATTAATTCGTGATAACTTGATAAGTAATTTGTTTGGTTTACAGACGAGATCTTAACGTCAATTAGTTTTGTTTATATATAATTTATCATTGGACTTGTTTAATGGTGTTTAATAAGTAGTTTTGTGTCGCAGTTGAAATTTAAATTTTAAATGAATATTGGATGAATTCTTCCATCTTCCCAGTATAGAGATGGATTTTTTTGTTGAAATATGGATTTTTCAAGGACAACTAGACGCTTGGTGCTCTTAAATTAACTCAACATTTTGGAGCACTAAAAATCAATCTTGTTAATCAAGTGAAAAAATATGTACAGAATGAATCTTCTCATAAATATGTACTGAAACCTTAGTTCGCCGACATTAAGAGCCGACGGGACATTAATTGTGTGCACTTGAGGCAGCCACTATCTTGCGTATGAACTGCACGATTCTACGTACTTACATTTATGTTGATCCTGCAAATTAGTCGGTTCAGCGGAAGAGCATGTTCATGTAACGAGTTGCTTTCATTTTAGTATATGATTGAAATTTTTGATAATTACGCTTGATCGTAACTTTGATCGCGTAGAAGATATTGTTGATCGCTATGAGGTACCTAATATTTGATATCTTCTTTTAAATGAAAGGTGGATATCTAGATGATAAGGTAGAGACTGTTATAAGCACGAAAAAGCGGTTCATTAGTTACCTAGTAGGTAGCTTTAGGTTAACGGCAAAGAGGGACAATGCCGCAGAAGTTTTAGTTGGTATTCACTTCCCTATGAAAGGTTGAGTCACATATAATCCTGAGCGTAGCAAAGGATTCAAGTGTTTACTCCTAAGCTTTTTACGCCATCTTTGAGGAAAAGAGTCATTATTGCCCTAAAACGTGGAAAGAAAAGTCGACCTGATATCGACGACTTTGATAACAATATTTAACTCTTTTCTGAAGCATTTGTGAAAAAGTATTTCCTCTCCGTCAAAAAAAATGGTTAGGTTATGTACCCAAATTGCGGTAGGAAGACAGCGATGCCCCACTATGTCCCCCATTAAGCGGCAGTGAAGGTTAACGCCGCAGAGGTTTTAGTGTTGTGGGTATTCCCTTCCCCTATGGAAGGGCGAGTCCCACATACCCTTCCCTGGGGACGCGCAAATGCATTTCCTCTGCGTTAAAAAAAAGTGATGGTACCCGAAGAGAATGGCGCAGGTGCCGGTGGTGAGGATGCCTCCGTTGAAGAGCAGCTTGGGCCCGAGTCGGTTGAGGTGCGCGCCGTACAGCGGGCTCACCAGAAACACCACCAGCTCGAACACGCCGAACACCAGCCCGTACTCCACCGCTGTGCAGTTCTTCTTCTCCGCCTGCAACAACACATTCATTCTGTTCTAACTCCTCTTCCGATATATATGTACAGGTTAGCCTCTATTGCCGCTTCGGCTAAACGGGGCTCTGGTACACCTCCGCGGTCTCGAGATACCTTATCGCGTAGCGGCGCCTAAATTCGACTTCGCCGACAAAAAATTTAAGATCTAAATGAATGTCAAGTTGTGTCCCTACGATAATCCTGAACACAAATCGAAGTTAAAGAGTTAACTTCGATTTGCGTTTCATATTAATAGAAACCAATCGTAAGAGCCTCTCGAAAGCTAAGAAAGCTCGCCTAATACCTATCTACTCTTATAATTGGTGCATGCAGATGATTGCGACAAGCATCGGCAATGAAATAAAAACAGTCAAACAAGATCGATTACGAATCTCAAAATTTCATTGTTATGAATATTTGATTATGAAAGTTTCATTGTTATTCTATTCGCAAGGCCATATCTTTATATATACATCGGTTACACATATAACAACAACAACTAAAATCGAAACAATTTATTACGAATAGTATTCGCCGTACAGCGAGCACACGCACTAATGATGCTGGTTATAGGTACATCAATTTGAGCAATGCAATCAATAATACCTAGACGCTGGGGGAGGGCTCGTGCCAGTTATGACTAGACTTGATAACCTGAATTTACTTCTGATGAGAAGGGCGCAGTTTGATATCCTTGCTAACAGCTCGTCAAGTCACCAATAAGATATTAATACTTAGTATTAATTTTATATTATACAGTGCGTTACCGGCAAGCGGGCATTAATTGAAACTGATATTGATACGTTCCATTAGCAATTATTTCCATGTAATAACAAACATAATTATGTGAATTAACTGCAAAATTAAATTTTCTAATTCCGCACCGCCAATGTACTAAGTACGTGCGCTGCTCAAGATAAATTCCTAGTAGGTAAACAAAACACTAAGGGCTGTCATTTGTACTGAGTTGTCAATTAACTTTGCAGTACATTGCTGGCAATTAAAATTTTGTTAGAAAATAAGTGAATTCGAAAATTTTGGTTAAATAATAAAATTAAGCGCATGGTCCTAACCACGTTTAAATACCCAACTTAAATAAGCCTGCTTAATACGTGTTTTACCTGGCATGTGAGCAATTATGAAAACTGATAATAATATGTTACGTAAGCAATTCTTTGCAAATAATTATTGCCACTAACTTTAAATTCAATTTATCAATTTCGCACCTTCAGTGTATTACTAGGTTCACTAACGTAAGATGTTGTCGTAAATACCTAGTAAAAAAAAAACATAAAAGATGACATTTGGAGTATCTTGTCAATTAAGGTGACTTCCTGATTTGTCGGTGCGGAGGCGGTACGATATGAGAAAACTGTCAAATGTCAGTGTTAACTGTCAGTCAACTCAGTACTACTTTTTGATGATGCGCGGAAGCGGGATGATGCGAAGGCAGTACTGGTCCACTTCTCCGCATAATATTACTAGTGCGCAAATGTAATACTGACAGTATTCCGTCAAGTGGCAATTTTCGCGACGTCAGTAAGTTTACGTCAAAGAAGAAAATGTCACATATCGATCCCGCCCCGCCAAGTCAGGAAGTCGCCTTACTTTGCTGTACATCGCTGTAGTCAAAGTTGTAGTTTTTTATAATAAAAATAAGGTCATGGCTAGGTTAAGGAACTACGTTTCCAAACCTTAAGTACTTCAAGAAAAGCCCGTATGCCGGTAAAATACCTACCCACTGTATTTATATCCACTGCACTTATTTTACCTCCGGTGACATCGCCTCATTTAACAATTGACAACATTTCAAATTTTCAAGTTGGCCTTTTTATGTCCTAGATCGATATAAAATGAAATTTTAAGATCTACGTGTTTTTTTATTTCTCCCGAAATCCTAATTTTCATTCAAAAATTTGTAATCTAAAAGTAGCGAATCGTAAGTGAATATGACGTAATTTTTATGAATTACCTATGTTTGACAGCATTGCTCCTTAACAGTCGTAGGAATAACGTCACACTTCCGTTTTATACATTTTGGCGATTTTCTTCAAATCTAGCGAATAAAAAATCTAAAAACTATTTTATTACGTTCAGGTAGCATATTTACCGAAATGGTTTTCGATTTAGGCATCGTTATAAATTTTGAAATGTTGTCCATTCTTGTCGTCAACATAACATGACACGCGCTGTCGTGTTACGCCAAAACTAGTCGCATTGCGCCTCGGATCAATATTCTATAATATTCCAGTCATATTAGGGGTCTCATCATACATGGTAATGATGGTACATTATTCAACTTATAGAAAGTCAAAATGATGGCAAAATTAAATTTCCTAATTCCGCACCTTGGATGTACTAACTGCTTTTAAGATAACATCATAGTAAACAGAACATTAAGGGCTGTCATTTGTACTGAGTTGTCAATTAACTTTGCTGTACATTGCTGGCAATTTAAATTTTGTTCGAAATGAAGTGAAGACATGTTGGGTTAATAATAAAATTAAGTGCATGGTTAGGTTAAGAAACTAACCCCTTAAAGCCCGCATGCCGGTAACATACGGTAAATGAACTAATTATATTGCATACTGATTGTTTCATACTACTTACTAGGTACTTATAGGTAAGTATACCACGGATACCACGTAGGTAAGAGGAATATTTGATACTGACCTCTTGAGGGTAGAAGGGCGCCTGCAGCGCTACACATATTGCGTTACAAAAGTCTGCTATTGAAATAACGACTATCGTCATCCACTGCCTTCGAGAGAAATCGTAACCCATTATTTTTCGATAATTATTTAACAAAATAACGTAAATTTAGTTATACTTAGTACCAAATTTATTAAACACGTTTCTTTAAAATAATAGATTTTTTTAATTTTTGTGTATGTTCCATAATGCGTGCGTGATTTTATTGAACCACATATATTTTTTCGCGTGTCCGCAAGCTAATAAATTGTAAGTTAGAACTGTAACGTATGTAACAAACGTTAATGTATCTGGAAGGCGGGTAGGGCACTGACTGTTCTGGATAAGGAGGTGGTGCGATAACCGCGGCGCGGCGGGTGAACTCTGCCCGTATTAGCCGCCTCGCCAAACATTCGCTCCATTAGCTTTTGCTTGTTTAAGTATTTATTTTTTGATGCACTCTTCTTTACTGCATGCATGCTTTGGATACATGCACCCCTGCCTAATGTCGCCACTTCTTCTTATAGATGTTAGCGAGAAGCTGTATAGCTCAGAAGTAATGTATTGTTCAGACGTCGCCGGAAGGAAGCGGCAGTCGAATTCGTTCGTTCAGTTCAGAATCAATGTGTGGCGTGAAAATAGATTGCCTCGTGTGTAGGTAAATCGTTGGTAAAAATAATAGTAATAATGATTACGATTTACCTACGCACGAGACGATCTAGGGTGCTCCCCACCACTCTCCCGATATTGCCTCTGATTTTAGGGCGAACTGGGAGATGGCTCTTGAGACACTTGGGAAATGGCTTTCATTTCATTACATTTATTGTTTTTTTTTTCATTTCAATTTTTTTTTCTTTTTTTTTTGTCTTTTTTAGACTAATGTCTATAAATATCAGTTTGCCAGATAAAATTATCCGTCGGTTAAAATTATGACTGTCCTTTTCTTAAGTCAAATTGCCGCAAGGGCCTGTTTTTAGATTTAAGTTAGCTTTGATTTTATTTAAGTTATTGTTCTATTCTTGTATATATTTTCTTGTAAATAAATGATTCTTAATTAAACAAAAGGGCAGAGCTAACATTTATCAGACATATACTTTTATCTGGGGATTGAAAAATCGACCCCGGGTGAAAAAAAGGAAAATAAAGACACGACTTTTTATCTATCGAGAAAATTTTCATCATATGTGGTTTTTTCTTAATAATACGGCGCGGCATAGCAAACAAGCATTCGGCCTCTCTGATGGTAATCAGGCACCTTAGCCAACTGCACCTAAACTTTAAACTTACACTCGACCTTTATAGGAGTTGTGTTCAGGGTTCCATCCCTTTCGAGCCGTAGAACAACCGTCGGCATGCTCGGTATCAATGTGTTCAGCTAAATAAGATAATTAGGGTGATGGCAATTGCCCTCTAGTGACTGTAATCACTGCCACAATAGTAAACAATGTGTATGAGCACTTGTAATAAGTGATTTCGTCGTATTCGATTATTGTTATTTTCATGTGGGGTACAGATAAATCGTTTAAGAGTTTGCCACTGGCAGGCAGTACAATGCAACCAATTGATATCTAGGTAGGTACTTTAAGAGGGCGTAGATCACGTAGATGGCATTGCAAAAGTCCGGCTCTAACACGCGTGAGTTTTCAATTAACCATCCCGCTCTCTACGGAAGCTCAGCGCGTGTTTTTCGTAAATAATGATGTTTATTCTAAACGTGTACATTTATAAGGATAATCTTTTTTATCAGGTTAGTTAGTTAGTTATAGTTAGTTATACTGGGCATTTTCCGCAAGTCGACATCCAACGTGCCTATTTTGCGTGAAAAGGGGGGTAGCGCTACTCTAACCATCCTAGTTCCTGTATGAAACCTATCAGTGTCTTTATGTTGTTTACTGCTTCCTGCAGTTTGTTCGGATTTCCTAGGTGTTTCTTCCTGTATACTTCTACTTGCTTACAGTCTAGTAGAATGTGTTTAGCAGTCTCTTCTGCCTCCATGCATGCTCTGCACAAGGGACTATCGGTTATTCCCAAGTTGTAGAGATGTTTGTTTAGTGTGTTGTGTCCTGTTATTAGGCCTACTACTTTACGTAGTTGGTTTCTGTGTGTTCTCAGTAGTGTGGTTGTGAGTTTGAGATTTTGTTTTAATATTATTTATTTTGTCTGCCTGCATGTGTCTAAGTCTTCCCAATGCCTTTGATGCAGTCGTTTATGTATCGATTTAGTTCATTCTGTATGTATTTTTGTGTAAGGGGCACGATTGGCTCTGGTCCGTATGCCGGTGTTTCTGAGCCCTTTCTGGCTAGTTCATCCGCTGCATCGTTTCCTCTCGAGCCACTGTGTCCCTTTACCCATTGTAAAGTTACCTTCTTTTTGTCTCCGCATACCTCTGTGAGCGTTTGATGACATTCGTATATTAGGCCTGATGCGAAGTTGTCGCTGCTCAGAGCCTGAAGCACTGATTTGCTGTCAGAGAGTATGCGTAAGTTTGTGTCTTTGATTTGTCGCCTCTTTACGGCATTGCATGCCTCAATGATCCCCATGCATTCAGCCTGGAAGACTGTATTGTGTTTACCTAGTGGTTTTGATATGTGTATATTCAAATCTTCTGAGAATACACCACATCCTGTTCCATTATTGGTTTTAGACCCATCGGTATAAATTCTTAGGTCGGTTTGGTTTAGTCCTTCTTTTGAGTCCTCTGTCAGCTCAATGTAGTATTCTTTCTGAAAGACCATAGTTTTCGGTATTCTGTCTACTTCTGCCTCTATCATGGGAATGTTTGAGGTCAGGGTTCCGTAGATTTTTGTGTGCGGTGTGTTATGTTTGGTCCATAGGTTCAGGTATTTTAAGCGTATTGCTGTTGCAGCCGCTTCTTTTTGTATATGTATGTGCAGCGGTAGGAGTCCTAACATCATTTCTAATGCTGCTGTTGGGGTTGTTCTCATGCAGCCTGTCGTCGCTACACATGCTAGTCTTTGCGTTTTCTGCATTTTGGTAATTGCGTTGTGTTTTTTATCAGGTTTTAGAACTTATCATTTCACAACTATTAAACCAAAAATCATTGTTAAAGATGGGAGGGTTTTAAAGATCCAACCAAAAACATCGAAAAAAGGGTTATGTTTGAAAAATAAAAGTAGGTATCGAGAAAATTTTCGTAAATCGTGTTTTCACTTTTAACAGACTGGAGGAAAATAGTTCAAGATTAATATACTGAAGGGACAACAGATATTTAATCACTATAGATGTTCAGATCTAGGTCGACAAACATTGGCAAAAGTGCATATGTGGGCTCTTAAGACGACGAATTGAAAATATTGGTTGCATGGAATTCCATTTATCTCAGCAACCAAGCAACTGATGTAAGCGAAATTGACTCACAATGACCAATCATATTACTTACCTTTAGTTTTAATTTGCCCATTGCTTTACACGATTGGATAACTTTTGTAACAGACTTTTCTTCGCCAAAAACACCTCTGTTTAAACAGAGATTCGCATTTTACAGACAAACGGCACTTGTTAATAAAGCCTCTTAGTTTTCAATATAGATTCATCTAAACAAACACTTCAAAATGCCCATTGGATTTTATAAAATAGCCCAGAATTATTATTTAAAGTGATAAATACGATTTCGTCGTATACGACCTTATAGTTTAAGCCAATGGACAATTTGTATAGCTTTGGGTCAACACTATGCTTAAACTGTGAAAATGAAAACTACCTATAGCTCCATTCGTTAGTTTTTAAGGGTGGCCTCCATGCAGCTAAGGGGAGAGTGAATAAAAAAAAATACAACTATCCCATAGAGCCCCCATTAAAAACTAACGGTCTTCAAATTTTCACAGTTTAATCATAGTGTTGAGCCATCAAGTGAGATTGTTGACTAGAGCTCGTTGATTGCAATCGTATAGTATTTTTTGTTTTTAAAAATATTCAAAAATAAAGGAATGGGAAGCCATTTAAATTATCAATAGATATTGATAAATTAATGGCTTAATGGCTTTTTTTAATGGCTTGGCTTTTTTTTAATGGCGTTTTCCCGGGCGCTTAGCATAAAATTATATTTTCCCCCTTTAAAATCTCATTAAATATTAATCCTAGCGTAAAAGTGTATACCGCCTTTTTTGTACCTCCTAACTAGTCTAAACAAAGTTACAAAGTCAAAAATTGTGTTCCAAGCATTTCCCTCTATACCTCTTTTTGAGCATTAAATGACTGGCGTACAACCTATATCTATGGCGTACAACGTTCGTAAATGTCATGTCATGTCATTCAATGTTCTACTTAATTTGAAAGTTTTTATCCTCTTCATTTATGATGCTGACTGTACTATACCAGAAAAGTTGGTTAGGTTAGAACTGTGTTCGCATATATTTTATTGATTACTTGTGCTAATGAGCATACTTTCAGATCATGACATTTGATAAAATTATTAAAGTTACTCTTGCTGCGCGGGTGATGCCGTGGGCAACGGCTTTATTTCATATTTTTTGAGTTGTACCTAAGTACTTAAGTAAGTTAGAATAAGAACGATAACTTTAATGTACTCATTCATTGTTATAACAAACGGGGAATTTAAAAATATCCTGTAGCTATTGAATTTAAAACTGTGAGATGTTTTTCTAGAGATTATCGGAAACAGGGGGAGGAGATCATCGGGCCAGCCCTAAGTATTGTTCCATGGGGTGTTGCTCGGCAGTGCAGGGTGATGTAACTCATGTAACACATCATCTTGTGTGTACATGTACCTAAAAGAAAATTTGCGATGTATTCATTTTTTATTGCGGCGAGCACGTGGAGTTTGTAATTTGTTTGACGGCGAGGTGGGGCGCCCGCGAGGGATGACGAAAATTACGCGAGAATAAAACACATCGTCTCTAGGGCTTTCACTTCAAACAAAATGAGACACGCGCCCGTCCGCGGCCCCTCCGACCACACGCCCGCCGCCTGCCCAGCGCCTCGCCTGCATACACCTCTGGCATTTTCCTACTGACTTTGACGAACATATTAGAAAAACTAATTGATATTATAAAAGAGTGATATTGTGATTTTCAAGTATTATAGGCGTATATAAGTATTTTTCTGAAAAATGAGCATGGCGGAGCGATTGCTGAAGAGTGTGGTGGTGCTGAGCTGCGTGGCTGTCATCTGCCACAACGGAGAAGCCGCGGATAACGAGAACTCTCTCACAACACGTAAGTCCACTCGTACCCTTGTTGGACGTTGTTTCCTTTTCAATATCTTTACTTTATGTGTACATATAAAATATAATTTTGACATATACACAATAATAATACCTAATGCATATTATATGGTATATGTATCTGATAATATTAATATTATTATTCTATGCCTGATTAAGATTATACAAATTACTAATATTATGTTGTGTTATTTTAACACGATTATGGTAAAATTATGTTTGTGTTTTACTCGTTATCTAGGATGCCTACTGCAAATGAGCAACCAAAACACCACCACAACTAACGCATACCGCATACCTTTAAAGCGACATTTAAGAATGTAATTAAAAAGACGTTTAGTTATATAACAGTTTTAAACAGCAATGCACAAAATAATTGAGCTCTTAACGGTACCTAATCTAGTAGTTACCCAAAATCATTATTCAAGAATATATTTATTACTAGTCCGTACTTCGTCCGCGTGGAACTCGGTCATCGCGATAGAATTTAATTGCTATTATTTTTATATCAGGCGCTGACCTAGTGATCGCTTTTCCATATATACTTCCATTCCCTTAAGGGATGATTTCCGGGATAAAAGTATCCTATGTCCTTCCCAGGGACTCAAACTTCAGCGCTTTAAGCGTGAAGAGGTAACAGACATACAGACAGACAGACACACTTTAGCATTTTAAAATTAGTATGGAAGTATGGATTTATATTATATTTTCCAGTCCAGTCATGGTTTAGTAGTCAGTTGAATTTTTTGCTAATATAAGACCTACTTAATTATTTCTGAGACTTGTCCATCTACTAAGTACTTACATTCAAGAAGCACAAAACCTTGCCAGGTACTTGTATTTCAGTGTTAACTATAGACATGTATGTGTAATGGTTTATTAGATGAATTCATTTTTACGGCGCTGGGTTTGCATACGGCAAAATACTTTTTAATATTTGGTTTGATTACTGATCTACTAAAGCTCAGAGGCGCGTGCAATAAGATTTTAGGTTATTTAAGTGAAAATGAAAAAAATAGTTTCTGATTGTTCATAATTCCAAGACAATAAGAGCGTTTGTATTTTCTTTTTAGCTTCTTGGACACTGCAATGTCTGAGTTCAATCGCTTTTGCAAATTTGTTATAAATATGCGGAAACAGGAACCCAGGATAACGCTTCGCAAATTCAGTCTTAACCTTCGGAACGGGTACTTTGAAAACTCTTTTACTGACCAAGACGCTGTAGCATGGCAGGTTCAGTGTTGCCTTATGCACGTACATGGCAGCACGTAGCAGGAATAACCTACGAACGCTAAGTACCTCCACTTCTCTATATAAGTCTTTAGTGAGGATACAGGATACAGCACAGTTCTTATTTACTTAAGTTTTGTTATTTTTTCGAGTATTTTCTCACCGAGTTTGCATGGGCAATTAATTTATTATTTATTGTATTAAATAATCAGAGTATAAGAAATTTGCGTAAATGGCCTTGAAAGGGCTAAGCATAAAATACTAGGTTCTGCAGAAGGCCCATGTCAGTGACATCGGCACTCGTTAACGTCATAATGGCTAGCTTAGTGTCATACCCCAATTACAGGCCCGCGATCGTGAGGTTACTACGAAAATAATAGTTTCACCAGCGTCTGCGCAACCGCGGTGTCAAGGTTGCATCACAGCACCACCGACCCCGCCGACTGGCTCGGCCGGAGCGCCTGACGAGCCATGCCAAAACTAATTAAGATATTAGCGATAATGCCTAAACAAAACCTTCAGACTTTAGGTACGTGAACACAGGGTTTAGCAACAATTAGTCATTAAAATGACAATATTGCCATTCAGTTTTCTAAATTCCTGAAGTTGAAACTTAAGGCGCAGGGGTGGGCAAGGCATTCTCCATACAAACTCTGTGCACGATTTATTCGTAGGATTTGGCACTAACGAATGTAATATTTTTTTTGATGTAAATATTAGATATGCGAGGAAAGTAATGCGGAAATTTTCTAATATTTCAAAAAAATTAAAAATGAAAAAAATTAAAAATAATATCAATGAAAAAAAACATCACGAAATAGCTAACAGAAAAATAAGCATACTGACCAAAAATCATAACTTTAATGCTAACACAAATGAAGAAAATCTTGCAAGAAGTTTGTATGCAGAGAGCTTGCCCCCCTCCTCTTAAGTAGCATTCTGTTGTTGACTTGTTGTTGTTCCGTTGATGTGGGTACAGCGTCACTTCGTACCTATTGCGCTGTAGCATTTCGAGGTATGCAGTGTACTTACTCCAAAATCAGAAGACCAATACCTATATGCTATTTAAAATGTTTTAGTAAAAAGCTAAATTTCCTAGTTCTTGTGATTATATTAGACCTTACCTTGTAGGTTATTACACTGTACCTGCATAAAAGAAAATATAAACTTTGCCATAACGTTGCGTTGTTGTCGTTACTTAGTACTTACCCAGAGAATTCGATCGTAGATAAGTTCTTTTTCGCTACTATTTCAACTGAGTATACATTTTTGCCCACCATCCGTGATTAATCGAAACAAATCAAATTGATATAAAAAACAAAAGTCCCTCCTCTCTCTGTGGTCAATAGTTAACGGCTTATGAGCATGTAAGTTATGCTTTTATCACGTGGATTAATAGAAACGGAGATGCTGTTGATGCGGGTTACTAGTCCAATCTAAAATTAAGCTTTGTAGCCCTTAACTTTTAATATGTCCACAGGAAAGACGCGAACCTAAATCTCTTTATGACCCATATATATATTGGAGTAGTATAATATATCCCACTGTGGCTCATCGGTGTCAAAAAACCTCCTTTTTCCCAATATAACTTATTTAAAACCCGCAGTTAACAAGGAAGACGTTTTCATGAAGTTTCTGATAGAAAACAATCGTTCTTCGTTCTGATATCAGTAAGTCTAAAATATCGATAATAACAACGAGGATATTGGCATGCTCAATTACTAGATTACTAACATCAGGATGTGACCTTTAACAAGAGTGTCCTGATGCGAGTCACGCCCGCTCACCATTAATATTTTAAGGAGTCCATACATAAGGCTCGTCAAGGCTGAAACGGGCCATCTTTTACCCAACATGACGACTAAAGTGATTATATTATTCAGCTCAGGCCCATGTGCGCCGTTTGTGTCGCAGTGATTCAGTCAACAATTCTGAGAGCTATCAATCCGGAATCATTATTATATTCTCAACCGCAATTGTACGTTCATCACAGTCTTAAAAGAAAAAGTGTAATCGAGCAACCTTTCAAATCGAGCGTAGCCAGCACCTATGTGCTATGTCGGCTTCAAAATCTGTGAATCTGTCAATAGGTACCTATGCACTATGTATTGACAGATTTTGAAGCCGAAAAGAAAATGTATTCTAACGCTCGTTCGTAAAATACCTACACTGTTTCCTTGGTTTCCCGCGGAAATTAAGGACACAGGAGATACTCATTTTTACAAGGTTTATATTAACGTCCGCTGTTCGTATGTAAGTTTGAATGTCGTCCTTCAACATTTCCAAAGCATTTTTCAGCCACTTGGCGATTCAGCTGAAATTTGGTATAAGTTCGGCGACAAATGTGACAATGCACCGATCTATTCTGATGAAGGATGTCAGAAGGTGCTTATTATAGCAACTCTGACTACATAAGATACACTCGTCGTGTGTAGACTCATTCAAACCTTCTCAGCGAGTAGATGATGATTATAAAAAAGAGAACAGTCGGTAATCAAAGGTTCAATGTAAAAATACATTTTTGATAGAAATTTCTTGAATTGCAATGAATTGCAACTAGTGCATATATGTACATAGAGCGCTTTTAACGTAAAGTCGACTTCTAATATTGAGGCCTTTTATTTAATGCTCCTAAATTGATTAATCATAAAATATTATCGGGAAAAAGAAAAACAAATTAGAAAACTAGTTTAATGCGTCAAACGAAATTCATTGCCTCATTAAGCCGTCCTTTCCTGGCGAAAAAAGAAACAATTGCATTGTTTTGCTGTGTTCTGGGATATCTTGGGGTTAGGGCTACCTAATTAACAGTAATATCCTATCCAGTAGGCACTTTAAATTAACACAAATCAGTAAATATTTAGTAAAATAGTTTGATTGAAAAAGAGTTAATTTCTATCCAAACCAATTACAATATCTTTTGGCGGAAAATTCTTGTAACAAATACCTACCATTTCTGGAGGAATGCGAACCGTATTTAACCATAAAACACTTGACTTTAGCAAATACGATGGTCATGTAATAATGTTTGCTTGGACCTTGATAGGTGATCCGTGTGTACAGTAGTTTTTTCCTGCTAAATACATGCGCCTGGCGTTTGTTCAGCCGTCCGCACCGGCGGACTCGTATTTGCTCGCGCAGTGTTGCGTAGCCACGGAACCTAAACATGGTCACTCAAACTGACCTTGGCACGAATGAGCTTTAAAGTACTCGTATCCCAGGCGACAACAATGCTTTAATACCGTACTTAACACCACCACATGCAATCATCTCAGATTGATTAGCCGTGTTTGACAACGAGCAAATGAGCATTATCCAAATTGGGCCAAGAACATTTTGTGGTTTTAGGGCGTGTACCTTTTATGTATGTATAAAGATAGTTACTAGATACATGACCCAACTCTGCGTGATATGACAGACATGTCTTTTCATGACACGGATGAATAGTTTCAGGCGTGGACGGCGTGATACTAATTATTAGCATCTGCGGGAACTCGCAGACACTTCTGAAACATTTCCATTTTGCATGGGAAGTTTCACCACTTTGGTACCTAATTTCTCAAACATTTCCGAGGAAAGGAGTTTTCTGAGTTTTAGTTTAAAAAAAGGAACACGGAAGTTCCCATTTTTTATCCGCCCAAATTTAATAATTCTTGCCTGCCTAGAGTAGTAGGTACCTATTATAAGTTAAAAATGAGTAGAAATTTTACTTACCTGCATTAGTACTAAAGTAACTAAATGGTTAATTGCTTTAAAAACCAAGTTTAAGTCTAAAAGGCAGTGTGAAAATAATTAGTAGTCCCTACGTCAATGATTTTTGAAATATCTTTGTGTTATATTCTCACATTGTTGAAAAGCACCTTTGCGGAAAACGGGTTTATCCGACTTGTCTCTTCTTCATTCACCCCCTTACTTTGAGTCGCCCCGCCTTCGCACGAGTAGTTCAGTCCAGTTTTTAATCTATTTATCTAGGATAGGTATAATATTACTATAACGAATGTATTACTACTCTTTTTCCGTGTTAACATTTAACCCCCTTTTGTACACCCTTGAAGGTATAAATTTTCAAAAACGCTGTAAATGTATTTTCTTATATTTTAACAGCGTGTCTACACGCCAAGAATTAAGTTATTCACTAAAAAAAGCAGGTTGCGCGAAATAATTTTCAACCCCCCCTTTCGAATTCAAATTCCAAAAACGCTGAAATAGATTTTCTTATATTGTAATGCTCTATAAACGAATCTCGTCTATAAACGAAGTTTCAAGTAAGTATGATTTTATCGTATGGCAATTATTTAGAATCGAATCATAGAAAAGACAGAAGTTACACTCGTTTAAAGAAAACTTCTTACAAAAACTTTCAACCCCTTTTTCAGAGAGCGAATTTTGAAAAACGCTGAAAATTGTTTTCTTGCATTTAAATGCTTAGTCTATAAGAAAGTTTTATGTTTCTATCTTAAAGATAATTTTGTTCTCCATACAAAATTACGACCCCTTTTAACTCCCTAAGGGGATGAATCCATATATACTTTCATAACCGACGACCGCTTTAGCTTAGTTGGTAGTGAACCTGCCTACGAAGCTGGAGGTCCCGGGTTCGAATCCCGGCCGGGGCATTTATTTGTGTGATGAGCACGAATATTTCTTCTTGGGTCTTGGATGTCTTCTATGTATTTAAGTATTTATTTATCTATATAAGTATATATATCGTCGCTTAGTACCCATAGTACAAGCTTTGCTTAGTTTGGGACTAGGTTGATTTGTGTAAGATTGTCCACAAATATTTTATTTTATATATTTTTTTATTTTTTTTTATAAAAGCGAAAGTGTGTCTGTCTGCGGTCTGTCTGTCTGTTACCTCTTCACGCTTAAACCACTGAACCGATTTACATGAAATCCAGTAAGTATAGAGATAGATTCCCGGGGAAGGACATAGGATACTTTTTATCCCTGAAATCATCCCTTGAGGGGGTGGAAGTTTGTATGAAAGAACGATGAGTAGGTAAGCGCCTGATATAAGTCAATATTTTTTAATGTCTAAGCTACAACACTGGAAAGTATCGTAGGAAACAGTTCTGTAGTTTTTGAGCATATGTGGAACGTACATCCATCCATACATACATCCATCAGCACACACTTTCACGTTTAGGATTTCGGAGAATTGATTGGTAATGTAGATGGAACCACAGACTTCACAGAGTAACTCGCGCGTCGGTAGCTAATCGGCGTTTCGGTCTCAATTCTTAAATACAGTACTAGTATAGGTAATGTTGCGTCAAGTAATCTGCCTTTATTACATCACCAAACTTATCGAACGCTGCTCTTCACCATTTTACTATTTTCTTAAGTATAGCACCCGTCTAAAATTCCTATTTAATTTTATTTTATGGTGTTAATGTATTGTGTAAATGAAACCACAGTGTATCAAGTCTGCGATTAGCCTGAAAAGTAGTGGATCCCTCTTCACGCTCAAAACGCGGAACGGATTTAGGTGGAGATGAGATCTTGAAATGTAGTATAGGTACCTAGTGTAATTCGAAGAAATATTTCATTAGGGGGGTCAAAAGGAGAGTAGAAGTTTCTATGGGAGTCTAAAATAATTTCGTACTAGCAATTATTTCTGTATGGCGATATCGAGTAACGAAAACAACCCTATAAATTTGATGCAAAATAACGACCGATGCACTAGATTGAGATTTTTTAAAGATGATGGATTGAGATTTTTTGAGGATGAAGATCTTTAAAATAGGGAAACAAATGAATTATTTTACGGATGTACGTTTTCTAATTGAATTTATGGCCATAGTAAATAAGTTTCTGTATTTTTTCGGTACAAGCTATTATTGCTGACTGTACTTTTTTTTTACAGCCATCTACTACTCGCGGAGACGGTTCCAATGAGCCCAAACACGGCGGGTTTATAGTCTATTGTAGTTTAGGAGTTGCTATGGCCACCTTCTGTCTCCATCATCAGATCAGATGGTACAGTGGCGGCGCTTCAAAAATATTCTTAGGGAAGCGAGTTGTATGGACGTTCCGTCACTGGATGGTACTGTAGAGGTTGTTACTGTATGAGGCTGGCCAGGGGAGAAGGGTGACCAGCTAAGCAGTATAGAAAAAGAAAGCCAGGCAGTTTGAAAAAAAGAAGACCACTTCGCAGTGATGGGCACTCGCTGTACTCCATCAGCAGAGGGCGAGGAGGCTCTCATGGGCCTCAGCACCATCATCCTGCGTTGTTGTCATCGGATAGGCGCGAATGATAATAAATTATTCTCGATGTGTTTGTTTGGTCTCCGATCATGGTGATCACGGCTTATTTTTGAAACAAACTGCTTGCTGGTTCAGCTTTCAACCCGTGTTGTTACCTGTTCTTATTGGAACTTGCTTCAAGACCTAGTTAGTCTATAGGGTTAGGCAGGTCTTTGCCTACATTCTTCATCCCGAGGAGGAGGGAGAATGTAGAGGTTGTTACTGTATGAGGCTGGCCATGTTTGGTCTGGAACCATAAAGTAACATGTTCGTATTTGAATATATTCTGGAATGCCTGTCAAAGCGGCATTCTGCTGGAAACAAATGGTTTTCCAAGGACTCTGGCCTGGGACTCGCTCGGAGTCACAGCTGATGTGTTATTTTAATTAGATTACAATTGAATGTGAATGTATTCGGATATAGTATGATTACATTATAATTCGTATGTGGATTGCGTATTTCCTTCCAGATATCTAAACCCTTCTCCTAGGACCCTCAACCATACCTCTGAGCTACTACTAACCCCTATTATAGTACCATATTATTGCATTGTCATCCAAACTAAAGGTCTATACAAACTTTTAGCTTAATCGGTTGAAGATATCTGCTTCAAAATTGATTTGCAAGATTCCATCCGAACAAACATATACCTACCTAGTTACCGTAAATAAATGGTTGTAAAAAAATATCCAAAGGGATCGTCCTAATACAACGCGATGATCGCGCGATCAGTGAAATTCGCGAATATATTGAACTCGAATAGGTGTCCTAAAGGGATCGTCCTAAAACAAACGCGACTACGCGATTATCGCTCGAATTCGCGACTTTTACTAATAAATATTCTAAGTTAAATTCGCGCGATCGCGCGATCATCGCGTAGTCGCGCGCCAATTAGGAAAATCCCAAAGTCGGATACATAAGTAAAGTACCCGGCTATATATATTCCAGATTCTTAATTCAAATTCTAAAAGCTTATAACGACCCATATTATAAGTTTAACGATTACAATATCTGGGCGACCGAGCTTTGCTCGGCGTTTTGCCGGGCATGAGACCTATCTAGATCAATTGCTCGCCCCCGAAAACCCCCACATACCAAATTTCGTCAAAATCGTTAGAGCCGTTTCCGAGATCCCCGAAATAAATATATAAATAAATAAATATACAAGAATTGCTCGTTTAAAGATTAAGATACAAGAATTGCTCGTTTAAAGATATAAGATAATGGATAGGGATGTTTGGCAGTGATAGCATCGTGCACAGGTAACCTGACACAAAATATTTTCTACTGAAATGTTTTCTCCTGTAGCATTGAAATGTTGTGGAATTATGATACTGTAATTTTATATAAATTGTATGTAAGTATATTGTTTTGAAAAAAAAGCACCCCGCCGAGTTTCTTACGCCGGTTCTTTTCGAGGCAGAGGTTTAATTTATGAACCGGTGGTAGTTTTTTTGACATTTCATAAGTGTATGTAATATGCTTAAATTGAAGAATAAATGAATTTTATTTATTTAGCATGTCGGGCTTTAGAAAGACACAATCAGCTGTTTAGGACGATTTCCGAACACTGGCAAACATCCATCAATTATCTCATTTATTAATTGATATTGAATACTGCACTTTACGGACTTTTATTAGTTTGACGTCAATTCGGTGACATGTAAACTTTGGATATAATTCTATAGGGGGCTGTACTAGAAAAACTATTGTCAAACAATCATGTATCATTTTGTGCATCGAACAATTTGGAGTTGGTGGGTTTCAACAATTTTATATTATATACACTCACCGGCAGAAAATTTGGCCCAATTTTTTTTTTGATTTCAAACTATAAATTGAGTAAATTAAATAATATTTAATTTATAAAAATGCATTTTTCTAATTTGGGCCATATTTTCTGCCGGTGAGTATATTTTGACGACGACTGACTAACGTCACATAACGTAGACCGTAGTGTGAGACAACGCTCTATGAAGCCGAAATTAGCCGAATCTCTTTCTAAAGGTGCAATATGCATATATTGCCCGCTATTGCCGTAGTATTGTATTTTGCTTTTTGAACGTGCTACGTACCTACTATGCGACACAAAAATTCCGTCTGGCGGCGCAACATTATCGTAATTCTTACCCAGTATTAGCAAACGCCATTACATTTCACACACTCTTTACTGTGACAGGATAGGACACACAAAAGTTGAATCATATTTTACTCCATCTACAATCGCATTGAAGAAAATATGAATAAACAATAAATTAAGATTTATCGACATCTATCCAATAAAACCGGCCAAGTGAGTATCGGGCGACGCGCAATGCAGGGTTCCGTAGTTGTCCACTCGTTACATTATGCGGATCACACAGATAAACTTCTAGCATAGTTTCAAGTTTCTTTATTTGACCAAGTAACAAAATCACGTTACATCTAGCAAGTCAAGATACATAATTTTTTAGGGTTCCGTAGTAAACAAGGAACCCTTATAGTTTCGCCATGTCCGTCCGTCCGTCCGTTAGTGCTAGAAAGCTGTAATTTGGCATGAGTATACATATCAATGACGCCGACAAAACGATAGAATAAAATCTTCAAAAAAAATTTAGGGTACCTCCCCTACATGTAAAGTGGTGGTGCAATTTTTTTTTCTGCCAAACCCCATCGTGTGGGCTATCGTTGGATAGCTCTTTTAAAAATATTATAAGGTTTGTAAAAGCATTTTTTGATTAAAGAATTGGTTAGCGTGATATTAAGCTTTGAAGTGATAATTTTTGCTATGGTTAAGTGTCCCCCCCCCCCCTCCCCTGCCAGCTAAACGGTGGCTACTAGACATGTGAAAAAAATCATGGTAGTAGTATATACGATGAATTTAAAAGGAAAACTATCACAGCTAAGTAGACATTACTAGTTAACGAGTAATAGTCGAACTTCAGAAATGTACTTTGCAAAAGCAAACTTTCGTACAATTTCCATTGATACCTTAGATAATGTTGTTAATTCTTTGAAAAACATGGTAAATATAAGTTTTCGAACTTTTTAGTCCATATAATGTAACGGGTGGACGACTACGGAACCCTACCTTGCGCGTGGCCCGTTTTTGAGATACAAGGATTCTGTGGATACCAGCAGCATTGCCCCGTATGCATGGCGTAGTAAGCCACGACTAGAGTTTTGTTGTTAATGAAAGGTCTAAGTTTCAGGAGAGCATAATTCCCGGAAGCAATTCTATTACAAATTTTGTCAATATGAAATGAGTGGCTTATTTTATTGTCAATATGATAACCTAAGAAAATTGTATCAATCACATTATTAAGTCCTAATTTAGCATAATTAATATTATAATTTTTATTTTGGTATGTCAATAAAGTAGTTTTATTAGTATTTAAAATTATTCCATTAGCACTAAACCATTCCTTAAGCTTCATCATAACATGTCCAATTTTATTCTCTAAATGTAAATGGTTTTTATCTTTTAAGCCCACATGGGTATCATCTGCAAACAATGTTACCATGGCATAATCTGGCAGGCATTCAGGGAGATCATTAACATATACTAAAAATAGAACTGGGCCTAAAATGGATCCCTGTGGTACACCAACATCAATCTTGGTTTCACACGAAATTTTGCCATTAACATTTACTTTTTGAATTCTGTCACTAAGGTAGCTCTTTATTAACTTAATCGCTAGATCCTTAAATCCATAATGTTCCAGTTTAGTTATGAGTATATCATGACTAGGGATTGCAATCGCTGGATCCAGCATCCAGCAATCCAGCTGGATCCAGCGCTTTTTTCAGTGTGCTGGATCCAGCGCCGGCCGCTGGATCCAGCACTGCGGATCCGCAGTGAAAATAATTAGAAGAAAAATAAGAAAACGATGCCTCAGATGATCTAAATTTTCTCAATGTCACAACCAAACTAAACCTAGAAGGTCAAACAAAACGTGAAATTACTCTCTTTAGATCTTTGCTAAAATTATCATCCTCCTAGCGTTATCCCAGTACAGTTGCATCCTGAAAGATGCCTGTGGTCTGCATCTTAATCCAAAGTTCTCTACTAAAGTATGTACTTACGAAAAAAATTTACCAAAATTGAGGGGATTATCCTCCTGCCTCCACCTTCCTGGCAGTTTTAGATCGGTCAGTATTTAGTAGTAAGGACACAGTAAGTCGTTCAGCGTATATTAAAAAAAAACATTCAACCGTCTCCTGTCAGGAAGAGACCAACCTTAGTGTGTTTTGAAAATGAACTTTATGTTTTACGGCACCACTTTCCGAAATCTAATGGTGTTGTATATTTTTAGAATCAGCTCATGGAGCCCTTTCGTTTGATACCCCACTCGATTAGGTTCTTGAAGAAAAATTGTTCTTTTTTCATACATAACACTTATGACGTCATAAAAACTCATTCCACCACTATACAAAGCGACAACATGCATTTTGATAATCAGTAAACGATGCCGATTCCAACGATACCAGTTGTCCTACAAAAGTTGCTATTGTTCCTATTGGCCGCCCTACTAATGGGTAAGTCTGTAACTAGAAGACACAAGGAAAAACACACACAAGGATCTGTTCTTAGGAACCATGTCATCGATTTTAGTGACACTGACAAGAAAAACACAATAGTAAAATCAGTTATTATAATTATGAATAATTGATAAAAAGCCATGAAATCAATTAGCGTCGATGCTGAGGGGGTTTTACTACAGACTAGATATAACCAACTTGTCCAGCGCAATTAGAAGCGGATTCTGCACTGAGCTCTGGGTCGTTTACGGTACTTTAGAACAAATTCGTAAATGTACGTTGGTTAATCAAATTAGCCATTGATCCTCTTCTTCTTATTAATAAAAGTATCTTAAAATTGCGAAGAAAATCTGTTTATTATTTACAAAACTGATAAATTGCTGGATCCGCGCTGGATCCAGCTGGATTGATATAAATCCAGCAGAAATCCAGCTGGATTGAAAACGTTGCTGGATTGCAATCCCTAATCATGACGTAGACAGTCGAACGCTTTTGACAGATCACAAAAAATACTCGAGCATTTCTGTGATCCGTCCAAGGCTGTAAGAACATATTCAATGACTTTTCTTAATACCATGCCAGTCGATTTACCTTTTTGGAATCCAAACTGGTTGGAACAAAATAAACTGTATTTTTCAAAGTGCTCACAAATTTTATTTTTAATTATGGACTCCAATATCTTCGATACAGCAGGAAGTATACAAACAGGTCTAAAATTATTAGAGTCCTCCATTGGCCCTTTTTTGTGAAGTGGAATAACTTTCCCTATTTTAAGACATTGTGGAAATATTCCCTGAGTCAGGCAGCTATTTATTACATTAAGAAAATCTTTTTGACAAAATGTGAATCTTAATTATATACATCCTTGGATCGTTTATCTTTCAGTTTTTTTTATTGCCTTGATTAAGTCACTTTTATTTATAGGAACGAATTCTATAGAAGTGTCTGGACGCTTTACATTATGTAAGAATACTCTACATTTATCTTTATTGCAAATAAGGTGCCCTGCTGTTCTATTAGCTACAATCGAAAAGAATATATTAAAAGCGTTTGCTATTTCTTCATAATTTGTTACAATTTTACCATCTAGTCCCTCCAATGCTCATTGGATGAGTTTTCGTGTCCCCTTACGTATGATCCCCATAGTAAAAGCAGTCGTCGTTGCCGGAGGTAGCCGCATCTTTGCCGGAGATTCTTTGCAACTCTGGCCCCGCTAGTGCACTACCCAGGCCGCTACCATAACCAGGGTACCGGCGGTCTCTGGAACTTCGGGGCCGTGGCTTGTTTGTATGATTGATGACATGAAACAATAGAACTCTTTATTGCAGATTCAGATTCTGCCGGCTGTTATGATTCATAAACCTACTCGTCCTCACCCGACACTTCACTCGTCACCTCACCCATTTTTATATGACATTTACAGTTTATGTCATAAAGTGACAAATGACATCCTAGATTCCTTAAACCATTCCCCCTGTGTACCACGCTTGCCAGAAAACGAGATGTAACACAATTCATGAAATGGCCTTTTTTTTTAATTTCAGTAAAATATCTTATAGGTTGTGAAATTTTTAGGTAAGATAAAATACCATAATTTTAACTTTGTTGTGTCGTCGTATTGATTAAGTGGGCAGCCAGAAAAAATAAGTAAGACGTAACGTACGTAGGTAATCACCCTACTCTTTATTAGTAGTTACTAGTTAGGTATGTCAAGGTCAATTCAGGTCAATAAAGGTATTTACAAACAAGGACTTCACGTGGAGACTGCTGCACGTTGAGTGCTACGTACGTACCCGTATGGACGTGAGAATATTCTCTAGAGAAATGTTATAAGTGGGTTTGCAGGTCGCGGCGATATTACTGCTTATATAACGTGATTTATGTAACCGCTGACCTTGTGCAAGCGTTTAGCATACGAAATTATTACGCCGTTCAAGTTCAACGTTATTGCGCGAACTCTAAATGCTAATTGATGCCACTAGCGATTTTTTTTTAGATAAACATATATGTTAGGTGCCACGTAATAGGGTGTAAGCGACAAAGAATTGTTAGTTCGGCTAATACCATATTAACATTGTCTTCTACCTACTTGAAGTCTCAAAAAAGCATTTCTTCTGCAAATAGGCACAAGGGCACTTTCCCATGTCAAATGCTAATCTACAATTTAAAAATGTATTAGTATTGGAAACTATATGTCTATATATTATAAAAATAACTTGCAGCAAAAACTTTGTATGACTGTTTGTTTCATAATAAATAAAAAAAAGAAAAAAAAATCTTAGGTGCAATAACATATTACGTCGTAATTGTCGTAAAGGATCGACGCGGCTATTCAAAGTCGGTCGACGCCCGTCACCGTATGGGTCAAATGTATGGTTCATTCGGAAGGCCGGTCGTTAACTGTGATTGTATTTAGTCTGTAACAGCAGTTGCTAAGCTCTGCGGATTAAGCCACCTACTCACACCGGCTGCAAGGACCATTTTTCACCTATTCCGAAATCGTCCCGGCCGCCGTGCGCCCGGTATTATCCTTGCAGAAGGGGCCTGTTGTGCCACAAAACTATAAAAGTTTACGGAATATTCGAAAAAATTGTCACATGTACATTTGTAAAGTTTTGCGGTATATATTTAGGGGCCAGGTGTGTGAGTAGCCAGCTAGAACTTGTAATGGTCTGGTTGCTCACTCACGTGACTAACCTTCATTTACGGCTGCGGGTTGGAAGCCTAAGGCTGCGTTTCCACCAGAGATGTGCGAGGATGTGTTTTCATATATTTGGCACCTCGCTCGGCGCGTTGCGAGGTGTCAAATGTATGAAAACGCATCCTCGCACATCTCTGGTGGAAACGCAGTCTAAATGGCAGTCGTACATTAAGTCTAACCAGCGTACCCGAAACATTTTAGCATTCGCTAAGAATGCCTCCGGGGAAAAATTGTAATGAGCAGAACTTGCTCATAGATACAATTTACAATAAATTAATCGAAGTAAGTAAAAGAGTTTTATGACAATTATTAAATAAAAACGATAGTTTTTAAATAACGTTCGGCGCATGCAAGCTACGTGCTACGTGTGAACCGCGGGTTATCCGAGCGCGTGATTATGTTAAAGAGCAAATGAAAAGGGGTAGGTAAAAATAAATAAATATTTGTGGACAATCTTACACAAATCAACCTAATCCCAAACTAAGCAAAGCTTGTACTATGGGTAGGTACTAAAGCGATGAAATACATACAAATACTTATAGATAACATTCAAGACCCAAGAACAAATATTCGTGCTTCGTGCTCATCACACAATTAAATGCCCTGGCCGGGATTCGAACCCGGGACCTCCAGCTTCGTAAGCAGGGTCATACCAACTAAGCTAAAGCGGTCGTCACAGGTATTGTAGACGATAGTTACAGTCCTAACTTCAATAGCTCGTGTCCGACGTTAATACGTAGGCATTCACTCGACGCTGGTGCACGGTTCAGGATCAGTGTGCGGTAGCGGCCGAGGAGAGCGTTACATATATACGTGCGGGTTCTCTTAGCAGGGCAGGCCTACTAGGGGTTCGGGTTCTGGTTCTGGTTCGGGATCAGGTTCAGGTTCTGGATCAGGTTCAGGCTCGGGATCAGTAGGGTTTGTAGTTCGTAGCAGGGTTTCGTAGTAGGCAGGGGCGCGGAGTAACGAAACTACATAGGCAAGTTCAGTACGTGTATTTACGGTCGATAGTGACACAATACATTAATAATTCTCCTAGCTATTATCCCTAAACAGCGGTGGCTCTATGCACTTCCAAGGACCACAGGTAGTAGGTGCCTAAGAAAATACATCTAGCAATCGTTATGAGTTCCTTGTGAAATTAATAGGTCCGTGCAGAATCCGAAAGTATGGATGTCTGTCGTACTCGTACACTACTAATCACTTGGATCGATGGTTCGGGTGGATCGTTTGGAACATTTGGAACGTTTGTTGTTTGGAACTGACAAATCTCGGTTCGGGCTCGGACCTAAAACTGGAAAAATCTTAACACCGCGATGTACAAATTAGTATGGAAAGTTAACGGTCGGAACAGCGTACATAGATACCTACATACGAGGGCGGGATGATAAGTAACTATAGCCTAATAAAAAAATACTTAGGTTGGCGTGATAAATTTGATTTTTTTTCAACATAGTCTCCATGAAGCTAAGCACTTTGTTCCATCTTCGTTCTAAAGCTGCAATGCCCCTCATAAAATGACTTCTTTCAAGGCCTGCAAAATACTCTTTTACGGCGGCGATGACTTCTTCGTTTGTGGCAAACTTCTGTCCACCCAAAAAAGTTTTTAGCTTGGGGAAAAGGTGGAAGTCTGATGGTGCTAGATCAGGCGAATAAGGTGGATGGGGCAAATCAAAGTTCAATTCGTTGATTTTTGCCATAGCTTTAACACATATGTTATGAACCGTTGTCTTGATTTTTTTTTCGCTAAACCTGGTCGTTTTTGCTGAATACATTGATTAAGCTTATCTAAAAGATTTGCGTAGTTTTATCCATTAATAGTTTGACCTTAAGGTTATCTATAAACAAAATTCCATTTGCATCCCAGAAGACAGAAAGCCATCACTTTTCCAGCCGACTTTACAGCCCTTTTTTAGGAGCCGAACACCCCGATTCGGTCCACTGATTTGATTGAATTTTTAATTCTGGCGTGTAATGGTGATCCCATGTTTCATTTTTTGTTACAAATCGACGTATAAAATCTGCTTTATTTCTCTGAAAACGGTCCAAGCATTCCTTCAAGTTTTGCAACCGAATTATTTTTGATCGTGCGTAAGCAAACGCGGCACCCAACGGGCGGATAAGTTTTTCATATTTAATTCGTCACGATATGATGTACCCGTTCTTTCGAAATACCTGTAATGCCAGCTATTTCAGATAGCTTCAATCGTCGATCTGCTAAAACCATATCATGCACTTTGGACTCCATTTCCGGAGTCGTGACGATTTTTGGACGTCCGGGGCGGGCTTCATCTTAGACACTTGTACGGCCGCGTTTAAACTCAGCCACCCAGTTTTTTACTGTGGCGTAAGATAGAGCACATTCACCGAAAAGATTATTTAATTGGTTATAAATATCAAGCCCCTTCATACCCTTCATATAAAGAAACTTAATCCCCGCCTTTTGTTCAATTTTATCCATTTTGAAAAACAACCTGCACATTCTATTTTCAAATATCTAAAAATCAATAAAATACTCAAGCCACCAAATTCAAATTTCGAACGGAGATAGCCAGAAACATATTATTAAATTTAAGAAAGTTTTTTTTTTCATTTAAACTTGTTAAATAGCTAAGACTAGTTTACTTATCAATCTTATCATCCCGCCCTTGTATTTTGTTATAGTCGTTATAGATAAGTAATCCCTATACATTATGTTTGAGTTGATTTAATAACTGAAGAAGACTTCTCTATCATTCGGAGTGAAAGATAGGAGATTTATTTACTTATGACATGCCGTGGAAGCCACATCTGGGCTGTTATTCACAAACTGACTCATCATGACCTGTGCCCCTCACCCGCTTTTACAATATATGGAAACTGTCAAAAACTAACAAAATTAAATGAAGTTTGATAGTTTCCATATAAAAACGGGTGAGGGGTGAGGTGGCTGGTGAATACGAGTCAGTTTATGAATCGTAATAGGTGGAATGTCGAGTAGGAGTGGTGATGTTATGGTAGATCACGGTATTCACGGTGCGGCCGGCGCCAGCGCGCATTTCTCGGCTCACCTTGCTACTGCTGACCGCGCTTGCGTCACCCACGCGGCACACTTCGCGTCTTACATAACCGTCCCACGTGCAATCATTACTTGCTAAGACATTGATTACTGGTTAACTGACTTACTAGCTGTTCACGATCTTAGTATTGCGGGCGGTAACAATGCAATTACCGAACTAAGCCATATCGATAAATTAAACCGGAAATGTGACTTGCTTGACTGATTGTCGACCTTCACCTAGGTACCAATAACTAGTAATAAATTGATGTTCTAGATTGCAAAATATATCACTAAAGATTTCTTTCTAAATAGCGTATGGTGCAACTTGACATTTTGTTTGTGACATGACAACTAATCTCAATGCCCTGGTGGGTGGCTGGCGCAAGCGGGGCGTGTCTGTTGGAATAAAATGGTCTCTGTATTTAATTAAATATGCGTTGAACTTGAAACATCTTTAGACTGACTGCAGCAACAAAGGTGCCTACAGACCGTTTGTCTGCTATAGCTATTCACTAGAGTACTAACTTAATTTTTGGGATAGTTACTGTGTATGTAATTAACTAAATATTTGTAGACAATCATACACAAACTGACCTGGTCACCAACTAAGCAAAGCTTGTACTGTACTATGGATGGATACTTATATTAAAATCGATACTGAAATAGAAAACACCAAGACACAGGAACAATTCGTGCTCGTCACACAAATTAATTGATCTGGCCGGAATTCGACCCGGGACCACCAGCTTCGTAGGCAGGGTCACTACCAACTAGGCTATAGTGTAAGAGTAACTATTAATAGTTAAGTTGTTCTGCCCATATTCTGAGTTTTGTCTTGATTTCCGTATCTCTGTATTTCCGGACAACTATAATCTGGGCCTCTTGAAGGCAAGAGTGAATAGGCTATTACTGAACCAGCGAGATACATCTTAGGCCTTGATGTCGTCGCTTTCCATCAAAAGATTTAACGGTAACAATTAAGTAGGTATCTTTTGAAACAAAATTATTCGTTTTTTTAGCATCTCCCTCCATTGTTTATTGACATTGTTACGTCCATCATCATCATCAGCCTTGTACGTCCCACTGCCAGGCACAGGCCTTCTCTCGTGGATGACAGGGAACAGGCAATGCTATACCCATAATCTTGTCTGAATAATAGTAGTTTTATAAGGACCTGTTGCTTCTGAGCACTAAATGTGTTGTATTGAATGCTATATCATTATACAATGCGTGTTGCAGCGGAGTACATCCTGCCGTGCAGTCGTAGCGACCCGCTGCTCGACCAGTGCGTGAAGCGGTCGTTCAACCACCTCCGGCCGTACCTGGCGCGCGGGCTGCCAGAGCTGGGCGTGCCGGCGGTGGAGCCGCTGCTCATAGACCGGCTGGTCATGGCGAACGACGCGGGGCCCGTGCGGGTGACAGCAGCCTTCACCAACATCACCGTGCTCGGCCCCAGCAACTACACCGTCACTAAGATAAGGTCTGTCAACTTAAAAAATCTTTGAGTTTAGAAGGAAAGCACCTTTGTTTGTTTATCCACAAATCACGCGAGGCTCCGAATTGGAGGGTTACGAAAACCTCTCCACTGCTCATGTTTACAATGTGACCTCACGTGTATTTTTTTCTTTACTAACAAAACCGAGAATAATATCTTCTCATGTAGGAAATTATTTTTTCAGAGATTATAAAAATTACACAATCACGGCTGCATGACGACTATACGATCACCAATGGGGGTCTAAAAGTGGCCCAAAAAACCTCGCGTGATTTCTGGATAAGTCATTAAAACAACACAACGTAATAAGAAGTTGGTATGTACATAGTACTTTTATCTCAGCGCGGGTTGTACCTGGTTGTGACACATATCTACGAACACATAGACAACGTTAACTCATAGCTCCTACGCTTGACGCACACACACATAGACAATGCGCATGTATAGCTCAACACACAACCATGGATGGCTCACCTGCGCTTGTGAGATAAAAGTAGGTACAAGTGTTATTTTTTTTCATTTGCGTATTATATAATGAATTTTGTATCTAAAAATATCACCATCTCCTATGCAATTGCGATCGAATTCTTGCAAAAATGGTTGCTATGCGAATGTATCTACATGAGTATTTCGTTTAAAATAGATTACTACGAATTTCTCTTTGTAGATATCTACCTACATTTATTACGGCCATCATTTCATCATCAAGTAAATGTTTCATTGTCAAAACCTTTTCGGCGTTACCCCAGCACATCTCGTTCATATTTCGCGCAATTAGGTCGTTGAATGCAATTCTCGCGGTAGTTAAGGCTTGCGCAAACGCCGAGATCGCGCGTAAGATGGCTTGTAGAGCGATTGCCAACATCGGGACTAATCGCGGACGGGCACGCACCGAAACTATCAACGCACAAGCACATGCAATCTACTCGTAATTAATAATTACGTCGGCAGAGGATGCGATTACGCTTTGTTCTTTACTTAATCATAGTTAATCATAGGTAAGTTTCTGGTAGCTTAGTTCATTGTATAAATGATAATCGTCGCTGACGGTGGTCACAGTCACAGCTATTAGTTAGTACGGTATATCACGACGGAAAGAATTTTAAATACTTAGTTACAATCATATAAAAATACTAATATGTTATAGTCCCCACGAAATATGCTTCTTACTGTTCCATGTTCCTAACCAAAATTGTATAATTCTTTCTTTAGATACTTTCCAAGCTGATCGGCTTTCTGCATCTCCCGTTTTGAGGCGTGCTAAATCTCTTGTTTTCTTCAAAAAACAGCTTACAAATCACTATTTGTCTCTCCACATTTAGACTTGGCTCCTTTAGATTTAGTGGCTGACTGTATATGTGTAGGTAAAGTTATTACTAAATTAATATTAATTACGAAAAATTAAAGAAAATAAACACTGTCCCCAAGGTCGCTTATTGAAAAGAAAAAGAAAAGAAACATTTATTCGCGGTTATTTATTGGCGGAAATGATCCAAAGATGCTGGCGGCGTTTCCCCGCTGCACGGCAATGAGCCCTTGCCCGAGAAACGCGCCAGCTCTGGGATCACAGATCTTACGAGTTTCTTGTGTAGGTTATGTCTTCTTCTTCTTCTTTGACCTGGCTTTAATCCCATTTCATTTGGGCAGCCCTCCTCGTACGTTTTCGCCACAACATTTTTTGTGTTTTTCCACTTCTAGAGCCTTAAGATCGAGGAAAGATCTAGAATCTAGAGGGTCCTTTAGGATCTAGAAGTGTACCTAGGTTATATGCATTTTTTGGTAAATAGTAATAAGTGTTTGTGCGCAGGTCGGACCTGAGCAAGCTGCGCATCGACATGGGTCTGGTGCTCCCGCGCATCGAGATCACGGGCCGCTACGAGGTGTCGGGCCAGGTGCTGCTGTTCCCCGTGCGCTCGCAGGGAGACTTCTGGGCTGCCTTCAGTCAGTTTTTATAATATCACATTTTGCGCGTGGAACTCGTTCATCGCGATTGAAATTAATTGCTATTTTTTATATCAGGCGCTTACCTAGTAATCGGTGTTTCATACAAACCGGAACCGGCGTGGAACCCTAAGGAATGATTTCCAGGAAAAATATCCCATGTCCTTCCCCGGGGCTGAAACTATCTCCATACCAAATTTCTTCTAGAACGGTTCAGCAGTTTAAGCGTGAAGACCCGTTCAACTGACAGACAGATACTTAGAAAGACGCACTTTCACGTTTATAAAATAGTATGGAAGTATGAACTAACTGTCCACTCGATTTCGCTCACTCAATATGGGGAACCCAGATAGGGCTGCGGGATATAATATAGGAGTTCTTCTATCTATATGCTGGTGAAAAAATTGTTCAATCGAATAAGTAAGTAGTTCCTGAGATTACCTTCTACAAATAAACTTATATTTTACAATCGTTTATTTTAACTAAGTATCTATTCCTTTACATTACATCCAATATAGACTATAAACACTACTTTTAAACTAAGTTAGAAAGTAAACTAACAACTTACCTTGTTTTCTTGCACTGTAACATGCATGCATACTCGTACGTTTCTTGGAAAAAATAGGTATTTTATAAAGAAAGATAATGGACTGGCAAGTGCTGGCACACGACCGAGACGAGTGGCGAAAAAGAGGAGAGGCCGTTGCCCAGCAGTGGGGCAAAATATAGGCTATAAAATGATATTGGGATCTTTAAAAAATGTAACTTGTTTCAGTCGACGTGGCTGCCATTGCGAAGGTGTTCGGCAAGGAGATCGAGCGCGACAACGTCAAGTATATGGCGGCTGACCGCCTGTTGGTCGACTTCAAGCTGCGGAATTCCCGGTTCAAAGTGCGGGACACCGTCAACCACGGAAGCGTCATTGGTAAGTTCAATACTAATCATTTAACCAGAACAAAGTTGGTGATGCGTATTTCCTCTCACTTAATTACTTAGACATAAATCTCGTGGTTAATATTTACTTTAGATTAGCTCTGGAGCCATATAAGTACGTAAGCGCCTTTGCGATTTATCATTAAACATATAAACTTTTAATTACCTACCTATTGTATTGTCTAAAAGAAAGTCACTTAGTTATTTTTATTGATTCATTTTTACAACTACGAATACGAAACACAAGTACGAATATTTATTCCCGTTGTACATTTTCTGAGATAAACCAACTTAGGTACAGATAAAAGTGTAGCATCCAATTACGAGTAGATCTACCAGAAAAGTAGATTAGATTAGGTTAGAACTTCTATGAAATGAAACTTCTGCGACACAATAAATCTATGAAAGTGAACAACCACTACCTACTTTGTTTCGCCGACAGAACTTTCATAGATTTATTGTCTCGCAGTAGTTTCATTTCATAGAAGTTCTAACCTAATCTAACCTAAATTGTCGCTTACTGGGTCTACCAATTAACTCTCTCACTCTTGGAAATGTAAATTCCAGGCGAAGCTATGAACCAGTTCCTGAACAACAACGCGGCGGAGATCATCGAGGAAATGCGGCCAGCGGCGAGCATCGCCATCGCCAAGCATTTCCAGGCTTTCCTCAACGCTGCCTTTACCAAGGTGCCCATGGACGTCTGGCTCAAGCCTTAGCCGCCAGCAGCGACCGCTCTCAACTACCTGCATCACTCCTCTTTTAAGTTAGCTGGAATATACCCAAGTGATGTTGCTTCAGTGGCTTTAAGGGGACATAATAATGTTTAGGTTATTAAGAGGTCTTGTATTGTAAGCGTCCTACATAAAGCATTGTGTGTGTAAGTAACATGCACATCATCTCTACCATATAGGTAGAGTATTTTGATGAATGCTACAGGGTTTTCCAGATTTACCTACTTATGTATTAGTATTGAAACTTGGAAAAAGCCTTTCGACGCAGTGCTAGTCCAAAGATGACATTATACTATGTCACAGATTGTCTAAGGCGACTTCCTGACTTGGCGGGGCGGGATCGATATGTGTCATTTTCTTCTTTGACGTAAACTTACTGACGTCGCAAAGATTCCTACTTGACGGAATACTGTCAGTATTACATTTGCACAGTAGTAATATTATGCGCAGAAGCGGACCAGTACTGCCTTCGCACCGTCCCGCTTGCGCGCATCCCGCGCCAGTCAGGAAGCACTCATTTAAATGTAGGGGCGCAGTAAAATTTTTACTGAGTTGACTGACAGTTGACACTGACATTTGACAGTTTTCTCATATCGTACCGCCTCCGCACCGACAAATCAGGAAGTCGCCTGAGTAAGAAGGTAAGAAGTAGGGTCTTGTTGTCTGACAACGTCAAAGACAATCTGCTTGTCATTTTTATTGCTATGATTTAAGATTGAAGTGGTCCAGATGAAGTACCCGGGCATTTACCATATTTTCCTTAGGAGGCTCGCCCTTATTCAAGAGTTTTTGTAATCGTGGTTATTGCCGGACGTCGTTAGAAACAAAGATTTCTATGTATGTACCTACGTAGGCAAGTTCACTTAAGAAAATACGAGGGTAACCTCCTACATTTTACCTACGTTTTCCGAATGAAGACGTTT
The DNA here is from genome assembly GCA_951800055.1 of Cenopis cana. Classification (NCBI taxonomy): domain Eukaryota; kingdom Metazoa; phylum Arthropoda; class Insecta; order Lepidoptera; family Tortricidae; genus Cenopis; species Cenopis cana. Next base: position 18,571,862 of record OX637471.1, on the reverse strand, counting down.
TTTTCCGAGCACGTATCCTAACGAATAACTAAAGTTGGCCAGTATCCGGCAAGTCCCGAGGCACCCACGGCACTCGAGTTATAAATATATGTACATACGTCTCAAAGGTTCAAAAACATCTGAGCAGCTTTAATGGATTGTGTTCACATATTTATAATCACTTGGGCTGTGGTATTTTTTTCAAAATCGACTGTACATTTTTTTTTTTTTTTTTTTTCATTTATTTAAGGATCGCCAACAATTGTTAACATCAATACATTCATGATTTGTAGTTTTTAAATTTAAGACATAAATGCCACAATCAATTACAGGCGAACACCACATGCGTTATATAAAGAAAAAAGTTATAATGACTAAAAATTACATCTATAAAATTACAGTAAGTGTGTGTTATACGGTGTGATAATTTAATCAGTTTACAGTGTGCTTAACAACAGATGTTATGAATTTAGCAAGTGAGTCAGAGTGGATATCCGTAGCGTCACTGCAGCTATTGGCAATCTTGCATAGCCTGCATATCGGGGAATTACTGCCCGACACTGATCTTCTGAGCGGTGGGTGCAAGGGAGTAATGGGATTTCGTGGAAAACGAGATGGAGCACGAAAGTGTAAAAGCGATAGTAACATTGGACAATCTATTTTGTGGTTGACTATTTTATGCAAAAAGGCGGCATCTAAGATGGTTCTGCGGGTTTCTAAGGAGTGCATTTTGAAATGCTTTAGTTTTCGTTGGTAGGATGTTCTTTTCCAAGCCACCATGCGCTCATGGAAAGCCAAGTGACGAGTAAACCGTTTCTGTATGCGTTCTAATCTCAAAGAATGAGTTGCGTAGTGTGGTCGCCATACAACGCTGCAGTACTCCAACGTACTACGCACCAAGCTGTTGTAGAGTAATATTTTGGTCGTACTACGCCTAAATGACTTTCCATTTCGCATAACAAAACCCAATGTCTTAGAAGCTCTCTTACCAATATTTTCAATATGTGGGATGAAAGTTAATTTGTTATCGAGCAATACACCAAGGTCTCGGATGCTTGTGACTTCTGACTTTTGGTTTACTACTCGTATAAGTATGTATGTGAGGCCAACAATATTTTCGGGGCATTTAATTTAAAGTACAATTATGATAGACTCGCGCGTTCCTTTACATTAAATGGTAATAGAATATTTTAATGAAACCGTTTTCAGTTAACACTGACAAGATGCACATTTTAATAATCATTTTATTCAAGTGCGTATAAAAGTAAAAGTTTGGATACCTACCTACTTAACTTAAGTTTTTATGCACTCATTTGTTTATTATATGAAAACAAATGCTTGAAAAAAATTAGTCGTAAGATGGACATGTGTAGGTACATGTATAATTTTATATGTCATCGGTTTGTAAGAATTATTTATTGAAGTAACCCAGTGCACTCTTCAGTACTGTAAGTAGATATAGGAATTGTATTATTGATATTTATCCTCACGAATAAAAATTATGTTTAAGTAGTTTTTAGTTATAAAAAATAAACAACCCAAAAACAAGTTCACAATATTTATTTCTTAAGTTCTATTTTTAATAATTAATAGGTACTTGGGTTTATTAAATAGTATAAATTGTACACCTAGACCTAGAGGATAAAGCACTGTTTTATATTACGGGCGCGATATACAGAATACACTACAGATTTTAGTCCCGAGCGGAGCGAGGCTGTTATGAATCCTGTCAGTCCAGTCAAAACCAAATCACTTTCATCTTATGTTCTATTATTATAGCATCTGCAGTTTTACTCAGTACACTGTAGCGTCTTGTAACACTCGCGGCTTTTGTTTTTAAAATGAGTTTCATTCAGCTTGTGGTGGCCAGCACGAATAAGTTCGATTTTCAAATTAGTTCGGTGCGGAGGTCCCGGTTCGTGCGCCCAGCTCCGCGAGCCCCTCGTGAAATTATACTAAATAACAATACGAACTACCTATATGAGAAGTAAAATCTTATTATCAACCAGCGGGTTCATAATGAAATTCAGTACAACATTCCGTCCCGGCTATAGCCAAGGGATGATTTGCTTTTGGTAAGGTTTGCATGGTATATAATTTGGCGGTTTCGAACAGGTGGTGTGAAAATATGATAAAATTACTTAATGTACTTTTACGTGATCAATGCGAAAGTTTATATACAAAATTTCCGCTGCTGTTAAGTTTATAGGAACTTCAAAATGGTATGAAAATGGATCCATCCTAAAAAGCTCTACTTAGTTGGTATTTTTTAATTGTGTAGTCCCACACGCACAAGGATGTCACAGTACACAGCACGGATGTACTCGTATCCTGGCCGGCGCTTGGCAACTATTCCCACATACTTATACTTATATTTGCTCGTACCTCTACCTCGTTCGTGCGTTGTCCGCCAAACAATTACGCCCAAAATCACATTTAAATCAAACTTACGTTACAGGGGCTCTGAAACATGAGTGGGGTTAGGATGTGTTTTTGGGTTCCGTACCTCAAAAAGAGAAAAACGGGATATAGGATCACTTTGTTGTCCGTCTAGATGCCTACTTCGGATGCCAAGAGCTACCGTAGTTCGAGGGATTTCGTCTCAAAAACTACTAGCGCCAGCCATTTTGTTGTCAAATTTGCACGGAACCCTCGGTGGGCGAGTCCGACACGCACTTGTCCGGTTATGAACCTGACTGTGGCTTTATAGCCCGGGCCACATAAAGCGATAGGTGTGCGAGGTTGGAAAGTGGCCTGGAGAAAATACAGGGGAAATCTCCGACACGACCACTCGGGCGGTTTCAACACTGGAATAGATACTCAGAATCTGAGGTGTCAGTGGAATCGAGCTAATGGGAAGGTCGCTGGTTCACTAAACCTAGCTGATAGGTTAGGATGCATGGTGCGGTCAGAGCAGCACGTCGTCGGCGCGCAGCAGGCCGAAGGCGTGGTCGGCCAGGGGCTTGAGGAAGTCGCGCAGAGCCTCCTCCAGCGGCAACTGAAGCTCCTCTGCCAACTTCTGCCAGTTCTCGTTCAGGAACTTGTTCATGGCGTTGCCTGCGACACACACAAGATTTTCATGCCGTTTTCGGTTATGTGGTAGAATTCAGGGACATCTACCAACAAACTTAAAAATGCCACCAAAATCGTGTCCAAGAAAGTGAGGCAGTAAAAACGCGCGAATAAGGCGACTTCCTGACTTGGCGGGGCGGGAACAATATGTGACATTTTCTTCTTTGACGTAAACTTACTGACGTCGCAAAGATTCCCACTTGACAGAATACTGTCAGTATTACATTTGCGCAGTAGTAATATTATGCGCAGAAGCGGGCCAGGGGGCCGATTTTTGAGTGTCGAACGCTCGAATTCTCACTCGACATCTGTCAATACGTCATAGTATTTTGACAGATCTCGAATGAAAATTCGAGCGTTCGACACTCAAAAATCGGCCCCCTGTACTGCCTTCGCATCGTCCCGCTTCCGCGCATCCCGCGCCAGTCACGAAGCACTCATTTAAATGTAGGGGTACAGTAAAAAGTAGTACTGAGTTAACTGACAGTTGAGACTGACATTTGATAGTTTTCTCATATCGTACCGCCTCCGCACCAGTGTGGTCAAAAATGAGATTGACCCAAATAGGGAAAGCAAGTATATTATATAATAAATTACAAATATAAGTTACGTACCTCTTCCTAACAATTCCGTGCATACATACGTACCCATGCGTCTTCTCTTTCAAGCTCGTCCTTATTTCCCGATCCTGCGCCACATCTTGTGGATCCGTATTCTAAGCAAAGAATAAAATGTTAGTGACGATGAAGACATACCCAACTCCCCATCACCCCCGAAGAGATTGTCGAGCTGCAGAGACGCGTGTCCGATGTGGAACCGCACGTCAAGGCTCTCGCAGGCGAGCGCGTCCGGCGAGGCGCGGCGCGGCGCGCGCCCCAGCGTTATCGACACTACCACGTCGATATCCCCTGCAACCATCATACAATTATATACTGCGCCAGGTATCAAGAAAATTACATACTCTTTGCCAGGTACGGCAATCCGGTTAGGAGTGTGGGTGACACTAAGCGGCTAACGAGCCGTAAATGTGAGTGTGTCGTCGACAGTAACGTTACTTGTGTCACAATCCAGATTGGCAGACCTTGTTTTCTTAGACCGTACACTGGGTGAGGCAGTAGTCCCACCGCTGGCGAGTATATACTCGCTTTTACTCGTTTGAGCGAGAAAACGAGTAGAAGCGTGTTTGAGCTCATTGGAATCGTTATGAAATGCACTCTGGTAATGATTCATAAAAAAGTGTAGACGTAATGTAATTTTTGTAGTCGGTGCCATTTCGTCAACTTTAGGCAATTTCTTTGGATGGCACCGACTTCAATACCCGAATACTCGTAGAATAGGTATGTCTACATTTTTCAATAAGAAGCGTCATATTATAAGAAGTCTCATATTGAGCTATTAGAAGTTAGGCAATGATCTTTAACTTTTTAGTGTTTTTTTGAAGTCGGTTTCTGTTTTTTATTACTTAAATTTTTGTACTGTAATCCTTATACTCGTAAATAACTCCTCTCAGCTTTTTATTTCTTTAGTCGATGTAAATTTTCTACACCGCTTGTAAACACATTGGATGCGTTTTCATGTTAAGATCGTTTTGCGTCACTAGGTGTTAATTTTAATCTGAAAAAAGTTTAGCTACTAAACATCACCTTTCGATGTTAATCGATTACTTACACCAGAGGATACAATTTACTTGATACTAATTGTTTACTTTATCAATTACCATACCTATTAATAGATAAATATGATTGGGGCAATTTCTTCAGATCCTAGAAATCGCATGACGGATACCTACCTATATACTAAATTCGAAAGACGATGCTTTTTTAAATCTATCAAAGAAAACTAATTTAATTATAGATTTGTTCCACCTATGTAAGACGGGAAAATATTAAAGTGTTTACCGTATTTCCCGGAGAACTGCCCCTCGCCTTCGATGGGTAGCATCAGCAGTTGCCCGGACAGCTTGTAGTTTCCCTTCACCCTCAGTTCCGGGATGAACAGCTTAGCCACTACTTTATGCTGTTTAGAGTCTACTCTGAAATATCAACAAAAGATAAGTTACCTAAGCGTCAATTCGAGTGAAGTCTGTAAACAAGATTACTAAGGGTCACCTGTTACGGACAACATTTTTTCATTTCTCTTTATAATTAGACTATGAACCTTCTTATCCATTGTTTACACTCTTGGATAATAACGACTGGACTTTATGTATTGCAATAAATGAATGCTAGTGAAGCCTGACCCAGATATTGTAGGTACGCCATTATCAGGTTGGCATTGGCAGATAAATAATGGCGTGTAGTAAAAAGTTTTCTATTCGTTTCAAGAAACGTCAAAAACATTCTAATATAAACCGCTTGCTGTTTATATTAGAATGTTCTTGACGTTTCTTTGAATCCGCCACTGAGCAAGCGGCGCTAGTTTTAAGTCACATTCAACTAGGGGAACAAATAAAATGATCACCTAAATAACTTTTGATGTCATCAAATTTTCGAACCCTAAAATAAGGTTGAACACTCAAAAAAATTTATCGATCAGCAATTCCGAGTCACCAAAAATATTCTACCTATTTTTGCAGCACTTGCACCTATTTTACTTATTGCGTTCCTATAAATTTATAATCGCATCAAAAAAATTGTCAAGTACCACCAAAAACACTAAACTACCACCTAATCTCATGCACCTTTTTTCATTAGAATTACATCCAAATATTATACACATCGCATGCTACATTTTAGTAAACAGTTACAAATTAATTGTTTTTAGCACTATAAATATTTTAGTCATTTCCAAAATGTTATAAATTAGAAAGTAAAATTCTAAATTAATTTAAAAAACAACGCGCAATGTGGCTGTGTGAAATAATAACACGTATACTGCTATCTCACTCAATCAAATACAAATTGTCGTTAGAGTGAAAGGTACTTATTGCTGTTTCATTCTAACTACCTATTGCTGATGGTTTACAAACTGCAAAAAGTTTTATTATTAATTTTTTAATGCGTTGACGTGAGCGCGTTTGATTGAAAACTTTTATTTGAAAATGAGTTTTGTTGATTTATTAAATTCTTAGTTTGTTATGAAAATGGATAAAGGTCCTCAAATGAGTTTACTTTATTAATTTAGATAGACTTTCATGGAAAAATTAAAGGTAGTTAATAGGTAGAAATAGGTATAGGTAGGTTTAGGTTATGTTAGTTTTGCATCGGCCCGAAGGGCCAAAATAACTCAAAATAGGAGCTCCGCGCCAGCGGAGATCCGTCAATACTGTTCCAATGTCCACTAGTTTGAAATAAAAATATATGTCATAGAAAAATACTACTACCTAGGCAAATTGACGATTATCAGCGAATAGAGTACCTAGAGGCAAAAACATCTGAGAACAAATAGCTGTATGCGACCAGTACGGAAAGCACTGTTGAAAAGATATTAAATTAAATTATGTTATGTACGTGTCTCATTAAAATTACAGAAATTTTGAAGCTTCTTTCTATAAAATAAAATCATTTAGCGCTGTCTTGCTCGCACGCGGTGCGACGTGCGAGCGAGACGGACCGTATGGAAAACCGCATCAGTGTGCTAGCAATGAGGTTAGACTAGATTGGAACTGCTTTGCGCGTGGGGCGTTAAAAAACAATTGCCGCGTGAAATTTGGTGATCATGTAGTATTTCTGGGCATCGAAAGAATTATTTGGGTGTGAATAATTTTAATAGGATTACGAGCCCTGTAATATTTGGATGTAAATTATATGAAATTTGGTGTTTGAAATTAGGTGATCATTAAGTATTTTTGGGTAGTGACTAATTTATTTGGTAACAATTAAATTTAATAGGTTATCGACATGTTACTTCTTTGAGTTGCACTTTATATTTAAAAGGAGTTGAAAATTTGGTGCGAATCTAGTATTTTTGGTAATCAATGTAATTTTTTAGAGCATCATTCGGCCACTAATTTGGTGGTTCGTTAAATGCTACCCTTCAACTAGTTGGACCACCTTTTACTGGGGATGAAAAGTGGGTTCTATATATATATTAACCATACCCGCAAGCGCCAATGGTTAGGCCCAAATCAACCCGGAAAACTAACCTTGAAATAAAAAGCCCTTCACCCTATAAAAGTTATGTTGTGCGTCTGGTAGGATATTCATGGAATCATATATTGGGATCTCTTTCCTAGTAATACTATCATGACCGCCACAGTCTACTGTAAATATCTCGACAAGTTGAAAATTGACATCGAGCTTACGTCCACAACACGATAACATTTTCTTTTTACATGACAACGCTCGACCGACCACATTTTGCAAAAACAGTTAAAAAAATTGTTGAAGTTTGCTTGCAAGATGATTGTCCATCCACCGTCCTCGCCAGACTTGGCACCGACAGATTATTGTTTATTCAAGTCCCCGTGTAATGCACTTTCTGAAAAAAAAAAGATGAGGTCCACCTACGACAATTCTTAGACGAATTCTTTATGTCAAAACCAAAACAGTTCTACACAGATGCTATTCATACCTTGCAGATAGGTCCAGAAGTGTTGTTGATTCCGACGGTGCTTATGTTATTGAAAAATAAACAATGTAAGTTATAAACATATTTTTCCATTTGTTATAATCGCTCATTATATATGTGCCAACCCAATACATTGACTTTTACGGGCGATTTTAATATGTTATGTACAGTCAAGGTAATCGAAACACGTACAATTTCCGCTCTTTGTCACAATGACAATAAGGGATAAAGCGGTCCGTGTTTACGTTTCCTTAACTGACTGTACCTCTGCCTAGATTCATTCAAGTATTCCCGGCTGATGCAACCAGTTCAGTTGAAGTAAGATGACTTAACAGTCTTAACACAGTGTGTGTGCGCGTTATGTAAGACTACATACTGGACGTCCTTGACGCGCATAGTGGACGGGCCGCGTACGTAGACGTCGGAGTAGGAGGAGGTGACGGCGAGCGGGCCCGCCGCCTGCTGCACCGATAGTGAGCCCACCACCAGCGGCTCACATGCCGGAACTCCGAACTCCGGCAAACCTGTCCACCAGACACATTATATATAAATAAATAAAATAAATAAATATTTGTGGACAATCTTACACAAATCAACCTTATCTAGTCCCAAACTAAGCAAAGCTTTGTACGACATACATACATATAAAGATAAAATATACTCACCGGCAGAAAATTTGGCTCAAATTAGAAAAATGCATTTTTATAAATTAAACATTATTTAATTTATTAAATTTATAGTTTGAAATCATGAAAAGTTTTGGGCCAAATTTTCTGCCGGTGAGTGTAGATACATATTTAAGACTGCGTCGTGCAGGGTAAATTATCAGCGCCTGTCAAATTTCTATTTTTTTAAATTATTTTCCCCAGTAACTCACACATACATATTTCACACACACTACTTCATTTTGTTGGCCTGGGTCATTGACTTACATTTTTTTTTATAGATATTTTCGGCTGTGTATTGCCACCAGTTAATCAGAGTTAAAAACTCCTTAGAGAAATCGAAATTGTCATAACTTGTCACTGTACAATGACAATGCTCTGTCAGTTTCTGTAAGGAATACAAAGTTTTGATTTACAATATTTGATGATTTATTAAGGCATGACAAAAATGTAAAAATAAAAGTCAAGTTCTGATCTGTCACCAAAACCTTACTTCTGAAAATTGAGATTTGATTTTAGTAAAACGCTCCTAATTATTCATATACAAATAGATTAAAATACCTATATTAGTGTATCAATGCCATGGCTTAAGCTGTTATGTTGTTAAATTATATTTAATTGAATAAATGGTGAATAAAACTTAAGAATGTGTAATCCTTCTGCAGGCAGGGTCACTACCAACTTAGCTAAAGCGGCTTTTATAGGTAATGCGAGTTTTAAGCGAAGATACGGTTGTTTTATTTCGATATATATTATGTAATGAAACTTAATGAAAATTAATGGCAGTATTTTGAAATAAGTTTGTTAAGTATTCTTAAAACCTAATGATAATGAAATAAGTAGGACAAATATGATCAAGTAGGATTTAGTAAATCATTGTCACTATCTGTAATTGGAACTTGGCCGGCCGGACGCGCTATCGTGTGCATGGTTGAATGTACGAGTCCATAGTTATGTTATGACAAATTAGCTCTCATGTTCCTTCTTATAAGAACGATAATTGAATAGAATAATTAGTGGAGTAAATTTTACTGAACTTTTAACACTACTTGGACAATGGTTGCGTATAGCTAAATCCATGTACATGCTGCATACATGCTGTAATGTAACAGTTATAATCTTATATCTTTAAACGAGCAATTCTTGTATATTTATTTATTTATTTATATATTTATTTCGGGGATTACGGAAACGGCTCTAACGATTTTGATGAAATTTGGTATGTGGGGGTTTTCGGGGACAAGCAATCGATCTAGCTAGGTCTCATGCTCGGGAAAACGCCGAGCAAGGCTCGGTCGCCCAGATATTACTTATAATATACGCAATTGAAATTGCAATCTTACTATTATTTACCTACTACGTTTACGTAACGTCCAAACAATTATTGCGACGTACTTTTTTTGTTTTTTCAACCTGATTGTGGCCTTATAGGTCGGGCCTAATAAATCGATAGGAGTGCGCGGTTGGAAAGTGGCCTGGGGAAAATCGAGGGGAAACCTCCGACATGACCACGCGGGAGGTTTAAACACTGGGATACTCTAAGAGTTTGCGCTCCAGTGAGATTGGTTACGCGGCTTCTACCGAATCTGAGTTGTGAGTGGAATCGAGCTACTTACTGGGAGTTTTGTCGCTGGTTCACTAAACTCTACTAGGCCCGACCTGGGTCGGACTGGCTCTACCCGGTGTGACGTACTTACGTATATCCAAAGACTACAATGTATATACTAAAGTACGTATATCCGTATATCCAAAATCAAAGCAGTGAACCAAATAATTTCAAACCATAAAAAACAATCAAATAGAAATTAGAAACCGTACTTACAGACCTGCAGAAATAAGTAGGACTACATACATATATTTTGTATAAGACTCAGATTATACGTCGTCGTTAGAGATATAACTACCTAAGATAAAAAAAACACATTTATATTTTCATTCTATAATTAGTATGACCATGCGGCTTCGACAGTACAATCTTCTGCTGCTTATTACTTTCTTTGTTGTGTGACACTGCAGATTGATAATCCACGATTCCTGAAGTTATATCACGACATCTGAGATATATTTAGCCATTAAATGTATTCCTATTTGACGAGAAAGCGTGAATATCCACACAAATTTCAATAAGTATTCCAATCCAATCAATCCAATCAGTGGGTTCTTCAATGCTGAGGATCGTGACCGCTATGTCTCTGGCGGGGAGTGCAGATGGCTCGCCAGTGGTTCCGATGATGCGCTGCATGCAGCGCCTGGTGTTCTCGGAGTCCGGCGAATTTGGAGATATTTTCAATCCACCTGGCTGGCCCGAGCTCGTCTATCCTCCACCTTTCCCGTCATCATGATGTACTCGAGGCTAATAGGGACGACCCGCGATATGTCCAAAAAATGCCAGTAGATAAGTATGCGTTGTTGGCAAACTGTCGAGAGGCGTGTGTGTATGCGTATTTGGTGTTCGATGTCAACATTAGATACGTAAAATTATTGAAATATAAAGAAAGAAAAATGTACACAAATTTTCATTTGAAGTAAGTGACAAATGTCATTACGTTATAAAGATGTTCCGTCAGGGTGACCATTCATTGAAATTAATTTCCATTGTAATGAAACGCATCGGCAACCTTTTAGCGTCTAGAATGCGTTTTCGGGAAGGAAAACATTATAATTTGAACGCATAAGTAAACTTTCGGGACCAAACACTGTATGTTCTCTAAAAAATAAAAGGCTAATACCAAAAATTCCATGTTAAAAGGTTCTTAAAACGCCACACGTCAATATTTATTTACCCTACTTCAATTAATACAATCTTTGTGTGTGGTATACATATTGTATTCGTATACGGGCAAAATGTCAAAAACAGAGCTGTCAAAGCGAAAAAAGGAGCATGCGTCTGCTCTCACCGAGGGCCAATGCCCATCTGTCGATTTTTCGAAAGTATGGTGGCAGGGAAAATGTATGGAAAAGTCACTAAATTTTAGATTTACGTTTGAAATTCTCATTGGTCTTTGTGAGGAAAAATGTGAAAAGTGTGATAACTTATAGTGAATACTTTTGAGATTTGTTTGAGTGTGATTTTGAAACGAAATAATAGATTTTTCAATTCAATTTTGCCTAAACGCCGACACGCGTTCTTCTCATTTTTAGTGAAACTTTACGGTATTGTATTTATTAAAGTGTAATTTATTATAGATTACTAATAGTGATAACTTGTAAACACACTCTTTGTGATAATAATTACATATATTTTATATATTTTTGTAGAGAATCGTGACCTCCACAGATTGAGAGGTGAAGGCTGTTTTTGCTAAATATGCTCGGCGCCCTCTTAAACACACAGAAAACATCCAAAACTCAGGAATAGGAACATATTCGTGTTCATCACACAAATAAATGCCCTGACCGGGATTCGAGCCCGGCACCTCCAGCTACGTAGGCAGGGTCACTACCAAGTTACCAACTAGGCTTAAGTGATAGTCATAATCCTTATAAATTAGGGTTCAATTCAGGACGAAAACTAGATGACTTTCCCGTACACAATAACTTTAAAGTAGGTTAAACTAATATGTTCGGTTCATACAACAGTCGCCAAAGTTTTACATAGGTACCTAAAGGGGCCAGCGACAAAATTGGACCTTAACACGTGTCTGCAGCAAAAACTACTATCTGTTGTTGCTGGCACAAGAATCCCTCACAACGAATATTGGGAAAAATACGCTGCAGAGGCGCTTACATACAAAATATTAGAAACTTAACACGCCTATGTAGTTTACGATTTTGACATACCATAAAAGATGCAACGCGTAAGATGTGACGCGTCGTTAACGCCGCTAGGGCCGCTAGCTACGTTATTATGATTCGGTGTTGGTGATCTTATGACTGTTTTAATTTATATGATATAAGTAAGATGTAAGATGCTGTATTAGGTACCTGTAGCTAATTGCGGAATGTAGGCGTTGAGACCATCGCGCAGGCAGCGGCCGAGCGCCTTCTCCTCGCGCGGGCACACGAACCCCCCAACTGAAACACAAGAGCGGCTAATGCATCACCATACCACTGTGTTTCGATTCAAATTAATATGGAAATTAACTAAAATTAGCATTACAGTTAATGAAACCCTTCTCGATTCGACAGAAAACTGAATTAACTGCACTTAATAGCCATATTATTTTCCACATTTTATTAAAGGTATAATAATTCAATGGAAGGACCTCTTCGTTCTACGGCAATAAATAAAAGAGGTTACGTGATGATAATCCTGGTATTTATCTTTAAATAAGGTGAAGTTTAGTAATTGTTATGGAAGCATTATCAAACGATCTTATGAAATGATAAACTCATCACGTTTGATCTTCTGTAATAAAAGAGATTACCATCTTACAAATAACACCTAAAGGCCCATTTACATGACGCAAAAACTTGCCTGCAATTTTCATTACATTGCGGGCTGCGGGTCACCGAGTTACGAAGTATTCGATCAAACCCTACACTTTAAAGAAAATCGCATTCAAGTTCTTGTACTCTGTAAATCGGCCTTACGTATCGGCTTAATTAAAACTTAAATTGCCTCTTTACTTAGGGTGTCATATAAAATGAACACCACGCACCTAGTGCGTTTATACCACCTACTCGTATGACAAGTAAATTATACCTAACATTAAAAACCGGCCAAGTGCGTGTCGGGTCACGCGCAAGGCAGGGTTCCGTAGTCGTCCACCCGTTACATTATGTGGACTAAAAAGTTCGCAAACTTATATTTACTATGTTTTTGACAGAATTAACAACATTATCTAAGGTATCAATAGAAATTGTACAAAAGTTTGTTCTGAAGTTCGACTATTGCTCGTTAACTAGTAATGTCTACTTAGCTGTGATAGTTTTCCTTTTAAATTCATCGTATATACTACTACTATGATTTTTTTCACATGTCTAGTAGCCACCGTTTAGCTGGCAGGGGGGGGGGGACACTTGACCATAGCAAAAATTATCACTTCAAAGCTTAATATCACGCTAACCAATTCTTTAATCAAAAAATTCTTTAATCAATTCTTTTAGAAACCTTATAATATTTTTAAAAGAGCTATCCAACGATAGCCCACACGATGGGGTTTGGCAGAAAATAAAATTGCACCACCACTTTACATGTAGGGGAGGTACCCAATAAAAACAATTAAAAAAAAAAATCTACCGTTTTGTCAGCGTCATTGATATGTATATTCATGGCAAATTACAGCTTTCTAGTACTAACGGTTACTGAGAAAAACGGGGGTCGGACGGACGGACGGACGGACGGGCATGACGCAACTATAAGGGTTCCTTGTTTACTACGGAACCCTAAAAAAGATAGTTTTCGGATTTGCAGTGTCCCATTATTAAGGTTTTAACTTTTCTTGCATCGTTTTCACTACCCAAAGGTTGTCTGGAAGAGATCGATTGTTAGCGATAAGGCCGCCTGTTGTCTACCATTGTGCAATTTGTTTCTGTTATTTGTTTTAGTGTACTTTATTTGGTGAATAATAATAGTTATAATTTGAAATCCTTATCCTTGAATTAGTCGAAATTGAGTATAATGACGAATTTTTGAAAAAAAAAATTTTCTTAAAATTTTAAATAAATATAAAATTTGAAATCCTTGTCCTTGAATTAGTCGAAATCGAGTATAATGACGATTTATTGCAAAAAAAATTTTTTTTTGCTTAAAATTCAAAATAGTTATAAAATTTGAAATCCTTATCCTTGAATTAGTCTAAATCGAGTATAATGACGATTTTTTGCTAAAAATTAAAAATAATTATGAAATTTGAAATCCTTATCCTTTAATTAGTGGAAATCGAGTATAATGGCGATTTTTTGCAAAAAAATTTTTTTTTTCTTAACATTTAAAATTGAATTAGTCGAAATCGAGTATAATGACCATTTTTTGCAAAAAAAAATTTTTTTTGCTTAAAATTCAAAATAGTTATAAAATTCGAAATCCTTATCCTTGAATTAGTCGAAATCGAGTATAATGACTATTTTTTGCAAAAAAAAAAATATTTTAAATAATATTTTTTTTGCTTAAAATTCAAAATAGTTATAAAATTTGAAATCCTTATTCTTGAATTAGTCTAAATCGAGTATAATGACGATTTTTTGCAAAAAAAAATATTTTTTTTGCTAAAAATTAAAAATAATTATGAAATTTGAAATCCTTATCCTTTAATTAGTGGAAATCGAGTATAATGGCGATTTTTTGCAAAAAAAATTTTTTTTTCTTAACACATAAAATTGAATTAGTCGAAATCGAGTATAATGACGATTTTTTGCAAAAAAAAATTTTTTTTTGCTTAAAATTCAAAATAGTTATAAAATTCGAAATCCTTATCCTTGAATTAGTCGAAATCGAGTATAATGACTATTTTTTGCAAAAAAATAATATTTTAAATAATATTTTTTTTGCTAAAAATTAAAAATAATTATAATATTTTGAAATCCTTATTCTTGAATTAGTCAAAATCGAGTATAATGATGACTTTTTACAAAAAAATATTTTTTCGACTTAAAATTCAAAATAAATGTAAAATTTGAAATCCCTATCCTTAAATTAGTCGAAATGGATAAAATAATGACGAAATAAATAAAAAATTGATTAATATCAAAATAATTATAAGTTTTTTAGATTCAATATAAATATAAAATCTGAAATCCAAGGACTAATTTTTTTCACACCACCTGAAAAAAAAACAGATGGGCGAAAAATTGTCCTGGCTGTTTTGTGTCCACACTAACCGATATCGGATCCGATACGAATTTGACCGATATCGGATCGGATAGTGTGAGCACTAAGCAGTTTTCCATACATTTTTATCGGTAACGAATCCTACACCGATATTGTATCGGATAGTGGGAACACGGCCTTACATGTTATTATGTTAAAAAAGTATCTAGGAACACGTTCGGATTTCAGAATTACTTTGCACACATGTGGATAAAATGCAGTTTTGCTATCTGTTTTTAAAGAATAAAAAAGGGCTTTCCGAGCTAGTGAGGTGAAAAGAATATTTTTATTGTATTGTATTGATTGTATTGTATTGTCCCATTATTATTCGTATTTTTCGTTCTGGACTGCACGTGTGATACGTAAACTTTCTTAATTTTATCCTAAGTAGATATGTTAAATATTTAGATACGCAATCTCTGTTTTAAATCCTCCAAAACGGAAATAATTGTACAGAATGTAGCTACCTACGGATTGAGAGTAGCTAAGGTAAGTATAGTTGGTATAGTGTAGCAATTACCCGAACCGATGCATAACATTATTTATCAGTCACACAGTCACAGTTATTTGCATATATTTGCAGTTATTTTGACAAAACAAGCTGTGGTTTAACGGTGTCGTTTAGTCATGTTTTGTATGATTTCTTATGGTTTTAATAATAAATAAATAAATTTATCCAACCAACGAAACAAATACAATGCAACAATCGCAGTTTTTAGCACCTGGGTAGGTGTTCCTACTACCAAAATCTTTTTCATTGTGTTGGGTGGTTTAACTTCTGTTAAGGCTTTCTTATTGCAGCGAAACTACAAACGCGACACAAAAAATCCGCTAGGCGGCGCAACATTATCGTAATTCTCCCCAGTAACAAACACAATTACATTTTACACACACTATCTCACTTTACTGTGACAGGTCACTGACCTCGTTTTTTTAATGATTGCTGTAACTTAGAATTTGAATATGTGACAGACCTTCTTTGTCAAATTAACCAGAATAAGCCAGAGTGGCGCACGTGATAATTAGGTTGTCAACCATTTAAATTTAGAACAGATTGTTATGACATTCACGCAAAAGAGTGTAGACTTGTCATTGCATATCTCTGTCTCTGTTGCGCAGTTTTGACTTAACTAAATAAGGGCTAAATTTTATCACGACTCGACACAAAAAGTCAAAGTTGCAAGCCACAAATAAGTAGCTTAATTTCAACCACCAAGCCAAGTACATTGTGGTGTAATTAGTAATCGCTTGCTCTCTAAAGCACAGGTCACAGGTTCGAATCTCAGGCAAGAGCAAGTGATTTTTTTGTTTTTTTAAACAACCGAAATTTTTAGGGCATAAATAATTATTGAGCGTTATTTTGGTAAATAAATATTTTGTACTTTTTTATTTATTTAGAAAAAGATTCAACATAAATATTTTGCCCTGCTAATAAAAGCTTACAACTTTATTTATTAGTTCTTTATTATTCTTTATCTACACCATATCTACACACATATCATAAATCCTCTAATATGCGTTCGGAAACCGTAGAAAATGACTCTCATTTCAACATTCAATGAATTTATGGCAATTTTCTTATCTGTGGCTAAGGCTACAGCAGTAATATAATTTTTAATTTTAATCTCATATATGATGTTAAAATATTAAACGTCAAACAAAACTGTCAAAATTTAAATGTCAAAGTTGACATGTCCCTATTCTAGTATCACTGAAAATTCAAATTCAGTTGATGCGAAATGTCAGCTCGATGTTTTTTTAGTATATATCGCACGAAATTTGAGCTAGAACGACATGATCACATCAGAATAGGGACTCTTTACTTTTTAAAATAACATTCAGGTATCGGTTGCCAGTTCTGATTTCGATATTTCCGCAACCGTGCAAAAAAGGTTGTTTTAACACAATTATTGTATTTATTTACTACGGTTTCTGAACCCATCTTAGAGTCGATATAATATGTGTGTAGATAAAGTAATGTATGCAACTGTACATAATTAGGCATTAAAACACTCGTGTGACCTTATTATGAAACTCGCCTTCGGCTCGTTTCATAAAACACACTCGTGTTTTAATGCCCCTCATTATGTACCAGTTGCATAAACTACTATTATTTATCGTATGGCCTTTATTTCGAACCGTGAGATCTTCGAGAAGACAGTACGGTTCATAAATCCATCTTAAATAAAATTCAAGATTTATTGTATAATATATAATTTATTATAAACATAAAACATAAGACTGAGGGATTATAATGCGTGCAACCACAGTGCGTCTATAACAGTTTGTAGCCTGTCTCTCAATAAGCTGAGAAGACGTTGATAATTATGTCAGTTCCCCGCATTTCCTCCCATATTTCATTGCAGTATCTATTGCTTGAATTGCTTCTTTGGTTCTTTCATGGCGATGATCCCATTGTTGAACCATTAAACCCCAAAGATTCTCAATCGGGTTCAAATTTCAGGCGATGGCATTACATCATTACATTTATGCCTGGATGTAGCTGTAGACTGTAGAGTATACCATTCCCAAGTGACCCGTGCTGTATGGGGCAATTATCTTGAATAAAGTCAGGAAAGTCAGTAGAACAATTTGCAGCATCACTTCGTCCAGTAAATTCACGTAAACATTTGCGCATGATGTGGCTATGAAGTGAAGTTCACCGAAGCCGCTGATCATAGATCTGAGACCGCGACGCCGTCACCAGTAGCTCAAGTATCATTGACTTATAATATAGAAATAGACACACAATGCCGAACAAAAATGACGGAAAATGTGGCACTGATTGACACTGTCAGTTGCATATACGCTTTGTCACTGTCACTGTCTGCCGTCAACACGAAAGTACTGCAACGCGGTACATTTGCGGGTGCCATTTTTTTCGCCTGACTGTGTATCTAGTTCTTTTATAGTACATCTATGTCTAGTATAAGTTTTTTCGAAACATTAACTAATTCGAACGCGTTTGCGTTTTGTCTCAAAATGTATGAAAGTGGTATGAAAACGTGAACAGCGCCTCTACTGGTCACTAGTGGAAACTAAAACAGCGAGTATATTAACATTTGTTGCTAACCAATGTGCGCGCGTATTTCAAACTCGGTGAGAGCGTTTTCATACATTTTGAGACAAAACGCAAACGCGTTCGAATTAGTTAATGTTTCGAAAAAACTTATACTAGAGCTACAGATATCCTCCCCCACATACTAGCCGTAAGCGGCCAGAATTCCTCAGAGCTTTGGGCCCTTTCTATTTCAGATATTATCCGAGGCATCTTTTCATTTAAATTTGTATTATTCTTTTTTTATCGTTTACGTTGATATATTGGAATAATTACACAATGCAATAATATCACTTTCATCGTAATACTGATGTCATTCTGCTTTACATTGAACTGCAGAGCAAATTGAAGTCGAATAGCGACAAAACTTTGGCAGGATTACGGTCCGTTTGGGCATATTTATTTTGTTACAATACGAAGCTCAATATATTTAATAATTTAAAATATTGTATTTGAAATACCAAGCTTGAATTTAATTTGCTAATGTCAGACGTCAAACTATGTGTCAGGCGCTATGAATATACTCAATATGCGATTTTTATAAATGTCAAACTGCAAAAAGTGCGACAGACGTCCGTCCAGCTCGAGGCCCAACGGCCATCTGTCTACTAAAATGAAGCGCGCAGTTTGCTTTTCTAATATTTTTGAGTTTTGTTAAATATAAAAACATTAAAAAAAAATAGCCGTAAAATACACTTCTTCACATCGTTTCCTATCTATTGATATATTTTACTCGAGTCTGAGTTGGATATATTTTATATACGACTCACAATAAGATCAAAATTTACCTGTTTTTGCGATGTGAGATCATCGAGCGAAGTTTCAAATATCGTGTTTTCAGCCTTAAAATACACTAGACCGACTCTTAAACTATAACATATCTAAATATCCCATCAATAAAGTGAGTATTTAATGGTTTAAAATTGAATGAAAAATACTATGATTTCGAATAACGTGGTCTTAAGGTGTCGTCCCTATGCTTGACAGTGTCCCAATAATTTACAGTTACGCAATATTAAAAAGAGAGTGTTAAGAATCCTACATTATATTTTTACCTATATTTTATATATATCTTTACCTGTAAAGCTCAAGCCACACAGAGAGCGGGCGGGCGGTGGAGGCGCGGGCGCGGGCGGCGGCGGCGCGGGCGCGGGCGGCGGCGGCGCGGGCGCGGGCGGCGGCGGCGCGGGCGCGGGCGGCAGCGGCCTTTGTCGGCAGCCGCCACCGCCAAAAGCAGCTCCCGCGCCGCCGCCGCCCGCGCCCGCGCCGCCGCCGCCCGCGCCCGCGCCGCACCGCCCGCCCGCTCTCTGTGTGGCTTGAGCTTAAATGACATCGAAACTTATGATTTTTTTAAATACGTAGGATCACATTTTGATGTCGTAAATCCCTAAGTTCATCGAAAATGGTGTGAGGTTTTCTGAAACATTATTGCTTGTATGCTGGGCCTCCCTAAAGAGTGCCACAATGACCGGTCCATTTAACATTTAGTAGGTAACGATGGGAAATAATATGATTATGGGTGGCTCAGGGGGCCAGTTTTTGAGTGTCGAACGCTTCGAGATCTGTCAAAAAACTATGACGTTTTGACAGATGTCGAGTGAAAAATCGAGCGTTCAACACTCAAAAATCGGCCCCCTGAGCCACCCATAATCATATTATTTCCCATCGTTACCTACTAAATGTTAAGTATCACGGTGGGCGCTCATTAGAAGCATGGTCCGATAATCGAGGTTAATGAGATATAGTTGTCATTACTACATTAGAAGGAGCCGTAATCGGAGCCCTCGGCCGGCGCGTGGCGTCACGTCAGCGCCCGTGCCGTGCCGTGCAACACTCGCTCTATTTGTTTACCTCGTGTTACACGCCTGCTGTTCTCAATGCTGGCCCGCTATTGGACTCACATTGACAAGTGTAGTCTGACCTCTAAGGAGGCGCCCAACACTCGGTGCGCCGTATACCCAACCAACCAATTTGATATACCTACTGTGCCACTTCGTACCTTGTCAGAGTGGCTTTAGCGCCTTTCATATTTGTTTTCACTGTGGTATTCGAAGTTGTACCGCTCTTTTTTCTTCTATTTACATTAGGTATCTGTTATTTTTAGTATGGAAACGTTACGCTCACCCCTAACCAATTGATGTGAAAGTGACGTCATGATTATTTATGTCACTGTTAAATTCCCCAGTGCTCCTAACCCCCGACCCATCATAAATAAAATAAATACTCATGTTACAATTTCTAACAAAGCGTGGCTTAATGGGACAGGCAACCATCAATTTATCACGATAAATAGTAAATTAGACAAATTAATCAAAATCATGAAAAGATTTATGACTATAAAGATCTCAAAAACGTTGTAGGTACCTAAATTAAAAGTAGGTACCTAAGTATTTCATGACCAAAACGGCAAATTCCCTACTTGTTTTTCCATACAACGGTTATCAACGGTAATACCTACTTACTAGGCTACAAAACTTTGGCGTCACATAGAACTGTCAATCAGTATGGAGCGTTGCCAGTGTTCGGCAGCTTTGCTGTACTTTGCTTCTCTTTTTCGTCTCCTGTGTTGCTCTAACCGTAGTTGCTCCCTTGCAAACGATTGATCGTTTATAAAACTGGTACGAATTGCATTTGTAAAAAAATGAGTCATATAGTCTATTGTAAAGCGTACTTAATCACGCAATTCACACAAGCTTACGGTTTTCGAGGTCGAGCTCGATTTATAATGGGGCAGCCCGGTGAGATGAGTGGAGGCTGGTTGTGAACTTCGTAGCAGAAGTGTGCCAGCGGAGCCGCGCGCGCCGGCACCGCCGCGTTACGTCACCCATTACGTTATGTCGCATAGACTGCGCTAAAAACATCTCATTTTGATTCACTCTTGCATGATGCGACTAACTACTAAACCCGAACTAATAGTAAAGTTCTTCGAGCAGAACCCAACGGATGCAATGTCAACAATGTTCGCTAAAACGCACCAAATGGATTATGACTTAAGCTGGTGTATTTGTGTGGTAATACGAATGTACCTACGTTATATTTCCTTGTCCCGTTAACACCTAGCTTAGTGTGTGGCAAATGTACATACATACCTTGTACATACTCGTAAATGTTTGAATGTCAACGACTTGAAGACAGCGCTAAATGATTTTATTTTATAGAAGCTTCAAAATTTCTGTAACTTTAATGAGACATGTACATAACATAATTTAATTTAATATATTTTCAACAGTGCTTACTGGTCGCATACAGCTATTTGTTCTCAGATGTTTTTGCCTCTACTCTATTCGCTGATAATCGTCAATTTGCCTAGGTAGTTAGTAGTATTTTTCTATGACATCTATTTTTATGTCAAATTAGTGGACATTGGAACAGTATTGAGTGACGGATCTCCGCTGGCGCGGAGCTCCTATTTTGAGTTGTTTTGGCCCTTCGGGCCGATGCAAAACTAACATAACCTAAACCTACCTATACCCATTTCTACCTATTAACTTCCTTTAATTTTTCCATGAAAGTCTATCTAAATTAATAAAGTACGTAAACTCATTTGAGGACCTTTATCCATTTTCATAACAAACTAACAATTTAATAAATCAACAAAACTCATTTTCAAATAAAAGTTTTCAATCAAAGGCGCTCACGTCAACGCATTAAAAAATTAATAATAAAACTTCTTGCAGTTTGTAAACCACCAGCAATAGGTAGTTAGAATGAAACAGCAATAGGTACCTTTCACTCTAACGACATATCAATAGGTTTTATGCTTCAGACAATTCTTAGTATTTGATTGAGTGAGATAGCAGTATACCTACGTGTTATTATTTCACACAGCAACATTGCGCGTTGCTTTTTAAATTAATTTAGAATTTCACTTTCTAATTTATAACATTTTGGAAATGACTGAAATATTTAGAGTGCTAAAAACAATTAATTTGTAACTGTTTACTAAAATGTAGCATGCGATATGTATAATATTTGGATGTAATTCTAATGAAAAAAGGTGCATGAGATTAGGTGGTAGTTTAGTGTTTTTGGTGGTACTTGACTATTTTTTTGATGCGATTATAAATTTATAGGAACGCAATAAGTACAATAGATGCAAGTGCTGCAAAAAAAGGTAGAATTTTTTTGGTGACTCGGAATTGCTGATCGATAAAGTTTTTTGAGTGTTCAACCTTATTTTATGGTTCGTAAATTTGATGATATCAAAAGTTATTTTCACTTCTCATGCTCGAAAAGTGTGTCATATTAGACTTGTGAAGCGGGGCTAAAGTAGTACATTTAAACCCTAGGGAAAATATGTATACATATTTATGATTTACAAATATTTTAATTTGACCAATCAAAATACTTCACCTATGAAATCCACCAATCACAGAACATTAATTTGGCAGATAAAAAAATATTTGGTAAAAATATCAACGAACCAGAATACAGCTGTACTAAAATCGACCAAGCAGGAAAGACGTTTTTCAGTTCTCTAAAGATTAAGCGGTGTCTATGGTCAAATCAAATGCGCCTCTTAAAAGAAAAGAACCCTAAAAAGCGCTTGTTGCATCTCTTTCCGTAATATAGCAAAAGAAAGGGAGGCGAATACGCAAAGCGAACACGCACAGCGAGGCATGGTCAAATTAGACATACGCCCCGCCAAGAGTTAAATATTCATTTTAGGTAGATAATTTGTGTTTATGTGTTTTCTCGCAATTGAAGTGAAAAGTACAGTTCGGGAAAATAACTATCTCGTGGTAATATGGCTTACTTTAGACCCTTGTCAAACAATCTACTA
Organism: Cenopis cana; assembly: GCA_951800055.1. Classification (NCBI taxonomy): domain Eukaryota; kingdom Metazoa; phylum Arthropoda; class Insecta; order Lepidoptera; family Tortricidae; genus Cenopis; species Cenopis cana. The sequence continues at coordinate 18,549,045 of OX637471.1, read as the reverse complement.
TTAGGTGATCATTTTATTTGTTCCCTTAAATAAATATTAAAATAATATACTGATCGGATAAAATGGAACAGCTTTTATTGTTTACTGTTTACCAAAACAAATAAGTAGACAATTTATATTGCTTCAATCATCTAAAATAAATAGTTAGACACATCGAATAGGGGGCCGATTTATGAGTGTCAAACGCTCGACTTTTCACTCGACATCTGTCAAACCTTCATAGTTTTTTGACAGATCTCGAGTGAAAGTTTAATCAAATAAATTATCTTTATCTTTAAAAGTCGAGCGTTCGACACTCAAAAATCGGCCCCCAGGTCTTAAGATTAAGAGTATTATAATTTAATTATTTTATTTTATAATATAAATTAGTGCAAATAAATAAATGAGGGCGACACGGTGGACAACGGTGGTGGAAATAGGGCAACAATAAGGCAAGTGGAAAAAGTGAGTTAGTTGGGGACAATGGAGTCGGCGGGAGATGCTGGAGGAACTCTTTGGCGATGGCTCCTGCACCATGGCCATCGCGCTCCAACGTTTGGTGACTCGAAGGTTAGATTCTTCTTCTTCTTGGTCGTAACCTCATGTCTGAGGGAAGGTTAGATTAGACGTTACATATTCAGTTGCTATCTGCGAGTGATGGCAGAGTTCTGCCGTTTAAATATATATTAAAGTTGTGACAGTTTGATTAACCGTAATAAACGGTACAGTGCACAATCAAGAGCGTCTACTCCGAAATTCGAAATCCGAACTTCGTATTGTGTCGTCCCTTTCACTGTCCTGTTATACACGATATGAGTGAAAGGGAGTAGATTATCAGGCGCGTCCCGCCTACTGGCTTCAGCAACTGGACTGGATACATGTTAGCCTTAATCGGGGATATTAGTTGGGGAAGACGGCCTCCGCAGGGAGATGCTTGAGGAACTTGTTGGCGACGTCCTCCAGCACCATGGCCAGCGCGGTCTCCAGCGCGGGCTGGACTTCCCCGGCGATGTCTCCCGAGTGCATGCGCGCTATGTGCTCTGTTATCATCTCTGGAAATGAACACTTACTTCAAAAATACGAACCATGTGGGACGATAAATCTTAAATTGATTCTTTTTGTGATATATATCTGTTATTTTATTTTTGCAATATTGCTGCTTTATTGTTGTAAGTAGTTTTGTTTAGTATAATTATTGTAATTTATTATATTCTGATTTTTTTGACCGAAATTACTAATTATACTAATGTAGGGACCGTAATTTTACTGGCCATACATTTCTTGGTATTTGTATGTCAACTATAAGATAAGAAGTCTCTATACCTAAAATATTTGATCAAAACTGCAGTAGGTAACATTAACGTAAATAGTGACTACACGGTGTAACGAAATTTAGTTATTCTTCAGGGTTGGAAGGTTAGATGGTAGTAGTACCGTAAAAACTACCACCTACGCCAATTTTTAGGAAAAGGTAGGTTGTAATTGGATCCCCAGCTCCCTGGAATGCAAACGAGCTTACGCTAAAATGAGCCAGACGAGTGTAGTTAAGTGAGGTGAGGTACCCATTTCTCCGGTGGTGGAGTGCGCCTCCATGAGGTTAGCGCGCAGCGGGCCGGCGCAGCGCAGGCGCACGGCCGCGTCTCGCACCACCAGCCGCTTGTGCGCGCGCGCGCCCGCCGCCACCAGCGCGGCCGTGCACTGGGCTAATGACACCGAACGAATGTTCATTTAGATAGTGGACACAACTAAATTATAATCTAATTTCGTGCCGTAACTAGACAGCTGCGGTGCAATTACGGAACGTTTTCGACCGTCCGTAAGGTAGATCTAAATGTCAAATCCAAATCCCATACTGAAAATAACATTAAAATATGTTCGAAAAGTGACGTGATTACCCCGCTGGCCTTTTGCATGGCATTGCTCTATTTATAACTATTGGGATGATTACCTATGATCAAACAAACGCACTAGCATTAATGCACACGGTTGTAAATTGATTCAACGTATACTCATGCTATCTCTCGTAGTCTAACCGTCTGTCACAGGAAGGCTTTTTTTTCAATAGTCAACAAGCATCCTTTTTTACCTACCCAACAGTTGAATCAAACATCGAATACTTACTGAAATTGACTGACATCTTCCCAGTGGATTCGACGGGAAGCATCTGAAACTCTCCGAGTATCACGTACTCGCTGAACATTGATAGGAGAGGCAAGCTAATGTTCGCGGTGACCTTCAGCTCTTCCGGGTAAACACTGCGAACGACAAGAGCAGGATAATAGTGCTGTATAGTCGGCATGTCAACATCCACCTCTCACTTACATTTGGCGGTATCGCGATATTCGCGATACGTTACGACATGACGGATTCCAGTGTTCCAGTTCCCCGAATTGGTTAGTATTTGTATTACAACCTATGTAAAATATGTCAGTAACATTACAAAATAAGAGGAAACCAATTTCAGCTTGGTATATAGGTACTGAATGTGTATAAATTTATTATAATCTCACTCGGCAAATGTGTGCACATTATCTATTGACTCGCTATTGCGCTATTGTCACTTGTAGGTAGGTATTAACATTCCCGAAGAGTGTTACATCTCATTATCTCGAGCACAGAAGACGCATCGAGTCTCTTAGAGAGCGTGGTTGGTAGAATCGAAGAACCCCCTTTATATAATTGTATATGTATATACCTTGCATATTCTATGTTTAAACCTTGTATATAGTTACATAATATATGTATAATTGATAATACCTAAGCCAAATTACAGCTTAATAAAAATAACGTTTGCACATTTTTACATACAAACCCAGGTAGTTGAATCCTACGTGCACATTGTGCATTTGGTATTGTACAACTGCGCGGTAATCACGTAACGTTTTCGACCGTTAGTACGATAGATTTAAATGCCAAATCCCATACTTAAACTGACATTAAATACGTACCATCGCTAGTACATATCGTTACCGTGATTACCCCGCTGAGGTACTAAAATTTCGCAAGATGCGCTTAGTTTTTGCAAACAAATTGGCTATATATTAAGAAACTAGATGACATTATGTCATATTGTTTTACATATGTATACGCAAAAATAACCCAAAATACTTTCAATGACCCTGCAATCCCTGCATCTTAGTTGTGAATTTAAAGTAGCTACTTTTTGATCAGTGCACTTGAAGAAAATATCTAATATATTATTTACATAATTATTAAGTACACATACATATGAACATTAGTCATAAAAATAATTTCGCATGCTTCCATACACTGCTAATTTTAATAGTACATACCTATATTATGCTACAAGTGAGGTACGGTAATCATTACTAGCGCCACGCCACCCGTACGGCGAGCGCGATATAAGGGAGCCGAGCCGAGAGTAATGATCATGGGCATATGCAGATAATGGTTTCATACGACGGTTTTTAATACAATTGCGAGGAAAAAATCTGTTCTATTAAGATAAATATATATATATGTAGATGTGGTGGACAACCACCGTAATCACTTACCTACTCTATTAATTTATTAAAGGAATAATTGATAAGTCCATGGAGGACGACGTCGCGTCGCTGAGCCACGCGTCGTACTTGAAGCTGCGCGACGGTGACGGTATGTTGTGCTGGCGCAGGCGGATGCTAGGCACGCCCAGCACGTTGCCGCTCATACTGGTCGACAACTGCCGTATAAATTACTTACTCCAATTTATTGAAAGAATAGTCGGTATTCGGTAAGTCCGTGGAAGACGACGTCGCGTCGCTGAGCCACGCGTCGTACTTGAAGCTGCGCGACGGTGACGGTACGTTGTGCTGGCGCAGGCGGATGCTAGGCACGCCCAGCACGTTGCCGCTCATACTGGTCGACAACTGCCGTATAAATTACTTACTCCAATTTATTGAAAGAATAGTCGGTATTCGGTAAGTCCGTGGAAGACGACGTCGCGTCGCTGAGCCACGCGTCGTACTTGAAGCTGCGCGACGGTGACGGTACGTTGTGCTGGCGCAGGCGGATGCTAGGCACGCCCAGCACGTTGCCGCTCATACTGGTCGACAACTGCCGTATAAATTACTTACTCCAATTTATTGAAAGAATAGTCGGTAAGTCCGTGGAGGACGACGTCGCTGAGCCACGCGTCGTACTTGAAGCTGCGGGACGGTACGTTGTGCTGGCGCAGGCGGATGCTGGGCACGCGCAGCGGCTCGAGCGGCTGCACGCCGAGCGCGGGCACGCCGCGCGCGAGTACACTGCGCGCTGCCGTCACCACGCGCTCGATGCACGCGCTTACTGCGGGGTCGCTGTAGTGGCACTCCGCTACCATTACAATAAACATAACTGTTACTTTTTCAAATAAATCTCTCAGTGCCTCGTCATAGATGCCTCGGGTGACCGCTACATCGGCTAGAGATTAAGTGGAGAGGGCTGGCAGCTACATCGGCTAGAGATTAAGTGGCAGTTGCACCAACGTATGAACACAGACTGGTCATCGCCAAATATGGCGCTGGCAGCTGTCATCCCATAGAAACTTGTCAAACTTTCTATACAATCAGATATGCCGAACACCGCTTACGATTACAGACGGTTTGGTGCAACCTAGCCTAAGGCAAGAAAAAAAGCTAAGGCTGGCACTAAGTCTGGCCATCCAAAGGAGTAACGCTGCCTGCCTTCTTGGCACCACAACTCTCGAAGGCGACTTGGGGAGCATTTTGTATTTATATTTTGGTTTCATGATTTATTTACCTATAGATACTTATTACAGTACAAATTTTGTATTTATAAGTCTATTTTTAAGTTTATTTATAAGGTTAGCGTAAGTTTATTTTAAGTTTATGTAGTAGTTTTATTTTATTGTCTCATTAAATAATTAAACCTTTTAAGGTAATTCGGATGCACATGTACATAACACGTGAAAACATTTTTATGGTATAGGTATGGTGGAAATTATTTTTGATGAACGTATTTGTATTAAAATGTTATTGGATTTTGAACCTTATTGTTTGAACAGTAAAGTAGCTTTTTGAAGGAATTGGTTTGGAGCAATTCGTTCAACTGTAATGATTTTAAGTATACCGTAGGTACTTTACGGCCGGCATGGTACTGGACTGTACTAAATGACATTGCAATTTTACTAATACTACTCATCTTTGCTAACTCATGTGATTTTGAACCAGACCAGAAAATACACGACAACATCGGTATTTTAGAGAAAAATCGCATCTATTTTTGCAATAATAGAGTGATCAGGTCTCAAGTCGATGACATCGAGACACACGGCATGGAATCAGATCTGACAAGTTTATTAAGCCAGATAAAGCGGATTCTATTATACCTACTTACATGTAATAATCCCTTATTAACGAAATATATTTTAGGCCATAAGATGGATAGCAATGCCATGTAAAATGTACCTACTATGTAGAAAACTGCATAATTATGTGTCAATAAAGTGTGTTAATAAGCATTTACGATCTAAATGACATTCAGAGGTCGACTTATTTCTAAGGTTCCGTACCGTGACAACGGAGCTCTATTACTAAGCCTGCACTCTGCACTGTCCATCCGTCTGTCGGTCAGCGGGCTGTATCTCATGAACTATAGGCAGACAGTTAATATATTTACAATTTATTACCAGGTATTATGAACTGTTACCGGTATAGCTATCAACAATAATATAAATGCATACAAAAAACTTTTTTTTGTCTCATTTACTTACTCGACCTCATCTATATTTTTTCTACAACCTATAGCTGCATCTCTTGAACATAATGGTGAAATACTACTGTCAGCTGATAAAACAACAAATAATAGAAACAAAACTATGTTACCTGCCCTGAAAGGTCTCCATCCAATAAATTAAACTAGAATTGAAACTTGTACGAAGGTAAAGATTTTGTATGTATGTAGATCCTTGACTTACATAAGGGGTTGTTTTCGGATGTGTCGGTATGGTTGCGAGCAGCCCCGTCGTCGCGAGCCGCAGCCAGCCGCCGAGCGTCGCCCCCCACCGCACACACCACCAACACAAATAACTTCAACAATATCAACCCCATTTTTAATTTAATACGTGGTGTCGTTTGTGATTGCCAACCAGATCTAAAGCATGTATTGAAGGATTCCGTATTTATAAAAGAAGAAAACTAGTTTACTGTGCGATAAGCCATATGTGGAAAGGATTCAACCTCGCCATAAAGGTCTAAGGCAACTTGGTTTATTCAAACTCAGACACGAAATATAATTACCAAATGCATCCATACAATTGGTAGGTACTACTTACTCGGATGTATTTAGATTTTTAGGGTGATCACTGATCAGAGATGGTACGGTCAGCAGCAGAGAAACCTGACTTTATACAAATTTCTATGCAGGGGGGTACCTTTTCTCTGCACCTGACTGTAGGTATAACGCGTAGTCATACACTTTGTATTGAACTTCCATAGAAATTGTACCCGTTATTTTTGCTCTAAGTATACGTCGCAGATGCCGTATTTTAACCTATCCACTTAGCAATTTAAATCTTTGCATTGTACTTACTTGTAATAATGGAAACTATGCACGGAACAACATTGACCGCAATTTTACTATAGCAAGATTCAAGATCGCGAGTCAAGTATTTTTAAGATTTACGTATTAGTTATATAAATGTATATACTTAGAAGGTTGTTACGACCCAATTTATTTTTGTCAAATTGTTTTGATTGGTTAATTTAACGTGCCTGGTCACGGTTATTTTTTCCTTTGTATTTGTTCTCTGTATCAATATCAAATAATTTTTTAGAAGGTAATTAATGCGCAACACACCAATGTACTCGTAAATAATAAAAACATTTGTTTTATTTCTTATAATTTAATAATCTTATTCTACGATAGCAGGTACACAAGAACTCTTTGGCGTCCTCAAGAGGACAAAGGAAATGTCACAATCAAAATATACAAAGAACTTATGTGCTAGTTTGTAGGTATTTAGAGAACAGACCACACCAGCCCTCGACGCCGCTTAGAGACCTTATAGTCACCTACCTTCTTTATGACTTATGAGTTCGCCGTACACTTAAGGCGCAGCCAGACGGTAGGTAGGTACAGCATGGCATTCCATATATAGAGATAATTGAACTTAGTTTTCTCGCTTTATAGCTCGCAAGAGTGCAATACTTAGCACTGCATGCGGCAGCATACTTTCGGCCGCGGCCTGAGCGATCCTCAAATGTTATAAGTAATTTTAAAAGCAACTAGGCGGTGGTTGCAGGCGCGGTATCGTCCTCGATGAGAATCTCGTGAAGCGGGATCTTGGCCAGCACTTTGTTGAGGAACGCCTTCAGTACGGCCGCGCTGGTCTCGTCCACCAGCGGACTCAGGATGTCCAGCACCACGCCGGGGCTGCCGTTGAAGAAGTTCGCAGCCGATGACGCTGCGGACATAAACCATCCAACCCTTATAATAACCAGTCGTTGGTCGTCAGGGCAACGCTAGCTGACGCGGTTTGCACGGAGCGGGTCATACTAAATTGCGCCCATCCACGGGGTGCAGTTTAGTATGACCAGCTGCGGACACCCGCTTCAGCTAGCGTCGACCCTCAGTCTTCCTTCGGAAAACGGAGCACAACTTTTTATTTAATATCTTGAATATACTCGAGTATTTGATACTTTGTACAGCAATTTTGCCAATTTTTAACCCCTTGAAATATTTATAAAATCTAACTAGCTTCAGCTGACTAAATTATTTTTGATGAACGTGTATATGAATAATGGCATAGGTATGTACCTACCAAGTATTGTTGTAACATATGATATAATATTATATTAACACAATTGAAATTTACGAGTTTTGATATACAATTGACTCGCATTAATCTATATGTGAAATAAGTGTTACGCTTGTTTTCTCAACGGGGTTACCGAATTATTTTCCAATCGGAATACTTGAAATACTGGTAATCAGAAGCTACCTAACCGAAATAATACGATCTGCGCTAGAAACATACATACAAACACTGTGAAAAATGCAATATGTCCTTGTATTTGTGGGTGTTGATTGGTGCAGTGTAGGAAGCCTGCCAAACAAACTTACATACAGGCATCTATCCGAAAAGCGGAAGATAGAACAACATGGAGAGCATTGGTGAAACAATTTAACGGCGATTGCTGTTGCGACCCTTAGTCATGAGGAAACGAGGAAGAAGAAGTTGATTGGCAAACTTACCAGCCAGAGGCCTCTCTGTGTCATCAAAGGCGACCTGTCCGTGGCCGATCTTCACGCGGGTGATGATCTTGTCCGCCTGCAGGTAGCGCACGCCGTCCTTCTCCACAACCTTTGCGGCACCCTTTGCGATCACAGATATCCCAGCTGCAAACAATTACTAAGCTTTAGTCTCCGTTTTGTTCATCAGTACAAAACAGGCATCGTTCAGTCCAACAGGAAACAACTGTACGTTTTTCTAATACTCATGTTACATAGCATCTAATACTTATGTCAAACACGTGTTTCCTTATTTATTCATACTGTCTTGTTTTAATGAATCAGCTATTTATATTTAGCGTCGTCTAATATTCAGATTCACTCTAGTGGTCCTTTGTCTGTCAGTTGTTATCCTCATTACAGAGCACTTCATATTCCCATCTCGAACATTCAGTATCGAACGTGTATACTTCCAATACATAATAACAGTAGGCATACTCGTATTGTCAGCGGCAAACGACTTGTTTATTGGTTGGCTAACATTATACCTGCACAATGATCTTGCTAGTGTTTTAAAAACACGAAATGTTTTTTGGCTCCCGGGGCCGTATTATAATCGACAACTATTGCAAGCAGGCACAATTAGATAAGAGTATGTTTTTAATCTACCTACTACGTTTTGAGAGGCGTAATTAGACGAGTGCTGCCGACTCGTCTGTTCGTGTATACCTACGCTTAGGCGTGCTGTTGTTGGGCATCAGACGGAAGTTCATAAACAGATATATCTTTAAAATATTTCAATGAGTGTAAGTAAGTTCGTAAGGTTGATTTAAATACTAAAAGTGACAGATCTACCTACCGTAAGTTTGACAAGTTACAGAGTGTCTCTTAGACCTTTGCTCTGGAAGTCACCAGCCATATACCAGTTTGCCAGTCACACACAGTGAATATCTGCTTTGGACATTTGGCCATAATGGTTAATCGGTAAAATTCTAATGTGAACCAAGAGTATCCCGTGTAACCAAGTGTAATAATTAAAAATTATGTATAATAATAACTGTAGGTATAAGATGTTCATGACTCATGTATTATGTTTCTGCTTATGTAACGACTCCACATCAGGATGAATATTATTCTATAAATATTATATAACTATTGTCTTTCAAAAAGTATTCTGTAAGCTTCTACTTTGAATAAAATATTTTGAACTTGAACTCAGATATTTGACTCCCTAGCCGAAGGCAAGGGCGATAAATATGTGACCTGAGGCCCGTGGCAAGTACAAAATGTTTTCTCCCGCTGGTCAGGAAGTGGTACTTATTTTCCGCGCGCGTAACGTGCGGTAATTGCCACTTTATGGCCAGGTGTGACATAAACAGTATTAGTATCATACTGATACTCTTTATGTAATTACTACTACTGTACTAATTCTCTCTAACAGTAAGGCGACTTCTTGACCTGACGGGGTGGGATCGATATGTAACATTTTCTTCTTTGACGTAAATTTACTGACGTCGCAAAGATTCTCACTTGACGGAATACTGTCAGTATTACTTTTGCGCAGTAGTAATATCATGCGCAGAAGCGGAGCAGTACCGCCTTCACATCGTCCCGCTACCGCGAATTCCGCGCCAGTCAGGAAGCACTCATTTAAATATAGGGGCGCAGTAAAAAATGGTACAGAGTCGACTGACAGCTGACACTGACATTTGACACTTTTCTCATATCGTACTGCCTCCGCACCGACAAATCAGGAAGTCGCCTAAGTATAGTGTACTCACTGAAGTTGCCGCGCAGCTTGCCCTTGCCGTCGATGTCGAGCACGAGCAGCCGCGAGCCGCGCACGTCGTAGTCCGCCGTCACCGCCAGCCGCGGCAGCGACAGCTTCACCTCCGCCGCGTACTTGTTGTTCAGGTTCAGCCTGCACCACACAACACAACCTCATTGACACAGTTCGGCGGGTCGAAGTTGCACTACGTCCGTAGGATGTACAGGTAAATTACGATGACATGTCCCGCGCCTCCGAAATTCGAAACGCTTCTATGTAATTGTATTGCGACGAAGTTCGGAAGCATGTGTTGCTCGGAGTACCTAATTGTAAAACTATTTATAAGGCACCTTTTTTATTTGACGGCTGTCTCAGTACGCACTCATGCGTTTTAAGTCTTAGTGGTGCTTTATAAATACTTTCACAATTACATAGAAACGTTTTGAAATTTGGAGGCGCGGGACATGTTATCGTAGTTTATCTCTACACCCCGCTGCCCAACACGTGACCCCTGGGTGGTGCTAAAAGTGCAACAAAAACTGGCAACCGTACCGTCTCCGCGAAGATATCACGATTCGAAATAATTGCCATACGATAAATAAATAAATTCACACAGCTTCATTACACTGCTCCGATTACACTCAACACCCACAAAGAGAGCGCTGCTCCATAGCAATGGAGTCGATTGGCATAAAAAAATAGCATGTGAAAAATAAAAGTTTTCATTTTCATACAAATTGTATGGGAAAAGTTTCCCTCGATTTGTGGCTTTTGTAGCCGGATTTTTTTTTATACAAGCTTTTGATCCTGAATAGGAACACGATCAATTGGCATCAAAAAAAAAGTTTGTCAAAAATGGCCTTTATCTCGCACCCTGTATGTGTTTTCCAATATCTGAAAACGCCATTTTTCGTAAATTGAAAATCAAAGGAAGGTCTTCTAAGACAATTTTCACGTAGCAGCACGGGATCTGGTAGCTGCCCTCACTGACCCAAAAAGAAACTCCATCTTGTATACTCTTGACAATACACAGTAAAATCATACGCAGTGCGGAAGAGGACTCCTCGTGGATTTAATGACCTAGGTATGCAGAAAAAGCGTCAAATGAATACAAGATTCATATGAATGGGACAAGCAAGTTCGGATGTCAATTTGGTAGTTAAAATTAACAAGATGTCACTAGTAGATGCACTTGGTAGTTATAGTAAAGCAGAGTACCTACTTATATCTTACGAGCGCGGGTGAGCCATGGTTGTGTGTTGAGCTATACATACTCGCGTATAGCACATTGCAAATATTGTTGTATGCACATTGTCTACGTGTGCATCAGCGTAGGAGCTATAAGTTCATGTTGTATATGTGCTCGTATTCGTATAACTGCAACAATAGCCAACCCGCGCTCGTGAGATAAAAGTACTAGGTAATGGGTGATGAGTATAGAGATGAGCGAACTCACTTGAGTTTTTCAATAAGGAAGTCTGAGCCGCCGCTGGCGCGGATGTTCTTGACGGTGGCCTTGAGCCGCAGGTTGGGCTGCGTGCGGTCCAGGCGCAGCGTCGGCACCGCGAACGGTTCCAGCGCCGGGATGTGCACCTGCCACATACTTCTAAATGTTAACCTGTCCTGCACTTAGCTCATCAGCTAATATTTACACTTTTGAACTCTCTCTATCATGCACAACAATGACTTTTAGAGCTCTATAATACATAAGAGTTACTCTTATACCTTGTCACTTTTCAGTCAGTAGGTAGTTGGCGGTTTCTGATACAATACGGGCATTGTATTAATTCAAAGCTTTTTTATAAGCTTTTATGTAGCTTGCACTTCGTATGTACATATGTAAGTACCTAGTTCTCAAAATTTGCAAGTCATTGTTCATTTTATTATAAATGGAAATCACTAAGAACGAGCATATACCCTAATAACCTATCGGCGCCGTGGAGTGTGGACGTGCATTACGCGGCGCGTTTAGGTGTCCTTGGCCTTTAAAGCACACGGGAGATAACACAGATTTACACAAGCACACATAATATTCCGATAGAGATATGAATCGCTTTTCAACAAACAGGTTGTTTCAATATTATAGTGTTCGGTCCACCCACCTCGGGGATGCCCTCACGCAGCCGCGGCCTCATCGCCTCGATTGCCTGCAGAATGCACTTGTTTATTTCTGGGTCACTTTTCTTGCATTGCGGGAAATAATCAGCTGTGGACAAATACTTTGCATCAGACACTATCACGTTTCGCTTATGCGGTAAGTATATATATGTATGCTGTTCTCCACCACATAAAACACTTTCAATCATTTTGCTAATTCTATATTAAAACTGAGTAAGAAAACATGAATAGTCATTTGCCTTATTAATTGCTAAAATTGCAATTAAACGTAACGCAATAAACTTACTTTATATTTACTTAAAGCACTATCAACATTCGTAGATAATTATAAAAGCGGCCATATGTATATTATTATGTAGACAAGGAAAGAATTGCGGCGATTATTTAACAGAGGTAAGTGTTTCATGGCGATCCGGTGACGCCGCGGCCGGCGGTGGCGAGCGGAATTGCCTTGGGCCCGTTGCATTTCCTCAATACTAACTACTAGGTACTGCATTTGACACAATGACTAATACTAGGTAATTAATAGCAAAGTAAATAAGGAAAAACATTAAGCCATCGCATGTTAAAATACATCTATCAAAGACATTAGTTATGTAAAATTTTAATATCATCTATATTCCCTATATCGACATAGATAAATAGATAGGTATACACATATTTCAAATCATGCATTGGTGACTTACGGGTGACTCTCCCATGTGATATTGCCAGACAGAAAGCTAAAGCCAGGAACACCTTCATTTTCGATTTTGAGTTTCGATTTCGATGTTGAGTTTATTTGCGAAGTTAGCATCGATTGGGTGTCTGTTGGTAAATGTGCAGCGGCGCCGAAATTTCTGTTATTTGTAGCGAGGGAGCGGCGCGGGCGGCGACCCTGCGTTGCGCCACACGGGCCCGCGCGCGCCTTCGCGCTCGCTCCGGGGATGTGCCCCGACCCGTGCACCCACCACACATTGCTACTCCGGAGTAGCTAGGGTGTTACCAGGAACAATGGCTACCGTTATAATAATAATATTTATTTCAGGCATCTGTGACCCATATTACAATAACCTTAAAGACATACATAAGTATAATTTTATTTCCTAAAATTAAATACCTAATATCATGTTGAAATTGGGAGTTTGGGACGATGACGCGAGACGCTTACTCTGGGTGTAGAACAACTGATTATGATTACAATCATCAGAAATGACCACCTAATGCGATAGAAAAAAACAATATATTTCGATATCTAGATCGATAGTGACAAACGGGCGGATCGTATGTATAACGATAGGCATATTCATCAGTCATATTTTATGAGACGTCTTAGTTTATTTCGGCCATAAAACGTGACGGTTAAATCAATGTTGCTAGGTGCGCAGATTTAGTTTCGCGTCTTTCCTGTGGACATACAGGTCTACCAAAATTTAAGGCCATATCAAAAGTTAAGCCTAATTTTTGGTTGGACGCTATTTGGACGCATAATCCGCATCTTCGTTTCTACGAGTTTAAAATGCTCTTCATCAGTTTACTAGGTACTGACCAAAGGAAGTTTATCAAATACTTAAGTAGGTCTTTACGGCCTGGATTGCAATTACCTATACACTTAACCTACCTAACCTACCTACTTTACTTACGTATTGAAATGTCCTTGTTGTCATAAGCCTTCCTCTCCCGGCGAAAAAAATATACAATGCCATTCTTTTGTTATCTGCCCTGGGATCCCCGGGACTGGTAGACGACGGGTATAATAATAGGTTATTAATATAAATATAAATATTACGTTTTGTTGCGCGTAATTTTCTTTTTGGTCTTATTTTCTGTAACTACCTACCTACAACTTAAATTTGTTTGAACAAATTGCTAATCTTAATAAGTCTTAAGAACAGGCAGATACGTAGATAGATTGAGTAGAAATATTGAATCACGATGAGTATTCTTTGTTTACCTATACCTAAGTATATTAAGCCGCGCAATCGGTTGAATCTGAAATTGATTAGGTTATATAACTGCGTTAAGAATGATCTCATTGCGAATACCTGCTCGGTTAAGTGAAGTAGAACTGTGCTGCAATATCCGACGTAGCGAGCAGCATATTAGGCGACCCGGCATAGCGGACAGATTCGACCGGTCCATGGCCACATAACAGGAAACATTACTGCCTCAACCACAACCAATCTGCTGGTTCAAACTATATACTTACCTGTCTATCCTTCAAGCATAATTCTTTAGGTCTATGTAACAAACTTGGCCGAACACACTGCCTTGTACCTATTTCTGTTGATTTTATTATTGATTTCCAACAAAGCTGACATTATCGTCAATATTAATAAACTGCATTTTTAAGTTCTTTCTGTTAACAGTAACGAATATCACGACTTTGTTGATGCTTATCAGAATCAGAACCCCCTACAACAGTTTCATCCTATATTGTTTATTGTTTATTGTTTATTTATATTCGGGACACCAACAGAGTACACATTAACAGTTCTCCTTATAAAAGTATACATTTCTTTGGGCTTACATGTACCCCTATTATAGGTGAACACATCATTTTTAATTAATATTTCATGCATGTGAATTCTATATAGTTAGGTACCTCTACTTAGAAAAACTATTTCTCTTAGAGTCGCAGGCTTCGTTGGCTACGGTATTAACTTACAATCAGGAATGGATGGAGCATATTTTTTTCCTTTCATGATCCCTCCCGTCGATATCCTCAATGCTGAGGGTCGTGACGCCATGCCATCACTTTCTCGCGATGGTGAGATTCTGCCAACCAGTCTGCTTTTGGCAGCGTGTAGGTATAGGTACGGCGTCGAAGAACTTGCTGCCCAAAGCGGTGCGAATCTGATCGGTTGGTCCTTTTATAGGTACTTATACAGAACTTTAAAATTGCGCGAAAACATAGCATGGAAGTAATTCCAATTCTGATGCGGTTTTTTTCTCTAACCTTAAAAAATATAAATAAATAATAAATAATAAATATTTGTGGACAATCTTACACAAATCAACCTAGTCCCAAACTAAGCAAAGCTTGTACTATGGGTACTAAGCGACGATATATATACTTATATAGATAAATAAATACTTAAATACATAGAAGACATCCAAGACCCAAGAACAAATATTCGTGCTCATCACACAAATAAATGCCCCGGCCGGGATTCGAACCCGGGACCTCCAGCTTCGTAGGCAGGTGCACTACCAACTAAGCTAAAGCGGTCGTATATGCATACTAATTTGATAGACCGGATCTGGCAAGACAGGAATACAATCTGAGGTTTAAAATAATATAAGTAGTTTTTTTAGCCTGCTATAGTGTTCCACTGTTGGGCAAAGGCCTCCCCCTGGATTTCCACACATCTCTGTCCCCTGCAATTTCTGGCCAATCATTGGCGAATGCGTCAAGGTCATCCCGCCATCTCCGCCTGGGCCTGCCTCGCCGCCTGTGTCCGTCCTGTGGCAACCACCAAGTAGCCAGATGGGCCCACCTGTGGATGCATACGGCATACATGGCCGGTCGAGTTCCACTTAAGCAAGGCGTTCTTCTTGCCCATATCTGATATCCATGTTAAGGTGCGCAGCGTGGTATTCCGGACTCGATCAGTCCTCTTGATACCTAAGATGCTGCGCTCCATCGCGCGCTGGCAAACCTTGAGTTTGGACTTCTGGTTTTCAGTCAGCGACCATGACTGAGCTCCATTGGTCAAGATGGGTTGGGGTTGGCACACTTGTCGATGAGTTTCCGTTTTAGAGCTATTGGAAGCTTTCCCTTCATCAGATCTTTCATGGACCAAGTCAGTAGCTCTTCTAGGCGTAAACTTTTTGGTCAAATAGTTTATATTTTTTCAAAATATAAATATGCCTTATTTTTTTCATAATACGACCTTAATTATATAATATCTGGGCGACCGAGCTTTTCTCGGCGTTTTCCCGGACATGAGAACTATCTAGATCGATTGCTGGTCCCCGAAAACCCCAAGATACCAAATTTCATCACAATCGTTAGAGCCGTTTCCGAGATCCCCGAAATAAATAAATAAATATACATATATACAAGAATTGCTCGTTTAAAGATATAAGATACAACATATCCAAATAAGATACAACATATCCAAATTACAAAGAAATCGGATAAGTAGTTTGGCTAAAAATAGATAAAAAAGATTTTCCTTTTTTGCGATTTTCTCAAAAACCATAAGCATTTGAGGGTTAAAATTTGGTGAAAGTACATAACTAGTAATATTATGCGCAGAAGCGGACCAGGGGACCGATTTTTGAGTGTCGAACGCTCGATTTTTCACTCGACATCTGTCAAAACGTCATAGTTTTTCGACGGAAATCGAGTGAAAATTCGAGCGTTCGACTCTCAAAAATCGGCCCCCAGGGGCCGATTTTTTAGTCTCGAACGCTCGACTTTTCACTCGAGATCTGTCAAAAAACTATGATGTTTTAACAGATCTTGAGTGAAAAGTCGAGCGTTCGACTCTCAAAAATCGGCCCACAGGGGCCCGATTTTTGAGTGTCGAACGATCGACTTTTCACTCGAGATCTGTCAAAAAACGATGATGTTTTGACTGATGTCGAGTGAAAAGTCGAGCGCTCGACACTCAAAAATCAGCCCCCTGTACTGCCTTCGCATTGTCCCGCTTCCGCGCATCCCGCGCCAGTCAGGGAAGCACTCATTTAAATGTAGGGACGCAGTAAAAAGTAGTACTGCGTTGACTGGCAGTTGACACTGACATTTGACAGTTTTCTCATATCGTACCGTCTCCGCACCGACAAATCAGGAAGTCGCCTTATTCTGTGCCTTGGCGTTGAACTTTTACTGCTTGGCGTATGGTTTTATTTTTGTTTCATTTAGACACCTAATTTACGTTTAGGTATCATTCTAAGTATGCATCATCTCAAAACTTTGGCGACATCTATCGACCTTCTGCAGAATTAAATAATTAACTGTCTTTCTAGGTCGACGAACTTTTTAAATTAAAAGTGAATGTAGGTATAGGTAGGTATATTGGGGTTTCTTTAGACGGTTAACAGATGGCGCTTTAACGTACTGTCAGGAATAGGAATTTTATTTTATTATTATTATATACAACGACGGTGGCAAACAAGCGTACGATCCACCTAGTGGACACTGCAGGTTCAAGTCACGTGCGCTTTGTCGACCCTTTATAAAATTTGAGGATTCACTCCTAGTACTTTTATCTCTCAGCACAGTGGCATCCTCGGGAGCTGGCACGTCATTCTTATTATCGGCAATATTACAGAGGGGTACCTAGGTATGTTTGTACTAAGGTTGTAGATTTCTACGCTTTGTATGTACTTACCTATGACTGACACGAGAAACCATTCATTCGCTTTTAAAAATTATCTCACCTAATGTTATGCTCAGTTCTCACAAAGCCTTATCCACAGGCTCCATGCTATATTATTTCCCATGGCGTCGCCTGCGTTCTCTGCAATATACGGAGCCTCGGGCGGGCTTGTTACTTATTATAAACGAATTAAAGATGATTCGGGCTACCGTTCCGTGTCCGGGCCGGCCCGTTTTCTAGTACAAGAAATCGATGGCCGTCGCGCGTCCTGTATTAGAAAACGGGCCGGCCCGGACACGGAACGGTCTACTGTGAATCATCCTTTACTATTCTAAATAGTTAAAAATTTGGTCTTTTTGTTATTTATTATTTTTTATTGCCATTTGCGTATTACAAGACTAGTCAAATCAGTGCTGACGTGTGATTTTCATAGCATACATATTTCCTTTTAAAACAAACTGAACAACGAAAACTTGCTATGGCTTCAACAAACCATGATTTATAGTAAAATCGACGACTATTGCTGGTATAATATGAAAATACAATGGGGATTGTTTCACCTTAAAATAAAAGAATGCGTAATACTTTGTGCGTGTATATAAAACTTTATTTACAACAATTACCTCCTAGGTAATCATTCGACACATTGTAGACGCACCATTAGCGTCGGCGAGCCTCTCTCTCTTACATTTCATGATAATCTATCTTGATAAAATGGGTAGGTACACTTTGTATGGAGACACAATACAAAATGTGTCCGACGTCCGTTTTATTCGCTGAGCGCTGAGTGTAGGTACATTTAGCTTAATTTTTTCTTTGCAAATGTGTTGAAAAATGCCGAGTGAAACTCGTGCGGATGACCATTGCACTCTCGGCTCCCTTATAGGTATTTATCATGTCGTAATAACGTCTTTTGTGTAATTATCAAACTACCTCACTTATATTATAATCTATGTGTGTGAGTTCTATTTACTTTTGAGTAGATTGACATCCCGGGAATACCGTTTGTATACTATCAATATAGTTGGTCTAATATCTAATCTTCCAGGTATACAAAATAAACATTGTTAATTCTTACTAGGTAGCTTTCAAGATTAAAAAAGAAAAATACATGCAGGGTGGAACATAATAAGGGTCTTTTCCTGCAAACAGGGAGTTGGTTCACCTAGTGGGAGTTCACCTAGAGCTTCACTTCTGATGCTTATGTCAATTATATATTGTAGGTATTCTTTTATTTTTGTAAAATAAGAGTTTTACTAGGTACTACTACTGCTACTATACTTTTGACTAACTATATTATATTCATATTGTATATATTCTTAACCGTTTTCGTCGTTAATATTCTTTAGCTTCTTGAAAATCGATTTAAAAACAGCATGTCTCAACTCTATTTTATGAGAAATCTAGTGACAAGTGTCTCTTCAAAATGTTAATACACCTACTTACGATTAAATTAAATGACAATGTTGAAGCGATGGGGCTGTGCCTAATAAATACATATATCTTTTTAACACAAGCTTCTAATAATTAGGCGACTTCCTGACTTGGCGGGGCGGGATCGATATGTGACATTTTCTTCTTTGACGTAAACTTACTGACGTCGCAAAGATTCCCACTTGACGGAATACTGTCAGTATTACATTTGCGCAGTAGTAATATCATGCGCAGAAGCGGACCAGTACTACCTTCGTATCGTCCCGCTACCGCGCATCCCGCGCCAGTCAGGAAGCACTCATTTAAATGTAGGGGCGCAGTAAAAAACGGTAGGTACTGACTCGACTGACAGTTGACACTGGCATTTGACAGTTTTCTCATATCGTACCGCCTCCGCACCGACAAATCAGGAAGTCGCCTTAATGACAACATACTTTTTGGAATGTCCCTCGTTTTGTTTAACCCTGTATACGTGCTTGTAGTTAATAAGTAAGTACCTAAAATTAAATAAATACCATGCACTCCGAATATAAGCTACCAGAAAAAACGTCGTCTGGTGTAAAATATGATCCTTAATAATATTTCCGAACCATAAACAGATACGAAATATATAGAACATGAAAATATAACACATATCAGTTTACAGTTTGTCGATATAAACTTGGTAAAATAAGCATCTTGAACTCAGAATACGAAATGATAGTATCTATACTATAGATATAGTAGCTATAGATACGGGAGGCGTAATAAAATCATGGGTCCATGTCATGTCCACGTGCTCTTAAATTTGTTCATCGGTAGCGCAGAAATAAATTAAATTAGGGAATGACAGTAGGTACATGCCCGCATTATGGTCACGTTTATCGATGACAAAGAACTTCTCTCGAGTGGCATCAGAAAGTGACAGATGCTTTATCATGTCGTTTGTCGTCGATATCCCAATTACATCTTAAATGAGCCCGGGCCCAGCTACTTACGCTTTTGGAGAAGTAACTAACTGCCATTGGACCTTTCAACCTAAAGAAGTTTTGATAAAGTTAGCTGCATCGTCAAATTAGTGGGCCAGGACTAAAACCACGAACCACTCGGCTACTCCTCGGCTTAGTCTCCTGATTCACATACAAAATTAGCATAGTCGCACAAATCGGCCCGGTTTTTCATCACCAGATGATGGACGCGCTAGTCAATATCGGCGGCACAGTACAATACCTATTCTTTTGGCGAATAGTAGACGATCTAATGGAAAGTTAACGGAAGTTAATGAAAACGTTATTTTTTTTTGGAGTTAACCCGTTAAGCGTTAAAACTTGGTTAATTAACGGCTAACGGATTAACGACTTAATGCCCACCTACGATGCTTGTTGCTGTTATCAACAAATAATACATATAATGTAACTATTTGAGGCCACGTCTCGATACTTGAGCAATTCACCGCGCGTGCTAGTTTGGCCGTAAGTACCTAATAGGTTTATGAAACATAAAAACTAGTAATTTCATAAGTTACACTTATATTTAATATAGATTTGTTAGATGATTTTCGTAATAAGCATTCTTTCTTGACAATTGTAAAATGTTCTTAGTTTATTTTTTAACTTATATGAGAGCCCAGTATGTCCCACTGATGGACAAAAGCCTTCCTCTTGCTCTTCCGCGAGACCCGATCTTAACCGACTGACTGGTCTCCCACCAGTCTTTCAAAAATGTCTTAGTCGATTTTTTTGATGTAGCGATTACATATGGGATTTTGGGATTTAATTTAACACGTGTTCGAAGAGCATACGTTTAAACCTTTACGTGACCTAATAAGGAATTAGGTTAGGGCACTAATCTACAAACGAGACATCGTAATTGAATTATCATTAAATAACGCTGCAATTCAAAATCAAAGTTATAGCGCATATTCAAAATCGCTACGTGAAAGATAAGAAACGAACAAGAATACGTTCATAAAAGCTATAGGGAGGTACGTTTAAAAATAAGCTATGCCTTTACGAAAATAATCTATCAAGCTTATTAGTAAGATCGTGCCGTTAAATGATTAGTCTACAAACCACCCAAAAACCTAATTAATAGTACTCGTACCCCTAGGTAGGTAAATGTGAGCGATCTGACAATTAAGTACCTTAATGAACGGGAGTTGTGTATGTCTCATTTAAATACCCCAGCCAGCTGAACGAAGAACTTGCGTCGATTTTATTATGATACACCTATCTGCACTCGTAAAACAGTAGGTACAAAAGTGAGGCGTGTCTCGAAGCATCACCTCTCAGATTATTAAGTATATCACGGACTTTCACGAAATGTTTCTGTTTTTCATATATAAAAACGACAGAGGTGTATGTTTAAAAGAGAAAACCTACAGATGTCGTCGGCTGTACATACACTTTTATAGAATCGCGTTCACGCAGCCACTTTACATTTATCGTGAGATTTTTAAAGTTGGTTGGATTAAATGTGATAAAATACTTACAAAGTTATACTTAGGTACCTACTTATAATTTTTACAATTAAGTATATCCAAATTATTTTAATTTAGGCTCAAATTTGACATAGGTATCCCATTCAATCTGTTTAACGGCGCCAACTAAACACATATTCACTTAATTCTATAGATCCATACCCATACGTCATAATATACTATAAAATAACAATCACATGTTTCGCATTGCAACTAGCTGCGATGTTAGAAAGTCGCCGCCATCACGGGAACAGTTCCTTGTAGGTGAATTTGGATGTGATTTTGTTGGCCATCTCGGTGAAGAGGTCCGCAAGGCTGCGCTCAAGTACGGGCCTGATCTCCTCCAGGAAGAGCTGCGAGTTGTCGTTGATGACGCGGTTGGTGGCGGGGCCGAGCACTGGGTCGCCGTCGAACAGGTTGGTGAGGTAGATGGAGGACTCGCCGACGCGCAGCTTCACCTTCATCGGGTCGAACTTCAAGTATTCATCCGCGCCGCGCTTCTCCTTGTGGCCGCGCATCGTCACGTTGCACGCGTAGTCCTCTGCAAGAACACCAGACAAACTACTCTTTTCGTAAACATATAGGTGGGCATTTTGACTTTAAACTCCTACTTTTGTTTCAGATCTCGGTGATTTTGGGTATTCTGACTCAGAATCACAAGTACTATCCATTCCCGCGAAGAAAAAAAGTCAGTTTTGTGACGCTTTTTTCATACAGTTTATATGGCTCGTCACAAAACTGACACAGAAAATTTGCATGGAAAATCAAGGACATTTTTCTTCTTCATCTGAATCAATAGTACTCGTGATTCTGAGTCAGAATACCCAAAATCACCGAGATCCGAAAAAAAAGTAGGGGGTACACTTTAAAGTGAAAATGCCCAGGTACCTACCTATGAAATTTTACTCATTTATTAAGTATCAAATTACACTTTTATTTACTTTATAATCTGATAAAATCTATTATTTACTTTACAATCTGATAAAATCTAATTGGAATATAACCTCTCTTAAATAAACTGATCCGATGCCATTCCCAGTGCAGATGCAGCCCATGCTCTGCTGACGTATGCCGGTATTAAGGTGTAAGGTAAAGTCGTCTGGCGCGGACGAATCGCGAGACGCGACGGTAACCCGATCGTAACCCGGCTTGTCAGCCTGGCCTGTCAGGGACGAGGTAACTGACCTCGGTGCGGGAGGGTTCGTGTCCGTTCTGTATGTAATACTATTGTACTATTCTGTGACTTAGGTAAAACAAGCACTGTTTGTGTACTTTTTTTTCACGTGTAGAACTCGTCCTGTGTGTCCTTCACCGGGACTCAAACTATCTCCATACCAAAGTTCATTTTATTTGGGGCATCAACATCAATACAATACATAGATTAAGTCGGGGCGGCCGGCCCGTTTTCTAATACAGGACGCGCGACGGCCGTCGATTTCTTGTAAGCTAACGAATTACTAGAAAACGGGCCGGCCCGGACACGGAACGGTCTAGCGTGAATCATCCTTAATTAAAGAACTAAAACAATAGCCAATGATAGATGTCCACCAAAATACTATTAACAAAGCCAAATTTTGTGGTAACAAAAAAATATATGCGCAAAATTATTTGTGAGTGGGGATGCGTGGATGTGTGTATTGTGTGTAAATGTTTGAATCGGTTCAGAGGTTTGAGCGTGAAGAGGTAACACAGACAGCCACACTTTCGCATTTATAATATTAGTATGAATTTATATGGAGAGATTAGAGAGGTACAGTAGGTACTAACTGAAGGTGCCGGTGATGTTGCCGCGCCCCTGCAGCCGCAACAGCAGCACCTGGATGTCCATCTTGTACTTCCCGTGGAAGTCCAGCTTCGGCAGCAACAGCTTGAAGTCGAACCGATTCTTGTTCAGATCAGATCTACAAACGCGCAACAATATCTTATGTTGAAAAGTATGTTACATGACGGCGGGTTTCACCGAAACGAAGCGGGTGTCATAATTTCTGCGAAAAATATCTAATCATTTGCTTAATGGTGATCGATCGTACAGATGAATTTGGTATTAGGTACAGTCAAAGTGATAGTATATGTACATTGCCACACCCTCATCATTAAGGTTACCTATGTGCGCCTATCTGCAAAAAAACAAGGTTTAATATTTTTCATCTCTCCTGTTCGGAAAGTTCGAGCCGGGTTGAAAATCGCTTTACCAACCCTAGGGTGGAAAGTATTTTTTTTTAATTTTCATTGGCCTGGGCTGCGCGCCCGCCGCGTTTTGGCGCCGGGCGGGGGGCTGTGCGCGGGAGGCTGCGCGCGGGGGGCGGGCCGCGGCGGTGCCAGCTGCTTGCAGCTGTAGCGCGTGTTTTTTTATTACTGAATTCTTAGAATATCATTTACTGTTAATTTTATTTCTCAATTATTCTCCTCATAGTCGAAATGAAAAGTAGAGTGTTTAACTCGGGTGAAAGTACCCATTTCACCCTTGAACTATTGGCGCTCTCACTTCGTTCGAGCGCCAAAATATCTCGGGTGAATTGGGTCGCTTTCAACCCTTGGTTAACAATCTACTATTTCATTCCTCATACTCTGAAAGTGTGTCATATTTGACCTAAGGAGCGGGTTGAAAGTGGGCCATTGCGCCCCACGGGCTAACATGTATACATATTTTTGATTCCAAAACATTTTAAATTAACCAATCCAAATGCTTCACCACATTGAATCCACCAATCACAAAACACGTCGACAGCCAATACCAACCAGGATTTCCAATTTTATATTAATTTTGAATTTTGAGTAAAAAAAAAGAAAAAAAGGAAAAAACATTTTGGCTAAAAATCATCATTATACTCGATTTCGACTAATTCGGGGATGAGGATTTCAAATTTTATGTTAATTTTGAAATTTAAATTTAAAAAAATGTTTTGCTAAAAATCGTCATTATACTCGATTTCGACTATTTGACATTTATTTTGAATTTTAAGACAAATTTTTTTTTTGCGAAACATCGTCATTATACTCGATTTTGACTAATTCAGGGGTAAGGATTTCAAATCTGACATTTATTTTGAATATTATGGCAAAAAAAAATTTGTGAAAAATCGTCATTATACTCGATTTCGACTAATTCAGGGATAAGGATTTCAAATTTGACATTTATTTTGAATTTTAAGACAAAAAATTTTTTGTGAAAAATCAACATTAAACTCGATTTCGACTAATTCGGGGATGAGGATTTCAAATTTTATATTAATTTTGAATTAAAAGTAAAAAAAATGTTTCGAAAAATCGTCATTATACTCGATTTCGACTAACTCGATAAGGATTTCAAATTTTACATTAATTTCTGAATTTTGAGTAAAAAATATTTATTCCTCGTATTGGGAATGAAAAGCAGAGTGTTTAACTCGGGTGAAACCACCCATTTCAGTCTCGAACTATTGGCGCTCTCACTACGTTCGAGCGCCAAAATATCTCGTCTGCAATGGGTCGCTTTCAACCCTGACCCGCTTTCAATCATGACCCAAATAGGTGATAAAATAAAACTGTACGTGGACTGACTTGAGTGTCTGTATGATGAAGTTGCTGGGCCCCTGGACCTTGACGTCGTTGACGACGGCGGTGAGCTTGGCACCCTGCGGGCCCCGCGCCAGCGCGATCTGCCCCAGGCTCAGCGGCTCGATGCCCGGCACATCCAGCTCGGGAATGCCCTGCGCACACACATACAACCGATTTCAATCTATACCAATACCAGAGGTAGCGCAGGCGTGGCCGACGTGGGCCTCAACTTGTTGTTGTTAATTTAAAACATCAACGACGTAGAACCGATGGCCGTTGTGGCTGAAAGGCTCTCGAGTGGCGACCACGGAAGGCCCAGCGTGGATAGACCCCCCACAAGATGGACCGATGACCTTGAACAGGTAAAGGTCACGCGGGATCGGTCATTGTGGCACTCTTTACGGTGCCTTTCCACTTGAGCTATGCTACGCTATGTTTTCATACATTTGACACGTCGTAGCTGGGCTGGAGCTATGTGTCAAATGTATCATAACATAGCATAGCATAGCTCAAGTGGGAAGGCACTCTTAGGGAGGCCTATGTCCAGCAGTGGACGTCTTTCGGCTGATGTGATGATGATAATGATGAATTTAAAACATTGCTTCTTGCGTTATCAGAGGGCCTCGCTAAATATGCCCTGCCCACATTAAGCTTTGGTGTTGCCCTGCCACTGAAAAATACCCTCCAATTAGTAGTAGGTACATTGAAGGTGCGGAGTTAGGAAATTAAAAAGAGTCTTGTGTAATTCAGCTACATTTTAGTAGGTTATTAAGTGGTAAGTATTAGTTACAAACTGACCCGGCGAACTTTGTAACGCTTAACAGCTAACGAATGTCGTGTCAACGTTTAGCTTAATTATAATTATAACGAGATAAAATTAATACTTAAAAAATAGCTGAAAAGCTCGTTCTTCTTCAGTGAATCTATTTACTAAACCTTCTGGGTCGCGGTCGCATTGTTACTTAATACGCACATAATAAGATGTATATAAATAACACTCGCGCATGACAAACAAATCAACTGGTTACCTTTATAGCTTTCTAGGGTTCGTCGATTGAACTGACCTCCGGGCTCCTCCGTCCTTCACATGTAAATCGATTGAATGCTTATTGAGTAGGCACTCATCTACCAGTATTTGCAGATGCCATTTATTTCGACATATTAAACGCATTGCGAAACGGAGTTGTCAATGACATACATTCCAACGTGCTGTTACAGCAAATATTTTTATACATCTCTTTTATTAGCAGCATGTAAGTCTGCTGTGTGCTGTGCCTTTTCGGAAGGCCACGACGATATATAAGTACCTATTAGTCCGCCACACTTAATACCTAATACTGATACCTGATTAGAAGCTTTTGGTGCCTGTTTAAAGTGTTTGTTGTTGTAAAGGTCATAACAGGTACCTACATTTATAATACTTATGTATCTACTAAAATTGATGAACAGTCACACAGCAGATAACCATCTCACGAAATCAGCAAAACAAAACAAATAGGTATAATATCTTTAAAAACCGACTAAATGCGAGCCACACTCGCACACGAAGACTTCCAAGCTTTCGATCCATCGTACAAGTACTACAGGTACACTCGGGGACTTTTATTGAAGAACCATTTGGAGCTCAATTAATACGGGACTCTTCATAGCAACTATGTGTAGTCTCCGAGTGTACATACCGAAAAAACTTCCTTAAAGGAATATTTAATTTAATTTTTTTTTAATTGTTGTTATACGGTAACAGACGGACGGGCAGGCAGCAGAAAGAAACCGGAGATTTAGTAAGAGGTTTCCGTTGGCGCACCTTTGGGTACGGAACCCTAAATACGCGTACATGTAGGGGTAAGCCTGAGTAAACGTACCGAACTTTTAAAAATCTAAGTACCTACCTAGTTGGAGTCATTCACTCGTCTCCGGGTAATTCTAATCCACAAGAAAGGTACCTAATTTCATTGCATATACAGGCATAATTAATGTCATCTAAATTTCACAGCGATTTCCATATAGGTACCTGTACGTAGTGTAATTCATCTCAGTAAATAATGGTTTAGAACTAAAGAGTATTGTCGAAGACATCCGCACCTAAACATCAACTCAATGCAGCTATCAGTATTAATGTGTACATAATTCGCCAAACTTTATACAATTCCCATAGGTAGCCTTACCAGGAGTTTGCAATGTTTGCATTACCGTACTCGCTAGCGACTGCGTAAACAATTTAGTATGGACAAAAGAACAGCGCCTCTGGCGGTTACGCAATAGAACTAAAAATCTGCATACTAAATCGTTTACGCAGGACGCTAGCGAGTACGGTAATGCAAACATTGCAAACTCATGGTAAGGGTACTGTAAGCGATGGGTACAACGTAGGATTATTGGGGGAATGCTTGCAGTTGAATTTGATTTCACGAGGCTAAACAAGTTAGCTGATAGGTACCTGAATTCGCTATTTGACAATTTTTTTATGGTGCCATTCGAACCAGTTTTCATAGATGATCAAAAGTCTCTATGGGACCAACCATAAATAAGAATATAATATGGACCAACTACAATTAGACCACAATAAAAGGCAGAAATTAGGGACGAACCTAGCGCAACGGTAGCGGCCCTCAAAAAGGCCTCCTACAAATTGGCACGGGCTAATGACGTCACACGCACTGGATAAACCGTTTCTATGGGAAAATAAGTATTTTACTGTTTTACTCGTGAAATAATGCGTTTAGGTATGTACCTGCTGTTTAACTCATGAAATAAATGCGTTTAGGTATGTACCTAAACGCATTATTTCACGAGTAAAACAGCAAAATGCTTGTTTAACTATGTAGTTGCTGTACATTTTTTTACATAATCATTCTATTCTATTTCCTAGGTATTATCACGATTAAAACATTACATGTAAAGATGCAAGTCTCGCAACACAGTTCTTCTACAACAAAAAAGTAATGATATGTAATGTTAAACCAAGTCGGTTATCTTTTAGTCAGTGTAGCTGGAGGGTGTCCACAGAACTGTATTTCCACCGACTTGCATTACTTTATTTTTTAAATATAAAGAATGACTTGTAATATACAGAAGTAACTTTGTAATCGCATGTATTTTGTATAGGATTACAAACTTATGCCGTTTGTATTATATATCTCTGATACGTGACTGAAATTGCAATATTTTTAGATTTTCTAGGAATAAATAGGCTACAGTCTAATAATGTTTAAAATTTGGAGCTTTTGGGTCTGCTGGAAGTATCTTAGACTTTTTATGATATGTCAGTCAGTCAGTCAGTGTGTCAGTGACAAAACGAATAAGGAACTTTGTGGGGCAATAGTTCTTAAAATAAAAGTTCAAATTGAATGTCATTGAGAATATATCTAACCCATATTATGCCCAACATGTTACTGAAAATTCAAAGTTCTAGCTTCAGCTAGGATAAAATTATAGGATGTTGAAAACGGCCTGAATAGCTTTGAGAAAAGGATGGTACGGCCGTGCCTCGTTTGTTTTGCTCGACTTGGCGGGGGCACTGCCGTGCCCCCAGATAATATACAACTATAATCGAAGATAAAAATTGTCTAGTCAGGTAGGTATACGATAATAACGAGAAGTAATTCCTGCAAGATTACTGTGAATCGGCGACATTACGATGGTAATCTGTTCGAAGCGGTATTAATTAAGTACGCAGTTATAATAATGACGAGACCTTATATGTATCGTAAATGACCAGAAGACTAGCTAGGTATCTACTTACTACATTAAATGTATCCGTTTTGGGGTCCCGTACCAGGAAAAAAGAGCCCTTAAGTATATAGAATCACTTCGTTGTTTGCCGTGTGTACCTATTATGTGATCGGTACGGAACCCACGTGCGCGCGTCCACCCGTACTGGTACTGGGCTAGTTGACGAAAAAGGGCTTTAACAGCAGACAGACAACGAAATACCTAAACCTAAATTCTTTTTGAAGACGTAAGCCCTAAAAACTCATAAACTGTAGAAGGCGTCTATCATTAAATGCTTCAAAGTACCTATTAATTTATTTTACACCACACCTTGCCAAAAAGCGCGTTTTTCTGCACGCTGCGCGATCAGAAAAACCCACTTTTTGGCCAAGTGGTGACGTAAAATTGTGTACAAAACACGGGTCGTAAAACAGAAAGCCCTCTCTCGCATATTTGAGACCCTCGCCTGCGGCTCGGGCCCCAAACATCTGCGATATCGGCCTTTCTTTGTTTTACAACCCTTGTATCGTAAATAACTATTATATACACACTATAGAAACATTTAAAGAGGAACGAACCATTAGAGGATGCGCAATGCGTAACGATTACCTGCCTTTGTAGTATTGCCTTACTTACTTACTTGTACCATTACTTATTCTGTGGTATTGCTTGTCCCGTTAAAATATATCATTTTATTATAAGAGACAGGATACAACATAATAGAGCTGATTCCAGATGATGTAGTATTATATTTTATTTCATAATTAATGGTCAATGAATGCAACCAACTGTACAAGGATAACGCTAGGAGTATGATGGTCAGAAATACGTTTGTAAAATTATTCGTTTTACTTATTTCCATAATTAAACTGGATACACTTTTTTGCAGCTGTGAACTATGCCAGCTGTGAATTATAGATAAGAAAACGTCGACATCAAAAGCCTCTAATTTTACTGAAATGTCCCTCGAATCTGGCTCAGGCGCACTCAACCGCGTTGCGCATCCACGACTGTCGAGAACTGATCGACTCCATTTTATACCCACGAGCTACGTTAGGATACTTTAATAAATGTTGTTAGTTTCAATGTACTTAGGAATCTCTTACTTATAAAATAAACATAATATGTTACCCGGGTGTGTTGGGTTAACAATTAAGATATACCTATGTTTAGTTTGTAACTAAGCACCCAAATAACAAAGCTCGTGATTATTGCGACAGCATAGTCGCAAAACGACTGCACCTGGCGACCCATCTTATCGCCGCTTCGTCACACAAAATGATTACCAGCAACGTATGACAAACAACGGTTCTATCAAAGCACAGAAGTGTATAAAAGTGAACATAAGTTAGTAAGTATAGTTTTTATAGAGTGATTCTTTATTCATAATGTGGCATCACGCCGCCTTGTTAATGGCGTACGGCTGCTTACTGCAGGTAAGTGAAATTCACTGTATACTGCAATATTACTTTAGTACTTAAAGTATGATGTTTAGTCTAGTCTATAATTTAGGAAAGTAACAGAATAAAAATGCAAAAGAAAGGTGAAATCAAATTTATACCATTCCTTGTTTTTACAGTGTAGCTATAGCGAAAACCGGAGTTGTCAGCGGCCAGCTCCATCTCTTGATACACTCCTACGCATATTAGCAATCCGAAACGAAAATAACTATCCTTCTAGACAGCCCGCGCCTGTTGGCATAGTACCTTACCCCTACTCTAAATCAGCCGCCCCGGAATACTCAGCTCCCAAAAAATCTACACCAGGATCAGGATTGGAGTTCAGAATGAAATTGCCTATGTATAAGGGCCGGCTGCTAAAAACGAATATATACTTAGATATACCAATTTCTATGTTTCCTTCTTTCAAAAAGAAGGGCGAAGACGGCTATTATGCAACTCCCTCTCCTGTCACAGAGCCCGATATCTATGACGAGGAGGAAGGTGAAGAATATTATGATGATTATAGTGATGAAGAAATAGACGTGAAATCAAAACAGAACAACAATGCAGGCAACTCCGGTAAAACAGGGTCAGCAAATAATAAAGATATTGGATCAACAGGGAAAAATAGTGGTGATACTGATGACATAATTGAAAAGAGTCCAGATCAATCAGACGAACCACAAACTAAAAATGAAAAGGATGGCACAGAGCAGAAAAAAGCCAATAACTCAGCAGATAAAAGACCAACCCATTCTTCCCCAGCAGGCGTTGATACCGCGGCTGCTGACGATGCAACAGCAAAAGGATCGGAAGAAACCCCAGCTAAGGATGGCAAAACAGAAAAGCAACCTGAAGACAAAGCTAGTGACGGAGCTAAAAAGAGTCCAGATCAATCAGACAACACAGAAACAGAAATTGAAGAGAATTGCATAGAGCAGGAAGAAGTAAATAACCCAGCAGACAAAGAACCCACCGATTTTTCCCCAGCAGGCAGTGATACCGCAGCTGCTGACGACTCAACAGCAAAAGGATCGGAAGAAACCCCAGCTAAGGATGGCAAAACAGAAAAGCAACCTGAAGACAAAGCTAGTGACGGAGCTAAAAAGAGTCCAGATCAATCAGACAACACGGTAACAGAAATTGAAGAGGATTGCATAGAGCAGGAAGAAGTAAATAACCCAGCAGACAAAGAACCCACCGATTCTTCCCCAGCAGGCAGTAATACCGCGGCTGCTGACGACTCAACAGCAAAAGAATCGGAAGAAACCCCAGCTAAGGATGGCAAAACAGAAAAGCAACCTGAAGACAAAGCTAGTGACGGAGCTAAAAAGAGTCCAGATCAATCAGACGACACAAAAACTAAAAAAACAAAGGATTGCACAGAGCAGAAAGAAGCAAATAACCCAGCAGACCAAGAAGCAACAGATTCTTCCCCAACAGGCACTGATACTGCGGCTGCTGATGACTCAACAGCAAAAGAATCGGAAGAAACCCCAGCTAAGGATGGCAAAACAGAAAAGCAACCTGAAGACAAAGCTAGTGACGGAGCTAAAAAGAGTCCAGGTAAATCAGAAGACACAGAAACAGAAATTGAAGAGGATTGCATAGAGCAGGAAGAAGTAAATAACCCAGCAGACAAAGAACCCACCGATTCTTCCCCAGCAGGCAGTGATACCGCGGCTGCTGACGACTCAACAGCAAAAGGATCGGAAGAAACCCCAGCTAAGGATGGCAAAACAGAAAAGCAACCTGAAGACAAAGCTAGTGACGGAGCTAAAAGGAGTCCAGATCAACCAGACAACACAGAAACAGAAATTGAAGAGGATTGCATAGAGCAGGAAGAAGTAAATTACCCAGCAGACAAAGAACCCACCGATTCTTCCCCAGCAGGCAGTGATACCGCGGCTGCTGACGACTCAACAGCAAAAGGATCGGAAGAAACCCCAGCTAAGGATGGCAAAACAGAAAAGCAACCTGAAGACAAAGCTAGTGACGGAGCTAAAAAGAGTCCAGATCAATCAGACAACACGGTAACAGAAATTGAAGAGGATTGCATAGAGCAGGAAGAAGTCAATAACCCAGCAGACAAAGAACCCACCGATTCTTCCCCAGCAGGCAGTGATACCGCGGCTGCTGACGACTCAACAGCAAAAGGATCGGAAGAAACCCCAGCTAAGGATGGCAAAACAGAAAAGCAACCTGAAGACAAAGCTAGTGACGGAGCTAAAAGGAGTCCAGATCAACCAGACAACACAGAAACAGAAATTGAAGAGGATTGCATAGAGCAGGAAGAAGTAAATTACCCAGCAGACAAAGAACCCACCGATTCTTCCCCAGCAGGCAGTGATACCGCGGCTGCTGACGACTCAACAGCAAAAGGATCGGAAGAAACCCCAGCTAAGGATGGCAAAACAGAAAAGCAACCTGAAGACAAAGCTAGTGACGGAGTTAAAAAGGGTCCAGATCAATCAGACAACACGGTAACAGAAATTGAAGAGGATTGCATAGAGCAGGAAGAAGTTAACAACCCAGCAGACAAAGAACCCACCGATTCTTCCCCAGCAGGCAGTGATACCGCGGCTGCTGACGACTCAACAGCAAAAGGATCGGAAGAAACCCCAGCTAAGGATGGCAAAACAGAAAAGCAACCTGAAGACAAAGCTAGTGACGGAGCTAAAAGGAGTCCAGATCAACCAGACAACACAGAAACTAAAAAAACAAAGGATGGCACAGAGCAGAAAGAAGTAAATAACCCAGCAGACAAAGAACCCACCGATTCTTCCCCAGCAGGCAGTGCTACCGCGGCTGCTGACGACTCAACAGCAACAGGATCGGACAAAGCCCCAGCTAAGGATGGCTAAACAGAAAAACACCCTGAAGACAAAGCTGGTGACGGAATTCAAAAAAAATATCAAAGAAACAAAAATAAGACAGTACTTAACTACTCGTAATAGAGACAGCACAAAATGCGTTTATCTACACAGTCTACACACATATCATAAATCCTCTAATATGCGTTCGGAAATCGTAGAAAATGACTCTCTTTTCAACATTCAAGGTATTAATGACTCGCCTTCGGCTCGTTTCATAAAACACACTCGTGTTTTAATGCCCCTCATTATATACCAGTTGCATAAACTACTATTACACTTGCTATTGTGGCCTTTGCACGTATATACCTGGTTTATATCTCTATAGTTTACATGCATTGTAAAGAGCCCAGATCAATCAGACGAAACACAAACTACTTAACAATTTATTTTATAGGATGGCATAGAGCAGAGAGCAACAAATAAACCAGCAGCAAAGGATTCTTCCTCAGAGGGCAGTGCTTCCAAGGCCACATCACAGACCGATCAACGTTAAATATATCGCCGCGCCGGTAGCTGTGATGTCATCCAATAGAAACTTGGCAAACTTTCCATACAATCAGATTGTAACGAACACCGCTTACGATTACAGGAGTGCTACCGCAAACCACAAACGAAGTTTTCCCTCTCCTTCACACTTATGTGCAAATTTGCAAGTGCGACAGATAGGGAAATTTTCGAATGCCGTTCGCGGTAGCAGCCCGTTTGTTGAAACCAACCCTACCGAAACAGTAAGCAAAGAGAACATAACCACTACGTTCTAAGAGACGGGACTTAGAACAAGGTTTTTGATGACAGTGACATTGTCAATATTGTCATCACATGACATTAATGTACAGTTTGGCAGACATTTTGAACCACAATAAAAAAGAAAACGCGGAAGTACGTCATGCCAACATAACAACGCAATAGGGATATCGATATCGATAAATGATGACCAGTGACGTCCACATAAATAATGGACGAATCTATTCAGTTATTGAACATAGGTACTTACTAGCCAAAAGAATAACACAATGAAATCATTTTATTAACATTTATTTACGCTAGCCAAAGTATTAAATCCATCAGCACTCGTTCTTGATTTGGTTGAACCTTGCGTACATCTATAAAGGACTTGTATGTATAAATGTATCTTATGAGAACTGCTGCATCACCTGTTCCTTCTTCTATATCTTTTAGCTTTGTCAGACTTCCATCAAACACACTCATGGCATCTGCGGTGCCACGTAACATATAAGTATTTTGTACTTCCAAGTCGACCAATTTGACTTGCCTTCGAGACTTCCGATTGAATATTTTGACGAGATGACTTCCATGGCTGGACCGAATGTCCTTTTAAATCGTATTCAGAGTAAACGCGTGTTTAAAACGATAGAAACATTATATTTTATTCCAATATCGACCAGAACAATATTTTATTTTATTTGACAATTTTTGTTATGTTTGTTTTCTTGACAACTGAAAATAATGACAGCCTAAACCAGAGAGTTTGAGTATTGAAGTAAAAACTCCTTTCAACAGAACGGAAATGACAATAAGTGACATTGGCATGTGACTGAGATGGATTAACTGAGAGAGCGAGATATCGGTATTCGCCCTGTTTTTTTGTGTTTTAATGCCTCAGACCATACAAAAGTCACTTTTTCTTCCTAATTGCGCCAGCCTGATAGTAAGTGGTAAAGCCTCAACAGGAAGTGTGGAATTTCATTGGAACTAATTTCTTACACTGGCAATAATTTTAATGACATTGTCAGCACGTCAGTGTCACTGTTGCGGTTTATTTGAATATTAGTTATGTGTTAAATATTTAATAATAAATGAGAAAAAATGACCAAAACAAGTCATAGCCAAGAGCGGAATATTATCAATGTGATGAAATGAAATTCATCATAAATTTAAGAGCTGGGCTCTTGTCGGTGGAGTAATCGCCATTCCATTTTTTTCTCCGCCACTGTCTTGAGCTCCTGATACGACGTTACATTAACTTTTTCCTTGACTTGGTCCATAAAAGTCCGTCTCGGTCTTCCCCTTCCTCTCTTTCCTTCTATTTTCCCCTCAATTATGGTCTTTATATAATTGTCATGCAGTATCAGGTGTCCCAACATATTTCCTCTTCTATTTTCAATAACTTCAAGTAGACGTCTTTTCTCTCCTACCAATTTCAGCACTTCCTCGTTTGTTCGTCTTTCCTTCCAGCTTATACCTTCCATCCTTCTCTATCCCCACATTTCAAACGCACTCAACCTCTTCATCTCAAATTATTCAGCAGCAAATCAATTCATAATTTATGTCAGAGCTGACAGGTAAACAAGACAAAATGTCGTAATAGTCTATTGCCATATAAATCAGAATAATAGCGCCCTCTTGACAATGATCATTCCTGGTCAGGCTTTAAATGGTTTAAGTAATTAATATTAAAAACTGATTAAATTAAATATTTTGAGCACCCTAGTGACCCTATCAAATTAGTACCTCTTGCCACTCTCACTATGGTAGACCAGAATTAGCGACATTTATAATAATACCTATATATTAAAATATAATTTCAGCGGAGATAGTGCAATACCGCGTAACTAGCACTGGTAAATAGTGCGTATCTACACAACACCCAACTTTACAATGTTTGAACTGGTATATTCTATTCTAATCAGGATTTTACGTTCGTTGGCAGGAAATCTTAATTTGGCTACATTTTTTAGATACGCGGTGACAGTTATTTCGGATTTGCCCTATGGGTGTTGTGTAGATACGCAGTATTTTCCAGTGCTGGTTACGTGGTATTGCACTATCCCCGACGAATTTATATTAATAATAATAATTGCAGGCATTGCTCGTTGATATCACCATCCCCCATGACGAGAACCTCGTGAAGGCCGAGAAGGATAAAGTCAGCAAATACCTAGACTTGGCACACGACACGAGGTAACTGCCATGTGGGATGTTGATTCAACGATCATTGTTCCGATAATCGTTTCTACGAACGGTCTCGATCAACAAAACCTTAAGAGACTCTCGCTAGATGGCTGGGTCAAGGGGCAGATACAGAAGGCGGTACTCGTGGACACGGATCGGATAGTCAGGAGGTTCCTCTCTCTGTCGCCCTAACCACCGTACCGGTAGCTTGAGCCCCGCCTCGCTGCCAGCGGTACACTAGTTCAGGTTTTTGTAGTGTTTTTATATATGTAAGTCTATTTTTACATTTACTTTTTATAAAGATATTATAATAACCTAGCCTTAGTGTTAAAATTAATAAAGAGATAATTTTTATATATTTTTAATGGAAAACATGTGTGTTTTATTAAAGGGAACATTTTTTCATGGATTTTTGTGTGCGTAACGTTAACGAGTAAAACTTGCATATGCACCTATTCTATAAATTAGTTCGAATTAAAACCAGTGGAAACTTAAATATATATAGGATAAAAGTTTCGTAAGTATGTTTGTTTTTTTTTTAGGATAAAATAAATATTTATACAGAGTCAGTTACTTATATGCACGCTGCGGTTATTTATTTATTTATCGTATGGCATTTATTTCAAACCGTGATAGTGATATCTTCGAGAAGGCAGTACGGTTGCCAGTTTTTGTTGCACTTCTAGAACCACCCAGGGGTGACGTGTAGGGTAGCGATAGGTACTTTCCCAACGGACGTGATGCAATTTCGACCCCCCTTTGTCGAGTGGGCAACTTGACTTTTCATGGATTCTGAAGAAGTTCTCAAGCCATCCGAAGGCCTCCAACTTGACTTAACGACTGCTGTCATAGACTGCAGCCGGGATCAACGGCTTAACGTGCCTTCCAAAGCACGGGAGCGCTCAGTTAGTAACCACTCAAATCGGTCACGGTAAATATGTATGTATTCCAGTGGCGGCGCGTCAAAAATATTCTTAGGGAAACCGGAAATACTTGGCTTTTCCTATTCCTCATGAGCCGTCGTAAAAGAACTGGACTGCCTGAAAATTAGGCAAGCCGGTAGGAATCGAGTTGTAGGACGCTCCGCCACTGATGTAGTCTATCCTACGGTGAATACTGCATTTGGAACGTCATTAGGTACATTTCCTTCCTTAGGTACTGTGTTTCAGGACCGTGGTCTAAGAAAACAAGGTCTAACAATCCGGATCGTGACACAAGTGACGTCACTGGCGACGACACAACACTTACTTCCGCATATCATCGATAAGCTGATGCCTTAGCTTGTGTCACCCACACTACTAACCGATGTATTTAAGGCGCCTGTAGAGGCAAGCACTCTCCATACAAACTTTGTGCAAGTTTTTCTTTGCTTGTGTTTGCATTACACTTATCGTCGGCTAAGAGTAAATCCATTTCTTAACATTTTTTCGTTTTACCCACCATTGGGTGGCAAAAAAAAGGTTGCATCGCCTGAAAAAAACGGCTACTGCCAGTTCTTATTACAATTTGCTTAAATCACATAATGAGTAAAACAGTCAACTCCACGCGTTTAAAAGTTATCGGCTAACTCCAATACACCCGCCATTTCCGTAAGGATTTTGATCCCCTGTATGTGTGCTCTCGCAAAAATAACTTTATAGGGTGTTTTTGGTGTAAATGAAGAAGAATAGTAATAAAATATCGCAAAGGTATGTACTATTATTGTTTTTTATTATTATTTCGTGGCTTTTATGCTGTAAATCTAATACTATCGCAGGTTAGGCAGGTCAAGTTAATCTGTTATCAAAAATAATGGGAGTTAGCAATTTTTATACTTACTATTGCGATAAACGTGTTGGACTTAGCAGGTATTTCTCATCTCTCACGAAAGTATTTTGCAGGCTGGCACAACTAGGAAGAAAAAGTGACTTTTGTATGGTCTGAGGCATTAAAAACACAAAAAAACATGGCGAATACCGATATCTCGCTCTCTCAGTTAATCCATCTCAGTCACATGCCAATGTCACTTATTGTCATTTCCGTTCTGTTGAAAGGAGTCTTTACTTCAATACTCAAACTCTCTGGTTTAGGCTGTCATTATTTTCAGTTGTCAAGAAAACAAACGTAACAAACATTATCAAATTAAAATAAAATATTGTTCTGGTCGATATTATAAAATATAATGGTTCTATCGTTTTAAACACGCGTTTTCTCTAAAACTCTGAATAAGATTTAAAAGGATATTCGGTCCAGCCATGGAAGTCATCTCGTCAAAATATTCAATCGGAAGTCTCGAAGGCAAGTCAAATTGTTCGACTTGGAAGTACAAAATACTTATTATGTTACGTGGCACCGCAGATGCCATGAGTGTGTTTGATGGAAGTCTGACAAAGCCAAAAGATATAGAAGAAGGAACAGGTGATGCAGCAGTTCTCATAAGATACATACATACAAGTCCTTTGTAGATGTACGCAAGGTTCAACGTAATCAAGAACGAGTGCTGATGGATTTAATACTTTGGCTAGCGTAAATAAATGTTAATAAAATGATTTCATTGTGTTATTCTTTTGGCTAGTAAGTACCTATGTTCAAAAACTGAATAGATTCGTTCATTATTTATGTGCACGTCACTGGTCATCATTTATCGATATCGATATATAGGATATCGATATCGATATCCCTATTGCGTTGTTATGTTGCCATGATTGTGGTTCAAAATGTCTGCCAAACTGTACATCAATGTCATGTGATGACAATATTGACAACGTCACTGTCATCAAAAACCTTGTTCTAAGTCCCGTCTCTTAGAACGTAGTGGTTATATTCTCTTTGGTATTTTGTTAAGTTCGATCTTGTTTTAATAGGTTTTTAAGTTGTTTTTGTTTAATTCGCGTCAATGCAACAAATGCCGACATCGACAAGTAGGTACACTCTTCTGCAGTAATATCTTACACGACAATGCACGCAAAAATATCGAACGCACTCTAATGAAGTGTCCCAAAATTTACGCAAGATTTGAATTGGCATCCTTTTGTACGGAAAAATACTGGCCACAAAAAATAAAAAGATTTGACAGCTGACAATTTAGGATCATTCAAAATGTACTACAGATGTAGTGCAAAATGATTTTCCTTCGTACTTTATCGGAAAAGTTCGTATTTATCGTGCTCTCTCAATTAGCTTCAGTACCCATCTTACAGCCGTAGGGGTAACTTTGACATTTGACACTAAACAATAAAGTTACATAATAATGGATATGAAAACGTCACTCATTTAATACAATCATTGATTGACAGTTCGGGTGCCATCGTATTCCGATTGAAATCCTAGTTTTCCCGAAAGAAAATCATTTTGCAATAATCTAATCTTATCTACACGAGATCACGAGAGACCAAATTTTTATTGTTGAACAAAAAAATAATGAAAGTTTGTCTGCGACAGTTCGCAAAGTTCATACAGATTTCGTGTACTGTCTCGTTTCGGTGATCAGAATTAGCCCCTAGGTCCTGTAATTTAACACCATAAAATTTCTCTCTATGTTATTCTCTCTAGGTTATTTGAAATCAAAGATCTATCCCAATAAGCCCACAACCACTAACGCATTAAAGTTGGAGGTTCAATTCACGAAATTAAGCCACATTTGTGCAAAATGGTCAAGGAAATTTCCATTAAAAGAATTCGTATGTGCCAACAAAGCCGTGGTGGACATTTGCCCGATGTGATATTTTCAGTACTTATTTCCTTACCCAAATGTAAAATTTACATGCATATTTTGTTTTCTCGATAAACTGCTAAATCCATAATTTTAACCGTAATTGGATTGCAAAATACAGTTAAGTTACAAAAGTTATAGTAAAAACTAAATAATCAAAACCTTTTACCTGACTATTATTTTATAATTAAGGGAAAAAATTAAATTACCAAATGATATTTTTCCCGTTGTTCGGGGTTAATCACGTTTTTTGTCTCTCCTGTAAACCTCCATAATATGACGTTAGCAGGTTTACACTCTTAGCCGACGTTATGATTTTTGGTCAGTATGCTTATTTTTCTGTTAGCCAAAACCTCAAGATTTTTTTAAATTATTTGCATTTTTTAAATTTAATTTTTTTTGAA
Organism: Cenopis cana; assembly: GCA_951800055.1. Classification (NCBI taxonomy): domain Eukaryota; kingdom Metazoa; phylum Arthropoda; class Insecta; order Lepidoptera; family Tortricidae; genus Cenopis; species Cenopis cana. Next base: position 18,509,233 of record OX637471.1, on the reverse strand, counting down.
ATTCTTGAATTTTTTTTCTTCACTTTGCTCGTATATCCAGTATATCCAATATTAACAAGCAAAAAAAAAAAAATGCGGGAGTGCCATAACCGACGAATAAAACTAGCACAGAGTTCGTATGGAGAAGGCCTTGCTTCTATAGGCGCCTTAAGTGCCGAATTGCCATACCTGGCGCAGTGTATTGTATCATAGACTACATGCTAAATTTCATAGAGGGTAGTACTTAAGGCTACCTACTAGCTATATTGAAGGTGGAACGGAATTCGTCCAACGACGGTGAGCGCGTTTAAACGTTATGCGTAGGTACTTACCTCTATTGGGTTTTAAGTTACCTTCGATATTTTCGGGCGTAACTCGTCCACCGAGTTCATGATGCATTTGTCAACATTGGGGTCATTACGTTGACATATTTTTATGTAAGATGCTGAAACAAAATACAATGTACAGTTCAAAATATCGTTCAGTTAGGTATAATTAGTAATCAGTTGGTTACTATGGAGTTACCGGATACGTAAAATCTAGAGATGTACCGACTAGTCAGGAAAGCCGACTATCCGGCCACATTTATAGTCGGCGACTAGTCAGCAAAAGATATATACCGACTATTCCGCACTTAATGACTTACTGCAAAATAAAGAAATAAACTACCAATATTTACTTCAACTTTCATATAATAAGTATTTTTCTTAAACAACAAATAATCATCTTTGGAATAGGATTTTATATTTTCATTTCATCATAGACTAATGACATGAAATAATTTTGAATCAAACAAAACATGAACGCGTAATACCTACCTCAGTGCAATTAGACCAAGTTTCATACAAACCCGGACATTGATAATTACTAGTTGAAACCTTTTGGGATATCTTCGGACACCTTTCAGGATGACGCTCACGAAAGTCCCTAGACCTCCCAAGTGGGATAGCCGAGATTATGACGTATTTTTTTTTGGTAAGCATGGGGAAAAAACAAAAATTGTCCTGAAACCTATCGTGTGTGGTATCAAATGAAAGGGCTTTTTGAGACACATTATTACATTTCAGTCACTTATTCTAAATTAAAATTAAAATAATTTTCAAAACATTCCAAGTTTGGGTTCCTCCAGATATGATACGGTCGAATATTTTTTTATAAAATATACCTCAAATGATACCTAATATTATCATCATATCTAATCCTCGTATCGGCGACGATTAATCGGCTAATCGGCCAAGCCATAGTCGACCTACCTATACCTAGTAGAATTAATAAATCTACTGTTAAACATCCAAGTTGACCGTTTCCTCATGCGTTGTCTAGTCTTTACTTTACCGAGGCCGGATACGGCCCGGCCGCGAAACGTTAGTAGGTAATGCTTTCATAGAAAATGTAGTAACCGGAAGCCGGCCGCAAAGGCCGTCAGACTCGCCGCAATCGATCGAGTATGTGGGCCATGTTTTCTTTACATATTCTGGCAAATGTGTCAGTTACTTACTTTGGACTGATTCTCATATTATGTCAAAGTTGAGGGAACGACAACGAAAATTTTAGTTATTATTTAGAGGATTTATGACATAGTTACATGTGTGTAGATAAATAAGATTTACTATCAAAATGCAATGACATAAGAAATCATAAATGAATTAATTAACAGTGGCGCATGGTACTTGGATGGTACTTGGACAAGTTGGACAATAATAAGGGTACCTAAAGAAGAGCGTTATAATTATTCTTGATTGGCTCCCGAAGTAAAAAATACATTGCCATTTTTTCACTTTTTTATAATTTATTCTAAAATTCCCTAGCCATCATAGTTAGACAGTTGAAATTTTGACAGATGATAAAATATTTTTTAAGGGGCTCCCATACAACATACATGATTTTTTTGTCATTTTTACTGCTAATGGTACGGAACCTTTCGTGCACGAGTCCGAATTGCACTTGGCTGATTTGTTTCTACATATGAATTAAAAATAATAATCGTGGACGCGAGTAATGCGGACCATTTTGTTATAATATAGGAGATTGTCTCTCAACGCAAGGTCCGTAAGTCGCCACCACTGAGAGTTAAAAATTTTTTCACTTCTCATGCTCGAAAAGTGTGTCATATTAGACTTGTGAAGCGGGGCTAAATAAATATGTATACATATTTATGATTTACAAAACATTTTAATTTGACCAATCAAAATACTTCACCGATTAAATCCACAAATCACAGAAAAGTAATTTGGCAGATTAAAAAATATTTGGTAAAAATATCAACCAACCAGAACACAGCTGTACTAAAATCGACCAATCAGGAAAGACGTTTTTCAGTTCTTTAAAGATTAAGCGGTGTCTATGGTCAAAGCAATTACTCCTCTTAAAAGAAAAAAAAGCGCATGATGCATCTCTTTCTTTGATATAGGAAAAGAAAGGGAGGCGAATACGCCAAGCAAACACGCATAGCGAGGCATATGGTGCTGGCCTTAGAAAAAAAAACATGCTGTCAAATTAGACATACACCCGCCAAGAGTTAAATTATTCATTTAAGATGGATAATTTGTGTTTATGTGTTTTCTCGCAATCGAAGTGAAAAGTAGAGTGTATAACTCGGGCCTAAAAGCCATATTACCACTCGAACAATTTTCCCTCTCTACGTTCGGGAAAATAACCATCTCGTGGTAATATGGCTTACTTTAGACCCTTGTCAAACAATCTACTATTTTTACATGTTCTTGCAAAAGCAGGTTCTTGTTATTTACACGGTTAGAATCTGCATAAAATGCGCTATAACTGAGTATTTTTTGTTGCTTGAAGTTTTGCTTTACACAAAAGTAATTGGCTCCCAAAGCAAAAAACCAGGTGCGTGTTTTTCACTTTTTCACGAGTTATTAAAAAATTTACTAATAAAATGATTAAAATAAATACCGGAAATGAATTCTACATGTTCAATTTATACGAAAATGATACCAAACTTGCGACAGTAGCCAGCATCAGGCGCTGTGTAGATTTTTTTTAAAGTAGGTGGACGGCCGTTACCTTTGCACCCCTCTCACCCCGCGCAGCGGCATATTTTTTTTGTGCTTTGGACTAGAAATGCTTAGAATTACTTTGAGAATCGATGTGGTGAAGCTCATAGCTTGATACCATTTTTAAAGGTCCAACGCAGTAGATCTTCCACTATTATTTAAGTACACTACATACTAAGGTACAAAAATACTCAGAGCCGGGACGAGTCGAAGTCAAGGGATTTGCCGATCAGCACCTTAAGCGGCCTACACACAGCCCTAAAATCAGAGGCGATATATATGATTATCGTATTTATACGATTTACCTACACACGAGGCGATCTAGGGAGCAATCTAGGGTGCTCCCCACCACTCTCCCGATATCACCTCTGATTTTAGGGATGTGTGTAGGCCGCTTTACAGGTTTAGAAAAAGAGTAGGTAGGTAGGTTCATAGTCAGATACCAGTTAACGACGTAAAGTCCTTAATGTACCTACGTCTGCAATTCAATCGACAATTGGAAACAATTATAAAGAAAACTGGGACACCGCATTACTACTTTTAAGTATGTATATATTGATTTATGTTATAATATTATCGAAAAGTTTTAAAGTCAAACGTGATGCGGCATACTTGAAAATGTTCCTTAAATGAGTGGGCGCCGGCGCCACGCCATGTTTGTTAAACCTTTCATTTAGAGATTCAATTTGGTTGCAGCACTTGCAGCGTCGACAAACAAAAAAATCATAGCAAACATAAAACGAATACTTAGGTTGGGTTAGGTTAGGTTATATTATTATGGTATTGCGAAAAAAGTGGGTCATTTTCTAGTTTACTGTCCATAAAATAATATAATAGGTATGTAGGTACTTAAAATGTATAAGTATTAAATATATTGATACTTTCGCTTATGTATACTTTCGTTTAGAGTTTAGACAGGCTGACTGTACTGAATTGCACGGCACTTGAGCAGGAGGTGTTGAAGCCGGAATGCAGTATATTCCAAGTTCAACTTCAACACCACCCATAATATGAATAACTAAAAATTTGTGTAATATTCAAAACAATCAATTCGCTTAAAATCGCATCGTAAGGAAACATTTTTTCAAAGTATCAATAGGAATTTCAATAGGAAATGAACGACTTTTGCAATACAAGTAATTCAAAGACAATGTAGTCCAAATATTAATTGTAAGGTAGTCGCATTACAGTTAGATATTATGTCCGAATATATAAGAATAGGCAATACAACTACAACCAGTGAATTGTTGTTTATGATATTATAGTACTTACGTATTTCAGCCGCTACGAAATGCAACGCCAGTAAAAGGATGGTCGTGGGCAACATGTTGAATAAAGAGCACATGTGAGCGATGCTGAAGCGACGGCCCAAGAGGCGGCGAGGGCTCGCAGGAGTCGCGGTCTCAAGCAGCCACCTCGCGTCGACGGCCGGCACTGTGCGCGGCGCGCCGCCGCGGCCCACCTCTCTACCACTCAACCTAAGGACGCGCGTGATTGTCCAACCGCCCTGCTATTCTGGATTCTAGTCGACGTTGATTATTTAGCGCTTCTCTGCTCACAATATAATACGTGTGAGCAAGATACTAGTAAATCTTACGTATTTTCCGATAGAAGGCTATTTTATCGAGAATCGTTGGGTTAGATTGACGAGTTCCGTTGGTTGCGCCAGGGGGAACTACGCGTGTTCGCCTATCCTGGATGTGCGGTGCAAGCCGGCTCTTCCGATCTAAGCACGTGATTACTATTGCGTAGCATCCGCCTCTTGCAACTGTCCCACCAAATTTTTAATTGAACCGGGAGTGGGTAATTAACAACGGTAACGTCTTCAAGCGTGCGTATGGTTGATCTAACTGCTAATGTCGTTTTTCTTAATAAATGCCGTCTGATACCTCTGATCAACTAGCAGGTAATCTATTTTAGTAATCACGAGATCATAATTGGGCTAAATCTGGAAAAGGTTTTTATTTTTACGTAGACCTTTATTTACTGGTTTAACCTTTGAGATTGAGATCAATGCTAGGACTGACGTGGTCGTGTCGGAGGTTTCTTCTAGATTTTCCCCAGGCCACCGCCCAATCGCCCAGTCAGGTTCAAAAAATAAGTAATTAAAAAGCTAGCACTGACACCGTTTAATATTTAGATAGGGAGCCTGCTATGAATTTAATACTGTTACACTATTATGTGCCATTGACTAATTATTAATCCGCAGAACATAACGGACATTTTTTGTTTCCATTATGCATATTACAGCAACATTACATACATATGTATACCTACTTGCGGACAGCAATACCTAATAGCACATGATATGTACAGTCCGCATGATAGACATGTAAATACTTTTCGACGTTTATACCTAAGCAATAAAGTCTGTACTTGTGTAGATAACTAGATAACATCTAATATGATCTACTGATATATCTACTAATAGACCAAATTGGTCGATTTCTTTCCAGTTTGCTTTACTGGGTTTTAACGATAGAGCAAACTGGATAACTTCCGTCCAATTTGCTCCACTAGTTTTTAAAATAGAGCAATTAAAATTGATTTCATCCTGAACTTGCTTTAGGTACTGGGTTTTAATGATAGAGCAAACTGTTCTTTCCTCCAATCTGCTGTAATAATTTTTACAATAGAGCAAGAATCGAACTTTTTTTTCAATTTTCTCTATTAGTTAAAAAATTTAACTCAATATTTATTTATGTCAAAGCTTGTAGTCAATTAGTTTCAATTGTACGTAGTGGGACTCCATAAATAATTTATAGTTACTGTAAAACATGGCTTTTTTGATCTTATGATGTGACGACGTTCGACTTTATTCTCCAGCGCTGACAAATAAAAAATAAACGACAAGTCAAGGCATACTGAATTGAAAATCACTTACGTACTAGTTTATCTGACCATCATTCAGTTAACCTTTAGTGGTTTTGCTTAATATTCCAAGCAGCTAAATATGTTTGCTGCTTGCTGCTGAGCCGAATCAAAAACTTTGGCTCGTAAATCGATTGCTACTATTGCTATTTAAATAGTAGGTAAGTACCTAGTCATTGACACACGCAATCAATCCGTAGTCGTAATATTACAACACAAAAGTCATTCAAGCAGCCTTGTCCTATTCACTAATACAAATACCAACCAAGCAGTAAAATAAATTTGACAACATTTCAAAATTTATAATGATGCCTAAATCGAAAACCATTTCGGTAAATATGCTACCTACCTGTAGCTCTAGTAATAAGTTTTTTCGAAACATTTACTAATTCGAACGCGTTTGCGTTTTGTCTCAAAATGTATGAAAACTCTCTCACCGAGTTTGAAATACGCGCGTTTATCGGTTAGCAACAAACGTTATATTCGCTGTTTTAGTTTCCATTAGTGACCACCAGAGGCGCTGTTCACGTTTTCATACCACTTTCATACATTTAGAGACAAAACGCAAACGCGTTCGAATTAGTTAATGTTTCGAAAAAACTTATACTAGAGCTACTGAACGTAATAAAATAGTTTTGAGATTTTTTTCTTCGCTAGATTTGATAAAAATCGCCATAATGTATATAATGGAAGTGTGACGTCATTCCTACGACTGTTACGGAGCAATACTGTCAAACATAGGTGATTCATAAAAACCGGCCAAGTGCGTGTCGGGCCACACGCAAGGTAGGGTTCCGTAGTCGTCCACCCGTTACATTATGTGGACTAAAAAGTTCGCAAACTTATATTTACTATGTTTTTGACAGAATTAACAACATTATCTAAGGTATCAATGGAAATTGTACGAAAGTACATTTCTGAAGTTCGACTATTACTCGTTAACTAGTAATGCCTGCTTAGCTGTGATAGTTTTCCTTTTAAATTCATCGTATATACTACTACCATGATTTTTTCACATGCCTAGTAGCTACCGTTTAATTGGCAGGGGGGGGGGGACATTTGACCATAACAAAAATTATCAATTCAAAGCTTAATATCACGCTAACCAATCATTTAATCAAAAAATGCTTTTAGAAATCTTATAATATTTTTAAAAGAGCTATCCAACGATATCCAACACGATGGGGTTTAGCAGAAAAAAAAAATGCACCACCACTTTACATGTAGGGGAGGATAAAAAAAATTTTTTTAACGATTTTATTCTAATGTTTTGTCGGCGTCATTGATATGTATACTCATGTCAAATTACAGATTTCTGGTAATAACGGTTACTGAGAAAAACGGGGGTCGGACGGACGGTCGGACGGACGGACGGACATGGCGAAACTATAAGGGTTCCTTGTTTACTACGAAACCCTAAAAATACGTAAATTATCGAAATTTTCGAGTGTCATAACTTATTACGATATTTTGATGGTTTACTATCGATATAGTGACATCTTATTACTATTTATACCGCATCACAGAATGAGTAACAGTACTACGTATAGAAGTCCCCCTCTTAACAAATCTCCAATTTACAACCCTAAATAACAAACTTTGACCAAACCAAGCGAATGACGCGACGACTCGACCGTCAATGCGCGGCAACCACTGAATGGTACCACCTACGGATGTACTTGCAGCGGCGCGGCGAACTGACGGAGTGAGGTGAGACCCTCCTGACCGCATGCATAATATTCCTTATTGTTTGGGAATGCAAATTAAAATGAGAGACTGTTATGAAAACCGGAAGTGCCTTTAATTTGGGTAAAAAATATAAATTTGGGTAATTTTAAGGTACTTAATGCTTTTGGCCTGCTATTGAGGTATCAGTTGATCAAAGGGGAAGATGTTTGCGATCTTATTGGCGGTGTCGAGGAAGAGCTTGGAAACGGTTCTTTCGGCGTAAGGTTTGGTCGCGCGCAGGATCTCGTCCCGGCTCTGGTTGATTGCATCATTCGCCGCATCTCCTGTACAAAACAAGCACTCATTGAAATCATAAATACCAATCGATATTTCTTGAACTCCATACTTCAAGTACGGCAGTGACGCCTATACGCCAGCTCATTGTCCATTAGGGATTAAGAACTTTAGTGTAAAGCACGAAGCTACGTCATAACACCTATAGGCATTATTGACGCCGTAGGCACGACAACATGTAACACTTTACGTGTTCTCGGCGTTCTAAAAGGTTAAAAGTTGGAGCGTACAACTTAGTTTCTGCAGTAATCTATAATTATTTGAAACAGTTCTATTCAATGTCATTCATTTTAGCCTGAACGGTCGGTCCACCGAACCACTGTTGTAAGTTGTAATGCACGTCCACACACCCACACTGCACATCCCTTCGTGTCGCCCTGCACGGCTAGCACAAGATGGCGCGCAAACTATCTCGCCGCGAGGTAAACTGACCCGTCTCGTCTGTTTCTGCTTGTACAGATGTAGTGCAAAATGATTTTCCTTCGTACTTTATCGGAAAAGTTCGTATTTATCGCGCTCTCTCAATTAGCTTCAGCTACACGCCTCGTTTCAGGGTTCGTACCTGTGAGGTTTTTTCTCTGAAAGTGTACAAAAACAACACTTCCTTCTATAATCCTATCACAAGAATATAATGTAATTTTTTTAATTTTTTTTTATACTATCACGGTGGCAACCAAGCATACGGTTCACCTGACGGTAAACGGACACCGCGGCCTATAGACGCTCGCAACTCCAAAGGAGTCACGTGCGCGTTGCCGACCCTTTATAAAATTTGAGGATGCACTGTGTTGACAGCAGAAGGGATCAATAACTACTTTAACACGAACTAACTTTGACCATTTGACACTAAACAATAAAGTTCCATAATAATGGATATGAAAACGTCACTCATTTAATATACTTAATCATTGATTGACAGTAAAGTTCGGGTGCCATCGTATTCCGATTGAGATCCGAGTTTTCTCGAAAGAAAATCGTTTTGCAATACATCTGTACTGTGTACTAAGTATTTAAAAAGAGACGGATAGTCTATCTCGCGAGCGAGATAGCTCGAGCGTCATCTTATGCGTTGCTGTTCTACAGTCGACTGTCGACAGCATACACACCGAGAGCCTTGTTGCCGTCGAACAGCCCCTCGAGCCGCACGCGGTAGTCGCGCACGTCGAGGCGCACGTCCAGCCCAGAGAACTGGATGTACTCCACAACCTCGCGCTCAACCAGCTGCGAGTGCAGCACTATCCCCGTGTCGCACTGTTCTACAGCCTACAGCATACACACCGAGAGCCTTGTTGCCGTCGAACAGCCCCTCGAGCCGCACGCGGTAGTCGCGCACGTCGAGGCGCACGTCCAGCCCAGAGAACTGGATGTACTCCACACCCTCGCGCTCCACCAGCTGCGAGTGCAGCACTATCTCCGTGTCGCACTTTACTGGAGAAACAACATCTCGTTTTAGATATTTCGACAAATGCTCAGCACGGCTAGCACATGATGGCGCGCGAGCAGCCTCGCCGCGAGATAGACTATTCGGCGGTTTATGCGTGTACTAATTTTCAAAAAAAGACGGATATTCTATCTCGCGACGAGATAACTCGCGCGCCATCATGTGCTAGCCGTGCTGTGATTCGACTAAATCGCATGTTTTGGCGACTAAATTATGTTAGTTCTCCGCTTTTGGGTCTGGCCTTTCAGTTTTACTCTACAGCATTCGTTAAAGGGAACGCCAGTGCCATAAAAATGGTACATGGGGCTTTGGGGCTGTTCCCTTGTTTTGCAGAAAAATGTTTCATGAGGGTATTGTTTCGCAGAATTTGCATAGAAACCTTTTTTTCCAGAGCCCGCTAACTTTTTAGGTACAGCAGCATGCCATATATACGCCAATTATCATTAATTTCAATTTGAAGGAAGGTCTTCTAAGACCATTTTCGCGTAGCAGCACGGGATCTGGTAGCTGCCCTCACTGACCCAAAAAGAAAATCCACCCTGTATAATAGTGTAAAGTATATAGGATAACGTACTAGCGTCAGCGACGATGGTGCCAGCGCCGTGCAGCGGCAGCACGAGCAGGCGCGCGTCCAGCACGTACCGGCCCGCGAAGTGCAGGCGCGGGAACCTCACGCGCGCGTTGATGCGCAACGACTCCAGGTCCACACTGCAAAGAAAAAATACTCATCATCATTAATTTAACAGACAATCCTTGCCTTGCGTTTGGCCGCCTGATACGACACGAAGTTTACTTTTTCTTTAAGTTGGTACATGTAGGTATGTTCTGAATTTTGTATTAAGCAGTAACGCTGCTAACGCAAACTACAAATTTAGAAATAAAGGAAAAATTGAAAAACTAGTGCCGTAATCTGAGTCTTCTGGTAGATGTCGCTGTACGCCTCCCTTAAGGCGTTGTATAAATGAAGGAAGGATTGACGAATTTCAAGCCGGGTAGCAATCGCACCTATAGCTCAGTTGGCTAGAGCGACTGGCCGCGAGTGCTGGGAGGTCGCAGGTTCGAATCCTGCTCGGTGCCTGTTTTTCAATTTTGCCTTTATTTCTAAATTTGTATGTATGTTCTTCTTGGTCTCCCTCTCATCCACCTCTCTTCTACTTTCCCTTCTACAGTTTTTTTTAATGAATTCGTCGTGTGTTAACAGTTGCCCAAACAGCGTTCTTCTTCTGTTCTCAATGGTTTCCAAGAGGGACCTCCTTTCTTCAAACAGGACCACTGCCTGACAAACGTCATAAACTCAATGGGTACTTTACAGGACAGCATACACCGTGCCGAGTCCAGCTTGAGCGACAGCTGACTCTGGGTCACAGTATGCAGTGCAGTACGTGCTTAGGCGGAAGCACCTGGATTACAAGTTTTACACAAAGATGCTGCTGTGCGAATTTTCGATGATCCCAAACTCCCAAGCTACTACCTAAGTATATTGTTTAGCCTCCTTGCGTGCGATCTTACGCGTTGTAAAGGGTTGTGCTACGAAAAAATGTACATTATTATAAACTTCCACGTCGGGTCGGCCACGTTTTACGTCCATTTCTGCCAACTTGTCTACAGTGTCCATGACTTTGTTCAAGTGTTCACGCACGTTATTGTCTAGTCGTCAAATTTGCATCCTATCCTTAGTCGAGTATCCTTTCTCGTCGAGCCTTTGCTTGCATGTAGTTCCTTTAGTTTGGAAGACGTACATTTTACTTCAGTAGCGAGAGAGCAATTAGTAGGCTGAGTTTTGCTTTTGTCGCCGTCAAGTTTAGCGGTGCTTGGAGTTGGAAGTAATGGCTTGTCGACATCAGCAGAACGGCTTCTGCTTGAATCGCCTAGGTGTCATAGTTATCCTTATCTAAAGGTTCGTCGATGACATGTCGTTTTGGACATCGTCGTATCTTGCACGAGTTTAACACCACTTCTATACTATACGGATAATTTTCTCAGTCAAAAGAATTACATAAAGAAGGTTCTTGGAAAACCAAAATAAAGCTTATTCTGAGACTAGAATGTCGATGTATAACGTAAGATGAAGTTCTTGCTGTTCCTAGCTGTGCCTGTTCAAATCCGACCTAAGACTTGAAAAATACTAAAATCGACGCTAAGGGTAAGTACAGACACAGATCTGATGTGTGGCATATGGATACCTATAGTTTTTTCCACTCATATAATATGTGACACCTCGCAAGACAACTAAGGCGACTTCCTGATTTGTCGGTGCGGAGGCAGTACGATATAAGAAAAGTGTTAAATGTCAGTGTCAGCTGTCAGTCGACGCGATACCGTTTTTTACTACGCCCCTACATTTAAATGAGTGCTTCCTGACTGGCGCGGGATGCGCGGTAGCGGGACGATGCGAAGGCGGTACTGCTCCGTTTCTGCGCATGATATTACTACTGCGCAAACGTAGTACTGACAGTATTATGTCAAGTGAGAATCTTTGCGACGCCAGTAAGTTTACGTCAAAGAAGAAAATGTCACATATCGATCCCGCCCCGCCAAGTCAGGAAGTCGCCTAAAAAGTGGCATTTGTATTCAAAACATATATTATACTGGATGCAGGCAAGCAATCCCATTTTTAATTTAAAACAGTAACATCTCTGTGCGATGCGCAGCCTAGGTACTAGTCGCCTGTGAAACTAATTCAAAGTAATTATAATTAGGTATATATACCATAGAAACAAAATAAGCAGCGTCAGTATATCCTCTTACCGAAACGTAAAGAAAACGTATGTTGATTGCGGACGCGGTATCTGGCCGCGCGGGCGCAGCTCAACCGTAACGCAACGCGCGCTTGCGCAACCCCGGGTTATGACACCGCGCTAACGGCGCTAATATAATAATAATAACCACCACCGCCACCAGACAATATTTCATACCTAAAGTAAACTCTGCTCAACTGCCTATAACAGTCGGAAATGATTATAATACATTTAACGTTAATGGTTCTATATTGACCCCCATTCATCATTTCATCGGAAAAGTGCAAATATGTGTATAGTTTTATTTTACTAAACGGTTAAAACTCACGTATTAATTGTCACTTCCCCCCGCCCCCGCTGTCTGCGCGTGTGTCACGTGCCTTGCGGTGGGCCGGCGCGGGTCGCAGACGCACTCATCCTGAGGAAGAACTCCCAAAGGGTTCGAAACATGTCGCCCGAAGTGACAATTAATACGTAAGTTTTAACCGTTTAGTAAAATAAAGTTATAACATGTGTCACGAAAGTTTAAATTCAAGTATGTGTATAGTTATTGCATGAGTAGGTAGGTAGGTAGGTCAGAGTAAAAACATGCCTAAACTGAGCGCGCCCATAAAATTACACAAAATGCAGATTTTATTTTAGGTACTTGATTATACTAACGATGCATTTCAAATAGCTAAATACCTATTATGTTATCTTATATAAATGACTCTGCAGTAAATAATTCGCAAAAACTTAAATCAAAAATAAAACAACGCATAGGCCACGCATTCATTTTAAGATTGATTATACTTCATCCATAATTTTAATTTTTTTTAATGGTGTTTTTTAACTCATAAAAATCTGTGAATTTTGGCAGTCTTGCGCTAGATCTGTCACTACTGTGTATGGTTCATTTGAGATAATGTGGCGAAAATGCAATTGACGTGGGACTTTACAACCTTTTTTGAGAGGCCATAAAACTAACCAGAGGGCTAACCGATGCGGCACTTGTATGCATTGTTTTTTTTAACAATAAATGCCTGCGTACTTGCGTAGTTGTATTACAACCCTACTTGAAGATAACAATTAAACCATGGATGTTGGTAATGGTTGGCTTTAACTGCATTTTCGCGACCTTATCTGAAATGAACTTTATAATTCACTTCATGTTCCATCTAGCTCACCCGTATCTAATAAATAGGTACCTACCTTCACATTTAAATTAAAGTGAGTGACTCGTTTCCACTACGTTAATTACAAATATCGAGGTTTATATAAGCAATAACTTAGGTACCTATTTAAATTGAAATAAAAAGATTTCTTGTTTAACCTCAGAATAAAATAAAATAAAAATAATTACTTAGGTGACGAAAGATCAATATTAGGTGATAAAAAATCAGCTAGCCCAGTTGCTGCAACTGCAACCTAACCAAAACAATTATTCATTTCATAGTACTGCCTAAGCAAAGAACATAGCAAGCGCTTCTAGAGTAAAACATTTGCGTTTTAATTTTATAGGCGCTAGTTAAGTACAGTACGATTACTTAAAGTTCGACAATGGCATATGCTCTTATACTATTGGATATTGTACTTTAAAACTAATATAAAAGGGTGTCTAATACAAGCGGTCGATTTTAAGACAGTGACTATGTAGTAGCAACTTTAGATATGAACAGAGATGAGGTAAGAATTATTCAATGGAATGAAAGCATATATCAGTGTCAAATTCAAAGTAATTTACATGTACAGTATCTACTTTTATCCCACGAGTGCGGGTTGGCCATAGTTGTAGTTGTGACACATACGAACACATAGACAGTGTGAACTCATAGCTCCTACTCTGACACACACATAAACAATGTGCAAGTGTAGCTCAACACACAACCATGGCTAAAAACCATGGCTCACCAACGCTGGTGAGATAAAAGTACTATAAATACTACAATAAAACTGCAAAGCTTTACCTTTTCAACGCTCTGTCAAACGTAAAGTTGAACTCTAAATAAAAACATGGAGGTTGATATCGCTGCACTGCACGCCGTGACTGCTATATACTTATAATGCAATATGCTAGGAAACAAAAAACAACTGTAGGTTACTAGCCTACCTAGTTTTGATGACAACAGACCTGGCCCCTATTTCACCATGTTGACAATTGTCACCTGACAATGACAATTCGCTGTACATTGCTGAGTCTACAAATACCACTTGGTTATTTGTTTTATAAATAAATAAATATTTGTGGACAATTTTACACAAATCAGCCTAGTCCCAAACTAAGCAAAGCTTGTACTATGGGTACTAAGCGACGACATATACATACTTATATAGATAAATAGATACTTCAATACATAGAAAACATCCAAGACCCAGGAACAAATATTGGTGCTCATCACACAAATAAATGCCCCGGCCGGGATTCGAACCCGGGACCTCCAGCTTCGCAGGCAGGGGGTTATAGGTATACAGTGTGGAAAGTTAACTCGGGCCCTGGAGGGAAACTACCTTAAATCCTTGAGCTAGCTCATTTTACTTAAAGGAGACATTCCTTTATTTTGAAAAAGAAACAAAACTGCTTTCAAGGATTTTCTAAAACTCGCTTGCCTCGCCCGGGACTCGAACCAACTAAAATTAAAAAAAACACACTCTCTATTTTATTATACTAATCGATAGTATTAATACTCAGGATAAAATTTCTCTAACAAACATTTGGTTACTGTTCACTTTTAACAAGTAAAAGACACGTAACAATTCTGTTATCTCTCTAACATTCAAAGACTTCGTATTAACTTATGAAGTACACGCTTGCTAATTTGATGAAACTTGCTATGAAACCGTTCAAGAGCTAAGGGGTGCGGTAGAAAATGTTATTAGGGGCATACACCACAACACTTTGATGAAGGCTACAAGAAATGAATTTCAACGGCGACTAATTTTGTGTAGACGGAACCACGGGGCTCATTTCGAACAATGTATCAGTTAAATAATTTTAGGGTAACAAATTGATAGTAAAATAAAGTTAATGTTAGATTTAACGATTGTTTTTATTTTTAAGACCAAATGTTTGTTAGAGAAATTTTATCCTGAATATTAATACTATCGATTAGTATAATAAAATAGGGTGTGTTTGTTTTTTTAATTTTAGTTGGTTCGAGTCCCGGGCGAGGCAAGCGAGTTTTAGAAAATCTTTGAATGCAGTTTTGTTTCTTTTTCAAAATAAAGGAATGTCTCCTTTAAGTAAAATGAGCTAGCTCAAGGATTTAAGGTAGTTTCCCTCCAGGGCCCGAGTTAACTTTCCACACTGTATAAGTAGACTCTGCAATGTACCTACAGCGAATTGTCATTGTCAGGTGACAATTGTCAACATGGTGAAATACGGCCTGACGGATTTTTAATGTCATAGTCAATATTATTAATATTGTTTTATAAAATGTAATTGTACAGTATAAATTCGAATTACGGAAATCAGCGAATGAGACGGCAGAGTGGGCCACACAAGCATTTTTGTACCTCCCAGCTCGGACGGTACGTCTTACTTACCTATTATGTAGGTGAATTAAGGTTTCGGTACATATTTATGACAGGATTCATTCGATACATATTTTTGCACTTGACTGTACACATATGGGTAATCTCACAGGGTAGCTGAGCTGTGTAGTGGTCACGTAGGTACCTACACTTACTCGACATTCTTGATGGTGAAGTTCCCTGCGCCTGATACCTTCACGTCCTTCCCGACCGCGTGGAACTGGATGAGGTTTCCGCTGTCCACCACCAGCTACAAACAACCAACATCTATCAATTATTATTTTTTGTGGACAATCTTACACAAATCAACCTAGTCCCAAACTAAGCAAAGCTTGTACTATGGGTACTAGATATAGATAAATAAATACTTAAACACATAGAAAACATCCAAGACCCAAGAACAAATATTCGTGCTCATCACACAAATAAATGCCCCGGCCAGGATTCGAACCCGGGACCTCTAGCTTCGCAGGCAGGGTCACTACCAACTAAGCTAAAGAGGTCGTCGAGGTTTGTACCTACTAATGCCTGACCTTTGATTTATGGGTTTTTGATATATTTAATCTTATGTTATCTTGTCCTACACTAAGCACACGAGCAATTAATATTTCAAATATTCGTAATTGAGTATTACAAAACAAATCGAACGTTATATCTTATCTTATATCTTTAAACGAACCATTCTTGTATACATATATATTTATTTATATATCTTATATATTTAAACGAACAATTCTTGTATATTTATTTATTTATTTATTTCGGGGATGTCGGAAACGGCTCTACCGATTTTGATAAAATTTGGTATATGGGGGTTTTCGGGGACGAGCAATCGATCTAGCTAGATCTCATGCCCGGGAAAACCCCGAGCAAAGCTCGGTCGCCCAGATATTTAATCATTATTATACCTAATGTTTACCTGTCTGGTCTAGGTCCATTAAAGTATTTGTATGCGTAACTAACTACTTACAATTATTATTGCTAGATTTACTATTCTGACTGCCCGGATCTTTAAATTATTAACGATATAAACTACGAGTAGACAGATAGTTTATCTACTGATTGTAGAGCCGCGATTGTTAATTTTGTTGCAATAAAGTACTTATACTAAACATGGGGTACTCCTATCAAACACTTCGCTGCAGGCGCATAAGTAAGAAGTACCTAAACGTCCCAATGTCCGACGCCTTAATTTAATTAATTGACACCCTGCTTGTGTTGTGTGTTAAGGCGGTGTTGGACACGGGGACATTTACTTTTGTATCACCTAGAGACGCATAGTTATCCCGAATCTCGGAGTCATATTGCTTCAATGCAAGCAAGTGGGTAATGTAGGTACACAAACACAACTGACACAACTGTATTGTTATTAGTTTCTTAGTCTTATTTTAGACATGTAATGATATTTAGGACATTATATTTAACATGAATATTTTTTAAATGAATTAAACTAGTATATCAAAAGTCGCCGAATTTTTAATGTCGTATTATTTTTAATTAATATACATACATAGATTGTAAAAGCCCGCTAGACTTCTTGTGGCCTATTTGCAGAATAAATGTTTTGATTTTGATTTCTGAATTATTATTGTAGGTAGATAAATAAACATTTTGTAATCTGTATTCTTAATTACGAATAGGTATAGATAGATCAGACTGTAAAAAAAAACAAGTAGTTAAATTCGCAAAATGCTAAACGAATGTTACAGTAGGTAGATATATCGGTCGAGTACCTCGGGAATATAGAAGGGCTCGATGGGCGGCACTTCAAACTCTGGGATGCCTTCGGCTAACTTGGGCCTCAGCCTTTCGATGGACTTGCGAACGCACGCATTGATTGTGCTCTGGTCACGCTTGCACACTTCAATATAATCAGCTGAAATGAACAAAACATTCTATTTCATTTCTAGCAAGTAGGCATTGACCCTGTTTTTTTGGTCTGTCAGTTAATATTAAGTTTTCTGTTAAAAATTTAGTTTATAGTCAGAGTTCCGGCACAGGAGGACCTTTCTGCAATTTTTGCTTGCGTTAGAGGATACCCAAAGGGGTGGCAGAACGCATCAAACAGAACGAATCCAATTTACTCGTAATATGTGAGTAGCCCGTTTCGGAATTGAACCCCTGAACAACAATACACATAACTAGAGAATAATTCCATACAATAGCTTAGAATCTTGGAGTTGTGGGTAATGAGTGGGCAATAGCGATTATGTCAGATGACCCTACAATGTATGATATGGTCACCGAGCGGACACAAAGGAAGCGCAAGCTTAATCTCAGCGTTTAGCTGCGTGACGTCAGCATGACTGAGCGCTCCTTTGTAACACATACATGGTTTACAATAATAATACAACTAATCAAGTAGTCCTCCTTGCCCACTGAGGAAGTCACTACAGTAATTAATCATTTATAGAGTTTTTGCCGATTTTAGGTGGAAAACTACATAACGGTGGGGGGTACCTACGTAAATAAGCATTACGCAATGCAGACAGACGCGGGCGTCTTCTAGGTAAAGGATGCGGTTTTTGCTTCGTCAAAGTCAAAAGTCAAATATAACCGGATGATAAACAATTCCAATAAGAACTATAGGTACGCTATGGTAAGTTGATAATCTATAATATATACTGACGAGCAAAAATAACGAATCTTTCTATGGAAGTTCCATTGCAGTGTACCCGTTATTTTTTTCGTCAGTATATGTCCCTAAGTCCTAACTTTAGAGTACTTTTATCTCACAAGAGCAGGTGAGCCATGGTTGTGTGTTGAACTACGAGTATACACGCAACATTTGGAATCGGATTCAGCAGAGTTATTTACTTCGAAAAAGTTTGTTGCCAAAATGGTTCATAAAATTCCGTTGATATCGATTTTTAGAAATATTTTGCTAAATAGACATAGAGATAGAGTCTAAGGGATGATTCACGCACGCTAGACCGTTCCGTGTCCGGGCCGGCACGTTTTCTAGTACAAGAAATCGACGGCCGTCGCGCGTCCGTCGGTAGTAGGTACTACAAAACGGGCCGGCCCGGACACGGTCTAGCGTCCAACCCGCGCTCGTGAGATAAAAGTACTATACCAGAGGAATTAGCGAGTCTGTGTGCATACAGTACATTATTAATACTGAGGTCTGAAGCGCACGTTAAACGGACATATATTATCTAATTATATATAGGATTTGGAGTAAAAAAACCTACACGTACAAAGTGCCCATTCCTCCACACCTAAAATTACCTAAATCTTGTAACTAACATTGTATTATCTATGTATTATGCTAGCTAGGGTATTAATAACAAAATTTCGTACCTACGTTGGGTTTGGATTAGCCAATTTGTTAACAATGCTTTAAACAAATTATGTGTTCTTATATTTTGATTAGCTAATCGACACCGCGAGGGACCCCAGGAGTCCCAGGACTGGCGCTTACCTCTCGCAGATAATTTCGTGGCCGTAATGCTTAGGCATAGTCACAGATTATATAATAGGCATAGTACCCAACGTACCTACTTTGTGACGTCTTATTCTTTTTGTAATTGGGGTAAAAAAGTAGCCTTTCATTTTATTTTTAATTGTCTAGGTACGTATATTTTTAATAATTATTTCTTTCGTTTTTGTTCTTCTTTGTGTTATCTAATTTAATACAATACAATACGCACCGGTATGACATGAATTAGGTTATGTATTTTTTTAAATTAATCCTAATATAAACTAAAAGTCATTAAATTTGTGGCTAATGTTTAAATAACTGTTATGACGATGAATCCCAAATCAAATATAATATATATAGCAATTTAAGGCGCCTCACCTCGCGAAACTTGAATAAAAAACCACATTGTCATTATAATTCCGGAATATCAAACATTCTAAATTTAGCTAAATGAAATTACCAATCATGGAAAACCCGTGAACATGTGTCCCTTGTAGTTATGATATAGTAACGAACTTTAAGTGGAATGGCGTTATTGTAAGTTGTTTGACATAAATAATTATATTTTTTTAGGATCCTTAGCATATTAAAAATGACCATCTCGCGTTACTTTAAACAAATGGGCGAATTGGGTACTTACTTGTTTAGGTATATACTTAAATACCTAACTTCAAAGTTAACTAATTATAGGTACTACCTTGCACTTGCATTGTGTTGGGTTTTTAAAGCATTGTTTAGGTTATTCGCAGGCATCTCTTCAGCTTTGTAAGTGTGTGCGTATTGTTTTGCAGGTACGGTACGGTATATATACGAGTACATAGGTACGGTATACTGTATGATAGGTAGGTATTATCTTTTGCTGAATTAAAATTTTGTGCTGAATTAGACTGTTTTGAAGTGGATTGTTGGCAGCTTGTATAAGCCCTACATCCAGCAAAAACTTTCAACAGCGGGATACTACGCGACCCATTTTAAATTTTGTCAAGCGAAACGAAATTATTATTAATACATTACTTATGACATTATTATTTATATTGTTTTTATACTACTACTACAAAATATGTTACTACTTTATCTATATTCATATATTAAATCCTCTTTCATGTGTTTCATGTGGGCGCGTTGAGCCGGCGTGCACAATGTTTTACGAGACAGCCCGGCCCGCAATACCGCGGCGCCCCCGTCTGTGATGTAATGGGCGGAGATGGCCGTAACGGTTCAAATTATGATGCTGTAATGGCCATCTCTGCCCCGAGCCAGGGGGCGCGGGCCACGGTATATTGTAAAGCAGACCCTTACCTAAACTTTTTGGCCGATCTAAAGGCCAGGATAATAATCTACCTACAACTCTATTGTTGAACATCCATTAATATAAAATAGTATAAATAGATTAAGTGGATCCTGAGATCCTGCGGGACACAAAATTCTATTTTATGCTAGAGTGGCTGGAATTTAAAATATTTAGTACTTACATATATGCCGCAGGCAAAACAGAGCTGGGGGCCGATTTTTGAGTGTCGAACACTCGAATTTTCACTCGAGATCTGTCAAAATACTATGATGTTTTGACAGATGTCGAGTGAGAATTCGAGCGTTCGACACTCAAAAATCGGGCCCCTGGTTTGTATTACGGCGGGTCAACGACACGCCGGCTCTGCTATAGGTACCTACTGCTGCTATATCTTAATAAAGATAGGCTGATGTTTTTTAAGGAATATGGGTAACTAAATTTGGTAAATTGCTTAGAATTAATAAAATACCATTTTTTTTCTTTTTTATACCTCTATTTAATATCTTTATGTACCAACCTACCACTTTTAAATGCCCGCTTGTTTATATATTTTAACTAATGTTATCATTTAAGTGTGAAGTGTTTTTAAATTTAAGGTTTTCTCGAGCAAAGCAATTAAAAATCCGCCAACTATGGTCCATATATTTTTGATATATTGAGTACGAGTATATAGGTACCTGTGTTTTTTTTTACTCCAGCAAATTATATTTAACTTAACTACTTAATATGGCTACAGGATGATGAATAGTTATATATTATGATGAATAGCAATTTTGATTGATATACGGGTATAATAATGTGTACATATGTGTTAAACATCTGCGTACGCGGTTGGGGGTTCAGGCTTCAGGCAGGACACGACAATGGCATTTTACAGGGAAACTTTACAAAATCTATTGCTGGACCTTCAATTCTTATTAAAATTCATATCGTTTACCTAATTTAAAAGGTACTATTTTTTATAATATAATTTCGCACATGTGAACTCAAAGATGTGGAGAAATAAATCATGTACGTAGTACAATAGTCGCAATTTTATTACGAGTATCGGCAACCGCACGGATTTTTGCGGATAGAATGCTGATAAGACTTCAAAAACGGACCTGGGGGCCGATTTTTGAGTTTCGAACGCTCGACTTTTCATTCGATATCTGTCAAAACGTCATAGTTTTTTGACAGATCTCGAGTGAAAATTCGAGCGTTCGACACTCAAAAATCGGCCCCCAGCAATGTCTCTGGTATCCTAGAAGGTTCCATGCACGATTCTACATAAACAGGACCGATTTTAATTACGTACAGTATTAATTAATAAGTATATAGGCACTACGCTACGTTAGCCCAGTGGTTCAAGCATGCGGCTGTCAAGCGGCGGTCGTGGGTTCGAATCCCAGCTCGTACCAATGAGTTTTTCGGAACTTATGTACGGAATATCATTTGATATTTACCGTTAGCTTTTCGGTGAAGGAAAACATCGTGGGGAAACCTGCATACATCCGCGAAGAAATTCAAAGTTGTATGTGAAGTCCCCAACTCGCTCTGGGCCAGCGTGGGGACTACTGCCCAATCCCTCTCATCTATGAGAGGAGGCCTGTGCCCAGCAGTGGGACATATATAGGCTGATTATGATGATGATGATATAGGCACTCAGCTTGGACAACTTGATATTAGGCACAACATCCACGCAAGTAATTTCTCAGAATAATTCTTTGTAATATTAACGCCAGCAAGTCAATATCGTACTCAGCATAGAACAAATAAATGAATACCGTGGTACTCACAGGGCATTGATTGAAATGATAATTCCATTTTAACCTTAATTCAAGAATTGATTGCTCTCGCGGATCCAATCTTAGTTAGGCCTAGTTAGGACTCCTAACTAACATCTTGTTAGGAGTCTTAGGAGTCTTCTCATCTAAAAAGCCGCATTTGTTAATGGGTGAGAACATTTTTTTTTGTACATAGTTAAGGACTTAATTATTTAGGTCTACATTTGAATTGATTCCATTGTTAACGAAAATTAGTCATGCAATTTATATGGGTCACCCAAATATACTACTGGCATGTGTTGTGTAAGTACTACTAGCTACTTTTGCAGCACATTGCATTGGCAGCAATTTTCGACTGTATCTTGAATTACGTTTGACAGGGGTGCTGATGAATAAAATTAGCCCACTTTTTATGGTTAGGTGTAAGTTATTACTGGATTCGCAGTCACTTACGTAGTTCCTTGGCGACAACACTGCCGGCGACTTGCAAGCAAAGGATTATCGAAGTTAGAAATTTAGACATTTTGTCAGATCCGAGGTAATCACAAGTTACGAGGCCATAAGACAATAGACAGGCAACGATGCTCACGCCACTGAGAGCTGACGCCGGCCTTGCCGAGTTATATACAGTCCCAGTACCTACAGCTAAAGTGCCACGTCATTTAAAGAATTCGATACTTCTTTTAAATTACATTATATCTTAATATGAAAACAACAGACAGTTTTTACTGCTTATGATTCACATGTGTAGAGAGAGGATAGAGGCAACCGTGAGTTTCAGACATAAGAAGCGACTTCGTAATAATTGCTATCCTGCTGGCATCGGCGGCCATAATACCTACATGCTCACGTGATGACAAGTGCAAAAACAGTGGTTTTTTTATACAACGACAGTGGCAAACAAGCGTACAGTCCACCTGATGGTAAGCGGACGCCGCAGCCTATACTCGCAACTCCATATGGAGTCACGTGCGCGTTGCCTACCCTTTATAACATTTGAGGATTGACTGTGTTGACAGCAGAAGGGACAAGTTTAGGCCCCTCGCTTTCAACACAGTGCATCCTCGGGAGCTCTGGCAACCTTGCTCGCCTCCAGGAGCACAACACTAAATACCTAACTTTTATAGTAAATAATGTTATTATGGCTGTGGTCTTCTGCAAGGTGGAGGTCCCCAGTTGGGCTGCTCCAAATTCGAGCAAGATGACATTTTGCTGCGCCCTATCTCTCTTAAAACCATCCATCTCTCTCCATTGTAGTTATAGTAGAGAGGCCAAGTTGACAAAACGCAATTTCCGTAGGACTGAAAAGCTTTATACCGATAAGTGATATCGTTGGAATCAGCATGCTCTACTGATTATCAAAACGCATGTTGTCGCTTTCTAAAGTAGTGGAGTGAGTTTTTATGACGTCATAAGTTTTATGTATGAAAAATAAACAATGTTTCTTTAAAAACCTATCGAGTGGGGTATCAAACGAAAGGGCTCCATGAACTGATTCCAAAAATATACCACACCTTTAGATTTCGGCCAGTGGTACCGTAAAATATAAAAATCATTTTCAAAACACACCACGTTTGGGCTCTTTCTAACAGGAGATGCTTGAATGATTTTTTCTTATATTTATGCTGAACGGACTCACTGTATCCTTAAGACTGCACCGAGCAAATTTCTGAATAATTGCGATGGTTGGATCACTTGCTGTATTATTATTACTAAAGCTTGAATACTGTAATTCATATATATTATATTTAAGGATACACTCTACACGTCATGTGTTTCAGAAACACAATTACTTATAGTTTTCTTCATAAAAATTCAATCCAAAGTTAGCTCTACTAAAGGAAATAAACGCAAACTACAACGTTAATACTTTATGAAAGGTCTTCAATTTTTGAATAGTAACAAAACTACATGTTATCTAGGTCGTATGTGTTTAACATTTTCAAAATGTGGAGATTTTTTTAACAATGCAAAGGAAATTCCGAAAATTTGACCGGCCGCCGTAGTTTTCTTGCCGGCAGATGGGCTCCGGCCCTCAATGGGAGCAGACGTATGCTGCTTTTCTCAGTTTGACATCTCATAAAAACACGCTTTTTGACAGCTTGCTCGTATACATTTTTTTTTTTTAATTTATTTCTTGTCCATGGATACAAGTCCTTCAGTCGGAATAAATAGAGTACATATAAAATCCACTAAATTTGAATTGAATACTTAACAGTTGTAACATAACATAAGAATACAATCTAGCTTTGACTAATAACTATAACATATCATAAGAAAAGAGTCTACATCAAACATTAGATCTACATTCAAGCTTACTTAAACTATAATTTTATGAATCAAATTTTTTCCACAGTATTTAAGATAAATTTAAACACAGAAATGAAATACACTGGGTTTGATAACAAATCTTGAACGTGGCGGGGAACACTTAAAGAATTTTCGTCTGCGATATCACTAATTACACTGGCAAGTGTTAGCCTTTCAATGGCAAACGATTGACATTTAAAGATCACGTGTTCTATGTCTGCAACTGCATCTTCCTTTTTACAATACGAACACTTGTCTTCATTGATGATTTTCATACGATAAAGATGCGCTCGGGTCAAGCAGTGACCCGAGCGCAAACGATTAATACACGTTATGAATTTTCTGTTCAAGTATTTAAAACTGTTGTACCACGGTGCTGTTGGTAAGTTTTGCTGTAATTCTGCATACCATTTTCCTTTCGTTTCTGTAGTAGCTATCCAGTATTCCTTCCATATTCTCTTAGACGACATTTTGAAGTGATGATAGTAGTCCGTAAAAGGTACATTAAAGGATTCTGATAAATCCTCGTCATGGTCGCGACGAGTCGCTTGATCCACAACCTCATTTCCTGTTATGCCACTGTGGGAGGGAACCCATACAAATTCTACATGTTTCCCTAACTTAAGTATCATGTTGCTCGTATACAAATACAAAATGTATACCACAAACAAAGATTGCATTAATTGAAGTAGGGTAAATAAATGTTGACGTGTGGCTATTGAAGAATCTTTTAACATGGAATTTTTAGTATTAGCCATTCGTTATAACATAAAAATGCAATCTTTGGTCCCAAATGTTTACTAATGCAACTAAATTATAATGATTTCCTTTACGAAAAGGCATTTTAAACGTAAAAAGGTTACCGATGTATTTCAGTTCAAAGTAATATACTTTTTATAAATTGGCCACCCAGAACGGAACGTTATGACATTTATGTCACTCATCATATTTCAAATTAAAATTTGTAAACAAATTGTATTTTTATATTTCAATAATTTAACGAATCTAATGTTATATTTTATGTGTATATGTACGGCGCTTTCGCGTCAAACAATGATTACCTAAATATATCGCAGAATCTGCATAAACAAAACATATCCCAGAATCTGTACAAACAGGCACAATTATTATGGTGCTTTGAACAGAAGTTTATAAAATATCAGCGTTATACCAAGAAACAGATCTAGGGTGCTTTCTTGCACCGGAAGCAGAAGAAAGAATATCGGAGTTTCTTCGCCAGTTTGAGTGATGTGGATTTAAATTGTGTAGTGTCTAAGCCGCCTGGTGATAATATAATTATACCTAAGTAGAATGAAAATAATAAACCTATGTTTCATTTACAAATAATAAACCAAGTAGCTGTTGGGGATGTGGTGACAATGACGATGTCTAACAAACAAATATGCAGTAATTACTTATAATATTAAACTGCGCTAGTTTCTATCTAAAGCTTTCATGCGTTGGAAATCCCGTTGCTTTGATTTTGTACAAGTAATAATAATTGCTATTTATTATTGATGAAAATAGACGCAATGTTAACCATTATTGAACCTTATCTCGTTGCAATAAGGTTCACGGATATTCAGTTAAGTGTCATCGACGGCACGAGTGTTCACACTAGAAGAATATGTAAACGCACCCTGCTAATTATTCCTTTCAATTATGGACCTTATAAGAAGTGTATAAAAGTTAATTTGTCAGAGCTGATACAGTAGTGGTCCGGCCAAGTTCCACAATTGCAGACTGTTACAATGACTTTCTTGATGATATTTGTTATATCATTAGGTTTTATAGTGCTTGTCATTCACGATAACGACGATGCGCCCCTCCACAGGGAATGTCATACTATTCTATGCGCAATTCTGCGGATTGGGTTACGACGGGAGGTCGTGAATAACAAGAACTACCTATAAGGTTAGGTACTGGTTCCTCAAATACAAAGTTGTTTCACAATATTGCTGCAGTTATCCCGTGCCGTATAAATAGTTTCAGTAGTTATTATATATATTGTAATAAAACCACCGCTTCTTCTCTTAAAACTTGCATTAAATCAGTGTCCATTTTAGAGTTAACCAACTGATAAACAGAAAATAACCAATTTATGAAAAATTTTGCTTAAAATAACCTATTTAAGGTACAACATATATCATGAAAATCACCAAGTAAACTCTCAAAATAAGTACCTAAGTCATAAACATAAAACAGTCATAACATGCACGAACCGATTAGGAAAATTCTTTCTCTGTTTTAAGTTGTATAAAAATGAGTCTGTGAGGAAAGGGCAAAACAAAATACATTTTACAAAACAGGGGTGTGACAAGTTTTATGTTATAAACAAGGAACTGAGTATTTTACTACCACAAATTCCAAATTCAAGACATTTTCAGATACAACGAATACTTGAGTTTTGGTTACAGATCAGAACTTGACGATTTTTGTTACACTTCTCTTATGCACCAAGAAACCTTTTAATATTCAAAATCTATATTGTCATAAGTTGGCATAAACATGGGTCAATGACCCGACCCAGCAAAATGAGGTAGTGTGCGTGAATAATGCATGTGTCAGTTAATGGGGTAAATTATTTAAAAAATCGAAATTTGACAGGCGCTGAGAATTTACCCCGCACGATAGGCCCTTAATATCTAAACGCAATGAAAGGAGTTCGGAAAATATGAATGCCTACCATTTATTTCATTAATTTAAAGCAGCAAAACTAGCATTTGTAGACCTGACTGCAGTTCACGTATAGTGATTTTTTTCCGAACTCCTTCATTCAACCGTTTCCGGTCAGGAAGAGACCAAACTTGGTGTGTTTTAAAAATGAACTTTATTTTTTACGGCACTACTGGCCGAAATCTAATAGTGTGGTATATTTTTGGAATCAGTAGCCCTTTCGTTTGATACCCCACTCGATAGATTTTTGTCAAAATATTTATTATTTCTCATACATAAAATTTATGACGTCATAAAAACTCATTCCACTACTTTAGGAAGCGACAACATGCATTTTAATAATCAGTAAACGATGCCGATTCCAACAATAAGTACCACTTGTCGGTATACCTTTTCAGTCCTACGAAAATCGTAAATAAGGCACTTTCGACGAATTGGCCTCTCTAGTATTAGGTACTACCTATTTCTTTTGTTCTCGGTATTTTTGTTTATCCACTTTCTTACCAAAGTATTACGTCAATATATGTTTTTAATGAACTTGCATTCAAACAAAACGCTCATCCTAAAAAATCGTATCAAGTGAATACTTGAATAGTGAGTAAAAACTTAAGTAAAGATAAAAGATGAGTCACGCTAGACCGTTCCGTGTCCGGGCCGGCCCGTTTTCTAGTACAGTCAGCGTCATATAGTACGTAGCAGCCAAAGTGTCCAAATACTTCGGCACACCATACAAAATATACCTATGGTGTACCGAACTATTTGGCCACTTTGGCTGCTACATACTATATAACGCTGACTGTACTACAAGAAATCGACGGACGTCGCGCGTCCTGTATTAGAAAGCGGGCCGGCCCGGACACGGAACGGTCTACTGTGAATCATCCTTAAAACTGTTGCATCTAAAAAGTACCTATTCACACGCTGGTTTTTACTATAGACCTCTGTCTAATAACCTTTCGGACCCTTACAACCTACTTTAGCCCTTTTTCTTGTACAGTCAGCGTCATATAGTATGTAGCAGCCAAAGTGGCCGAATATTTCGGTAACACCATATATTTTGTATGGTGTGCCGAAGTATTTGGACACTTTGGCTGTTACGTACTATATGACGCTGACTGTACAAACATCATTTTAGTTAGTAGTTAGGTACCCAATACCCATGTCTCCATGAAAATTCACAGGGTAGGAACAACTTACCTATTATGATAGCCTACTATTTACTACTACTGCCTTAAGACAAGCATGGGGATATTGAGGAACAGGGAGGTTCTTTTGCGAACATGTTTTGTTTCGTTTGCCATGGAACCATTGGAGTTAGGTATTGCAAAACGACCATAATTATAGTAGGGTGGCCAATTGGAAGAATAGCAACTTTCGTAGGACTGAAAAGGTTTATACCGACAAGGGGTATCGTAGGAATAAGCATCGTTTACTGATTATCGAAATGAATGTTGTCACTTCTTTAAGTGGTGGAATATGTTTTATGACGTCAGAAATTTTATGTATGGAAAATAAACAATTTTTCTTCAACAACCTATCAAGTGGGGTATCAAACGAAAGGGTTCCATGAGCTCATTCCAAAACCACACCTTTCGATTTCGGCCACGGCGTCGTCGGTTACAACGTAAAAATAAGATAGGCTGCGGACTGCGGTATCCGCTTAGCTTACCTTATCAGGTGGAACGTAAGCTTGTTTGCCACCGTCGTTGTATAAAAAAGTTTCTATAACCATTTTTTTGATTCAAGAATCTGTTGGCTTAATATTAAGCTTCAAATATTAAGCTTTTGTTATGGTCAAGTGTCCCTGCCAGCTAAACAGTGGCTACTGGGCTTTGGAAAAAAACATTATATGTAGTGGCTTAATGCGCGGCTGGATTTATATCCATTAAACTACATGAAATGTAAATTTACGCTACGAGAAGCCCTTCAAAACATGTCATATGACGATACAGAAAAATTATTGACTGTTTTAAAATAAACTTGCAACATAGCATATATCTTATTGTTAATTATTTGTACTACTTATTAAGATAAAATTGTATTTCTCTTTTTGCATGTGAATATTTTTAAGTAATTGTAAGCCCTTCTTTGCCTGAAACACAGGGTTTCCTAGCTCAGGCACGTGCTATTTATTACCATCTAATTGTAAGCTCCTAGCCTATAGTTATTATTATTGTACAATATGTTTTTCAATAAATTATTCTTATTCTTATTCTTATATATATATATATATATATATAATGAATTTAAAAGGAAAACTATCAAACCTAAGTAGACAATACCGTCAAGGCCAAAATATGTATACAACAACAAATCGCAAAAAAGTACATCATCAACAGTCCCCACATACTCGTGACGGTGGACGGGCAACTACGGAACCCACCTACACTTTGCGTGGCCCGACACGCACTTGACAAAGACAAAGTAAATATTCTCCGTTTTCATTAAACTTTAATTGATGACGTAAACTTAACGTTTAACCTATGTCAATTTTTTGCTCTGCGTGTAGCCAACCGCTACATGAATTATATCTGCGTAAAAAATAATGTCACTTAATGATAAAATTTGACCTGTGATAATAGTGCGAGTGCGAGCGGCAGGAACAGGGCAGTAGCGGCCGAACACTCGTGATGTTGGCCCTGTCGCTCCTGGTGCTCGCCGCCGCCGCCGGCGCGCGTGGTGCGTACTTACCTGCTCCGCCAGTGGTTAGGTGTCCATACAAATACCAGTTTGCCAATTTAAATATTTCACCTTGTTCAAATTTTGAATAAGACGTGAAGCAAAAAGAACTACGATGTCTAGGCGAATCGTAGTTATGGGTTTGACGCTACGCCACTGCCAACTATAATGCTTTTCACACCTTTTTCATCTCCACTAGGTACTATCCATTGAAACTAACTTTGACATCTACCGAAAACTAACCGCGTTTACGCGTCGCTCGCCACCGCATCGTGGCGCTAAACTCAGTATAAGTGATCGATATAAAAACATTTTATTTTATTAAAGGCAGCATGGAAGATGGCGAGAAGAAGTTGAGCGAAGTGATCCTGGCGACGCTGCGGCACTACCAGCAGCCGCAGCCGGTCGGGCTGCCCGGCGCCGAGGTGCCCGACCCATACCCCGTGCCCGACATGTCGCACTCAATATCGCTTGGCAGCACGCTGCACTTCAAAAACACCCTCGTCTATGGCATCAGCAAGTTTCGCATTCTGCAAATCAATGCAGAAATCGGAGACATGCAGGTAAGATCATTAGTGGCAGCGAATTATTATCATGCAACTTAAGGTGTGCTATTTGTTTGTGTTCGTACATGCTGCGGACTTTAGACGGCTTCCTACGCGGACGTGTATTATTTATTTGTTATAATACAATATTTTATCCGCTAGACTTGCTAGCTAAGTGAGTACACGTAGGTATACTACACAATATTACAGCCAAAACGCGAAATTAATGATAACAAATATAGGATGTAGTGTACCCGCTACACATCGATTGTTTTGTATGGTTAGTGTGGTAGATAACCTAATCAGTCAACATAAAGTTCACGGTAAACAATGCTTTTAAATGGATAGGTAGGTACCTACACCTACCTACCATTTGTCAATGTTACGATATGGAAATAAACTTGAGATTTAATTACAAACTAGCCGTGTCCGCGGCTCCGGTCGAGTTTCATAAATAACCCAGTTTAACGATATAATATGTATTAATAATTATATCAGATTTGCCTTCCTTGGAGTTCGTTTCAAAATATTGGAAGAAGAAGCAAGCCACGAGCAATATAGGGTTCCGTAGTTGTCCACCGACCAACCCGTTAGATTTTGCGGAATTAAAAGTTCGCAAACTTATATTTATCTACCTAACTACTATATGTTTTGACAAAACTAACAACATTATCTAAGGTATCCTAATTGTACGAAAGATTGCTTTTGCAGTAGTACAGTGGGCCTACGAAAATGTTGAGCACTTTAGTACTTTGTCAAATTAAACCAGAATAAGGCATATTAGCGTGCGTGATAATTAGGTTGTCAACTATTTAAATTGAGAACATATTGTTATGACATTCACGCAAAAGAGTGCAGACTTGTCATTGTATATCTTTGTCTCTGTTCTGCGATTTTGACAGATTTCTCGTAATTAATATTAAAATTATTTTACCTGTTGACAGTGGCACCAGAATATTTATGAAAGATTATCTTTTGAAAATTGAATGTCACGCATGACTTTTATCAGTCACCTTACAACCGACAAAAAGGTTGTAGAAAGAAAGTTTTAATGTTTAAACACCTAAACGGAGGAGGTTTTAAATACTTATGACATTTCAGTCTTAACGAGATTTCTTTGATTTCGATGTGACAAGGTTCTAAGTATGCTCAACATTTTCATGGGCCGACTGTACATTGTTGTAGATGTAGAGGCTAGAAAGTAAGCAATAGATGGACGAGTTAGTTCGAGGGCCGACGCGCAGCGGAGGCCCTCGAAAGTACGAGATCCATCTATTGCACTTTCGGCCGAGGCTTAACATAGTGCTTTTCACGTCTACTGAGAGGAAATCAAATCCATCTTTATAGTTTGTTGGTTGCAGCAACACAATAACTTTTTCACAATCTCCCTTATTTTTTTTCCAGTACTTACGTTCTTTATGGCCCGTATGTTAATGTTATTAGATAATTCAAAGGCGTAATAAATGTTCAATGCAAACTTTTCAAAGCACATAAAAATCTTAAAAACGCCAATCAATAACCCTAAAATCTCCCGCCGACATTTTTTTTTCGAGTACGTTCTTAATGGCCAGTGTGTTATTATATAATTCAAAGGCGTTTTTATGTAATAAATGTTCAATGCAAACCTATCAAAGCACATTTAAAAATCTTAAAAACGTCAATCATGAAGTAAGTAAAAAAAAAGTATAAGATGGAGCTGGTGATACACACATATTACAAAGCTGTGTGAAGGAGATGTAAGCATAGACAATAACACACGTGGGAGCGAGAGACATAGGGTCAAGGAACCAAAAGATGAACACACCCCAATAGTTGAACATTCGACCGAAAAATTGAAATAAAAAAATCGTGACATATTTTACCCTATCGGAATATTTTTTTTCTAACGCGGCAATCCTTTGTCGAGGCTGGTAATTAAACTCCCAGGCTGTAACCGTACACACGTGGCTATAAGCCGCTGTTGAATCCAGGCCAAGCGCCAAAAACTCCGTTTGTATGGAGATCTTACTAAGGATAGCGCTCTCAAATTTAAGCATTAAATTACGTATAAAATTGAATATAACGTATACTTACAAGGTTTTGAGTGAAATAGATTCTTGATTAATGCCTTTACATTTTTGTATATTAGTAAAATATTTTTTTTTAATAATTTGGGAGATATTTGCTGTTCAAGTTATGGTTCTAATTTTGTGTACCTGAGCTAATAGTTGAACGGCGTTCAACTTTCGGGCATGGTGTCATTTTTTCAAATCTTGATTTAAATTCCTACTGAAAAGATAATAAGAACCTTTATAGCTTAAATTAATCGTTTCTTTGTCGTTGATTTTTCAACCAAAAGTTGAACGCAACTTTCTATTGACAAAACGTTTATTTTGGAGTTTGTTTTACTATGAAAAATACCATTGTTCAACATAGAACCTGAGGCCATAACTTGAACGAATAAAATTAACTAGTTCAACTTTTGGCTATTATTCCAATATGTGAACACTTTGTTGATTTTGGTTCGTTCATTTCACAGCTATCGTGTCCAAAACTTGAACTAACATAATTTAGTCGTTCATGATTTAGGCAGTGGTTAGAAAATGAACGTCTTTACTCCAAAGTTACTAATTAGCATAAAACCTGGCAACTTTACCCATCCTTAGCTTTCATGTTCTCTAGTTTACTGTATTATTTTAGTAAATATTATTTATAGTATTATGTAAGTTCGCACATTATTTTTTTTGCTTATAAATGCCCGGACAATGCATAAATAAATATGTTTGCTCATTTTACACTAATATTTCATTCATCTTTGTTAACATACGCCGTTATCAATGGAGTAAATTGGTGCGAAAGTGTTCGTTCATCTAATGGTGTCAAAGTGTTCAGAATTAGGGCACACTGTTCAACTTCTGGGCAAATTGGCATACTTTTGCTTAGATTATTTTAAAAAAAATACTCTATTATAATAGGATGATTTAAAATATTGGAATTCAATCTCGATTATATACCAATTCATATAAAAAAATTAAACATGTATATAGAAGGTTACAACAACCCGAAAAAAAATCCTAAAGTTGGGTTAGTCGCTTAAGTGTTCATCTTTTGGTTCCTTGACCCTATCTCCTGTCCCTCATCGCGTATAAGGCAGCGATTGTCTGCCACCAGCCTATGCCACCAAAGTGTCATCGATAAACCAGTGGCCAGCGTATAAGAAAATATGTTACCCATAATATTGGGTAAACCAGACCGGCTCGAACGTTAAAAATAACAGATTAAATTTTTTGTCGTGATTAGAATAGAATAATGATTGGTGTCAATAAGGTTTTTAATGAGATTTTGCACTAATGTCGGTAAATATCATTTTTACAATGACTGTATAACTAAGACGTTTTAATCATAAGTGTAACTTAATATGCCACAAGATCAATTTGTTGCCCGCTAACATTTATTAGGATAAACTCCTCGAAGATTCTCAATAAAAACCTACTTATGTCAGTAAAAATGGGGAGATTATTCTTTTTGTGGTATCCCCAGAAACAACTGTCCAATTATCGCCGTCCCTGTTGGACATTCGCTAACCCCCCTTCTATAGGATCCTCTTTCTACGACGTCAATCATTTACTTACCTTAAAATCTCCCACATACATTTTTTTTTCGAGTAGGTAGGTACGTTCTTAATGGCCAGTGTGTTATTAGATAATTCAAAGGCGTTTTTATGTAATAAATCTTCAATACAAACCTTTCAAAGCACATAAAGTTCTTTTTCATAACATAGTCGGCGACACCAAAAAAATACCTACTTTTTACGAGTTGTGATTGGTTGATTTTGTGTCATATGAAGTACGGGCGTGTTCTGATTGGACGATAGCACTACTATAACCGCTACAACAATATAACATTGTTGTAGCGGTTTAGGTGTGGTTTAGATGTGGTTTATCGGTTCATAGTTCTCCTGTTCATGAGTGACGCCCCAATTCCCGCCATCTATAGCCATATTTCCGAGCAGTGGCGTGAAAAGTACATTTCTTAAGTTCGACTATTACTCGTTAACTAGTAATGTCTACTTAGGTTTGATAGTTTTCCTTTTAAATTCATTATAATATACCTACTACTAAGTACTGTGGTTTTTTTCACAAGCCTAGTAGCCACCGTTCAGTTGGCTTGGACACTTGACCATAGCAAAAATTATCACATTAAAGCTTAATATCACGCCAACAGATTCTTGACTCAAAAAATGATTTTAAAACCCTTGGTTACTGAGGTAAGGACGGACGGACATAGCGAAAGTATAAGGGTTCCTTGTTTACTACAGAACCCTAAAAACGGGTCTAAAAATTGCGGTTACATTTATATTACTTTACGTTTATCTCTGGGAAGATCCGTTTATTCTGGGTTTTCGCCCTCAGATGGAATGGAACATCATAAAAACGAGGGACAAACTTAATCAAACCGGGTTGTATTCCGGGACAAGTCCGAAGTTTGATTTATAATCGTTGACTCTTAAATTTTTAGCTACTTTTGTTCACTCCTTATAGTGAGTAAAGAAACAATGGAAAAATATGTACTTCTTACTCAACCTGTTTATTCTAAAAACAAGAAGATGAACGTTGGACTTCTTTCATTTCCAAATCAGATATACTGTATACATATAAATAATATATACTGTTGTGTCAGACTCTTATCTCAGGGCGTGAAGCCAACCCACAACATATATTCATATTGAATAATCGAAAACGTGTGCATTTTCAGGTTAATGCTACGTTACTGATAGACCATTTAGAAGCCAAAGGGAACTACACATTGTCGACTTGGATGAGCAGAAACCAAGGGCCGTTCACTGTGCATGTCACCGGACTGCTGATCACCGCTAAAGCCAACCTCGGGGTAGAGCGAGATGGAAAGCTAAGAGCTCAGGACATAGCTATAGACATGTCGTTTAACTCGATTAATACAAATTTTCAAAACCTTAACTTTATTGGAAACGTGTTTCAAGGAGTCATAAATTCAGCTGGCACACTTTTATTCGATTCTATCAAACCATTCGTCCTCAAAGAGGCGTATTCCAAAGCCCGAAACGGAATTAACGAAAAATTGGATCAAGTAGCTGGCGATGTGCAATTTCCTAATTCCGTTTCGCCGTTGGATATGGTGATCGCAGACGCTAGAAAAATTGTACAAGATAAAAACATGGATCCTTATCAGGTGAAGGATTACAATACTACCGTCAGCATATTTACTGTGTCATTAAGCAACATATGGATTACAGGAATATCGTCTTTCCATCGAGTCGGTAACATAACCTTGAGAATGGAAAACAATACGGCTATAGCCGACTTTGAAATAGGTACTCAGAGAATGTTGGGGACTCTGCAGTGGGACTTCTCAGCTATTAGAGGCCTTATAAAACGATCAGGAACTGCTTCTTTTTCAGTAGAATATCTAAATGCGAGAATTGTCCTGGCTCAGCCACTAGACGTAAGACTTACTCCCGAATTCAGAGACTTGGATTTAGAATTAGGCAATATACAAGTTCGTTGTGACGGAGCGGGTACTTTTGACTACCTCGTTGAATTATCTGTCAACATATTACCCAACCTGTTACGATATCAGATTATGGATGCTTCAGAAGGTCTTATAAAAGGAAAAGTGCAGCAGGAATTGGATAAAATAAACGTCGAGGAATTGATTAAACAGGAATTACCAAAAGTAGATGAAATGCAACAACAAGGTTTTAAGTTGTCATCTTTGAAGGATGTGCAGCCTGTGTCTAAATTTAACGATGAAGATGACTTTTTCAATTTTTAATTAGTATTAATTTTATTTATGTTTCTCTTTTTTCTTTTGTTTTTATTTTTATATAATGTACCTATATTACTATACCAATATAAGCGAGTACCTCTATTTATATAATATTTACAGAATAACTATATAAGCGATCGATTAGTATAATAATGTAATCAATCAAGCACACTTTATATGCGACGCGAACTATTATACTATATATATGTACAACCCGGTCACAACAGTAACGCCATCTTGCGAACCTAGTGCACAATGCCAATATGATGTCGATTTCTTAGCTTGAAACAAGTTTAGTGAGTAAGCTAATATTACATTACTATAGTTATTAGTTTCCATTACACATATACTAGATGGCGTGTTGGAAACGGTTATATTCACACATTACTTCTAATAAGATGTATGTTCTAATATGTATGTTGAGTAAAACCGTTAGGTGATATATTAATAAAAAATCTATCTAAAACTGTATGTATTGCCATACATTGGACCTACTTTTTAACCGACTTCAAGATTTCAAAAGAGGAGGTTCTCAATTCGGTTGTGTTTTTTTAACTCCGTCATGTCTGAACCGATTTTGAAAATTATTTTTTTATACTCGTCGACTACAATATTACAATTAGAACTTCATAGACCATTGCACAATATTATACATTTTAAGCTGAACTAAAAGTCTATGCTCTATGGAGTAATATAATATTTTTCACTTCTCATGCTCGAAAAGTGTGTCATATTAGACTTGTGAAGCGGGGCTAAAGTAGTACATTTAAGCCCTAGGGAAAATATGTATACATATTTATGATTTACAAAACATTTTAATTTGACCAATCAAAATACTTCACCGATTAAATCCACAAATCACAGAAAAGTAATTTGACAGATTAAAAAATATTTGGTAAAAATATCAACCAACCAGAACACAGCTGTACTAAAATCGACCAATCAGGAAAGACGTTTTTCAGTTCTTTAAAGATTAAGCGGTGTCTATGGTCAAAGCAATTACTCCTCTTAAAAGAAAAAAAAGCGCATGATGCATCTCTTTCTTTGATATAGGAAAAGAAAGGGAGGCGAATACGCCAAGCAAACACGCATAGCGAGGCATATGGTGCTGGCCTTAGAAAAAAAAACATGCTGTCAAATTAGACATACACCCGCCAAGAGTTAAATTATTCATTTAAGATGGATAATTTGTGTTTATGTGTTTTCTCGCAATCGAAGTGAAAAGTAGAGTGTATAACTCGGGCCTAAAAGCCATATTACCACTCGAACAATTTTCCCTCTCTACGTTCGGGAAAATAACCATCTCGTGGTAATATGGCTTACTTTAGACCCTTGTCAAACAATCTACTATTATTGTACAACTGCGCGGAGAATCGATATATCATTCAAAAATAGAACGCCGTAATTTGATGAAAAAAAATTAAGTCAAAGGAGACTCATTTTAAGAATATTTCAACATTGATAGTGCTTCCCGCGCTTCTGAACGTAAAACCGTCAATGCACTTGTCAAATTGTCTACCTACTTAAACGGTCGTCTGGATACTCTGGATACTGGCCATAATCATTAGAAAAAAAAAATCTCTTGCGTCGTGATTGGTCGAAATTTGACATGATGCCAAAGGCGGGCGGACTGATAAATTTTTTTTTAAATCTTTACAGGGCACCGGCCCTGTAGGAATTGTTATTACAAATTTACAATACTTGTGATATTATCGTAAATTTCATAACTATGGCTCTGCGATCCACTGAGCCAAATGCAGCAAGTTAGCACTTACCAAGAGGTCCGAAGAGCAGCCATCGGTGACTACTCGGATTGACTGCTCACTTAGGAAATCTGATATCCAACTACAAAGCCAAAGGCCAAAACCGACAGGATATGCAGGAAGCTTGCGTAGCAGATTAGCATCACAAACCCTGTCAAAAGCCTTCAAGATGTCAAGAGACGGCAAGAGCCTTCTGTTTCACGATTGCCTCGCCCCAGTAGTGCGTGCTGCGTGACATACAAAAGAAGATCCCCAGTGGAACGGCGCTGGCGAAAGTCATATTGCCGATCACTGAGGTGATCTTTAGTTTCAAGCTAAGCCAGCAGCTTACTGCACAGAACTCACTACATAACCTTGCAGAGTTTGGAGGTGATGTAGATATGTCGAATATTACACGGATCGGCACGAGCATGACTACACTTGTTAGGCACTGGTTGCACATTGGCAAGCAAGGATGCCAGAACAAGTGTGTAAAAATAGGAGACAACTCGGGAACACAGTGCTTCGAGACCCCTTGCAGGTATACCATAAGGCCCACTAGCGTTGGTCAAGTCTAGAAAGTCTGAAGTGCTTCGACATTGAGGTATTGACGGTGGTATAGTACGTTCAAAACTGTAAGGCCCAATGCTGTCAAATTAACGCAAGCAAGAATCTACCTTACTGTCAGAGCTCTTAGTCGTTTTTTGCTTGCGTTCGTTCGACAGAACCCGGCCTTAGAGCTTTGTACGAACTATACTTGAATTACTGGCAAAACAGAGAGGCGAAGCGATTTGACTTGTCTAATGCGGTGGAAGCTAGCGAGCCATCAGACTTCTGCATAGGAGGAAGTATCGGA
The DNA here is from genome assembly GCA_951800055.1 of Cenopis cana. NCBI lineage: Eukaryota > Metazoa > Arthropoda > Insecta > Lepidoptera > Tortricidae > Cenopis > Cenopis cana. The sequence goes on along the minus strand of OX637471.1, from coordinate 18,470,585 downwards.
CGACAGAAATTGGTTTCTACCGATTTGGATAAAGACCAGAACTGCTTTCTACCAGGAGGGTAGGCTACTAATTAGCTCTCTATACTTTTGATGTGGTCAAAACGAGCCATATGGATCATTTCAAGTTTACTACAAGGCTTGGGGGCGAAATTAAATGCCCTCATCTTAGAGCGAACCCTTCGAGCTCGAAATTTGCGGGCATGACCTTGAACTCAGGCCTGGCAGGCACTCTTTGCGGAAGTCTGCCTGCCTATTGTACCATAAAGCGTTGCAATGTATAGAGACGATTATTTTATTTATGTTCCCGCACCAGCTACGATCCCGGGCGGTCCTTTTAAGTAAAAGTTATTAGTTTTTATTAACAACAAGTGCTTTCAAGGCCACGCCGCCGATACGCCGCCGCCGCCGACCGATTTTGACCGGCGCGCCGCCGCCGACCAAACACCTATCGGCGCTCATATCTATTCAATACCCACGTGATACGTATTGTGATATGTGCAGCCCACGTCCTATTAATCACCGTGTAACCTACATGCACAAATGAGATCGTTTCAGCGGCAACTTTCTGTTATTTTGTTATTTTCGTGGACTCGTAGAAAAAGTATTGTATACAATAGTCAATATAGTTATATAATTAGCTTTTTGAGTCTCCAACCTTACTTAGACCACTCGGCAAGCCTCGTGGTCCAAACGCGGTTCTCGACTAAAAAAGCATTCATTATATAACGATTGTATAAAATACTATTTTGATTGTAAGTATACCTATATATCCAAGATGGTCCCGGTTTGTCAAAATGCAGTTCTGATGATGGGATCCATGAGGAATCTAGGGAACTCCTCAAATCTTAATGGCAAACATATAGTTATTTTTGTGTTTTATCAACAAATCAAGCATTTTCATACAAAAATGTGACATTTGATGAAGTGGAACTGCTGATGATGATCAGAACAGAACTCTTCAACGACGAAAAGTTCACGTTTGGCGATTTGTCCTCCTAGCTGTGCTTTTTAAGCAAGTTCATTTTCACGACTAATTTTTGTCATGCTCGAGTTCTGATGATGGGATCCTCAAATGTGAAAGGCACACATATAGTGATTTTAGTATTTTCACCAACTAATGAAGCATTTACATTTAAATAAGTGACATTTGATGAAGTGGAATTGCTGATGATGATCAGAAGGGAACTCTTCAACGACGCATATAGTTCACGTTTGGCGACTTTTTCTCTTCGTTATGTTTGTCAAGCAAGCTAGGTTTTCAAGATACATTTTTGTCAAGCTTGAGTTTTGATGGTGGATTCCATGAGGAATTGAGGGTACTTACTCTTCTACCATTATAAACATACTTATAGCCATTTTCATTTCATTGTATGGAATCTAAGAGTGCACCAGCATCTAAGTACCTATCTATAATAATCTTTCACCGGCCTCCACCATAGAAGTCGGTTTTTTTTCTTAAAAATTATTGTGTCTCTAATATACGTCGGCGTTCTAGTATCTGAATATAAAATAAACATGTAAAGGATAAAGGATGTGGGTAAATTGGTACCTATCTTACGTTTGAGTTTCGTGCATCCATAATGCGTGTTTCAGATATAATTCAGGTCGAATTTTATCAAACAATAATTTAACACCAACATAATTTCGTACGACGACGAAACACCGACCGACCGACACCGACGACTAGACGTCTCAGATTAAGTTTTAAAGCGGGTATTACACTGTCCTGAATTCAGGACACTTAGAAGGGTTCCAACCTATACGTTAGAGCGAGATGCTTCAACTCCCCTCCACTAGTTAGGATGCCTGATTCAGGACAGTGTAATACCCGCTTAATAGGCGTCTCGTCTCTAGCCCATGTACTAGCACCCGTGTGCAATCATTCATTACCCTAGCGCCCTCTTAGTGTGTGTTTAGGGTTCCGTCGAATAAATACGGTACCAGACGGAGACCAGCACCATCTTTTAGTATAATATTTTTACGCATCACTCCTGGACCCGGAAACTGCCAGGAGACAGTCTCTATGAGATCGATCTCCCGAGTAAAGACGTCATCAAAATTTCCCCCGCCGCGTTTGGAAAGGTGATAATTCCACCCAAACTATGCTACTTACACGCACACGTGTGTGGTGTCAAATTAAGGGTACGTTCAGATGACAAGCGTTCAACGCGCGTTGAACGCGCGCTAAATTTTTGTATAGTGTTCACATGACACGCGCTTGCCAGGCGTTGAACGCGCGTTGCCGCGACCGCCATGGTTCAGTCAGTAGAGTTCTTACATTTGTTGAAGATGGACATAGAAACAGTTTTAACGGTGATATTATACCGACGGTTGAAACGACGCGCCAGAAGACGGAGATATTGGGTCCACCCAATTTTGACAACCAGGCTGACTGAAAGCCAGTACATAATCTTGTATCCTAAATTAAGGCAATTCGGACCCAAATTTTATAAATAATTCAGTATTAAAAGCTTCGGTTTCCATTTCGGACGATTTCTGGACGACCCGATGAACCCTTAAATACGTCCATCCGCGTCGAAAGCGCGCGCTCAACTGAACGGAAACATGGAAAACCAATGATCTCTAAGCGCGCGTTGACGCGCGCTGACAACAGTCGAGCGCTAGCTCAGCGTTCAACGCGCGTATTAATAAAACGCGCGTCAGCATGTGTACAGCCTGAATAAGTTGTTATGTAGTTGTAAACGCGCGTTATAAAAACGCGCGTCGAGCGCTTGTCATCTGAACATGCTCTTAAGCTGAATGAATATACGTAACTCAATCCGTCATTATATCTCGATACATATAGATGTAGTGTAAAACTATCAGCAAAAGAATAAAAAGTAAGATCTTTTCGTGGATTTTCATATTTTGCAGACAAACTAGAAAATATACACCCCCATGGTTCCGATCTGGGGGAACTAATTTAGTTATTACCATGTAAAGTTTTAGGCTCGTATTATAATTAAAACTTACACCTAGAAATCGGCCCCCTGCCTGATGATGAGCAGACAACACAAGCGAAGCCTATGTTTGCTTTGTTTTTAATACCTAATAGTTAATTAAAAGTGTATGAATTTGTTTATTTATAATGCCTAAGGGTTCGTTCAGAATAATAATAGGTAGTCGTACCTAATTATTTTAGATGAGGCTATTAGTTGAGATTGAGAGGTATTAATGTAATATTAACTCATTTAACACACGAATGTACCTATTGCACCCGGGACTATTATTTGCTTAATTGTGTTCCTAATCCACCATCAGTAATTAGGGATTAGGCAAAAACAAGAAAAAAACACTGCGTGGATATTATTAATAAGTACTTCTCTTATTGCCTGCAATCTATTAACTAATGCATAACAAAATAACCACGACGTCATCAGTATTGAGTCCCTACGATAACAAACTAAGGCGAAATGCGACTCGGCAGTCAGATAAACTGTGACCCCTCCCGGATGAGCGGTAGTATAGCGACCGTCGGCGTCGGGACGCGAGGATGTGGGCTCGAGTGCTGATTGTCGTGGCCTTCGCCACCAGCTGCCTCTGCGACCTCGCTCAAGGTATGTGCATTTCTTTACCCACTTCTGTACTTTTGATGTCCTAAATCAATAATATGCTGTTTAACAAATTTATATTGATATTAAGTTGCTATGACAGCGTAAAGAACACAAGGAGCATACATTACTGCACCATTGTTTGTCAATTTGCGTCTCTTTTGGGCTTAGCGAAAGAAATACTGTTGCTGACGATCTGTGTGTAATTCTTTATTTTATGTATGTCTGTTTTATGGTTTGATTTTAAAGTATAGGAATTAGATGAGAATAAGATTTATTTTTGCAGAATTATTATGCTAGCTTATTCCTTCACGATGTATTCAACCCTCTCAGTCGTCTTTTCAATAGACTCTATTGCAACTAGGTAGGCATTTTTGTAAATTTGCGGATAGCTCCGTTAGAAAGAATAATAATTTACATTAAATATTGAGTAAGAAGTGTAAGATAACTAGTTTTTTTGTAAATGTGTTGTAACCTTTTATGTAAGGTCAGTGTGGAAGTTCTTCATTTATAGGTACTTAGGTAAAATATTCAAAGGAAGTTATCTAGTGTAGTGCGGCCTACTATTATTTATAATGTAATAGACTGTCCTTATTCATAAAAACGTCCATCAAACCTATTTAAAATTCCGTTAAAATAAGTTTTTTTTCTATTTCATTTGACATTGTAGAAAAGGGCTTTGTAGACACATTTCAGACAACAGAAGTCTGCTACTTTTATGAATATTATTGGGGTATTTAGATTATACTTTCCAATCCATCGTGTTATATTACTTATGTCCAATAAACTTACTGCATAATCGCGTTGCATTTCATATTTCTCATCAACATAAATTGCCCATATATATACGTATAGGTACATTTTATTAACTGTGTTTTGAACCGTGTCTTCATTGATTGTGCAAGCTCACCAGTCTCACCACCAGAGGGGTATCAAATAAAAGGATCATCTAGTAACATGTTAGCAATACCTACAATTTGGCGAATCAGATATCATTTCTAAAACGTTTTCGTAATGGTATTTTCGTGATTATAAAAACCATTTTACTTAACACAGCAATAGTAGATTGTTAACCAAGGGCTGAAATTCGTTCGAGCGCCAATAGTTCGAGGCTGAAATGGGTGGTTTCACCCGAGTTAAACACTCTGCTTTTCATTTCGAATACGAGGAAAGTAAAATATTTAAAAATAAATAAATATTTGTGGTCAAACTTACACAACTCGACCTAGTCCCAAACAAAGCAAAGCTTGTACTAACGCGACGATATGCATACATGGATAAATGCATACTTGAATACAGAAAACACCCACAACAATTATACGTGTTCATCACATAAATAAATGCCCTAACCGGGAATCGAGCCCGGGACCTCCAGCTTCGTAGACAAAAAAAAAACAAATATGCACATTTTCGTTTCATTTTTCACAAAAGACAAGATGTAAACAATATTGACATGATCTAAAAATTAGGAACTGTGTTATTTGCAACGCGAAATACTTGTTAAATTCAATAACAATATATACTCACCGGCAGAAAATTTGGCCCAATTTGTGTGAAAAAAACATTTAGGCGGGAACTGTTGACTGATGTCATTAGGTGTTTGTGTATGGACCATTTTATTTCAGTTATTTTTAATAAAAAAACAATCGGCTTAAACGCTCAGACTAATCAGACTCGACATCAAATAATAATACCTACTGAACGAGATGGTCATATATTATACAACTTTATATAAGAGCGACAGAGAGAGACATAGACATATGATTTGTTGTCCTTGTCATAGTTGCCCTTTTTTATCTGCCACAAACTATTGATATTACTTTCGACTGTGGCAAAAAAAAAAAAAACTAATTAAGGAGGTTGTTTATGGTAAGCAATCAGGCATTTGAACAAGCATAAGATCTCTGTAGAATCTGTACTATGTGGCTGTATAGGTTAGTGCCGTTGCCCAATTTAACTCCGATTCACCATACAATTTTTTTAAATACTTTTCTGCTCTAGAGCAGAAATGGACCACTTTCAGCACGCTACTTAGATGAACAATGACCCACTTTCAGAGATATGAAAAAGTGATTTTATAATGCAGCTTAAGCACAGCGGTCCTAATAAAAACTGAATACTTGCATTTATAATTAAAAACAGAACGGGCATCTAAGCTAAAAGAGATTTCTCTTCAAATAAAAATAATGTATAGTTTACGTATAATAAAGTTGAATAAATGACTTTATCCAGATGCAGACACTGACGTTGAGAGGGATTCTTCAGAGACGCTTGCAAATGGCGAAGCCCGGCTAAGCGACACCATCCTACAAATGCTGGAGCACTTCAAGCAGCCGGACCCTGTAGGGCTCCCGGGGGCCTCGATCCCGGACCCCTACCCCGTGCCCGGGATGAAGCACAGCCTCTCCTTCAGCACCACGCTCACCTGCAACAATACTGCAGTCTACGGGATCAGTCAATTCCGGATACTCTACGTGAACGCTGAAATTGGAGCAATGGAGGCAAGTATTTTGGAATCACTTATTTGTAGGTAACTAAATCAATATTTTGTGGGAAATCTTACACAAATCGACCTAGTCCCAAACTGAGCAAAGCTTGTACTATGGATGCTAGGCTACGGTATATACCTATACTTATATTATATAGACAAATAGATACTTAAATAACTACTTAGAAAACATCCAGGAACAAACATTCCTGCTCATCACACAAATAAATGTCCTGACCGGGATTCGAACCCGAGAGCTTCAGCTTCGTAGGCAGCGGTCAATATCAAGTTGGCTAAAGCGGTCGTCAAAATTAATGAGACTACCATCACAGTCACGATACATTTAATGAGACAAAGTTGACAGGTGAAGCTTAAAAACACACAATATATTTTTCATTTCTCATACTCTGAAAGTGGGTCAGTGTTCATCTAAGTAGCGTGCTGAAACTGGTCCATTTCTGCTCTAGAGCAGAAAAGTATAAAAAAAACTTGTATGGTGAATCGGAGTAAAATTGGGCAACAGCACTAACCTATACAGCCACATAGTACAGATTCTACAGAGATCCTATACTTTTTCAAATGCCTGACTGCTTACCAATAAACAACCTCCTTAATTAGTTTTTTTTTTTTTTGTCACAGTCGAAACTAATATATCAATAGTTTGTGGCTGATAAAAAAAGGGAAACTATGACACGGATAACAAATCATATGTCTCTCTCTATCGCTCTTATATAAAGTTGTATATGACCATCTCGTTCAGTAGGTATTATTATTTGATGTCGAGTCTAATTAGTCTGAGCGTAAGCTGATTATTTTTTTATTAAAAATAAATGGAATAAAATGGTCCATACACAAACACCATTAACGTCAGTCAACAGTTCCCGCCAAAATGTTTTTTTCACTGATTCAGAAAATGTTTGTACATATTTCTATTGTTATTGAATTTAACAAGTATTTTGCGTTGCAAATAACAGAGTTCCTAATTTTTAGATCATGTCAATATTGTTTTACATCTTGTCTTTTGTGAAAAATGAAACGAAAATGTGCATATTTGATTTTTTTTGTCTACGAAGCTGGAAGTCCCGGGTTCGATTCCCGGTCAGGGCATTTATTTGTGTGATGAACACGTATAATTGTTGTGGGTGTTTTCTATGTATTCAAGTATGCATTTATCCATGTATGTATATCGTCGCGTTAGTACAAGCTTTGCTTGGTTTGGGACTAGGTCAATTTTAGTGTAAGTTTGTCCTCAAATATTATTTCATTTTTAAATATTTTACTTTCCCCGTATTCGAAATGAAAAGCAGAGTGTTTAACTCGGGTGAAACCACCCATTTCAGCCTCGAACTATCGGCAGAAATGGGTGGCTTTCACCCCTTGGTTTACAATCTACTAAAGATTACTACTGTAACGTAACCCTCTTTTACTATAACATATTTTAATGAGAATTACAGCTAGACAGTAAATATTATGACAAAAACTATTTTTATTTTCTAGTCAGAAGTTGGTGAGTTTCAACTCTTTGTTTGCTTGGAGATCTTTTCATATATGTACGCTATAATCCATTGTTCTAGGACATAAATATTTCATACACTTTATTAAAATCACAATAAGTAGCTGGAAAACTTAAAACTGCACCAAGATATCTTATTGCAATAAAACAATAGCGACTTAGCACTTAATTGGCCACGTTAATTTCAGGTGAACGCAGCTATGTGGATAGATAAATTGCAGGCGCGGGGGGACTATACTATGTCCACGTGGGTGCAGAGAACGCAGGGCCCGTTCACGGTGGACGTGAGCGGCCTGAAGCTCACGGCCAAAGCCAACCTGGGCGTCGAGCGCGACGGCAAGCTCCGGGCCCAAGACATCGTCATGGACATATCATTCAACACTATATCCCTGAATTTTCAAAATTTAGGCTTATTCGGTGCTTTTTTCCAAGGATTAGTTAACCACGTTGGAAACTTTTTGTTCGATTCCATCAAGCCTTATATTCTGAAGGAAGCCTACACTAAAGTGAGAGCTGAGATCAATAAGAAATTAGACGAGGTCGCGGGTGATATGCAGTTTCCTAATTCCATATCACCGTTGGACATGTTGATAGCTGACGCTAGAAGCAAGGTCCGCGAGCTAGGAATGGATCCTTACAGAGTGCAAGATTATAACGCAACAGTTAGTATATTTTCCGTGTCTTTATCTAACACCTGGATAACCGGTGCCTCCTCGTTTCAACGCGTTGGAAATATTACTTTAAAAATGCAAAATAATACTATTGTAGCTGATTTCGAAATAGGCACTCAGAAATTAGAAGGTACGACTCAATGGGATATAGCAGCTTTAGGAGGTCTGTTGTCTAGGGCCGGTACAGCGTCGTTCTCCGTGGAGTATATCATCGGGAGATTCATCCTCGCTCAGCCGCTCGACACCCGGGAAAAACCTGAATTCAGAAACTTGGATTTAGAGGTTGGAAACATACAAGTGCGATGCAATGGAGCCGGCACACTGGATTACCTTGTTGAATTCGTAGTGAACATATTGCCTAATCTGTTACGATATCAGATTATGGATGCTTTAGAAGGCCCTATTAAAGAAAAAGTTCAAGCCGAGTTAAATAAAATAAACGTCGAGGAAACTATCAAACAGGAACTACCAGAGTTGGACAAAATGCAGGAAAAAGGGTTGAAGTTGTCAGCACTAATAGGCACTTCGATCCCAGCCCAATCATACGACGAAAACGATTTCTTTAATTTTTAGTGAGTAGTGAGTAAGTAAGGTACTTACCAATTATGCAGATAATTTATAGTAGTTTTATGAAGTAGATAATGAGTTGGTTGTAGTTATGTACTTTGTAGTTGGCAGCTTTACAATATCGTACTATACTCGTAATTTATGTCAACTTCCCAGACATTGATGCAAAATTTGTATTTTTGTGACCGTCTCTGTGATTCGTAACAAGTCCCTGTGTACTTGTAAGCTGGTCAGGCTACATATTATCAGTGTGGCTAAGTTCGTGTATAGTATAGGTAAGGCAAGGCCGTCTGTCGTGTCGTCCCTATGTCTGCAGCTGGCCGTCCGATCGGATTCCTCCCTACTACATCGATCGAAAATTAATAAAGCTAAAATAACACTATGGAAGAAATTGACCACTTTGGATTTGAACTTGAATAAATAATTGACTATGTACAGTAGTTTGACTTTGTGCAGTTTGTGTTTTTTGTTTGTGATAGGTGAGTTCATATATAAAAAAACCGGTCGAAGTGGCAAGTGGCCCAACGGTACCACTAACTGACGTGCAGTAGCGATCGAAGATATACACTTTACTTTGACCTACTTAAGAGCCTTAGATTTGTATAATTCCAGTTAATTAAGTAACCTAATTTCAGTTACTGCATGAAGTGTGTTACCTAAGTTTACCTATATGTACCTATTTCTGATCGACCCTTCTGTAGGTAAAGGTACCTTATCTATATATATAAAGTTGATGGGTAACTGATTAATCACCGCCCCGCCGAAACTGCCGGTCCTAGAAATTTGAAATTTACACTATAGTTAGGTTATATAACGGAGGCAAGAGATAAGACGGGATTTTTGGAAATTCCACCCCTAAGGGGGTAAACAGGGGTGCAAAGTTTGTATGGGGGGCAATAATTTTTTTAAGGTCCAGACTTGAAACTTTGTACAAAGACTCCTTAAAATAAGACAATGAAAGTTATATCTTCGTTTTAAAAATTTTCGTCTCCTAAAGGGTTGAAAATGGGGGTGAAATATTGTATGGGGAGCAATTTTTTTTTAAAGTGAGAGTCTTCAAACTTTGTGTAAAAGTTCCTTATAATAATGGAAAAAAAGTAATTTCAGCGTTTTTTGAAATTCATCCCCTAAAGGGGTAAAAAAGGGGTTCAAATTTGTATGGGGAGCAATTTTTTTTTATAGTGATAGTCTTCAAACTTTGTATGAAAGTTTCTTATAATAATACAAAAAAAGTAATTTCAGCGTTTTTCGAAATACATCCCCGAAAGGGGTTAAAAAGGGGTTCAAAGTTTGTATGGGGAGCAAATTTTTTTTAAGTGAGGTACTTCAAATTTCTTACTGAGACTCTCTGTTTAAATAAAACAAAACTAATTTCAGCGTTTTTTTTTTAATTCATCCCCTCAAGGGGTTAAAAAGGGGTTCAATGTTTTCATGGGAGCAACATTTTTTTAAGTGAAAGACTTCAATTTTTTTACAGAGTCTGCTAAATACAACAAAACAAATTTCAGCGTTTTTCGAAATTCATCCCTAAATGTCTTGTAAAAGGGTTCAAAGTTTATATGGGGAGATTTCTTTTAAATTGAGACTTTCATTTCGCAAAGAGACTGTTTAAATGATTTCAGGATTTGTGGATTTGGATAGATGTTTGAAACGAAATTTCTACAGGTCCATAATTAAATACGTACAGTAACGAAGAGAAAACGACAAGATACGTGTCAACTCACACAAAAAATAGCCTAAGTAAATGAGAGTTTTTAGCCGATAAGTAGGTACCTTAAAGGGATTTTTAGAGAGGTTGAGAATTTGGGTTGACCGATTTAATATCTGTACAGCATAATTATTAATAATTTGGTCTCACCGGGTAAAAGTACCACAATTATTATACCGTTTCCTGGATATTCAGATTTTTTAACTAAAAACCGAGCTCTACGCAGACGAAGTTGCGGGCAACAGCTAGTATAGCATATAAATAAGATTAACGTAAAATGTCGTCGTCGTATGGGTATTCTATAATGCTTTCTGTACCTACCCTTACCATGAGTTTGCAATGTTTGCATTACCGTACTCGTTCGTACTAAATCGTTTACGCAGTCGCTAGCGAGTACGGTAATGCAAACATTGCAAACTCATGGTAAGGGTACTGCACCCTCCAATTATGTAAGTAAATAAGTACGTTTACTATAAACAAATTATTTTTTGTTACACTTGGTTTTTCTTTAATAGTCCATGAGTAGCGATTTTATGATACTTACGTACTGCTGAGGATGATGAGATAGATTTTGCGCAATGCAACCCTGTCAAGTCTTGGTTGATTTTTGAAATGAAGGGCTTGTATCACTACACCGCAAGCAGCAGTTGATGTATGAAGAAGTAAAGCAGGCAAATAAGCTTTCATAAAATTTTGGATCGCAGCCTTTGAGTAACCAACCATTGAATAATGACCCAATTAATTAGTTTCTATATCATGGTACTGGCAATCAGGAAATACTTAGGTCATGGTATTGGCAATCCGAAAATAGGTACGTAACATGGTGTGTAACATGCTGCTGTACTACCTTTTTAGAAGTTATAGCTTAGATTTCGGCCTATGAAAAAAGAGGAGATTTCTGTAGTACCTAATCAATTGTCCTTTTAATCGTAGATAGGTAGTGAAGCTCTCAAATTTGGGGATGGGGGCACAAAGAAGTAAGTAGGTAAGAAGTGTAGGCTGGGGTGCGAACCGGCGGCGACGGCGGCCGGCGCGGACGCGGAGGGAGCCGCGAGCTCTGCGCCGCCGCCGCACGCGCACCCGCCGCCGCCGGCATTGCCGCAGCTGCACCAACTCGCAGCGCACGCTCTCCACTCAACTTTCTTTACACGCCCCATTCTTACTACGTACAATACACACAAATCCAAACCATGGGGAAACTACGAGGTATTCTCGTTTTTGTTGCTGTGATCGCATCAGGGACTTGTGAAACAAGTAAGTGCTACCATATAGGTACCTACTCGTAGGTAGAATAAGTGAAGAACGTAAATCTAATGACTTTCCATTTCTTTAAGGATAGTATTTATATATTTCACTGCATATTTTATTAATTTATTATTTTTATATTTATCTTTCCCTTTTTAATTGAATTTAATAACGCTAACTAAAAGTTAATTTTTTGACACCAACACGAAAATAATACTAAACAGGGATAGTTATAATTATTTTTTCAACTCTAGGTACATATTGTGCATAAACCAATTCTGTATTATTATACAGCAGCTATAGGATATTTACTGTCTAAAAATTTTCTAATAAAATATGGTATAGGTACCTACGTTACGTACCTACACGTTTTGCTATTAAATAACTACTACATAAAAAAGCTCCGTTACGTGTAAACTATGTATAAATATGACGAAAGGAAAACTATCTCTACAAGAATATTATCACGATAGGCTAGAGTCTAGCCTATCGTCGGAACGGTCTAGCCGCTAGACCGTTCCGTGTCCGGGCCGGCCCCTTTTGTAGTACAAGAAATCGACGGCCGTCGCGCGTCCGTCGATTTCTTGTACTAGAAAACGGGCCGGCCCGGACACGGAACGATCTAGGGTGAATCATCCTTTACGCTGTATAGGTACAGCGCAAATCATGATTCTTTCTCATTCTTAAGCCTACTGAAGAATAATTAGTGCATGGAATGGAAATTCATTCGAAAGATGTCTGTCTCCTTTAAGAAACAGTTGTGATCGTCAATGACACATTACATTTGAAATTATACGAGTAGGTACCTATCACAAGCCTAGACTAAGTCGGCTTGCCCTGCCCTCGCGAGATGCTCCCGCGCGCGCGCCCTCGTGATGTGGCCGCTGTCCGCACCTGCTTAGCCACTCACTACACATCACACTCACAAGGTCATCGCTCTCCTGACTTTTTATCTGCTCCTATACTAAGTGGTAATTAAGATAAAAACTAATTAAGTATTCAATAAAATGGTTACTCGGAAATCGCCAAAATCCTCTGCTTCGGTTTATGCTTCCGATTGTACCTACCTATATATTTTAGCCATTATTTAGGTAGCCATTAAGCTACGAAGATGAACTAATACTTAGTGCTTAATACGTTTTGCGATATAACTTTCAGCACTTTGCCCACTGAGAAGTTAAGATCGTAGTCTTTTTCGGATTTTACACTTTCCATGTACCAATCTTTCCATGTATTTCGTTCCAATTTGCCTTTTTGCAATTTGCTTAACAAAGTTTATTTATATTTGTTTTATTAGTTAACTAATCACGTTATATTATATTTCCCTAACATAGAACAATATCTTTATTTGGCAACAACTTATCCCCGTCAAATTGCATTATTTGGTTGTTATGAGAATTTAAAACGGAATTTAAATCTTTGTGGGAATTAATAATTCAGGGTCATAAACAGATTTAGGTTCGCGTCTTTCCTGTGGAAATATCAAAAGTTAAGGGCTACAAAGCTTAATTTTGGATTGGACGAGTAACCCGCATCAACAGCGTCTCGTTTCTATAAATCCATGTGATAAAAGCATATAACTTACATGCACGCTTATTAATTATGTGTTAATGACGACAGGAGGGACGAATTTTGATTTTTTAAGTATTTATAACCTCTTAATCCTCATTATTACGTAATTACATTACCCGCAGTGCGTGCTAAGATATTGGCGTTTTAATATTTAAGTTTTTTTATTTTGGGGTTCCGTGGTAAAAATGGTCACAAAGGACCCTGTCTGTCCGTCTGTCACATCTATGTATCATATCAGTGTAGGTATTCAATATTAATGGGTATCATGTATAAGGACTTGAGTTGCAATTTCTTAAACATTTTTAATTATTTTATCTATTTTATATAGACTTAACTAACTATGTAGTAAGTTTTCAAAATAATAAAGATAAGAGGTTTTCCCAACAAAATTTTTGAAATGATAACACAATGATTATTCTATTGATTCGTGCTGTAAATATTATCTTACTATGTTTGAAATCATCAAAAATGTAAACTTTTGCGCGCCAATCGTACTTGTTACACTACTTGACCGATATATAAATTTTTTTGTGTTATTACTTAGTTATTCATCATACCTTTTGTACCGTATACATACATAAATCAATAACGGTTGCGATATTTTATGAAATGATTTTAAATTCCTTCTTTGTACATAACTAGATACTATTTTTTTCATTATTTTTACTTTTACTTAATAGCTAACAAACCGAATAGTTAATTAAATCTTTTAAGTACGAATAAATTAAGCTCAAAAGTGTACCGTAAAAACCCGACAGATACCTTTCACTTCCAATACTGAATTAAATCTTACCACTTTCTTCCACTATGGCCTCGTTATCGCATTGAAAATGTTTACCTACTCCATTGGCTTTACGAATCCAACAAGACCACGAATGTCTATAGATATACAATGTTTTATAGTTCTACTATTTCATACCCTACACTCGTACTATAGTTATACGGTTTCGGTGTAACATATAATATTTGCGTACTTAACACAAAAGCGGTCTTATTCGTCACATACGTTATACATACACGGAACTGGGCATAACGACTAAGTGACACTTCAGAGAACGCTAGGTGTTTCCTTTATCTTAGAAATCTCTCTTGAAAGTAGATTATATGAGATTGCTTTATTACATAAACTAACGCGGAAGAGTGGAAAATGGCTAGTAGGTACTTAATGCGCATGTGAAAAGTTGTCACTAAGTTGAGTAACATGGGAAATGGCAGCGCCATGAACACATACCCACAGGTAGCGCACAGCCGCAATACGATGCCGCCCGGCGCTCTCTCTCTCTCATCCGATCCGACCCACTCAATCCAATCTTGCTTTACTTATATTGCCCTAAATCATCTTGATCAAAGGACGTTGAGTGTGTTAAGCTGCTCTCAAGACACTAAGTAGAATATTAATGTACCTAAGCCTACTTCCTGACTTGGCGGGGCGGGATCGATATGTGACATTTTCTTCTTTGACGTAAACTTACTGACTGGAATACTGTCAGTAAAACATTTGCGCAGTAGTAATATAATGCGCAGAAGCGAAGCAGTACTGCCTTCGTATCGTCCCGCTTCCGCGCATCCCGCGCCAGTCAGGAAGCACTCATTTAAATGTAGGGGCGCAGTAAAAAGTAGTACTGAGTTGACTGACAGTTGAAATTGAAACTGACCTTTCACAGTTTTCTCATATCGTACCGCCTCCGCACCGACAAATCAGGAAGTCGCCTAATGCTCTCAACCTTTCGTTAACGTTAACACACGCCGTTTATACCTAGGTACCTACACTTCATGTATCTGTTGGTCATAAGGTTACGTGCAAATTAAAATTTTATTGAATCCGGTGCAAATTTTGTTACGGGACCACACCATCAATATTTAAGACCATAATGTGACACTTATTTAGTGTGTCACCTTTCTTTACACGGTCTTAGGAGAAATCTGGATTTTATTAGTTACTTGGCCACATTGGCCAGGCGTGAGCTTGAATACTGTAGAATAAACGAATTATGTGGTCATCTTGTGCAGAGAAGAAAGAACATAGAAACAGTACTTATGTCAATATTTTATGTATTTGGATCGGTGTACAGGGCCGGCTAGTAGTCTCAGTTGGCCACTATAAGTAATAATCACTTAAGATTGAGGCTACGCCGTGCAACGAGTGTACAGACACATGTATCAACTATAACTATATACCTAAGTATTTTTTCTAGAAACGAAAGTGTTCTTTAACGTGGTTAAAACAAGCAGTATAAAATAAAAATTCAATACATTTGAAACAATGAAATTAGAGTCAGAATATCAGTTAAAATCAGCGATCTTCATTACATCAAACAAATAAGTGGGTTTATACTCGTAGTTAACCGTTACTCTGCACTTAAACGCTTAAGTACCTACTAATGAACACGATACACCAAGGAACTCTGTAGGTATAAATAATTACATCCACTAACTTACAGTATTTTCATTATAGCAAAGTGGTTGGATGGTTTTTTCAAAAATGGCTTCCCATCAAATTAATGGTGATTTCGCCAACCACGTGTTCATTAGACGTTGTTCGGTAACGACGCCATGACAGTAGGCAAGACAGTGTACGGTTAGTACGGTAGTGGATTCCGCTCGTCGTCGCTCCGAGCGCGTGCGCTCACCAACGACCTATGCCAACGACGCGGCGACGAGCCAAATCCTTATAGCAAAGTGCGGGAGACACCTGTCATTTCCATACATTTTATAACCTAAAAGTCACTTTTAGGTTATAAAATGTATGGAAATGACAGGTGTCACCCGCACTTTGCTATAATGAAAATACTGTAGTCAGAAGAATCGGACTCTTTAGTGAAAAAGCCCGCCCTCCAGACAGGGTCTAGTTTATAAATAATGGTCAGATGTCAGTCGCTTGTTATTTAAATAAAAAGCTACGCCATATCTTGGGATTCGGTAGTGCCAAAGCGCATCCCGTGCTGCTTAGGTTACAATCGGCAAAACGCAACTTATCTATTGTAACTAATCCAAAGGGTAGGTACAGCTAGACATCATAACATATATTAGATTATTAGTCATTAAATACATATTATAACAAATTCGGATAACAAATTGAATTATACGGTTAACAATGAAAAATTTACAAATTAAATAAAAAAATTAAACTAAAATTAAATGCCCAGCAGCCCCCGGTCATAGGAAAAATACCCCGTCCAGGATTTCCGTCTGCGGCATGGTACCCATAACGCTGGCGGCGTTACCTCTCTGTATTGCTAAGGAAATACGTTGGGAGAGGTAAGCGCCAGCCCTATGGTCCCCTGAAGCATCAACGAGTCGTTTAGACGGAGCCCTCATAAAAGATGTTGTGTCAGCTGACCAGGGACCCAATGTTTCAACAGCAAGCGCCGCAAACTCGTAGTCTTTGATTAAAGACGAATATTTGCGGCGCTTCAACAACTGGGCCTGGTCAGCTGCAGCGCCGGCTTGTGAGCGGGTCACCTGGATGTGGGACTGTGCGAATGTGCCACACCAAGGGTCTACCCAACCTCCACGGCACTAAAGTGGCGCCATCAGGTCGCTTGCCATCGTCTCTTGCCAAACCTGTGGGTTCGAGGATTGCAGGCACAGACACGGTGGCAAGCGAACGTCGGACCAAATCATTAATAGTGCCGTGGCGGTATAAGCGGCCGGCGCTTTTTATACATGAGAGGCCATGTCTACCCGACTCATCGACGCTTTTGCCACAGACGCATGTATGTGGTACACATATTCTGGCCCCAAGCCTTAAGGAACAGGCAATTCTTAAAGTTCCTGGGTCCAGAACGGTGCCTATCTGTCGTGATGGAAGTGCGTGCAGCCAGTGCCCCGACTCGGGGGCGGAAACCGCCAGGAGTCGGGCGCGTTCAAAATCGTCCGGACTATTTTCATTAAATATGTTTAAAACAGTACTAAGAGTTATTTTAGTGATTAAATATATCGCGTTAGATGTTGTGTTGGCGCCTGCAACTCTTCAACGTTGAGGCGGGCACGTTGCCGAGACTGCGCGCCCGCGATAAGCTCGTGCAGCAGCCTTGTCTTCAAACCTATCCCAGTGTATACGCTTCCTGACTTCCTATAGTCTTACATGTAAAGAATTAATAACTGTATTGATGAACAGTAAAGATTTTTTGCGGGGCGGACGTGGGTGCCGGCGGCGCGAGGGTCAACGCTCTCCGCGCACTCGCGAGCGTGATGTGCCCATCAGAAACCAGTTGCTTTCATCACTCTTATAGTCTTTATCACACATTTTCAAACTGTATCTTTCGTACCACTTCCGGTGCACTTCCATAATTTTAATTTGCGAATATTACATATAACTAGATAGTTTATTATATAAACAATATGCGTAGTCAAATATTTTTGTGATGAGCACGAATATTTGTTTCTGAATCTAGTATTTACTTAGTACGTTTACTTTTTTGTTATAATTTTCCTTGTAGTGCACAATAAAGCATTTTAGCACTTATTATTATTATCGTCATCTATAGAACCTCTAAAATAAGTTTTATTGGGCTTAGGTACTAAGAAGCTAATTCGCGTTGTGTAAGATTTATCGTACCCAACAATAACCGAAAATTTAGTCAATAGGTAAAAGTTAAAGCCACGCCACGAAACGGTTGAATGTCCATAGTGCAAGGGTAACCCCCGCTGATCTAGCGTCGGATAAATAATAATAAACGCTTAGGTTAGGTTAGGTTAGGGTAATGTTTTTATATTCGACCTGTAGAGGAGAATCCGCCCGCAGAAACATACAAAAACATTAAAAAAACAATTTTTAGGGTTCCGTATCCAAAGGGTAAAACGGGACCCTATTACTAAGACTCCGCTGTCCGTCCGTCTGTCCGTCTGCCACCAGGCTGTATTTCATGAACCGTGATAGCTAGACAGCCGCTATAACAACAAATACTAAAAACAAAACAAAATAAATATTTAAGGGGGGCTCCTATACAAAAAGATTTTTAAAAAACTTTGCTCGTTGCCTTCATCAGGCGCTCGGTCTCAAAATGTATGGGAAAACTAAAATCCGACTCGCACTTGACCAAAATTCTATTTGATATTATTTAACGTTATTATTTATAAATAATGGTACGGAACCCTTCGTGCGCGAGTCCGACTCGCACTTGTTTAAATTTCCAAAAAAAGTCAACAAAATACCGGGTGTGGCCTGTATTAATAGGAGCAAATATTTAAAAGGACGCTTCCTTAGAGCATCTGCAGTAGGTAACCCCCTTGTGTCCAAATATTTTATTTATTATTTCAATTCGGAGAAACTTTGATCTAAAGTTAGGTCCCTCAAGTAATGGATCTTGACACCACGAGAGCATAGCACATCCGTAAATGCGGATTTAGAGGTAGGTAGCATCAAGATATGAGTCGTCATAGTTTTACCATTTCTGGTTTGAAAGGATATTTTATTTAAAAAAATATGATTATAATTTTTTTATTGTCTTTTCTTAAAAAGTCGTCATTAATATTACTCCATAAGAGTAATAAAACACAGGACAACTGCCTGTGGCAAAAAAAAATCAACTGTAACCACGTGGAAATAGTTACCTACAGCCAAGGTAAATAATCTACCGTTTACTTTTTGCTCCTATTACAAGCCACAACCTGTATGATTATCGAACCTGGGGGCCGCTTTCGAGTGTCGAACTCTCGACTTTTCACTTGACATCGGCATCTGTCAAAACGTCATAGTATTTTACTCGGTCAAATATTATTACAGCAAATAAAAATCCTTATTCATGCTTTGACGGTCATGTTAGTTCTTAGAAGCGAGAGCAGCAAAAATACTTCAGAATGTTTTATCTGCGTGGAATAATTATAACTAGTAATGTCTTTTGAATATGTAGGTAGGTATAATCGTAAATAATAAAAGACAATAAAAATAATAGGTATTAGAAATGTAACCGTTCATTGTACATTGTAGTCATCCAATATTAGCATATGAATATAGAGAGATGTGGCGATGAGTAAAGCTTATCTGTCCCATCGTATGAGACAAAGGCTAATGGTGCATCGAGCCGGATTAATCATTAGAGGTTATCGCTGGCACGCGATGAGTGATGGAAGCTATTGTGCGGTGCGGCGCGGTCAATGTCGCGAAAGCGCCTAGCGCGGCGGCCGCCGGCTACCGTTATGAACTCAGGCCACCCTCTGCATACTGATGCTGGCCATATAATGTTAATGTCCAGCGAATCAGCACTCCAAAACAACTAGAAAATACAGTGCGCTAGTTGACAGTAGTACCTACATTGTTAGGGTTAATCGTTACTTATTAGTTATCATAGCAACATTATGTACTAAGGCTATGTCTGCAATAACTGTACACTCAGCCAATTTGAGTTCTGGGCCACTTAGTTTAAAAAATCTTAAATATCAAAGATTGTGAACTATGTAACTTGCCAAATATTCCTGATTTTTTTTTGTAATAATCAGATTAAATATTTTTTTCACTTCTCATGCTAGAAATATGTGTCATATTAGACTTGTAAAGCGGGGCTAAAGAAGTACATTTAAGCCCTAGGGAAAATATGTATACATATTTATGATTTACAAAACATTCTAATTTTACCAATCAAAATATTTCACCTATTAAATCCACCAATCACAGAACAGCAATTTGACAGATAAAAAAATATTTTACACCACACCTTGCCAAAAAGCGCGTTTTTCTGCACGCTGCGCGATCAGAAAAACCCACTTTTTGGCCAAGTGGTGACGTAAAATTGTGTACAAAACACGGGTCGTAAAACAGAAAGCCCTCTCTCGCATATTTGAGACCCTCGCCTGCGGCTCGGGCCCCAAACATCTGCGATATCGGCCTTTCTTTGTTTTACAACCCTTGTATCGTAAATAACTATTACAATGCATTTGCTCAGAAAGCGCCCTTTGCAAGGCTCAACTTATGCATAGAAAGTGGCACTTTTCTGCACGGCTGCTGGCGCTGGCGGCCCCCTGCGCGCCCGTGCAGCCCGTGTAGAAAAGTATCGCTAATGCGCGCATGCGCTAATGAATTGCTATTTATATTATGTTTCTTTCCTCGCATAATGCATTGTAAAATGTTGTATGGTACTCGTGTTGAACTGTAGGTTTTTCCCAACTCATGTCGGTTGAAAACACTCACTTCGTTCGTGTTTTCAACTTACCGACATTCGTTGGGAAAAAGCCTACTTTCCACACTTGTATCATAAATAACTATTACAATGCATGTGCTTGAAAAGTGCGTTTTCTAAGCAGTCAAACTGTGCGGAAAGTACTACTTTTCCGCACTAGTGCTTTTTACTTTTCAATTTTTTTTTAATTTTTTTACTCTGTCTTCGGCTCGACGCAAAGAGTTTTAATCATTTGAAAAACGTTTCACAAATTAATCAATTATAGATTAACATTCTTATAAACAGGTACATAAATATTAATACTTCTTAAACGTATCACTTATCATTTTAGATTTTATTTATTAACTATAAATAAATTGAAAATTTTCACTTCAGGGAAATGCGTGGCTGAATGCGCATTAAGCCATTGCCTACTTAGCATTTTACAAACAAAATGTACACATGCGCACTAGTATAGGTGATGTTGAGCGCGCATGTATTTAGAAAAATGACGCCATTTTACATTTCAAGTACTAATTTCTTGTTTACCTAGTTTTTGATAAAAATATCGAGTGAAAGTGACGAATCAGATCAAATGTAACCCCAGAAAATAATTTTCAAGAAGCACAAAAGCCAACAAAGGTTCCTTGGCGGCTAAATATCTAAATTAAAAACCTATACATGTGATGAATTTTGCGGTGAACTTTTAAAAGTTTTTGTGTTAATAAAACGATCCTACGATGGTTTTAAGTCGAAAATAATTAGCACTCACTGTCAAGAAGTTGTTTTCAAAGGCGTTTTTATGTAATAAATGTTTAATGCAAACTTTTCAAAGCACAAAAATCTTAAAAACGCCAATAAATAACCTTAAAATCCTACAACAACAACCCTACAATCCTACAATATTTTAGGGTACGTTCTTAATGGCCAGTGTGTTATAAGATAATTCAAAGGCGTTTTTATGTAATAAATGTTCAATGCAAACCTATCAAATCACATTTAAAACTCTTGAAAACGCCAATCAATTACCTTAAAATCTCCCGCCTACTTTTTTTTTCGAGTACGTTTTTCATGGCCAGTGTGTTATTAGATAATTCAAAGGCGTTTTTATGTAATAAATCTTCAATACACATAAAAGTCTTAAAAACGCCTATCAATAACCTTCTTTTTCATAACATAGTCGGCGACACCAAAAAATACCTAATTTTTACGAGTTGTGATTGGTTGATTTTGTGTCATATGAAGTACGGTTCGTGTTCTGATTGGACGATAGCACTACTATAACCGCTACAACAATATAACATTGTTGTAGCGGTTTAGGTGTGGTTTAGGTTCATAGCTGTCCTATTCATGAGTCTACTACTATTGACAATTTTGACGCCCCAATTCCCGCCATCTATAGCCATATTTCCGAGCATTGGCGTGAAAAGATAATTGTTACAGGTATAAAATAAACCTACGTATAATTTAAAATACATTTCCGAAAACTGTCAAGTACATATTAAAGTTTGTATGGGTGTAGCACATTGTTATCAACGATTCCCAATGCAACTTGGGACGTTGGTGCCGTTTCAGAAGTTGTAATAGCTTCACGGTAGATGTCGCTACGAGCCTCCCTAATAAGGCTTAATAGTGTTGATTGAAAAATTCACCATTACAAGGGATACCACGGTGGCTCAATTGGTAGAGCAATGGACGGATTCCAGAGGTCGTGGGTCCAAATCCCACCTGTGGTGTTGAATTTTTAAATTTTCACTTTGATAAAAAAATTGAGATTTTCGCTAGCGGACGCATCTGCTTAACAAACATATTAACTGTCAAGTAGCCAATTCTGTTGAACATTAAGTGTAGCAATGACTACGGAACTGTGTCACTAGATAATAATAAATATCTCTAAATAATAACAATAGCATCCTTGTGTCAGACATGTTCGGCGGGCGCTGCTCGCGGCGCGACCCCGCCGTGGACGGCTGCCTGCTGCGCAGCTTCAACTCGCTGGCAGAGTACCTGAAGGGCGGCGCGCCGGAGCTCGGCATCGAAGAGGTCAGCTAACATCCTTGTGTCAGACATGGTCGGTTAGCTAACATCCTTGTGTCAGACATGTTCGGCGGGCGCTGCTCGCGGCGCAACCCCTACGTGGAAGGCTGCATGCTGTGCAGCTTCAACTCGCTGGCAGAGTACCTGAAGAGCGGCGCGCACACATGTAATTTAATTTAAGTAGCATCTACACAGGGGCAAGTCAGTCAGTATTCTTTTGTTTCTATTATCTTTTAGATCGAATAGGGATTGATTAGGTACATACAACAACATTTGACAAATTTTACTTTTTTCTTAAATGTAAATACTACTAAATATAAGGTGAGTAATATACATTTTACCTCTGACGAGTACGAGTAGATACCTAATATTTGATATCTACGGCAGCATGGTGGGATATCCAAAAATTCTAAGTAGGTAGGTATGCATAACGAAACACAACCGGAATATTACATCCATGGTGTCCGTAATCCAAACACGGAATATATATAGGTACCTCTAGTGTACTTACCCATCCTTATCAAATATTTACTATTTATTCTGCGTGTTACGTTCTATCCCACGTTGGTTAAATCAGCAATACCCGTGTACTATTAGCAAACACACTGATGACTGATGAGTTATTTAGGTATTATAAAAACCGATCAAGTGCGCGTCTCAAGGCGTACCGAGGGTTAAGCGGGTATTACACTGTCCTGAATTCAGGACACTTAGAAGGGTTCCGACCTATACGTTAGAGCGAGATGCTTCAACTCCCCTCCACTAGTTAGGACGCCTGATTCAGGACAGTGTAATACCCGCTTTACAGTACTAGTCGGGAGGTATAAACAAAGTTTGTAAATGTTTTTTGACATTTAAAATTAACACAAAAATATATTTGTAAAACTATATATCTGTATGTTTGTATTATTGCTGTATTTAATCCTCATAATATAGGTACTTATGTTATAATATCAAAAATTTCGCCTGGCAGGTAGACTCTTGAGACTATACGTAGTACGTATGATAATTTGTCTCTATTTTCTTTCGTAAATTGATTTTTAACCATTATTCATGTTGTAGGAAGTACGTACAAAATAATAGATTTTGAATTTTGTATCGATCATTTGTCATAACTCATAAAGCATAAAAATAAAATATTGGTTTTTGAAGTGTCATTGCTCAATACGGAACTTTGCACAGAGCGAAGTTATGTCTCCGATGATAAACAAAGCATTGTTAAATATTGGGATTGTAAACAACACTCGAATACACACGACATGAACAAGGATCATACATATAGCACAAAAAATGTCTGTACATTCAGAACGTCTTCATATGTAGTGTGCACTTATTTATGATTTGTATGCTGGCAGTGACCCAAAACATCTTGTCTCGCTGTTCGTCAGCAGTCGAGTAGTGTAAAAGCAATTATAGTACTCTTACATCCTGTATATAATAATATATATAGAATATTACACTTTCAGGCTGAGCCAATAGTGATAGACGAGCTGTCGATCGCGCTGGGCGGCGGGCCGGACGGGTACCGCGCCACCTTCCAGGACATCCACGCCACCGGTGTCTCCAACATGACCATCACCAATGTCAGGTGACGACTTATTATTAACTTTATGACACAAACAATAACTACTAGGGAATTTAATAGCTATCTATTGACCCTATTGTATTGACAACTAACTGCCATTCGACCCACTGAAAATCGCTTCGGTCGGGCTTAACTAAATAGAATCTTGCGAAGCGAGTGGTTCAAAAATAGAAGAATCCTGAGCGTAGCGAGTGTTACAATAACTTTGCAGCCGTGCAGCTTTAAAGCGAAGAAAATAACTACATAATAAAACAACTGAATTATATAAAATCAGCCTTTATTTTAACTAGTACACAAATACACAAATTGGCAGGAAATCTTATGTACAGTCAGCAAAACTATTAGCTGATCCGAATAGATGGGCGATAGAGTAACTTGAGTGCCTGGGTGTGGTGTGTGCAGGTCAGACCTGGAGTCGCACCAGTTCCAGCTGACCCTGTTCGGACCGCACATCAGCACACGCGCGCGCTACCACTCCTCGGGCGTGCTGCTGCTAGTGCGCGCCTCCGGCGGCGGCGACTACTGGGGCGAGTATGGTACGTACTACTGTGCTTATAGTGACTTGTACAAGCGGTGTGTGCAGGTCAGACCTGGAGTCGCACCAATTAATAATCATAATCGTAACACACACTGTGACAGTTTGACACAGTATTGTTTATGTAGTTCAGACAGTTCTGAATATTTAAGTAACGTATGGTTTTCCTCTGTCTGTCTGGCTCATATAGTAAGAGTTATTTATTATAGGCGAAAAATGATGGGCGGGCACCATTAGGTACCTACCCAATGGACGCTTCCAGGAGGTTATTACAAATTTCGTTACAAACTAAGCTAATGGGCATGTGTTGATTTAAACGTATTTTGAAAAGAAGTATAAGTAAACTTAAAAAAAAAAAAAAAAATACAAGAAAATATATTACAAGAATACAACAATAACTTTAATAAAATTAAAGCTAACTTAAATCTAAAACAGTAAAAACAGGCCCTTGAGGCATTGTACCGTAGATGCTGGCGGCATTTCCTCGCTGTATCGCAATGCTGATACGTTGTGCGAGGAGTCGCCAGCTCTTCGGTCACCAGTTACGTCAACCAGCCGTTTCACGATTTCACTAAATAATAACACTTACTTAGGCTGGGTTGCACCAAACCGTTTGTAATCGTAAGCGGTGTTCGTCAGATCTGATTGTATGGAAAGTTTGACAAGTTTCTATGGGATGACAGCTGCCGGCGCCATATTTGACGATGACCGACCTGTGTTCGTATGTTGGTGCAACTGACCCTTATATGATTCATGGTTGGCAGACGGCGTGAAGGCGAAGGTGTACTTCCGCGGCGCGCCATACGAGCGGGACGGGCGCACCTACCTGCGCCTGCAGCAGCTCAAGCTGGACTTCTCCGTCAAAGACATCCAGATGGGCGTCGAGAACCTGCAGAACGGAAACGCAGTGCTACGTTAGTCACCTTCTACCACTTTATATAACTTGGGATATAATGTGTACACGCCCCGATGTGCGTGCGGCGTTCATGTTGTACGTATAACATCCGCATACGTCGACAAAGTTAGTGAGAATAGAGCACCGAGACTATTTGCACAAAATTTTAAACGTTGTACATTATAATAGCCATGAGACTTAACATGATTTCTAATAGCATTATCGCGGTTGGCATTTTAATGATTGGTTCAGATCACGTGCACAAATGAGCCTTCTCCATAATAAGATCGGCTCTCCTCCGAAAAAACCAGCCACATACATTGATGAAATGATTGAAATGTTTGTTCGTTCGCTTCGTAGCCGACATGAGAGAGGCATGCAGTAGCCGGCCACGATAATGTCGAACTGATAAGGCTTTCTTATAATACTTCTGAAAATGAACAGTATTTTCTCGAACTTAGTGCATTTTATTAAGGTTGTAGTTACTAGCTTAAGTCCACTCCCTATTTCATCCCATCCGGGGATGATTTTCGGGATTAAAAGTATCCTATATGTTAATCCAGGCTCTTAACTTATTGTATACCAAGTTTCATCATAATTCGTTCAGCCGTTTTTGCGTGATACCAAACATCCAAACTTTCGCATTTATAATATTAGTATGATCTAGCATACAGTGCAGACCGGCTACGTAAGCGACAGTTTTAGAAAGGCCCTAAGGCAAGTCGGTTTGTCATGTGCAGAGGCGGCGCTGAACCTGTTCATCAACACGAACGCGCAGGAACTGCTGAAGGAGATGAAGCCGCAGCTGAAGCGCGACCTGGCCGACAAAATGGCGCGCTTCCTCGCGCTCATCCTCGACCACATCCCCTACGACGAGTGGATCGTCGACTGAGCCCGCCGAGCGAACCACCGCCGCTCGCCTACTTACTGCTTAAGGCTCCGCACGCGTGCAGCTCCTACGATCTCTGCGTAAGAGTAACCCCACACTAGCGTCCTTTGAACGTCGGCATCAACGCCCCGCCGCGTTTAGCAGCGTCGACGCAACTATGCCGTGATGCCCGTGGCGTCTATTCTATTCTTAGCGTCCAGCGTCTCACCAGCGCGCACGCAGCGACAACGCGACGTCTCTAACGTCTTTCGAACGTTCGCGTCTTGCGGGTGGTGCGACGTGGTAGCGGGTAGGGCGAGGGGATTGCGTTGTGCACTATCCGTCGCAGCAACGTTGTGACGCTGTGAAACGCTGACGCGCGAGAACTCTGCTGGCGTCACGGCGACGTTGCGTTGACGGTGCGCAAAAAAGTTGGGTTGTCGCTGCACGGGCGCTGGCAGGGCGCCGACGCTCAAAAGACGCTAGTGTGGGGTCTCTCTAAGTTACGCTGTGCTGTAGGAGCTGCACGCGTTCTCATGCAGCCAGTGTGCTCCGGCCTTTAACGTTAATCATAGCAATAACTTAAATTATACTGAGTTGTTGGAAGTACCAAAAACCTGCAACTTGAAGGTCCGTTTTGTCGTACAGTTTTATAACGTGGTAGAAAATCATTGTATAAGAACAACTGATATAACTTATATCCTTCTGTTCGTGTAGGTTGTGAGATATTTAGCTCTTTTGAAGCAAACTTACTATTTCTATTCAGACCGAAAACTATTATATTGGGATAAGGTTTAGGATAGTAGAAGTGTTTAGCAATTAGGTACACACGTTGGACAATACGCATGGAATTTTGATAATCAGGATCATTTAATTACTGGTTTAGGTGAGCAGGTCTGAATTAACAAATTGAAATGATGAAGAAACGGCATAAATTATAACCGTAAAATCAAGTTATAGGTACCCTACTCACTAACCCAAACCTAGGCCTATATGTGAAATTAAATGACCATGATACCTATTAAAAAAAATAAGAATGCGTTAATAGGTGGTAGGTGATTAGGTACTTTATCTATAAATAGTTTGTAATAGGATTTGCTTTCATTTGATTGGATTTGATTCAAGCAAGATTAACTACTTCAGAATGTCTGTTTTAAACTATTCAACATGTTTTGGGTTGTGCTGTATAACTGGCTGTATATGATTGAAATCCCAATCATTAATATTTTGATAGAAAACTTTTATATAATTTGTCTCGTAAAGACTGACTTACAAACACTGCAGTAACTATGTGGCGGAAAAATATAGTATAGCCCAAGTTTTAAAATGCCTAAGTATATAACCTCCGGACGACTAAGTATCAAAAAAATATAAGTATGTAATTATGTAGGACGCCGGTCGTCAGGAGGATAACTTCTGCAAAATAATCATAGAATGATAAATTCTATTCAGTAGGTTTTAATGATTAAATTTGAACTACATGTTACAATTGTAAGATTTATAAGTAGATACATTATTTTGAGAACTGACAAATTTTAAAATCCAACTAATCTTCAAACCTACACAAGTACACACGTCATTCAAAAATGCAATGCACTTTTTAAGATTTATACCCACTTAGTTACCTGCTTATAAATTGCACACAGATGTAATTTTTCGTACTAACACACCAAGCTAGGATGAAACAGCTCTCGATGTGCAGTTTCCTGCAGCAGATAGACGCACAGCAGTGCCCCCGCCAAGATGAGGTAAGGTCACTAATTCCCGTTTCCCCAATCATCTCGACACAATGGCACTCTGGAAAGGAAACCCATTTTTACAGGACAAGGCGACCTTAATTAATCTAATGATCATGCAATGAATTATTAGTTACTTCAATACTTTAGATTTTATTGATACCTACCTACCCGAAATCGATAGGTCAATTTCGTCATTCACTCACTCACTGATGATCATCAATACTAACATTTTGGTTTTGGTGTCAATGCCTACCGCAAAGACCTTTATATTTTATATAAAATCGATATGAACTTAATGACACCAAAATGTTATTTACCCAGTCCCAAGACTCCCAGGCATCTATATAGAGGCCCTACAAGTTTTAAAATATCAAGAATACCAATAAAGTGTTTAAAGGATACGATGATTTTAATAAAAAAATTATAACTAGTTAGTAACAGTTTTTTTTTTTTTTTATTGCGCGTAAGTAGAATTTGGACTGAAAAAAGCAGTTTTTACCTCAATAACGATTTGGAGTGATGCTTGAAACGATATTTCTTTTTTTTCGTTAAAAATGTATGTCAATAGGTTGTAATAGTCACTGTTCTAGATAGTAACATTGAGAAAATGGCATGATACATGTCAATTAAACGGATGGGAGAAAATGTAATTGATAAGATGCATTTATCTTTTCTCAACTCGAAATAAGTATTTATTTACTAAGTCTGTACATGTAGTAGGTAGTACCCACGTAGTACCCACGTACCTACGTATACGTAGACTGTAATTGTAATATAAAATATTTTAAATTATACGTATTGTATTTTTATTTTCTTCTCCTTTAATCATCTTCAAATTTTTAACCCGGACGCATAATGGGGGTGTTAGCACATGTGTATGTACCTAAGTATCTACATATGTGGCGCCGTAGCTCCCGAACTATAGTATATTGTTGTAGAGGCTAGAAAGTAAGCAATAGATGGACGAGTTAGTTCGAGGGCCGACGCGCAGCGGAGGCCCTCGAAAGTACGAGATCCATCTATTGTACTTTCGGCCGAGGCTTAAACATAGTGCTTTTCACGTCTACTGAGAGGAAATCAAATCCATTTTTATAAATATAAATAAATATTTTTGTGGACAATCTTACACAAATCAACCTAGTCCCAAACTAAGCAAAGCTTGTACTATGGGTACTAACCGACGATATACATACTTATATACATAGATAAATAAATACTTAAATACATAGAAAACATCCAAGACCCAAGAACAAATATTCGTGCTCATCGCACAAATAAATGCCACGGACGGGATTCGAACCCGGGACCTGCAGCTTCGTAGGCAGGGTCACTACCAACTAAGTTAAAGCGGTCGTCAAAGTCTCGTCGTCATAGTTTGGTCGTTATAGTTTGTTGGTTGCAGCAACACAATAACTTTTTTTCACAATCTCCCGCCTTATTTTTTTCCAGTACTTACGTTCTTAATGGCCAGTATGTTATTAGATAATTCAAAGGCGTTTTTATGTAATAAATGTTCAATGCAAACTTTTCAAAGCACATAAAAATCTTAAAAACGCCAATCAATAACCTTAAAATCATCATACATTTTTTTTCGAGTACGTTCTTAATGGCCATTGTGTTATTAATTAATTCAAAGGCGTTTTTATGCAATAAATGTTCAATGCAAACCTATCAAAGCACATTTAAAAATCTTAAAAACTTACCTTAAAATCTCCCGCTTACATATTTTTTACGAGTACGTTCTTAATAGTCTTCAATACAAACCTTTCAAAGCACATAATAGTAGTTTATGCAACTGGTACATAATGAGGGGCATTAAAACACGAGTGTGTTTTATGAAACGAGCCGAAGGCGAGTTTCATAATAAGGTCACACGAGTGTTTTAATGCCTAATTATGTACAGTTGCATACATTACTTTATCTACACACATATTATAATTACTCTAAGATGGGTTCAGAAACCGTAGCAAATAAATACAATAATTGTGTTAATACAACCTTTTTTGCACGGTTGCGGAAATATCGAAATCAGAACTGGCAACCGATACCTAAATGTTATTTTAAAAAGTAAAGAGTCCTTATTCTGATGTGATCATGTCGTTCTAGCTCAAATTTCGTGCGATATATACTAAAAAAACATCGAGCTGACATTTCGCATCGACTGAATTTGAATTTTCAGTGATACTAGAATAGGGACATGTCAACTTTGACATTTAAATTTTGACAGTTTTGTTTGACGTAATATTTTAACATCATATATGAGATTAAAATGAAATATTTTATTACTGCTGTAGCCTTAGCCACAGATTTGAAAATTGCCATAAATTCATTGAATGTTGAAATGAGAGTCATTTTCTACGGTTTCCGAACGCATATTAGAGGATTTATGATATGTGTGTAGATAAAGTTCTTTTTCATAACATAGTCGGCGACACCAAAAAATACCTACTTTTTACGAGTTGTGATTGGTTGATTTTGTGTCATATGAAGTACGGGCGTGTTCTGATTGGACGATAGCACTACTATAACCGCTACAACAATATAACATTGTTGTAGCGGTTTAGGTGTGGTTTAGATGTGGTTTAGGTTCATAGTTGTCCTGTTCATGAGCCTACTACTATTGACAATTTTGACGCCCCAATTCCCGCCATCTATAGCCATATTTCCGAGCAGTGGCGTGAAAATGAATTGATCTGATGCGGTTTTCTGGTTTGTCGATATAGTTCTTACCTACATGTAATCCAGTCGATATGTACATTGTACCTGGAAAGTGCTCGGAAGTTGATGGAATTTTATGGGGTTATTTGGGAGTACACTAGGAAGACTACCCTAAGTTTTCCACCTCGAAGACCTTGTGCTAGGGGGGGAGGGGGGGAAATGTGTGACATTTTTCAGATTTTCGCTTATACCTCTGAAACTATGCACTTTTAGTATACTATATTGTGTAACAGAGTTGAAGAGCATTAAATTACCTAAAAGTTAATTTAATTTTTATTTTATTAAAATTTAATTTAGATTTTTTATTTTATTTATTTAATTTAGTTAAGTTGTCGACCAGATTTGTAAATTAATATTAACGGCAACACAGCCGATCAAAGTTACAAAAAAAATGGTGGAATTAGAGTTATTTACCATTATTTGTATGTTAACTATGTCGGAATAATTATTTTTTCTCAAAAGGACATCATGACAGTCTCTCACATGAGAATCACAAAAAATATATATAAATATATGTATAACTAACTTTTTGCCGCGACTTCGTCCGCGTCAACTTCTTCCTATTTCACCCATTGGTGGGGTGATTTTCGCTATAAAAATTATCTTATATGTCAATCCAGGCTATAAAATAGTAGTGTACAAAGTTTCATCAGAATCCGTTCAGCCGTTTTTGCGTGACTGAGTAACAAACATCCAAACATCTAAACTAGCTCGGACTCATTATAAGCGCTAGAAGTGCGCGGTCGATGGTAACCAATAGTACCTAGGTAGGTAATTGATAACCAATAGTTTAGATGTTTGGATGTTTGTTACTCAGTCACGCAGATACGGCTGAACGGATTCTGATGAAACTTGGTATACAACTAGTT
Source organism: Cenopis cana (assembly GCA_951800055.1). NCBI lineage: Eukaryota > Metazoa > Arthropoda > Insecta > Lepidoptera > Tortricidae > Cenopis > Cenopis cana. The sequence goes on along the minus strand of OX637471.1, from coordinate 18,438,927 downwards.
TATAGCCTGGATTAACATATAAGATAATTTTTATCCCGAAAATTACCCCACCAAGAGGTGAAATAGGAAGTCGAAGATGACGCGGACGAAGTCGCGGCAAAAAGTTAATTATAGATATATTTATATATACTTTTTGTGATTCTCATGTGAGAGACTGTCATGATGTCCTTTTGAGAAAAAAATATTAATCCGGCATAGTTAACATACAAATAATGGTAAATAACTGTAATTCCACCATTATTATTTTTTTCTAACTTTGATCGACTGTATTTCCGTTAATATTAAGTCTACAAATCTGGTCGACCACTTAACTTTTAGGTAATTTAATGTTCTTCAACTTTGTCATACAATATAGTATACAAAAAGTGCAAAGTTTCAGAGGTATAAGCGAAAATTTGAAAAATGTCACACATTTCCCCCCCTACCCCTTAGCACAAGGTCCTCGAGGTGGAAAACTTAAGGTAGTCTTCTTAGTGTACCACCAAATAACCCCATCAAATTCCATCAACTTCCGAGCACTTTAGTTAGGTATATATACTATATATAGGCACATTACAATTAGAGCAAAGCTTAGCGACCGTATTTATTCGGCTCATACCAGCGGGGTACCTAATCATGTAACTTTTCGTACAACCGTACGTTCAGGTCGATTTTAATGCCGTTTTTCGACAACTAGATATACAAACCAATCGTTGTGCGAATTTAAAAAATGCTGTTTTGGTTATAACGTTGATTTTATGTTAAAAACATTAAATAAATCCAATTAGTAACTAAGTAGAGGAATAACAATTGACCTAACTTTAATTTATTCGTGGTCGATAAGAAAATAGTAGATAATATATTGTATAATAAGATAATGTAGGTAGTTACAAGGGTCGAAATTACGCCATAAGTATTACCAAGTTCGAATATTGTTCGACCTTACCGAAAGACGTGAGTGACCCGTTTATTATACATTTCAATATGTCTGAGACGAAAGAGTTAAATTAGTGTTTGTGATATGATTGGTGGATTTAATATGGTCAAACATTTTGATTGGTTAAGTTCAAATGTGTCTAAATCATAAACATTCCCTAGGGGCTCAATGTACTTAACTACTTTAACCCCTGCTTAGTGTGATACACCTACTTTACGTGACACACTTTTCGAGCAAAAGTAAAAATGTATTTTTTGCACCTTCTAAATTTCATACGTACTTTTTTTAGGATTCCGTAGGCTCAAAAGGAAAAACGGAACCCTAATAGGGTCACTTTGTTGTTCGTATGTCTGTCTGTCAAGACCCTTCCTTTATCTCGGGGACACTCGTGAAGGTATCGACTTGAAATTAAAACCTCAACCTCTTTAAAACTCAGCGTAACTTTTCGAACGTATGGTAGGCATATTTTAATGTCATTTAGAATCTACCTTACGAACGGTGGAAAACGTTCCTTAATCGCACCGGGTCCCTTGAAGCTGTGAAAGTATCTAAGTTAACGTAAAAAAAGATATGGCCGTTTACTTATGCCACAAAAACGTCTACATATATTTCGCCACTCTCAATGGAACATTTATAGGGTATTTTCCCGTTGACCTAGAACTATGAAATTCGGCTAGGTTAGGTATCGTCTTATACTACAAGTGCCTACAGGGGAAAATCTGAAAACTAGACATTTGTAACTAAATCATAAAAAATAAACTCTCTATTTATAGTGACACTTATTTTATGTCATTAATTTGATGGTTTACTACCCTTATATCTTGCTATTGTTATAAATTTGAACATGAGGCAACAACCCAATTTCCACCGCCCTAGCAATTTGACTTCTGGTCACGAATCACAATGTAGTAGGGAAGTCATAGCATTAACGAATATGGTGCGCCGAAAGGCTGCAGCAGTTAAGGCTGCTGCCTATTCGGCAGACATAATCGTTTATTGTGAAATGCGGTAAATATAATGGATAGGTATACGTACTAAAGTCTGGTCCCACCGCCGGCGAGCAGCGAGTCCTTTCATAGTAATGCTACTTGTTTTTTCGCTCAAGCGAGTAGAATTACTATGAGAGTATTCGATACTCGCCGGCGGTGGGACCAGTGCCTATCTACTTATTTAAAACCAGCATAGTAACTAATCATCAAGAACACAGTATAACTACAGTGGCCGCCTTAACTTGCCTACACTGGCTTCTCTCGCCTGGAACCCTCGTGCGCTAACCCGGGTTTTTTTAAATAAAGATAAATATTTAACACACACAGTTTGTAAATGTATTAAATTAATATATAAGTAGGTAACTAGTGAGAACGTTTGCAAACTTGTAAAGTCGCCATCTCTTGTCAACGCAACTACGTGTTCACAGGTTTTTAAACACCGGGTGTAGATTTATGTACCTATATCTGAGGGGCTAAGATGATCGCGTATAACGTCGTTTTATGGCCGAAATGTATGAAAACGTCACATAAAACATCACGGTATACGCGATCATCTTAGCCCCTCTGATGGGTGATGGCAACTGTAGTATGGCAAGTATATGTCGTATGTAGGTATAGTTCGGACACAACTCTAAGGCCAAATTCTGTCTTCAAACGAACGCAAGCAAAACTGTAAGGTAGATGTTTGCTTTCGTTAATTTGACTACACTTGGCCTTACAGTTTTGTACGAACTATACATCCCAATTTTCCTTCTTCTACTAAGTAAGTTTACCTACGTAGAAGCTTACTGGATTGCGTTAGGAGCTACCGAGGAGCAAAGCCTCGGAAGGGGAAGGCACGTCGATGTCCCCACATCTATCTGCCGCAGTTTCGCAGCGCGCCGCATTCACGCTTCGTTAGTAGATCGCTGCGCGCCTATTCACTTTAGGACCCAATACCTATACTTCATCAGATTCTATAAGTAAAAGTATTTTAACTAATGGTCACAATAAACGAGTAACATTTAGCAACATGATAACAAATTATGTGGTCTTCCAAATTGTAGTAATGTTGTTCATAATGACAGATAGCAGTAGTGAACTACAAGCTATCGGTAAGTACAAGTACTAATATACTTCTGAACCCATAAAGGTATATCTCACTTGCACCTACTGCTGTTATGCACAATATGGCCAAGTTTTAGTGGGCTTACTTAAAAGGTTTGTTTTAACGGGTCTAACGCCGAGACCATGCCCGGTGTAACCCGTGTCGAAACGTCGGTAAAAAAGGTAAATACATAAATATCGCGTTAGACCCGTTAAAACAAACCTTTTAAGTGTGTTTACAAAGCGCGAGAGTTTAAAGTTTTAGTGGGTTGCCTATTATTTAATTATTTCAGTTGGCCCGGAAATTACACTAGGTTTTATGCGTGGTTTTTTGCCACCGTAAACCCCTACTGCAACGTACAATCTCTTACACGCAATGCTATATTAGAGAATCCATGTAGGAAACAAGAAACAATGAAATATGTTTGCAAATGTTGTCCTATTGATAGTATAAGTAACTAGGATGCGAGCGCCGGTACCTCTCCGGCACCGCTGACGTAATGCTCAGTCAACGCAGACAGATGGTACACACCAGCGAATTGTCTAGTAGGTATAATGTGGTAGTGTAGGCTTTCGTTGCGTCCGAGTAATATCTTAAACAGGCCTTCATCATCACTATTATCAGAGTAAAATATTTAGAGATGAAAATAAGATCTTCGTAAGAACTGGTCAAGCGTGTGTCGGTGTCAGGTCACGGGACTCACGGGCAATAGGCTTGCGTATTTGCCCGTCCGTACCTAGCTTGATGCGAACTTGAAACAGAGGCTTTTTTAGAACAGCACATTTTTAATTCTAATTTAATTCTTCATACTTTGAAAGTAGGTTTTTTAGACCTAAGAAGGGGGTTGAAAGTGGGGCATGTCGCCCCGTGGGTCGAAGTAATAAAAAATCACGTCTAAACTCAATAAAAAAAAGAAATTTGCAGAAACTTAATTGGCCACAATCAATGCCATAAAATTGTAGTAATATTTGAAAAGCTTTTAATAATATTTCATTAAAATTTTAAATAACATAAGTTAGCGCATAAAATGAACACCATGAAATTTAACTACGTATTTTTTTTCTCGTGTATCGGGTTCGATTCCCGGTTCAACCATGTAATTATTTAAACATCTATGGATGCAGTTTAAATTGTTTTTGAAGTTAAAATAATGTCTTCTTTTAGTAAAATCTTCCATCTACAATATTCAAGGTACCTACTTTCCCTTGGTGTCCCATAGTCTTGGGACGCCCTGTATATCTGTATAGGAATATTATAGTTAAGGTAGAGTAAGTACCTATCAAAAGGAGTAAAACTATCTCTCAGCGGTAAACATAAAATATACGAAAGATGAGACGTACCTACGCATTGCGCAACATAAGTCTGTGCAACTTCCGCCGTCCATACGGCTACGGCTTCTTCTATCTTCTTCGGCTACTTCTATGCTGGCGTTGATACAGGAGGGGCCGCTAATCGGACGGTGCTCCCTCCGAACCAAATCCTCGATCCCCGGAGATTTATCTTAGGGGCTATTCATAAATTACGTCATCTATTTTTGACGATTTTTGACCCCCCCCCCCCCTAAAATCATCCAACCATCATAATTCGAATGACCCCCCCCCCCCCCTATCAAATAAAATGATGTCATTTCTAAAAAACCGGCCAAGTGCGTGTCGGGCCACGCGCAAGGTAGGGTTCCGTATCCGTAGTCGTCCACCCGTTACATTATGTGGACTAAAAAGTTCGCAAACTTATATTTACTATGTTTTTGACAGAATTAACAACATTATCTAAGTTATCAGTGGAAATTGTACGAAAGTTTGCTTTTGCAAAGTACATTTCTAAAGTTCGACTATTACTCGTTAACTAGTAATGTCTACTTAGCTGTGATAGTTTTCCTTTTAAATTCATCGTATATACTATTACCATGATTTTTTTCACATGCCTAGTAGCCACCGTTTAGCTGGCGGGGGGGGGGGGGGGGACTTGACCATAACAAAAATTATCACTTCAAAGCTTAATATCACGCCAACCAATTGTTTAATCAAAAAATGCTTATTGAAACCTTATAATATTTTTGAAAGAGCTATACAACGATACCCCACACGATGGGGTTTGAAAGAAAAAAAAATTGCACCACCACTTTACATGTATGGGAAGGTACCATAAAAAAAATTTTTTTTTTTAATTTTATTCTACCGTTTTGTCGGCGTCATTGATATGTATCCTCATGCCAAATTACAGCTTTCTAGTACTAACGGTTACTGAGAAAAACGGGGGTCGCACGGACGGACGGACGGACATGGCGAAACTATAAGGGTTCCTTGTTTACTACGGAACCCTAGAAATGCGTTCTTAGCTTAATTTTTCAATAAAAAACTATTTAAAATGATTTAGTTATTATTATTTCTTTAAAGTTAAAACAATCAACAAAACAACAAATTAACAATCAACTCTAAATATCAAATAACAATTTTTATTAATTTAGTGTTTATAACAATTTATTGTTGATTCAAGTTTAGTAGGTAATTTTTTATAGCATTAACAGTTTATAGAAACACGAATTTCATTCCTTTTTTACTCATTAAAGCACTTTCTTAATCTCATTAAAGATGCGAGAGATGATGTCATCTTGGGATTGGCCCCCCTCCCCTCCTACGTCATGCTACCATCATCCAATGTTATGACCCCCCCCCCCCCCCCAAATTTGAAATGACGTAATTTATGAATAGCCCCTTATCACGGTAGGAGACGGTAGAGTAGGTACTGAAATGTGTCGATTAGAGACAAATACCGACAGACAGTAGAGTCAATATTATTAACGCACTTGTTGTTGCAACGCGGTAGTGATTCTTCTGGAGTCTCAAACGTCTATAGGCTACGGTAGTCGTTTTCATCAACGTCAAAAAAGAGGGTGTATGTAATATGATGTTGGTCTGTATGTATTTTTTTAATATAGGTATTTATAAATCTTATAATGAAGAGATGCTCTCTACTAAAACTAAATGCGATACTTCACGATATGACCCGCAGTATTGATTTCAGAAAACCTGTTTTCTAAATGCAAGAAGCAAACTCCTGAATTTGATGCTTGCGTGAAACGAGCACTAAACAACCTGCGACCTTATTTTAAGCGAGGTAAGTCAATTATATCTGAGGTAAAGGTCTCAGTGCTGAGAATTGGTCCAATACTTACTTGACAGTCTTGACACTTTCATTCAAATTCAGGCACCATTCTGTGATTCAGGGTGCAAAGTAGGGCTATAACGAAATCTCCAAACAGCCGCCACATAATAAAATAGGTACTTACCTAAATATTTTCAAACTCAAAACTCAATAAAATTAATGCACACATAATTAATAGGTAATAAGTAGTAGATTGTACACCAAGGGGATAAAACATTTATGTCACGGGATAACAATATTGAATTGTGATACCGATACCTACTAAACGCAACGAAGAACTCCACATTTTACTCCCGAACTAGATAGGAACTGGATGAAGGTGTTATGAGTTAATTCCCAGGCGAAGCGAGGTGGACCGTATGTTGGTTTGCCAAATTGCCACAGTTGTATAAAAATAAAACTGTAGGTCTGTACTTAGGTATAACCCGATTAATTAATTAATGTTCCGTGTCTTTACTTACCTACACCTTGCTGCGAGTACCTACAGGTATAGCTGACTATACCTGACACTGATGTCAGACAGAGAGTAGAGAGCCACCCACCCATATATCTGCCGAGATATTTTGGCGCTCGAACGAAGTTGGATTTAACTCCGTTTCACCATAATATATTATTTAAATACTTTTCTGCTTTAAGCAATGGACCACTTACAGCACAAAAAATATTGAAATATTGAGAAATATTTTTCATTTCTCATACTCTGAAAGTGGGTCTTTGTTCATCTAAGTAGCGTGCTGAAAGTGGTCCACTTCTGCTCTAGAAGAGAAAAGTACTTATTAAAAAAAATTGAATGGTGAATCGGAGTTAAATTGGGCAACGGCACTAACCTATACAGCCACATAGTACAGATTCTACAGAGATCCTATACTTGTTCAAATGCCTGACTGCTTACCATAAACAACCTCCTTAATTTGTTTGTGTTTTTTTTGCCACAGTCGAAAGTAATATCAATACCTACTTTGTGGCAGATAAAAAAGGGAGACAATGACAAAAAATCATATGTGTCTCTCTGTCGCTCTTATATAAAGTTGTATATGACCATCTCGTTCAGTAGGTATTATTATTTGATGTCGAGTCTAATTAGTCTGAAAGCCGATTATTTTTTTATTAAAAATAAATGAAATAAAATGGTCCATACACAAACAACATTAACGTTAGTGAACAGTTCCCACCAAAACGTTTTTTTCACTGATTCAGAAAATGCATGTGCATATTGTTATTGAATTTAACAAGTATTTCGCGTTGCAAATAACACAGTTCCTAATTTTTAGATCATGTCAATATTGTTTTACATCTTGTCTTTTGTGAAAAATTAAACGAAAATGTGCATATTTGATTTTTTTTGTCTACGAAGCTGGAGGTTCCTGGTTCGATTCCCGGTCAGGGCATTTATTTGTGTGATGAACACGTATAATTGTTGTAGGTGTTTTCTATGTATTCAACTATGCATTTATCCATGCATGTACTCGTATATCGTCGCGTTAGTCAAGCTTTGCTTGGTTTGGGACTAGGTCGATTTGTGTAAGTTTGTCCACAAATATTTATTTATTTTTAAATATATTACTTTCCTCGTAGGTATTCGAAATGAAAAGCAGAGTGTTTAACTCGGGTGAAACCACCCATTTCAGCCTCGAACTATTGGCGCTAAAATATCTCGGCAGAAATGGGTGGCTTTCAGCCCTTGGTTAACAATCTACTATTAAGTAGGTAGTTTAATTTTAGGTATACCGGAGATTGGTGTGGCGCCCTTTGATCCCCACTCGGCAAAGGAAGTAAAGGAAACGCGCAAGATACTGGGAATTGGATACACTATCGTTCTACGCGATGTTTTCGAGTACGATTGGACTCAATCGACGGTTACAAAATTCAAGCAAGTATCACTCGAGAGTTTAATTTATTTTTTTATTGTCCTATTTCTAGTTAGTCTTTAACATGATGCGTAATATTCCAGGACTGACTGGGCAAACGCGACAATCATCTATTCCCAGTATTTCCCAAAAAAATACTTAGAAGGAAAATATGTGTTCAAGGTAAATAAAAGTAATACAATGTACCACCTAGGCATTGAATGCTTAGTATAGTGCATTCGGGTAAATCCGAATGTCGCGTAATTCTGAAAATGGCATATAAGTATCTGTCTGACTGTGCAATAAGATTTATTCTACCACCAAGCATAGTAAAGTACCGTTAAACAGAAATGTTGACAAAAATATTTATCGACATAAGTATTACCATGTTTGGTATTATAAATTAACAATTTTCAGAATCACCCGAATGCACTTATAGCTCTGAGCAAATAATTACTTCCGATGTAGGGAGGTAGGTAGTAGGTAGGTTAAGGTAATATGTAGGTACGAGTAGGTACTTAAATACTAAGGCAGGGCGGGCTCGGACTCGGACTTCGTTTTCCTATTGCCTTTTATTTACAATCCCATTACGTTAATACCTCTTGACATTTGGTTAGGTATGTATAAACACAGGTGCTTTGGTATTTTTTACCTATACAGGGTGGAAAAAATGTATGGGCCCAGGGGGCCGACTTTTTGAGTGTCGAACGCGCGACTTTTCACTCCACATCTGTCAAAACGTCATAGTTTTTGACAGATCTCGAGTGAAAAGTCGAGCGTTCGACACTCAAACTCACTCGTCTGTCGTACAAGTTACCCATAATATCGAATACAGAGTTGAAATTTCTTGTAATATCTTAGAAAATAAAATAAAAAACTATGTTTGCAGTTATGTTTCTTTATAAAAATAAAAGAATGTTTCCTTTAAGTAAAATTAGCTATCTCAAGGATTTAAGGTAGATTCCCTCCAGGGCCCATAATTTTTTCCACCCTGCATACCCCAATATACAGTGCAGGAAGACTGCTGATGCTGGAGACTTGTTGGTTCGTGATTGAAACACTGTTGACTGTAGTCCTAAAAGGTTATACTTTAGGTAGTAAGTAGGTTATAGCGAAAATATTTAAGGAGTAAGATAGAAAACCTACCTCAAACGAACATGAGGTTTTCGGTAAATTACGGATTTCACTATCCTGCATCGACATTTCGGTAGTTTCGGTACTATGTATAAATGTTACTCGTATATCACAAATCAGAACGTCGTGAAATTTGAGTGGTAAATTAAACAGATGATATAAAACCGGCCAAGTGCGTGTCGGGCCACGCGCAAGGTAGGGTTCCGTAGTCGTCCACCCGTTACATTATGTGGACTAAAAAGTTCGCAAACTTATATTTACTATGTTTTTGACAGAATTAACAACATCATCTAAGATATCAATGGAAATTGTTCGAAAGTTTGCTTTTGCAAAGTACATTTCTGAAGTTCGACTATTACTCGTTAATTAATAATGTCTACTTAGCTGTGATAGTTTTCCTTTTAAATTCATCGTATATACTACTGCCATGATTTTTTTCACATGCCTAGCCACCGTTTATCTGGCAGGGGGGGGGACACTTGACCATAACGAAAATTATCACTTCAAAGCTTAATATCACGCCAACCGATTCTTGAATCAAAAAATACTCTTAGAAACCTTATATATTTTTAAAAGAGCTATCCAACGATACCCCACACGATGGGGTTTGGAAGAAAAAAAAATTGCACCACCACTTTACATGTAGGGGAGGTACCCTAAAAAAAATTTTTTTTTCAAGATTTTATTCTACCGTTTTGTCGGCGTCATCAATATCTATACTCGTGCCAAATTACAGCTTTGTAGTACTAACGGTTACTGAGAAAAACGGGGGTCGGACGGACGGACGGACGGACGGACGGACATGGCGAAACTATAAGGGTTCCTTGTTTACTACGGAACCCTAAAAAATGAAGTTAAGGCGATATATTGATTGAAAGAGACGCGCGTATGTTTTTCGTTCACGACAAAAAGGGATGCAACACTCTCCGGGAATGGCTTTTTCAGACAAATCTCGATAAATATCTGACTGTGTGCAGATTTATTAAATTTCCTCTTGTCAGTACCTAGGTGAGGTAAAATACCATCATATTAACTTAATCGTGTCTTTTAATAATGCGTTGTTTAATAGGCTGAGTAAAAAAAGGAAAATATAGACTAACTTTAGATTTTTTTTCTATCGAGGAATTTTTAAGCAATTATATTTCGGCTATTGTCAGTACCACAATCATATCGTCAAGCATTATATATATCTGAAAATCAGTCCCTATTGTTTCCTCGTCTGGGCAGAACAGCGTTTCAAAGTTTCTGAATTTCTCAGTGTAGCGCCTTAAAACTTAAAATCGGTCCGGTATATATTATTTATACTGAGGGTAGGTATATAGGAGAATTAAAAACACTAAGTGGCGTTGGACAGGTGCACGTGTAGAGCAATATGACGCGCTTTATGCCCATCATGTAGCCACAATCTATAATTAATATTATTTTAACCTACTCACCGCCACAATAGATTCTGTAAGTTGTGCCTTCGTAGCAAAAGACTGAAAATGAACCTTTTTAGATAAGTAGTCTGCTTGTAGTTACAACGACTTTATCGACTCTATATGAAGTCATTGGCGTGTGGGGCGCCTAATTTCAATTTCCTGACTTTATATCAAGTCAATGGCGGTGAGAAGGTTAAATGGTTACTTATTGAATACCTATGTTGGCAGAGCGATGTATTCGGGGCCAGATCGCGCGCCGGCCAGTGGAACCTCACGCTGCGCGACTACGCACAGACGACGCGCGTCGCACGCGCAGGCACCGGCCTCGCCGTGCGCGTCGCTATAGACCGCATTGGCGACATGGAACTGCATATCACTAACATACTCAGCGGAAGAACTGCGCTAGGTGAGTACAAATAAATACGAATTAACACATTCACAGTCCCCATACAAAATGTTTCGATTTCCTCGTACGTCCAAGCAAATTACGTCCATCGCACGTGCATGCTCCAAATGTGGGTCACTAAGAAACTACGAGTACACAGACGGGGCACAGAGTCGTGGAGATAGTTCATCGTGACCCACGTATTTGGCACTGGGCACTGGACTGTGAAAGTGTTAAGATACCTACGGGTAGATCATACGCCCGGCCCGTCCCTCCTAGCGAAGTTATTTTTTGCAGCTGGCTGTACAGTCAGCGTCAGATAGTATGTAGCGGCCAAGGGGGTTTACCTATATATGGTGTACCGAACTATTTGGTCACTTTGGCTGCTACATACTATATGACGCTGACTGTTCATGCAGACTTTGATACCAGCCAGTTCTAATGTCTTAAGTACCTAATTAAATGGGTGACTCGAATGTAGCATATTATCATGTGTGACTCAAATGTAACACAGTAGTAAAACTACATAAGTATTTCCTAAGCAACCTGTATCTTACGTATTTGCTCCAAAACCTTTAATTTGTTTCAGAACATCTACTTGATGGCGCCATCAACGCATTCTGGAAGCCGGGGTTTATTCTAGTCAGACCTATTATTAATAACCTTGTAAGCTCGGCCTTTACAAATATCTGGAGCGAATCTTTCAAACATTTCCGTATTAAAGACTTTATAAAAAACTAGCGGGATGGTCGATTTGTAGCAGTCTATCATACTTACCTATTTTGTTTTAAGTTCAGTTCTTTGTATCTATGATCAATTGATCATAAATAGAAGTGGCGGATGTGTTAGTAGGTAGTACTTTATCGAAATAGTAAGATTTTATACGTAGGTAGGTATTTCGTTTTCGAACGATTTGTTTCAGTATGGCATTAATTTTTCCCCCGCCCTGCTAGAAGTAGGTATGATAAATATAACATTCGTCACATTGTCTATATGCTTTCCGAAAATCCAAACGACATCTATTCCCATAGTAGTTTGTGTCACAAGGGAGCAAAATGCCATATTTACGGCGTGGGCGTACATTGAATCCTGAACGAAGCGAAGGATTCTAAAATAGAATCCTGAGCGTAGTGAGGGATTCAAGTATAAACGCCCAAGGTGGAAATAATTTTGCTTCCATGTGACACATACTGCTTTTCACATCACCTATTAAGGATAATGAAAGATCTGAAGTGCCACAATTTTTTTCAACTTAAAATTAAAATCAAGTGCAAAATTTGAAATCCTTATCCCCGAATTAGTCGAATAGGAGTATAATGACAATTTTTCGCAAAAAAATTTTTTTTCAACCCAAAATTAAAAATAAGTGTAAAATTTGAAATCTTTATCCCCGAATTAGTCGAAATCGAGTATAATGACGATTTTTCGCAAAAAACAAATTCTATCAACTTAAAATTAAAAATAAGTGTAAAATTTGAAATCCTTATCCCCGAATTAGTCAAAATCGAGTATAATGACGATTTTTATTATTTTATCACTTAAAATTCAAAATAAATATTAAATTTGAAATCCTGATCCCCGAATTAGTCAAAATCGAGTATAATGACGATTTTCCGTACAATTTTTTTTTACTTATAATTTAAAAAAAAAAAGAATATTTCGCAAAAAAAAACATATTGAGCTGACGTTTCGTATGGACTGAAGTTGCATTTTCAGTGATACTATAATTTTATTGGTTTTGTATGATGCTACAAATTTGTTTTTTTTTATTATATATTATTAAATATTTTATACTGGCAACACGGGGTCCTTGAACAGAAAAGTGCCACTTTGATCCCTCCTAGCAGGGAAGAAAAAGCCCTTATCCGAATAGGTGATGTGAAAAAAAAATTACTGCTTGCAGCGGCGGCGGTCATTTGGAACCGTTGGAAAAGTATGGCATGGTGATTTTCGTGGATTGCTACTAGACGAGGATAGCTGTGCAAAAATTACCCTGGTACGAATGGTTGAATTTTCGTCGGTATGGCGGACTTTAAGTCACACCGGAAAACTATGGCATTACACTACACTACCGCCTACTTCTTTTTTCAGGGTATCAAACTATCGGAAAATATAATTAATATTTGTGTAACAAATCGTTCGACACTCGTAATTGAACACGTTCACAGTCTAGTGCCCCATACATGGGTCACGATGAACTATTTCCACAAGTCCGTGCCCCGTACATGGGTCACTATAAGTGCCAAATCAGCCAAGCCAAAAAATAAGCCAATCATATCCGCCGATGCCTTGAAGCAGGTTTACTTTGCCCATTTTCATTCGCTGATGTCATACAGCACACTCATTTGGGGAAACTCAACGGATGCCAACAGATTGCTGGTCATGCAGAAACGTGCCGTACGTGCGATGATCGGGGCAACGTCAAGAGTTTCGTGCAGGGACCATTTTTTGAGACTTCGAAATTATTATGTTCGTAAGGAACAACATTTCTGATTTTAACATCGTAAATAGTACGACTTGTTAGCTCGAAGTACGGTCACATCTGGAAGAAAGCACGAAACTTGGTATGCATGTAGCTTAAATTTTTGTTTCAAAAATTTTAGGGAAACACGTTGACAGACCTCCCCCCCCTCCTCCCCACTTTTGTGTGCCGAATTACAGTTTTGTTTTGCAGAAAACCGTCAATGAAAATAATGTTCCTTATAAAATTATCTAAAAGTCTTTCTTTGGATATATTTTGATTGGACCTATAGTTTTCAAAATATACGAGCATTCATTAGGGTAAGTACATCAGAAAAGGTGCTAGAGAGCAGATTACTAACATTTTTGTGCGCATCGGGCTACCAGCAAGAAATTTGTACCATAGGTAAAGTGTTCCGCAGTGATTCTTTTCAGATGTGGAGATTAGTTAGATTCGTCCCCTGTGCGCGGGGAGAACGGGGTGAATTGGACCAAGCACACCTTTTTTTCGTCTCTTTCTCACTGATCAGTTAAGGCTACTATGGCTTGCATGGTATCGTTTTCGTGTAAAACAGACATCAGGAATTCATTTTTAGGGTTCCTTACCCGAAAGCTCCAAGCGGAACCCTATTGTTGTGAGTCATACGTCCGTCAGTCGTCTGTTTTACAGGTTTCACAGCCAAACGGTTGGAGCTACAGGCTTAAAATTTTCACAGTATAAGCATCTTGTTGACCCAAAACCACACCAATTATCAAAAAATATTTTTAATAATATTTGATGGGGGCTCTGATACAGCTGAAGGGGGACTCAAAAAAATTTTTTTTACCCACCCCATTCCCCATCGAGTGGGATATCGTTGTTTAGAGCTCATTGCGTAGATAAATACTGTATTTTTTGTTTAAAAAAATATTTGAGAACAAAAGGCGTGAGAAGTCACTAAAGTCCGCTTTTTTACAAAATTGGTTCTAAGATTTTTTAAACTTCCCATTTGAACTTCAAATTTGCGCCCCCCTTCAGGTATATGGGAGCCGCCATTAAATATTATTAAAAATATTTTTTGACAATTGGTGTGGTTTAGGGTCAACAAGATGCTTATACTGTGAAAATTTGAAGCCTGTAGCTCCAACCGTTTGGCTGTGAAACCTGTAAAACAGACGACGGGCGGACGTATGACTCACAACAATAGGGGTCCGCTTGGAGCTTTCGGGTAAGGAACCCTAAAAATGAATTCCTGATGTCTGTTTTACACGAAAACGATACCATGCAAGCCATAGTAGCCTTAACTGATCAGTGAGAAAGAGACGAAAAAAGGTGTGCTTGGTCCAATTCACCCCGTTCTCAATAAAATTAAAAAAAAACTGTAATTCGGCACACAAAAGTGGGGGGGAAGGTCTGTCAACGTGTTTCCCTAAAATTTTTGAAACACAAAAATTTAAGCTACATGCATGCCAAGTTTCGTGATTTCTTCCAGATGTGACCGTACTTCATAGTTTCGAGCTAACAAGTCGTACTAAAATGCGATTGGCAAAACACTCCGCCATACTGGGCGTTTGAGAACAGTTCCTCGTCGCATGGCACTTGCAGGTAAGAACCCACGTGTTATTGGGCCCACCTATTACGAGCGACTGCCCGCTGATCTTAGACTTGAACTATCTGACGACGCATTTCGACGACGCCTGAAACGCCTCTTATTGGAAAATCCATTATACTCCGTTAAAGAGTATATGGACCTTAAGTTACTGACGTGTAAATGATTATTACTAAATTTGTATTAAATTGATTTATATTTTGTAATGGACTTGAACTTGTATTTTGATATCTATGATTCCAATATACTGAATTTGTATTTTGAAATGGACTTTGACGATCCCGAAAGGGAGATGCAATTATTTTATTTTTACTAAGTATTTATCATTATCATGTGCGTTTAATTTTGGTTGACATAATGTTATTATCCTTTTTTATTTTTCCTGTTTATGACGATCATGATAACTATTCTTGTAATTTTGACATGTGTACAAATTTATAATGTAATTCTTATCATGAAATAAATGAATCTAATCTAATCTATAGCCGAGCAGGGGGCAGATTATTCAGTGTCGAACGCTCGACTTTTCACTCGAGATCTGTCAAAAAGCTGTGATGTTTTGGCAGATGTCGAGTGAAAAGACGAGCGCTCGACACTCAAAAATCGACCTCCAGGTCTCACTCAAATCACTATAACTGCATTCGATAAATGGCTTTTAAAGACAATTCTGATTCATCAATACATATTTTAGTTAGATATGAAATAGCATTCAATAATATATTGTAATAATCCGAGTGCGTACCTACCTGGTCGTTTCATAGTGACCCAAACGTGGAGCACGAACGTGTATTGGAAGTAATTTGCTTGGACGTCCAAGAAAATTGAAACAATTTATATGGGGACTGTGAACATTATATATTAGACCCCGGGTCGCCATACTTGGTCTAAAATGCTCAGCAGTTTGGCGAACTTTTGAAATAGAATAAGATAAGTATTTTTTTTATGAGCAATACATTAAAAAAAATACCAGAAATTTTGTGTCACTATCTCCCAATCTATAACTCAAAAGAATAAATAAGTTATTTATAGGCTAAAGGAATAATAAAACCAGTGCTTAAATTACATATTTCAATATTATTATTATTTATTAAAAATATAACCTAACTATATATATGACTTTAAATTTAAATTCAATTATTCAACAAATAACTCGTACGTTTGTCGAAACTGGAATAGTAAAACCTCAGTCTTCCAACACAAATATGTAATACAAATCAAACTGTTCGCACCCAGAACAAGTGGTGCAGCTGAGCACAGATTACAATACATAAGAGCCAAGTCAAGTCGAGCCTTCTTCGTGAGCCCACACGGACGCCGCAACACTCCTCGTTACATATAAATACCTACTTACGTATCTATAACATTGCACCTTAATTTTCTTATCATTTACCATTATATTAAACCAGAATGAGAATTATATAAAGAATTATATTCCAATGGGTATGGATGCGAATTTAATGATGATTCAAACAAAGAATAGGAGCTCTACATAGTTTAAATAAGTGTTATTATGTAGCCGTGGTTTCAAGGGAGTTACGTACCTACCATATATAAGAGCATGAAACGTGACACAAAACGTGTTATTTTAAATCACATAAACATAAACCATATATCTTGTATGTACTGTCAGCAACATACAGTTGGTAACAACTAGTGTCTGACTCTACTATATAAAAATCAACATGATTCTTGTCGGACGATTAGAGATACACAATAAAAATATAAAGATAGTCAAACCTGTTGCCTCCCGGCGAAAAACAAACGATAACATTGTTTTGTTATGTGCCCGGAGATTTCCAGGCGCTTGAGATGTGATATATCACGTAGAAAATATCTACATAGGGCCTATGAAATCGCCAAATTCCAAAATAACAAAGCACTTGTCTCATTCTGACGCTATTTGATAGATAGAGACGAAATTATTTAATTTTGCCTTAAGTCATGATTCATGACTCATGAATCATGATGTAAGAAAAATGTAAATCGTGACGTTGTGTTACTAGAATTTTTCAAAGACGTTTCATCAGGGGGCCGATTTTTGAGTTTTCACTCGACGTCTGTCAAAACCATGTCAAAACATCATAGTTATTTGACAGATCTCGAGTGAAAAGTCGAAATTCGATATCTAAACTGCGACCAAAGCTGTCTCCCAGGGACTTATAGGCGTATGTAAGAAAACAATAGTAATGTAGAGCACTAGTAACATAACGAAGACGAAGTGTACGTTATGTTGTACTATCAGGGGTGTAGTCAATATTTATTTGCTTATACTGCAAAGTAATAGTCAAGATAATGTTTCTCTCGTGTTTCTAAATAAAAATGCACTAGTAATGCAGGCAATTCGTATTGTAAAAACATGTTTCTTAAGGTTGGCAGCGTAACTCGTTGGGAGATTGATAAGTCTTGACAAACATTTGAGAGAAATATCTGTACTTATACAATAATAATTTGTATAATAAGTACACACAAGAGAAGAAAACTCAGAGAAGATAATAATCCACGGCAGGATGAACTATTTTAGTAGAACACCTACACATTTATCGCAAAAAGCTCGACAAGTCCACGTCTTTTATACATCATATGATCCCTCGTGCAAATATGTACCTAAAATTTATCATTATTTTGATATGCACTTAGATAAATTAGTTAATTACAATGACATTTGTGCCGTAAACGCTAAAGCTGACAAAACGGAGTGGCGAGGAAGTCGGTCTCATTGAGAGGTAGCGGCGCGGCGCGGCTCCTCACTTTCACGATTCTAGGAGAGCACGACGCCAAGCCAACGTCCGCCCGTTTAGTCAAACGCTATGTACAAAGCAAACTAAATAAACTTGTGAAACAATTGTTATTGCCATTATACTTACTCTGTATCTCTATAAAGATATTTGGCAATCGTCAGTTATCTATGTGTATATTACACTCGGACAGTACTCATAATTTGCAACGTAAACTATTTATAAACATGGTGATCCCAGCAATGTTACTAAATCATCTCTAACATAACGAAAATTATCCAAACAGCGCCGCGTACAGTAGTCTCGATTATCGGCTTACTTTGGAATCCTAAGCGAGTATAGGGCAGATTTTTGCTTACTACTTATATTTTTTTTTACAAATAAATTAATCTTACAGTTTAGGTCTAACGACATTTGATAAAAAAAAAACTTTAGCAATACACGAGACCGAATCGGCCCGGTAATCAGGAAAGGTTATTGGCACATATCGCCTTCATTCATCAAATTAAAAAAAACACAAGATACGGCTAACTACGTCACCTTCTATTTGCATAACGTCCATTATAGCATGAGTTAATTCGTTATAAGTATATATAAGCTCTACTAACATTTCTAAAATGTAGGTTTATTAATCAAAATTAAGGAGCGTAAACATTAGGGCCGGCTTCTTATGAGTCAGTCAAGACATAGATTAAATCAGATTGGATAATTTTCGTAAAGCTGTCTCTTGTAGAAGTTAATTGGTTATTAGGGCTAATTATGCACCTACATGGAAAGTAAAGTAATTAAAAATGTACGCATACTGAAAACATTGTCATAATATATTATTTATATGTATATGCCTATATTGTTGTACATCGTCGCACTTAAACCGGACCAGTCATTGCTGGGATCACAGTGAAATACCTATTGCGCTGGCACGCGTTTATACTAGTCGGAACATTAGGGCTAGCTTTACATACAAAATCGAAGGCCGCTAAGATATCACCGTTCATTAATAGTAATATGTACATGTTGGCAGCGCGTCCGCGGCTCCAGCAGTCTATGTACAAATCGGCCACGGGCGCAAACAATCCGCTCGTCATGTTACCTAAGCATTACTGTTCCATCTGTTCGCACTGCTCGCAATGTCAGCTAACACGAAACAAAGTACGCTGACATTACCACGTTTACAGACTTGTCGACATGGACATGTTGGCGTAGTTTATACAAATCCGTATTTTAGATTACTTTTGTGGAATGACGAAATTTACTCATACGCGTAGGGTAGGTACTCATTTTTCTAAATAAATTCTATATAAATAAGAATCAACCCTGGATATAATCAGCTTATTCGCGAAAACGCGGGTCATATAAGATGGATCGCGTAAAGCGAGCGACTCTCGCCTGTAGTTGAATAAAATGCATCCATCCACTAAACTAATCCAGTTGTGCCCGAAAACCCCCAATCCGTTCACTCGCTAAAACGCGGATCAAATCAGTAGCTTCGCATAAAAAACAATATTTTCGAATATCGCGAAAATACGAATTACGCTATCCTATGCCAACATATACATATATCTACCGCAAATAAGATTAGCAAACGAATCAACATAATTACTAAATTACCATTTGATAAGGTAAATATAATATACCTTTAAATTCAACAGTTTACAGATCTTACATGAAAAACCTGACATCTCCCCTGAGATGAAATAAAAACAATCAATTTGAAATAATAGCATTGAAATATCTGACAATAAGTACGATAACACAAATACCATAACACATTACATCTAGCTCTTGTGTAGTGTAGACGTGTAGACTTTCAGGCAATATTGATACTGTCGATAGTCTCCAACTGATAACTAGTGGCAGTTCATAGTAGGTACCTCTTATTACCTCAAAATACACGTCTATACAAAACCAGGACGGCGCACAATCTACAACTCACTTTTTATTTCATTAATCATAAAAAGTTAGCCGTCCTATGAGCTCGCCAAAATACATGATTCATAAACATCAAATAATGCTAACGTATCCGTCAAGCCTCTACCATGGCTCACTAATCAACCTATTGATTTTGTCTTACTTTCGAGAAACCGGCAGTAGCAATATATTCAGCTCTAGTCAAATGTTCTTGTCGTCATAAGGATTCGCTATTCAGCACTTGTCAAACTTTGTCGTAAGTTCATTAAAGTTGTAATTTTATTTATAGCAGGGCTCATATCTAAAGTAGGTAAAGTTTTATCGTTATCACTATAAATACGTATGAATGTTGGCAAGGTGACAACAACCTATCGTCAGGTGGGTACAGGTGTGGTGAATAATGTTTTTCCGTCGGAAAAACTCGGGATACGGTTACCCAGTGTCAATCAATTACCGTATTAAATTACTGACAACTTTATTTTATGTCCATTAATATTAAACTTAATTAATAATAAATAATAATCAATGTCAAATACAAACAATAAACAATACTTTCTAAACTGGTAGTATTTTGATATCTGACATTTACTGATGAAGTTTCACATTAAGGCGCCTGTATACGCAAAGCGTTCTCCATGCAAACTCTGTGCAAGTTTTATTCGTTAGTATTGGCACTCCCGCATATTTTTTTTTTTGCTTTTTAATATTAGATATACGAAGAATGTCAAGCAAAAAAAAAAAATTAAAAAAAAAATCTAAAAATGAGCTTCTAAAGAACTCAAGGAAATATATTTTGTTTGCAGTCGGGGGACCTACTACATAAAGTAAAACCAAAATATTAGGTCCCACGACTGCAAACAAAATATATTTCCTTGAGTTCTTTAGAAGCTTATTTTTATTTTTTTAGTGCAGTCGTGTTTATAATGATTATTATATTTCGAACTTTTTTTGCTTGAAACATATACTTTATATATATTTTTGGATTCGTCTCTTCAAATGCTTCATTTAGATACCTCACTTGCTAGGATAGAATTGTTTTTTTTTTACGGAACACTCATATTGGAGTCTACAGTCCGCCATATTGTTTTTATGGGGCAGGCTGCTGCGAACATGGCCACTAGGTGGCGCCACTAGAGTATGTCACATCTCGATTGATGCACATTTAACATTAAAAAATATTGTACGTTTAAAATACCGTTATAAATAATAATTATTATTAAACTTTGTATCTTAGGCTGAGACACTGTCGGTTAATATTTCAAAGCCATTTAAATAAAAAAGGTTTTGTTTAGACAGAAGGGTGTCAGTTATATTTTCGTAAACATATACTCGTCCGTTTAGCGCGCTAAAATGGATCCAAATGAAAAATACGGACGTCTGATTCTGACACAGCTAAAAGCACTTTTACGGCAACGCGAGCAATCAGTAAAAGGACCGCAAAATTAAGGTGGTTGTAGTGGGAAAAATGAGGAAATTTCTGATAAAAAAAACTAATTATTAATATATTAGTATGTGTTCCGTAAAATATGTAATTCGTAATAATAAACATTATCAGCAAATATCAAGTTCATAGGTCTCATCCCAAAGAGAATAATAATCACGAACGAATGTCTTGGCACAAACTCAGTGGCGCCACCTAGTGGCAAAGTTTGGCAGCCGCCAACCCCATTATTTTCTTTGGGCTGAGACTATGAACTTGATATTTGGTGATAATGTTTATTATTACGTATATTTTACGGAACACATACTAATACATTAATAATAAGATTTTTTTTCAGAAATTTCCTCGCTTTTCCCAGTGCATTTACCTTAATTTTGCGGTCCTTTTACTGATTGCTCGCGTTGCCGTAAAAGTGCTTTTAGCTGTGCCCGAGTCAGACGTCCGTATTTTTCATTTGGATCCTTTTTATCGCGCTAAACGGACGAGTATATGTTTACGATAATATAACTTACACGCTCCTGTCTAAACAAAACGTTTTGTATTTAATTGGCTTTGAAACATTAACCGACAGTGTCTCGACCTAAGATACAAAGTTAAATACTTATTATCATTTATAGCGGTATTTTAAACGTACAATATTTTTTAAAGTTAAATGTGCATCAATCGAGATGTGACAAACTCTAGTGGCGCCATCTATGTAGAGCTTTGCGCCGCCTGCCCCATTGCAACGTCACATATCGTAATAAATCATGGCACGAATATTTTCACGACTAAGTTCCATTCTTGCAGCGAGATAACATTTTAAACCCGCCAAAAACAAAAGACTAGCGTAAAAAAGAAAAAAAATAAAGTGGCCAGTATTAAAAAGAAACTTCAAATTTTGCCATGGAGGTAAGATATAGCGTTTAAAAAGTTCTGAATTCTGGATTCCAGATACATAAGTAGCAGCCCTCGTATCCTTTGTCACCCGGGGTGGCGTAAGGATTCTAACGATACCTCACAGATCTAAATCGGTTATGGCGTTCAGAAGTTCTGGGGGAACAAAAAACTTCACATACATACATACATACATATATACACGAAACCTGAAAACATTACACTCCTTTTTTTGGGCAGTCGTGTAAAAAACCTATTACGCGACTTATAGGGTTTGACCACTCACCACTAACAAATGTACTAGCACTAAAAAATCTAACTAAAAAATAAGCATACTGACCAAAATCATAAGTGGCATGCAAACACAAGCGAAGAAAAACTTGAACAAAGTTTGTATGGGGAGTGCTTGCGTATACAGGCGCCTTTATGGACATAAAACAATCGCTGAAGACAGTACACGATTGACACTTTGGGTACTCGTATTCAGTTTTCCCGACTCGCTGGAAAATCAGAATTCACTGTGTCTGTACTTAACGTTGACAGAGAGGTTAATTGAGGGTTAATGGATTTTTTTATTTTTTTATTCCACACTTGAAGTTTTTTTTAAACTGTCCGCAGTGACACGCTCTTTCATCAGGATGACAAATTAATGGCGGAGTTAGAGCAAATATACTATCGAAGCAACTGAATCGTGACCCACCGTGGACCCTTGTCACAGAAATTGTCATAGCACTGACATCGTACTGTTATTATAATTATTATTATAAAAGAGAAATGGCAGCCTCGAGGGCCTTTGCCAATGTCAGTGAAGGGATAAATGAACTACGAAATATTTAATAATACTATTTATCAAAAATAAATGGGGTGACGACTCTCATCAAAATGGCGACGAGAATCGACATCGTACTGCCTGGCAAGGAAAATCATTGACACTTTCTGTGACAAGGTTCCACGGTGGGTCACGATTCAGTTGGTTCGATAGTGCACATATAAGGGCAACATCCATTTTTTTTGCAAAAGTTGGCATGGTCTATCATCTACACTGATTTAATACATAATTTTCCCAAAATAGATTTTTTTGTGAACTTACTACTGTTTTGCTGACAAACAGGTAAATACTTTTGACCTGCAATTTTTAAAATACAGTTTGCTCCATATTTATCCATATACATATTACAATATATTTGTATTTACTTGGGCAATAAATGTGTCACTGGCATTTATAGCGTGAAGCGACGTGAAATGCATTATGATCCGTACTTAGAGTAAAACCAGTCTCGCAACGCGCCTCGAATGTATTTACGTACACATAAACATAATTACTGGATATTACTATAATTACCTACATTCATAATAAATAAAAAACAAACATCTAGTTACATAAACATATTAGAAGCGCGTTTATTTTCAAATTGGTTTAAATCGGCCTACACTGGGAGTAGGTACTAATAAATTTGTAAGAAACGATTGACGGATGTTATCTCTTTACACAGATATCTTGAATGTAAGGCGTGGCCTCCGTAAATTATGGTAATAATGACGTTGTACTTTCTATATATTACAATTCAATATCAGAAAAAATATATCAGTGTCTGCCAGATATTAACGAGTGTACTGTGTACTTCTGCGCAAAATATATTATTAAAAAGAAATTAGATAAATAAATTCTTCTGTCACCTACTTCTATTTTTTGACTATTGCATTTTATATCGGAAAAGTATGAATTTTCGTAATCATTTCAAAATTATGTTCACATTCAAAAAATAACGTGTGTGACGCATTACACCATGCCTGGTGTTCTTATTTTTTTGCAATAATGATCCGTTTTGCCAAAAAGGCGACGAGCACATCATACCTATCGAGCTAACATTAGATAGAGCAAGCGAGCCGGCCGAATAACATTAAAAAGTGACACCATTGATATCCAGAGGGGCTAGCATAACATGCATCTCGTCTCTACTCGCGCGCGAGATAGGCTACCTGTCACTGTCTGATTAATACTGTCAAAATGTGACAGGTAGCTTATCTCGCGCGCGAGTAGATACGGAATGCATGTTGTGCTAGAGGGGCAGGAACGAAGTTATTTTCATTTGAGGCGTAAGACCGTGTGTACGCACGGGCGACAGCTCACGGGGCGTGCCTTGCCAAACTTACTGTATTTACAATATTATCCATACATCTGGACATCTGGCACGCAACATCGCCTGTATTCTTATTGTCCATAGGCAAACAGAACACGAATTTTTATATTGCATATTTTTTATCGTTTTAAACTCACTTGGATATTGGGTCAAACGGAAAACGTATTCTATATATAAATCGTTTTAGGCAGTAGTAGTCCCACCGCCAGCGAGTAGCAAGTACTCAGTAATTCTATTCGCTTGAGCGAGAAAATTACTATGAGAGTACTCGCTGCTCGCCGGCGCGGGGACCAGCGGCTTAAACCCACTTGGACAGCAATCTGCGGAATCTGCCTCTATACCTAAGCATTCCTAAATCTACAATATAAATATTCTGCTATAATTGAATCACATCACATCAATAATCGATTGTCTAAACTTTATTTTTTTACTTTCAATCTTTAGGTCCGCCTAGACTTAATGCATTATAAGGAATTTCTTTCATGATCTACGAAAAAATTATAGCATGTTACAAATTATAGGGACGCGTTTTCTTGCAAGGATAAAATACAGTCCTTGTAAGGCGGATGCTTAGGTATGGTCTAGCTATATCCGAATTCGTTATGAGCACTTTAAATTTTGTCAAGTGGCAACCATCCTCAGCTATGCGTTCACAGCCGCCGCCATTGTCGCGCATAAAACGTCAGCGCTAAGAGTCAATCACAGCCAGTCATTTTGAAATTGAATAATCACGTTTATTTGTTTTGGGTAAAAGAAAATCGGCTGATATTTTATTTTAGCCGATTGTTATCAATGCCACAACGTGCAGGCGTATTTGGAATAATTGCCCCGTTTTAAACTGGAATTTTGTAGGTAGTTTGCCCTCTATGCTTTTTCGTTCGCCGAGGACAATATATATCAAGTGAATGAACCCAAAAAATTAACTGCATGTCAAACCGAAACAAAAAGTTAATAAATACAGATAAGTACGTAATAACTAGTGTTCGGAGTTTCGGTGGCAAATTTCACACAGTGGGTAATGGAGTCGTTTTAATGATTAACTTTTTAAGATTTCAATAAATAAATTATTCATTTACCTGAAGTACTTAGTATGACAAAAAATGGGGGCAGGTTCAAACATTATACTGTCCCGACTGTTTACGTGACATGTTTGTATGTATGTAATAAGTAAAAATAAATAAATTTATTAAACAATGTTTACCTACATACTCTTGTTATTAGTAGTCCTGTGTTATCGTAGGTAATGCTCGCAAGATAATTTATAAGGAGTATTATACAGAATTAAACATTTAATCGTTATTCGTTTAATCAAAAAAATTGTAAGGCGACTCCATTTACCTCTGTGAAATTTGCCACCGAAACTCCGAACACTAGTAATAACTATAGGAACACCAGCACTCAACTGTTTCTTAACAATATCCATCATATGAGTAGCATCGAGCAATTGGTCGTTGCGCGTACATAACGCCGTCAATATACACTACTAACTACAATGCCTCACATACAAACTTAAAAAAAAAAAACGATTCTACCTGCCTCCTGCTCTTGTACTCCGCCGAGTGGAGGGCATTGAACCCTTTATCGGACATGAAAACCAAATGGGTATGTAGGACATTCTGGACAATTTAGACCACATTTATTATCGTTTACGTTTTCTCTTTTATCGTACCATGAAAAATATAAATTTTAATCGCCATGTCCATCTGTAATGTCTAAATATACGATTGTACTAGTAACCGTACCTATACTTTACCACAAACAAAAACACAAATGAATCCTAACACCTAATTAACATTTTAACAAAAATCAATATTACAATTCAATCAATGAAATTTTACGCATGTTCAATTTATGTAAAATGAATGTCTGTCCAATCCGGAATTATGAATATCTGTAGTACCTACTTAATATCCCATCATTAAGTGTTTCGTATAAAACATTTAAACATACTCGCTTAAACTAAAAGTTTTGCGTTATTTGGTCATTCATTTGTCATTTTAATTGTGCAACTGTTGTTCGCGTAAAAATTATTAACACTATCAACAAAAAACCAAACGCAGCAACGTTTCACTGTTATCATTATCACGTATAGTGTACAAGTGTATTAGTTGAGTTTGATAGGACAGCTTATTGAATATGGTGACGAGGAGGTCACTCCGGCAGCTTGAGATCGAAGTCGAAGAGCTCGGCCAGCCCCTCGTCGTGGTCGAGGCAGAAGCCGTAGTCGGTGGCCGACATGGGCGGCTCCAGCGCCAGAAACGGCTCCAGCTCCAGGGGCTCTGGAACGGTCACATTGCAATACCGATTACACCATTTTCTTACTGCACGTGCACAGTGCAAGGGCACGGCTAACACAGGACGCTACAAAACATGTCACTAATAATTATCTTATATTTTTCTCAAAAATGGAAGGCAAATTGAACGTTACTGGAAGAAGTGTCAGATTCAAGATTAGGATCAGATACAGCTAATAAAATAAAATAAAAACATTGCAGGCTCGCTCCACGCGCCGTTAATGTTACATACATATAAATTCCATGAAATATAGAGTTCCAAACTTTTTAATACGGTAAGGTGACCATATAAAGGAGGGCACAAATCGTATACAGCCGATTCAAATGCGAAAATCGGTAGAAAACTTGCAAATATGTATAAACAAGTTTCAATATAAAGAACTTAAGAAAATCTATTTTGTGCGCAGTAGGGGGACAGTTGGTCTTGTAGTAGACCCTCGACTGCAAACAAAATACAGACTACAAATTGCTGTGCCCTACCTGAGCCCATGTGAACCCAAAAATTATAAATGTCAGACCTTTATGCAAAACCATGGGTGCTGTAAATGATGATTTAATTAAATCACCGTGCAGATTCATATGAACAGTAGCTTTTATTACAATATAAGTACAGTCGCTTCAATAGTAGTTTGTGCAATTGGTACATAATGATAGGCATTAAAACACGAGTGTGGTTTTATGAAACTAGCCGCGAAGGCGAGTTTCATAATAATATCACACGAGTGTACCTCTACGAGTATATTGCACGTTCAGCGTTTTGGCAGTACGTTTTCCATACAATTAATGATAACAATATTTTAATATTACACCAAATATGCAAGTGTAAATTCTTGTTTACAATTATGTAATCAATAAGTATTAAGATCGTGGTAATTAGTAGGTCGAAGCCATTAAATAGCACCCCGTCGGACATGGTTAAGGTGAGCGTAGTTAGAGATGAGAGCGCTGTTACCGAAGTATTAGTGGATGAGTCTGCTGTTAGTAGGGCCGCCGTGAGCTGAATCCCATGGTGCTACACGAGACACTGCAGCCGCACGAGATGCAGCGCGCGGCGCGCCCCGCCCCGCCGCTTTAACCCCGCTACTTACCACCACTCTATGCTATGCTGTCACTTGCGCGAACTCACATCGCCTTATATACCTGTCCCTATCGTATACATAACGTTAACGGTTTATGGTTTACGAGAAAAATATAATAAGTGATGTACAAATAGTTACAATTTTAAGTTTGGAAACATGTGAGATCGATTAAATTATATTCGTAATCGTTTTCAAAAACTAAGAATACAGGTTTAATTTAGAATACATTAGCCGTTTTGTTGGTGTTCGTTCTATTATATTTTTTTCTTAATACACGAAAATGTCGTATTGGGATGTTTATATACCGGGTGTGGCTAATGCTGGTAATGTGGGTAATGCTGACTCAAGAGCCAGCGCTGGTCTTCCGGCGAGACCATTTGTAGTAATAAAGTTCAGGATAACTGCCTGCGCCAAAAAAAAAGGGTTTTTCAACTTTAACCACGTGGAAATAATTACAGGGAAGGTTAATAATCTACGGTTTAATTTTTGCTCCTATTACAGGCCACACCCTTAATAATTCTGTTGTTTTGTAATAAATTCTTACGATAATTGCTTATTTTGTTGCATAAGAATTACTGACATGGTTAGCATTGGTTCAGGTAAAAAATACGCGTGTTTAGGTACTTTCTTCAATGGAATGATCTTTTATGGTATGGGAATGAGAAGAGTGATGAGTCAGCAGCGAAAAATGTGTTCTGTCATGACTGATTATTCATATGCCCACACCGACTTGACTCGTTACCCCGCTGAGCTAACCGAGAATGATACAATTAAGTTAGTAAGGCAGGTGAGATGAGGGAACCATTTTGTAAGTAAGCAAGCCGGGTTACTTGTCGCGCCCTGCACGCGGAGTCTCGGCGGCTCGCTGCGCCGTGTAGCTAGAACTCCGACTGTGATGTGAATGAAGCACACAAGTCACAGTCTGAGGGCTAGCCACAAGACGAGCTGATTACTCCGTCTGTCGTACCAACTCCTCCCAACGATGCATCGTACAACGATCGTACTGAAAGCTAATTTATTACAATTGACAACATTTCATATTTTTAAGCCTACAATTCCATTACTTCTCTGTATTCTGCTTGAAAAAAGGAACACGCCAACGGTTTTAAATCTTTCATGAGCCTCGTATTTAATTTAATATCACTTTTTGAATTCTGTAATGTCATATCATAACTCTAGTTCTACGCCCGAATAGACCCATTGCCTTAGTCACTCCCGACAGCTCTGATTAAAAAAAAATATAGGCATAGACGGCTCATTTGTGTCAAAATTAAGCCTGTGAAAAACGGGCGGTTAAGTACGCGAATTTAAGTGGGTGATAGACGAGTTGATGGACGGAAATTCACGAGATTTGCTCGGAATCTACACCGAGACAAAAGTACGAGCTAATACGTATGATTTTACATTACAGAATTCAAAAAATGATATTAAATTAAATATGAGGCTCATGAAAGATTCAAAACCACTGGCGTGTTCCTTTTTTCAAGCAGAATACAGGGAAGTAATTAAATTGTAGGCTTAAAATATAAAATGTTGTCAATTTCGAACACGAATTCCGTTAAGTACATACAGCTTCATCAGTAGATATCTATTGTGCAAATAGTATTAGTGTGCGACAAAATACACTTAACATTAAGCAGTGCTCAAAATTACGTTAAACCCTTATTTCATCGACAAATGTTTTATATAATTGTTTTACATCTTTGCCTCCTGGCTAGATGTTGGCCAAGAGCAATTCCATTATTAATAATAATAAAAAAACATTTCTTAGGTTTTTTCGGAAACCGTTAATCTTTTAGAAACACCTAAAACATTGTGTAGAACACATTAAGTCTACCAGAAAAATAAGTTAAATGATGTCAGACCTTTCATTGAAATGAAGGAGAAGAATTATTTCATTGAATGAAAATTTTACCAAAACAAATACGATGAAAGGTTTCTCTGCATAACAATGGTAAACACAATTTTACCGTGTGTTACACACGACATTTATAATCTAATTAATGAAGTTTATGTATTCTAAGGATCGTTTACGATGTAACTGCATACTTGATAAAAATAAAATAATGGCTTGGTTTGCTCTTGGCCAGCATTTACCCCAGTAGGAAATAAATGTAAATACTCAGCACGATTTGGAGCGAAAGCGGTGCTCCGCATATATATAAGTAAGCGTAAAACCGGAGCGCAGCCTCTCGCTTTCTCATATGGAGCACCACTGCCGCCATCGCTCGAAGTCGTCGCCGGGTGTTAAGCATAAACAATAGATACCTGAGTCCTGGTGTTGGTCTTCCGTTTGCATCTGGAAGCGGCCGCCGCCCATGATGGGCGCGAAGTCGTCGCTGTCAGCTATTAGTGCGTTGCGGAGACGACCCCGCGCGCTGCCGTCTATCACAAACACAATATTACATTATTGCCGTGGCCGGGAAGGAGGTAATTGAAGGCTGAGTATTTGTTTAAGCGGACGAGCTTACGAGTCCGTTTAATTATAATACGAAGCATGCAATTGACATTCCGGCCGAGGCTAATATAGTGCTTTTCTCAAATATGGGGGAAATACGACACAATTTGAATTAAGATTTGGTAAACATAACCTTAAAACGTCAAAAAAATCATGCTTTCCCGCAGTTTATTTTTTCAGAATCACAAGTGTATTTTTCCACCGTAAAACGCAAATTAATAAAAGAAGACCCCGGGCTTCTTTAGGATTCAACTGAGAGGGGAGGATGATGGCGTAGAGTACCTTTATCTCACGAGCGCGGGTGACCTATGGTTGTGTGTTGAACTATAGGTACATGCAAACTATTTATGTGTGCGTCAGCGTAGGAGCTATGAGTTCACGTTGTATGTGTTCGCATGTGTCACAACTACAACAATGGCCAACCCGCGCTCGTGAGATACAAGTACTATAGGCGAAGTGACGAGTACTTACTTACTTGAGTGTCTTCTGCAGGGGTGCTAGATGACTCTTCCTGCGCTGGGCGCATAGAGAGCTGTGGCGGGTCGCGTCACCGCTACGGCGGAGCGGGCTTCTGGCCGTCATTTTGGGGACGGCGTCTACGAGTACTTACTGTCGGGCGTGGAGAGAGGAGTGAGCGACGGGGACGGCGGCTCGGAGGTGTCCTGGCGCGCGCGAGCCGCGGCCACGCCCAGCGGCAGCGTGGGGTCCGTCACGCACGGCGAGCACACCACCAGCCCGCGCGACCCGCCCGCGCGCTCCGAGCCCGGCTCCCGCTTGATGGGCGTCCTGACATGCACATATAGTACATACATTACTTCACGCCTTTATTCACAAATGCACATTCAATTTGTCACAATACCACTTTTTATTTAATGCCACATCGGTGGCAAACAAGCGTGCGGCCCGCCTGATGGTAAACGGTTACCGCAGCTTATGGACGCTTGCAACCCCAGGGGCGTTACATGCGCATTGCCGACCCTTTAAAAATGAATACACTCCTTTCTTGAAGAGCCCCATATTGTAGTCCCTCAAGAAAACCTCGGCAGGGAGCTCATTACACAACCAGCAATGGTAAATTTATAGACGGGGAGTGCAGTGACAGTTTACTGCTACTGTACTGTTAAATAGTTATGGGTACTAGTACAAGCTTTGTATTGTTTGGGACTAGTTTCTGCTGCTAAGTGAGTTAAAGATTCAGATTCAGATTATTTATTTCTCAATAGTCATATGGCATGGTTTCAGTAATTTCAGTATACAGAACATATACACATACTGAGATCGTCAAGGTATTATACAATGGGCATTATTGTTCTAGATATAATTACATTATTCATATATGTCACAAGGTATGATTAGTATTTCAAGTATATTAAGGTTATAAAACAAATGTTAGTGACAAGTAGAAGGATACAGACAATAATTTTATTGATAGTCATAAAGTAGCTAAAGAACATAAATTACGTGAAATTGGCGGCGAAATGCGCGGGCGCGGAGCCGGACGCCGCCGCCGCCTGCAGCTGCGCCACGAGCGGCGCCAGCAGCGCCTTGTTATCCTCCAGCAGCGGGTCAGCCGGCAGCAGCCCCATAGCTGCAACCAAAACCACCCACTGCTTACACTCCGACTACACGCACACACATTTCACATCAAACAGCACGAGACACTTACGTGGAGGTGGAGATAAAGGGCGTTCTTTAGGACATAGATACACTTCAATTTCGCCCGACAACGACTTCAAATGAATCATATAACCCTTTTCATCAGGATGGGGAACCTATAAAAAAGAATTTCTGTAAAAATGAGCACTAAGCATAATCAGTAAAATTGGTAACAATACACTACAAAACCCAACTAACGCTTAATCTCGTGTCCGGCGGAGCCTTGATTGGGATAACAGTTTGGTTGCGGAAATCTTTGATGGAGCGCAAGTCGGCGTAGGTGATGTAGGCGAGCGCGCCGTGGTCGGCGGAGAGCCGGCTGAGCGCGAGCTCGGCGCCGGCAACGGCGCGCGCTACGCGCGCCTCGCGCGCCGCCAGCGCGCGCACCTCGCGCCGCAGCCGCCGCGCGCGCGCCTGCTCGCCGCCGCACGCTGCCGACCCTGCCACACACAAACACAACTTACACTCGCGACTACTTCACGTACAGATTCACAGTTATTCATAATAATTTTTGGCCTCGTTTGGGCACAGGCGTCAAACGCTATGAATTTCGATACATTCTAACAAGCACGCGTGCGGCCCTACTTTAAAGTAGGCAAACAGAGACGCAGTTAACTGAGATACTGTAAGAAAAGATATGACTTCCTCACCTTCAATATTTTAATTTGTGTTACATTGCTACTTTTGACTGATTGTTTTACTCCGAATCTACTGGACAGCTCAAGTCGGAATATGGTATTGAAATGTGAATTATTGTACTGCACTAATAGTACAAAATAGAATATAAAACATGAGTAAAACTTAAAGATTTACGAAAATGAACCCTGCGCGGGTTTTATAGTTAAAACACATCTTACACCGGTTCTGGCAAATCCATAGACATCACGAATTCTTTGGAACTTTAAAGTGTACGGACAAATAAGTATCGTTGCGGAGATCTACATCAAGATCAAAACTAAAGAAGTTAGTTACGATTTGCAGGGTTTAAAGAATTCTTATGCAGACACAAATTACATATATAAAGCTTGAAAATCGGCACCTCATGACGAAAAACAGTATTTCGCAGGACATAGCATAATTATTCGCTTTTGCATTAAGTCAAGTTAGCTGTGTACTTCACTTCAATAATTGGGTACTATATAGGTCGTTCAATCGACGACGATACGCCCCGATCTTTCTTATTGCGTATATGCGTATGATATGTTTTTTTTGTTTCATAAGAAGCTAAGAGTTGGGGGCATATTCGTGGACTGCACGACCTATAACACGTTAATATTGTAAAAAATACTAACTAAACATAAACTTATACTTAAATAAGGGAAAAAACGACATGATACTGATTAAAAAATAATGTAATGATAAGGGGGTGGGTACGATCGCAAAGCGTTCCAACTACTTGTCATTAGCGTTCGTTACCACCGTCATTATGTTAATTTAGAATTATAAAAAGGTGGTATATCTACGTGCAGGGTAAACGAAACTAAAGACGTATCTATCTACACTGCCACGAGTGACGAAACCGCTGGGTCCGAAATCCGAGCCGAAAAGCCTCGTCGCAGCGCACGGACACCGACACACACACACACACAATACGGTACAATCAAGCTTCAATAAGACGCTGGAAAACATCATATTTGAAATAGTAAAATCAATGAGGTCTGTGTATTTAAAAAGCTATGTTGTTTCTAGAAACGTCTATTTTTGAAGCACAGCGTTCAGAAAGATTACAGCAACAGCACAAGTACAAAAATTACATAAAAAATAATCTAATGTAAACAGAAATCAAAAAAAAAGCGGCGATACCATCAAAAGTTATGTTAATAGCAGCAGTCAACAGCTTGTTTATCTAATCCGCAGAAATACTTATTTAATTACAAAATACCAACATATGTAGGTATTAAGTTCAGTACGATTACTTTGAGGTTGACACTGACACTGCTTTTATAACATTGGATATTCTACATAGTGTCTACCCCAAGCATACGATATTTAGCCAGTGTCTTTTTAATAGCAACTCTATACCTAACATTAGTGTTAAAGTAGAATATTCAATGGAATAAAATCATATGTCAGTGTGAAACTCGACGTAATTTACCTGTAAACTATTCTTAAAATGAAGTCCGTTTCAGTTTTTTCGTTCAAATGTGAACAAAAAATTTAGATCACGTCTTGCAACGTGACAAAGTATACAGGCGCAACAATGTCTAGAGTACTTTTATCTCATCACGAGCGCGGGTGAGCCATGGTTGTGTGTTGAGCTATACATGCACATTGTCTATGTGTGCGACATAGCAGGCATAGGAGCTATGAGTTCACGTTGTCTATGTGTCCGTATGTGTCACAACTACAACAATGGCCAAACCGCACTCGTGCGATGAACGTACTATACTAAGAGAGACGCTCATTTTCCCATTGGGTTTACGCTATAATAAACTTAAGCAATGTGCGGTTGTAAAACTATATCATTTAAGTACTGAAGTTACATTAAAAACTAGAATAACAACCCGCTCAGCCTCGCCAAGAGTAGCCTAGCATTTCTTAGCTTCGTAATGTGTTTGTAGAACGTGAAAAACATACCGACATAACAAAAAATACAAAAAAATCCATCGCTACCGCACGTTTTCTAAGTTTCGCAACGGTGGGCTATCGCTTTAGGGTTTCTCAGGAGGTGCGTTCAGGTTCAGGAGGGCAACGTGACCACTACACCCCACCCCACCCATAACAACACGCTAATTAACGCACACACCTAAGTTATTGAGCCAGACTATTGGGTGATATTGATAAAGAAAACAACATAAACGTCAAGTGAAGTCATTGTTTTAAGCTCTTGCTAAAATAATTTAATTTATAATTTATTGTAATATCTTGACGGTTTTACTATCCATAGTGGCACCATGATAAAAAAGTAACATGTGGCTGATACCCAATTTTCTTGGGATCAAAATAAAAGTTCAAGTTTCATTTTTTTAAATATAAAACAGCAGCTGATGAAATAAGTTATCTTTAAAGAAATAATCTATAACGAAATTACAAGTTAATTTGTTTCAACCTGTTTTTTTTTTATATTTAAACACCTATTTAAGTTTGAAATCCCACATCCAAACTTACTCTTTTCCATACAAACCTGCTAACCCTTGAAACCATCTACAATATTTTTTTATTTATTATATATTTTAAGGAATACGACTTTGTATTGGCTGTACTGTGTATGAAAATCATTACTACAGCAAAAATAACTTTTTCATTAAAAACATCAATCAGGAAATATTCGGAATTGGAACCTAATTTAAATTTATTTTCATAGCTCTGTTTTATTTACGAGACTAAAGTAACGTATCTAAAAAAACCGGAGCAAAAGTCGATCCAGTAGTTTCAGAGCTTTTTTTTATTGATTCAAGTGAACTATCAAGTGCACGAACTTGATTACAACAAAATAGCCGAAGTTTTGTGTAAGTATATAAAGTCGAAAATTGCAACATAAATCAAAAGTAATAA
This sequence comes from Cenopis cana, assembly GCA_951800055.1. Lineage (NCBI taxonomy): Eukaryota > Metazoa > Arthropoda > Insecta > Lepidoptera > Tortricidae > Cenopis > Cenopis cana. The sequence goes on along the minus strand of OX637471.1, from coordinate 18,403,851 downwards.
CGCTGATACAGAATTTAAACAAAAACTCACCACATTTCCATTGAATATTATTTTTTGATCTCTTCTCTAAAATTCCTATACCCTCTAAAACATTTGTGATGTCGTATATGCGGCGTTTTTGGACTGAAAGATGCTCTGCTGCTATATTCAAGTCGAGGACGCCATTTGGGGAAGACTTCAGCAAAGCAACAAATTTTTTTGTGAGTAATCCTAATGATGTGTCGAACCTGAAAACATTCATTCCCCAATGACCGATAGATTAAACTCGAATTATTGTACTAAAATTAACAACATTTCATTTTCTGAGTATTTGAAAAACTGAGATATTTTTTCGTTTCCATGTATTTTCAGTGAAACCCTTTTATTTTAGTCATCTTAAAATGTTGCGGTCCAAAAGGGCGTATGAACGCTTATGAAATGAATAAGATTAGCACTGTTGACAACATTTGAATATGTTATATCTAAGTAAAATGTATGATCTGTCGTGTCTGTGTCACCTGCGACAGTGACAATGACGGATTTCAGGGGGGTCTACCCTGACCACAAGAATATCGACATTCGTATACACTTCTTTCTCTATCGCTAGAAGCAAGTGAGATAAAGATATAGAAATATTGGAAAGATTTTCATGAAAGACAAGCAAGTGAGATATAGATATGTTGACAAAATAGACCCCACAACTTTCAAGTGCCGATGTCATTATTGTCAATGAAGCATACTTAAATAAATTTTATTAGTTTTATAGAATTCATAAGTCGTGTCACAGACAGTATATCTTATTCAGGTCATAATTGTCATAAATGGCTTATTGTTTATATGTGCTCAGCAAGCCCAAATCTATAAACGGATTTTTGCTTTAAGCTGCTGCGTTAAAGTGAAATGTTGTCAATTGACCTAAGGCTATGCACGCACGAGGCAATTTCGAGACAGTCTTCGCAACTGTGTGTCTGTCTCTGTCGCACTCACTGTCTAGACTGGCATACTGTCGCGGAAACAAAATTGCCTTGTGCGCGCCTAGGGTACTGTGTAGTGTAATCATACCTGGATCTTTCGCTGTACTTTTTCATAGATGTGGACGGTCGGCTGTAAGGGGTGAGGACTTTGACTCGTTTTTGCTTAGGCGTCTTGAAATCTGCCTTCATAGGTACTACATGGCCTTGACTACCGGAACTACTCTCACTCAAATTCAGTCTTCTTTTCACCGCCTGCACAAATGGAAAATTAATATTAGTTTCAACGATATTCTGTGCCTGTTTCTAGCTAGTTTCTCAGAATCCCAATTTAGGTACTTAAGTAAACTAAATAGGAATCTTAAACTAGTTTGCAAAGTAAATTTTAAATGAAATCGGATATTTTCCACGTTATCTGAATAAAACCAGCCAATAACGATATATGTAAATGGGTCAATCAACTTTTTCTTGTCATTCTGTGTCACTACTAATGAATCCGTTTTATTTCTTTGTATATAAGACATTTATTCATTCTTGTATGTTGATTATAAAATAAGACTATTAAACGACAACGGAGCAAAATTTAGAATAATAAATTTCATAATTTATACAAAATTTATTGGTTTTCTAGGGGACACAATTTCACTTCCATACAAAAATTTGTTGTCCCTGTACATAAATTGAAGAGTGAATTCCTTCTTGGTGTAAAAAAATCGCTTACAAGTATTTAATGTTATGGATTATTTCAATACAACACCGCATTTATTATCTTATAACGTTGTGACAGACTGAAAATATTTAATAGTTTTTTTTTAAATTCAGTTGAAAAAAGTGTCCCTGTAAAAGTAAAAAATACTAAGTCCCCTAGCTCACCATCCTAAATAAGGTAGTAAATAGCATGACGTCGCACGGCATTGGATCGATCAATAGACAGACGATCTGAGTGTCACGTGAGTTAGTCTGTCATTGCTGCGGCATATTGTACCATTGTTTATGTCGTCCGGACCTCTAACACAGGTAAGGTGTCTTTATTCCACTTCTCCCGACTCACTGCGATTTATCTTTAGTTTTTCATGATTTTGGTTTAAAATAGAGCTCATTATATAGCAAGGAGGTCTGAAATCCTAAAGCAACCTATTTCATTTAGTGTATTCGTTTATATTTGGGTTTTAAATGGCTATAACATTAATTTTTCTCTTGAGTCACCAGTCCCCTGGCTCACTTTTTTGGTCACTCCAGAGACATTTTCGGTAAGCTAAGAGACATTTAGCTATTTATTAAAGCAGTCGGCAACTAAATGCACTAAAATCAATGAAATAGTTATAAAACTTATAAGTCGAAGACTTAAGTCGATCAGAAACTAGTCAAACTTATCAATAAGAGCAGAAATATGATAAGATCTAACGTCAGAAAACATGAAAATAAAGATGAAACTATAGCATATTTTTACAAAAATAATTATAGTTAGAATTGACGAACAAATTTGAGAGCCTTTAGAAAGCATGTGGAGTCACTAAGCGGTGGAATCTTCACCACTACCCGGGAAATGGTTATAAAACACATACATAGATAGCTTTAATAGAAACTAGGCAAGAGCTGAAACATGCAAGAGCTCCCGATTACAGCATACAATACCAAATTAATAACAGAAACCATTGAACGAAATACAGGCCCAAATTATTCATAATAAAATGAAATAAAAACAAGTTCCACATTTCCAAACATAAAGCCGGATAAGTCCTGTGCATATTGATTGTCCGGACAATTGGATGAGAACCAACCCGTCGAACAAGCTGGCTTCCGTAGAGAATATTCTACTATAGTCCATATACATACCGGGGAATAAAGGTTATGTGACACACCATGAAGCTCTTCAAATACATTATCGACTCGAGGCTCCGGCAAGAGTGCACTGTCTCGGAATATCAGTACGGAAAAGAAAGCTACTTTACATGGCCTTTCTGGACCTACAGAAGGCTTTCGATTGCATCCCACGTCAGATGATCTGGTCGGCACTAGAGGTGAAGAACGTGCAACTAGTCTACATTGACATTATCCGAGACATGTACCGAGACGCGGTTTCTCTGGTGAGGATCGCTGTTGGCGACAGAAAACCCTTCCCGATCACAGTTGGTGTACACCAAGGCTCGGCACTGAGTCCTTTTCTGTTCAGTGTGGTGCTTGATGCTGTCACGTCGGAAATACAAGATCTGCCGCCGTGGCTGCTCGTGTATGTAGATAACATCGCGCTGACAGACGAGGATAAACAGGTATTAGAGCAAAGGGTATACCAATGGAAGGGTGCGCTAGAGAACGGCTGTCTAAAGCTGAATGTCGCGAAAACCGAATACATGGCTTGCGGAAGTACGGGTCCCGATCCTATCAAAATAGGGAATGATTTTGTCTTGAAAACAGACAAATTCAAGTACCTAGGATCCGTATTACATGAGTCCGGGACAATTTATCACAACATCTGAGCCCGAATCAGCGGCCGGCATGGTCTATATGGTATGGAGGTCACCGGAGTCATCTGCGATCGCAGAATACCGCCTCGACTCAAAGGGCTAGTGTACAAGTGCGTTATCCGACCAGTCCTTTTATATAGCAGTGAGACGTGACCGGTTCTCGGAAGGCACATTCAGGAGCGGCGTTACGCGTGCGGATCGCAATCGTAACAAGTACATCCGTGGCAGCTTCGGTGTTCGTGACGTAGCGGAGAAGCTCCAGAAATCTCGCCTGCGCTGGTTCGATCACGTCCCTCGTAGGCCATCTGACTATGTAGAAACAAATGCCTTGACCTAGCCCTCGATGGCCCTCGACCCAGCGGTAGACTCAAGAAGCGATGGCTGGATGTCGTGAAGGCCGACATGAGCGAGAATGGGCTAGAGAGGACACCCAGGATCGTGCAAAGCGGAGGAAAGTGAGCCGGAAAGCGGACCCTGGCAAGAGCCGGAATAACGCTAAGTAGAAGAAGAAGAGTCCATATACATACTGTCAAGCAGATAATGGAGCATTGTAAAGAGTACAACCGGCCTTTGTGTTTCGTCCTTTGTTGATTACGAAAAGGCTTTCGATAGTGTCCAACACTGCTGGGCTGTGTTCCATTTCCTCTAACGCTGCGGCATTGACAGTAGATATGTGAATATCCTCCGAGAGCTGTATCCGTGCAAGTACGAGTGCATGAGATAACCCATCCTGTGCCGTTAAACCGGGCTATACGCCAGGGAGAAACCATTTCGCCCAAACTCTTCAACACTGCCTTGAGGGCATGATGAGGACTTTGAACTGGAGTGAAAGAGATATCGATATCTATGGCATTAAACTGTCGCACCTGAGGTTTGCAGATGACCTCATCCTCCAAGCGGAGAAAGTTGCAGTTATGTTTGACGAACTGAGTGTTGCATCCCTAAAGGTATGGCTCAAGATGAACATGTCCAAGACTAAGATCACGACGTCCATACACTTAAGGTGCCAAGTATTACTGTTGGTGGTTGGGCACTCAACAAGGAAGTTCTACACAAAATGAACGTGGCACAGAGAGCCATGGACTGACCCATGTTAAGAATCCTCCTTTTTGATCGTGTCCCAAATCCTAAAGTCCGTCAGCGCACGAAAGTAGCGGACGTTGGAGTGCGAATAACACAACTTACTGAACCTTGCCCAACATCAAAACTATCATCGGGCATACCACCAGCTTGATGGTCAGACAACATCTGCCGAATAGCAGGTAAAAAGTGGGACAGGACCGAGAAGAAATATGATCCCGATTCTCAGCCGTATCTACGGGCTGAATAGATCGATATATAGATAAAATACATATATAAAACACACATAGTAAAAATTTTGGTATCCAAAAATTTGTTCAAATGTCTCTTGAGTAACGGTTTTGTCTCTTGGGGGATACACTTTTGTCTCTTGAGTTACCATTTTGTCTCTTGGGTGACCAAGCTGTCCCCGAAAAAAAGAGGTATATTTTTAAATTTTATATACAGTAGATGTATGGTGTTGGATTTATTTATACATGATTGTATTTTAATGGAAAAGAGAAATAAAAATAAGGACGTATGTTTGAGTTGGACTAATTATTATTAATATTAGGAGAAGTTTTTGTACTTTTTTTGTCACAAGTGACTCAAGAGACACGATTTAATGTTGTAACTTTGTACATATAAATAATTTCACAAGTTTTAACATTTATGAGCGTCATGTATGTGTTTATTTACACATTGCATTAATTATATTTTTGTTGGCATGCTTTTTTATTGGATTTTATCATGGTTACCCAGGGGACCACTTTTGAGCTCGAAATCTGTTTATAGCAATAAAAAACATATAACTAATCATAGAAGTCCGCGGCAACTCTCGCGGTTCAAAAGTTTAATATTTGATCTACGATAAAAACATACAACTAAGTGAAAAACTCTATCTTTAAATTTTTATTTGTTCTTTGCCTTTTTGACAAGAAAAAGTTGATTGACCCAAATACATTACATTAGGTCAAACATTATCAAATTTACTTTATCAAATACTTAATCACTCTAACACAGATGTACCTGTAGTAAGTCATCATCATCATCATCAAACCGTTATATACTGTACTCTACATATATTGTAGTCTATAACTACATACTGTTCTGGATTACAGACATTCTGAAGGAAGGGCTCGGCTACATAATCCTATGAAATAAGCGCAAGCACTAGCTTTTACGGAAGAGACAGTCAACTGCATCTGACCTTGGATTAGGCTTGTCAAGTGAGTGGGCAACTTTACTGTTAGAAGTTATCAAGCTGCCCGAAGGCATCTAACTTGGCTTAACGACTGCTGTCATAGACAGCAGCCGGGGTCAACGGCTTAACGCGTGTTCCTAATCACGGGGGCTCTCAGTTAGTAACCACTCAAACCGTAATAAAAGAAAAAGATAAGATACCTATTTAAATTAATTCATAATAATTTAAGTTAGATTAACAAAAAACGGTTAAAATTGGTTTTGCATTCAACTAAGATAAGAAAATCAATAAGTTCGAATTTCCTCAAAAAGGTTTAAATTCTCAATTAAATCGCAAATAGTTACAGATTTATGTATAATTAAATTTCAAACTTTTAAGACCGGTGTCTGTCCCTCTTCCGCAAAGCACACCTTTGTATTGTAACGATTGTCATTTACTATAGTGCTCGAGGTCCGTGAGGTCTCTAATCGGTAGCGCTTTCTCTCTCTAGCTAGCAACATTTATATCTATAGTTATAGTTTCGTTACTCGAATATTTGAATAGGATTTTCACTATTTAGTAGAGTCCAATTCGTCGAAAGTGCCTTATTTACGATTTTCGTAGGACTGAAAAGGTTTATACCGACAAGTGCTATCGTTGGAATCAGCATTGTTTACTGATTATCAAAATGCATGTTGTCGCTTCCTAAAGTGGTGGAATGAGTTTTTATGACGTCATAAATTTTATGTATGGAAAATAATAAATTTTTGTTCAAAAACCTATCGAGTGGGGTATCAAACGAAAGGACTCCATGAGCTGATTCTAAAAATATACGACACCATTAGATTTCGGCCAGTGGTGCCGTAGAACATAAAGTACATTTTCAAAACACACCAAGTTTGGTCTCTTCCTGAAAGGAAACGGTTGAATGTATTTTTTTTTAATATACGTTGAACGACTTACTGTATCCTTAATATCTAAACGTAATGAAAGGAGTTCGGAAAAAAATCACCATACGTGAACTGCAGTCAGGTCTACAAAATGCTAGTTTTGCTGCTTTAAAATAATGAAATAAATGGTAGGCATACATATTTTCCGAACTCCTTTCATTGCGTTTAGATATTAAGGATACAGTGAGTCGTTCACCGTAAATGTAAGAAAAAATCATTTAAGCATCTCCTGTTAGGAAGAGCCCAAACTTGGTGTGTTTTGAAAAAGAATTTTATTTTTTACGACACCAGTGGCCGAAATCTAAAGGTGTAGTATATTTTTGGAATCAGCTCATGGAGCCCTTTCGTTTGATACCCCACACGATAGGTTTTTGAAGAAAAATTGTTTATTTTTCCCACATAAAACTTATGACGTCATAAAAACCCACTCCACCACTTTAGAAAGCGACAGCATGCGTTTTGATAATCAGTAGAGCATGCTGATTCCAACGATACCACTTGTCGGTATACACCTTTTCAGTCCTACGGAAATTGCGTTTTTTCAACTGGGCCTCTCTACTAATTCGGCATATTTTTTCGCGTCGATTCGTTTGGAGTAACAATCAATTTTGAGTCAATAACCCTTTTACACTTGTTAGGATTATCTACGCCAGTACGACGTCAGCACCAACGGTTGTTGAAATATGACGTAATTAACAGTTAATAGTTTATATCATTTTATTTCTTTTATTAAGTGTATTATATTATACATTTTTATGAGGCCTGTAGAACTACAATTAGAATAACACAAAAGATAAAAATGAACGTCAAAGTACAGAATAACTTCCTAGCCCTGAAAACGTCCCCGTACTACCGATGTATGGAAAAAGAGTCATTTACTGTTTGGTCGAGAAATATTGCGTTTAGATTGTCTTAAAATAATTATTTATTGAACCAAAGAAACCTGAATATTATTTTTTATTTTTTCGAAACTATCAAGAATCATATCTTTTTAATATTTTGATGACATTTATTAATTTACTTTTTGGTCATTATTTGATGATTTAAGAGTTCTACATACTTAAAGAGTGCAGATGACAATTTTGCCTGAAGTTACCAAATTTTACCATGTTTCGGTAAAATAGAAAGTACCTAAAAATTTTAATTGCGATATTGATGAAGCCTGTCATATGCTTCAACAAATTCGCAGCAGCTGCTTTTTAAAACCGTATTAAAGAGTAAAATGCTGTAGCTACCGTTGTTATTTTAATAACAGCGATAGCTACGGCATGGAATTTCTGAAATATAAACTAGTATTGAACTGTGTTACGATAATATGTATTATAAACTTTGCCGAAACTAATTGTACGGCTCAGGCTAGAGCCGTATATGTACAGTCGGGGTACGAAAACCTTCGTCAGTTATTAAATGAATTCCTTTATAAAGTCAGAGCTCTTAGTACCTTTTGAAACCAAAGAACTTAGTAGACAAGTGCATATAAAATTATACTTACTCGTAATTATACTGACAACAAGCGTCAAAATAGTATATACCTCTGACCTATATCTAGTTTCAAATCAACAGCAAACCTTTTTAATGACCTAGTCAAATAAACAACTTTTTAAGAGTAACAATCAAATATGTTATATTTAATTGTCAGTGTTTGTCAGTGTCAATATTTTCTCTTATAAACCTTAAGTTGATCTGTCATTATCTGTTATTGCAAACGTCAATGCGATATTTCTGTTTCGTTGGAAATTAAATGTTGGCGGGACCGATAACTGCCATGGTGCAAGCAAATGTCGACTTTTAAGATGGCGAACCTTTTCTTACCCCGACTGTACATGTATAAATATTTATTTAATTAGGTTCCCGACCTTTACACAAAACCTAAGTCGAACTGAACCTCTAGTATAAGTTTTTTTTCGAAACAAAACAAATGAACGCTTTTATTCTCATTTTGTAAGGCAAGGCGAGCAGCGCCTCTGGTGGCGTTAGATGGTAACTCTAACATGCGTGAGTTTCCAACTAACCATCCCGCTCTTTACGGAAGCTCTGCGCGTAGAATAATAAATAAATATTATAATAATATTGAAATAAAAAAAACTGACACTGGCTAAATTTTCACTATTTAAATAACCAGATTTATCAATACATATTTCACTATACATATTTGAAACAACCACACCGTAGTCCTCACCGTAAATTACCACGCAGAACCATTAAAAGTAAGGCGAAGTCACTTTATATAATTATATATATCAAAGTTTTAAAAATAAATGGTATATAACAGGTATTAAATTTTCCGTCCATCGATACGATATTTTAAAAGTAAAAAATTACATGGGTTCTCTAAGTGTGAGTCACCGCAAACTGATGTAATTTCAGAGAAAATGACATCTTCAATATATTTGTATAAATCCTTACTTTCAATACGAAAATTGCCATTTTTATTCCACTTTAGAGTTCAGAACAGACATTTTTAACTAACAAAATAATTATAAAATATCATGTAATCACTTGTAACAGAAACACACAAAGCATTGTCAGCGAACTGTTGCATCAAATGCAACCAGCACGGGAGAGCGACGCCTGAGCCGCGGCCCGACCCGACCGAGTGGGGGCTGGGGAGGGACTCGCCAACAATGCGCCACATAAATTATGTTCACACAAAAGGTACCGAACTCTCGGAAGGGACTTCCACCAAAAGAATGGCAACTTTTAGTCTCAAAAGTCGTATTATTATTAAATAGATAGCTATTGTCAATGAGTGGTTCGCAAGTTAGTTCTGCGCATGTGTGCGGCACGTAATCAGAGCAGATGTGCCTCCGCGCGTCGGCTCCAAGATAAACACACAATAAGGGCACCCCCGTCTAACGGAGTTGGCAAAAACACTACGCTGGTTTTCGTCCATGCACCGGTTCTCGTCTTTTTTTTTAACAAATTAACCTAACGAATTGTAAGTGGCCAGTATTTAGTATGTCATGCGCGTTTCTCTAAAGAGGTTTCAATCTGTTCAATCATTTCTTTTTATATTATAGCAAAGTATTTTATGTAAAGATATCTCCACGTTCTCCCCCTGCTATAATTTAAAAAAAAATACATATTATAGGTCGTTGGTGGGTGTATTATTGGTGAAAAAATTAGAGCGGTCTCTAACGTGGAAGTAAATTAAAAAAAAATCTGAAAAGTTTAATCAGCTTTTTTAACTTTTTTTCTATGACATAATGAAAATATAATCATCTTTAGTAACTATAAAGTTTAGGGTGCTCAAATTTTGCATATTCATTACTAATGTAGAGCCACACCGTCCATGAAAATTACAAGCCCAAACTCAACGGGGGCAGAATCACTTAGAATGAATGAATGAAGAACTTTATTTCGACAACAACATGCTACTACTACTATGTACTTAGCTTATACTGGCACGGCCTTTGCCCCACGTTTTCGAGGCTTAAAAACGTGGCACAAATTTTCTTTGATGCGCGGGTAATTGTTTACATATTCCTATTCTTCTCGTACGGATTTTTACGAAAGAAGTCACAAAAAAGACGAAAACCAGTGCATGGACGAAAACCAGCGCAACGACCTTATGCTACGGTTTTGCTACCTCCGTTGCGGGGTATGCTCATTACCAAAACCTGACATAAATAAGAGCGCTCAAAAAATCAACCGAAACCGGCAGTATAGTAATTTTACTTTCATAAACGAAATTTCAAGTTTCTGGCTTAGAAAAAAAAGACTTGAACAAACTTTTGACCCCTTTTTCACCCCTTTAAAGGGCAAATTTTGATAAACGCTGAAAACAGTTTTCTTCCATTTAAATGCTTAGTCTATTAGCTAATTTCCAAGTTTTCTTTTTCATACAAACTTTCCACCCCTATAAAATGAAAGTTGGCCGACGGAGGAGCTGGATCCTATCAAAAACAAAGCTATAGACCTAACTAGACCCTGGAAAAAAAATGGTGTCAGAAAAAAAATGTCCAGCGTGTCCACATTATCACGTGAAACTGCCTCACTATTTCTATTACGCTTTTTGAGATACACCAACGCTATTAGGGATAAGTTCGCCTTTGTACCAAAATAACCAAAATAACCATATAAAAATAAAAAAGTATTTTTTTACCTGTTTTTTGTGTACAATAAAGTTATTAAGTACATACATACATACAACTTATTTAATTTTTTTTAAACGAGGAAGAAATGGTAAATTATCAAAACATACGAATATCTCAAACAATGAATCCTCAAATTATATATAGGGTCGGCAACGCGCATGTAACTCCTTTAGAGTTGCGAGCGTCTATAGGCTGCGGTGTCCGCTTACCATCAGGCCCTTATTTCACCAAGTCGACAATTGTCAGTGACATATGTAGTGATAATTGTAAAAAGCGACAGGTGACATGTGACAATTTTGAAAATATTTTTCTATAGAAACGCATATAAACATGGCAGGCATTTTGTTACAATTGCTTGTATGACAATTACGTTGTGAAACAAAAATGATTCATCCTAGTAATGAAAGTTTATTGGCAAAACAAAATGCACAATGACAAAAGTTGTACAAACCTTATCCACAACGCAGGCTTCGTCAATTTCACCGACAATAGAATCAACATCAGCAACAAGCTTCGTACAACAATGCATGCATTGCACAGATTGTAAATCCACAACAGGTTTCGTCAGCCTCATATTAAATTTAAAAAAAAAAACAGATCAGACCCCATTCCGATTCTCACCTGGACCAAACGTACCAAGATACTGGCGGCATTACCCCGCTGAATGGCCTATGAAATTTCCTCCCTAGTCTTCCTAGTTGTGTAGTTTTCCTAAGATAAGCGCCATTTTATTGAACGATTTGTCATATAGTTGTCTCTTAAAATTCTTATGGAAACCAAGATGAGTTAAAGTGGGACAAATAACACGTCATTTTTCGGCTATCCCCGAGCATTTTAAGCAAAACCGAACTGTCAAATCAGTATTGAATTTGAACACCAAAACGTCAAAACAAAACAAAACTCTCGCCACGGAGTGGGGACAGTGACATATGAAGACCTGTCAGATAGTATGGGAAGTATCTCCAACACCTATATATCTCCTTCTTACTCACTGACAAGTACGTTAGTGAGAATAGATCGGAAGTATAGAAAACGTTCAATTAAAACCGGCCAAGTGGGTGTCGGGCCACGCGCAAGGTAGGGAGTAGTCGTCCACCCGTTACATTATATGAACTAAAAAGTTCGCAAACTTATATTTACTATGTTTTTGACAGAATTAACAACATTATCTAAGAGAAATTGTACGAAAGTTTGCTTTTGCAAAGTACATTTCTGAAGTTCGACTATTACTCGTTAACTAGTAATGTCTACTTAGCTGTGATAGTTTTCCTTTTAAATTCATCGTATACACTACTACCATGATTTTGGTAGAAAAAAAAATGCACCACCACTTTACATGTAGGGGAGGCCCCCTAAAAAAAATTTTTTTTAAAGATTTTATTCTACCGTTTTGTCGGCGTCATTGATATGTATACTCATGCCAAATTACAGCTTTCTATAGTACTAACGGTTACTGAGAAAAACGGGCGTCGGACGGATGGACGGACGGAAGGACGGACGGACGGACGGACATGGCGAAACTATAAGGGTTCCTTGTTTACTACGGAACCCTAAAAACCAGCGATCTGCTTTACTCTGATGTCTGTGCTGTCTTCCTAGTTGACATATTTGTAGATTTGTCAGTAAATCTTGACATGAAATTGAAGCTGTGTCAAGCTTTGTTATTTTTTACCGACATATCTACAAATATGTCGACTAGGAAAAATCATTTTGGTTTCACAACATAATTGCCATTCAGACAATTGTAACAAAATGCCTGTCACGTTTATATGTATTTCTATACAAAATAATCTTCAAAATTGTCACATGTCACCTGTCGCTTGACAATTGTCACTCGAAATATGTCACTGACAATTATCAACATGGTGAAATAGGGGCCAGGTGGACCGGACACCTGTTTGCCACCGTCGTTGTATAAAAAAATATATATATCTTTTGAAATAAAAATGATATCTTTGTCAATATTAGCATCAGTTGTCGTTGTCGCATCAGGGGGTGCGACATACAAATTAGTTGAAGTGTTTAAGGTATTTAGTTAATTCATATCCTAATAATCCTTCCTATATTTATGTTCATGCAAACAGAAAATTGATTAGAGTGCTAGTAAAATACCCCATAGACATGGATAAATATATGTTGTCAGCCTCTCTTACGTTATAAGTTACGAGCAAAATTTTATGGACTATGAGTGTATATCAGCTTAAATTTGGGAGTAACGGAACGTTTATATTATACGTTGACATCTTTCATCTTTTGACAGTTTTCAAAATAAAACTTCAAAATTCAAATATATTTATAAAACTGTTACTGACAAATCCGTTTAATTTAATTTAAAATAGTTGTGTTTTCATTTAAATGCCACCATATTAACCACCACCATAAAAAACATTGTAGTGTAATACGCATAGTTTGAGAATGTGATAGTGAGCCAGGAGTGCCAGGACTTGTAATCCAGGAATACCTAATACCTATGTCATTCAGGACACAGGACAGGAATTGTTGCGTTGTGTACGGTAGCCATTTTGTAAGGGTGGACACGGAAAAGGTAATTATGTATAATTATTTGTATTTGAGTAATTGATATGTTATAATAATAATATGCCTTATTGTGCACCACAAAGTAATAACATAACAAAAAACTTAAACGAAGCAACTAAGTTATAATAAATAAATAAAATAAATAAATAGATTAATAGGTAATAGGTAATGTCTAATCAAGTAAATTCTTTCATTTTTGGCATTTATTTTCCTTTCACAATTGCAGGAACCCCTTACACAGATTTCCAAGACCAAGTCCTGGGCAGCTCAGTTGCGGATTTGATTTTGTAGAGCAGTCATCACAGCACAAACAAGAGGGTTATAGAATGCATGTCAATGAAGTATACCACTACCCAGAAAATATGCTTGCGAGGTATTTATTTATTTTTATTGATTAGATGTGTTGATATTAGAGTGGACTGTGGGACGGAAAAATAAAAGCATAGGTACAATTTTGACCACAGTCATATTCTCGGAGGGATATGGAGGAGTGCCTACTAAAAAAAAAAAAGATATAAGCGAATTGTTATCACTTGAAGGGTTTGAGCAACAACTGGAGTAAAAATATTGCAGCCATAATAACAGCAAAACTATGTCTGTTTGTACTAATTTGATGTTACAGTGGTCAGTAATCAGTATGGTCGCCAGAGTTCATGCTCAGCAGTGAATCCTCAATTCACTTCGGGGTTGGCAACGCGCTTGTAATTCTTCGGGAGTTGCAAGCGTCAATATCTTATGATGTCTGCTTACCGTTAGACAGGTTGCGTATACTTATATGTTGATTTGTTTGTTTCCAGCTCATTCAATATAAGGGCCTCGGCTGTGAATACAATTTTGTACCTTTTGGCATCGCAAACTCGAGGTCCATGGGGTCCCAGCGCACACAAGTTATTTACTGAAATCGTGAAATGTTTGAAGTAACTGGTGACCGACGAACCTGGTGACTTCCTCATACAACGTATCGGCATGTTTTTTATATGTGCGGGCCACCTGATGGTAAGCGAACTCCAAACGACTCAACGCGCGCGATCATTGCCACATAGCGAGAAAATATAGGTACCATGCCTCAAGGGGCCTGTTGTAGATTCAAGTTAGTTTTGATTTTATTTATGCCATGTATTAGGGTGTTGCTTAAAAATGAACTTTCAAAAAGTCATTGTCTCACCCCGCCATTACGTTCTAGTACCCCGATTAACAGATGCTAGTTTTTTTTTATTTATTTTTTAAATGTATTTTAGGGGTCGCTACCGCTTGATAAAGTTTTGGAAGAAAACATAAGTTCGGCATGGGGCTATTGCGGTTAATTTAGGAATTAAACAAGTTAATCACGGTGAATGAAGAAAAGCAATACCTGTTGTTGGTCGTGAAAGGCTTTAGAAATAAATAATTAAAATAAATAAATAAAAAATCCCTTTAAGATAAATATTTTAAATATTACATATCGTTGATTAGTAAAAAACTTAGATTACTTTGGTAAACTATGTTATTTTGAACTAGGTATTAGTACTCGTAATAAGCTGGTCTGCCAGAATCCCTGGCCGGGTAAAAATCTCCTCCAAGGATGACCATGACTCTGACTCTGACCTGTCATAACTCGTTTCAGAGCCAGCTGGCTGGCCTCTTGATGTCACCTTCCTCTGCTCCGATTGCCTGATGGGCCACGCCAAAGAGTCGGTTTTATAGTCTATCTCTGGTCTCTTAACCTCGCGACATGTATAGCCCATTTCCATTTTAGTTTCAGGGTAAAAGCTTCATTAATGATATATCTGAGCCTGGGGTTCTTTCTGGTTCAAATTTTTTGTAGCATTGATAAATTATCTTACATGGAGTGTCATAAAAATCGTATTATTAATTAATTTTGGCTTAAGAGTGCTTTCGTTGCCGGGCACAAGTCAAATGTAGGTATTTTTTGACGTTTTCCGCTGCACACAAACGAGCACTGTACACGGTGCGTTCGCATGTGTTCGTAACAACACTAACGGACATAACTTTTCATTTAAATTTAAACCCTGACATAGTGCAATAAGGTATACAATGATATGTCATGTATCTTCTTATGCTGTAACAAGTTGCCGTATAGTGTGTGTATGAGCCTTGATACTTTTGCAGCGAAAATATTGTGTTTAGGGATATACAACTACATTCATATTATTATCCTTTTTGTATTAGACTAAATATTGAATGCGAAAATATAATCAGTTGAAGTTAAATTAATGGGAAATTCATCCACATGCGTTTTGTAATATTGAAGGAAAATACAAGTTAATGAAATAAGTATATACTTATCTTATACCTATGATTAATCAATACTTCGTATTTGACCAGCTATCTAACGAGAGTGTCTTGAGGTGTTTGTTGATCGAATCTTTTTAAGAGACAACTTGAAGAACACGGCGGCGGGTTTCAAGTTTTAGGGTGCCTTTCCATCAAAGTTGTGTCATTGCTATGAATGCGTTGATATCCACCAATCATATTCGTTGGTTCACATAACATAGCATTGGTTTAAACGGAAAACTATAGCATCCTCGCAGCATAGCTGCATAGCATAGCACTGGTGAAAAGGCTATCTTAGTCTTGCTAACTATGTCCTTCTCGGCCTTTTTACAAGGTTCTCCATTGGGGATAATGATGTCATCGATCGTCATCTGTCAGTAGTGGTAGGTGTGTAACCCTGGCTACCAAGTTATGCCTACGCGAGTGTATGCTTGCCGTTAGCAAGGGAAGTGCAATCGGAAATGATATTCAAGGTGTAGCCAGTAACAGGAGCAAATATATAAAAGGACGCTTCCTTAGAGCATCCGCAGTAGCCCCTTGTGTCCAAATATTTTATTTATTATTTCAAGCAATTTATTAGTTCAAGTTACGGTAGCCCAGTGGTTCAAGCATGCGGCTGTCAAGCGGCGGTCGTGGGTTCGAATCCCAGCTCGTACCAATGAGTTTTTCGGAACTTATGTAGGTACAGAATATCATTTGATATTTACCGTTAGCTTTTCGGTGAACGAAAACATCGTGAGGAAACCTGCATACATCCGCGAAGAAATTCAAAGTTGTATTTGAAGTCCCCAACCCGCTCTGGGCCAGCGTGGGGACTACTGCCCAATCCCTCTCATCTATGAAATGAGGCCTGTGCCCAGCAGTGGGACGTATATAGGCTGATGATGATGATGATTTCAATTCGGAGAAACTTTAATCTAAACATAAGACCTTCGGCAGTGCCGGATTAACCCTTAAACAAATTAAGCAATTGCCTAGGGCACCACGTCTAGGGGGGCACCAGAAACACCACGAAAAAAAGGTCATTTTGAAAATCCGCACGGCTAGTGTTGACGTTCGGGGTGATAGTGCCCGCTCCCCGCTTGCTCGCTCGTTCCGGTTATAGCAATACCATTTGTTAGTAAAATATACGTAATAATAAACATTAAATATGACCAAATTCGAGGTCATAGGCCGATGGGAGGCAAAAAAAAAGCGGAGCAAAATGTCGTAAAAATACTTATAGGTACTTTGGCAGCTGCTCTTCTCATTCAGAACAATACAAAACAGTATATCTCTCTAACTCCCTCCTATCTCTCAGAAAATTACACACCTCTCAGGACTTCAGGAGCAACCAGGGGGGTAGGTAACTAGGTAGGTAGGGAGGTAAAAATACAGTATTTGTCTATTCAACGAGCTCTAAACAACGACCGGTCAAATCATAATTTTTTTTTCGCGCCCTTAAAATATTTTTCGATAATTTGTATGGCTTTTTGTAAACGCAGTATGAAAATTTGAAAACGGAATTTCCAGCCGTTTGGCTTGAAAACCTGTGACCGGTTACAGACGTACACGTGAAAGCACTCCAATTGGACCCTTCCGGTATGAACGAAACCCTAAAAATAAGTAGATTAACATCGTGGTTTGCGTAGTTATATTTTTTTAGTGTCGATTTCTACTGGGTATTTATTTATTCGGAGAACCAACAGCTGCTATTTTTATCTTAATTATGTATGGTTTTTTATGCGCGCCTGCATCATAATGTTCGAAAAATTTCGCGCTCGCTGCGCTCGCGTTTACATCCATAACTTGACACGTATGAAGTACCTATTTTCCGCACCTGCATCATAATGTTCGAAAAATTTCGGGCTCGCTACGCTCGCGTTTTAGTCTAGATATGTTATGATTTGATTCGTATGAAGTATTTTCCGGACCTGCATCATAATGTTCGAACAATTTCGCGCTCGCTACGCTCGCGTTTTCATCTAGATATGTTTTGACTTGATGCGTATGTAGTATTTTCTGCACCTGCATCATAATATTTGAAAAATTTCGCGCTCGCTGTGCTCGCGTTTTGGCCGATGGGGGGCCCAAAGGCGTGGATTGCCTAGGGCATCAAGTAGTCTTAATCCGGCACTGACCTTCGGGTAAAGTGCCGTGGAAGTACCTGTTACTGTGCAATAAAGTTTAAATAAATAAATAAGTCCACGGTAAAGGATAAAACTACCATTATTGTGTAGATAAATATCGTATATTAAAACAAAAGAACAAGAATCCACCAAAATCACCTTTTTTCCTTTGATGTAATTTTTAACTTCCTATAAATCACATAAGAACCTGAAATTTGGCGATGAAATGTTTACTTTTTATTTCCTAAGCCTATAAAGGTGTCCCACTACTGGGCAAAGGCCTCCCCCTCGACTTCCACTCGTTCCGGCTTTGAGCTGTTTCGGACCAGTCGTTTAGAAATGTGTCTAGGTTATCCCGCCACCTCCGCCTCGGCCTACCACGTCGTCTCCGGGCATATTGCGAAACCCACTCTGTTGCAAATTTTGCCCACCTCCGTGGATGCATACGGCAGACGTGGCCGGCCCAGTTCAATTTCAGCCTGGCAGTCTTGCTCCGACATCCTCCAGCTCCAACATCTGCAATACCGGTTTTGAAGCGCAGCACAGAGTTCCGAACACGGTCGATCAGTTTGACTCCCAGCATGCTGCGCTCTATTGCCCGTTGGGAAACCTTCAATTTTGTCTCGGTGAGTGACCATGTTTGTGCACCGTAGGTTAGAATAGGCAGAATGCACATGTCGACGAGCCTCCGCTTCAGAGCTACCGGAAGGCCTCCCTTCAGTAGATCTTTCAAAGCCCAATAGCTCTACCAAGCATTTTGGATCCGTCTTTCAACTTCCTTGTCCTGTCTCTGGCTGAAAGAAGCTTATTGGCCCAAGAACGGATACTCGTCGGCATATTTTATCTGAATTTTCTAATTCGTGATTGCGTGGTCCTAAATGTGCGTATTCCGACAATGACTTGGCCGGTTCTTTAACTATCTGTATTTATAATGGTAACTCATTCCCGGCCTACACTATGTTTCTCCAAGCCACACTTCAGATTCGGTTGAAACCGCTCAACCAAGCTCACTGGAGCGCAAACTCTCAGAGTATTTCTATGTTTAAGCCGCCCGCGTGGTAGTATCGGAGGTTTCCCCTGCACTTTCCCCAGGCCACCCTCAAACAGCGCACTCATGTCGCATTAATGGGCACAGCCAGGTTAAAAAAGAATTTCCAAGCACATATTTCAATTTCAAGCTAGCATTGTTCATTTGCGCTAGATTTGCTATTAATACCATGTATTAAAAGGGATATTTAGGCTGATTTTTCACTAGAGATGTGTTATGCTACGTTACTATAGATATTTGATAGCTATCAATTATATACATTTGTTCATATAGCATAGCACTGGTGGAAGCGGAAGCTATCACACCGCACACAGCGTGTGGAGAAGCAGCCTTACCATGAATATTTGTTTTTCGTAGAAAGAGAATCGCATAGAAGAAGTTTTAAGATCAAACGTCATCATCGAAAAAGATGAATTTATAGTAACCTGACTAAATTTAAAAGGATCAGATGACAATCGAATTCTTTCTATATCTATATCCCTTGGCACGATAGTGACATCTCATCATTAGCCGTGTTATAAATTATATGGCGAAACCAATTGATGGCAGTACATCCATGACAAAAATAAATGATGAGAAAAGAGAAGATTATAACTAATAACTCCCACGTGTATTAGAGCAAGAACAGAATTGGAAAAGGCGTCTCTAAACAATGCAAGCGGCAAATCATGTAACAGTTGGGGTGACAACGTTATCAGAGGGTTTGGACCCTGCAGAATACGGATCTGCCTGTCGCCATCTCGAAATTTGAGCCGGAAGTACGGTATACCGGAAAAGGTGCAGCCCATACTAAAAATTCCGTAGTACATTTAGTAAATTGTTGCTCTGGTACTCTAAAAGAGGTCCAATTGATATGGTTTTTTGGTATGTTGTGAAGGACAATATTAGCCATGGTAACCTAAAAATTTCGGCCCTCCAGCTCCATAACTTTGGCCGCCATCTTGAAAATAGTGTCACTTTTTTCAGTTCTTTGCTTTTACTGTCGTCAAAGTTCATTCCAGTGCTAAACATAGTTCTGCAATATTGTAGAATACAAAATTTGCTAAAACTTTTGGGTACAAAGATTTTTTCCATGACCCCTAGGGACAAAGATATGACAGGATATATCATTAAAAATTGCCACTTTTTTCTGGTTTTCCGTTCATGTTTACATTTTAAGTGCATTTTAGCGCTAACTATAGTTCGGCAATATTGTAGATCACGAAAAATCCACGACCATTAGGAAAGAAGATATGAAGTCATCTATGGAGTAGCACGGTCGAAATTAGATACTTTTGCAGTTTTCTTCTCATATTTAGGTTTGAGTGCAATTAATCGCAATCTGTAGGGGATCTATGATGGGCGAGTGATAGCGAGATAGACGACAAGATAAAGCATCTGTCACTTTCCGACCACTACCACTTCAATCCCTCAAAAGACAAAATCGTCTGTTTCCACGATACCTAGTAAGATCGTAGGTACTTTGAATTTGCATATAATATTGTCTTCTGTAATATTACAGACCTAGAACTTGAGCTAAAATACACTAAAACGCAAATATGGGAAGAAAACTGTAAAAAGAAGCAAATATCGACGGTAGTACTCCATAGATGACTTCGTATCTTCTTTCCTGATGATCGTGGAAAAAATATTTCAATAGAAGAGTTGTAGCACATTTTGTGATCTACAATATTGCAGAACTATACTTAGCGCTAAAATGCACTTAAAACGCAAATATGGGAGGAATACTAAAAAAAATTTGCAGTTTTAAAAATATCTCCTGTCATACCTTCGTCCTTAGGGGTCATACAAAAAATCTATGTAGCCAAAAGTTTTAGCAAATTTTGTCTTCTACAATATTGCCGAACCATGTTTAGCACTAAAATGAACTTTAGCGACAGTACAAGGAGAAAGATATGGAGCTGGGGGGTCGAAAATTTCGGGATACAATGACAAATATTGTCCTTTATGGCATATCAAAAACCTATAACAATCGGACCATAGTTAGGGTACCGAAACCACGATTTACCAAATGTACAACGAAAAAATTTGTATGGGCTGCACATTATCCGGTATAACAGACTTCCGGCTCAAATTTGGGTATGGAGACAGGCAGAACCGTATTCTACAGGGTCTAAGCCCTCTGATAACGTTGTCACCCCAACTGTTACATGACTTGCTTCTTGTATGCTACTTCTTCAAAAATGGGCCTACTCTATATATGATTAGGTAAATTTTTTCACTGGCAACTCACAAGAAGAAGAGGCAGTTAATTATATAATATATATATATATATATATATATATATATATATATATATATATATATATATATATATATATATATAAATGTGTATATTTTGAGAACGGCAATTTTATTTTTATTTTGTTACGACCAGAAGGAGTTCGGTTTCATAGTAATCAAGTTGCGCGAGCCACTTTGTCAGCAGAGATTTACTAGGAGGAGACATGCATCATTGCTTATCAAAATAAAGCATTATAGTTCAAAAAACTCAAATCCAAATACAATAATAAATATATGAAATCAACCAAGTATCAAAGTCGTTAGTCGACAATCAATTGACGGTTGCGTACCATTCATAACTTGTCTCAATTTAGATCACGATTAGTCCCCAGTATAATCTGACTGTGTCGTTCTTAATAAATACGCCTAATCGGAGGTCACATGTTTTATTGGTTTCCTGAGAGTAATTACGGCAGCTTTGTGAAGAGCCACAAAAAAACGATATATACGTCCTCCTCCGATGGCCGCTGGGCCGGTACTGAGTCACAGCAAGCGAGTCTATGAGAAAAAGGTCTGTTTTAAATCGATTAAATTTAATATTTTTATATCCTATTTGCTACTTTTTATTATTTAATATCGTAGAATAGAAGTTATTTTACCCTAATAGCATAGTTAAAAACCTTTTTATTAGCTTGAAAGTGACAATATGATGCAGCGAAGTTTGCCAAAAATATGGAGTTTTCCGTGGCTCTTTTAGTTAAACCAAATTTTAAATTGTGTATTTTCAGACAGTAGGCGAAAGAGACCGTCTTTCGGTGCATCTAACTGTATGTATTACATATTTTAGTTTCAATCGGTTACAGAATAAACAGGTTTGAAAGACGACATGTTTTCGAATATTTCGAAATCGAGTGTGAGAAAAGTGCTCGAGTTTCTTCCGAGTAGCTCCCGGAGTCCATAAGTTGTTTTTCACGGGACTGTAAACAGTGTTACAAAAAACTATACCGTTATTGAGATTATCTGTTATGAATACGTGGTAAAACGCGGAAACAGGGCGTTTCCAGCGAATACGCTCTTAAATTGTTAGCATTTTATTTGCTTTTAATTAAAATATACGTAATTTATATATGTATAATTGAACATGTTTCTTCAAAACTTTGACAGCTGGTAGCGACCTCTAAAATTAGTTAAAAAAAAACAAAAAAACTAGCATCTGTTAATAGGGGTAGTAGAACAAAATGGGGGGGTGAGACTGCAGGATTTCAGTTTTTTTTTATTTTTTGCCAAATAAGCAACACCCTACCATGTATGTTATTTTTAATAGATTGTTTGTTTATAATAATAATACACATAAACAAGGAAATGAAGTTTCACTTGATAATTTATTTAATATTGATATTTATTCCATTTTTAAGGACCTATTCCAATTCTATCCTATTATAATCTCCAACATGGACTAGTGTGGCACATCTGGTTTCTAAACAGGTACGCAATGAATTTCATAATCGCGTTTAGAAACTTATTTCTACGTAACTTCTTAGATGTGTCAAACTAATTGAATGAATGTTTTATATGTGTATGTATCAGGGATCGGATACCGGTATTATTTTCAAACCGGTTTCGGCCATTGACCCCAAACCGAAATGAATAGCGTTTGTGGTTTCGTTCTTGTTTCTGGTTTTCGGCACTCAAAACCGGTTAGTGAAGGAACTGTTCTGGGCCCAATTTCGTTTCCGTGGAACGAAATTAACCGGTTTTCGACGGAGACAACCAGTCTTAACTCGAATTTTTGACAGAGGCCGCCAAGGGTTACTATTATCCGCAGCGGGAGTGCGCTTACAATTTATTTAAAAGCTAATTTATAATTTGATATTAATATTTACCACTAGACCTGATGTCGAGGGTCT
The DNA here is from genome assembly GCA_951800055.1 of Cenopis cana. Taxonomy (NCBI): domain Eukaryota; kingdom Metazoa; phylum Arthropoda; class Insecta; order Lepidoptera; family Tortricidae; genus Cenopis; species Cenopis cana. Next base: position 18,381,049 of record OX637471.1, on the reverse strand, counting down.
GATGATGCAGCCGGAAGAGAGCCACTGGAACTGCCTAACGGAAAGTGATAAAGTAGTCGAGTTTGGGCTTGTTTGTTTTGTTGTCTTGAGTACTTACCAATGGACCTGATGTCGAGGGTCTGATGATGTAGTCGGAAAAGAGGTACTGGAACTGCCTAACGGAAAGTGCTACGATAGTCGAGTTTGGGCTTGTTTGTTTTGTTGTCTTGAGTACTTACCACTAGACCTGATATCGAGGGTCTGATGATGCAGCCGGAAGAGAGGCACTGGAACTGTCTAACGGAAAGTGATAAAGTAGTCGAGTTTGGGCTTGTTTGTTTTGTTGTTTTGAGTACTTACCAATGGACCTGATGTCGAGGGTCTGATGATGTAGTCGGAAAAGAGGTACTGGAACTGCCTAACGGAAAGTGCTACGATAGTCGAGTTTGGGCTTGTTTGTTTTGTTGTCTTGAGTACTTACCACTAGACCTGATATCGAGGGTCTGATGATGCAGCCGGAAGAGAGGCACTGGAACTGTCTAACGAAAAGTGATAAAGTAGTCGAGTTTGGGCTTGTTTGTTTTGTTGTCTTGAGTACTTACCAATGGACCTGATGTCGAGGGTCTGATGATGCAGCCAGAAGAGAGCCACTGGAACTGCCTAACGGAAAGTGATAAAGTAGTCGAGTTAGGGCTTGTTTGTTTTGTTGTCTTGAGTACTTACCAATGGACCTGATGTCGAGGGTCTGATGATGTAGTCGGAAAAGAGGTACTGGAACTGCCTAACGGAAAGTGCTACGATAGTCGAGTTTGGGCTTGTTTGTTTTGTTGTCTTGAGTACTTACCACTAGACCTGATATCGAGGGTCTGATGATGCAGCCGGAAGAGAGGCACTGGAACTGTCTAACGGAAAGTGATAAAGTAGTCGAGTTTGGGCTTGTTTGTTTTGTTGTCTTGAGTACTTACCAATGGACCTGATGTCGAGGGTCTGATGATGCAACCGGAAGAGAGGCACTGGAACTGCCTAACGGAAAGTGATAAAGTAGTCGAGTTTGGGCTTGTTTGTTTTGTTGTCTTGAGTACTTACCACTGAACCTGATGTCGAGGGTCTGATGATGCAGCCGGAAGAGAGGCACTGGAACTGCCTAACGGAAAGTGATAAAAAAGTCGAGTTTGGGCTTGTTTGTTTTGTTGTCTTGAGTACTTGCCAATGGACCTGATGTCGAGGGTCTGATGATGTAGTCGGAAAAGAGGTACTGGAACTGCCTAACGGAAAGTGCTACGATAGTCGAGTTTGGGCTTGTTTGTTTTGTTGTCTTGAGTACTTACCACTAGACCTGATATCGAGGGTCTGATGATGCAGCCGGAAGAGAGGCACTGGAACTGTCTAACGGAAAGTGATAAACTAGTCGAGTTTGGGCTTGTTTGTTTTGTTGTCTTGAGTACTTACCAATGGACCTGATGTCGAGGGTCTGATGATGCAGCCAGAAGAGAACCACTGGAACTGCCTAACGGAAAGTGATAAAGTAGTCGAATTAGGGCTTGTTTGTTTTGTTGTCTTGAGTACTTACCACTGGACCTGATGTCGAGGGTCTGATGATGCAGCCGGAAGAGAGCCACTGGAACTGCCTAACGGAAAGTGATAAAGTAGTCGAGTTTGGGCTTGTTTGTTTTGTTGTCTTGAGTATTTACCAATGGACCTGATGTCGAGGGTCTGATGATGTAGTCGGAAAAGAGGTACTGGAACTGCCTAACGGAAAGTGCTACGATAGTCGAGTTTGGGCTTGTTTGTTTTGTTGTCTTGAGTACTTACCACTAGACCTGATGTCGAGGGTCTGATGATGCAGCCGGAAGAGAGGCACTGGAACTGCCTAACGGAAAGTGATAAAGTAGTCGAGTTTGGGCTTGTTTGTTTTGTTGTCTTGAGTACTTACCAATGGACCTGATGTCGAGGGTCTGATGATGCAGCCGGAAGAGAGGCACTGGAACTGCCTAACGGAAAGTGATAAAGTAGTCGAGTTTGGGCTTGTTTGTTTTGTTGTCTTGAGTACTTACCAATGGACCTGATGTCGAGGGTCTGATGATGTAGTCGGAAAAGAGGTACTGGAACTGCCTAACGGAAAGTGCTACGATAGTCGAGTTTGGGCTTGTTTGTTTTGTTGTCTTGAGTACTTACCACTAGACCTGATATCGAGGGTCTGATGATGCAGCCGGAAGAGAGGCACTGGAACTGTCTAACGGAAAGTGATAAAGTAGTCGAGTTTGGGCTTGTTTGTTTTGTTGTCTTGAGTACTTACCAATGGACCTGATGTCGAGGGTCTGATGATGCAACCGGAAGAGAGGCACTGGAACTGCCTAACGGAAAGTGATAAAGTAGTCGAGTTTGGGCTTGTTTGTTTTGTTGTCTTGAGTACTTACCACTGAACCTGATGTCGAGGGTCTGATGATGCAGCCGGAAGAGAGGCACTGGAACTGCCTAACGGAAAGTGATAAAGTAGTCGAGTTTGGGCTTGTTTGTTTTGTTGTCTTGAGTACTTGCCAATGGACCTGATGTCGAGGGTCTGATGATGTAGTCGGAAAAGAGGTACTGGAACTGCCTAACGGAAAGTGCTACGATAGTCGAGTTTGGGCTTGTTTGTTTTGTTGTCTTGAGTACTTACCACTAGACCTGATATCGAGGGTCTGATGATGCAGCCGGAAGAGAGGCACTGGAACTGTCTAACGGAAAGTGATAAACTAGTCGAGTTTGGGCTTGTTTGTTTTGTTGTCTTGAGTACTTACCAATGGACCTGATGTCGAGGGTCTGATGATGCAGCCAGAAGAGAACCACTGGAACTGCCTAACGGAAAGTGATAAAGTAGTCGAGTTTGGGCTTGTTTGTTTTGTTGTCTTGAGTATTTACCAATGGACCTGATGTCGAGGGTCTGATGATGTAGTCGGAAAAGAGGCACTGGAACTGCCTAACGGAAAGTGCTACGATAGTCGAGTTTGGGCTGGTTTGTTTTGTTGTCTTGAGTACTTACCACTGGACCTGATGTCGAGGGTCTGATGATGTAGTCGGAAAAGAGGCACTGAAACTGCCTAACGGAAAGTGCTACGATAGTCGAGTTTGGGCTGGTTTGTTTTGTTGTCTTGAGTACTTACCACTGGACCTGATGTCGAGGGTCTGATGATGCAGCCAGAAGAGAGCCACTGGAACTGCCTAACGGAAAGTGATAAAGTAGTCAAGTTTGGGCTTGTTTGTTTTGTTGTCTTGAGTACTTACCACTGGACCTGATGTCGAGGGTCTGATGATGCAATCGGAAGAGAGGTACTGGAACTGCCTAACGGAAAGTGATAAGGTAGTCGAGTTTGGGCTTGTTCGTTTTGTTGTCTTGAGTACTTACCAATGGACTTGATGTCGAGGGTCTGATGATGCAGCCAGAAGAGAGCCACTGGAACTGCCTAACGGAAAGTGATAAAGTAGTCTAGTTTGGACTTGTTTGTTTTGTTGTCTTGAGTACTTACCAGTAGACCTGACATCGAGGGTCTGATGATGCAGCCGGAAGAAAGGCACTGGAACTGCCTAACGGAAAGAGATAAAGTAGTCGAGTTTGGGCTTGTTTGTTTTGTTGTCTTGAGTACTTAGCACTAGACCTGATGTCGAGCGTCTGATGATGCAGCCGGAAGAGAGCCACCGGAACTGCCAAACGGACGGAACGGACTACTTTATCCTTTACCGTTAGGCAGTTCCAGTGGCTGTCTTCCGGCTGCATCATCAGACCCTCAACATCAGGTCCAGTGGTAAGTGCTCAAGATAACAAAACAAACAAGCCCAAACTCGACTACCGTAGCACTTTCCGTTTGGCAGTTCCGGTGGCTCTCTTCCGGCTGCATCATGAGACCCTCGACATCAGGTCCAGTGGTAAGTACTCAAGACAACAAAACAAACAAGCCCAAACTCGACCCCTTTATCACTTTCCGTTAGGCAGTTCCAGTGCCTCTCTTCCGGTTGCATCATCAGACCCTCAACATCGGTCCAGTGGTAAGTACTCAAGACAACAAAACAAACAAGCCCAAACTCGACTACTTTATTACTTTCCGTTAGGCAGTTCCAGTGCCTCTCTTCCGGTTGCATCATCAGACCCTCAACATCAGGTCCAGTGGTAAGTACTCAAGACAAATAAACAAACAGGCCCAAATTCCACTCCTTTATCACTTTCCGTTAGGCAGTTCCAGTGGCTCTTTTCCGTCTGCATCATCAGACCCTCGACATCAGGTCCAGTGGTAAGTACTCAAGACAACAAAACAAACAAGCCCAAACTCGACTACTTTATCACTTTCCGTTTGGCAGTTCTAGTGGCTCTCTTCCGGCTGCATCATCAGACCCTCGACATCAGGTCCAGTGGTAAGTACTCAAGACAACAAAACAAACAAGCCCAAACTCGACTACTTTATCACTTTCCGTTTGGCAGTTCTAGTGGCTCTCTTCCGGCTGCATCATCAGACCCTCGACATCAGGTCCAGTGGTAAGTACTCAAGACAACAAAACAAACAAGCCCAAACTCGATTACTTTATCACTTTCCGTTTGGCAGTTCCAGTGCCTCTCTTCCGGCAGCATCATCAGACCCTCGACATCGGTCCAGTGGTAAGTACTCAAGACAACAAAACAAACAAGCCCAAACTCGACTACTTTATCACTTTCCGTTAGGCAGTTCCAGTGACTTTCTTCCGGCTGCATCATCAGACCCTCGAAATCAGGTCCAGTGGTAAGTACTCAAAACAACAAAACAAACAAGCCCAAACTCGACTACTTTATCACTTTCCGTTAGGCAGTTCCAGTGACTCTCTTCCGGCTGCATCATCAGACCCTCGACATCAGGTCCAGTGGTAAGTACTCAAGACAACACAACAAACGAGCCCAATCTCGACTACCGTAGCACTTTCCGTTAGGAAGTTCCAGTGGCTGTCTTCCGTTCCGGCGGCATCATATAAATTAGCTTCTAATCTAAATATTATAAGCGCACACGCGCCGCGGGGCCCGCGGGTGATGGTATTACCTGACGAGTGACGACAACGCCTTCAAAAGTGAGAAAGTGACAGTCGTGACATTTTAAACCGGTTTAATAAAGTTCCACGGAACGTTAAAATTCCGTTCTCCTAGAATACTGATAACCGAAATAATTTGTTCTTTCACTAACAGGTATTTTGATAAACCGGTATTATGTAAGAACGAAATCAAACCGGGTTAGGAACAAAATAATACCGGTATTTGGAAACCGGTTCCGATCCCTGGTATGTATTACCTACTATGCATGTGTGTGTGCGTGTGTAAATCAATTTACACATCACGAGGGATAGATGGCAGCACTATCATCCAGTTTCCTAAAACGGTAGAGTTACCAGTCTATACTTTATTATATATATACCTAGTAGGTGTAGTCTTTGGTCCTATTTACACTACAAATTCATTTTTCCGCCTTGTTAAAATGGTATATGATGAGAAAGTGTAAATATATGTTTTTGTCGTTGACTGTACTCCACATAGTGATAGAAATTATGTGAACTGATTTTGAGTACACATCAACCTACTTTTAACATGTTTCACTATAGGTACCTTAACTACGTGTGCACAGAAAATCAAAAATATTTTCTAGTATCAAAACTATACTTCCTACTACACAAAGTGTGACCATCCCAAGATTTTTTGAATTTCCCGCCAAAATTGTGTGTAATATTTCATTAGCCAGACTCTATAAGAAAACTAATTTCAGCGTTTTTGGAAATTCACCTTCTGAAGGGATGAAAAGGGGGTTGAAACATTGTAAGGGTATGTTGTGTATTTTAAAGCGAGTGAAGCCTAGCTAATTTCCTAATTTTTTCGACATTCTCAAACTTTGAATGGATTTATCTCGGAAACTATTGAGTCTACAGAAACAATTCTAGTCTCATATAATAGCAAATTAAGTCTAATAAAGGTACTATCAGGAACTAGCACTGTAGGGTTGTAATTTTTTTTTTTTGTTTTTTGAGATAGGTGCGTTTGGTGCTCGAGGTCACAAACTTGGTTTATTCATTGGGCCAACATCATAAACAAGTCTGCAAAAAATCAGAACTAATGGATTTGACGCACACTGCCCCGTGCTTTCAGACGACAAAGTTACTGGATTATCGGCGCAGAGTCGGCATAAGCAGAGTGCTTTATCGCATGAAGCCGTAATCACCGCCAATGACACCTCCTAGTCGGTGCGCGTCGGCCGAGCCAATCAACGTGGTTTTCGCTCTTATTGCGTAGACGCAAAACTTATTTTTATCGGCTCATTCCGACTCTATGTCGATAGGTACGCACTACAATTATGAAATTTGGTGGGAAGGAAGGTGTTCTATGAACCGCTACAAAAGTGATGTCAAATTTCACAAAAAAAATTAGGGGAGCAACCATATTTCCATGTAATAGGGTGATGAAAAAAAACTCAGGTCATATAGGCGTGTGGTGTACCTTACCTATCAACGGATAGACTGGTATTAAAAGGTTTCTAAAAAAAAATCCCATTTAAGTCGACCGTTGATGAGATATTAGCTGTCAAAATCTTAGGCCAAGTGCGTGTCGGATTACGCGCAATGATGGGTTCCGTACAGACACCCACTGAAACCACTATCCAAGACATTGAGTCAAAAAAGGAATCGAGAAAGGAAGGAAAGGATCTCCACAGGGAACTACTCATGGCACTTACATCCTTTTGTTTGGGCTTATCTTTTCATACCAAAATTCAAAAATGGCCAACCCTCTCTTTTTTTTCAGAATTTTAAACATCATTAGTTTAGAAATTAGAAGGGAAGGGGGCACTTACTACGACATGGATACTTAGCTAATATCTCACTAACGTTGACTTATTTCGTAATTCGTTTCAGAGTAAAAGGGCTGTGACATACGGACCGACAGACATACATGACGAAACTATAAGGGTTCTGTTTTCACCATTTTGGCTACGGAACCCTATAAACTCAGCTGGTAATACACCGAGGGAAACTAGGGGCGACAAATGCTCCCGTCTGGTTCATGCGTTACAATCTATAATGCGCGCACCGCGATACAACTGACTACTGACGAGTTTATTTATTCACAATAGAATATCTTCATCTGACAAAATATTAAACAAGTACCTAGAAAAAAACTGAAAAAAGAAAATTACATATTCATGTGACCAGCTGAGGCGTATACCACTCTGCAACCGGCTTGACTAATTTTATTCCTGAAAGTATGGGCTTAACTATCATTTGATACAAGTTTCAGCTGAGATGAAACCAATTTATTTTTACCGTCTTCGGAAGGCTACTGTTCCTCAACCCACCAACGGGATCTCAGCTGACAATCATGGGCCTTCACATTATAACTATCTTAACCATTGTAGAAGTAAAGGTGCGAGAGGAAATTGGTTATTGTAATCTGTTGCTGGCCCACAGTCTATAAGCATGGTTTTTTTATCTTCAGAACAGTTAAAACTATCTTACCACATTAACAACCGATTCAAATTTCAATATTAAAGTGGCAACTAGGCACATTTTCCAATTACAACTACTCCAGGTGGCTGATAGGAACTTGGCCTAACCTATACATTTGTTTAACTGTTTATTATGTATAGTATAGGCACGTATAGGGTCAATGACCCCCTATGACCTCTTTCATCTGTGTACGCCGGGTAAAATGCATTTTTTTTACTGTAACCAAATAAAGCAATCTACAAATACAACAACAATAAGACGAAAATGTTTTCTTGGTATGGAAAATTAAAAAAAAAACACTAAAAAGTCAATTGCTTAATTTCTAATAGCTCAAATAAGACTTTAAGCTTCTTCAAGTGTAGTTCTTTTGAACATGTACATAAGTTGACGACTGCTTTAGCTTAGTTGGTAGTGACCCTGCCTATGAAGCTGGAGGTCCCGGGTTCGAATTCCGGCCGGGGCATTTATTTGTGTGATGAGCACAAATATTTGTTCTTGGGTCTTGGATGTTTTCTATGTATTTAAGTATCTATTTATCTATATAAGTATGTATATCGTCGCTTAGTACCCATAGTACAAGCTTTGCTTAGTTTGGGACAAGGTTGATTTGTGTAAGATTGTCCACAAATATTTATTTATTTATTTAAAAAGTAGTCATTTTTGAAGTTGGAGCCATCCAAAGAAATTGCCTAAAGTTGATGAAATGGCAATGGCAGATGGCACCAAATTTACCCGACAGCAACAAATAACAAATTCAAGTACTTATTAAAATTGTACAATGTGGCACCATTTGGCAAGGGCTTGAACCCTTTGGAACACATTGGATCCGCTAGTGATAATATTTTCTGAAAATAACTTCTCATAAAAAAACGACTTAACTACTTAGAAGACATGACTTAAGTAGTAGTTTACTGTATCATTTTCCCACTTTCCACTCAATTCCTCAAAGGCTACCTGGAAGTGATCCCTCAGTAAACATTCGCCTGTGTACATAGTGTTCCATCAATTCCTGATGGTTAGGTTAGCATCATGTCAAAAGGACCAATTTAATTCAAGTAACGGACTTGTCAAAGTCAAATCCTACATAAATTAATGCAAGAATGTATGTTAAATCCATCAAATATTAAGTCATGGTGAAAAGCCTGAGATAAGTATTTTTAATTAATGCATAATACAGTAATTACTTACTACATTCAAGGTCTACTGATGAATAGACCATAATCAAACATGTTAACTTGTTACTAAGAGATTAGTAATAAATTCTTGTGAGGTTCAAAGCACCACTTTTAGGCCACATCTTAACAGCTTGTCTTAACAAAAGGCTTATACTGTTAAACTTTTTAACCAGATATGAAAAGGAACATATCAAATTAATGATTGAGGTTAGCTTCGGTTGCCGAAATCCAATCATTGGAAATATTTTTTTTGTTTATGCCAGACTTTCATCATAGTTAAAATACAATATCTGGGCGACCGAGCTTTGCTCGGCGTTTTCCCGGGCATGAGACCTAGCTAGATCGATTGCTCGTCCCCGAAAACCCCCACATACCAAATTTCATCATAATCGTTAGAGCCGTTTCTAAGATCCCCGAAATAAATAAATAAATATACAAGAATTGCTCCTTTAAAGATATAAGATTTGTACTAATATTTATAAACTGTGTATCCGTTACTGTAATAAAAACATAACTTACATGCACATAAGCCGTTAACTATTGACCACTGGATGGACAATTTTTGTTTTTGCAACTGACTATGACCCTTATGTTATGTTTAATATAAGGCTAACATCCAGAGACACTCTTACATAATTTAAACTAAAACCTTCCTCTATTTCAGAGATATTTTTGATTTGAAATCCAATGATAATTATATATTATTTACTATCAACTCAAACGATTTTAATCAGATTTGCTGACAAAGGATTCAATTTTATGGTCATTTGGATAGCAAAAATATCAAATATTTAAGTGATAATACTTGTGACCAATTACTGGTGGGGAATAAGAATTAAGAAAATCACAGAAGCTAGTTTATAAACACACTTACTTCAGAAGTCTTTGGTGGTGCAGAAGGTGCCTCCCTTCTGATTTGATGTTGTGGTGTGGCGCCATAGCCGTGGTCGAGCAGGTGGTAGCTGATGGGCTGGCTTGGGCTGTCATCCAAAAGCGTAGTTTGCGACGGAGACGCCCCAACGCGTACCACCACCTCGCCCTCACCCTCCGCCGACCCTCGCTTCACCCCCCTCGGCATCGCTATTTAGACGGAAATAATAATAAAATACCATGCTAACTCAAATCCTACGTCTGCTAGGTATATTATGAACGGTGTTGTAATCGTGACAATTTGATTAGAGTAGAGGTTAGAGGCGCCGTGCGCGCGGAAATAACTGACAAGAACCTCCGAAGCGGAATGGGTCGATATCAACTAAATTAGCTTTATGTAATATGAAAGTTTTATACCATGAAATAAACTAATTGCCTACGTCAGTTTTAAAGAACCATTTTTACTTAAAATGTCGACATCCTTAAGGTAATACGTCTGCAAAACCGCTTTTGCGCTAACGGTAGACTCATTAAGTAATCTTAAAAAAATAAACCTTTAGAAAAGCACTATACTTACGAAAGGTGTAAGCGAACGATATCTTAAGTTATAACCATAAAACGACATGAATGTATTCGACGCAACGCTACATTATCGAATACTCAAAATAAAATGTCCGCCGCTTTGTTAGTCTCGAACGAACTCGTGGACATTAAGACGCCAAATAATTTTCAATTGCACAGTTCACAGGGCACACATTGTTTTAACTATTCTTTGGACCTTTGACTTCGAATCAATAACATTAAAGAAGTCCAAATACACATTTTACTTTAATAATTGTAAGAGCGTTGAAGTATCGACGAAAAGCTTCTTTGAACATCTGGCTAGTGTGGCTACTGGCTAGCAAGCGACGTAGCCGAGTGGCGCGAAGTACGCGCGCAGGCGCGTAGCGGCTAACACGCAACCCCTAACGGACGCACTCTCTCCACTCGTAACCAAATTCCACCCCACTGTCGACGCCGCCGCCGCGTCTTCCGAACATCTTCCGAAGCCATAAATTTAAAAAACAGTCAACTACAACATATTTTATCGAATAAGTAGCTATATTACTTGCTTGTATATTAATACTAATAAGTAATTAAGTACGCCGATACCTACAGGTTTATCCCTAACTACTTAATTCATGAAATGAAGACCGAGATCTTGGGATCAATTTACAGTATGCTAGAGATGGGCGCTCGTGGGTATTTACCGGGTAAATACCCGGAATCTTTCCAATCTACCCGGTATTTACCCATATCTACCCAAATGGGTGGGTAGATATGATTTGCACATTTTATGTTTATTTTTACGGAAATGTCTTTGGAGTTATACATAATAACGAATAATGGATGCTATTATAAATAGGAAACACTTGTTTCAGTATCATAGTGTGGAATAAATCGACCAAAATTAACAAAGCAGTAGAAATCTCTTCCATAAGTACGCCTAAAACAAGCATTTACGTGTTAATTGTTATCTCCAAAATATGAATTTACTGGTTTCAAAAGTTGAAAGTGGGGATAGACGTCATAAATAAATATGGCGGCCGATCATAACATATTTCTGTTAATTTCTCGAGTTCTAGTTGATGAAATTACATGTTTTATGTGTTGTTAAAAAGCTGTTTGCATGTTCTGTAACTATTTATTTCAAGCCTACGGGCCCGGACACATGTCCACGGTACGGAACCGGGCACCGTCTACGGTGTCGTGTACGGTGCGACTTCACGGCGTCGGGTACGGTGCCGTGTACGGCGAACGGCGCCGTGTACGGTGCACGTTGCCGTGTATGGTGCACCGGCGGACGGCTTGCTACGACGGATTGCTAGAACAAATGGTCCTAAATGTGGACACGCTGGACAGAAGCACCTATATTTTTTCCAGGGTCTAGTAAGGTCCATAGCTGGTGCTCGCTGCCGGTGCACCATACACGGCAACGTGCATCGTACACGGCACCGTACACGGCGTCGTACGCGGCACCGTGCCATGGCACGGCGTCGTACGCGGCACCGTGCCACGGCACGACGCCGTGACGTCGCACCGTACGGTGCCCGGTGCCGTACCGTGGACATGTGTCCGGGCCCTATAATTAGAATCATAAACCAGGTAACAAAAGCTACCTTTCCTATTCTATTGGCTACTGAGTAACGTTAGCAGCCAATAAGGTTAAAGGTTGTCATACGAGTAAAAAAGTTAATGCTTATCAGTTGTACGGTGTAGTCTCCTGACGTGATTAGTAATTAGCGTAAAGTTTATTTGCCACGTGTTATTTTTTGGCAGTGCAACGAGTGGTGTTTTGTTTGGAACTAGGCCTGATATATCTATAATATGATTAGTTTTATTAAAAAAAGCGCTCAAATAGTGTTTTAGGTGTTTATTATTTTGAATCAACAATAAATTTGAACTACAGGAAACTACAATGGGAAGATCCAAAAATGAGGCAGGGTAGAAATACTAACATTACCGAGCGTCTGATAAGAATTCAGTGATATGTTTATATTGTGGCACTGACACCAAATACAAAATTGTAATTTTTTATACTATAAGAATAAGAATTACCAATGGTATTTTATAATATTAACTACCCTTCCTTTAACCATAACCATTGCTCAGTAGGTAGTAAACCGTGATAGTGAGACAGTTGAAATTTTCACAGATGATGTATTTTTGTTGCCGCTATAACAACAAATACTAAAAAACAAAATAAAATAAATATTTAAGAGGGCTCCCATACAACAAACATGATTTTTTTGCCGTTTTTATAGATAATGGTACGGAACCCTTCGTGCGCGAGTCCGACTCGCACTTGGCCGGTTTTTTTTTAATCATAATTGTAGGAATATAATATTCTTGACAATTTTTTATGCCATTGGAGGTATTATCTTCGAGGAATTTTCTTTATAATATGTATATATACTGCTGGCATGCTGTATATAGCAAAAGAAAGCAATATTTTTATTTATATTGATTTGCATGAAGAAAGCTTACGCTATATATTAATAAAAACATATAAAAAATAAATACCCAGCAATTTGGGTAGAAATGGGTAAATACCGGGAAGATTGGTTAAATACCGGGTATTTACCCGATATCTTTCTTGGGTATTTACCCACCGCCCATCTCTTTGCTAGGTGTAGTATACCTATATATTGTTGGTGTTACCGGTACCGAATTTCACTTTCGATAGGTGGGTTTGCGGCCAGCTAATTTGATGCGCCTTGGATGAGTTTATGAACTGAAAGGATAAATGTTTCCTCGTTTTTTTTTCAATATATTGCCATTCAATAGGTACCTACCAATTAAAATGCATACGACTTACTGTTTCTTTAGGGCATATAAAAATGTAGATATCTGTAATTGACAAAACTTGGTTCCTCAGGCGGCCGCAAACTAACGCAGGCCGCGTAACTGGCGCACTTAACATTATCAATAAATATTTTGGATGTACGTACACTAAGTATACAATTGAAACCGCCGCCAAACTCAAGCACGCCAAGTACAGCAATCTGGATCCAGTATATGAGTTCGTCCCGGTTGCCGTGGAGACTGGTGGGCCCTGGTGCGCCGAGGCCAAAGCATTCGTTGCCGCTCTAGCTCGACGCCTAAGAGACCGTGGAGGCGATCCCCGCTCTGGTGAGTACCTGGTGCAAAGGATATCCCTCTCCATACAACGAGGCAACTCCGCCAGTGTACTAGGAACCTTTGCGCCAGGACGTGGTAACAGAAGCGAGGAATCCCCCCAAATCGCTCATTGAAAAAATGTGCGGGATTTGAACCCAAGACCGCGGCCTTTTTTTAGCTTTAGGTAGTTATTTTAATTGTATAATAATTATATACTTTGTAATCGATTGGAAATAAAGAAAATTATTAACTATAAATAGATAATATGTTCGCCTGTAAAAATCAATAATGTCATTCCCGTAAACCACCCATCCCACAATTAACTAGGTATTTCCAGGATATAAAATTCCGTGACCTAGGGGCCCAGACTCTAGGCCAGTCTGTCTATTTTCATTTCACAATCCAAACACTTCGGCTGTTTACGTGATAAGAATGTATTAAGTTATCTCTCTAAAAAACACGGAGTTTTATTCACGCACTTTACCTATAGCCTATAGGTGGTTGTGGGGTGCAGTTCAAATGTAGAGACGGACGATATGCTGTAAATTATAAAACCTCGTCACAGAAAGTGTCATGATGATTTTCCTTGTCAGGCAGTGTGATGTCACTATGACATTTTCTGTGACAAGGTTCCACGGTGGGTCACGATTCAGTTGGTTCGATTCGATGTAGGTACCTAGTATCTATTCAGGGGGGCTACCGCGAACCTCCTGGCACTACGATCCACCGAGTCGATTGCGGCAAGTTGGTACTTAGCTGAGCCATCTCAAAGATGACTAAGATACAATACTCCATGAAGAATCAGTTGGACTTTGTATAAAGTAACTAAAGTAAGAAGCTGCCCAGACGTGAAATAGCGTTTGACCTTAGGTATTTAGAGCCTTATCACACTACCCTATCGGTAGGGCCCTGACTCGGGGAGGGGAGTTAAACTATCTCGCTCTAATGAGTGAGATGCTTTAACTCCCCTCCCCCAGTTAGGGCCCTACCGATGGGGTAGTGTGATAAGCCTTTTAGGATGCTCATCTTTTTAGCCGCTGTTCGGGCTTTGGATAGAAGTGCCGAAGTTAAAGCCTGAGCTACACTTACACTATTCAAAACCATGGTTGTCAACCGTGGTTTTAAACAGTGTAGCATGGGAGGGTTTTAAGTATAACTTCATGCCAAGCAGCTCGAGATCGTTGGCTACAGGCGCGGTTAGTAGTACTTCGGAAAAAAGGATCCAAATTGAATGCGCTCATTTTGCGGGAAACAGATGTTGAAAGTAACAAGATTGTTGTTACCCCATTGGGAGACAAGTCTAAAGATTGAGTTAATTCTACTACTGTCTCTCTCTCACATCGAATTTCATCACGACCAGCTTGCGCGGGGCAAATAATATCTCCATGAGCGTTAATGTCATCTGTGTATGCGACCACTCCTGGAAGAAGAAGGTCGTTAATATAGCAGGGAAAGCAGACCCCTGAGACTGCAGAGTAGAGAGCAGGCACCAGAGAGCAGGCCTCATGGCTATTGATGCCGGCGTTCCTCAGAACGCCGGCATCAATAGCCATGAGGCCCGCCGAGCAGACATAGATGACTAGGTTCTCGGATCGGACTCAGGATATAGATATCCAGCTACAAAGGCCAGAAGGATACTGTATGCTGGAAGCTTGCGAAGCAGACTAGCATGCCAATCCCTGTCAAAAGCCTTCGAGATCTCAAGAGACACAGCAAGAGCCTCACCTTATTTCTCGCCCCAGTAGTGCGTGCCCCGGCGAAACCCATATAGCCGATCACTGAGGAGGTCAGCAGCTTACTGTCCAAACTCTCTCCATAACCTTACAGAATATGGAGGTGATGGCGATAAGTCGATAATTACAGGGATCGGCGCGGGCGCGACTACCATTCTCGAGCACTGGTTGGTTGGTTGAAATGGAATTGACGAGCATCCAGGCACTGTACCGGCAGGTACAGTATTTTACTTGAGAGAGAGAGATGATACGTGTAAGAATAGGAGACAATTCGGCACCATAGTACTTCAGAACTTTTGCAGGTTTATACCATCAGGCCCTCTAGCTTTACTCACGTCTAGACTCTCTATTGCGTACACTCTTTGTTATGTTATGTATCGTGATTCGTGAACTTCGAAATTGAAGAGCCATATTGAAGTGTCGAGGGTGTTGGATGAGTATCCAGGCAAACAGAGACCAATCAATGATGTGTAATGGACTCGTCCTAAACTCATTTAAAAACTTGGCAGAAACATATCAGTCACACTGCCACTGTAGTATCAGTCACTTTAGTGTTCCGTAGTCGTCCACCCGTTACATTATGTGGACTAAAAAGTTCGCGAACTTATATTTACTGTTAATCTGAGAAATAGTTATTTGTTATACAAGGGTGCAAAGTTGTATTTTAACCGCGAGTGTGGAATTGGAACACGAGCTAGCGAATGGATTCTATGGTTGAACCACGAGCGAAGCGAGTGGTTCGAAAATAGAATCCTGAGCGAAGCGAGTGGTTCAAAATTAGAATCCTGAGCATAGCGAGTGTCGCAAGACACGAGACGTAAAATAACTTTGCAGCCGTGTGTAACACAAATCTTTTCACCTCACTAAAGCGAGGAAATAGAAAAAGGAAAAAACAAAAGTAAAACAATAAAAAAATTAGGTTTCTTCCAATTTTTCATTTCATTAAAATAGAAAATAAAAACTAAGTTTGAACAAAAAAACGCAAAAAAAATTAAGCAAAATTCAAAAACAAATGCTAAAGTAAATAAATTGCGTGAAAAATATATTACTTTAAATTCAAATAAAAATATAATTTGAAATTTTTATTAGTCGAAAAAAATATTTTTTTGCAATTTCAAATTTAACATTAATTTTGATATATAAGTTGGAAAAAAATTTTTTGCAATATATGGGCCAATTTTTTTGGCGTTGTAGTTTTTTTTTATTTCTTAGAATTGCATGAAAATTGGTAAGTTAGAAGAGCTCCTGATTCTGAACAATATGTGCACGATTTCCTGCACTGTCCCACAATTTTTTTCCATTGAGTGACAGAACGTATGGGATTTTCGTAACACAGCGGAAAAAATGAAAGGGAAAATAAATTTTTTCGACTTTTTTTAAGAAATAAAAAAAACTACAACGCCAAAAAAATTGGCCCATATATTGCAAAAAAAATTTTTCCAACTTATATTTCAAAATAAATGTTAAATTTGAAATCCCTATCCCTAAATTAGTCAAAATCGAGTAAAATGACGATTCTTTGCAAAAGAAATTTTTTTTGCTTAACATTCAAAATAGTTATAAAATTTGAAATCCTTATCCTTGAATTAGTCGAAATCGAGTATAATGGCGATTTTTTGCAAAAAGAAATTTTTTTTGCTTAAAATTCAAAATAAATATAAAATTTGAAATCCTTATCCTTGAATTAGAATGCATTACTATCGCAGTTGCTATCAACATAGCGATTAAAACTCGACACGTAATAAAATCCTGCAATTGCAGCGCTTGGCTTATCGGCGCACGAGTCACTATGCGAGGGACTAATAATGATGTTCGTACTGTACCCACATTTTTTGTGATACTTTAAAAAAATGTCTATTTGAAATGCATTCTTTACATTCGTACACTATGTTAAGATATTTTATTTTATAAGGCATGCTATGTATTTCTCTTGATAAGTGAATTATTGTATTCTTTTAGAGAAATAAATTTTTAAACCATTAGTCGAAATCGAGTATAATGACGATTTTTTGCAAAAAAATTTTTTTAACTCAATATTCAAAATAGTTATACAATTTGAAATCCTTATCCTTGAATTAGTCGAAATCGAGTATAATGACGATTTTTTGCAAAAAAATATTTTTTTCGACTTAAAACTCAAAATAACTGTAAAATTTGAAATCCCTATCCCTAAAGTAGTCGTAATGGAGTATAATGACGATTTTCTGCAACAAAAATATTTTTTTGCTTAAAATTCAAAATAATTATATATTTTTTTAATTCAAAATAAATATAAAATTTGAAATCCTTATCCTTGATCCTCCAAGATCTGATTTTTTTCACACCACCTGAAAAAAAAACAGATGGGCGAAAATTGTCCTGGCTGTTTTGTGTCCACCCACACTAACCGATATCGGATCCGATACGAATCTGACCGATATCGGATCGGATAGTGTGAGCACTAAGCAGTTTTCCATACATTTTTATCGGTAACGAAACCTACACCGATATTGTATCGGATAGTGGGAACACCGCTTTCATGTTATTCTGTTAAAAAAGTAACTAGGTACACGTTCGGATTTCAAAATTACTTTGCACACATGTGGATAAAATGCAGTTTTGCTATCTGTTTTTAAAGAATAAAAAAGGGCTTTCCGAGCTAGTGAGGTGAAAAATAATTTAATCAGAGGAAATAATTCCGACAGTTTTGAAAATCGGTACAGTTGTACCGTACGGTATCCAGATAAACATACTAAAAATCCCCGAGGGTGGGGGTTGTGCCGGGGGTGTAGGGGGGATGAAAGGTACTTTTTTTAGTATTTCGTAAAACTCGTAAACGGTAGCCCATAGCAAAAAAAAAAAGTTATTAAACTGAATAGGCTGGTTGTATCGTACATATAAAAACGCTGAAGTTGCGATAATTGCGGTAAACTTGCATTTTTGGTATGTTGTTTGGGTCCACCTAGATAGTATGTATCCAGATTTGCAGCAGTTTAAAATGAACGCGCGCTGAGTATTTCCTGAAAAACCAAAAAGTGGAGAATTTTCGTTCAAAATATAAATAATGAGGTATCTACGGGGAAATTAATGGGAGATAAAGTTCCAGCAAACTTAATTACCTTAATTCAACTACTAAACACGATGGGTTTATCTTGTGTAGTTTAGTAGTTCCTGTGGCCACCTTCTGTCTCCATCATACTATCTAGGTGAACCCACACAACTAGGGTTGCCAACTTATGTGCTCCGATTTGCGGGACATTGGTTGTAGAATTGCGGGACTTGGCTAAAAAATGCGGGACTTGCGCACTCGTATCAATATTGTGAACGTATAATTGTGATGTAGGATAAGTACATTATTTATTCCCGCGAGATATATATTTCCGAACTAAAATTATCTCATTACGAGTACGGTCCTCCGGGAGCGGGATACGATACAAATTACTTATTTTCATTTATCGAAGTTGTGCACTCTTTGCTGAAATGAAACAAAATGCTCGCTCCAGTTCCTATAATTCTGCCGAGGCTTGAAAGCGGGACAATTGGCGTCCCGCACGCATCCTTTGCGGGACGCATCGCCTAGGGTGCTGGAAACGGGACGTCCCGCCTGAGGCGGGACGGTTGGCAACCCTACACACAACATACCAAAAATGCAAGTTTACCGCAATTATTGCAATTTCGAATGTAACATATGACAGGCATATAAGTATTCTACGTTGAAAGAGCGCCCAACGATAAAAAAAATCGTTTATTCAGTATCTTATACTATTTAACAAAATAAAGGCTGGTGCCTCTTTTTAATACTTGTATTAAAAGTCACCGCTCTTCTACATGTGGTAACTTAAGTATAAATATCTGGGCGGCCGAGCTTTGCTCGGCGTTTTCCCGGGCATGAGACCTAGCTCGATCGATTGCTTGTCCCCGAAAACCCCCACATACCAAATTTCAACAAAATGGTTAGAGCCGTTTCCGAGATCCCGGAAATATAGATATATACAAATAATATCTGGGCGACCGAGCTTTGCTCGGCGTTTTCCCGTGCATGAGACCTAGCTAGATCGATTGTTCATCCCCGAAAACCCCCACATACCAAATTTTGTTCAAAATCGTTAGAGCCATTTCCGAGATCCCCGAAATAAATAAATATACAAGAATTGCTCGTTTAAAAATATAAGATATATAGATATAAACAAACATAATTAAAAAATAGAAAAAAATAAAAAACCGACTTCAATTCCTAAATGTACAACCTTAAACTAAAAAGTAGAAAATTATAAATTTTAGTAACTTCAAAGCAAAGAGCTTACAGAGCAATAAATTAATGTAATTAGTTAGTTACTTATTTATATACATAGTCACAATATATAATCAGTTAGTTTTGGAGTCGGTGCCAGCTCAGGAGGATACCTAGTTTCCTGCTTTGCCACAAACTTTCGACACTACTCGGAGCGGCGGCGGCGCGCGCAGCGGGGCTGGCACCGACTCCAAAAATACCTGATTATATATTGTGACTATGTATATAAATAAGTAACTAACTAATTACATTAATTTATTGTCCTGTAAGCTCTTTGCTTTGAAGTTACTAAAATATATTATTTTCTACTTTTTAGTTTAAATTTGTACATTTAAGAATTGAAGTCGGTTTTTTTTTTTTTTTTTTATATTTTTTTTTTTTTTTTTTTGAGTGGAAAGTACCTAACTAAGTGTATTTCGTTTTCGTTTTGTACTTTTTGTTTGAAATGCGTCTGCTGCGCTGTGAGTAAGTCAGCCGTTTGGGGGGTTTTGTGACGTCAGCGGTCAATAGCGCGAAATATCGTTCTTCAGGTACACAAGCCGAGGTCTAAACCGTTGTAACCGTTTATGTGTAATTTTGTTTTTTTTTTTGTTAGTTAAATGTATATGGGACAACCAACCGAAATGATATCGTAACAAACATACAACAACAAAATACGTAGGTACCGTAGAATTGAGGACCTCATCCTTTTTTTTTGTAGTCACTTATTTCACACATCTTAGTGATACATTGCCAAAGTGCATCTCATGGCAATTCCAATAATCCCAAACACGGCTAAGTTCCATTGTTTTATTACGGAATTCCGTTGCCTACCTTCCGGGTTCAATCATCAGATTCATGTTTATGGTAACATTAATTTAAGACCATTTAAAATGGCTACGTCATATTATAAAAATCGCTAAAATTTGTTTCCCTTGAAGTTTTGAGGATTTCCCTAAATTCCTCATGGATACCATCATCAGAAGTGAACTTTGGTAACAACAGGACCTACCTGAAAGCATATGCTTTCAAACAAATAAATAATTTTCCAAATCTATTTATAAATGGCGGGGTTCCGTTGCCAACCTTCCGGCTTCAATTACCAGATCAGGTAGATGCTATAACATTACATCATGACAATCTAAATTGACTTCGTCATAGGTCGCTTTTAATATCTTGATCGAAATAATTATCTTAGCGCCACCCATGAAACGGTTGGAGTTTTGGATGATCATTTGTGGCCTTCTTTCATAAGTTCCGGTTTACCAAATGCTACTTAATGCAAATGCTCGGTTTATAACCGAAAATACTAAAATCGTTATATGTTTCCCTTGAAATTTTGAAGAGTTCCCTCAATTCCTCATAGATTCCATCATCAGAAGTGAACTTTAAGAACAACGGGACCAATCCGGAATAATATGCTTTCAAACAAAGAGTGTGTGTGTGTGTGTGCGTGCGTGCGTGCGTGCGTGCGTGCGTGCGCTGCATGGCTTAAAGTACATAACTTTGAGTAATGACCTTTTTGCTCGTTCAAGCTCCAGAAATTTGGTTTTTGTAGCGCCTCCCCATATGGGTATATTTGGTTCCAAAGTGTCCGTTTGTAGTTAGTGAAGCAGATTTAGGGTAAGTAGATTTTTTTGTAGCCATCTTGTAATCTTTGTAAGACCTCGTTCAGTAGATGAGCGCACATCATCCCTATGAACACAATCGCAGTATCGTCAGCATATGTGAAATAGTACCGTTTTCAATATACATGTTACAGAGCTGCAGTGGCGGAGCGTCCATACAACTCGATTCCCACCGGCTTGCCTAATTTTCAACCAGTCCAGTTCTTTTACTACGGCTCATGAAGAATAAAAAACGCAAATTATTTCCGGCTTCCCTAAGAATATTTTTGACGCGCCGCCACTGCAGAGCTGATTGATGTATATTAAAAATAGTGTCGGGTCAAGAACACTGCCCTGAGGTACACCGTAGGATATTGTGCACTCGTCACTAATATGGTCCCTTATTTTCACTTTTTGAACGCGGTTTTCAAGGTAAGATTTGAATAGAGACAAAGGGACCCCTCTAATTCCAATTTTCTCTAATGTGTTGACAAGTATGGGGACAGCAACGGTATCGAATGCTTTTTTAAGGTCCAAAAATACAGTAATACATTTTTTTTTCTTATCTACATTCTCTACAATTGAAGATGAAAGGGCCGCAACTGCGTCCTCTGTGGAGAAAGAGACGATACACGATGGAATTTGAAAAAAAAATGCAGCACCACTTTGCGTGAATTACCATTTAAAAAAAAATCTAAATTTTATTCTACCGTTACCGTATACCTACTCATGCCAAATTACAGCCTTCTAGTACTAACGGTTACTGAGCTAAGTCGGGGACAGACGGACGGACGGACATGACGAAACTATAAGGGGGGCTTTTTAAGGGGGGCTCTATGGGGTAGTTCTATTTTTTTATTCACGTTCCCCTTAAGATACATGGGGGCTACCCTCAAAAACTAAGGGTTAGAGCTATAGTCTTTAAATTTTCACAGTTTAAGCATCGTGTTGGCCAAAAATATTTTTATGGTTTTATAAGTTTTATATACAGCTATAATTTGCCTACCCCATCAAGTGGGGTATCGTTGAGTAGAGCCCGTTGAGTGCATAAATATAGTGTTTTTTGTTTTTCAAAATGAGGAGCCACTTAAATTATCATAAAAAAGTGTATATAAAGCCTTATTTTGTTGGAAGATAATTTTATGTCTCACATATTTTTATATATTTTTCTACGGCCCACCGTTTACGAGCTTTTTACAAAAAACTAAAAAACCGGCCAAGTGCGTGTCGGATCACCCACAGCGAAGGGTACCGAAAAAATTTCATCCCCGGTCCGGGTTACATTATATGGAGTCCCTATACCTATACTACTACTATGTACTTATAGTTTTTAATTTATGTGTGATTTTTATAACAAGTTTTTTTTTATTGTCAGTCATATCCGTAAATAACGTTTTCAATGTTTTCATCTATCTATCTATAGGCTCAGCGATGGCTCAGAGTAAATCGCCTGTGACATGAAGAATCTATAAGAGTTCCGTTTAAAGCGGGTATTACACTGTCCTGAATCAGGCGTCCTAACTAGTGGAGGGGAGTTGAAGCATCTCGCTCTAACGTATAGATCGGAACCCTTCTAAGTGTCCTGAATTCAGGACAGTGTAATACCCGCTTTAGCCATTCTGGCTACGGAATCCTAAAAAGGGACCTTTACACCCCCGAAGTATTTAACATTTAGTTCGCGCTGGTAAGAGTGGTAAGGTGAAATTGTATGATTATACATATTTAAGCCAAAACTTTTTGATGAAAACATTTCTAAAAAGTGACGGCTATCTTGATTTTGCTTATTTAATATCGATATCTGAGCGTCCCGTCCGAGGGGCCACTTAATCCGAATCTAACGTCAGATTTATAAAAAGTGACGGCCATCTTGATTTTGCTTATTTAATATCGATATCTGAGCGTCCCGTCCGAGGGGCCACTTAATCCGAATCTAACGTCAGATTTATAAAAAGTGGAGGCCACCTTGATTTTGCTAATTTACGGTTAATTTCAAAATTAATATCTGAGCGTCCACTTAGATCGAATCTGACGTAAAAGTGGCGGCTATCTTGACTTGCTTGTTTACAGTCCCATTACGTTCAAAAATCTGATATTTTGAACGGTTTTTTTGTCTCACAAGAGCGTTGCTTTTGTTGCGTTCAACTCGTGCTTAACCCCAATATTATCGATATTTTTCGACATGTCGCAACACTACAGAGGAGACATGCCAGGATTTACTTATAATATTGAGAGCTGTATAACTTTCATGTATCTTTATAAGTAAACGAGTTGTAGCAGTAATTTAAATATAAGGGGTTAAATGAACGATTAAAATAAAATAAAAAGGAGGTTTACCTATCACTAAATTGTACTGCGTATATACCGGGTATACAATCCAAATGGGTCAGTATGGTGAAGTCGGAATTTCATAATAAGGTCACACGAGTGTTTTAATGCCTAATTATGTACAGTTGCATACATTACTTTATCTACACACATATTATAACTACTCTAAGGCTGGGTTGCACCAAACCGTCTGTACTTAATCGTAAGCGGTGTTCGTCAAATCTGATTTTATGGAATGACAAGTTTCTATGGGATGAAGCTGTCGGCTCCATATTTGACGATGACCGGTCTGTGTTCGTAAGTTGGTGCAACTGGCGCTTAGATGGGTTCAGAAACCGTAGTAAATAAATACAATAATTGTGTTAATACAACCTTTTTTGCACACGGTTGCGGAAATATCGAAATCAGAACTGGCAACCGATACCTGAATGTTATTTTAAAAAGTAAAGAGTCCCTATTCTGATGTGATCATGTCCAAAGAGAATATTTTCAAATTTCGTGCGATATATACTATAAAAACATCGAGCTGACATTTCGAATCGACTGACTTTGAATTTTCAGTGATACTGGAATAGGGACATGTCAACTTTGACATTTAAATTTTGACAGTTTATGTTTGACGTTTCATATTTTAACATCATATATGAGACTAAAATGAAAATTATATTACTGCTGTAGCCTTCATCATTATTGGGGAACGGGACTTAATCGCGTACAATTATAACTAATTTACCAGGCTGGTGCAACTAGGAAGAAAAAGTGACTTTTGTATGGTCTGAGGCATTAAAAATACAAAAAAACATGGCGAATACCGATATCTCGCTCTCTCAATTAATCCATCTCAGTCACATGTCAATGTCACTTATTGTCATTTCCGTTCTGTTGAAAGGAGTTTTTACTTCAATACTCAAACTCTCTGGTTTAGGCTGTCATTATTTTCAGTTATCAAGAAAACAAACATTGTCAAATTAAAATAAAATATTGTTCTGGTGGATATTATTATAAAATATAATGGTTTATTAAAATATATGGTACACGCGTTTACTCTGAACAAGATTTAAAAGGATATTCGGTCCAGCCATGGAAGTCATCTCGTCAAAATATTCAATCGGAAGTCTCGAAGGCAAGTCAAATTGGTCGACTTGGAAGTACAAAATACTTATTATGTTACGTGGCACCGCAGATGCCATGAGTGTGTTTGATGGAAGTCTGACAAAGCCAAAAGATATAGAAGAAGGAACAGGTGATGCAGCAGTTCTCATAAGATACATACATACGTCCTTTGTAGATGTACGCAAGGTTCAACCAAATCAAGAACGAGTGCTGATGGATTTAATACTTTGGCTAGCGTAAATAAATGTTAATAAAATTATTTCATTGTGTTATTCTTTTGGCTAGTAAGTACCTATGTTCAAAAACTGAATAGATTCGTCCATTATTTATGTGGACGTCACTGGTCATCATTTATCGATATATAGGATATCGATATCCCTATTGCGTTGTTATGTTGGCATGACGTACTTCTGCGTTTTTAGGGTTCCGTACCAAAAAGGTAACAAAGTGAGACCATAACTCACTTTGTCTTTTTTATTGTGGTTCAAAATGTCTGCCAAACTGTACATCAATGTCATGTGATGACAATATTGACAATGTCACTGTCATCAAAAACCTTGTTCTAAGTCCCGTCTCTTAGAACGTAGTGGTTATATTCTCTTTGTAATTTGCCTCCGCTCGCGACCACGGATGTTGTGATACGTTCGAAACGTCGGGCAAAACCTTAAAAAAGGTAAATTAGTTATAATTGTACGCATGTTGTACGCGATTAAGTCCCGTTCCCCAATAATGATGTGTGAAAATCGTGTAAGTTTAAATCAATATGCTGTAGCCTTAGCCACAGATAAGAAAATTGCCATAAATTCATTGAATGTTGAAATGATAGTCATTTTCTACGGTTTCCGAACGTATATTAGAAGATTATGAATGTGTGAGTATATATATTGTAGTCTTTGTATGTGTGTAGATAAACAATAATTTATTCTAGTAAACAAGATTCCATTAGTGTTGTGCGTCTTGCGACTTGCAGAATTTATACACATTGATTTTGACCAGCCCCTCTACCACAACATGCATTCCGTATCTACTCGCGCGCGAGATAAGCTACCTGTCACTTTTTGACGGCATTAATCAGACAGTGACAGGTAGCCTATCTCGCGCGCGAGTAGAGACGAGATGCATGTTATGCTAGCCCCACAGGTTCGATTCCCGGTTATGTATGAGAGTTAATAAAAAAGTTTGAATGTAATTATTATTAAATCTGACGTCATGGTTCCTAAGAACAGATCTCGCTATCTCTCATAGTTTCCGACTTCACCATACTGACCCATTTGGATTGTACACCCTGTATATAAACGCGTGAATTACTAATTACTAAAACGAATGTTTAAAAAAACAATTTAATGCATCAATTTGTATATATGTATCCAGTTCAATACAAGCATATTACTCAAATAGAATTTTATTTATATTAATATTAATAATATTAAGAAGAATCTATAGACATTGAAAAAAATAGATAAGTAATAACAAAACATACAGACGAAAATAGGAACCGGTAGTTGCCAGTCCGACCCGCATTGCAAGACAACGCGCCAATACGGTAAAGTATGCAGTTACAGAGAGTAAAACAGAGTGAAAATTCAGTAAAGGCGAGTGCAGCAAAGCGAGTCTAGTCCAGGCCGTTCCTGCGCTGCGGAAACATCTTGTGCTCCGCCTGCTCCACCTTGCGCGCCGCACCCGCCAGCTGCTCCGACGCTTCCGCCGCTGCCTGCCCACAGTTCTCCGCTACCTCTTGGATCCCAAGCGACACCTGATATAAAAACAATATCTCGTTAAGACTATTGTGAACCTGTCGTGCGAGCGAGAACAGGCATTCCGGAATATTCTTGCGTGCGATAGAGACAATAGTAATTTCAGGCAGAATTAGTGCTTCGTGCGCCAACGTTTTCCACCCCTTAGCCTTTATCAAATGAGAAAATTTTGGCCTTGATCTATTCCTCACATCCTTAACTAGGTTTATACGTTTTGCTTTTTTCGTAATTCTTTCTAGTTTATGAAATAATAAAAACCCAGGACGAAGTTTTCGTGTCAAGAAATCGAAACTTTAAGGGTTCATGTTTTCAATTGTATGCAATATTTCCAAAAAATCAAAACGTATAAACCTAGTATTTAATGATACTTACATGATTTCCAAAAATCATGTATCGGTTCAGGTTTAGGGGGTGGAAAACGTTGGCACCCGAAGCACGTTTTTGTATGGAAAAAATTGCTACACAATCCTCTTAAGTTGCTAACAGCGCCCGTAGCACATGTTGCGCTCGAGAGTATAATAATAATAATATACTTTATTGTGCACCAAAAAGTGAAATAGTAACAAAATAAACTTAGACTATAACTAAGGCAACAACAGGCGGTCTTATCGCTAAAAAGCGATCTCTTCCAGACAACCGACTTATCTCGAGCTACGCATCCTTTTCTGCTTGGCGCTGTTAGAAAGTGACGGATAGATCGAGATACGCCGACATACCTTCGAGCGCAACACGTGCTAGGCCCACAGATATGCGATGCGGAGCGAAAGTGCTCGTACACGTGATCACACTTATTTGAACACGACTTATTCTTGAACACCCTACGTGAACACGACGGTGATATATTTTAGTTAATGGCGACTGTATGCTTGAAATTCTTTTTGGTGAACGTATTTCTATTACAATGTTATTGGATTTTGAACCTTATTGTTTGAACGGTAAAGTAGCTTTTTGAACGAATTGCTTTGGTGCAATTCGTTCAACTGAAATGATCTCATCTCAAGTATACCAGCGCTAATCATAATTACAGGTGGTCCAATGCTACAGGGTTCTCTATGTTACATGAATCCTGGGAAAAGGCTCAAGATGCTGTTGGAGTTTTCGGTGATTTGTCGAAAGCATTTGATGTCGTTGATCACGGCAATTTGATCACAAAGCTTAGACACTATAAAGAACGGAGCTCTTGATCTCGTTCATCATATCTATCAAACAAAACACAGCGAGTAGTCATCATTGATGGGATCGCGTCTGCCGGATCGGATCAAACGTTGCACTTGCGTGTACCCCAAGGATCAATCCTTGGGTCTTATTAATTTTAGTGTACCTACAATAACGACTTGCCAGGGGTTGAATAACAGGATAAAGCATCTATCACTTTCTGTCGCTACTTGACAGAAGTGACGGGTGCTTTATCTTGTCGTTTATCACGCGATAAACGATATTACCGATCTCTTCTCGACGAAAGCCTGTGGTCAATATGTTGTATGTTAAAAAGTACCAAAAGGTGTACAAGTGTATTAAGTGTAGTGCGTCCATGCAATTTGTCTGAAATGACTACTAAATTAACTACTAAAAATTCGCAGGAAAACCACGTCGATTAATCTACAAAAAATGTCTAACGTCCCTTTTAGTTTTAATTATTACATATGAATTAAAAAGTTCTTTTCATTAATGTTTTTTTTTTATTTCCTCGCATTGTAAAATATTGTACGATACACGCGCGGATAGATTATTCCCAACTCGCGTCGGTGCACCGTCACTCGTTGGGAATAACCTACTTACCGCACTTGTATCGTAAATAACTATTATAGTATGGTCAAACGCAAATAAAATGGGCAGAATTTGTATTGAATGTTCTTACAAACTGACCCGTTTTATTTGCTCCTGTTTATTAATCAGCCTGTTATTCGGGAAGCTATTAATCTTGACTGAAAATTAGTACAATGTATACTTACTGCATCTGCTTCAGCTTTTACTTCTGCTGCAGCTTTGTGCATATTATCAACAGTTGCCTGCATTTCAGGGACATGCTGTATCGGCTCCGACTCTAATACCGGAACGCCCTGAAACGAAGCATCTAGTAATAAGGAATATGCACGCAGAATATACAGTAACAATACGTCACTATATGGAAAAAACAATATCAAAATTATCAGAAAAATATACAATAAAAATATGATCAAATAGTATGTTCTTTATTGACTAAAAGTAAATTAATTAAAAACTACCATCAAGATTCTTATGTTTCAATAAACAATAGTAGGAAAATTATAATCTAATCTGAACGCAATATTTCACGACCAGAACAGAAAATTACTCGTTTTTTAGGGTTCCATAGTAAACAAGGAAACCTTATAAATTCGACATGTAATAGAAAGCTGTAATTTGGCATGAGTATACATATAAATTACGCCGACAAAACTGTAGAATAAATCCTCATTCTCCGACTCGTTATATCCTCATATCTAAACACAATAAAAGGAGTTTGGAAAATATTAATGCCTACTAAATGTTTATTTTATTTCTTTAGTTATAAAGTGACAAAAGGGTCAGATAGATGACGTCATAACTTGCAAATTGCACCAGGTGACGGATATCCACCCAAGTCTAAAATACTTGCCAGTACTCTTACTAGACTTTCCATATCATTAATCATGGACATTGGACATATGATTGAGAGCAGGAAATATCAATAATTTCCAAATAGGTACTGAGAGAGAGTAAAATATACTTTTGAGTGAAAACGCGCCGCCTATGAACTTTCAGAAACGAAAACATATATCGAAGGGGTGTTTTTGTTTGCTGTTGCTTTCATTATGTATAGATGACATGTATCAGTGTTTTCTAGTTGCCTAATATCAGTTATGTTCGATAGATAACCTTCTGTATGAAAGTACTATTGATAATTCTGCGGCTGTTGCCTATACCACTTACAATTTATAACAACCGCGTTTCAGAGATATGATATTACCTACTAAAACATGTAATGAAAGGAGTGGAGTGGTCGCATATAGTCACCTGCTTGCAGCGGTGCATGCAGGCGCAGTGGTGGCGCACCATCGGCTCCGCCGCCGCCACCGCCTGCTGGTGCTTCTCGTTCTGCTCATTCTGCACACAAACAAAACATCAATTACCTACTACACATCTCAACACACACACTTCTGAAACTTGCCATATAGAGGACCTTACGGCGAGATGAAATCAAAGACTATATTGCAGGTCTCCTATAATTAAATCGACAAACACCTAAATATAATTATGTGACAACGAAAAGTGAATAAATCATAATGACATGACTGACACTCCGAACGTGCCTATTTCCAAATTTTATTCGTTTGTTTCACATAACAAGAGAGCACAAATTGGCTTTATGGACATTTACATTTAGAACATACAGGGTGAAATTTTATTGACCGTTCAAATTCACACAGTAGATTCCTTGGCGAAAATTAAAATATACGTGTTTTTTCTTTCAGTATCTTTCAGTACTAAAATGTTTAGAATGTTGAGAATGACTAGAATGTTGCAGCTGAAAGATATCCGACAAAATATGCGTTCGTGGATACCGCCGAAGCGGGTTGTGTGGGAGGCAGCAATAACGATCGCCCTGGCCCCACGATGAGTCAGAGCGCCGCCGCAGAGCACCACACCAATTTTCGCATAAAAACCGAGTTTTGACAACTAAAAAAAAAAAATTTTTTTTCGGAATTTTTCTTCATACAATTACATTCACGGGCTTAGAACTCTTGGTTCATAACCATTGTTGTTTCATGTTCCCGTAAATTGTGAATTTGAAAATTTTACTCTTTTTTTTTCAGAAATTGCATCTTTTATTGATACCTAATGCCTAGGAAAAATTTAACAATCAGTAAAATTTCACTCTGTCTATTTAGCAGCAATTACTGAGTCAATAATTTAATATTATATAATTATGCATATTTAACAAAATACTTTTTTTTATTATATTAAGTTATTGCACTGGCCGTATACATATTTATACAAATTTGGACTAGTACAATGTTATGGATCTGTTTATGACTGTGTATGACTAACTCAGGGACGTATATAAGGGGGGGTAGGGGGTTCCAAACCCCCCCTCCCTAGGGCTCGATGGTCTACTGATAATTCCTAGAGCCAGAAAAAAAAATCAGTGCGCTCCCGATTTTTTCCTCTAACAGGAAAGTAACTACATATGTGGTCTACTTTTCTTTCTATACATTTTGCACTGTTTTTTGTGCCGACCACTTTAGCCTAGTAGTTAGTAACGCTGCCTACGAAGCTGGGGGTCCCGTGCTCGAATTCCGCTCAGGGCATTTATTTGTGTAATGAGCTAATGAGCACGAATATTTGTTTCTGAGTCTTGGATGTTTTCTATGTATTTAAGTATCTATTTATCTATATAAGTATGTATATCGTCGCCTACTACCCATAGTACAATCTTTGCTTAGTTTGGGACTAGGTCGATTTGTGTAAAATTGTCCACAAATATTTATTGTATTTATTTAATGTAATTAATTTGAAATAATTAAGCATAACCGCAGCTCTAAAGCCTAGCTCTGACGCTTCAAAAATTGTCTAATTTATGTTCTCGTGGTTCGTACATACCCTAACTGATCCATACAACACACCGAAAAACCGGCCAAGTGCGTGTCGGACTTCGCACATTTAGGGTAGGTATATTGGTATTTGTTAGTAAAAGAA
Organism: Cenopis cana; assembly: GCA_951800055.1. Classification (NCBI taxonomy): domain Eukaryota; kingdom Metazoa; phylum Arthropoda; class Insecta; order Lepidoptera; family Tortricidae; genus Cenopis; species Cenopis cana. The sequence continues at coordinate 18,350,404 of OX637471.1, read as the reverse complement.
TACGTCCGTAGTAATAAACATTAAGTACGAACAAATTCGAAATTCATAGGCCGATGGGATGCAAAAATATAATTAGAACATGGTTTTATTTTTAAGGGGGTTTATTTTTTAAACAGTTCTAAACGATAAATAACAACGAAAACCCAACCCAAATATCAATAAAAAAAATGTTTCATGTTCTGTTTGAAAGATTTTGCGCTCGCTGCGCTCGCATTTTCATCTAGACGACTTAATGCATATGAATTATTTTCCGTAACTGCATCATAATGCTCGAAAAATTTCGCGCTCGCTGCGCTCGCGTCTACACGACTTCATGCGTATAAGGTATTTCCCCCACCTGCATCATAAATCATAATGGTCGAAAAATTTCAGCTACCTACATGTCTTGTGACTTGATGCGTATGAACTATTTTGTACACCTGCATCATAATAGTAGAAAAATTTCGCACTCGCTGCGCCCGCGGCTACATCTACATGACTTGACGCGTATGAACTATTTTCTGCACCTGCATTATAATAGTAGAAAAATTTCACGCTCGCTACGCTCGCATTTTCTGCTACCTACATGTCTTGTGACTTGATGCATATGAACTATTTTCTGCACCTGCATCATAATAGTAGCAAAATTTCGCACTCACTGCGCCCGCGGCTACATCTACATGGCTTGACGCGTATGAGGTATTTTCCGCACCGGCATCATAATGGTCGAAAAATTTCGCGCTCGCTATGCTCGCGTTTTCATCTACCTACTTGTCTTATTACTTGATGCGTATGAAGTAATTTCCGCATTAGCATCATAATGTTCCAAAATTTTCGCGCTCGCTACGCTCGCGTTTCCAACTTTCCATCCAAATATGTAGTGCATTTATCTACGTGCTTGGACCAACTTTATTAACATACTGTACCATATCTGTATCTTTGTACTTGATTATGCCACTGGGTTTTTCAAAAACCTACATATGAAATATCATTTGATATTTACCTGTGGCAGTCCTCTTGTAAAAAAATACATTTATATCCTTCAGGTAAACAAATAAAAATAATGATTTGTGCCAATCAATCCATTCCACGGATCGCGCAGGGTCATTTTAGCAAGGATCGCCGAGGTATACCCTGGACTACAGAACAGAACCTGCAGGACATTGACTTTGCAGGACATGACCTTTGCCTCCTAGCAACCAGCCGCAAGCATTTGCAAGAAAAAGCGGAAGACTTAGCAAACAAAGCTCAAAAAGAAGGGTTGTCTATAAATTACGCAAAGACAAAAGAAACGCGCATAAACACTTCAGATTCAGCTCCATTGCTCATCAAGGGGAAGCAAATCCTTAAATCTAAAATATCCTTTAAATATCATTTAAAAAAAAAACTTTTAATCAAACAGAGCGCAGGAATACCATCCAGTTATTTGGTTGACGATTTTAAAATTTAATTTTGGTGGATAGTTGCCTCCAGGAGACACCGACCTTAGCTTTATGGTTTTTTATTGTTTTTGTTTCATATATATATATTTTTTAATAAGTTGTTTTATTTATTCATTTATGTGTTTCGAGTAGTGATAACAATGGTGACTCTAATGTATTGTATATTGTGTGACATAAGTTCTGCATAAGTAGGTTATATGTCTTTTACCTTGCCGTGATCTGGGTTCTGGCAGAATATCAGTGCTTCACTCGTAAGAGTGAAGCGTATAACTGAGCCTGAACCCATTTGTTTTGCTGCAATGCACACATTGTGTTTATAAGTTTTTTTTTTATATAATTTGATATGATACTATTGTAATTTCTTGTGTTTTTATTTTTCATTTTGTTATATTCCGTATGTGTACCTATCGTTATTCCTTGTGTATTTTTCTTTGTATTTTGTGTGTGTATTTGTAGCAATCAAATAAATGCTTTATCTATCTATCTATCTATCAAATCAAGCAAGTCGGAAGATTTTGCTATCTGGGTAGCATCATGGATGACAGCGGAGGCACGGAAGCCGATATTGAGGCATGGATAAATAAAACCCGAGCCGCATTCAGCCAGTTAAGACCTATGTGGAACTCCTCAACACTAACGAGAAGAACTAAAGTTAGGATCTTCAATTCCAATGTCAAAGCCGTGTTGTTGTATGGGTGCGAGACCTGGTTTGTTCGAAAAGACCTAACAACTAATCTCCAGGTGTTTGTGAACAAGTGTCTACAGCAATTTTTTCGCATCTTCTGGCCAGATTGTATCACGAACTCGGAGCTGTACTGAATCTCAAAGCAGAAACCATACAACAAGAGATACTGCTACGGAAATGGCACTGGATCGGTCATATCATTCGAAAACCGAATTCCCACTTAATTATTATTATTCTTATTTATTTGGAGAACCAACAGCTTACAACTATACAATAGTGACATAGATACTATAGATAGGACACAAAATAGCCAATTACAGGTTCCCACCGTTAACTACATACGTAGTAAAATATAAATTTGCGAGATCACTTCATGATTGTGATGTATTGCTATAAAAAATACTGTTCGAAAACTTATTATGAACTTACATAATACTTGAACTATACTAAAAATCTTACCAACATTCTAAAGAACTTATTTCATATCAATAGCTTAAGGTATGCTCATTTAAAGTAATTTGTTGTGAATTTACGCCTTACAGTAGGAACACAGACCACCTGGTGGTCTGTGAGTAGGAATATTACTGTTGAATATGTCAATGTCAAGGTCCTTCGTTAGATTATTCAATCGTTTACAGCCACGCACAAGAAAACTGTTCTGCCTATATTTACGCGAAGCAAAGGGAATCGAGAGAGGGGGATAGTGTCTTTTGGTTCTAGATGGAACACTGAACGCTATAAACTAATAAACTAGGGCAATCTACATTACCATTACTAATGTTTAAGATATAACTAATGTCCGCCAAATCACGTTGCACGTAAAGCGGGAGGAGGTGGTGCTTTTTACAAATATCTATGTAGTCAGAAGATTGGCAGGTGTTTTAAATTTAAAACATAAATATTTTATAAATTACTTTTGAACATGTTCAATTCTGTCTATGTAAATATCTGATACTGAGGATTCCATATTTGCAATGCATATTCAAGTTTGCTTCTGACGTATGCACAAAAGAGGATTTTTATAGTTTTAGCTTGGGTAAAATACAAGAAATTACAGTCTTGGTAGCACTGGTTAAATTACTATTAATGTGGTCATCGAATAACAGTTTTGAGTCATGTAACACTCCCAAATCACTCATAACAGGTACTTCAGACAGTTGCTGGTCTTCGAGTTTGTAGGAGGTTGGAATTGGGCAATGTTGCCTAGAGAAGGTTACAGTAAAACATTTAGATTGATTGAGCTCTAATTTTTTAGACTGACAGTAATTATCAACTTATCTAAGGCTCTGACTTGGCAGATACCCGGCAAGCGGAAAAAAAGTCGCCCCAGAACAACTTGGCGGCGTTCCGTGGATCAAGATTTGGGTTCTATGGGGATGAACTAGGAAGAATCATTCCTTACCATTTCAACGATATTAGGGTCGGCGTAATTATTCAGCTCGTTGGCCATATGCACAGCATCGGACAGCTTTTCGTGCCCCACAGTGGCACTGTTCACAGCTTGAGCCGCGTTTAGTAAATGGCTTGTAGCAGAGTCTCCCAGTTGCCCATCTGAAGTACAATTGACGGCCAGACCCAGCTTGGCTTCCAATTGCTCAATTCTACTTTGTAAAACCGCGATGGGATCCATTGTAATAATAACTATAGAAATAATCCAATACAAAAAAATTGTCAGAAAATATTACACCGATTACTGCAGTGAGCAATGTAAATAAAATCAGAATACTCAGAACAACTCAGAATTACATTAAATTCGTTTCTTAAATTGAATTTTTGACACTTCTTATAAAAACAAAAATCACAGTCACTGAGTTTTTTTTTGTACAAATTTTCAGCCAATCAATGGGCCTGTTTCCACTATCCGATACAATATCGGGTGTAGGAACCGACACCGATAAAAATGCATAGAAAACCGCTTAGTGTTCACTCTATCCGAACCGATAACGGCCACGGACGCTTTTATACTTTAAGCCCATCACACACTGCATGACTGCAGCGGCCTGCGGTGGGACACTTCGCTATGCGTGTTCGCGTTGCGTATTCACCTCTCCCTTTCTTTTGCAATATTAAAGAAAGAGATGCAGCACGAATACCAAAGAGAATATAACCACTACGTTCTAATAATTAAATACGGCGAAGTGTGGTAGCATTAGGATTGTCATAGCCTACAACTGATCGCCATCGCCACCGTCACCGCAGGCCGCTGCAGTGTGTGACAGACATTGTCATATGTGTATAGCCGCCAAATAGACGCATCCCCACGGCCGAGCATGCCGGGCAGAGGACTGTATTGGCCTTTTGGTATTGGCAACATTAGCGCCATCGCCATCCGTCACAGGCTGGCGCAACTAGGAAGAAAAAGTGACTTTTGTATAGTCTGAGGCATTAAAACACAAAAAAACATGGCGAATACCGATATCTCGCTCTCTCAGTTAATCCATCTCAGTCACATGTCCATGTCACTTATTGTCATTTCCGTTCTGTTGAAAGGAGTTTTTACTTCAATACTCAAACTCTCTGGTTTAGGCTGTCATTATTTTCAGTTGTCAAGAAAACAAACATTGTCAAATTAAAATAAAATATTGTTCTGTGCCACGATTATTGAACGTCACAAAATCCGTCAAACAAAAGTCAACTCATTCGTAACATAACTGTCATTGGCAAGGGCCCTTGGAGGCTGCCACTTCTCCATTATCTATCTATCTATCTAAAATATTGTTCTGGTCGATATTATAATAAAATATAATGGTTCTATCGTTTTAAACACGTGTTTACTCTAAATAAGATTTAAAAGGATATTCGGTCCAGCCATGGAAGTCATCTGGTCAAAATATTCAATCGGAAGTCTCGAAGGCAAGTCAAATTGGTCGACTTGGAAGTACAAAATACTTATTATGTTATATGGCAACGCAGCAGATGCCATGAGTGTGTTTGATGGAAGTCTGACAAAGCCAAAAGATATAGAAGAAGGAACAGGTGATGCAGCAGTTCTCATAAGATACATATACTATACAAGTCCTTTGTAGATGTACGCAAGGTTCAACCAAATCAAGAACGAGTGCTGATGGATTTAATACTTTGGCTAGCGTAAATAAATGTTAATAAAATTATTTCAATGTGTTATTCTTTTGGCTAGTTTGTACCTATGTTCAAAAACTGAATAGATTCGTCCATTATTTATGTGGACGTCACTGGTCATCATTTATCGATATCGATATATAGGATATCGATATCGATATCCCTATTGCGTTGTTATGTTGGCATGACGTACTTCCGCGTTTTCTTGTTATTGTGGTTCAAAATGTCTGCCAAACTGTACATCAATGTCATGTGATGACAATATTGACAATGTCACTGTCATCAAAAACCTTGTTATAAGTCCCGTCTCTTAGAACGTAGTGGTTATATTCTCTTTGATCCGTCAATCAATTTGTCCAATTCTAATTGTCTATGGTTATCAGTGTTGCCAGAACGTGCTCTTTAACACGGTTTTACGTGCTTTTTTGGATACGAACGTGCTTTTTACGTGCGGTCCCCAAAAACGTGCTAAAACTGTGCTTTTTTAAGTGCTATGGTGCTTTATGATTTTACTACTAAAAATGGGGAGGTAATGTTGGTTTGGTACTCTCTAAACCTGTTATTTTTTTCTAACAATCATTGTGTTAAACAATCTTTCTCTCCTACCCTTCGCTTTGATATCCTAAAGTTAAAATTAAAAGTTATGTTTTACCTGTGGTTGCAGGAAAGAACTTGTCCTGCAACTGCAAGCTCTATCGTTCGTGTCGTGCAATGTGTACACGATGTAGTAAAGGCTCAATACTCTGTATGTGACTAAAACCGGCCAAGTGCGTATCGGACTTCGCAGATTTAGGTTTCCGAACCAACCGCAAAAGTATGTTGGTTTTAACATGAAACATAAGGAAATTTCCAATCAAAAAAACCTGTTTATTAAAATAGAAGTATTTCTTGGTAAAATAAAATACCTTTAATAATGAACAGTATCACCAAATTTCAAGTTTATGGGTATATGGGAAGAAAAAATAATCTTATGAACAAAATTTTGTGACAGACGACTGACGGACGGACGGACGGACGCGTGAGTGACAGCAATAGGAGTCATTTTCGACCCTTCTGGCACGGAACCCTAAAAACGTGCTTTTTATTCCGAAAACGTGCTTTTTTGGACACCCAACAGTGCTTTTTGACGGAAGTGCTCTGGCAACACTGATGGTTATCCATCTAACAACATTTTTCAGTGATATAATTTTAGGTATAAAATTATATTATTTTATATTTAGTCAACTAAGTCAAGCTCTAAGAAGTTAGAAATCATGGACGAAGAATTAGGAGAATTGACACAAGAGAATTTTAATTTACCACCAGTGAAATATGAATGTAAGTTATGTCAACATGTTCTCTAATGATTTACCAAAACTCTTATTTGTTATTTAAGTGTATGTAAATGTCTTGCTATACATATTTGTGTAACTGATAAGAGAAGAAAGATTTCGTGGTCTGAGTGTTTCATCAGGTTTTGTTCTAATTATACACACACACACACATGTAGTTAAAAAGACACTGTTTTATCCTCCTGTATAATGTTTTGATAATAAAAGTGGTGGCTCATGACTCATGACAAAAGTCTGATGTAAACCGTTAGCAATAATTTGATCTCTATTTAAACCCATGCATGCAGAAATACACAATACAGTCATTTACAGTATAAATAATACATTTTGTTTATTCAGTGTGTCATCATTATCATTTTGTAATGGATGGCGCCAGCTAACATGCTAATCTCAATGAAAAATAATCTCTAACATAAAACTGGCCATCATTTTTTGCATGGTAAAGATTTTGTATCATTTAGCCAGGATAATGTGCAGTATAAATTTAACTCTATGCACAAGCATGTAAAATATGGCCAACTTACAAAAGATACCTCATTTATTTCAAACCTTAGATTATGGTGTACAGGGTATATTTACATTGCAACATTAGTTTGAGATACAATTGAGAAAATAATCTGCTGTTGGTTATATGTCATAGTATACATTTGGTCAGGAGTACAATTTGACATGCTAGCTGCCCCCATTTGAAATGATTGCCTGCAGTAGATTTCTCTGCTGTGCGATATTACATAAAAAGGTGCTGCTGCCATTGCCAGCCTTTTTAGAATATCTTGCTTAAAACAACATTACACATTTTCCAACCCAAGAAAATATGAATTATGTCCTTTTGTGTATTTAACCCTGTTCATCACTTTATCTCTTAGATAGGACACAAAATAACTATTTTTTTATATTTTTTACAGATTTAGATCACACAGCTGATGTACAGTAAGTAATTGTTAAACGCGGTTCCATTAAGCGCGGCGACGCACACGCCATGTTAACATTACTTGTATCACTGAAAGCCAGCACTGGCGGGGCAATGGCTACATGTAAATAATTAAATATATTCCCATTCCAGTCCAGCATGACTGGATCCGTATGAGCTGGTGCGTGTCGTCTATTGGCGCAGACAAGTTTCCTCTTTTATTAAACTACACCTCTGAATTATTATTATTTCAAAACAATCTAATTAAAGGTTACGTAAATTGAATCGTAATTTAAAACGTGAACTGACGTCAGTTTTCAGTAACTGGGATCTAAACTGCATATCTGTCACTGTATATACAGCAATGCTTAAAGTCTTAAACCATCTGCCAATTGACGCCTAATAAAGGCCTATGTGTGACTTGTAAAAGTGCCATTGCGGCCTACTTACAGAATAAAGTTCATTTATTTCATTTATGATGATTTACTTTGATTCTTTATTTTTGATTATTTATTTTCAGATTACATGCCTGGGGTGATAGTCTGAAAGAAGCTTTTGAACAATGTGGAATGGCGATGTTTGGGTACATGACTGAACTGAACTATGTAACAATCAGAGAGGTGCACACAATTGAGGCCAACGCTGATGATATGATGGGTCTATTATATCATTTTCTTGATGAGCTACTGTTTTTATTTTCAGTTGAACCGTTTTTAATTTGTAAAAAGCTAGTGATCACTGAATTCAATGTGGAAGAGTTTCGAATTGTTTGCAAGTGTTATGGTGAAGAGTTTCAGATAGGCAAACATCCCCAGGGGACAGAAGTAAAAGCTATAACATATTCTGCTATGCAAATTATTGATGAACCAAAAGATAACAAATATGAAGTATTTGTAATTATTGACATATAATAAATATTGCTTACGTTTTCACAGCATTTTTACTGTCTCATTCATCTCGTCAACCTTATTCGTCGCTTTTGTACTTTACCATGGACATCCACGATTTACAGTAATGGTACAGTACAACCTAAAATGTATGAAATTTCGGGACTTTTCGCACTTTTTTTTATACAACAATACAACAGTTGCAAACAAGCGTCCGGTCCACCTAATGGTAAGCGGACACCAAAGCCTATAGATAGACGCTCGCAACTCGGGACACGTGCGCGTTGCCGACCCTTCATAAAATTTGAGGATTCACTGTGTTGACAGCTGAAGGGACAAATTTAGGTCTCTCGCTTTCAAGACAGCGCTTCCTCGGGAGCTCTGGCAACCTTGCTCACCTCCAGGAACACAACACTACATACTTGCATAGTATATAATCTTATTATGGATGTGGTATTCTGCAAGGCGGAGGTACTTCCCCAGTTGGGCTGCTCCAAATTCGAGCAAGATTACATTTTGCTGTAATACTGTAGTACTAAATGTAAAACAACTATATGTGCGTTTTTCTACGACGTGTACCCGTGTAGGGTCGCTATGCCAGTTACGCGGCCTGCGGCAGTTTACGGCCCCTTGGCCGACTAGGTTCCTTCAACCAAAGATAATAACAATTATAAACTAATTTAAGAAAAAGTGTAAACCGTAAGCTAAACTTGATTAGAAATGCTATAAGAATCTATATAATTTTGTAACTAAAAGTTTAATCTTCAACAAGATAAAGCGTATATAGCAGGGTGCAAAGCGGGTGGAGGGGGTAGCCTAAACGATCACAGCGCTCACTACGGTTAAAATTTACATTTCGTTGTTGTAGACCGCGGGCCAGAAGGTTAAAATCGTCAGTCATTTCCTCTCGCACGAAAACTTGTACAGTGATTGAGAAAGATGAATAAAAAATTGCTGTGGACGTCTGCCACGATTCCGTTGGTGGGTTGAGGAGCAGCAGCCTCCCAAAGACGTAAAAAAAAAATTAAATTCAGTCATTTCCTCTCGACTGAAACTAGGTTTAAATGATAGTTAAGAAAATACCTTAACGAAAAAAAATCGTCTGCCACTTGTAGGGCGGTGGAATACCCGTCTGCCAAGCACGTGAACATGTAAAAAAAAAAACAGTCATTTCCTCTCGCATGAAATTTTGTCAGATGATAGTTTATGAACTATTATGAAGAAATAAATTCGTCTGCCACTTGTATCGCGGTGGAAAACCCGTCTGCCAAGGGCCTAAACATTGTATGGGGTGAAAAGGAAAAAACAATGCACATCGGCGTTTGGGGTATCTATCTATATTTGAAAATGATACTTTTCCATTTTAATCAACCGTTGGTGAGATATTCGCCGTGAAAGTCGTAAAAAGTGCATCCCCCCTCTTTAATTTTGAAACTGTGAGGTCAAAAATTCTGAAAAAAATTGGGTGTAAATAAATAAAGACTCAAAAATATTCGGTTCGAATAAATTACGTCAAACGGTTTTTGAATAAACGCTGAAAAACTGTTTTGTCCAAACTAAACGCGTTAAGCGACGTGTGTTTCCCATAAAGATACGACCTTTTTTGCTACAATTTATTGCAAAAGGTGACGTACTGCAAAAGTTATATCGTTGGTCTGGATCGACTAAGGAAGCGGTGCTGTCGATAACAGATGTCGATAATGGGGCAGGCGGCGCAAAGCTCTGCATAGATGGCGCCACTAGAGTTTGTCACATCTCGATTGATGCACATTTAACTTTAAATATACGTAATAATAAACATTATCACCAAATATCAAGTTCATAGGTCTCAGCCCAAAGAGAATTATGGGGTTGGCGGCTGCCAAACATTGCCACTAGGTGGCGCCACTGAGTTTGTGCCAAGACATTCGTTCGGGATTATTATTCTCTTTGGGATGAGATCTATGAACTTGATATTTGCTGATAATGTTTATTATTACGTATATTTTACGGAACACATACTAATATATTAATAATTAGTTTTTTTTTCAGATGTTTTCCTCATTTTTCCCATTACAACCACCTTAATTTTGCGGTCCTTTTACTGATTGCTCGCGTTGCCGTAAAAGTGATTTTAGCTGTGTCAGAGTCAGACGTCTGTATTTTTCATTTGGATCCATTTTATCGCGCTAAACGGACGAGTATATGTTTACGAAAATATAACTGACACCCTTCTGTCTAAACAAAACCTTTTGTATTTAAATGGCTTTGAAACATTAACCGACAGTGTCTCGACCTAAGATACAAAGTTTAATACTTATTATTATTTATAACGGTATTTTAAACGTACAATATTTTTTAAAGTTAAATGTGCATCAATCGAGATGTGACATACTCTAGTGGCGCCACCTAGTGGCCATGTTTGCAGCAGCCTGCCCCATTGAAGTGATAATAATAAAACGTGTCATATTTCAATTTAATTGTTACGTGACTGTGTAAAAATAAAACAACGTTAAATTACATATTTATTTATTATTTAACACGTTCACTGCGGCACAGGTCATTTTTGACCTGTAGGAACTGGTCTTTCTTCTGGTGCGGCGTATTCTTACGTTACGTTAAGAATACGTCCCTTCTGCCTGGTGCGATATACGAGGGGCGTTCAATAAATTCTCGGTATGAGAATGAAAACAAAAGAATACGATAGGTTTTTTTATTTTATTTTTCAATATACTCCCCCCCTATGTTTATGCACTTATAAGATCGGTCCATTAGTTTTTCTAACCCCTCATAAAAATATTTTTTATCTTTAGTGTCAAAATGCTCCTCCACTGCTGTCTTCAAAGCTTCATCGTCAGAAAATCGATTTCCTCGTAGGTCCTTTTTGAGGTTGGGAAACAAAAAGAAGTCACTCGGGGCTAAGTCTGGACTATACGGTGGGTGTGTAATAGTTTCGAACCCAGATTCCCGAACAGCAGCCTTGGCGATATGAGCACTATGCACAGGGGCGTTGTCGTGCAGAAGCAGAACTCCCTTGGTTAATTTTCCCCTTCTCTTCTCTTTGATTGCTTCTCTTAATTGGCGTAGAATATTAGCGTAGTACCCTCCTGTGATATTTACACCCTTTTCTTTATAATCGATCAGCAATATTCCATCACAATCCCAGAATATTGTGGCCATGACCTTTCCAGCTGAAGGCATGACCTTGAACTTCTTAGGGTGAGGACTTCCTTTAATGTGCCACTGCATGGACTCTTGTTTGCTCTCAGGGTCATAATGATGAACCCAGGTTTCATCTCCGGTAACAATCTTTTGCAGTATCTCATCAGGATTTTCACCACACAGCTTAATAAATTCGGAACAACAAGCAACGCGCGTATTTTTCTGAAGCGGCGTCAGCATTCGCCGTACCCATCTCGCACTGACTTTTGACATATTAAGATTGTCATGGATTATATTGTGTATAGTACCAATAGAAAGCTTGGTTATTTGAGCTATTGCTGTCACCTTCACTCGAGCGTCTTCCAATATAATTTTCTCCACTTTTTTTATATTTTCTTGTGAAGAAGCTTCGACGGGCCGACCAGGTCTGGGGTCGTCTTCGATACTCTATCTCCCACACTTAAATTCACTTGACCACTTTTGAATTGTTGATAAAGAAGGAGCAGACTCTCGGTAAACATAATCCATTTCTTCTTTTATAGGTTTTTGATTTTTTCCTTGTTTGGTCAAGAATTTTATTACCGCTCGGTGCTCTAATTTAATTAACATTGAAAAATCGCTCATTGTGATCACGTTTGTTCGGCAGTTGCAGAAAAACAAAAGAACATCGCCGTTTGAATTTTACCTTTTCTTTATGTTAATGAATGACACTTACCGGCCAGTATTAAAAAGTTTACTAAAAAGGTTTAAAAGATATCAATACCGAGAATTTATTGAACGCCCCTCGTAACTTTATTTTACTAAACGGTTAAAACTCACGTATTGATTGTCACTTCCGGCGACATGTTTCGATGTTGTGTTAATACTTGAGTTTTAACCGTTTAGTAAATTCAAGTGGTGCGATATAAGTGGAAATTGACTTGTTAATTAAATGTACCATAAATTTAGGTAGCAAATACATCATACTAGTAAATATTAAGGTAAGGACAGACCAGTACCTACACACAGTATATGGAGGGAATATTATAAAATGTACTGTAACTAATATAGTATAATTTTATTTTTATAATTGGGGCTTCTAATTTGCTTTCTTATTTATTATTTATTCTCATTGCTTCTCTCGCCGAGACACAGTGAGACAGGCTTGTCTGTTTTGCGAGAGAGAGGGGGGGTCTCGCCGACGAGTTCCACACTGAACACAGCGAGGCAGTGGTCCCAGAAGCGATTAGCTATCGGTGATTTTCTCGCTCAAGAAACAAACAAAAGATTAGATCCCGTGGCAGTAAAAGTCACTGAAATATTTATAGTTGATCGCTGGCTGTTCGCACTGCCGGCGAGTACTCTCTTCACTAGTGACGCATATGTCCAAATGTTATGACAATAGGTCAAAGGGAAGTTGAACATCTTCGAAAAATATTTTTGTGATAGACGACCGACGGAAGCACGCATGAGTGACAACAATAGGGTTCCGTTTGGACCATTCGGAAACGGAACCCTAAAAATGGCGGTTTAGTAGCCAGAAACGTCTTTTACACGATAACCGCATTTGAGGTTTCAATTAATGTACGCGAGAGAAACCGCCACAGATAAAAAAACAATTGGGGTATCGACACATGCACATCACTATATGGTATGTCAATGCAAGTGTCATAGGGATCTTCGTATACCGTCCCTCGTATAGAGTCTGGCTACGTTAACTCTACCAAGCAAATGAACTGTCAAACAAATAAAAATTGAGTATGGCAATGTTTTGTGTCTACTTAATACTTAGTTACTTATGTCGTGTTTCCAAATTTTGCCGTTTGGCGCCACTGTATGGCACCATTATATCGGATCGGATACTAGGAAAAAGATTTTTCATGCATTATGAAATGTACAAATATTGATTATTTATATGTGAAGACAATATTTATGATAGGTAGTAATTAGGGCCGGTTCCTGGAACCGGCCCTAATTCATTTTAAGATGGCGGAGGGATAGTAGTCTACATATCATAAATATTGTCTTCACATATAAATAATCAATATTTTTACATTTCATAATGCATGAAAAAAACTTTTTTTTTATTTTTTGAAATTTTGTACGAAAAACTTCCAATTGATTTTTTATATTATTTTTCCCGTTTTCAGTAAGTACACCTTAAATTAGCAAATATTGCATTTTGTTCGAAAAAGAAAAAAACATGCATTTAAGTATTCAGATGGCGGAGCGATAGTAGCGCCAGTTCTGCAAACTCGGGAAGTTAAGCTGTCATACCTGGTCACTGGTGGTGGTTGTCAAAGTGTCCTATCTTCGGTGTTGTCATGTACAGATTCACAGATAAAAGATAAAAACTGCTGGGGTAAAGATATTTTAGCCAGACTCTATCAATAAATTGTGGTGGCCGGTATCTGGTAGAGTCTGGCTAACCAAAATTTACTGACAGATATTTACATGTTGTATCACTAATTGTCTATGATTGTTTAAATGTCTGTTGTCAACACGTTGTCAATTTATGTCAATCATTCAAATTGGTCGCGGTTTATAAGGGGTTTATTGTGTTTATTTTAAATAATATTAATAATTACTATACCGATTGAGGTCCGCGAACTATTATTTAAGCCCGTAAATAATTACGACAATGTGCGAAGTGGACGTCAAGCGTTGTATAACGAAAAACTGCAATGTTTACAAGATGTAAACAATGTAGTAGGTTGGTGCTCTATTAATATTTTGATACTTTCAGTACTAGTTTTTGTTATACAACGACGGTGGTAAACAAGCGTACGGTCCACCTGATGGTAAACGGACACCCCAGCCTATAGACGCTCGCAACTCTAAAGAAGGCACGTTCGCATTTTTAATATATACCCTATATAAAATTTGACGATTTACTGTGTTGACAGCAGAAGGGACAAATTTAGGTCCCACGCTCTCAACACAGTGCAATCCGGTAGCTCTGGCAACCTTTCCCACCTCTAGTAACACAACACTACTTACAATTTCCTGACCTAACTAAGAACTAGACGTGTCATAAATCCTAGTTTTTCAATTTCAAGTATAGCACCACTTTTTTCCCCCTATTAGAAGTATGGCAAATATGATGTCACATTGTATCATACATATACTTTCCAAAAATCCAGACGCCATACTGGTACAAATCGTTTGGCAAAAATTTAAAAAAATACTCTTTTACAATGGTATGGCGGCCATTTGGCCCCATCGTAAAAGTATGGCATGGTGATTTTCGTGAATGGCTTGACGATGAACGATAGCTGTGCAAAAAAAATTAGCCTGGTACAAATGGCTTTTTCTTTTTTTATTGACTTGTTTTTACTAGGTCTTATTTACCATCCCAAGATTTTTTGAATTTCCCGCCATACACAATTACCATAAAGTAACTTACTTAGAGTCTAGCTAATGAAATATTACACACAATTTTGGCGGGAAATTGTAAAAATCTTGGGATGGTCACACTTTGTGTAGTAGGAAGTATAGTTTTGTTACTAGAAAATATTTTTGATTTTCTGTGCACACGTAGTTAAGGTACCTATAGTGAAACATGTTAAAAGTAGGTTGATGTGCACTCAAAATCAGCTCACATAATATTTATCACTATGTGGAGTACAGTCAACGACAAAAACATATATTTACTCTTTCTCATCATATACCATTTTAACAAGGCGGAAAAATGAATTTGTAGTGTAAATAAGACCTAGTAACAAAAGTCAATAAAAAAAATTAAAAAGAAAAAACCCTTTGTACCAGGCTAATTATTTTTTTGCAGAGCTATCGTTCATCGTCAAGCCATTCACGAAAATCACCATGCCATACTTTTCCGATGGGGCCAAATGGCCGCCATACCACTGCAAAAGAGTATTTTTTTAAATTTTTGCCAAACGATTTGTACCAGTAAGATGGCGTTTGGATTTTTGGAAAGTATATGTATAACAATGTGACATCATATTTGCCATACTTCTAATAGGGGGAAAAAAGTGGTACCATACTTGAAATTGAAAAACTAGGATTTATGACACGTCTAGTTCTTAATTAGGTCGTAATTGTAAGTAGTGTTGTGTTCCTAGAGGTGGGCAAGGTTGCCAGAGCTACCGGGTTGCACTGTGTTGAGAGCGAGGGACCTAAATTTTTCCCTTCTGCTGTCAACACAGTGAATCGTCAAATTTTATATGGGGTAAATATTAAAAATGCGAACGTGCCTTCTTTGGAGTTGCGAGCGTCTATAGGCTGGGGTGTCCGTTTACGATCAGGTGGACCGTAAGCTTGTTTACCACCGTCGTTGTATAAAAAAAAAAACTAGTACTGAAAGTATCAAAATATTAATAGAGCACCAACCTATTTACATTGTTAACATCTTGTAAACATTGCAGTTTTTCGTTATACAACGCTTCACGTCCACTTCGCACATAGTCGTAATTATTTACGGGCTTAAATATAGTTCGCGGACCTCAATAGGTATAGTAATTACCTGTGGGTTGACGGCGAAAAAAACACAACAAAACAATGTTTTTGTTTACTTGACTTGTTTTCGAGTCACCGGTCGACATGAGGTTAATACTATTTAAAATAAACACAATAAACCCCTTATAAACCGCGACCAATTTGAATGATTGACATAAATTGACAACGTGTTGACAACAAACATTTAAACAATCATAGACAATTAGTGATACAGCATGTAAATATCTGTCAACAAATTTTGGCTAGCCAGACTCTATATACTGAGATAGAGTCATCAGCATCATTATGTACTATCGCCATCTAGTGCGCGATTTACTAACTATAAGAATCATTTGCCACACACGCACACATACGGTACGTACATACATAACACACTCACACATAGCTATCATTTTGGGTTTGTATTTTGAGTACTAATAACTTTATTAAAACAACTGGATTTACGTATATGGTTCAAGAATTTATTTCTTCAAAAGAACACAATTCACGTAAACTAGAGGATAATAATAATACCGCAAAGTACCACTCAAAACTTCAAACCACCTTCAAACAGTTTTCTGTCATGTCGACAGACAGTCAACATAACAGCGCAGGTTACAATTAAAAATTGAAATCGCTGCCATCTATAATCGCAGGTGACAATTACTTTGACAAGTGTTTTTTCCATATAATGCCGCCGCCACACTTCGCTATGCGCTATGCGTTATGTGACTGCACCGTATTTGCGTAAATATAACCACTACGTTCCTACATCTAGTGCACTAGATGTCAAGCGGCCTACTCACAGCCCTAAAATCAGAGGTGGCTAAATCGCCTCGTGTCGTGTGTAGGTAAATCGTATATGATTATCGTACCCGATTTACCTACACACGAGGCGATTTAGGGAGCGATCTATTTAGGGTGCTCCCCACCACTCTCCCGATATCGCCTCTGATTTTAGGGCTGTGTGTAGGATGCTTCAGATGTAGTTCGGTGTAATCTATGCTATATACTCTGTAGTTAGTAGTGTATGTCGCCGTCGTCGCCGATGTAGTCCAAAGAGTATAATAAGTAGTCAAAGAGAATATAAATCACTATGGATGTAGTCTGTGGCGCTTGTGACTGCGAAGTGCGAATGCCGTATTTGGCACAGTAAAATCAGCGTTTAAATCACATCATTTCGGCTAATTGTGGTGTGCGGCCTATGTAAATACCTATAACTGTGTCTCGTAGGCCAACAACCCTTGGGTACTTCTTTTACATTATTGTTATTCATATCATAATTTCAAATGTGTATTACTAGCGGTCTTTAATTTCTTACAGAATGGCAGACGCCGTGGTTGAACCAACGCCGGGAGAAGATAATGATGACAGTTGGTTGTATGGAGACGGCCCGGGGGAGTTGAAGGATGGAGCTGCTCCCACTCCCAGTGATAAGGTTCAGCCGGAAAGTGGTCTCAACCCGGATTTGACTGATGTGAGTGCAACTAAAGTTTTCAGCCCAGCTAGCACTAGGTTATATGGTCATGGTTTATGGCTAAATGTCCTAAAACGTAACGTAAAACAAGACCACGTAGCCTATCGTGCTGGTTGGGCAGACAAGTATAATTTCAGCTGACAGATTTTTAGCGCATAGGTGTCAGCAGCAGAGTTGAGGTCATGCTCACAACAACACATGTAATGACAGTGGGAATTTGAAATTACTGTTTTTTGTATCAACAGTAACTCAGACCATATAAATATATAGACACCTTCCCACTAACTAGCTCATGAGGCTATCAAAAACCAAGCGCATCATGTAAACACACATTCACTCACACATACAAACCAAAACCAAGCACAGAGCTCTTCAGTATATGACAAGACGCTGTCAGTTACGTACAGTGAAGTTCAAAAAACATCACCTAAATGATGGTCTCCTGAACAATGAAAGCATGTAAAAATAATATCAGGACGGCTTATAATATGAATAACATAACTTACCACTTGTAAATGTTAAAATAATAACTTATAACATTATTACAAAACATTGTTTTTCGGTTGTTCATTATTGAATTATTGTTAGTTATTGAAAGACCGAAAAACAAATTTTAATTAACAAAAACTTTATTCAATAACTAACAATATAATAATTCAATAATGAAGATTGTATATGATTTGTTATAGTAATAAAAGTAATACAATCAAGTGGGCTTTAGCTGATCTGTTTTTGTTACATTCTATATTATTTATTTATTTATAGCCTTGTATCAGAAATACAGTTTATATTTGTATTGTATCTTCTTTTTTTTTCTTTGTTTTCCTTAATTCACGGTAACCGATTCTGTGTGCCTTCGGGCAAAGGCCTCCCCCATTTTCTTCCATTCATCCCTGTTGTACGCTAATCTGGTCCAGGTCTTCGTCTTTCCAGCCATTTCCTCTATTTCGTCTGCCCACCTTTTGAATTGCCTGCCCCTGTTTCTTTTATGGCCTCTAGGATGCCATAGTGTTAGGATTTTGCTCCATTTGTCTTCTCCTCTTATAGTATGACCAGCCCACTTCCATTTTAGGTGTTTTGTTTTGTATGTAACGTCAGCAATCCCTGTTTTGTCCCTTAAATTCTTATTACTTATTTTGTCGATTCTTCTTTTCTTTATGATACTTCTTTCCATGGCTCTCTGGGTTATACTTAATCTTTTACAATGTGCCTTAGTGAGTGCCCATGTTTGGCAGCCATATGTGAAGATTGGTAGAATGCATGTGTTGAAGAGTTTTCTCTTGATGTGCATGTTGATTTGGCTGTTTTTCATAACCTCTTTCAGAGACCAGTATCTCTTCCATGCATTTCCAATTCTTCTGTCTATTTCCTTTGTTGTTGAGTCATGGTTGGATATGAGTTGACCTAAGTATATATATTCTGAGACATAATCAATGGTGTTGTCATCTATTTTTAACACTTTGGTATCCATACCATTAGTCATGACTTTTGTTTTCTGGATGTTCATTGAGAGTCCAACTTCCTTGCTAGCAAGCTAGCTGTATTCACACATTCTATATTAGGGTGTCCCTTATTTTACGATTTTCATAAATTAATAACGCATACCCCCTAATTGGTTTATTTTATCCCAAACCCTGAAAATAAATTTCAGTTCATTACTGTAACTGTAACCCGAGCCGAAATTCATGCGACTGACTCATACCTACAATGTATGAAAATGGCAATTTTTTTCATTTTCTTGTCAATTTTATATAATATTGCCATATAAACATTATTTCATAAAACAAATCTCTATGTGAACGCAAAACCATTGTAAAATTTTCAAATTATTGTGTTACCAAATTTCTCCATAGTAATTTATATGGGAATAAATTTTAATAAATTTCCGAAAATCGTAAAATAAGGGACATCTTATTCTATAATAGTAATTTATTCTTTTCATTTCATTATAGTTCACTAGAAGAAGCTTCATAGAGAAAAGTATGAATAATATTTTATTTTCGTCTACGATACCTATTGGTATGACACAACTCTTTGGTTGTAGGTATCACCTCTATGACTTTTTACTGTCAAGCTCTTCAGCTTGTCTCGTCACGAGCAAATTTTCCTAAAGAAAATACGCTGTTATAAATTCCGTTATGTTTATTTAAATATATTTCTATTCCACGCCTAACAATACCTTAATTAAAATATTAAAGTCAACGGGTGGAATCAAATAATTTAAAATGTGTACCTACAAGGCAAAAACAAAAAGTGCATGTCTTGAATAGGTACGTAAAAGTAACCTGTTTCATTCAGATAACTGGTTTTCCTAGATTAACTTAAGATAGGTGACTTAAGCACCTTCAAATTGCATTTTGTTTATATTCCTACGGATAAGAATATTTTTAATGAAAAATAGGACATTTGACTAAGTAACATTTAGTATGGCTTCTAATTACTGGTTGCAGTAGACTGCTTATCAATAATAAATTACAAATAAATGACTATGTTTGTTAAAGCTCCTCCGCCACTGACACGGTTGGTAGGTGGGAACGGTCAATGTAACGTTAAAAATCACCCCAATTATGGGTACTTTTACCTTCCAGTGGCCACACTCACACTCACACATCTTTACAAAAGTGGCTTCAATTTGTTGTTCAGGACGTTCCGTCTATATATTTGTTTGGTCTGAGAACAGTAATTGCAAAAAATTGTGTCATGTTAAATTTTTATTTAAGGGTAAGGAATATTATCCATATAAAATAGTTTGATTTAAATGGGAAGATATCTGAATCAATATTGGACACAAATGGGCAAATTCATGATTTATTTAAAAAATAAGACACAAACAAGAGGAACAATAACATAAACTCAACTAACTCAAACTCGAATTGTTTATTGCACACATACCTATTATAGAAACCTCTGCGGTACAAGAATAGGGATGTCGACTCAAAAATTTTTATTACTTCAATAGAAAGAAGACGTAAAACTATGCCAAATAGTGAAAATCCTATTCATATATCTCAAAAAATAACGAAGCTACAACGGTTAGAATGTTCGTAGTTAGAGAGAGAAAGTGCTACCTAACCGTGACGTCACTGTTAAGTAGCGCCATAGTAAATGACGATCGTTCAATACAAAGGTGCGTTTTGCGGAAAAGGGACAAAACATACCCACTCTTAAAACTTTGAAGACTTATAATTACCAATGATCGGAATAGGTAGTGCCATTTCGGGTGAATGACCTTAAACATTGTACATAACATGGATGTTGGTTATGGATCTGCTCTTAGGACCAATGTTGGCGATGGATCCTAGGGCCAATGCTGATTATGATCCGGCTCGTAGCACCAAGGTTAGTTATGGCCCTAAGAGTTGACGTCGGATATACGCGACGTTCGTAGTTGTGGTGTGGACTGTATTATATTCTTCTTCATAGGGCAGCAGGATAGTAAATAACAACACCGAGGTGAATTTACACTTGAGAGGCGAGGAGAGGCGTGTTGCTCAGTCGGCTGATGATCGACAACTAACTTTCTAACTTTTTCTACGGGTTTTTTATACTGCTCGACTCAGCGCCCCGCACTCGGGCCTGCCTCACCCCGCCCGTCTTTATTAGCACGTGTGCGACGTGGGAATTTGCGATGCACAGGGTATCGTAAACACATTAGTGTTTATTATTCTACTTTTAAGCCGCGACCATGTCGGTACGTCGGCACATCAGAGCTATTGTTAAACAATCTGTTAAACTATCTATTTTGCGATGCACAGGGCATCGTAAACACATTAATGTTTATTACTCTCTTTTTAAGCCGCGACCATTTGCTTTACTACTTTGTCGGTACGTCGGCACATTATAGCTATTGTGAAACTATCTATTATTCTTGCGTGTGAATTTCTACCACATCTGGCAGCCGTGTTTCTTATAACTTTAAACCTATTTAATACAACATTTGTTAATACAACGAAATATTCTAAACGGTAACTCAACTAGGTAATCTAACCTTAACTAACATTATTAATAGCATGCACATATCCAATCAACTTATTCTATTCGTCGTGAACATTTCTCCCGCCGTCGCCTTGCGATCCCACTGGTAGCACGACGATCTTCTTGGTCGGCCGCCTCAGGATATGTCCTCTGCTCGTAGCGACGTCCACAACTCGTACCACGCCGTCCTTGCCCGGGTATGTCTGCGTTACTCTTCCTCGCGGCCATGTGATGTATTTTTTTCTCTTCTCGCGCGATTTTAGGTTTCGCGGGCGCGGGGGGGCGCCGGGTGCGTTTGTTCCAGGCCTCGTCGCGCTCTTCGTTCGCGCGTGTGCGTTTTCTTCGGGCCGCGGCGACTGTTTCTTTTTTCTGTTCTTCCGAGGCACTAGTTTTGCCGCGGAGCAGGTCGACGAACTGTAGCGCGCGTGCCGTTGCCCTTAGTAGCCGCGTCCACTTCGAGAAGCGTTCGACCGCCGGTACACACTGCTGCGTTCCGCGTGGTCTGAGCGTCGTCGCGCCGCACTTTTCCCTTTCTTCGCCGGTCGTTGTAATTTCGACTTTATTTTCTAGGGGCCACGTCTCTTCGTGTAGGTATAGAAAAGGCGGGCCGGTGAACCATCTGTGGCTGGAATCGAAGTCGGCTGGCGTGGCGCGAGTCGCGTCGTCGGCGGTGTTGTGTGCCGTCGGAACCCATCTCCACTCGTTTTTCTTCGTATTTTCTTCGATTTCCGCGAGTCTATGTGCGACGAACGTCTTGTAGGTGCGGGGCTCGGCGCGTATCCAGGCTAGCGCGGTTCGAGAGTCGCTCCAGTACGTTCTTGAGGCGATCTCGAAGTCGTGTTCGTCCGCGACCGTTTTAGCCAGCCGCACACCTAGGACGGCCGCTTGAAGCTCTAGCCTAGGTATTGAGATAGGCTTTGTGGGCGTGACGCGGCTTTTCCCGGCTGCTAGGGCGACTTTGATGCTGCCGTCGGCTCGTGTCATCCTCCAATACACGGCGCAGGCGTAGGCTTCCTCGCTCGCATCCACGAAGGTGTGTTGTTCGTAGCGGGTGGCGGGCGTGACGTCATAGCATCTAGGTATGCTTAGGGTACCTAGGTTTCGCAGCTGCTGTAGCCACTCGCTCCACCGGGCGTGTAGTTCGCTCGGAATCTCTTCGTCCCAGCCTGTGTTATAGCGCCACGTATCTTGCAGTATCCGTTTCGCCGACGTCGTGAACGGGGATATGAGGCCGAGAGGGTCGAATATTGACATAATGATGCTGAGGGCCTCCCGCTTAGTGGGAGGGCGGAGGTCGTCTATCACCTCTGGCGGCGATCTTCTTTTATTGAAGCGGAAACGAATACTATCTTCTTTGGTGTCCCATAGTAAGCCGAGAGTCTTCTCTATCTCGCTCCCGCCGATAGGGACGGTATTTCCCTCTCGCTCTTCGGTACCGCCGACGCCGCTTATTGCTTCACTCGCGTTCGTGGCCCACCCGCGCAGCTGGAAACCGGCTTGTTTATGTACGTAGTCGACTTCTTTAGTTATTTGTTTTGCTTCTTCTACTGTGGCGAAACTTTGCAGATAATCGTCCATGTAGTGGTTTCGCTCTATAGCTGCGGCGGCCTGCGGGAACTCCGTTGCGTGCTCTCGCGCGTTTCTATTTTTGATGTACAGCGCGGTGCACGGAGATGAAGAGGCTCCAAATATTACGGAGGTCATGCGGTACTCCTCTGGCTCTCCCTCGCGTCGGTCGCCCCTCCATAGGAAGCGGAGGGCGTCTCTATCCTCTTCGCGTATTTTTATCTGCATAAACATTTCTTTCAGGTCGGCGGAGACGGCGATGTTGTGCTGACGGAATCTCATGACGACACCAGGTAAGGATTGCAGGAGATCGGGTCCCGGCAGCAGCATGTCGTTGAGGCTGCGGCCATGGGAGACGGCCGCAGCATCATGGACCACTCGAATCTTCGCTTTTTCCGGATTGCAGACAGCGAAATGCGCAAGGTACCACGTCTTCTCACTAGGGGGCGCGGTCGCGCGCTCGGCGTAGTGGGAGGTAAGTAGATTCTCGATGCGTTCGTTATATTGTTTTTTCAGCTCTGCATCGCGATCGAGTTTTCGTTCCAGTGTGAGTAGCCGTTTGAGGGCGTCGGCGCGGTTGTTAGGTATTTTATGCATTTCTTCGCGCCATAGGAGGCCCGTCTCGAATCGTCCATCGGGTAAGCGGCGGCTTTTTTCTTCAAGTGTTTTCAGCGCTTGCAGCTCCGGGTCGCTTTTCTGTCTTCTTGGCTCGATTGCTAGCGATTCGAGGGCGAAATAGTGTCGCATCATTTCTTCTAGTTTATCCGCCGGCTCGGAGCGCGTTAGGTGCGCGCAGTAGGTGATCGGCTTAGCTTGAGAGTTGCGGCAGCCGTGGAGCACCCAGCCTAATAGAGTCTTAGAGGCCACGAGTTGGTCGCGCCGTCCTTTCTTGTTCTCGCGCGATACTATTAGTTCCCAGTTGTCTTGGCCAATAAGTACTTTCGGCGTGGCGTCCTCATACATTAATTTTTCTTTTATTTTTTCCAGGTGCGCGCAATCTTCCATCTCGCTCTCGCCCACCGACTGCGTTGTGAAATCGAGACTGCTGACCGTGTGAGCATTGGTAATCAGCTGTTCGGCGCCGTCGTGCAGGCCCCTTATCCGTAGGTCGACCCTCCTGCTCTTCTTATATGCTGTCTCTTTTCCGCTTACGCCTTGCACCCACATAGGCTCGGTGGGCCCGTCCAGGCCGAGAGTGTCTGCGAGTGTGGCGTCAATAATTGTGACGGTGCTTCCTTCGTCGAGCAGCGCGAATGCGTTTACTTCTGCTTTCGGGCCGCGTAGTATGACGGGCGCGATTTTTAGATACGCGCGGCTGGCCCTTGTCGCTGCGCCGGCGACCGCCGAGGCAACCACCTCCTCTTGTTTCTGTGGCGGCTGTCCTCCTGATGCGGCGGTGACGGGCGGCTGCGGCGCCTTTTCGTGATGTAAAAGGCGATGATGCTTCATAGGGCAGCCGTGTTGCCCGCAGGGCTTCGCGTGGCACACGAAGCGGCGATGTGTACTGACGAGACACCGGTAACAAATATTATTCTTTTTCGCCACCTCCCAGCGTTCATTTGTTTCTAATTTGTTGAACTGCGGGCACGACGGTAGCGGATGACAGGCGGGTTGACATAGCGGGCACATCATCTTTTCTTCTTTTTTCTTTTCAGTTGTGACCGCGTATGTGCGTTCTGGCTTCTTTTTCACGAACTTGGCTTCTTTAATTTCAGATGCGTACTCGGGCGGAGCATACGGCGCGCACTTGTCGGCTTCTTGATTTAAAAAGTCGGCGATCTTCCTTAGTTCAGGCACGTCGTCGTAGCCGCGAGCGTAGTCGTACCACTTGTTTCGTAAAATAGGCGTCAGCTTGTCTACGATCGACCGCAGCACCTCAGGGTTATAGAGATACTGTGGTTTCTTCAATATTTCGATCGTAGCGACGGTGTTCGCGATCTTGCTAGCGAATATGCAGAGATCGCGCGGGCTATCTGTTAGCCGCGGCAGTCCCCTCATTTTCTCCGTTTCGTTCATGAGCAGTGCGTCCGGTCGTCCAAATCTTCTTTCTAGCGCTCTCACTATGTCTTCGGGGTGTGGCTGGCTGATGAGGAGGGCGCTCACGGCCTCCCAGGCGACTCCCTTCAGACTCTTCCTTATTCGGGCGACGTTTTCACTGTCGGAGAAGGTAGGTGATGACTCCATATACGCGGCCTTGAATTGTAGCCACTCCGTACATAACCCGCTAAATGTTGGCAGGTCTGTGATGAACTTCTTATTTGATCTGCTGGCTTGAATGGCGCCAGTGAGGGCGGCGGCCAATGTCGAGACGTCCACTGATTGAGAAGGGCGCTGCGGGGCAACTTGATGGGGCTCCGGCATCTTGGGGGCGCGGGCGGCAGGTACATGCCGCTCCTCCTCTGGTATCTCGATTATTGTTTCATCGGCCGTCCGGCGATTGAACCAGTCAGCAACTCTTTGCGGTGCCAGATCCTCCTCTTCCTCTTCCTCCGATTCTGAAGACGATACGATATTCATCCGCTCTTGTCTAATGTTCACCAACTCGGTTTCGGCTTGAATGCGCTTTAATTCTAGCTCGGCTAGCCTTTCCTTGGCCTCTAGCTCCGCGAGGAGCCTCTTGCTGGAGGCCTTGGATCGGCGTGACCGGGCAGGTCGCGGTGTCTCCGTGTTGGTTCGCGGTGTCCTCAATTCGACATTGCGGCGTTCGACGATAGTGCTGATGCTGGCGACGGGCGTGGCGGTGTTGGCGACAGGAGTGGCATTAATCCCCGACGTGTCGGCAGGAGCCCCGGTGTTGCTAGGCCCGGAGACGAGCTCTGCCGCGTTATTGTCCATCGTGGTAGCCTCGGTGCCCGAAGTGGCGCCGGTGCCTGACGTGCTTGCCGTGGTGCCAGTATTTGACGTAGTTGCAGTCTGGTCAGTGCGTGTCTTTTCAGAGTTATCGCCGTTGTTCAAGGAAGCTTCTTCTTGTTTCTTCTCCCTTGCGTTGTTTCTTGTATTTACCATTGTGCTGTTTTATTTCTTGCTTCAGTGATCCGGCTTCGACGAGGACCAATGTTGGTTATGGATCTGCTCTTAGGACCAATGTTGGCGATGGATCCTAGGGCCAATGCTGATTATGATCCGGCTCGTAGCACCAAGGTTAGTTATGGCCCTAAGAGTTGACGTCGGATATACGCGACGTTCGTAGTTGTGGTGTGGACTGTATTATATTCTTCTTCATAGGGCAGCAGGATAGTAAATAACAACACCGAGGTGAATTTACACTTGAGAGGCGAGGAGAGGCGTGTTGCTCAGTCGGCTGATGATCGACAACTAACTTTCTAACTTTTTCTACGGGTTTTTTATACTGCTCGACTCAGCGCCCCGCACTCGGGCCTGCCTCACCCCGCCCGTCTTTATTAGCACGTGTGCGACGTGGGAATTTGCGATGCACAGGGTATCGTAAACACATTAGTGTTTATTATTCTACTTTTAAGCCGCGACCATGTCGGTACGTCGGCACATCAGAGCTATTGTTAAACAATCTGTTAAACTATCTATTTTGCGATGCACAGGGCATCGTAAACACATTAATGTTTATTACTCTCTTTTTAAGCCGCGACCATTTGCTTTACTACTTTGTCGGTACGTCGGCACATTATAGCTATTGTGAAACTATCTATTATTCTTGCGTGTGAATTTCTACCACATCTGGCAGCCGTGTTTCTTATAACTTTAAACCTATTTAATACAACATTTGTTAATACAACGAAATATTCTAAACGGTAACTCAACTAGGTAATCTAACCTTAACTAACATTATTAATAGCATGCACATATCCAATCAACTTATTCTATTCGTCGTGAACAATGGATAAGACTTGAGATATTATTATTATTGGGAAACGGGACTTAATTGCGTACAATTATAACTAATTTACCTTTTTTAAGGTTTGTGATACATTCGAAACGTTGGGCAAAACCTTAAAAAGGTAAATTAGTTATAATTGTACGCGATTAAGTCCCGTTCCTCAATGATGATGTGTGAAAATCGTGTAAGTTTAAATCAATATAAGACTTGAGATTCTCCGATTCTTATCTCTCACAGATTTTTTCTTCAAAACGCAAAAGTAAACATTTTTGTCATTATAAATACCTACATAATTTATTTAAAATTACTTTCGTTCAACAGTGTTAATTAACAATAATGCAATCATAAAATAAAACACGAAACATCAACATCACTATATTAAAGTGAACATTATTATATTATTAGTTATTTATTTAACATCTTTTATTCCTTACTTTAAAATTATAGTAGGTAGCAAGCCCTTTTTTTTTTCAATATTGTTTACTATCAATCTAAAGTAGTAGAAAATTAAGTTTTCGACCTCTACTGATGTCAGCGGGGCAAATTTATCAAACGAAATGTCATCTGTAGGCCTAGCACATGATGGCGGTGTCAGTTTCGGCTTATCTCGAGCTATCCATCACTTTCTAACAAAAAAAGACGCGTAGCTCGAGAAAAGCCGACATACTCTCTAGGCCATTATGTGCTAGCCATGCTGATGCGGTTTCTTTTGAAATAATTTCTGCGTTTTCTCTTATATTATTTAATCCGGATTTTGAGACATTACCGCTTCAAGTTTGGTTTCTACGGGACGGGTAAACTAGTAGACTTAATGTCAATTGTTTAAATAGATAGAGTATAATTGGAACTTATTAAAGTACTAATACTTTGTTATCTAGTACAAAATCAGTCGAAACTCGAAACATTTATAGGGACCCGGTAACAGTGGTACCTGTAGATATTTTTGTTCAGGGCATTTAAATCTATAATATATCAAAATTCCAGGGCGTTTAACTAAAACCACATTTTTCATACGTGCCTAACGTTCTTTAAAACATTTAAATCAAACACAAACTTTAAAATTTTCATATCAAATCCCGGGGATAGAAACTATATCCATACTAAGCTTACGCACCGAAGTCCCGCGAAATGGCACTACCAATTCCGATCACTGATAATTACGTAATTTTTTGAATTACTTTTTTCGCCATTTGATTGAGAATTTGAGCCTTTATGTAGAAAATTTTAATTTATTGATTTTCTTTTATAGTGTCGTCATCCCTATTGCCATTAGCAGTATTGTACAAGTTTTGATGCTTGTATTTTTTTATACAGCCATGTTGGTCGACATGTGTATTAATTTTATCAAACATACTTCTAACAATTTTATTAATTTCATTACAATTATCGACATCTGTTTATCAACCACACCTTGTTTAATTGATTCTGACCAAGAATATAACTTAAGCAGCATGTCACTGTGTATATTCCGTTAAGCATATTTCTAGAAATAAGGGGCAATACAAGTTTCTTTCATATTTCAAATAGCCTTTTTTAACAATCTTACTAAGGTTTGACTTGAGCACATTTATTTTTATTAAAGATTGTCTTGCTTCTCATTATAGACCTACCCCTGGCTTCTCCATAGTTTCCGATCATGGACTCTGCTCCTCCATGTGGCGCCAGCTATCGTCTTCAGGTTGTCTTCCCATCTTTGTGGTGGTCTTCCCCTATTCCTCTCTCCTCTGGGATACTATCGGTCACTTCTTTAGCCCATTTGCTTTTTTTATCTTTCAGTGTATGGCCGGTTCACTTTTATTTTGCCCTTTTTACTGTATAGGTACATACTACATACTAGCCGACTTGTCTAGATTGGGCGTTTTTATACTTCTGCTTTGTACATGGTTTCTTTTATAATTTGTCTGAAGTATAGCCTATGGTCTATTTATGAGTTTTACTGTGCTGTGGCCGTCGACGATAGAGTATAAAATCGTCCATTGACTTGATATCTACTAGTCAAACGATAGATTTGATATCTTCTAGTCTCTGCCGAAACTTAGCAAAAGCCGGTTTCGGCTCAAGATAGTGTTTCAGTCACTAATGTTTAAATAATAAAATAAAATAAAAATCATTGTCACGATTCTGTTGTAGGAGGGAAAAGAAAAAGAACAAGAGAATGATCAAGATGAAAATGATGACTCTCACTTCAATGATGAACATTTTGCTGATGTGGGACGGGAAGAGCAAGACAAGGCTAATGGAGACGCAGCCAGTCAAGGCCATGGTGACTCGGACTCTGATGATAGTGACGATGTTAAAGTTACTATTGGAGATATTAAATCAGGACCACAAGGTTACGCAAGCCTGAATATAAAAGTAAGTAAAAAGTTCTTGGTTAAATGGCTGTTGCTGATCACTTTCTATAGATCCAATAGATAGATTCAAAGAAGGTCTAGAGAGATTTTTTTTCTCATCCACCCAATTAAGAAACAGTTTTATATCATAGTGTTTTATTGTGTCAACCCCAATACATTACCGTAAAGTTAATACTAAACGTGATATTTATTACCATCCACAAAACGGTATAAATTTGTAGAATTCGACTTGTATTATTAAATACGGGACTCGGAGCTCGAGGTGTAATTAATTACAGGACTTGATAAGATTCAAAAAGGGCCTCGATTCAAGACTCAGAAGCTTGGAGTCCCGTAAATTAAATATGAGTAGAGTTCTTGAAATCTAGACTCCGACTAGTGGTATTTACCAACACTTTATGTGAAATGAAATGATTGATAGTGATGAGATGGTAATGTGGTATAATCGTGTCAGCGTGGCGTGGGATTGGTGGCGGGCGGTGCGGAGAAGGCGCGCGCGGCGGGCGCGGGCGCGGGGCCGGCGCCCGGCAAGGTGGCGCTCGAGGACTTGGACGGGCCGGGCAGCATCAACGGCGTGCCCGCGCTCGAGTTCAACATCGACACCATCGAGGACAAGCCCTGGAACAAGCCGGGGGCCGACATCTCGGGTCAGTCTGTCTACACAACCGCCCCAACACAACTTCTATTTTAAAAATCTACTTACAAACATAAACATTCTACTTGTTTCGTATATAACATCATCATCATAAATTTAAGAGTTAGACTCTTGTCGGTGTAGCTGTCTCCATCTGGCTCTATCTAGGGCCGTCTCCTTGACCGCCGTTATACGACACGACTGCTAATTTTCCTTTTATTTGTTTCATGTAGCTTATCCTCGGTCTTCCCCTGCCTCGCTTTCCTTCAATTTTGCCTTCTGTAATGATTTGTATAAAAGTGTCGTGTCGTATAAGATGAGAAATCATTTTCCCTCTTCTATTTTCTATAACCTTCAGCAGTTTCCTACAACACAACACGTATAACATAAGGCCTATAAATACTATGTTTAAATTCTTAGCACAACCTGCCCTTTAATATGTAAATTAGTACCGCAGTTTTAGACTCTTGCATAGGCTAAATGGGATTAAAAGACGTGGGAGACACACCCACCATACGGTTATTTTATGACTTGTGCACAGATTACTTCAACTACGGGTTCAACGAAGTGACGTGGAGCGCGTACTGCGAGCGTCAGCGGCGCATGCGCGTACACGAGGCGGGCGTGTCGATGCTGGCGGGCCCGCCGCCGCGCGCGCCGCCGCCCGACATGCACCGCGCGCGACCTCCAGGTACGTGCCACCAGAACCGCTCGTCCACTCCGCTACGTTCGCTACAACGGCACACTACCTGTCACACTTGAGCTATTGGGTGATTGGCGATTCTAAGATACATACATACATATAGTGTTCCAGTCTGTCGCCGAATGTAACGTTGGTTACAGACTATTTTAGTAAAAATAAAATTGCGACTAAACTTACGTAACCCACAGTATAACGCTATTATAAAGATATTCCTTATTTCAGAATATGTTTCCATCTAAATATTCAGGGGTATTATAACTATTTAATTCTGTGTTACGGTTGGACTTTAACAAGGGCAAAACAATCGGTTCTTACAGCAAACGCTAGTTTTAGGTAAAAGGTGATTTTTTTCCGAGGTAAAAGGTGTATCGTAGGTATGAACTTTCTTCTAATTTAATTGATAAAAACAATGTATTTGTGGTGTAGGTATCGGATTTAGGTATGTTCGTCTGGTTTCACTGTTGCTGACTTTACTCCCCACTAGGGCTAAAGTAGGCGCAGGTCGGGCGCCGACGCCGAGGCGGTGAGTGAGCCTTAGCTACACATGGACGTTACACTATACGGACTTATAAATAAGAGGTTACTACACACCGACCAACAACTAAAGTAATCGTGGTAGCAGTTCAGATTCGAAAGAGACTTCCGCTTGTAATATTAGTTACAAGTCATTATACTCGTACAATAGGCCCCTGATTGAGGATTCCAGAAATCACTGCATGATATAAAACAAAGTCGCTTCCTGCTCTCTGTCCCGTTGTATGCTTAATTGCTTAGATCTTTAAAACTACGCTACGGATTTTGATGCGGTTTTTTGTATAGTAGTGATTCAAGAGGAAGGTTTATATGTATAATTTGCACCCGTACGAAGCCGGGGCGGGTCGCTAGTAAAGTAAAGTAAAGGGGTATATTGAATGTTACAGGGCCGCCGAGAAATGACGAGGGCATGCAGCCGCCCATGGGCGGCAACTATCAGATCCGGGAAAACACAATTCAGGTATTATGGATTTATGCTATTCTTTTTTTTTTCGAAACATTATTTTTGTTAAAAAACTTACTTTTATTTTTAATAACTTTTTTTCTTATTACTTTTGTTAGCTTAAGGTGGTTCGATTTCCATACAAAACGTCTTTTGACATTCGCATTTGTCAAATATATTTGTCTCTATCGCACTTGCTTATTCGAGTAATAGAGAAAAAAACATACGTATGACGACAGAGCTAATCTTGTAATCCCAATGTGACGTACTTTTAGAACGGATTACTAAAATAAGGGAGAAAGGGAAATTCAATGAAAATAAATGAAAATGAAAAATACGGATCTTCTAGTTAGAAGGTCCGTATTTTACTAAGTTTAGTACTCGAACTATTAAATCCTAATAATATTATAAACGTGAAAGTTTGTGCGGATGTAGGAATGTATGTACGTTCCACTTAATCTCAAAAAGTACTGGACTGATTTCTATGAAACTTTCCAGTAGTGTTGCTTAGACATCAGAATAGGACATAAGCTATTATTTATTTCATAATTCATCCGCTTAGGGGGTTAAAAGTAGAGATGTAACGGATATCCGGTTGCTATCCGGTATCCGGTCTATCCGGTATCCGGTCTATCCGGTCTATCCGGTATCCGGTCTATCCGGCCATTATTTTACTATCCGGCCGAATACCGGATAGTTGCGCACTATCCGGCCGGATACCGAATAGTGATTTTGTTTGGTATTTAACTTTGAAAAATGGTTAGTTAGTATAAAAGAAAACAACAACAAATTATCAATATTCGTTTATTAGTATTACCTTTAACGTACAATTTAAACTTATCAAAAAGCCTCATTTGAAGTAGTTAAGAAATAAGAAATCCTATGATCAGCATTAGGTATCCATTCAACCAATCGTAGCGTATCGTATGTTAATTTTTAATACGTAACAGGTTGAAACCTGCACGATGCGCCCGCCGCCAAACTAAAATGTAGGTATCGTTTGGCCGGCCGAATATTCGGCGGCCGGATCCGGATACCGGATATTCGGCCGGTGATGAGGCCGAATATCCGGTATCCGGCCAAATAACTATCCGTTGCATCTCTAGTTAAAAGGGGGTGGTCATTTTGTATGGAGAACAAAATTATCTTTAAGATAAAATTATCTTTAAAATGGAAGAAAACATTTTTCAGCGTTTTTCGAAATTCGCCCTCTGAGGGGGGTGAAAAAGGGGTTGAAAGATTGAATGGGGAGTAACTTTTTTTTAAAACGTAAAACTTGAAACTTTGTTTATAAACCAAGCATTCAGCTATAAGAAAACTAATTTGAGCGTTTTTGGAAATTCACCTTCTGAAGGGATGAAAAGGGGGTTGAAACATTGTAAGGGTAAGTTATGTGTTTTAAAGTGAGTGACTTCATACTTTGCGGGTAGACATGGTGGATCTCAGATAAAATAGGTGTAAAAATATGTGATTGTGAAAATTCATTCCTTAAGGGTCTAAAAAAGGGGGTTGAATGTTTGTATGGAGAATTAGTAATATTCTAAATGAGGGACTATACAAATGTCGTTAGTAGTAATAGAGTCGGTTAGTAACTAGGTAATTAGATCCAAAGATTAGGTAAAAAAAAACTAGACTACCCGTGCGGAGCCGGGGCGGGCCGCTAGTACCTAAATAAAACGAAGGAGTCTGAAAGATACAAACTTGTAATAATTAATGCATATAATTGTTACAAAATGAGTACTCTTTATGATAAATATCTGGGCGGCCGAGCTTTGCTCGGCGTTTTCCCGGGCATGAGACCTAGCTAGATCGATTGCTCGTCCTCGAAAACCCCCAAGTACCAAATTTCAACAAAATCTTTAGAGCCGTTTCCGGGATCCCGGAAATATAGAAATATAGATATATAAAAATATATCTTATATCTTTAAACGAGCAATTCTTGTATATTTATTTATTTATTTATATATTTATTTCGGGGATCTCGGAAACGGCTCTAACGATTTTGATGAAATTTGGTATGTGGGGGTTTTCGGGGACGAGCAATCGATCTAGCTAGGTCTCATGCCCGGGAAAACGCCGAGCAAGGCTCGGTCGCCCAGATATTATAGATATAAACAAGAATTGCTCGTTTAAAGATATAAGATTTGAGATGGCTTAATATTTTTATTATTCTTATATCTTTAAACGAGCAATTCTTGTATATATATATTTCATCATCATCATCATCCTCCTAGCGTTATCCCAGTACAGTTGCATCCTGAAGGATGCCTGGGGTCCGCTACTTAATCCCAAGATTTGGCGTAGGCACTAGTTTTTACGAAAGCGACTGCCATCTGACCTTCCAACCCCGAGGGGAAACTAGACCTTATTGGGATTAGGCTTTGTCAAGTGAGTGGGCAACTTGACTGTTAGAAGTTCTCAAGCCGCCCGAAGCCCTCCAACTTGACTGTTAGAAGTTCTCAAGCCGCCCGAAGCCCTCCAACTTGTATATATATTTATTTCGGGGATCTCTGAAACCGCTCTAACGATTTTGAAGAAATTTGGTATGTGGGGGTTATCGGAGGCGAGCAATCGATCTAGATAGGTCTCATGCCCGGGAAAACGCCGAGCGAAGTTCGGTCGGACATATATTTATGCTTAATTTAAGATGGCTTGTAACCGGCAGGTGATGACGGCGGAGCGGCGCGAGTACGGGCGCGCGCACGCGCCGCCGATCGGCGGCCGCGACGCGCCGCCCGACTACTTCGCGCCGCCGCCCGAACACTACTTCCCGCCGCCGCACGCGCCCTACGACGAGCCCTGGGGTTAGTATTCCTTACTTACCTTCTAGGATTCCGTATCCGAAGGGTGCAAACGGAGCCATATTGCTGCCACTCATGCGTCCGTCTGTCCGTCGTCTGTCACACAGCTTTCAAGCCAAACGGTTGAAATTACAGTCTTCAAATTTTCACAGTATAAGTATTTTGTCAGCCTAAAGCCATAGAAATAGTCAAAACTTATTTTTAAATGTTTTTAAGGGGGACTCCCATAAAGCTAAATGGGAGCACGAAAAAAAATGTAACCTACCCCATCGAGTGGGGTATCGTTGAGTAGATAAATACTGTGATTTTTGTTTTAAAAAATATTGAAAAACGAACAAATGAGGGGCCACCAAAGTCAAAATTTTGTTCAAAGTTTTTTTTTAACTTCCTGTTGACTTATGAACCTAAAATTTGGTGATTATGTATATTTTACCAAAGATTATGGACAAAAGCATAGATATCTAACTCTTTGGAAGTATCATAGCAGGTCAGAAAGCACTAGCGAGATGACGCTACCAGGCTCAAAATGAAAAATGTATTGTTGATTTCGCCAAAATGTTGCATTTTAACATTCTAAATCGACATATTAGACATTATAAAGCATAAAATATAATTTGATACATTATGTCACAATATATAACGAAAATAAAAAAATAAAAAATAGCCCTTTTCTAACAGTAGATTTGCTTAAACTGATCGTTAGTTTTTGTGAACTACATGGCTAAGTGTCTGTATTGTATTCCGGCAGATGGCGCAAATTTTATCAATCATGTAATGAAGTTGCCAGGCTTTTGAAAAAGGGTAAACTTCTGGGATGAACTACATTCATGATGAAAGAATAAATTGCGTTTAGATTTACTTATTTTACTTAGAAGTGGTTACTATTCCAAGATATTCTAGAGTAGGCCCATTTTTGAAGAAGTAGCATACAAGAAGCAAGTCATGTAACAGTTGGGGTGACAACGTTATCAGAGGGCTTAGACCCTGCAGAATACGGTTCTGCCTGTCTCCATCCCCAAATTTGAGCCAGAAGTATGTTATACCGGATAATGTGCAGCCCATACAAATTTTTTCGTTGTACATTTGGTAAATCGTGGTTTCGCTACCCTAACTATGGTCCGATTGTTATAGGTTTTTGATATGCCGTAAAGGAAAATATTTGTCATTGTATCCCGAAATTTTCGACCATCCAGCTCCATATCCGCCATCTTGGAAAATCTGTCACTTTTTCAGTGTTTTCCTTGTACTGTCGCTAAAGTTCATTTTAGTGCTAAACATGGTTCGGCAATATTGTAGAACACAAAATTTGCTAAAACTTTTGGCTACAAAGATTTTTTGTATGACCCCTAACGACGAAGGAGATATCTTTAAAACTGCATTTTTTTTAGTATTCCTCCCATATTTGCGTTTTAAGTGCATTTTAGCGCTAAGTATAGTTCTGCAGTATTGTAGATCACAAAAGTTGTAGCAAATTTCGTGATCTACAATATTGCCGAACTATAGTTAGCGCTAAAATGCACTTAAAATGTAAACATGAACGGAAAACTAGAAAAAAGTGGCAATTTTTAATGATATATCCTGTCATATCTTTGTCCCTAGGGGTCATGGAAAAAATCTTTGTACCCAAAAGTTTTAGCAAATTTTGTATTCTACAATATTGCAGAACTATGTTTAGCACTGGAATGAACTTTGACGACAGTAAAAGCAAAGAACTGAAAAAAGTGACACTATTTCCAAGATGGCGGCCAAAGTTATGGAGCTGGAGGGCCGAAATTTTTAGGTTACCATGGCTAATATTGTCCTTCACAACATACCAAAAAACCATATCAATCGGACCTCTTTTAGAGTACCAGAGCAACAATTTACTAAATGTACTACGAATTTTTTTGTATGGGCTGCACCTTTTCCGGTACACCGTACTTCCGGCTCAAATTTCGAGATGGCGACAGACAGGTCCGTATTCTGCAGGGTCCAAACCCTCTGATAACGTTGTCACCCCAACTGTTACATGATTTGCCGCTTGCATTGTTTAGAGATGCCTTTTCCAATTCTGTTCCTGCTCTATTCCTATTTGTGTTATACTTTAACTATGAATTTAAAATAAAATAAACTTGTTTGTTTGTACTATGTCATAACCAGTAATAGTTACTAAAAAAAAGAAGCACACTTCGTACCTACAGAAAAAATAAAAATCCAAAAGTCTGGAGACAAGGTTTGAACCCGAGTACTCAGGATTTGAAATCAACTACCTACTCGAACCACTCGACCAAAACAAAATGGACTCGGGCGCCGAAATTTGGTGTATACTAAGAACAAACTACTGACAGCACCTGCGCCGCAGCGCTGCTGCGTCTGTTTCGCCGCTAGAGTACGAGTTTAGATTGAAAACAACGCCATCTGTAATAATAAGTTTTAAGCGAGATAAGTAGCAATGTTCAGAGTTAGCATTCTTAGCTTTATATATTCTTTGATTTTACCAACAAATACTAACATATTGATAAATCAGATATTTTCATTGAAATTTCCTTATTTTTCTTAGGACAAGTTGAAAAAACGCAAATTCCGTAGGACTGAAAAGTGCCTTATTTACGATTTTCGTAGGACTGAAAAGGTTTATACCGACAAGTGGTATCGTTGGAATCAGCATGCTCTACTGATTATCAAAACGCATGTTGTCGCTTTCTAAAGTGGTGGAGTGGGTTTTTATGACGTCATAAGTTTTATGTATGAAAAATAAACAAATTTTCTTCAAAAACCTATCGAGTGGGGTATCAAACGAAAGGGCTCCATGAGCTGATTCCAAAAATATACCACACCTTTAGATTTCGGCCACTGGTGTCGTAAAAAATAAAATTCATTTTCAAAACACACCAAGTTTGGGCTCTTCCTAACAGGAGATGCTTAAATGATTTTTTCTGAAATTTATGCTGAACGACTCATTGTATCCTTAATATCTAAACGCGATGAAAGGAGTTCGGAAAATATGTATGCCTACCATTTATTTAATTATTTTAAAGCAGCAAAACTAGCATTTTGTAGACCTGACTGCAGTTCACGTATGGTGATTTTTTTTCCGAATTCCTTTCATTACGTTTAGATATTAAGGATACAGTAAGTCGTTCACGTATATTAAAAAGAAAAACATTCAACCGTTTCCTGTCAGGAAGGGACCAAACTTCGTGTGTTTTGAAAATGAACTTTATGTTTACGGCACCACTGGCCGAAATCTAATGGTGTGGTATATTTTCAGAATCAGCTCATGGAGCCGTTTCGTTTGATACATCACTCGATAGGTTTTTGAACAAAAATTTATTATTTTCCATACATAAAATTTATGACGTCATAAAAACTCATTCCACCACTTTAGGAAGCGACACCATGAATTTTGTCGGTATAAATCTTTTCAGTCCTACGAAAATCGTAAATAAGGCACTTTCGACGAATTGGCCTCTCTACTATATAAAGACCAACTTAATATGGCGGTTGGTTCGGAATCCTAAATGTCCTAAGTGTGACTCACACTTCGCCCGTTTTTGTTTTGTAGAATCCGATAGTTCCCATCGACGCTCGAGTAAATGCACATTTAGTATTGCGGTCTCCCCTAGGTACTATTAATAACGGTTTGCATTCTCTGATATAGTTTGTTGTTACTAAAGGTCACCCAGAGCAGAGCGGATGGGCGCCTAGTGACATAAAGGAGTTAACGCCGGGACCTATGGGACCTCCCGCAATGGGTCCGCCCCCGGGCATGGGCCCGCCGGGCGTGGGCGCGCACGTGCCGCCGCACCTGATGCCTGCGCCGTACGGCTCGCCGTACCGGCCGCACCCGCCGCCGCACGTGCTGGACCGCGACCGCGAGCGGGACCGCGACCGCGACCGCCCCAGGGATCGCGAGCGGGACGATCGGGACCGCCGAGATCGGGACAGACGAGATGATGTAAGTACAACTTTTCTATGGATTCATTACATATATTACAACTAATGATACAATCCGTTGGGGATTTTGCCTTGCAAAAGGCGAAGATGAAAAAGTTTTGATTGGGGGGTTTGTTATGAGATCATGAAAAAAAGTTTTCCACTTCGGACCGTGTGATGTTTACCACCATCTTCATTAAAAGGGACCATTTTTCGGATTTTTTTAAATAGAGCTTTGACAGTTATTTCAATCTCAAAAGTGTCTATGGCAAGTTTAAATATGATAAAATTCCTCACATTTTTGTCATATTTATACATCATTTAACTGTAAAGTTTACAGTTTCTGGTGGCGAAAAGGGGGTATTTGTTACAAAAATCTCTCGAACTAGGAATAGTCTAGGCCCCGAACTAGATAACGCGTCTCTAAATTGTGCAAGCGGCAAATCATGTAACAGTTGGGGTGACAACGTTATCAGAGGGTGTAGACCCTGCAGAATACGGATCTGCCTGTCTCCATCCCCATATTTGAGCCGGAAGTATGTTGTACCGGAAAAGGTGCATCCCATACAAATTTTTTCGTTGTACATTTAATAAATCGTTCCGGTACCCTAACTATGGTCCGATTGTTATGGGTTTTTGATATGCCGTAAAGGACAATATTTGTCATCGTATCCCGAAATTTTCGACCCTCCAGCTCCATATCTTTCTCCGCCATCTCGGAAAATCTTTTAGTTTTTTGCTTGTACTGTTTAGTGCTAAACATAGTTCGGCAATATTGTAGAAGACAAAATTTGCTAAAACTTTTAGCTAAATTTTTTCCATGACCCCTAGGGACGAAGATATGACAGGAGATATCTTTATTTTACTAAACGGTTAAAACTCACGTATTAATTGTCGTATTGTTTGTTATTGTTGTTATAACATGTCTCACGAAAGTTTAAATTCAAGGAGATATCTTTAAAAAATTCCACCTTTTTCTAGTTTTCCTCTCATGTTTACGTTTTAAGTGCATTTTAGCCCTAACTATAGTTTAGCAATATTGTAGATCACAAAATATGCTACAACTTTTGTATGAAAATATTTTTGCCACGACCATTAGGAAAGAAGATATGAAGTCATCTATGGAGTACTACCGTCGAAATTTGCTACTTTTTCAGTTTCCTTCCCATATTTAGGTTGCAGTGCAATTTATCGCAATCTGTGGGGATCTATGATGGTCCGAGTGATAGCTTGATAGACGACAAGATAAAGCATCTGTCACTTTCCGATCTATATCACTTCAATCCCTCAGAAGACAAAATCGTCTGTTTCCACGATACCTAATAAGATCGTAGGTACTTTGAAATTGCAGATAATTTCGTCTTCTGTAATATTAAAGACCTAGAACTTGAGCTAAAATACTCTAAAACGCAAATATGGGAAGAAAACTGGAAAAAGAAGCAAATATCGACGCTAGTACTCCATAGATGACTTCGTATCTTCTTTGCTGATGATCGTGGAAAAAATATTTCAATAGAAGAGTTGTAGCACATTTTGTGATCTACAATATTGCAGAACTATAGTTAGCGCTAAAATGCACATAAAACGCAAATATGGGAAAAATACTAGAAAAAAATGCAGTTTTAAAGATATCTCCTGTCATACCTGCGTCCCTAGGGGTCATAGAAAAAATCATTGTAGCCAAAAGTTTTAGCAGATTTTGTGTTCTACAATATTGCACAACCATGTTTGGCACTAAAATTAACTTTAGCGACAGTACAAGGAAAAAACTGAAAAAAGTGACAGATTTTCCAAGATGGCGTAGAAAGATATGGAGCTGGAGGGTCGAAAATTTCGGGATACAAGGACAAATATTGTCCTTTACGGCATACCAAAAACCTATAACAATCGGACCATAGTTAGGGTACCGGAACCATGATTTACCAAATGTACAACGAAAAAAATTGTATGGGCTGCACATTACCTGGTATAACATAAAGGCACAAAACATCCGGCTCAAATTTGGAGATGGAGACAGGCGGATCCGTATTCTGCAGGATCTAAGCCCTCTGATAACGATGTCACCCCAACTGTTACATGACTTGCTTCCTGCATGCTACTTTTTGAAAAACGGGCCCGGACTAGAAAGCTGGAAGGTGTTTCAAACGTCATGTCTTCTCCACTAATATATTTGTGCTAGGGCGTATGGGGTACAGGGTACAGATATCACCTAAACGAGACACGGGAAATCCATTTTTTTATGAAAAAAAGGTATGGTTTATAAAAAAAAAGAAAATAACGGAAATGTTACAAAAATAATGCAAATTGAAGTGAAGATGAGGTATATCTTTATTTTTTTCTCAATTAAGGTATAAATTTAAAAACTCTTTTTATAAGTATACTACCACCAATATATATCAAAACTTTTTCATCTCCCACCTTTTGCAAGGCTGGCGAAATATAAAACAATACATGTGTATCGGTAATATTTACTTCAATTCAGTCGCTAAATTATTAACCCTCGAATGCGCACAGATTGTTTACAAATCAATGTCACGCACTCTGCTTCCGATAAAACGGTTCCGATGACACGCACGCCGCAAACGCGCCCACTTGCCGGGCCATCTCACTCATAAATAATGTACTGATTCAGGTTCCGGATGCTGACATTTTTGCTGACAGATTGCGCTATTGTGTCTACCTTAAACTTTGCTCAACTAAATGAATGATTGAACCTAAACTGTGTTACAATTCTTATCAATTTTCTATATGTTGTTTCTCTGTCCTTGTTGATAAATTTAAAGTGTTGTATTTGTGTTTCTAAAGTTGTACTATTTTGCCGTGTAAGCGATTTAGTGTTATACTGTTAGCTTATATGTGAATTAAAAATTAAAAAAAAAAAAAAAAAAAAAACAAATCAAGACATTTAGCAACACACATCAGCGGTGTTGTGCGCGCTTCGCCCGCCCTCATCTCCTGTCGGGCGGGCGCGGGCGGGGGGCGGCCGCCTACCTACGCCTGCGACGTATGTACGTGTGTATAATGTTGCATTTATAATTTGCAGGAGGAACGAGAAAGAGAACGTGAACGGTCGCGGTCTATTAAACCGGACAGGATACGAGAAAAGTAAGTTTTGCTTATATCAGAAGTGATTTGTACGACCTTTTTTGATTTAGTGTGTCAGATATTGGTTTCAAATGTGGACTAGTAGGTGCCGAGACGGAGCCCTTCATTGTGCGTGGTCCGACACGCACTTGGCCGGTTTTTTTATTTTATTATGTGTAACCCCGGCACCACACTTCGCTATTCGTGTTCGCGTTGCGTAGGTATTCGCCTCCCTTTCTTTTGCGATATTAAAGAAAGAGATGCAACACGAATATTTGCACAAATACGGCGAAGTGTGGTGCTAGCATAAGAGAATATATGCGAAAAAAAAAACAGTCTTTAGTGTGAAAATTGAAAAATCCAAAAATGGAGCTTTCGTTCATTTACCCGACATTTTTTTCTGGATTGATCCCACATTTATATTATGATTGACCGAGTGAAACGAAGGTCTTTGCCTCAGGTTCGACATAAATGCTTTCGCATGTATGGTTGAAATTATTTTTGTTGAACGTATTTCTATTAAAATGTTATTGGATTTTGAAGGGCAAAGTAGCTTTTTAAAGGAATCGCTTTGGTGCAATTCGTTCAACTGAAATGATTTCAAGTTTACTTCAGTTTTTTTC
The DNA here is from genome assembly GCA_951800055.1 of Cenopis cana. Taxonomy (NCBI): domain Eukaryota; kingdom Metazoa; phylum Arthropoda; class Insecta; order Lepidoptera; family Tortricidae; genus Cenopis; species Cenopis cana. The sequence goes on along the minus strand of OX637471.1, from coordinate 18,308,553 downwards.
TCCTCTACAGTAGCTCTAGTATAAGTTTTTTCGAAACATTAACTAATTCGAAAGCGTTTGCGTTTTGTCTCAAAATGTATGAAAACGCTCTCACCGAGTTTGAAATACGCGCGTTCATCGGTTAGCAACAAATGTTATACTCGCTGTTTTAGTTTCCACTAGTGACCACCAGAGGCGCTGTTCACGTTTTCATACCACTTTCATACATTTTGAGTCAAAAAACAAACGCGTTCGAATTAGTTAATGTTTCGAAAAAACTTATACTAGAGCTACAGGTCGCATTTCTCAAGCGATTCTCGTGAAATTTTGTGAGCAGGTTCAGTAACTTTATAGTTTTTTGTCGAGTTACTTTTTGTAAATACAAATTAAACAATTTTTTTATTAATGATTTCGTATGTTTGTGCTTGTGCGGCCGGATTTCGGTTTGTTCTCCTCTACAGTTTGCGTTTCTGAACAGATTCTCTTGAAATTTCGTGAGCTGGTTCTATTATTTCATATAATTTTTTGTAGTTTTTTAGGGTTCCGTACTCGAAGGGTCAAAACGGAACCCTTGGTGACGCCCAGACGTCCGTCCGTCGTCTGTCACACAGATTTTACAGCCAAACGGTAGGAGCTACAGGCTTCAAATTTACACAGTATAAGCATCTTGTTGGCCCGATGCCATACAAATAGTCAAAACTTATTTTTAAATGTTTTTAAGGGGGGCTCCCTTACAGCTAAAGGGGGGCGCGAAATTTGTTTTTATCCTACCCTATCGAGTGGTGTATCGTTGTTTAGAGCTCATTGAGTAGATACTTACTATATTTTTAATTTAAAAACAAATGGAAAACAAAAGAATGAGAAGCCACCAAAGTCAGCTTTTTAACGAAATTTAGTTCCGAAGAATTTTTTTACTTCCCAAATACCTATAAACTTAAAATTTGGTAATAATGTTTGTTATTACGTATATTTTACCAACAAATATTAATATATTGATATATTAGATTTTTTCTTTGAAATTTCCTTATTTTTCCTATAAAAACCAACTTAACTTTGCTGTCGGTTCGGAACCCTAAATGTGCGAATTCCGACTCGCACCTGACCGGTTTTTTTTTAATTTTCAAAAATATATTTTCTTTTTCAATGGTTTGTTGTCTTCTACAGGTCGTATTTCTCAACCGACTCTCGTAAAATTAGTGAGCAGGTTCGATAATTACAGTTTTTGTAAATGAAAAAATAGACCCGACAGCTCAATGAACTACTAGTTTATACATTTATGAAATTCGTAGGATGTGCGTGGTACAGCACACCTAGCGTTTTTACAAGCGAGTTTTTAGTTCCAGCTGGAGAAGAGAAAATGTTATTTGCTGAACCGATTCTGGTTGATTTCAGATCATACAGACGTGAACGTTCGCGGTCCCGATCCCGGAGGCACAAGTCCCGGTCTCGCTCGCCGCGGCTCCGCGAGCGCTCGCGGGAGCGGGAGCGGGAGCGCGACCGCTCGCGCGACAGGGAGAGGTCGCGGGACCGAGAAAGGAGTCTCAAGCCTAAATCGAAAGATATCAAGGAAAAAGAAGATGATAAATGAAAGTAATTTGTACCGTAATTTTCTCTTACTTCGCATTGAAACATGTTTAACGAAGAGATTAGTAGGTATATTAAATAAATATAATGATTCTTTGTTTTATTTACAGTTCTACTAACCTTCGTATTCATAGGTTTCTGCAGCGCTATTTTATTAAGGTGGTTCGATTTTCATACAAAAAACGATCGACATTTATTATGTCATTACACATTACTACTATTGTATGAACGTTATACGAAGATCCCTATGACACTTGCAGTGACATAGCATATAGTGATGTGCATGTGTCGATACCTCAATTGCTTTTTTATCTGTGGCGGTTCTTATCAGCGTCCTTTCATGTACATTAATTTAAACCTCAAATGCGGTTATCGTGTAAAAGCATCGAAATATAATAAGCATAGAAGCATAACGCCTAACAAACTTGACGTTAAATTTTGACCTATTTACGACGTCTTTGAAACCAAAATGTCTTATGATTCGTTATCCAATCAACATTCACTTGAAGTTTGAGTAGACCTAATTTTCGCAAAGGTTTTATACCATTTTACCTAATTTCACCAATAAGAAAAGTTTTATGCATTGTGACTGGTTAAAATCTATTTGACACGAGTTTCAGATTTGTCAACTGTTTGACATATTCACTCAAGTTGAACTTGACTTGAGTACGTCCCACTTTCAAGGTGAATGGTTTTATTCAAGAATAATGCAATTTCGTAACCAACTATTAATTCACACAATACATACTGTGTACTATATACAATTGGTTTACCAGTTTACTATCTACCTCCAACTGACTTTTCTAATGATACATTGTACCTATATCTTTATTTACTCCGCTGTGGATACATTGCGCATTCTAGGTGGTATAAGAAATCACAATAAAAATATGTACCTACATTATAGAATAATTATTTTCGTACCTAACACGATTTCAATAAGAATTTACAAAATGAACAAATTTTAAAACGTTTTCCCTGTTCTGGTCGCCACATAGACTTTTAAACTGAATGCTGCATATCCTACAATGCTTGCTGGGCAGCCATGTATCATCCCGGGTTCTTTCAAAACGAACCGCGTTTATCCATGCGCGACGTCTTTCTTCATTTGCAGCAAAACTTCAAAATTTAGTCACTACCTAACTAACAAAATAACTCCTAAAGGACCTCCTCATGGTTCGTAAGTAGATATGCTCAATTTTTACAAAACTTATATTGCATAACATCAACCACGGCTGTAAAGTATGGGAATAAATAAATTAGTTTTACTTAGTATTGAAAAGAAATAACATCCCTTTTTCCATCTGTGTGGCTTCTCCACCAATTTACGGTGCATTATTGCCAGAATATTTGTATCCACTAACCATTTAATTTGAATTATTTTCTTTTGACAGCTTATCAACCGATCGAATCAATGTTTGATAGCCGACTGAGAAGCGATCCGGCACTGAAACGTCACTAACAGTATAAGCCCCGCCTTCGGCACTAGATTTGGTGGCACCAGTTTTGAGCGACAGTTATGCTTCCATACTTATTATATTTCGATGTGTAAAAGACGTTTCTGGCTAATAAACCGCCATTTTTAGGGTTCCGTTCCCGAATGTTCTAAACAGAACCATATTATTGTCACTCAATGCGTGCTTCTGTCGGTCGTCTGTCGCAAAAAATTTTTTCGAAGATGTTTTCAACTTCCCATTGACCTATTGACATAAAATTTGGACATATGCGTCACTAGTGAAGAGAGTACTCGCCGGCAGTGCGAACAGCCAGCGATCAACTAAAAATATTTCAGTGACTTTTACTGCCACGGGATCTATATCTTTTGTTCGTTTCTTGAGCGAGAAAATCACCGATAGCTAATCACTTCCTCGCCCTTGGTGGGAGCAGTGTCTCGCTGTGTTCAGTGTGGGACTCGTCGGCGAGACTCCCCCCCTGTACACTCTCGCGCTCGGCCTGTCTCGCTGTGTCTCGGCGAGAGAAGCAATAAGAATAAATAATCCCACCAAAAACATTACAAGTAGAAAGATGCAAGTCTCGCAACACAGTTCTTCTACAACAAAAAAGTTATGATATGTATTGTTAAACCAAGGTACCGGAGGGGTGTCCACAGAATTACTTTATTTTTTAAAATATTTAAAATGGCTTGGCCATATACAATAATAAATAAATATGTAATTTAACGTTGATTTATTTTTACACAGTCACGTAACAATTAAATTGAAATATAAGACACGTTTTATTTTTATCACTTCAATTATGGACATCTGTTATCGACAGCACCGCTTCCTTAGTCGATACAGACCAACGATATAACTTTTGCAGTACGTCACAGTTCACAGTGTATATTCCGTTAAGCATATTTCTGGGAAATAAGGGACAATTCAAGTTTCTTTCTTATTGTTATTATGTAAATGTTACAATCCTACATCAATTAATTAGCTACATTCCCAAAAGATGCTTATTAACATTTCGATGTGACAGCGACGCTGTTCCAAGGTTATATAAATGAACTGTCACTGCAAGTGTTATAGGGATCTACGTATAACGTTCATACAATAAACAAAAATCCCACTCGTATAACAAATTAACCAGTGGCAGCCCTAGGAATTTTGAATCGTTTTATGTAGCTTGTATGGAAAAACGCAAAAGTGCTATATAACATTGCCCACCCATGTTGTGCAAGAATTTGCATAGCTATCAACGAAAGGTTTAAGATGGAACGTCATCATTACCCAAAATCTAAGACTGATCCTTGTCTCAACCGCATACGAGCTATAGTTTCGTCCTAACCTAACTATTCTTTAGGCTATTTGTAATTCTATCTAATTTGTAGCAATAACTTCGTCGAAGAACTCGAAGACCAAAGCAATCGGTCCAACAGCCACACGATCAACCCCGTGCGCTACGCCCGCAGCCTGCTCGCAAGCTCGCTCGGATGGATAAACGTCTCGTGTAAAATGGTGCGTTTTATGCAATTGTACAATCTACTATTATTTAATGTACTTAATTAATTTGAAATAATTTAAGCATAACCGCAGCTCTAAAGCCTAGCTCTGACGCTTCAAAAATTGTCTAATTTATGTTCTCGTGATTCGTACATACCTACCGAAATCAAGTTTTTCGAAGTTGCTGGATGAGTTGAACACTACCCTAACTGATTCATACACCGAAAAACCGGCCAAGTGCGTGTCGGACTTCGCAGATTTAGGGTAGGTCAAAGAGTATAATAATATATATCAGGTAGTCCTGGCCTTAGAAAAGAAAACATGGTGTCAAATTAGCATACCTAGATATTTTTCTAGCACGAACGTTGACGTCTAAGTGTTTGACAAAATAAAAACATCGACAGTCCTGTTATCGATAAGTGCCACTTCAACGTCATAGAGATAATACAAAGAAAAATATAGGATAATAGGGTGCGTTAAAAATAGATAATAGTAACCAAACTATAAATTTATTTATATTTTACATACTTTAGAAAATAATGTTGAACCACGAAATTCGAGTTCTGGTATATTTACAGTAAACGAGGTGATTCTCTCGTCTCGGGACGTTTTTGTGGGTGGCATTTTTTCGTATTCAGTCTTGTGTTAACAATATATTTGCCTTGCAATGTCAATAAAAGTCACATTTAATGACAATAATTATTTACTTTTTTAATGAATATCGGCTATGAATATAAAATGTTTGATTATTTTTTACTTTGGAAATAAGTAGAGAAATCATATTTCGTGTAAATCCGAAGATGACGTAATCGTCTTCGGATGTAACACTCATATAATTGAATCAAACGTCACTAGGTAAGTTCGTTTGATTATTAATTAAATGAAATGTGTATTGCGATTTTGCCTCTTATCATTACTTGGTTGAATTGGATGACATGTTAATATTTTTAAATAGCTATACTGCATGTTTTCCTCACAGACTTTTAGTAAAGTGCATGCCGCAAGTACAGTGATTAAGTACGTACTACTATGTTAGCGAACATGACCAACTGTGGACAAATAAAACGTGACTTCAGTAAAATGTTTTTGTAGTAGACGCAGAACATTGACCTCCCCTGCCCTAAATATGTTCAAGTATGTACTTATCGATAACAAGTACTTGTCGATATTTTTATTGTGGTAAGCACTAAGCAAATTCTGTTCCTGCTAGAAAAATATCTAGGTATACAAATTAGACATATGCCCCATAGAGAAAATTAAATATATACGTGATATATACTGAATCTAATTAAATATAAAATTAACTATTAGAGTATTATTCATTTAATGTGGATAATTAGTGTTTATGTGTTTTCTCGCAATCGAAGTGAAAAGTAGAGTGTATGTAGGTATAACTCGGGCCTAAAAGCCATATTACCACTCGAACAATTTTACCTCACTACGTTCGGGAAAATAACTATCTCGTGGTAATATGGCTTACTTTAGACCCTTGTCAAACAATCTACTATTTTTTAACAATCTTACACAAATCGACCTCGTCCCAAACTAAGCAAAGCTTGTACAAGCCTATGAACTTCGAATTTGTTCGTACTTAATGTTTAAATTATTACCTACGTATTTTTTTTACTAACAAATACCAATATACCTACTAACCCAGTCGAGATATGCACAACCTCGAAATCTCGGTAACTTTGATGACATTTGGTACGAATGTTCATTGAAGGCCTTGTTTTCGTCTCCCAAAAGTCCCCACGCCAGGACCTTCTAGAGCCACCACATCTTGGGAAACGTAACTCCATCCGTAAGATTTTCGCATTTTGTGCGAAATCTACATATCCTATTAAAACATGGTCAAGGGCAACTTTGAAGCTTAATAAATTCTGCACTAAACTGTAATACATAATTGTGACGAAAAAACATGTCTTCATGGAGAAAAATCCACCCACGTGTGAGGTATTGCGTTAATATCATTCCAGGGGAGAATATCTGAACATGAAGCTTGGCAGAATTTCAAATGTACCTACTTAGATTTATACAATAGGATATGAGCTATAATAATATTAACATTTTACCCAACTACGACTAAACCAAAGAGAAGGGTTACGGTTTAAATAGATCGTTAAGTACTGATAATTTGCTGCCACCTCCAAGTCAAGATACTTGATGAATTCCAACAATTGAAGTGGTGTTAGATTTCTCCTAATGCTAACTACGTGTTGGCGCATATAGAGTTTAATAAAATTCAACATGGCGGGAGTGAGAGGTTGTCAAGTTTGAAATCATAACTTTGCATCTAGCGCCTAAATTATCGGCCGGATTTCAATGATCGTGACAACAGTACATGGCCCAAGAACACGCCAGCGCTATACACCATAAATTAAATATTATTGAAGCAGGACGTCTTAGGGAGGCTTTATAATGTAGTGACTGGAACAGGTTTCAGGGTATAAATGGGATCAAAATGCAAGTGACAGCTGTCACGTTCACTATACACGCACACTGAAACATCTGTTTACATGTCTTGAAATTTGAACTTCGGGGACCATGGGTAAAAACGCTACCTTCAAATATGCGATTTTCGAGTTCTCTAACATAAAAATGTCTAATAGCAATATGCTTGGTTTTTCTGTGGAGTTCTGGGTTATGCGAGATCTTTATTGCTGCATCATTGTCGACCTTCAGTTTAGGCAACTCCTTCAATTCGGATATTTCACCAAAGAGTCTTTTAACAGACAATTTCTCTTGCTGCTTCACTGGCAGCAACCAGTTCAGCTTCAGTACTGGATATGGCAACACATGTTTGTCGTCGACTCGCCCAAGATATTGCTCCTCCAGAGTATAAGTATAATATACCTGACGTCGATCGTCTGGTACTTCGGTCTCCACCATGATCGGAATCACTGTAACATTCCAGAATTCCAGTATTGAACCTCTTCTTAAAGGTTATTCCATAGTCCGAAGTTCCCTTGATGTATCTTAGGATACGTTTCAGCTTCTGGATGTCATCTTTAGAAGGATTTTCCAGAGTTCGGGACACAACGCTTACAGCGAATGCTAGATCAGGTCTTGTTCCAACGGTTAGGTATGCAAATTGCAGCTTCTCTATATGGAAATAAAGTAGGCTTTATCACATCTTTATCCATATCTGGCAATCCATCCTTTAATAAAGTAGTTGTGACAGGTTTGCAATCGCTCATGCCAAAGCGGTCTAGTACTTTCTGAGCGTAGTGCTTCTGGGACACCTTGATATCACCGTTCTGCTCCTTTATTTCTAATCCCAGAAAATAGGATGCATCTTTTATAGTTATTTTAAATCTCCTTTTCAACTCTCGTAGGAACTTTTCAGAATCTTCCTGATTTGTTGCAGCAACCAGGCCGTCATCTACGTAGAGAGCAAGAATGATTTTGTTACTCCCACGGGTTTGGATAAATAGGCAGGGGTCAGTATCACTTTGCTTAAATCCAATAGTCTTCAAATAATCCACCATGCATTTATTCCAGCACCGGGGTGCTTGCTTGAGGCCATACAGGCTTCTCTTGAGTCCATCAGAGTACACCTTCTTGGATCCATCAGAGTAGCCATCAGGTTGACTCATATAGATTTCCTCGTTTAGTGATCCATACAAGAATGCGGTTGTACATCAAACTGTGTAAGTTTCAATCCTTCATTTGCAGCGACGCTTAATACAGATCTGATTGTCGTCATCTTAGCAACTGGGCTGAAAGTCTCATCATAGTCGATGCCCTTTTTCTGTGTGTACCCTCGAGCAACTAATCTTGCCTTGAATTTATCTAGCGAGCCATCTGCATTGGTTTTTATCTTGTACACCCATTTACAGGATATGGGCTTTCTGTCTTTTAGAAGGTCAACCATTATCCAGGTTTTGTTCTCCTTTAAATACTTCATCTCATTCTCCATTGCTTTGACCCACTGATCTTTATAGGGACTAGAAATTGCTTCTTTGTAGGTTTTTGGTTCATTGATGTCATTAACAACATCAGCTGACATCATAACGTAGTCTCCGAATCGATTTGGTGGTCGAATCTGACTTCTGTCACGTAGAGTCATTCTTGTAGCTATCTCGGCTATATCATCCAAATTCCTTGGTGCCTCAGAATCATCATTATCATTCTCATCTTCATCTAAAGCATCTTCATAGAGTGGTGATCCTGGCAGTGAGGCTTCTGAAGACGGTTGAAATGATTCTTCATCTTGGCTTCCTGCTTCCTGACTCTCAACACGATCTGGCGATGTGGGAGGCACAGTCGAACTACGCTCATCAGTGCTTCTTGTAGTGCGATCCGAGCTGCTTTCAGTGCGATGCTCATCAGTGCTACTTACAGTGCGATCCGAGATGTTTTCTGTGCGATCATCCCCCCTTGCATCACACATCGGTGGTTCTGAAAGTGGAAAATAGATTTCAGCTGAGTGTTCTTCTTCCGAATCAACTGGGCCAGACGGTGTAAGTATTGACTCATTAAATGTCACGTCTCTGGACCTAATGAGTTTTCCATTTTTACTCAGTAGGCGGTAGCCTTCATCGCCGTTATATCCAATTAGGATGCATTTCTCAGCTTTTTTAGATAGCTTCACTCTCTTTGGTTGAGGAATGTGAGCGTAAGATTCACTTCCAATTACTTTTAGGTGACTGACTGCTGGTTTTTTCTTAAACCACAATTCAAATGGCGATTTACCATATTCTAGTGTTGGGCCAGTTCTGTTTAAAACCAAAGCAGCAGTATTTATCAACTCTGCCCAAGTAGCGCGAGGTAATTCTTCATGATCATGCATCATTGTGCGAGCGGCTTCAACTAAGGTTCTGTTTTCACGCTCGCTAAGGCCATTTTGTTGCGGCGTATACGGCATCGTGAGCCTTTGCCTTATTCCTGCTTCTCGTAGAATGCATCTTACGTTCTCATTATCAAATTCGCCTCCGTTGTCACTCAGGAATTCTTTGACAGAGTGTCCAGCCACTTTACATCCTTGTAACATCTGTCGGAGCTTTAGGTGAACTTCCGATTTCTGTCGCATGAAATAAACGTGACGGTACTTGCTGAAGTCGTCTTTGAACAGAACGAAGTAACGGAATTTATTGAAGGAAGGAGGGAATGGGCCGCAAACATCAGCGTGTATAATTTCTGCAGCTTCCTTAGCTCGTTCTCTTGTTCCAAACGTTCTCCGGTGAGTGTTCTCGTACAACCGGTACATAGTTCAGAATCTAGACGGACTTTGATTCCGAGTTCCCGTTCAATAACTCCTTTGACGTGTTTCTTATTCTGGTGGGCTAACCGTTCGTGATAAAGTTGTAGTAGGTTATCTGCTGACAAGGCGTTCAGATCAGGAGTTGACTTTGTAATAGTCTCTACATTAAGCTTGTACAAGCCTCCATTCTTGGTTCTTGTGCCAGTCAATATCACGCGTCCATCAACTTTCAGCGAGCAGTGTTCCCATTCAGACATGAAAACACTATTGTTTAGTCTGTCTTGAGTGGCCAGTACAGAAAATAGGTTTCGCATAATACCAGGTACGTACCATACATCACAGTCTTAATCTGGATTCCTTGCCATTAATAGTAGTTGTCAAGTCAACAGTACCTTTACCAACAGCTTTGACAGTAGCTCCATTTGCAGTTGTCACTGTACGGGTATCTTTAAAATGCTCGAAACTTAGAGAAGAAATCGTTCCGGCAAGTGACGTGGCTTGTAGCACCATTATCTGCATACCACGACTCTGTATCATAGTTCGTGTGCATTGAGTATACATCCGTAGTGACTGGCAAAAGCATTAAATTCAAATTGCTTGATCTCTGATTACTCTCTGGGTTGGTTGGTTTCCCATCAGCTTTCCATTTATGACATTGTCTGACCTTATGACCGACTTTTCCACAGTATCCACATTTCTTCTTTGCTTTATTACTATTCTGCAGCGCTAGAGCTTCGGCAGGACCTTCATTCTTCAATGAGACGGAACGCTCGTAGGCACACAGTTGCGTAGTCAGATTTTCTATAGTTTTGTCTGTCTTCGACATCAACATCCAGCTCGATTTGAAAGAAAAATAGGCTTCAGGTAAAGTATCGAGAATTTTGCAGATTAATAAGATATCTGGCAATTCTGATTTGTTACTGTCTATCTTCATAAGTTCAGTTTTCAAATCTGACCAAATGGTTTTGATTTTGGAGATGTGAGTCGTGATGTCATGTGACGGATCTTTACAATAGCCGAAAAACTCCATACAAACTTCGTAACTCTTGTCTTCAGACTTTCCGTCGAATAAACGATGTAATTCATCTATGCCTTAAGCATCCTAAAATCGAATACTAATATTGATTGTGCTCTGTCTGCCTATCACGCATATACACAAGCGTGGCTCCGATATGGTATCCTGTTATGGGGTAACAGTGCTGATGCTCATGATATATTTATAGCCCAAAAAATGTATCCGAATTTTAGTTAATATTTCACAAACTTCCACTTGCAAACCCCATTTCACGAGACTCCAAATCTTGACTCTACCATCTCTATATATCCTAGAAGTAGCCTAGTTTATTAGAAACAATCTTTATTTATTTAAATTCAGCACGAGTGCACGTCGTAGAGATAAACTTGTCGCTCCGGAGCCAATATTAGATATTTACAAAAAAGGCCCATACTACAGATCGATCCAAATTTACAACAAATTACCAGTAAACATAAGAAATCTACAAAATAAAAACTCTTACACTAACGAACTAAAAGCATTTCTCATAAAAAAAGCGTACTACTCTGTCACAGAGTTCATGCAAGATAATGTTAATGATAATGACCTACTATAACATAATTACGTGAAAAATATCGTCATCATCATTATCTTTTTATAACTTGCTATGTTATTTGTCCTTTTTGTTTTTGTTTTAAGAATTAAGCTAACCTCTAGATTATATAGAAAACTTAGATCATAAGAAATATTGCTATATACCCTACCAGGGTCCATGTGAATCCATTTATATTTTAACAGCTGTAATAATACCATGGTTCGCAATAAATATTACTATTACTATTACTAATTCGTCCCAAACTTCTTTGCATGAGTTATAGCGCATAATTTTTTGAAGGGTTTCGTCTGACATATTTGCAGTAATCAGTAGTAATGCGGAACTATCTGTTTTATTGTAATAATCGAGGGCTTTATTATATTCAGAAATTTCTTCGGCATTGCTAAGTAGTAGCAGGTTTCACGGGTTTTTGGAGAGTACCGTTTACCGCATCCAATCCGCCGGACATACCTCTTAGTAGTAATGTTGCCTTGAACTTCCAAGTAGACCAGTTTTTTACACATTCCAGGTGACCGATGTCAATTTTGCAATTAGGTGATTGCATTTTGAATCTTCGTTTTACCGGATTGTTTTCAAACTTGGTTTAGCACAAACTCGATTTATTTATAGCTTTCACTCGATTCCTTACGATCTGCTACCATCATAAACCCATCGTGTTTAGTCTCATTAGAACCGTCACCACGAGTAGTTGATGACTATTGTAAAGAAGTACAGTCGGCAACAAAATTTGTAACAAAAATGAAATTTTTGAAAGATTTTTTTTGTTTATGGTCTTGAATGAAGGTAATACGGTATTTGACACATATTAAAATTTATAACACAGTGTCACTTTTTGGATAGTTAGCCATCAACATATCACAATAAATCGTAAATTATAAAATTTTACCAAAATCATAAAAAGATATGAATCATCAAAAACTCAGAAAATTAAGTAATTTTTTTTACCGTCCAAAATTCAAATAAAAGGTATCAATAGAATGCTTATGTAAAAATAAAAAATAAATTGTATGCCAACTATGTACCTAAACGCATTATTTTACGACTAAAACAGCAAAATACAAATTTTCCCATACAACGGTTGGTCGAATGCAGTGCAAGTGACGTCATTTGCCAGGGCCAATTTGTAGGAGCCTTTTTGAGACCCGCTAGCGTCGAGCTAGGTTTGTCCCAAATTTTAGCCCTTTATTGTCCTCTAAATGTTGTTGGTCCCATATAAACATTTGATGGTCTCTAAAAACTGGTTCGATTGGCATTATAAAAAAAAAATAGTCAAATAGCGTATTAAGTATGCTACAACTTTATCTCCCATTAATTTCCCCGTTAGATACCTCATTATTGAAATTTCGGTCAATAATTCCCTACTTTTTGGTTTTTCAGGAATAACTCGGCGCGCGTTCATTTTAAACTGCTGCAAATCTGGGTAAATACTATCTAGGTGGACCCAAACAACATACCAAAAATGCAAGTTTACCGCAATTATTGCAATTCCGAATGAAACATATGACAGGCCTATTACCTGATCAAGATAACTGTGATTGTATGTTGAACGGAACGAGGATTTAAAAAAAACAACGTGTGTTTTGTAATATTATTACAGAAATGCTTTATTATAATTATGTCTAAATAGATGGATCATCATATAAATGTTATCTAGTACAACCTACAAGGCGGAACGGCGGGAGTAGCGACCAGTTTCACCTCGCCACTCTTGACGTTCCGTCTTATTCCATCACATACAGGTTTTACAAATCATTTGTAATCATTTTTGTACAGCCATATACAATAATTTTTAGTTACCTCTAAATGTAAAAAATCTGAGGTGTCATAGGAAACTACGCTTCCTATAAAATTAATTAATTACACAGGGGAATGAGGAGCAGCTACGCTTGTGACGTGCAACCGGCAAGGTAGACCTCGGAACTACAACTATCAGTACAGGACTTTACAATCATCACTATAACCCAGGCGGCGAGCGCGTGGCGGTGGCGCCTCCGCGGCCGGCCATCGCTCCCGATGAGAACACTTCCCTTCCCACTTCCGGGAAGGCTAATTAATTAACTAAATAACTTAAATTAATTACATAAAAATATACAAAAATATCATTTTCACAAAATTAAAGTAACTATACATTCCAGCATTAAACAATATTCGATAAGTATGATTTAAAAGCCGGGTTTAACTTAAACGAGAGCTTGACTTGAAAATACATTACAAAATACATAAATTACAATTATAAAATAGAATCACGGCTATAGTGCCGATTGTCTAGAACTGCCTGCGGCATATTTCAATCACTTTCGAAGATTCAAGGTCCCCTAGCCCAGCTAATAGTTATTCTACAACGAGCTACATTACAGAAACATTTCGGTCCTTGCGACCATTTTTTCCTTCGATTCATAAATTACACGAGAATGAGAGACGTTCAAATATTTATACATAGATTCATACGAACAACGAATAATACTAGAACACTTAATACCTAGAAACTCAATAAAACTACGCCACGGTGACACGACGGCCGAGCACCAGAGTCGGCGTCAACGCTGTACAACTACTGTTACAGTAAATCGTATCGTATCATTCTTTACATCAGTCTGCTGCTACGTTATGTACAGAGGGCGCATCACCCCGCCGGTGCCGTCGCCGTCGCCTCTCACAACACAACAATACCACTAACACAATATATATAGGGTACGTCACGAGCTTACCACACACAGACACGACGCGGTGCACGACAATATTAATACCTAATCAGATTTAATGCGGCTGTTGTCTGCCGCGAGTTTACACTACGAGAGGGTCCCAGCGGGCGGCGTGATGATGCCGGTGAACGATGGACGACGAAGCGGCGAGCTCTTAGTTACAAATGTACAATCTCAAATATTCACAAAATTTATAATAGGCGGGGATACCCGCGCCGTCGCATCAGCTTAAGCCCGCGGACGTTAATACTTTACACATACCTACAGGACAGGGTTGGGCGGCGGCGGGCCTATAGGCCCTAGCTCCGGCGCTTTCATAAAGAATTTCTCCAATTTGGCAATGATGTGTTTTCCGTAGGTATACTTGCGCAGCGAACCGATGTGTGGACGTATCTTGTGCATAAGGACTTTACGCTGCGTTGGTTCCGCCACGTCGATCATTTTCTGCACCACGTAGTTGGCATATTGATCCTTCATCATCACGTGTAGAGCACTGAAAAACGCACGACTACGATCAATATTACAGAACGAACTAGAAATTGGCCGGAAGTAATTGTTTACACATGGTGCAGGTGACTCTTTGACTCATGTGAAATGACAAAAAAAGTTATGTGGCTAAAGCGAATCGATTGGCATATTTACCGATTTTATTAGCAGTTTCAGTGAATAAACGGAATCGAATTATATGATTACTTGGTGTTTTATAAAACCGCACAGTAAGACCGCAAAACTACGACGAACTGCGCATTGACATTTGTACTTTTGAGACGAATCTAACGTCAAATAGTTCGACTACTGTGCGTGCGGTGTGTGTTTGTGTGTCTGTCTGGTTATGTCTCACGGAAGACTTAATAATTATGAAGGGTTTTGAATCCAAAAATCAAGTAAAGTTGATGGGTTTACTTAAACACTAAGGACATGGTAAATGTGCAACGGGTCCGTATTGTAAAGCTGTCGATTTATGGCTTACCAGGACAGAATAACATCATGATGAGCAAATTGGTAGAGGAGTACAGGATGAAATCAGAGGTGTAATCAAAAACTTTTCAGTGCACACCAAATTGGCCATGTTTACAAAAAGTTAGTGAAAGTATAAACATAATACTCAAATCGAGGATCACCTGTGTCATACAGCATGTTGTATGGGTTTTGACTTAACGTGGTATGGGGTATGATATATTAACCCTTTACCGCATATCGTGACAAATTCGGAACACTCGACATTTTTGCCTACCACTATTTAGTACCGCCATTTCTGTGTGCCGCTTTGCACTTGTTTACTTGTTAGAGAAGTACATTACCACGTAGGGTAGTTTTGGTAGCGAGAATCTTTCTTGACACTACAAAAAGTGAGGTTAAAAAGACAGTTGCGGCGAGTTTGTGACAAAGCACGGTTCACGTTTTTCGGTGGGAGATTTTACTGAACTTAAATCAAAGTTTTGAAGAAGTTAATCTTGTTATGTACAGTTAAATATATAAACACCATTTTTACGGCAATCAACGTAAGTAAAAAGATTTGCATTACAGTTATTTCTTGATTTAAACTGTGTACCATATTCGGAACACTATGCAATAACGACTGTTTATTAGACGAATACAAATTTGGTACAACATGCATTTTGGTTAAATAGTGTCGATATTCATATTTGGAACTACATGCACTATGATGTATTTAAATTTTTGTTGTTTTAACCATTGGGCAGAACGGATCTCAGGTCGCCAAAATAGTAAGTTGGCTGACTGTATACAAGTAAATGTGCCAAAAGTGCAAAGGTTTTTATGTCTAAATAAGGATCTTAATTGTTTCAAGGAATTTCATTAAAATGATAAAAGTTTGAAGTAAGTTCATAAGTATTGTTCTTCGAACAAATTAATTAAATATAAAAGGGCAAAGTTAATTTTAGGTTTAATTACTGTCATATTGCTAAGCCAAAAATGTTAGTTAGGTACTTAATAACTTTACTTCATATTGTTCAAAATTTGGCAACTACAACATTCTAGCCCGCAGTGCATGTTGTTCCAGATTTGTCTGTTATTGTTTTTATAAAATATATTATTTAAAAACCTAAAAATATTTTTTTTATAATTTTTCATGATTTGTAGGTATTAATTACCCATTTCAAATTACATATATTTTTTTCAGTCTTTAAAAATTCCATGCGGTAAAGGGTTAAAAATAATGATAATATTGGAACTTGAAACAGTTAGTTATTAGTACCCTTCATAATGTCCTGCAATTTCTGATTACGTCTCTCACCATGCATAAGGACTGTATCGTTAATTATAGATACAGACAAAACCTAGTCTGACTGTCGACATGCGTATTTTTTATTTAATTTTGAATTACAATGTTCTGAGAATATGATCTGGAGGTGTTTGTTAACCATTTCATCTGATATAATGTGGTTAACTTTTATATCTTAGAGACTTTATGATGCTTTCAAAATCGTCCTCAAAATATATATCGGACAATTGACTATTGAGCTTGATTCGAGACTACTTCAGGGAATCCAATGTATGATTTAATAAAATAATGAGTTAATATGCTGCCAAAACATGTTATCAAAGTGTCCTGGTCATGATTGCACAATTGAGCATCCTCAGAATAAATGTGGTGGATTTAGACTTTTACTTAAAAGCGACTTTTTACACAATGTTTTGAGTTCCCATCATCTGATGGTGCAAGCGGTAGGGCGGAAACTAGCCGACGATATCATCCGGAGACCAAAGCACAATGGATATTCATGGCGTCAAACCATAGGTAGAGCACGTCGATAGAAACGCTCCTTGATAGTTATAATAGATGTCAAAGTAGAGTTTTATAGGTATGAGTATGTGCCATATTCTCAAAATGGCCACCGTGTACGGATCAATGGCATGTTTTTAAAACAAAAAGAAATGATTAGATCATGCACAGATATTTTACTTTACGAATCAAGTGTAATTGCGGTTTGCGTAGTATAATTTTTTTTGTGCAACGTTGTCTTGTTCCCAAATAGTTTTCATTAGCGTTACTTAAATTAATTAGGTATATTATGTATGACTAAACCTTATGTAAGCCTAAAAAGACTATGATATTAATACGGCTAGGTAAAGTTGTATGTATAATTAACGATACAGCCCTTAGTAGTTCAGTGTTTGTGCTGTAGTTTAGTGTTGCGGATTATTAATAATGTGCGCAAATGTTTTAATTGAATAAATATTAGTAGTTTATGCAACTGGTACATAATAAGGGGCATTAAAACACGAGTGTGTTTTATGAAACGAGCCGAAGGCGAGTTTCATAATAAGGTCACACGAGTGTTTTAATGCCTAATTATGTACAGTTGCATACATTACTTTATCTACACACATATTATAACTACTCTAAGATGGGTTCAGAAACCGTAGTAAATAAATACAATAATTGTGTTAATACAACCTTTTTTGCACGGTTGCCGAAATATAGAAATCAGAACTGGCAACCGATACCTGAATGTTATTTTAAAAAGTAAAGAGTCCCTATTCTGATGTGATCATGTCGTTCTAGCTCAAATTTCGTGCCATATATACTAAAAAAAAATTAATAGTTTAAAAATACTAGAAAAACACGCTTTGCGGGTTAATTGAAACCTGATCGTGTTCAAAGTCCATTACGCGACCTTTCTCACAAGTGCAAACACGACTATGATACCATATTTCATCATGGAATGCCAGTGCATATCTTTCGGCTTCATTATCAGACTTTGAAACCTAATCGTGGTCAAAGTTCATTACAATACTTTTCTAACAAATCCAAACACAGCTATGATACGATATTCCAACATGAAGTTCCAGCTCATATCTTCCGGCTCCATCATCAGATCAGTTCGATAGTACCATATTATTGTATTGTCATCAGAACTACATACAGCTGCCAATTTTCATGACGCTACGATCCTTGGAAGATGGTTAAATTAGTTATCTTAGATTCCATTACATAGTTAGTTACATACAGGTCGACCTATCAGACCTTGAAACCTAATCGTGGTCAAAGTTCATTACAAGACTTTTCTAACAAATCCAAACACAGCTATTCTACGATGTTCCATCATGAAGTTCCAGTTCATATCTTCCGGCTCCATCATCAGATCAGTTCGACAGTACCATATTATTGTATTGTCATCAGAACTACATACAGCTGCCAATTTTCATGACGCTACGATCCTTGGAAGATGGTTAAATTAGTTACCTTAGATTCCATTACATAGTTACATACAGGTCGACCTAATAAAAGCGTGTTAAAAACATCGAGCTGACATTTCGCATCAACTGAATTTGAATTTTCAGTGATACTAGAATAGGGACATGTCAACTTTGACATTTAAATTTTGACAGTTTTGTTTGACGTTTAATATTTTAACATCATATATGAGATTAAAATTTAAAATTATATTACTGCTGTAGCCTTAGCCACAGATAAGAAAATTGCCATAAATTCATTGAATGTTGAAATGAGAGTCATTTTCTACGGTTTCCGAACGCATATTAGAGGATTTATGATATGTGTGTAGATAAAAGATTTTTAGATTAACTACTCCAACGATATATTACTACAATACTGTTTAGTGTTGATACTGACTTATCATTGAATCCGCAGAGCTCGTCGATGAGAAGTGCGCGCTCGTTGCGCGTGGCGTGTGTGACGCACTTCTCGACGACGTTGGAGGCGAACTTGTGCTGCGAGAGCTGCAGCACCTTGCCGCGCACCGCCGCCACGAGCCGCGAGCGGTCCTCCGCCGCGCCGTGCTCCAACACGTGTTGCACTACGTAGTTGCCGTACTGATCCTGCAACAAACCAAAACCTTATTATTACTTTTCTCAAAAATAGTATGTAATGTTCTCATAACATCTGTGAAGATAGTATCCGAAAGTGGCTCATCCTGGACAGTTGGCAGAAGTGTCCAGGAACGTACCCCAGGAAGTAAGTATGTAATAGTACATTACTGCAGAGACCAGTAAGTAAGCCATCCTGGATGGCACTTATGGTTGAGGCATGTATAGTGCTTTTCTCAAAAATAAAACAAGTTGTATAAATAGCGGTAAAAATCATATTTTTCGCCAATTCCACCTCGTTTGTTCTAAAACCGTGGGGTCGGACTAGCGTTTGTTCATGCGGGCGCGGGCGCTGCCCGCCCCCCGCCCCCGCCCCCGCCCCGCCGCACACCCCGCTGCTGCTGCGGGCGCTGGCAAGGAGGCGCCCGCGCCCGCAGCAGCAGCTTAACTTATGATATGTAATGGGATTTTCATCTCTCCTGTTCGGAAAGTTCTATTTTCATGAGTAGATAGCCGGGTTGAAAATCGCATTTCCAACCCTAGGGTGGAAAGTAATTTTTTTTTAATATTCGTACTCCGGGGCTACCCGCCAGCCGCGCTTGGGCGCTGCGCGAGCAACCAGCCGCGGCGGTCGCGCGGGCCGCGGCGGCGCCAGCTGCTGGCGGCTGCAGCGCGTGTTTTTATTACTGAATCCTTAGAATATCATTTACTATTAATTTTATTTCTCAATTATTTTCCTCATAGTCGAAATGAAAAGTAGAGTGTTTAACTCGGGTGAAAGCACCCATTTCACCCTTGAACTATTGGCGCTCTCACTTCGTTCGAGCGCCAAAATATCTCGGGTGAAATAGGTCGCTTTCAACCCTTGGTTAACAATCTTCTATTACATACTTACTTCCTAGGTGTTACTTCCTGGACACTTGTGGCAACTGTCCAGGATGAGCCACTTTCGGATACTATCTTCACAGATGTTATGAGAACATTACATGCAATTTTTGAGAAAATCCCATTACATATCATAAGTTTGGAGCTGGCGGCGCGCGCCCGCCCGGCGCCAGCGCAACGCGCGCCGCGAGCGCGCCAGCGCACAGCTGGTTCTTTAACTATGATTTTAGAACTATCGAGGCGAAATACGGTATTAAACCCCTAGTCAAATCAGCAACTTTTTATTAAATGTCAAAAACGATTTGTTAATATGAAGTTTGTAGGGAAATACTGTCTTAGTGACGTCACTAAGATAGTGTGAGTAGGTTTGTTCAAATCAGCGTCCTTTTTAAATCTTTATGCTTATAAAATCTTTCAATTAGCTAAAACAAATTAATAATTGATGTTTTTCAAGTATTTTCGTTAGATCTTTTATAAGTCAAGTAAAAAATTATTTATTTTTACCTTAGTTTAATACCCTATTGGCGAAAATTATTTTTCTCAAAAATAGTATGTAACGTTCTCATAACATCTGTGAAGATAGTAGGTATCCGAAAGTGGCTCATCCTGGACAGTTGCCAGAAGTGTCCAGGAAGTAACATCTACTGTCCAGGAAGTAAGTATGTAATAGTAGATTGTTAACCAAGGGCTGAAAGCCACCCATTTCTGCCGAGATATTTTGGCGCTCGAACAAAGTGAGAGCGGCAATAGTTCGAGGCTGAAATGGGTGGTTTCACCCGAGTTAAACACTCTGCTTTTCATTTCGAATACGAGAAAAGTAAAATATTTAAAAATAAAGAAATATTTGTGGACAGACTTACACTAAAATCGACCTAGTCCCAAACGAAGCAAAGCTTGTACTAACGCGACGATATAAGTACTCGTACATACATGACATAATTGATAGGTCGGGATGTCCTCCGACGTGACGGTCATCTCAAATTCTTTAATCACATTCAGCTAAAGAAGTGCGCAAAAAAAAAAATGTTGCCTACCCCATCAAGTAGGGTATCGTTGAGTGCATAAATAAAGTTTTTTCTGTTTTTCAAAATATAAAAAAATAAAGAGAAATGAGGAGCCACTCAAATTATTAAAAATATATATATATCCCCTTTAAAATCTCATTAAATATTAATCCTAGCGAAAAAGTGTATAGAGCCTTTTTTGTAGATAATTTTATGTAGATTACTTGTCCCTAAGAAAGTTTTTTGCTATGGGCCACCGTTTACGAGTTTTTTACGAAATACCGAAAAATAGGACCTCTACCCCCCCTCCACCCAGCGGCGGGGTATGGGCGGGGACTTTTGGTATGTTTATCTCCCAACTGGTCTAAACAAAGTTATCAAGTCAAAAATTGTGTTCCGAGCATTTCCCTCTATACCTTTAAAATGGCAGGCCTAATAATTAGGATACAAATTGTTTGTATAAGTAATAATGCGTAAATTCATCATAATAATTAATATATGGACCCGTAGAAACCGTAACACTGGGTATCTTTTTTTTTTTTTTAATTCATAATGGGATTGCTCTTGTCCAGCATCTAGCCAGGGGGCAAAGATGAGGCCGACGATGAAGCGAGCTCACCCAGAAAACGTAGTAATATAATTATAAATACCCGCGTATTTACCCGTGGGTAGGTAAATATCGGGTATTTACCGGGTAAATACCCACCCGCGGGTATTTACCCGGGTAGTTACCCATCTCTAGTAGGGCCACGCGCAAGGTAGGGTTCCGTAGTCGTCCAACCGTTACATTATGTGGACAAAAAAGTTCGCAAACTTATATTTACTATGTTTTTGACAGAATTAACAACATTATCTAATGTATCAATGGAAATTGTACGAAAGTTTGCTTTTGCAAAGTACATTTCTGGATTTCGACTATTACTCGTTAACTAGTAATGTCTACTTAGCTGTGATAGTTTTCCTTTTAAATTCATCGTATATACTACTACCATGATTTTTTTGACATGCCTAGTAGCCACCGTTTAACTGGCAGGGGGGGGGGGGGGGGGGGGGGACACACTTGACCATAACAAAAATTATCACTTCAAAGCTTAATATCACGCCAACAGATTCTTAAATCAAAAAGTGCTCTTAGAAACCTTATAATATTTTTAAGAGCTATTCAACGATACCCAACGCGATGGGGTTTAGAAGAAAATAAATTGCACCACCACTTACTAACATGTAGGAGAGGTACCCCAAAAAAAATTTTTTTTCAAGAATTTATTCTACCGTTTTGTCGGCGTCATCAATATCTATGCCAAATTACAGCTTTCTACTACTAACGGTTACTGAGATAAACGAGAGTCAGACGTACGGACGGACGGACGGACATGGCGAAACTATAAGGGTTCCTTGTTTACTACGGAACCCTAAAAACCGCTCTGAGCGAGAGGGGGCTAGTATGGGCGGTGTCCCACTCGCACTTATACATACACTATAGGGATGACGACACTATAAAAGAAAATCAATAAATCCAAATTTTCTACATAAAGGCTCAACTTTTCAATCAAATGGCGAAAAAAGTAATTCAAACAAGTAAATAATTCCGTAATTATAAGTCTTCAAAGTTTTAAGAGTGGGTATGTTCTGTCCCTTTTCCGCAAAACGCACCTTTGTATTGAACGATCGTCATTTACTATGGCGCTACTTAAACGTGACGTCACGGTTAGGTAGCACTTTCTCTCTCTAACTACGAACATTCTAACCGTTGTAGCTTCGTTATTTTTTGAGATATTTGAATAGGATTTTCACTATTTGGCATAGTTTTATGTCTTCTTTCTATTGAAGTAATAAAAAAATTGAGTCGACATCCCTATTATTAGGGTGACTAGGCTTTGGGCCGGTTTTCATGCAATACATTCGGTTTGGTATTTGTGCAAAGTCGTTTACTCCAAACGCGTCGCGGGCAAAAGCTAGTAATGTAAGTAATGGTATTACCTCAGTGCAATTAGATCAAGTTTCATACAAACCCGGACATTGATAATTACTAATTGAAACCTTTTGGGATATATTCGGACACCTTTCAGGATGACGCTCATGCAAGTCCCTAGACCTCCCAAGTGGGATAGCCGAGATAATGACGTAATCTTTTTTGTATAGGGAAAAAACAAAAATTGTCCTGAAACCTATCGTGTGTGGTATCAAATGAAAGGGCTTTTTAGCCGGTTCTAAAAATATTTCACATTATTATATTTCAGTCACTTATGCTAAATTAAAATATTTTTCAAAACATGCTAAGTTTGGGTTCCTCCAGATACGATACCGTCGAATATTTTTTTATAAAATATACCTCAAATGATACCTAATATCCTCATTTCTAATCCCAAGAATCCCTTTATCCATTTCCGCCAATTTTCCTTCGTTGATCGCGCTAAATTATCACACTAAAATCAATAAAAAATAATTATAGTAACTTAACCGTTACTTCCTACAGCATACAAGATATAATGTTAAAAATGTTGCTTTTCACATCACCTATTCGGATAAGGGCTTTTTCTTCCCTGCTAGGAGGGATCAAAGTGGCACTTTTCTGTTCAAGGACCCTGTGTTGCCAGTATAAAATATTTAATAATATATAATGAAAAAATTCAAATTTGAAGCATCATACAAATCCAACAAAGTTCTAGTATCGCTGAAAATTCAAATTCAGTCGATACGAAACATCAGCACAGTTTTTTTTTTGCGAGAAATTCTTTTTTTTTTTAATTATAAGTAAAAAGAAATTGTACGAAAAACCGTCATTATACCATGCTATGGCAACTTAGAAGAAAAGAAATGGAACGCCTAGATTGAGCTGCAATCTATATATTGGTGACAAAATAACGAGCTCTTCAGCTCTAAGTACTGCTTGTCTTCTTTTCCAAGCCAAGGGCTTCGTCGTTTTTACTCATGCTGTTAGATGTCAGTACTGCACACAGTTATGTTTAGGTAATGTACACATTGTAACAACTGTAACAAGTACCACGAACTTGTCTACTATATATACATTAACCTTTACATTTACTTGTCTATGCCTTAATTTAGATGACGTATTTGCTACCTAAATTTATGGTACTAGGAGTTTTTTCCTGTTTAGTTCGTTATCGTTCCAATTTACACAAAATATTTACATTTTGAGGTAATGTACACAATTATGTGATAACAACATCGAGCTAATTGAGCCTCATCAATAGTTCATGCAAACAGAAAATTGATTAGAGTGCTAGTTAAATACCCCATAGACATGGATAAATATATGTTGTCAGCCTTTCTTACGTTATAAGTTACGAGCAAAATTTTATGGACTTTGAGTGTATATCAGCTTAAATTTGGGAGTAACGGAACGTTTATATTA
The DNA here is from genome assembly GCA_951800055.1 of Cenopis cana. Taxonomy (NCBI): domain Eukaryota; kingdom Metazoa; phylum Arthropoda; class Insecta; order Lepidoptera; family Tortricidae; genus Cenopis; species Cenopis cana. The sequence continues at coordinate 18,284,471 of OX637471.1, read as the reverse complement.
TACGTTGACATCTTTTGACAATTTTCAAAATAAAACTTCAAATATAAAACTGTTACTGACAAATCCATTTAATTTAATTTAAAATAGTTGCGTTTTCATTTAAATGCCACCATATTCGAAATAAAAAACATTGCATTGTAATACGCATAGTTTGAGAATGTAATAGTGAGCCAGGACTCGTAATCCAGGAATACCTAATACCTATGTCATTCAGGACACAGGACAGGAATTGTTGCGTTTTGTACGGTAGCCATTTTGTAAGGGTGGACACGGAAAAGGTAATTAAATTATAATTATTTGTATTTGTGTAATTGATATGTTATAATAATAATATGACTTATTGTGCACCACAAAGTAATAACATAACAAAAAACTTAAACGAAGCAACTAAGTTATAATAGATTAATAGGTAATAAAGTCTAATCAAGTAAATTCTTTCATTTTTGGCATTTATTTTCCTTTCACAATTGCAGGAACCCCTTACACAGATTTCCAAGTCCTCACCTAAAGATTCAAACAGGTTTAGGGCTGGGAAGCTCAGTTGCGGATTTGATTTTGAAGAGCAGTCATCACAGCACAAACAGGAGGGTTATAGAATTCATTTTACTGAAGTATTACCACTACCCAGAAAATATGCTTGCGAGGTATTTATTTATTTTTATTGATTAGATTTGTTGATATCAGAGTGGACTGTGGGACGGAAAAATTAAAGCATAGGTACAGTTTTGACCACAGTCATATTCTCGGAGGGATATGGAGGAGTGCCTACTAAAAAAGAAAAATATACAAGCAAATTGTTATGTGCACTTGAAGGGTTTGAGCAACAACTGGAGTAAAAATATTGCAGCCATAATAACAGCAAAACTATGTCTGTTTGTACTAATTTGATGTTACAGTGTGTGTATGGTCGCCAGAGTTCCCAATTATGCGCTGTGTTGAGAGACAATCTGCATTTTTCTTTTTGTGTAATTGCAGTGAATCCTCAATTCACTTCGGGGTTGGCAACGCGCTTGTAATTCTTCGGGAGTTGCAAGCGTCAATATCTTATGATGACTGCTTACCGTTAGATAGGTTGCGTATACTTATATGTTGATTTGTTTGTTTCCAGCTCATTAAATAAGGGCATCGGCTGTGAGTACAATTTTGACCTTTTGGTATCGAAAACTCGAGGTCCATGGGGTCCCAGCGCACACAAGTTATTTACTGAAATCGTGAAATGTTTGAAGTAACTGGTGACTGACGAACCTGGTAAATTCCTCATACAACGTATCGGCATTTTTTTATATGTGCGGGCCACCTGATGGTAAGCGAACTCCAAAGGACTCAACGCGCGCGATCATTGCTGCCACATAGCGAGAAAATATAGGTACCATGCCTCAAGGGGCCTGTTGTAGATTCAAGTTAGTTTTGATTTTATTTATGCCATGTATGTTATTTTTAATAGATTGTTTGTTTATAATAATAACACACATAAACAAGGAAATGAAGTTTCACTTGATTTTTTATTTAATATTGATAATATATTATTCTATTTTTAAGGACCTATTCCAATTCTATCCTATTATAATCTCCAATATGGACTAGTGTGGCATATCTTAGAAGTTACGTAGAGAAATAAGTTTCTAAACAGGTACGCAAGTAATTTCATAATCGCGTTTAGAAACTTATTTCTACGTAACTTCTAAGATGTGTCAAACTAATTGAATGAATGTTTTATATGTGTATGTATTACCTACTATGCATGTGTGTGTGCGTGTGTAAATTAGTTTACACATCACGAGGGATAGATGGCAGCACTATCATCCAGTTTACTAAAACGGTAGAGTTACCAGTCTATACTTTAGTATATATATTGTAGTCTTTGCATTATACTCGATTTCGACTAATTCGGGGATGAGGATTTCAAATTTTACACTTATTTTAAATTTTAAGGAAAAATTTTTTTTTATGAAACTTCGTCATTATACTCGATTTCGACTAATTCGGGGATCAGGGGGCCGATTTTTGAGAGTCGAACGCTCGAATTTTCACTCGAGATCCGTCAAAAAACTATGACGTTTTGACAGATGTCGAGTGAAAAGTCGAGCGTTCGACACTCAAAAATCGGTCCCCTTGGTTTCAAATTTTACACTTATTTTTAATTTTAAGCAGAAAAAATATTTTTTTTCGAAAAATTGACATTATACTCTATTTTTCACTCATTCGAGGATAAGGATTTCAAATTTTACACTTATTTTTAATTTTAGGTTGAAAAAAATTTTTTTTTGCGAAAAATTTACATTATACTCGATTTCGACTAATTCGGGGATAAGAATTTCAAAGTTTGCACTTACTTTTAATTTTACGTTGAAAAAAATTTTATTTTGCTGAAAATCGTCATTATACTCCATTTTGACTAATTCAGGGAAAAGGTTTTCAAATTTGATATATATTTAGAGCTTATTTTTGATAAATATGTTACCGGTGGCATTTCAGATCTTTCATTATCCTCAATAGGTGATGTGAAAAGCAGTATGTGTCACATGGAAGCAAAATTATTTCCACCTTGGGCGTTTATACTTGACTCCCTCACTACGCTCAGGATTCTATTATAGAATCCTTCGCTTCGTTCAGGATTCAATGTACGCCCACGCCGTAAATATTGCATTTTGCTCCCTTGTGACACAATCTACTATTATAGATTAGCTTTTACTTTTCCTCTTGACAACGATTGTCCTCGTTTCCAACTTGCTTGTGGAAATTTATAGAATTTGTGATCACTGTTTTTGCCATTCTTTTTGCAGTTAACTACGCAGCTGGTTTCGTAACGCATGTCTATTTATTTTTACTTAAAATGTACGGTTACGTAAATTTCTCAAGTAAAAAGTGACAGTTGGTCCGCCGAAAGTTCCTTTTTTAGCCACGGTGCGCGCTGCGATCGATTCGTGGTACCCCCACCACCTACTTCGCACCCAGCGAATAGTTCGGACACAACTCTAAGGCTAAATTCTGTCAAACGAACGCAAGCAAAACTAGATTTAGAGCTCTGACTAGGTAGATTTTTGCTTGCGTTAATTTGACAGCACTTGGCCTTACAGTTTTGTACGAACTATACTAGCTTTTGTCCACGACTTTGTCTGCGTAGAACTCGTTCATCGCGTTAAGATTATATTTATATTCTTTTATTTCATTCACTTACCTATTTCTCGCTCTACCATACAGTATCCAGTGTCCTTCCGCTGGACTCAGGACTTTCTCTTTTTTTTCATTTACGTTTCACATATCAAGTAGGTATTAATTATTCCACGTGTGAATAGATTATTTTTGAAGTCATTTCAGTAAATGATTAAAATGATTGACGACTAATGATTAATGATTATTAATATACTACTAACTATCGATACAAAAAAATCAACTTGGCGGCTATATTTCAAATATTCTTATTTTTTTAGAACTCAATAATGGTTACTGCTACACAAAAACTTTGTATTGGAAATATATTCAAATAGCCTAGTAGTAGTAGTACATTGTAAGCCATAATACTACAAGATAGTTATTTTCCCGAACGAAGTTATAAACTCTACTTTTCATTTCGATTGCGAGAAAACAAACAAAAATTATCCACCCAAAATGAATAATAAAACTTTTGGCGCACATATATGTCTAATTTGACAGCATGTTTTTTTTTCTTAATGCCGGCATGTTTCCACGAATATGGTGAAGTGTGGTGCCGATGCCGGCGTAACTGCTCCGACATATACCTACAGACCATAGACACCGCTTAATCTTTAGAGAACTGAAAAACGTCTTTCTTGATTGGTCAATTTCAGTACAGCTGTATTCTGGTTGGTTGATACCCAATACGATTTTTTTTAAACAGTTAAATTACTGTTCTGTGATTGGTGGATTTAGTAGGTAAAGTATTTTGATTGGTCAAATTAAAATGTTTTGTAAATCATAAATATGTATTCATATTTTCCCTAGGGCTTAAATGTACTACTTTAGCTCCCCTTCACAAGTCTAATATGACACAATTTTCGAGCATGAGAAGTGGGGGTGTACCTCCCCTATATGTAAAGTGGTGGTGCAATTTTTATTTCTTCCAAACCCCATCGTGTGGGGTATCGTTAGATAGCTCTTTTAAAAATATTATAAGGTTTCTAAGAGAATTTGTTGATTCAAGAATCGGTTGGCGTGATATTAAGCTTTGAACTGATAATTTTTGTTATGGTCAAGTGTGTGTGTGTGTGTCCCCGCCAGTTAAACGGTGGCTACTAGGCATGTGAGAAAAATCATGGTCGTAGTATATACGATGAATTTAAAAAGAAAACTATCACAGTTAAGTTACACATTATTAGTTAACGTGTAATAGTCGAGCTTAAGAAATCTACTTTGCAAAAGCAAACTTTCGTACAATTTCCATTGATACCTTAGATAATGTTGTTAATTCTGTCAAAAACATAGTAAATATAAGTTCGAAAACTTTTTAGTCCACATAATGTAACGGGTGGACAACTACGGAACCCTACATTGTGCGTGCGTTTTTTTCCATATTTTCTACTATCAATCTTTTTTAACCTCTACTGATGTCAGCGGGGCAAATTTATAAAACGAAATGTCATCAGATGCGGTTTCTTTTGAAATAATTTCTGCGTTATAGTATCTAAATCCGGATTTGAGACATGACCGCTTCAAGTTTGGTTTCTACGGGTAAACTAGTAGATCAATTTATGACCATCCTAACTTGATCAAAATCTATTAAGGCATCAACCTTTGACATATTACGTTAACGTTCTGAAACGGCACCAACGTCCCAAGTTTCATTGGGAATCGTTGATAACAATGTGCTACACCCATACAAACTTTAATATGTTTGTTGTTATGTTTGTTTCAGAAGTTGTAATAGCTTCACGGTAGATGTCGCTACGAGCCTCCCTAATAAGGCTTAATAGATGAGTGTTAAGATTGAAAAATTCACCATTACAAGGGATACCACGGTGGCTCAATTGGTAGAGCAATGGACGGATTCCAGAGGTCGTGGGTTCAAATCCCACCTGTTCCTTTTAAATTCATCGTATATTATATACTACTTCCATGATTTTTTTTACATGCCTAGTAGCCACCGTTTAACTGGCAGGGGGGGGGGGACACTTGACCATAACAAAAATTATCACTGCAAAGCTTAATATCACGCTAACCAATTCTTTAATCAAAAAAATTTTTTTGAAACCTTATAATATTTTTAAAAGGGCTAGCCAACGATACCCTAAACGATGGGGTTTGGCAAAAAAAAATGCACCACCACCTTACAAGTAGGGGAGGTATACCCTAAAAAAAATTTTTTTCAAGATTTTTCTCTACCGTTTTATTGGCGTCATTAATATGTATACTCATGCCAAATTACAGCTTTCTAGTACTAACGGTTACTGAGAAAAACGGGGGTCGGACGGACGGACGGACGGACGGACATGGCGAAACTATAAGGGTTCCTTGTTTACTACGGAACCCTAAAAAATATAAGTACATATAATAATTCAAGTTTTAAGGCAAGTAAACAGATGTTTCAGCGTGCGTGTGTAGTGAACTTGACAGCTGACACTTGCATTTTGATCCCAATTATACCCTGATATCTGTTACGTCATTAGTGTCATTACATCACTGTTGTCACGTTCATTGGAATCCGGCCGATAATTTATGTGCTATAGTCTGGCTAGCCAAAATTTGTTGACAGATATTTACATGCTGTATCACTAATTGTCTTATGATTGTTTAAATGTCTGTTGTCAACACGTTGTCAATTTATGTCAATCATTCAAATTGGTCGTGGTTTATAAGGGGTTTATTGTGTTTATTTTAAATAATATTAATAATTACTATACCGATTGAGGTCCGCGAACTATTATTTAAGCCCGTAAATAATTACGACTATATGCGAAGTGGAAGTGAAGCGTTGTATAACGAAAAACTGCAATGTTTACAAGATGTAAACAATGTAAATAGGTTGGTGCTCTATTAATATTTTGATACTTTCAGTACTAGTTTTTTTATACAACGACGGTGGTAAACAAGCGTACGGTCCACCTGATCGTAAACGGACACCCCAGCCTATAGACCCTCGCAACTCCAAAGAAGGCACGTTCGCATTTTAAATATTTACCCTATATAAAATTTGACGATTCACTATGTTGACAGGAGAAGGGACAAATTTAGGTCCCTCGCTCTCAACACAGTGCAATCTGGTAGCTCTGGCAACCTTGCCCACCTCTAGGAACACAACACTTCTTATAGTTACCTGACCTAACTAAGAACTAGACGTGTCATAAATCCTAGTTTTTCAATTTCAAGTATGGTACCACTTTTTTCCCCCTATTAGAAGTATGGTAAATATGATGTCACATTATATCATACATATACTTTCCAAAAATCCAAACGCCATACTGGTACAAATCGTTTGGCAAAAATTAAAAAAAATACTCTTTTGCAGTGGTATGACGGCCATTTGGCCCCATCGGAAAAGTATGGCATGGTGATTTTCGTGAATGGCTTGACGATGAACGATAGCTGTGCAAAAAAAAAAATCCCTGGTACAAATGGTTTTTTCTTTTTAATTTTTTTATTGACTTGTTGCTACTAGTCTTATTTACACTACAAATTCATTTTTCCGCCTTGTTAAAATGGTATATGATGAGAAAGTGTAAATATATGTTTTTGTCGTTGACTGTAGTCGTTGACTCCACATAGTGATAGAAATTATGTGAGCTGATTTTGAGTGCACATCAACCTACTTTTAACATGTTTCACTATAGGTACCTTAACTAAAGTATTCGCCATAAATAGATTCCACAAAAGCTACCAAAGATGGCCGAACGTCACAGGTGCCACACGGCACATGTGTCATTGTCATTGTGGCGTTCCAGGGGTAGCCAACCTATCCACAGGCATTAATAATAATTAATAATAAATATATACTCTGTCAGTACCTAGAGTCAAATGACGTTAACTCTCCATCGCAATTGAGCTGTCTCGCCATACAAACTGACATTGTTTGTATGGTTTGACAGTTCATTTCGTTGGTAGAGTTAATTGAGTTGTTTTGGCCAGGCCGAGGTATTTTTTTAATTCCAAGCAATAACAGAGTCATGCTGGCTTTTAGTATATATTTAGTAAATGCTTGCATTCCAAAAGGAGATGAAATTGAAATCTAAAGATTAATAATATTAATAAAAAAAAACACGATTTCTTACATCTATTTAATTTTCGATTTTAAGTTGCCTTATGGAAATGTCATGGAGATGTCATGGCTACCACAGATCCCCCATGGCGAGCATAACGGTTGCTATTCGTGATCAGTGGTTAATTTTTAATTACGTTTAAAAAATGCTTATTTAATTACAAGCGCTGATAATGAGAATATAAATTTGTACCAAAAGTTGTTAAAACCTGACATATTACCATTACAATATAAGCTTTTCTTCTAAAAAAAAGTTCAAATTAAATATTTATTTGTGCAACGACTATTTATGTAAGATAGTTTATTAAGAAAGTTGTATTAAAATTTATCTTTAAAATTATAATTAACTGATTTTTCTACGTACACGATTAAAAAAAAGTAAAACGTACTGTTGAAAAAGTATTTTATTGTAATGGCAACACTTGGGTAGTTTTTTTGGAATCTATTTATGGCGAATACTTTAAGTGTGCACAGAAAATCAAAAATATTTTCTAGTATCAAAACTATACTTCCTACTACACAAAGTGTGACCATCCCAAGATTTTTTGAATTTCCCGCCAAAATTGTGTGTAATATTTCATTAGCCAGACTTTAGAAGCAAAGTTTTGATTTCCAACTTCACGTCCTCTCACGCCCGCCATGTTGAATTTTATTATACTCAACTCAATATGTATTGCATGTGAAATTTTATTATAGGTACCTACTCAACATGTGTCAATACAACACGTATCTAGTTAGAATTAGGAGAAATCTAACACCACTTCAATAATTGGAATCCATCAAGCACCTACTGGACTTGGAGGTGGCAGCAAATTATCAGTACTTTATCTATTTAAACCATTACCCTTCTTTTAATAATTTTTAATAATAACAGCTCATATCATATCAATTGTGTAAAATTCTTCCAAGCTTCAAGTTCAGATATTCTCCCCTATAAGGAGATTAACGCAATATCTGACATGTGGATGGATTTTTCTCCACGAAGACATATTTTCTCTTCAATGTTGCCCTTGTCCATATTTTAATTGCGTTCGTACATTTCGCACAAATTGCCAATATCTTACGGATGGAGTACATTTTCCAATATAGCGGCTCTAGGTCTTTTTAAAAAAAATCTTTATTTATTTAGCTTTCGTCAGAATGACGATGTCAGCTCATAAAAACCTCTATCTATACTACTACATCTCTCGTCTTATAAAAAGGTATATGTATACACTAAAAATGAAAATACATTAAATGAAATAACTACAATATTTGTATACTTATTTACAAAGAAAACCGTATGCAAACTTTGCTGCTCTCGACAAAGGCTAGGCTCCGCTAAAATAGATTGGACAACCCCACTATCCAAAAAGGAGAAGCCCCAAACACTGAATAACTTTTCCCTTTTCTCCTGAGGTCGGACACACTCCATCAACAAGTGTTGCACATACAAGGTCCTGGCTTAGGAACTTTTCCGAGACGATAACTACGCCTTCAGAGAACATTAGTACCAAATTTCATCAATTTCAAAGTTACCAATATTTCAAGTTTTGCTATTTCGACTGAGCTATACAATTAGGGAATGCAAACCGGTAAACCGGTGTACCGGTATTTTTTATGTAAAACCGGTAATTTACCGAAACATAAATTATTTCATTTTTACCATTTTCAGTACTTTATAAACCTCTTTTATTTAGTGTTATCTACGTTACCTAGTGCCAAAATGATTTATGTACTTAAGGTTTGAAAAAATATTATAAAATCTTCCCGTGTTACCTTGGTCTCAATTCTCTGAATAATAATTATGATATCTCTGCTGAATAACTTACAAAAGAAAAATACCCCTTACTTATACCGAGCGTCCCATAAACCGAGCTTAATCTGTAGACAGCTGATAGGGCTGCTAAAGTGCTAAATACCTATCATCATCAGCTGAAAGACGTCCATTGCTGGACATTCTACTTCTTCTTCGTCGTATCCTCATGACTGACTTGACTTAAGCGGGTATTACACTGTCCTGAATTCAGGACACTTAGAAGGGTTCCGACCTATACGTTAGAGCGAGATGCTTCAACTCCCCTCCACTAGTTAGGAGCCTGATTCAGGACAGTGTAATACCCGCTTTAGGGACATCACGATTGAGGGCATCCTTCGTCACCGCTCTCCAAAATGCGCGGTCCTGGGCTTGGTGTACTTACGTGGCTTTCGTCGCAGATGTTACAGTGTCCACCCAACGCATAGGCATGCGCCCTCTGCTTCTTTTACCCGCCATACGGCCAGTGATAATAATCTTTTCCAGGCTCTCCGGCTCAGACCTGACACGAAGGACACGCTGGGTGCAGATAGTGGAGAGCCTCACTTTGATTTTTAGCTCATCGAGAATTAGTGACATTAGTGCGGCGTTCTGTCCATGAGATTCGGAGCATTCTGCGCCAGCACCACATCTCAAATGCATCTATCCTGCCGCGAGTGCGAGGTTTTATGGTCCAGGTTTCTGAAGCGTCGAGTCTTATTTTAGTTTTGCGGTTTATGCCTCTGTTCTTCCATATCCTATCGAGTCGTTTCACCGCAGTCTTGGCCATCTGAGATCAGAAGATCTCAGATGGCCAAGCTCTTGATCGCAGTTGCTGTCATCACTTATTTGAGAACCTAAGCTCAGAAATACAATACAATACAATACAAATACTCTTTATTGCACACCTCAATAAAGAAATGTGTGCTTAGGTGTTGCAGAACATAGGCCTCCCCCAAATAGTGCAACAATCATCGTTACTGCGCCACCCACATCCAGCGGACATCCGTGACCTTTGACAGCTCATCAGTCCACCTTGGGTTTACCCACGGTGCGCCTTCCGGTACGTGGTCGCCAACTCGCCACTCCCTCCGCCCCAAAAAAACATATTTTCTGCGTGAAATGTGCAAACTCCCAACATAGTCCTCTCTATTGACAGCCCTCTTGGTGACTTTGACTTTCGCAATACGAATTCTCTGAGCGAAATATTCTCCATCCCTCTCAGGTCACCAGAAGCCTCTACTATGCGCACGATGAATATTTGTACCGTCAGCGCGTCGTTGGGCCCCGAGTTAATACCCCAGCAAATGATTCAAAAATATTTTTCATTTCTCATACTCTGAAAGTGGGTCATTGTTCATCTAAGTAGCGTGCTGAAAGTGGTCCATTCCTGCTCTAGAGCAGAAAAGTATAAAAAAAAATTGTATGGTGAATCGGAGTTAAATTGGGCAACGGCACTTACCTATACAGCCACATGTACAGATTCTACAGAGATCCTATACCTACTTTTTCAAATGCCTGACTGCTTACCATAAACAACCTCCTTAATTTGTTTGTTTTTTTTTTTGCCACAGTCGAAAGTAATATCAATAGTTTGTGGCAGTTAAAAAAAGGGAAACTATGACAAGGATCAACTAATCATATGTCTCTCTCTGTCGCTCTTATATAAAGTTGTATATGACCATCTCGTTCAGTAGGTAATATTATTTGATGTCGAGTCTCATTAGTCTGAGCGTGAGCCGATTATTTTTTTATTAAACATTAATGAAATAAAATGGTCCATACACAAACACCATTAACGTCAGTCAAGGTTCCCGCCAAAATGTTGTTTTCACTGATTCAGAAATGTTATTGAATTTAACAAGTATTTCGCGTTGCAAATAACAAAGTTCCTAATTTTTAGATCATGTCAATATTGTTTTACATCTTGTCTTTTGTGAAAAATTCACAGAACATGGAAAAATTAAATGAAAATGTCCCGGGTTCGATTCCCGGTCAGGGCATTTATTTGTGTGATGAACACGTATTTAATTGTTGTGGGTGATTTCTATGAATAAGGTATGCATTTATCGATTTATGTATATCGTCGCGTTAGTACAAGGCTGGTACTACAAGCTTTGCTTGGTTTGGGACTAGGTCGATTTTAGTGTAAATTTGTCCACAATATATATTTTTTAATATTTTACTTTCCTCGTATTCGAAATGAAAAGCAGAGTGTTTAACTCGGGTGAAACCACCCATTTCAGCCTCGAACTATTGGCGCTCTCACTTCGTTCGAGCGCCAAAATATCTCGGCAGAAATGAGTAGCTTTCAGCCCTTGGTTAACAATCTACTAATGCTATCCCAGGACAGACGTACTTGCTGCACACACGAGGAAGCGGCACAGCCAACATTGATTTTGGTGGAATATGATTTGGTGCGAGCCTGTCCCCACACGCAGCTTCCTATAACTCCCAGTACCAGTGGTTGACCATCTGCTGGAGTATTCCAACGTAATACTATCGGGCTATCTGCCGTCATCTCTCGCCAAGGCGATAGGTTCTAGGATGGCTAGTACTAGACACTTATGTTTGTACTAAGGGCCCTTTGAATGTCGTACTAAGTACTTAATTTGATTTTTACGGCACATGATAACTGTTTATATTGTTTGTTGACTATTTGAACAGTAAATAAAGGTTTATGAGGGATTATAACGCTTTTTAAGTAGCAAATTGTAAAAACCGGTAATTTACCGGTTTTGAAATATGCCCGGTATTTGCATTCCCTATATACAATATTATCAGGATTACGATATTACAAAAAGTTAAAACGTTGTTTTAAACCTAGCATTTAATGATATTTATAACGTTTCCAAAAATCATGCAAGGCGGTTCAGGAATAGGGACTGGAAAACGCTGCTGCCGCGTTTTGTATAGAAAAGTCTGCTACACTATCTTTTAAACTCTAAAACCTAAAGAAAAACTTTTACAAAATATGCTGGGTAAACTCAATGGTGTAAACATACTGGATTTAAATTTTCTGATTCTGATTCTGAATCAGTAAATTAAAGTCCATAACTTTAAAATTCTAGGCTTAAAATTCGATCCAAATATGAAATGTGTAAACCTCATAACAAAATTAAAATCCAAGTGTCACAACTGCATGAATGTTATTAAAATATTATAATCGTTGCTGAAGATCGTGACTCCATTATTCTTGTTAAGTGGAATATAAACACTGTAAACAGGTAGAGGACAGACGAGCATGAGCTCTTTTAGTACAGAGACGTTTGGTATTCTCATCTCAATAGCCGCCGCCAGCACCACATTTCAAACTAGAATCTATTTAGAATGTATATTGGTTCTGCAATGTTTCTGTTTTTCCAGCTTTGTTCAATGGAGTCATTGCTGTCTTAGCCATGCCGATTAGTCGATGTATCACGGTTTCCCAGGCCAGATCCCGATATAGCAGGGGAAGTAGTGTCATGAGGTCCACATTTTGGTATCGGATGAATTCACTTGGCACAGATGTAATATAGGTAAATCGAAGTTAATTTAGCCCGGTAGCCATCCGCCACCCCCCTTGAAAGTCCCACAGCCCCATAGCGATCAACGTTCTTAGGCATAAGTAATCTAAATAAAATTAATCTACATAAACAAGTCAAATAAAAAATAGAAAAAATAAACCATAAAATAATAAGAGGAAAAACAAAAGTCCTTGATGCAGTCAAACATGCCAAGAGACTGAAGTGGAGATGGGCAGGTCACGTCGCCAGACTCACGGACGAGAGATGGACGTCTCGGGCGACAACCTGGAGAGGGCCAATAGGAAAACGAAGGATAGGACGACCACTGGCGAGATGGGCCGACGACATCACGGAGATTGTAGGAACAGATTGGGTCTGGAAAGCACAAGATAGACAACAATGGAAAAATCTGGAAGAGGCCTATACCTCATAAGAGGGTTCTGGTGTGTAAAATAATAATATATATATATGCATGAAAATAATATGTTAAGATATCTAGAAATAAAGGGTTTTTTTTTTTTTTTTTTTTTTAAATTTTATAAACAGGTCAACAAGATGCATAAATGGTGAAAATTTGAAGACTATAGCTCAATCCGTTACCTTTTAAGGGTGGCCCCCATGCAGCTAAGCACAAACCACCTCCTCTAGACAGAGCTTATTGGGCGACGTACTCGCGCCACAGTTGGGCGAAGTTGCGCTTAATATACTGCCCCCCTCACGACGCTCAGTCAGTCTCGTCCAGGTTCATGACCTATACGTACATGTCACAAAAAATACTTAAAATTGGTTTCGACTAACCGTAAGCATGGGTTTTTGTTCGGTTAAGTGGTGTGGGAACGATTCCCGAACTACAAATCTAAAGAAAGGCGGAATCATATATCACAGGTAAATTAAATTATACAAATACACATTTTATTCTGCCCGGCGGGGATCAGTTTACACTGGCCGGCCCGGCTTATAAGGCGTAGTGAAGTATGCTTGTTCCTTTCCAACCACCTCAAATGTCAATATACTTTCTCTTTCTGACAGCACGTGCGCGGGCTAGTGCTGTGCCAGTGATGTTTGGTTCCGATTTCATTTAATTATCGGTTCATCCGTATTTTATATGTCACATGATTTTAATAAATATTACAATTCTATTGGTAAACATTATTGAGTAGTTTTATTTGTTTGATATTGAATGTCAGTATTTACGTAGACAATATTATTTTACTATATGAATAATAGAGGTTCGGATAAGGAAGATGGTAACAGTGTAGTGTTTTTATCTCGTTTTACTTTATACGCTAAACAATTCAGTGTAGTTGTATGGCGCCACCGTGCTGTCAGTCTAGCTGTCAAAGTTTGTTCTTGGTTATTATAGACGTAAAAACTAAATACACGTTGAAATCGTAATTATACAATAAAAACGCACTGTAAATATTTTTATCGAACATTCCGTATTGTAGGGCATGGCATCGTTACCGAACAACGTCATTGAACACGTGATATTGGCGAAATCATCATAAATTTGATGTAAAGCCATTTTTAAAAGAAGTTAAGTTACTCTCTCCTATATTATTGCCTATATTATTTTTTACATGCTGTTTTATTATGAGGGATGGGCAATAAAGAGAATTGTTTTTTATTTTTCTTTCTTACAAATTGTACCTTTACCTATCCACCGATAATCTTTCTTAATTAGAAATTTACATTTACAGTTATTTTATTAATATTCATCAGTGCTCTACTTGTAGCTACATGGGTATCAGCGCGTCAAAAATATTCTAAGGGAAGCCGAAAAATTAATAATAATCCTTTTTTATTAGCCCTAGCTTCCGTAGTATGAAAACTGGTCTGGCTGAAAATTGGGCAAACCGGTAGGAAACGAGTTGTATGGACGCTCCGCCACTGTTGTACATTACGCTATATGTAATAATATGTATGGATCAACATTTGGTCTGAAATAAACGATTTTTATTTATTTATATACAGCGCATATACATGAATCAAAATAAAATTGTTTCAAATCTCAATTGTATACAATATTAAAGGTTGTAAACATGCCTAGAAGATATTATTATAGTCAATTCAATAGATAAAGTATACACGCCATGTAAAATAATTTACCTAGAATAAATTGGGGTGCTGGTAAAAACCGGTAATCACCAACCGTGTCTCATCACTAGCCCGCGCGCCATTTTGCGGCGAAGTCGCGCGCATTTTGAAACGGCCAATCGCAGCGCTGTTGCCGACCTCCCCTCAGCCCGCACCTACCGCTAACCTTGGTGACTTTTGATTCGAACTAAATAGTTCATAGGAGGTGTCTAGAGGAGGTGGTCTGTGCAGCTAAGGGAGAGCAGGTATGAAAAAAAAGAACTCTCTCTATGGGGATAGAGCCCCCATCAAAGAGCAACATTTAGAGCAATAGTCTTCAAATTTTCACCATTTAAGCATCTTGTTGACCCAAGGCTATACAATTTTTGTTACAAGACTATATACCTGTTTTTAAGGGGGACTCCCATACAACTAAAGGGGGCGCGAAATAAAAACTTCTTCGGTCTTCTTCTAATTAACTTAGATTTACCTATAATACATCTGTGCCAAGTGAATTCATCCGATACCAAAATGTGCACCCACTATGGAAACTGGTCAACAGTCTTGTATCCTTGTAGTAGGTTAGTGAGTTAGAATATTTGAAAAACGATCGATTGTCAATAAGGTTTTTCAAGGTCTGCGTAGCGTAGGTAAGAGATTTTGACTCCACCCACCTCATAGAGATTACGAATAATTTACACCAGATGTGATGGAAATCCGGTCTCAGTGAGTACACTTCCCATTTCACACATTCAAACGCTTTGTGGCATTCAAGGGCTGTGGTATACATTAAGCACTACATCAAGCCATAGTTAAGTACTTAGTCCAAGAATATTTTGTTATAGATATTTTTTTAACCTGGTGTTGGAGGAATTTAACCAACAAGTTTTTTAGGAGTAATGGTTATAACATTTGGTTAAGATTCTGTATTCCACATAGCATGATTAGCCACATAGCAAGAGTAGCAAAAAACGGGCCCCAAGCATTTGGAGACCCCGCGCACAAAAAAAACTAAAAAATTGATGAATGAATGAATGAATGTTTTTTTATAATATAGATAACCTAAAGCAATGCAATGACCCCTTGATAGAATTTGCTACAGGCTCCGCGCTGGCTTAATCCGGCACTGCCACGCCACATGCGAAAGAATAAGCACCCACCCCTCCGCCGTAGGCTGATAGCGTCTACAAATTTCCAAAAATTCATGTCATACTGTAGGACGTTAGGTATTGATAGTGTATGCGTCCCACGTATCTCTGATAACGGAAATATGTTAATCTTCCAGTTTACACTGTGGCAGTGGCCATACGAAAGGTTGGGGTTAGAACATTGAAAAATATTCAGAAAACTTGACGCAAGCTTGTGGCGGCTTAATAAATGCAAAAAAACGATCATACTCGTACATAGCTTATAAAATGCGGACCTACTCAAGCTCCAAGGTGCCACGTTAATTTGACGTGCCCGATAAAATCGCCTCTTGGGCAACCCTACCATACATTTTGAATTCTAAGGTGCATAGCATACAATCACTTATGTTGTGTCATATATAGATAAATACTTACTACTTCCAAATATATGTTTTAATAGTACATTATTGCCGTGGCCGGGAAGGAGGCAACTGCAAGCCGAGTATCTCTTTCAACGGACGAGTTTTCGAGTCCGTTTAATTATTATACGAAGCTTGCAATTGCCAATCCGGCCGAGGCTAAAATAGTGCATTTCCCAAAAATGGCGGACATAAAACTGAATTAAGATTTGATGCCCTTAAACTATACACTTTAACTTCTAATATGTAGCGAGTAATGCCACTCACTGTGTTCACTTTGCGGGCCATTTTTGTCAAAAAGTTAATACTCGCCTTAAAGGAACAATACGAACCTGTATAAGCTGGTCCGTATGAGCGTGTAGTTCCGACAACACGGGCGCGGTTTGCTCAGGGGTGCAGTGTTCAAGGATGCGCTGGATCACGCGACAGCCGTAAGGATGCGTGGACAGGGCATACACCTGCCCTGAGAATGCGTTGATGATGAACTGCAGCGCCGTCGGCTCTACGCACTCGATGCACTTCTGTACCTGAACACATGTACAATACCAAAATTGACCTAACATACTTGTTGTCTGCATCGAACACAGGTACGCGGATGACATCTTCATAATTATACATAATTATTTTTATATGTTTATTTACTTATTGAAAATACAGATTCACAATTTCGCAGAGCAGATTCAATCGCTTTGATGTTAGCTTACACGTAATGAAATCGCTTGAGCTAATTCGTGACCGGCCAGACAACATTATGATAAAGCCAAATAGCCAAATACATAGATAAAAAGTACATTAAGTAGGTTGTTATTGAATATTACAGCTAGGATGACTTACGACATGGTTTCCATTTTGATCCTTAACGCATTTGAGTACATGTCCGTCAAGCTCGCGCACGACCTCCTGCTGCTGCTCGGCGGGGATGGACTCGAGGGCCTTCTGGATCACCCGGCACCCGTACATCTGCAGCGCCAGCGCCAGCACATGTCCGCGCACCTGCAATTCCCAAGTAATAATAACAATCAACGCTAACACAATTCGCTACCACGGCCTGGTTTAAAAAGCTACTCACTATTCCAATTTTCAGCACTGTTAATGAAATGAAACGTTAAAACGAAAAATAATACAACAAAAAATCGATTCGTAACGATTCTTAATTAATTTACCTTTTGCGCCAAAGTCGTCTTCTGCTCTGTAGTCCCAAACTCGAAGAATTTTTGAATTACATAATTTCCAAATACATCAGTCATGAGGCTGTAAGCAGCTCCGATTATTTCATTGAAAACCATTTGTTTTTCTTGAACTGTTGCTCTTTCTAATTTTTGTTGGATGAATCTAAAATAAAAATTAAATACATTTATAAATAGATATTAACCAATATAGCATTTTAAACACTCGCGCTTTGTAAACAAACTTAAAGATCGTCGGTAAAAAAGGTAAATACATAAATATCGCGTTAGACCCGTTTAAACAAATCTTTTAAATAGATATGAAGCAAGTTACAAAAAACTTGTCCAATTATTTAGTACGCCAATCAATGGGTATTTTAATGTACACTCAAGAGCAAAAATAATGGGTACACTATCTATGGAAGTTCAATACAAAGTGTCATGTATTATTTTTGCTCGTGAGTGTTGGTACCGCCGGCCCTGCATAGCCGTTCGGGTAAGTATAGCTCTTTTAGGTGGCATTTTACCGAATAGAATAAAGACTAAGAACGAAAACGTCAATACTGTTGTGGACCCGGGGGGATTAAGGTCCAAGTAAAACGCCAAAATTGTATGGGTCTCCTAATTTAACCTCTATTTTTGTTGACATTTGATCTAGACAATTTTTAAATGGGAGAAGTGCTGTAGCTTTATATGCTAAGGAATCAGTAAACTATCGTATGTTGTACAGTCAGCGTCATATAGTATGTAGCAGCCACAGTGGGCAAATAGACCAAATAGTTCGGTACACCATATATTTTGTATGGCGTGCCGAACTATTTGGCCACTTTGGCTGCTACATACTATATGACGATGACTGTACTCTCTGGACGTGTAAGTGCAGTTTATAGCAGCAAAATACGATGTAGTAACCAACGATGTATAGGACATCATTGCAATTGTTTTCCGTTAGATTAGATGTTTAGTACTTAATTATTACGACTCCAGAAAAATTGTATTTGATAATACTTATTTATCCTGCTCAGAATTGTCAGCACTAAAGTAAAAATAAAAAAGATGCTCGGCTTTAAGTACTGTTGTTGTCTTAAACTATTTCCTCGTAGGCAGTGGTTTCGGTAGTAATTGATGGATGAGCTAATACAATATAATTATTTTTGTGTCACACCTGGCCATAAAGTGGCCATTACCGCACGCTCCGCGCGCGAAAAAACCCACTTCCTGGCCAGGGGGTGACATAAAATGTAGTACTTACCACGGGCGATAATAAAGAAAGCCTCAGATCGCATATTTATCGCCCTTGCCTTCGGCTCGGGCGTAAAATACCTGCGATCTGAGACTTTCTTTGTTTTATCGCCCTTGGTAAGTAATGTACTATTACTGTGAATGTTTAAAGCCGCGTATCCACTAGAGGCAGCCTCGTATCGACCAGCTGCCTCGCTCAGAGGCCGCGCAAGTGGAGACGGTGCCTCAGGGGTCGCTCAGGGGTTGAGGCAGCGTCTCCACTAGCGCGGCCTCGTGGATACGCGGCTTAAGTGTTGCGCACGACAATAAATTACCTAGAACCGTGCTGGTCTTGTGAGAACTCCACGATGTGATTCGCGAGATCCCGTAATTGCAAATTAGGAAATCGATTGTTTCGGAAGTCTTCAAGAAGACGTGAGCGGCCAGCGGGAGGCTTGTCCGCCACCAGCGCACCCACGGACACACCGCCGACTCCACCCACTCCTACACCAACTCCACCACCCACTAGTTCTATTTCAACAAAAAAAGTACATCATTGCAGAGGATGGATAAAATCTATTTGTGAACAAGGTGATTTTGTCGGACCAAGCGCAGCTGGAATCTACAATGGATATGAATCGCCGTATTGCGATTCCTGCCGAGGTATAATAAAGTGCTCTTCTTCAACATTGCGATAATATTTCTCCATCAGAATTTGAACAAAGTATCATATTTTTCTCAAACATCCAAGGAAATGTCGTCCTTATCTTCGTGATAATAGAACGCGAAGTACGTCTTTGCATTACACTTACTGAAGATTCGTTCTCAATTCAAATTAGCGGCCGTTTCATACAACTTTGAAGGCCATGGCCAGCAAAGAGACTGTCTTTTGTTTCAGTAGGTTTTTTTTTTCATTGCCTATCTATGGCATACTGCCAATAAAAAAAAAAGACATCGATTTAATTTCTCATTTAACTAATTTAGGGCAGGGATAAGGATTTCAAATTTTATATTTAATTTGGCTTCAAAAATTAAAAAAAAAAAATGAGGAATCGTCATTGTACTCGATTTCGACTAATTCAGGGATGAGGATTTCAAATTTTATATTCATATTTAATATAAAGAAAAAAAACATGTTTTTATATAAAAATCGTCAATTTTATATCTATTTTGAATTTTAAGAAAAAAATTTTTTTCAGCTGAAAATCGTCATTATACTCGATTTCGACTAATTCGGGGATGAGGATTTCAAATTTGATATTATTTTTGAATTTCAAGAAAAAAATTGTTTTTTTGCTAAAAATCGTCATTATACTCGATTTCGACTAATTCAGGGATAAGGATTCCAAATTTTATATTTATTTTGAATTTTAAGAAAAAAAATTTTTTTTTGCTAAACATCGTCATTATACTCGATTTCGACTAATTTGGGGACAAGGATCCCAAATTTTATATTTTTTTGAATTCTTAAGCAAAAAATATTTTTTTTCGAAAAATCGTCATTATACTCGATTTCTACTAATTTGGGGATGAGGATTTCCAATTTTATAATAATTTTGAAGTTAAAGCTAAAAAAACATTTTTTTTTTCGAAAAATCATTATTATTTCCTTGGATTTATTTGAGAAAAGCACTATACAAGCCTCGGCGCGAACAGGGATTGTTGGCCTCGTATCTCTAGATGTATCTCTATAACTACTCGGCCGGCAATCCCCTATTTCGCGGCCTCTGCAGTAATGTACTATATTTACCTGAGATAGCCCCAACACCGCTCAGCTTACTTAGCAATGATGACGAGGAACCGAACATTGCGTTTGAGGTTAGTCCCTGTGCTAAGCTGCTAACCGCTCTGAAAAAGATGTTTATGTTTATTTCAATAAATGCTTTCAGTAAATATTTATTTATGGAGCTGCTGATATTGACATCGAAAATGCAAATCATGGTATAGTTCTGCTTTTTTAGGGTTCCGTAGCCAGAATGGCTAAAACGGAACCCTTATAGTTTCGGTATGTCTGTCTGTCTGTTTGTCCGTATGTCACAGCCGATTTACTCGGAGACTATTAGTACTACAATTATGAAATTTGGCAGAAAGATGTATTCTATGAACCGCTACATAAAAGTGATGTGAAATTAGGAAAATATTTACCCCATACATGTAACCGGGGGAAGAATTTTTTTTTTCAATGCAAGTAGTTGTGAGGGGTATTTTTTGGATAGGGCTTTAAAAATAATATAGAGGTTATTAGAAAAGTTTTCCATTTAAGTTAATCGTTGGTGAGATGTTAGCTCTTAAAGTCGTACAAAATGTGTCCCCCCCCCCTCCAATTTCCAAACTATAAACATTAAAATTCTGAAAAAAAGGAGGCGGTGTACATTAATAAATACTTTCAATTATTGAAAAACTACTCTCTCATCTATCCTAAATATCCACCTCGACAATCGCGCTTGGACCCAGGCCTCCCTGCCAATCCGTCATGGTGGCTTGGGTATACGCCAAGTTGTCAGTGTGGCTCTCCCTGCATTTTTGGCCTCGTTTCACAGAGCACACAACATCTCGCAAATAGGATTTTCTGCACAAACGCTGACAACGAGTGCATCACTACCCTGAACGAGGCCAAAGATATCTGGATGCAGTCCTGCCCCAGTGTCCCTTTTCCGGTTTCGCCTAAGTCGCAAAAACAGTGGGACGAGCCGCTCTGCAAGTCAACGTTAAATGATCTCATTGACAGTGCACAGAGTTCAGCAGAGCGCGCTCGTCTGCTAGCAGTGGCGGAACCGGAAGCGGGATATTGGCTCCACGCGTTACCGGCAGCCAACATTGGCACCCTGATCGACAAAACGACTCTCACCTTAGCCACCTGTTTGCGACTAGGCGCTAAAACCAACGAGCCTCACCGCTGCCGCTGCGGTGCTATGGTAAATGAGCTGGGCCATCATGGCTTGTCCTGCCAGAGGAGCGCAGGTCGCATCTCCCGCCACGCTTCTTTGAATGATGTCATCCGGAGGGCGCTTGCTTCCGTCAACGTGCCGGCCACCCTTGAGCCGAACGGTATCGCACGTGACGACGGCAAGCGTCCCGACGGTATGTCACTCATTCCATGGAAGCAAGGGAGGACGCTTGTGTGGGACGCCACCTGCGTTGACACGCTCGCGCCGTCCCACCTACAAGCGACCTCTATTAAGGCGGGGGCTGCGGCCACAACGGCAGAACAAAACAAGCGGCGCAAATATGCTGCCCTCGGGGAGGGCTACATATTTGCGCCGTTTGGTGTTGAAACTTTGGGTACGTGGGGGCCCAGCGCAAAAAACAAATTTTAAGGAGATCTCCCAGCGCCTCACAGATGCCTCGGGTGACCAGAGGGCTGGCAGCTACTTCGGCCCGAGATTAAGTCTGGCCATCCAAAGGGGTAACGCTGCCAGCCTTCTGGGCACCATAACCCACGAAGGTGACCTGGGGCACATATTTTATTTATAAGTCTATTTTTAAGTTTATACTTAAGTCTATTTTTAAGTTTATTATATAAGTTTGTTAGTAATTTTTAAACAATATAGATAGAAATATTATAATTATTGAAATATGAAGATACAATTTGTTTACAAATTTTCAT
The DNA here is from genome assembly GCA_951800055.1 of Cenopis cana. Classification (NCBI taxonomy): domain Eukaryota; kingdom Metazoa; phylum Arthropoda; class Insecta; order Lepidoptera; family Tortricidae; genus Cenopis; species Cenopis cana. The sequence goes on along the minus strand of OX637471.1, from coordinate 18,262,365 downwards.
TTGAAATATGAGCACAGAATAAGTAATAGTACAAGTACAGAAGTTTCTCTGTTAACAAATCCCCCGTTTAGGTATGCCAAACGTGCCTAAACGTGGCCATCTCTTTCTATCGCACGCAACGCGCTCTTTCGAGGCCCCGCCCTCAGCGCTAGGGTTACCACCAGCGAGAACCTATTTTAATATATGTACTTTATTATTATTAGTAGTGTTGTATATAATACAATTACGAATTTTTTAAGGTTCCGTAGCCAAAATGGTGAAAACGGAACCCGTCCGTCCGTCTTTTTGTCTGTATGTGACAGCCGACGTACTCGGAGACTATAAGCCATTGACTTATAATATAGAAATAGACACACAATGCCGAACAAAAATGACGGAAAATGTGGCACTGATTGACACTGTCAGTTGCATACACGCTTTGTCACTGTCACTGTCTGCCGTCAACACGAAAGTACCGCAACGCGGTACATTTGAGGGTGCCATTTTTTTCACCTGACTGTGTATCTAGTTCTTTTATAGTACATCTATGCTATAAGCACTACAAATACAATTAAAACATTTAGCAGGCAGGTGTGTTCTACTCGTATGAACCGCTTCGTAAAAGTGATGTGAAATGACGAAAAAATATTAAAGTAGGGGGAGGGGGGCACTCCATACATGTAACCAGCGGGGTGATCACGTAACGATAATATGTACTACCGTTGGTACGTATTTAATGTCAGTTTTAGTATGGGATTTGACATTTAAATCTATCGTACTAACGGTCGTAAACGTTACGTGATTACCGAGCAGGGGATACAAAGCAAAACGATTTATTTAATGATCGTACAACAGCGCAACAGGGCAACAGCGCGTGCGCGTGCGATCCGTAACGCTGCGCCGCAACCACTGAATAGTCACACGACGTGTGAGCCGGCGGCCGCATGTACTTCGCGCGGCGCGATGACGTCACGATAGTAAACCCCTCCTGATATGAGTGACTGACATAAATTGTCATAACGTTCCGTTCTGGGTGGCCAATTTATAAAAAGTAAATGACTTTGAACTGAAATACATCGGTAACCTTTTTACGTTTAAAATGCCTTCTCGTAAAGGAACTCATTATAATTTTGTTGTATTAGTAAACATTGGGGACCAAAGATAGCATTTTTATGTTATAACAAATGGCTAGTACTAAAAATTCCATGTTAAAAAACTCTTCAATCGCCACAGCAAGCTGTCAAAAAGCGTGTTTTTATGAGATGTCAAACTGAGAAAAGCAGCATACGTCTGCTCCCATTGAGAGCCGGAGCTCATCTGTCGACAAGAAAACTATGGCGGCAGGTCAAATTTTAGGAATTTCCTTTGCATTAAAAAAAAAACTCCACATTTTGAAAATGTAAAACACATACGACCTAGGTAACATGTAGTTTTGTTACTATTCAAGAACTGATGACCTTTCATAAAGTATTAAGTGCATAATTGGACATTTAGTTGTTATTTTTAATATAACCAAAAAAAGATAAATGAAAATTTTACAATTTTGATATTAGTTGGCAGCTATCTTTAATTTTTTACATGGTATTTTTCTTATTTTAATTAATGGTATCAATACCAATTGATTGAAACCCATATTACTTTAATAGCAGATGCCGTTTTGAAATTTTACACTTTTTAAAAAATGCGGCTCCCCCTTTGGTAAATGACCGCCATTTTGAATTCCCGTCGATGAAAATTTAATTTCGTCGGATGAAATCCTTTATATTGGTTCCTAGTATCACTGGAGAAAATGAATTGCTTTCTGCATACGATATGCAGTTTGATTTTGCTAAGCCTTTGACTAACAGTGTTTTAAACAAGAAACACAATATTGAACACCATTTTCTCATGAACTATTAGATATATCGAGAAAATGATAATAACCACAGTTATAGATAAATTTATGCAAAACATAATTCTCATACAAAGTTTTTGTGTAGCACGAAGCATTTTTGAGTTCTAAAAAAAATAAAAAAAATTGGAAACTAAAATAGCCGCCATTTTGGATTTTTTGCGTGGATAGTTTGGCCTCGCTCAGTATAAGTTACAAGTAGCCTAAGGAACAGTTTCCATCGTGAGGCCAAACTTTATCATGACTTTTAATTCCCAAGATCCATTTATATAGGGATTCACACCTACTATAGAGCAAGAACAGAATTGGAAAAGGCGTCTCTAAACAATGCAAGCGGCAAATCATGTAACAGTTGGGGTGACAACGTTATCAGAGGGTTTGGACCCTGCAGAATACGGATCTGCCTGTCGCCATCTCGAAAGTTGAGCCGGAATTACGGTGTACCGGAAAAGGTGCAGCCCATACAAAAAAATTCGTAGTACATTTAGTAAATTGTTGCTCTGGTACTCTAAAAGAGGTCCGATTGATATGGTTTTTTGGTATATTGTGAAGGACAATATTAGCCATGGTAACCTAAAAATTTCTGACCTCCAGCTCCATAACTTTGGCCGCCATCTTGGAAATAGTGTCACTTTTTTCAGTTCTTAGCTTATACTGTCGTCAAAGTTCATTCCAGTGCTAAACATAGTTTTGCAATATTGTAGAATACAAAATTTGCTAAAACTTTTGGGTACAAAGATTTTTTCCATGACCCCTAGGGACGAAGATATGACAGGATATATCATTAAAAATTGTCACTTTTTTCTAGTTTTCCGCTCATTTTTACATTTTAAGTGCATTTTAGTGCTAACTATAGTTCGGCAATATTGTAGATCACGAAATATGCTACAGCTTTTGTATTGAAATATTTTTTCCACGACCATTAGGAAAGAAGATATGAAGTCATATATGGAGTACCACCGTCGAAATTTGCTACTTTTGCAGTTTTCTTCTCATATTTAGGTTTGAGTGCAATTAATCGCAATCTGTAGGGGATCTATGATGATCGAGTGATAGCGGGATAGACGACAATATAAAGCATCTGTCACTTTCCGATCTATACCACTTCAATCCCTCAAAAGACAAAGTCGTCTGTTTCCACGATACCTAGTAAGATCGTAGGTACTTTGAATTTGCATATAATTTTGTCTTCTCTAATATTACAGACCTTTTTTTTTTTTTTTAAAACGCTAATATGGGAAGAAAACTGGAAAAAGAAGCAAATATCGACGGTAGTACTCCATAGATGACTTCGTATCTTCTTTCCTGATGATCGTGGAAAAAATATTTCAATAGAAGAGTTGTAGCACATTTTGTGATCTACAATATTGCAGAACTATAATTAGCGCTAAATTGCACTTAAAACGCAAATATGGGAGGAATAATAAATAAAAAATTGCAGTTTTAAAGATATCTCCTGTCATACCTTCGTCCTTAGGGGTCAAACAAAAAATCTTTGTAGCCAAAAGTTTTAGCAAATTTTGTCTTCTACAATATTGCCAAACCATGTTTAGCACTAAAATGAACTTTAGCGACAGTACAAGGAAAAGACTGAAAAAAGTGACAGATTTTCCAAGATGGCGAAGAAAGATATGGAGCTGGAGGGTCGAAAATTTCGGGATACAATGACAAATATTGTCCTTTACGGCATATCAAAAACCTATAACAATCGGACCATAGTTAGGGTACCGGAACCACGATTTACCAAATGTACAACGAAAAATTTTGTATGGGCTGCACATTACCCGGTATAACATACTTCCGGCTCAAATTTGGGGGATGGAGACAGGCAGAACCGTATTCTGCAGGGTCTAAGCCCTCTGATAACGTTGTCACCCCAACTGTTACATGACTTGCTTCTTGCATGCTACTTCTTCAAAAATGGGCCTACTGTACTATAACATTCTTAGTCCAAATTCCCTATTACCTAAGTTGAAGAAAATGATATGTTAACTAGTAGGTAATGTGACATATTTTATGTAAACTTTGTTTCACACACATGCACACACTCGCACGAACACGCAAACACACACACATACACTCACACACACACGCACACACAAAACACACACACCCACACACGCGCATACACACACACATAGTTAAGTTAAATATAATATAGCTAAGTGTTCTAAAATTGTATAATTTTTAAAATTAATCTTAAGATATTTCATTTTAGCGTTAGTATCTTAAAACTGTCCTATGTGTGGAAGAGCGAGACCTCCTGATACAGGTGCGATACACCTAATAGGAGATCTCAACCTTATTGTATTTCTACCAACTAAGTTTAAATGAAATAAACTTTATTTATTATTATTATTTAAAAAGAAATTAAACAGATAGGGTAGGTAATATTTAAATACTTCACCTGTATTTGGCAGTTTCAGCACCGGGTGCGGCGGAGACAGGGCGAAGGCCGACAGGTCCGAGTGCCGCGCCAAGCGGCGGCGACAGTGGTGACGGGCCCCACTTGCGCGCGTATTCCTGAAGTGCGGCCGCTGGTCCGCCGCCGCCAAATTCGAGAGAGTCACGGCGCGCACCTCCAGCCCCGCCTACAGCAGGAGACACTCTGTGTTGTACACACTATGGGGTATGGACTAATTTTGAAATACTTGTACATCACATCATAATAAGGTGCCTCGACAAAAGCGCCCCCGTTTTATTTAGGCAGCGGTCCCTAATGAGGTGGCATCACTAATGCGACGTCAATGTCGCTGAGGAGTGAGGACACTCACTTCTGACTAGAAACTAAGCAAAACAGTTTTGCTTAGAATTAGAATGTAAAATTGCCAGTTTTTTACTATTATTAAAACCGTGGTGGTTTTATTGATAGTAAATTATTATATTTTGGTCGTATTTTAAAATTATTATAAATTAAATTAAGCTTCATAATATTGCTAGCTGCCTATTTTAATTGCAAAAATAGTTTTATCTAGATACACACATATCATAAATCCTCTAATATGCGTTCGGAAACCGTAGAATAATTAGGCATTCTAACACGAGTGTGTTTTATGACACGACCCGAAGGCGAGTTTCATAGTAAGGTCACACGAGTGTTTTAATGCCTAATAATATTATTAATTTGTAATGTATTTTGTGTGGATCAATTTTATCCGAAAATAAAATGATTTGATTTGATTTGATTATGTACAGTGGCATACAGTACTTTATCTACACACATATTATAAATTCTAATATGTGTTTAGAAGCCGAAGGCAAATTACTTGCATTGCTACCAGTTCTACCGGTGATCCAGTTAATGAATGATAACTTGGCGGAAATAATTCGTGTATAAGCAAATTTTGGCATACTTGTACAGTCACGAGCTTTAATTTGTGACCCATTTCCGTTAAATGTGGTTAGAACATTCATAATGCAATAAGGTCGAAACTTTAGTGCAATAATGTTGAATGTCAAGTTGACATAAAATGTCTTATCTAATCGACCCTTGAAATGATAACCTCTTTGCAAAAAGCTATCATTACGGTTTTCTAATTACGAACATATGTCGTATCAGTGTCAGTCAAGAAAATAGTTTAATGTAACATTTTCACAAAATATAATTTAGCAATTAATAAAATGCTTGCGGCTAATCGTCACCAAATAAGACTACAAATTATTGATTTGCACGAACAAGGATTAGGCATTCACGAGATATCACGACAAATTAATGTGACAAGAAACACAGTTCGCCGTTGGGTTCGACGTTTCGGGAACGAGGAAAATATTATTGACTTACGGCGAAACAACCATCACCCGCAAGTTATAACTCAAGAGCAGAGACGCCTGATGCAAAGGCAATACATGATGGATGCCTTTACGCCAACAAGGCATTTTGCGGAAGCATTTGAAGTCCACCCTTCAACAGTTAGAAAGCATCTTCACACTATGGGACTGCATCACAGGCAGCCTGCAAAAAAAAATGCTTTGACGGATGCCCATAAAGCTGTTCGACTTATTTTCGCACGTCAATATCTAAATTTTGATTGGACGACTACGGGTTTCATCGATGAAGATCCATCTATTGCACTTTCGGCCGAGGCTTAACATAGTGCTTTTCTATCGGCCACAGTTTAAGAGTTGTATACGAAAAACTAAAAAATACCTAAAAATGACCTTTACACCCCCCTCTACCCGGTATCTCCACCCCCATCCCCCAGGAATTTTAGTATGTTGTTGAGGACATATTTATCTACAAGTATGCCAAACTTATTTATAATTATTATACACGAATTATTTCCGCCAATTAGCAGTTAATTGTCTTCTTTGCTTGAATCACGGTAACAATTTATAGATGCTAATCTAATATTCAAATTGAAATAAGATATCAATCAAAACAAGATAAAACATACTGATATTTACTTATTATACTCGTATTATAATAATGGTATATAAATAAAATAATTGTATAAAAGAACCATTTTTGCACAATAACCAAAATGACGAACATGGCGAAATCAGTACTGGCTGGCTGGCAATATACAGAAAAAAACCTAGCTGCCGTTTCTGTATACTTAAATCAGAATAATAACGCCCTCTTGACATTTTGGTCATATATTTCTGGTTTACCTTTAATACCCACGCTAAACAAATGTATATTTTTCATGCCAGTTTGTGTAATACCTATTGTATATAACAACCAACCATCCATAAACTAGAAATCCTTTGATGATAGAGGCAAGAATTGCAAATGATAAGCAAAACGTGGCTAAAACGATAAATTATTAAATTACTGTGCTTTCATTAAACAACCAATTTATTATAAACTTATTTTGAACTTGGATACCTATGTATCGACTTTTGCATAACAACCTATGCAATCAATAAATATTATTATGACATTGGGTTAATTAACTATTTCTTGTTACTCGTTACCATGGTTATGTCTCCGGAGTGATGACTCCGGAGTAACAAGAAATAGTCAACAATGGTTTAAAACTGTTATTTTATAGGGATTCTGCTAAACATGAGATTTAGCGATGATTATAAACCCATTCTGACGTGAGTCATCTCTCGGGCATGCTAGAATAGAAGTCCATATTATTATTATTTTTTCTAAAAAACTCCGTCACTGTTGTCTCCCGGTATGACGGGACAAGGAAAAATTGATTAAACACATTGCAAAATTAGAACTATTGGATGAAGGTAGCGAGCAAAGTTTAGGTACGTATGAAAAATATATTATGAAAATGATAATACAAGATTGAACATACCAGGTTGTTGTTGTGGGGGTTGGGGTTGCGCGCCAGCAGGCGGAGCAGCGGAAGCAGCTGGGTGGGCAGGAGCTGGTTGATATTGCCTCGGTGCAAGTACACCTCCTGGTGATACGAGTCTCAATGGAGTGCCATTGCGTCCACCCATGACCAGTGATCCAGGATCGTAGTAAGGGATAACATATTGCCCTTGTCCGTTCACCTGCTGCTCCCCTTGTTGGGGCGTCAGAGGTCGTCGTGGCTGTTGACCCTGTTGCTGCGCTGGTTGGGCGACAAGGCCTGGGTATACGCCCCACGGTGCCGCTACTCCGTAATAAGGCGGTACACCGGCGATTAACGCGCTCACATAGGGCGCACCTTCCTGCCCAGCATTTATGACATATGGCGCCTGTGTAAAAGCCTGTTGCGCTGCTAGTTGTTGTTGTAGTTGGAATTGTTGTTGCTGCTGCTGTTGTAGAAGCTGCAGTTGAGCGGCCGCAGCCTGTCCACCGGCTGCCGCTGCTTGTTGCGATCGAAACAATTGCTGAAACAAGGGTAATTACAATTTAAGTATTTCAAAACCATATTATAAAGTAAACATTTTATGGATAGGGATGTTTGGCAGTGATAGCGGGTAATCTAAACTGAACAAGTAAATATAACGCAGAAATAGGTTTTCTATCGTAGCGAAGTAATTTTATAGTATTGTAATACTGTCAATTTATATACACCGTGTCCAATAAGTTCGGATACAACTCTTTTTCCACTGGCTCTAAAGACATACGGACTACAGGCCATCCAATTCATATTTAAATTATAAAAGTATGTTAACGTTAACAAAATACAATCGTTTCAAATGCCAAGGATTTGTAGTCTGCTTTTAATTCACGATGAAACAGTTTCGTGAAACGATTATCAGAAAATTTCGCAATGGTGACAGCCCAGGTGTTATCTTCAAGGCTTTAAAACTCCTTGGAATTAAACGCAATCTAGTTTATATTACAATCAAAAGGTATAAAGAGACCTCCTCAGTAAAAGACAGGAAAAGATCCGGTCGGCCACGTTCATCTAGAACCTATAGAGTAGCAAAGATTGTGGGTGAGCGAGTTCGGCGGAATAAGCACCGCTCTATCCGAAAATACGCTATTTGACAAAAAAAAAATTATAATGCCAATCAAACCAGTTTTAGAGACCATCAAATGTCTATATGGGACCAACAACATTTAGAGCACAATAAAGGGCTAAAATTAGGGACAAACCTAGCTCGACGATAGCGGGTCTCAAAAAGGCTCCTACAAATTGGCCCTGGCAAATGACGTCACTTGCACTGCATTCGACCAACCGTTGTATGGGAAAATTAGTATTTTGCTGTTTTAGTCGTAAAATAATGCGTTTAGGTACATAGTTGCCATACAATTTATTTTTTATTTTTACGTAAGCATTCTATTGATACCTTTTATTTGAATTTTGGACGGTAAAAAAATTTACATAATTTTCTGAGTTTTTGATGATTCATATCTTTTTATGATTTTGGTAAAATTTTATAATTTACGATTTATTGTAATATTTTGATGGCTAACTATCCAAAACGTGACACTGTGTTATAAATTTTAATATGTGTCAAATACCGTATTAGCTGCTGACCTGAAAATTTCAAGGGGGTCGGTGCACAATATTTTGAAGGTGGATATTGGACGCCATGCCTACAAAAAACGAAAAGTTCATGTCATTAAGCGATCAAGAAAAAGAGAGCACAAAGATCCAACACCATACTTTCTTGGCACGCAGGGGATGAGTCCTTTTACTGACGAGAAACTGTTCGTGTTAGAACAGCCTCATAATGCCCAAAATGAACGGTTGTGGACATCAAGGACATTCCGGACAGCCAGAAGAATGTTCCTAGGTTCCAGAGCTCACCATCGGTGATGGTATGGGGTGCAGTTTGTAAGCGGGGTAAACTATACCAGTTTTTATCGACAAAGGCGTTAGCATGATCAATATATAAATCCCAGTTTATGGACAAAATTGTTGCCCCAAATTTGAAAAGTATGTTTGGGAATGAATATTATGTTTTCCAAGAGCTCCTTCACACACGGCAAACGCTGTTCAAGCGTGGTGTCAGGTTAATTTGACAGATTTTTCTGAAACTTGAATGGCCACCCACTTCTCCACACTTTAACGTATTAGATCATTTCTTATGGTCATACATGCTATCGAAACTACATAATTATAAAATCGTCAACCTGAATCATTTTAAAAAGGTTATCGAGCATATTTGGAACGAAATGCCAATGGAAGCGGTGCGTGCCGCGGTGGTTCATTCGAGAAACGTTTGAAGCAGGTAAAAACTTAAAGGTGGAGTTATTCCGAAACATTTGTTCTAAATACGTATAACTGTTGTTGACTCCTTGTTGATTTCTGAGTTAAATCGTAACCTGGAAGCCAAGTATACTTTGGTGGGCGTCCCGGTTTGGCTTGAAAATTAATGCAAAGAAATCGCAAGCAATTGTTACTGCCAGTCCTTACTTTATAAATAAGCTCTCAGATATGGTGGTTCCTGATATCCTTTTTGATGGAATCTCTATTCCTCTTTCCTCTACTGTCAGGAACTTGGGAATCACCCTGGACCAGACGCTTTCTTGGTCACCCCATGTTGCTGAGTTAAGTCAGAAAATATTTAGATCGCTCCATTCTGTAAGGCGTCTCCAACATTTCTTCCCTCTTCGTGATTATGGGGAGATTGCCTTTCTGGACGTTAAGGAGGAGCTACTTGATAAGCTGGAGTACTTGCAAAACATATGTATAAGAAACACATTTGGTCTCCGCAAGTAAGACCACATCTCCGTGATCTCCGAGTTCCGCTCGTAGTAGGTATAAATCCTTAAGTGGGAGTTACAGGTCATGATAAAGTTTGGCCTCCTGATGGAATCTATTCCTTAGGCTATTTGTAAGTAATATTTGAGCGAGGGCAAACTATCCATGCGAAAATTTCAAAATGGCGGCTATTTTAGTTTTCAAAAATTCTTATTTTTTTAGTACTCAAAAATGCTTAGTGCTACACAAAAAATTTGTATTGTTTTTGAAAAACTTTGTTTCATAGTTCACGAGAAAAATGCTTTTCAATGTTGCGTTTCTTGTTAAGGCTCCGTATAACATATTCTGATGATTTGGCTAAGATTGATGACGTCGTATCTCATAATCTATTAATATTTATATACATTTTATTACAGATTATGAAAGATCATTTCATTCTGAATGGAATAAGTGTGCTACTTTTTAAATTTTCTTATTTAGTTTCGAATAATCTTGATTAACCTAACAGCTGTTTCCTCGATTTGCGCTTGAAGAGGCTTTAAAAAGGACCTAGTTAAGCTATATATTGGTGCCAAACCGACTTGGAAAAAATATGCACATGTGCAATAGATACTCCTGTTAGGGATGAGTGGAAGGGTTTTTACAAGTTTCATACCAAAATGTTATAAAAAAGAATTTTAAAATTTGTAAATTTTCTGAAAAACTTCAAACTTCATTGCATCTTTTAGTAATATTAAAGCTAATAAAAAGGTTTTTGAGCATATTAGAGCAGGAACAGAATTGGAAAAGGCGTCTCTAAACAATGCAAGCGGCAAATCATGTAACAGTTGGGGTGACAACGTTATCAGAGGGTTTGGACCCTGCAGAATACGAATCTGCCTGCCGCCATCTCGAAATTTGAGCCGGAAGTACGGTATACCGGAAAAGGTGCAGCCCATACAATTTTTTTTGTAGTACATTTAGTAAATTGTTGCTCTGGTACTCTAAAAGAGGTCCGATTGATATGGTTTTTTTGTATGTTGTGAAGGACAATATTAGCCATGGTAACCTAAAAATTTCGGTCCTCCAGCTCCATTACTTTGGCCGCCATCTTGGAAATAGTGTCACTATTTCAGTTTTTTGCCTTTACTGTCGTCAAAGTTCATTCCAGTGCCAAACATAGTTCTGCAATATTGTAGAATACAAAATTTGCTAAAACTTTTGGGTACAAAGATTTTTTCCATGACCCCTAGGGACGAAGTTATGACAGGATATACGAGGGGCGTTCAATAAATTCTCGGTATGAGAATGAAAACAAAAGAATACGATAGGTTTTTTTTTTTTTAATATACTCCCCCCCTATGTTTATGCACTTATAAGATCGGTCAATTAGTTTTTTTAACCCCTCATAAAAATATTTTTTATCTTTAGTGTCAAAATGCTCCTCCAGTGCTGTCTTCAAAGCTTCATCGTCAGAAAATCGATTTCCTCGTAGGTCCTTTTTGAGGTTGGGAAACAAAAAGAAGTCACTCGGGGCTAAGTCTGGACTATACGGTGGGTGTGTAATAGTTTCGAACCCAGATTCCCGAACAGCAGCCTTGGCGATATGAGCAGTATGCACAGGGGCGTTGTCGTGCAGAAGCAGAACTCCCTTGGCTAATTTTCCCCTTCTCTTCTCTTTGATTGCTTCTCTTAATTGGCGTAGAATATAAGCGTAGTACCTTCCTGTGATATTTACACCCTTTTCTTTATAATCGATCAGCAATATTCCATCACAATCCCAGAATATTGTGGCCATGACCTTTCCAGCTGAAGGCATGACCTTGAACTTCTTAGGGTGAGGAGTTCCTTTAATGTGCCACTGCATGGACTCTTGTTTGCTCTCAGAGTCATAATGATGAACCCAGGTTTCATCTCCGGTAACAATCTTTTGCAGTATCTCATCAGGATTTTCACCACACAGCTTAATAAATTCGGAACAACAAGCAACGCGCGTATTTTTCTGAAGCGGCGTCAGCATTCGCGGTACCCATCTCGCACTGACTTTTGACATATTAAGATTGTCATGGATTATATTGTGTATAGTACCAATAGAAAGCTTGGTTATTTGAGCTATTGCTGTCACCTTCACTCGAGCATCTTCCAATATAATTTTCTCCACTTTTTTTATATTTTCTTGTGAAGAAGCTTCGACGGGCCGACCAGGTCTGGGGTCGTCTTCGATACTCTCTCTCCCACACTTAAATTCACTTGACCACTTTTGAATTGTTGATAAAGAAGGAGCAGACTCTCGGTAAACATAATCCATCCATCCATCCATCTTCTTTTATAGCTTTTTGATTTTTTCCTTGTTTGGTCAAGAATTTTATTACCGCTCGGTGCTCTAATTTAATTATCATTGAAAAATCGCTCATTGTGATCACGTTTGTTCGGCAGTTGCAGAAAAACAAAAGAACATCGCCGTTTGAATTTTACCTTTTTTTATGTTAATGAATGACACTTACCGGCCAGTATTAAAAAGTTTACTAAAAAGGTTTAAAAGATATCAATACCGAGAATTTATTGAACGCCCCTCGTATCATTAAATTTTGCCACTTTTTTCTAGTTTTCCGTTCATGTTTACATTTAAAGTGCATTTTAGCGCTAACTATAGTTCGGCAATATTGTAGATCACGAAATTTGCTACAACTTTTGTATTGAAATATTTTTTCCGCGACCATTAGGAATGAAGATATGAAGTCATCTATGGAGGTAGCACCATCGAAATTTGCTACTTTTGCAGTTTTCTTCTCATATTTAGGTTTGAGTGCAATTAATCGCAATCTGTAGGGGATCTATGATGGTCGAGTGATAGCGGGATAGACGACAAGATAAAGCATCTGTCAATTTCCGATCTATACCACTTCAATCCCTCAAAAGACAAAATCGTCTGTTTCCACGATACCTAGTAAGATCGTAGGTACTTTCAATTTGCATATAATTTTGTCTTCTGTAATATTACAGACCTATAACTTGAGCTAAAATACACTAAAACGCAAATATGGGAAGAAAACTGGAAAAAGAAGCAAATATCGATGGTAGTACTCCATAGATGACTTCGTATCTTCTTTCCTGATAATCGTGGAAAAAATATTTCAATAGAAGAGTTGTAGCACATTTTGTGATCTACAATATTGCAGAACTATACTTAGCGCTAAATTGCACTTAAAACGCAAATATGGGAGGAATAATAAATAAAAAATTGCAGTTTTAAAGATATCTCCTGTCATACCTTCGTCCTTAGGGGTCAAACAAAAAATCTTTGTAGCCAAAAGTTTTAGCAAATTTTGTCTTCTACAATATTGCCAAACCATGTTTAGCAATAAAATGAACTTTAGCGACAGTACAAGGAAAAGACTGAAAAAAGTGACAGATTTTCCAAGATGGCGGTGAAAGATATTGAGCTGGAGGGTTGAAAATTTCGGGATACAATGACAAATATTGTCCTTTACTGCATATCAAAAACCTATAACAATCGGACCATAGTTAGGGTACCGGAACCACGATTTACCAAATGTACAACGAAAAAATTTGTATGGGCTGCACATTATCCGGTATAACATACTTCCAGCTCAAATTTGGGGATGGAGACAGGCAGAACCGTATTCTGCAGGGTCTAAGCCCTCTTATAACGTTGTCACCCCAACTGTTACATGACTTGCTTCTTACATGCTACTTCTTCAAAAATGGGCCTACTCTATATGACTATGATAAAATAACTTCTATTTTATGACTTGAGATAATAAAAAGTAGCAACTAAGATAGAAATATATTAATTCTAAATTATTTACAACATGCCTTTTTCACGACATTTTCATTGACACAGTCATAGTGACTCAGTACCGGCCGAGCGGCCGTCGGAGGAGGACGTATATACCGTTTTTTTGTGGCTATTTACAAAGCTTACCATAACCCCCTCAAACAAACCAATACAAATTGTGACCTCCCATTATGTGTATTTATTATGAAAGTCGCAGTCAAAGTATACTAGGAACGTAATTGTGAACTAAATCGATACAACTTATGAATCACATAGCTGATAACGCAGTTGTCAATTGCTTTTCAAGTACTGTCCTTGATACTTGGTGGATTTAATTTGTCTACTCGTGACCTTTATACCTATTTAGAAAAATGCTTTATTTTGATGAGCATTTCATTATTATTAAAGTCAGCAATCAGCATCTAGTGGTTTAACATGGAAGGTAATCATTTAGCAACTAGGCATTTGTCAAAGTATATTTCGTACACAACTGTAAGGCCCGTCTCTCACGGCGCTATTTAAATGCAACGCGACTGAGATGCAAACCTCGGTCGCCTACTGGTATGCTGCCATTTCCCCACACGGCGCTACCCAAAAAATCCATTCGAGTGAGAAGCCGTCCCGAATACAACACGTCCGTATGATCTCTGATCTGAGAAATTATCTTGCCAACTATTTTATAACCCCACTGCTGCACTTCCTTGGCAATCCAATTAATGTGTTTGATTTTGTAAATAAAAATTAACCTGTCGAATTGTTTTTTTTTTTTCAGTTACATCTTTTTTAATATACTCTGGCATTTTATAATTGTACAAACATGGAAATTTTTCTACCTCTTGAACAAAATTAACATTGAAAGTTTGTTCCGACGCCATTTTGCATGCGACGCGTATGTTACTCGGGTCGCGTGCGACCAGCAAGACAGTCGCGTGCGACTGATGTCAAACGCGTCGTCGACCAACCAAGTGAATATGTATGGCTGCGACTCACAAGCGACGCGTATGACGTATGATACGCGTACGAAACTCAAATCCCTTGGAAGTAGCGCCGTGAGAGACGGGCCTAAGGCCAAGTGCTGTCAAATTAGCGCAAGCAAAAATCTACCTAACAGTCAGAGCTCTAAGTAGAGTTTTACTTGCGTTCGTTTGACAGAATTTAGCCTTAGAGTTGTGTCCGAACTATACCTAGGTAGTACTTACTATGTAGTTCTGCGAAATATTGTCTCTGAGAATGCTACAATAAGCATCTGATAAAGTACGTAGATGCTCAAATGTAGGCGCACGATTCTATCCACCAAAATTCGGCCGCAGATAAACACAAAAACTGACTCGACAAATAAATTTCTTTTTATTTTCGAACCTGTTCACCAAATTTCACGAGAATTTGTTTAAAAATGCGACCTGTACAAGCGGACAACCGGAAATCCGGACATACGAAAGCATTTATCTGGAAGCTAAGACAGAGACCTTCGTTTCACTCGGTCAAAAAATAAATACTTCCCGGCCTTCAATTTTGTACGAAATTTCTTTACAGTTCTCTCGGGTTATTCCGCCTGAAACGATATTAACTTTGAATCCTGTTATAAAACGCACGTAATGACGACAGTTCATTGCACGTTTGAGAAATAGTACATTACTACAGAGGCCGCGAAGTAAGGGGTCGCCGGCCGAGTACATACAGATAGTTACGAGGCTGACAATCTGTTTTCAAACCGAGGTATGTAAGTATAGTGCTTTTCTCAAACATGCAATGAAATAAATCAAAAAGCTCTCAGAAATCAATTTTGATTTTTATAGAAACTGAAACAGGAAGCAAGAAAAAATTATTATTATTTGTCGACTTAAGACTTAAGTAGAATTAAGTATTTATTTGTCGACTTCTAAACTTTATTAAAAGTAGAAACAGGCGTATAAAAGAAGGCACAGAGTGTCTACTCCGAAATCCATACTTTGCACATGCCGTACCAAGTACGGATTTCGAATTTCAGAGTACAGGCCCGGTCGTATTCAGCCAATTCAACTAGTATTTTTCTATTGGAAACGCTACGTTTTTGTATGTGTCTTAAATAATTTGCGTTTTTCGGTGGAAAAATACACTTGCGATTCTGTTAAAAAAAAATGAATGGCGGGAAAGCATGAACTTTTTGACATTTCAATTAATTCAAATTCCGTCTTATTATATATCCGTCTCATTTCCGTTCCGTCTTATTTTTGAGAAATTGTTTTTTTTTTTAATAATCGTAGTGGCAGAATGTCTTAACGAACTAAAACTCAATTATTGCTTATAGTTTTCTTCATAGCTGAACGCCGTAATGCTGAGTCACAAATGAATGAGGAATTAACATTTTAAAATGAATTTTAACGAATAACTACTTATAGGGATTATTTTTTTAATATTTTTGTATATTCATCACAGATATAATTAAATCAAACTACATTTCTTTTTAATAAAACGTACGGCATATGATCGTACCATATGTATACATTTTTTAAATCAAAATGGGCATTTTATTTACTTGTATATATATGTGAACTTTGAAATGTTATTTAATAATTACATTGACAACAACTATTATTTCATACAAAGTAACAATTATTTTTTAAGTAAACAAAACGATCAAGATTTTTACGCCAGGCAGTAGGTTACTTAGGTAATTAAGTAATATTCTGCAACGCTTTGACCTCACCGTAGGAGAACCAATGCGTCAGACCTCCGATTGCGTGTAGTTATTACGTGTCCTAGTGTCAAGATATACTAGAGGTAACTGGAGAGGTGATCGATGCTTGACTATTGTAAATAGCTCGCCAACGCCATCTATCGAGTAAGATTTCGTGAAAATGATGAAAGTGCAAAGTTTGACGGCCTCTTAAAAGCCCGTTAGTCAAAAGACAACAAAATTTACTACATCATATGCAGAAGGCAAGACACTTTACCAAGCGATACTAGGGACCAATATAAACGACTTCATCCGAGGAAATTAAATTTTTATCCACTGCAATTCAAGATGGCGGTCCTTTTCCAAGAATTTTTTAAATGCGCATAGTTACAAAACGGCAACTGTCATTTTAGTAATATGGGTATCAATCGATTGGTACTGATACCACTAATCAAAATAAGAAAAATACAATAATAAAATTAAAGATGGCGGCCGGTTATTAACAAAATTGAATTGACCGCCATCTTGAATTCCAGTGGATGAAATTTTTATTTCCCCGGATGAAATCGTTTAAATTGGTCCCTAGTATCACTTGGTAATGTCTCTTGCCTTCTGCATAAGATGCAGTTTAATTTTGCTAAGCCTTTGATTAGCAGGCTTTTGCAAGAAACGCAATATTGAAGAGCATTTTTCTCATGAACTATTAGATTTATCAATAAAGTGATAAGAAACAAAGTTGTAGATAAAGTTATGCTGAACATTTTTCCCAAAGTTTTTGTGTAGCACTAAGAATTTTTGAGTTCTAAAAAAATACGAATTTTTAAAAACTAAAATAGCCGCCATTTTGAAATTTTTGCATGGATAGTTGGCCTCGCTCAGTATTACTTACAAATAGCCTATAAAGAATAGATTCCATCATGAGGCCAAACTTTATCATGACATGTAACTCCCGTGATCTATTTATATGGGGATTCACACCTACTATCGCAGCTTCAATGGTTGCCGATCCGCCGGCGCAGAGAGCGACGAGCGCTAACCTTACCCTTGCAGTACCATCTAATAAAACAATAAAACACGAACGTACTCTAGGTCCTTTACAGTACGCGCGGTGAAGTTGTGGAACGGGTTGCCCTTGTCGCTGAGACAGTCGCAGTCTGTTGCGTCACTCAAAAATAACTTGAAAAAGTTGTGGCTTTCCAACGACTTCTGAATTGGTTGAATATAGTATTTATTTATCGTATATTAGTGATATATATTTACAGAATATGTATTATATATTTTTATATATATTATTGCTTTATTACAATATATATTTATTGCTTTAATTTATTTTGGATACATATTTTATTTTTTCTGTACACAATGAAAGTTTGTCTCTCATTGCTACCAAACTTCCACTCAATTGCTCAAAGGTCAGCTGGACCCTTATAGGGATAAGTTCGCCTTTTTACTTCAATCTTTTGTGACATGTACGTGTTTTAACTTGTTATTGTGTGCAATAAAGTACATACATACATATACTAAGTGGGCCATAGGGCTTGCATTCCGGAATCTCGAAATTCCGGAATCTCGGCCAATTTTTCCGATATTACAATTCCGGAATTGGTACACTCAAAATATCGGAAATTCCGGAATTGGATTTGATGAATTTAGAGAGAGAAAATAGAGTGTTTTGTATGTTTATTCTTAAATTTCACAATGTAAAACTGAGGAATTGTTCGCCTATCACCAGATTCATAAACATTTTGTGAATAGATTTCAAACTGGTATTGGAATTCCATCACGTATACTCCTCCTATCCGTATTTTCGATACGACGATCACTAAACTCCGCCGTTAGCTGCGTTCGTGTGCTCTAGTGTGGCTTACGTACCTAGCCGTTCATGGATGTGGTCTATGGTACTAAAGCCTTTTCTGAAACCGGCTTTTTCGGGAGGCTGGAATTCATCAAGCCTGCGTGCGAGACGGCTCGTAATGACTCTTGGAAACAGCTTGTATACATAGCACAAAAGCTTGATGGTTCGGTAGTTGTTCAGTAGTGTGTTGTCACTTGTCAGTATTGTCACCATTCTTGAAGAACAGCGCCACCTCGCCTGTTTTATGCTTTTGGCGTTCCGCCTCCCAGTAAGACGGAATTTACCCACATGAAACTTCGTGCATTTTTTTCGAAAATCACGAGTTTAGTGCTGATAATGAATTAATGACCATATATAACTACTAATGAATCACATTTAGGACTCAGCTTATTTGATCCCGGAAAGCCGTTAATTCAGTAGGTGAAGTGAAAAAGTAACTTGAAATTTCGAAATATCTTAATATTTTTACTAAAATTTTAAATACAGGCTACCCTATCCGGATATTGCCTATAAAACGATAATGATTATATTTTTAGTACATTTTCGTGACATCAATTTAGTTGAAAAAGGTAAATCCCAATTCCGGAACCAGTTCCGGAATTCCGGAATTGGAGCCCAATATCGGATACAATTCCGGAATCGGAAAACCGTCCGATATTGCAACCCCTCTGGGCCATTCATAAAATATAGTTTTGATTAGATTAACTGTTCGTATATTTATTTTATTGCGAATCTAAACTGTATGCGAACTTATTGGACATTGATATTTTTATGATAGGATCCCGGAAATTCCTAATACAGTTGGGCAATACGAAGAATAGAATAGAAATATGTAAATAAAACGTGTAGAATATTTCACAAAACCTATTGAGGCTATTAAAACTAGGGTGACCCGAAACTAGAGACCGCCAGTGTAGATTGAAAAGATGCCTTTTCAATATCCACTGTCTACTGTCAATTAACAATGACCAGTATTAGACCAGAACACCGTGACGATAATCTCTCGCTTAAAAGTAAAACCGGCCAAGTGCGAGTCGGTCTCGCGCACGAAGGGATCCGTACAGTCAAGGGCACCAATATGTATACACTTTTCACCTTATTCCATTGAAATAAGGTCCAAAAGTGTATACATATTTATGCCCTTGACTGTACCATTGTCTTATTAGATTAAAATGATTAAATTGAGGAATTATATAAATAAACTAGTAATGATAGCCGTACATTACTGCAAACGCCGGGAAAGAAGAGCTTGCCGGGTGAGTAGGTATAGAAGGCCGACAAATAAAATACGAGTACATCTCTAAAAAATTAAATTTAGTGTCGCTGTAACCGAAGACAAAACAAACAGTAATAAATAATCAATATTTATGCAGTCGATTATAAATATTGTCTATGATCTCTGGTGACCGAATACTAAGTTTAGTAAAGTATTTCTCATATATTATACATAAGCAATATTTGTACATCTTATTTTTTATAGGGATTTATAAATATTATATGAATACCTCACAATAGAATTATTATTCTTTTACAGTTTTCAGTAAACTTTAAAGGAAAATCTAGTAGTAAGGGTACTTCACACTATCTATTTTTAATAACTTCTGTTACGTGGCTCATCCAATATGTTGGCGGCAGCTGTTGCGAATAACTAGTGGTAAGGGCAGTGTAACGTTGCGCCGACTCTAATGAAAGCCATGGCTTAAACAGATAATAAAAAGTCATGCAGCTAACCGCTGCACATGCTGTATCCATCTAATAATTTTACTGTAACTAATACAACAGGGCACGGGGCGGTTTGACCGCCAAAGCGATAGTGTGTCGCCAAGCACTGTTTTTTGGTGTAATGTCTAAACCAATAAAAACAAATTAAAACAGTTCATAAATGTTTTTTTTTATGATCAAAGTAGACTTAGTAGACTTTCACTCCGACCTTTTAAGGGGGGGTATCCCCAACGCAAATGTCCCGCTCTAACACGCGTGAGTTTATAATTAACCATCCCGCTCTGTACGCAAGCTCTGCGCGCAGTTTTGTAAATATTTAGCTATAGTCATTAAGCCAATCATTCTATCAAAGCAAACCCTGCGAATTTGTCTATAACTATTTACGATCTTTAATTGAGTACAAAAATAAAACGTTAAATATCAGTAATATAGCCGTAGTATTGAAAATACATTCCAAAAAGGGGTAACTTCGCAATTTTTTTCTATAGAGTGAAATACATCAGGTCATGTAACTGACTGCGATTTTGACTAGACAAGATCCTTATGTAACACATATATTTTTTTTAGATTTTAAGACACTATATTCTATGTCTCAGATGGTTTTTAAAAATTCAAAAGTGGTAATACACGGCCTTAAGTGGTTGTTGGCGTGGTGGGCACGACGACACACAACCACTTAATAGGTTCTTGGCAGTCAAAGGGTTACATCAAAGCTTGTTAAAACTAGGTACAGTCCAGGGCATATATATATATATATATATATAAGTTTGGACTTTATTTCAATGGAATAAGGTGAAAATATGTATACTATATTGATGCCCTTAACTGTACACGATCAGAAAAAGGTTTTCGATCACTGAGATTCTGATAATTGCGTTACATGGACGCACCCTACACGTAACTGACGCCCAAATCGAAAAAAAAATTGGGAAATCAATGTCACAAACTTTGCATGGGAATATTGAAATTGGAATAATATATACTTTTCACACCACCTGCTCGATTTTGCTCAATTATATATCATACAAACCTTTCGGAAAGCAAATCATTACACGTGGCCCTTGGTTTTAGCGGGTTATAATTTCAAATTATTACCCGCCGGGTAATAATTTCATTTGAGTTCTGATAGTTCTTATTGATATGCCTTTAAAGTCTAATTTCGTGAAGTCCACACGGCGGCGAGGAGGTGGCACACCAGCTCCGTGTTTTGTTTGGAACGTCGCGTTCGAAACAAAAGACTGCGTCGGCGGCCGCCGCCTGTAGCGGGTCAAGCGCGTGATTGTAGTTCCGTTTTTTTTCTCAAAAAAAAAGACTAAAACTATATCTTTTTTTTGAGTTTTAAGTTTAAAAAAGACATTTTTTTTGCAAAAATATCGTCATTATACTCGATTTCGACTAATTTAGGGGTAAGGATTTCAAATTATATATTTATTTTGAGTTTTAAGAAAAAAAAAAGAATTTTTTTGCTAAAAATCGTCATTATGCTCGATTTCGACTAATTCAGGGACAAGGATTTAAAATATTATATTTATTTTGAGTATTAGGGGAAAAAAATATTTTTTTTTGCGAAAAATCGTCATTATACTCGATTTCGACTAATTCAGAGACAAGGATTTCAAATATTATATTTATTTTGAGTTTTAAGTGAAAAATAAATTTTTTTTGCGAAAAATCGTCATTATACTCGATTTCGACTAATTCAGGGACAAGGATTTCAAATATTATATTTATTTTGAGTATTAGGGGAAAAAAATTTTTTTTTTGCGAAAAATCGTCATTATACTCGATTTCGACTAATTCAGAGATAAGGATTTCAAATTTTATATTTATTTTGAGTAAAAAAAAAATTGCGAAACATCGTCATTGTACTCGATTTCGGCTAATTCAGGGACAAGGATTTCAAATGTTAAATTTATTTTGAGTTTTAATTAAAAAAAAAAATTTTGCGAATAATCGTCATTATACTCGATTTCGACTAATTCAGGGACAAGGATTTCAAATTTTATATCTATTATGAGTTTTAAGTTAACAAAAAAATTATTTGCGAAAAATCGTCATTATACTTGATTTCGACTAATTCAGGGATTAGGATTTCAAATTTTATATTTATTTTGAGTTTTAAGAGAAAAAAAAATTTTTTGCGAAAAATCGTCATTATACTCGTTTTCGACTAATTCAGGGATAAGGATTTCAAATTTTATATTTATTTTGAGTTTTAAGGGCAAAAAATATTTATTGCGACAAATCGTCATTATACTCGATTTCGACTAATTCAGGGATTAGGATTTCAAATTTTATATTTATTTTGAGTTTTAAGAGAAAAAAAAATGTTGCGAAAAATCGTCATTATACTCGTTTTCGACTAATTCAGGGATAAGGATTTCAAATTTTATATTTATTTTGAGTTTTAAGGTAAAATTTTTTTTTTGCGAAAAATCGTCATTATACTCGATTTCGACTAATTCACGGATAAGGATTTTAAATTTTATATTTATTTTGAGTTTTAACGTAATAAAACATTTTTTGCGAAAAATCGTCATTATACTCGATTTCATCTAATTCAGGGATAAGGATTTCAAATTTTATATTTATTTTGAGGTTTAAGCTAAAAAAAATTTTTTTGCGAAAAATCGTCACTACTCGATTTCGACTAATTCAGGGATAAGGATTTCAAGATTTAGAATTAAGGATTGCTAGATTTTTAATATTTATTTAGAATTTAAAAAAAAAAAAACTTTTTTGATAACATAGTCATCATACTCGATTCCATATTCAATAACAAAGTATAAAATTGGCGAAAGGTGGTGAGAAAAGTAGAGTATACCCCACGGGGATAAAACTGTTTTTGTCTTGGGCGCGCTTAAATCCGTCACTACACTCAGAACTCAGTCTAAATTCCCTCGCTTCGCTCAGGAATTAAGTCATAATTTGGAGTCCTTCGTTACGTTCGGGATCCAATATCGCACCCGTGACATAAAACAGTGCTTTATCCCCTTGGTGTATAATCTACTATTACGTATTTGATATCAATGGAAAGAAAAGCA
Source organism: Cenopis cana (assembly GCA_951800055.1). Lineage (NCBI taxonomy): Eukaryota > Metazoa > Arthropoda > Insecta > Lepidoptera > Tortricidae > Cenopis > Cenopis cana. The sequence continues at coordinate 18,239,392 of OX637471.1, read as the reverse complement.
TAAAACACACAGTCACACTATTTTGCAACATTTTTATTTAAAAATAATTAGTACCATCAGGATTCTTACGACAACTTAGGCGCAATATTTTCGACCAAAACCGGAAACCTGTTTTCCATACAAAGGTAGTACGAAGCACGTAGTATGTGATGACACATAACAAGCTCTATTGGTAAGGGACGTTTTCAGGGATGGGCAGTTATGCTGTACTTCGACACTCATTTTTGTCTTTTTTGTTTTTCTAATTGTATTTGTTCCATACAATATATTTATCGTTCGGTAAATATATTTCACTCTTTCGGTAGTCGGATGCCTCAGACTTTATGTTAATTGATAACATAGTAACAAATATGCAATAAAATTTCTCACCGACGCTTTCAATTCATAATACAACCAGAAATACAAAAATAATATCGATTCCATAAGTCGAATTATTATGTAACAGATGCCACCCACCCATCACCATAATTTTAATTACTGTGCTTTTAAGTATCGCGCCCTGTTTTATTTTTCATTAGCTAATTGACACGGAATGATTATCTAATGTCGTAACTTTGCGGTGGGTAAATCTAAAGTCTCATTTGGGCCGGAGTTACGTTTGATCTTCTAACTGATTCCAGCGGCAGCCTCTCGGCTCCACGGCAATTTAATTCATCGGAGCGGTGTAATTGAGCACGGCGCCGGTGCAAGCGTGAAGCGCGGGTTGCGCACGTGCACACGGCGCAAAATAGACCAACTTGACCGCAACAGAATTAAGTCTCTTCTGTCGTAAGGTATGGTAGCGATGCGAGGTGGCAGTGGCGTCTCGCATTCAATTAGACGTTCAGTAATCCGGCTGCACCGAGCTTCGATACCAATTACAAGGTTATTAGTGACGGGCTCCGCTTGGTCCCACTGGCTCATCTAGTAGATCCGTTGGCTATAAATACTCTGTACGGAAATTTATTTGTACACACTCGGGATATAAATTTAGGCGCAAGCTTTGCACATGATTAAAAGGGTTGTTTTCAGAAAACTTATCAACTAAGTCACTAACTAATCGTCTTCATATTAGATTATAGATGATTAGTTAGTGACTTAGTTAAATAGTTAGTGACGTAGTTATATAGTTAGTACTTGGTATTCTTAAGTTAGGCAATATCAGAAACTAGTGTTCCTATTTAGAGAACTAGAAACTTAAAACATTTCACATAAATTATGATTTTACATGAATACACAAGTTAGGTACATGAATTGTACTGGTACCTATAGTGAAGGCATATTTGAGGGCCTTATCACACTAGCCACTTGCGGGCGACTTGAAAGCTAGGCGCGCGCGACGCGAGCTCGCCGCGCGCGCGCAACAATTTCGCTGCAAGCGCGCTGCGTGTCGCTAGTGTGATAAGGCCCTAAGGGGATAATTTCGAGTATAATGGAGAAAAGATTTTAATAAGATAATGCAGTCAATACAGCGGCACAGTCTAGAGATGTGTGATAAATAACTTCACGATGAAAAAATCACGGTGATCCGCAGTTAAAAAGTATATATAACAGTGTAAATTGTCACGAAGTAACAATGTTACAAAATAACGTTGATACTTAGCGTTACGGTATCACTGGAACAGTGTCCATACCAGCCGATATCATTCTAGACCTTATTACATGGTATCAAGGTTCAAATAATTCGCGACAGTCTTATAACGCCCGGAACGGGACGTATATTGATAAGTTAGGAGTAGAAGTAGCATTCACACTAGTCACATGCTAGTCACAGAGTAAAATCAGTTGTTACAGAAATGTCAGTAAGTAAATTCCGGGACCGATCGAAACGTAAATGTCGTGACACGAAATAACCGAAGAAGTCATGGTGATTTTTCAGTGATTTTTTTGGAACGGGTATAACAGTAACGGTGATCGAAAAGTAACGCTTTTCCCCGTGTCTCATCTCATTCGAGACAACCTACGCAGCAAAGATAAGTATAGTAACAGTACTCGTATTTGATTGTTTATGAAGTCGGTGACGAAAGGCAGTGTTGTAGCCCGCTACCCGCTACCTACTCCCTAGAGACTCTCTTGTTCCATTTTAAATGGCGTTGGCAAACAAATTACGTGACAAAGCAATCAATTATAAATACAAGAATATAGCCGTGCCTCTACAATCGAACGCTGCGTCAACACGAAGCTTTTAGCGACAACGCCGAAGCGTGACGTGCTTCCTGGAGAACGGGTACCTCTCTACATTCTCTACAATTCTCTACGAGTATCGTTAGGCTGTTTGTTTAAGAGGTAAAAGTATCAGAAATAGAGGAAACTCACTTTGGTAGCAAATTAGATTGTCGATCAAGTACAAAAGGTAATTTGGGGGAGAGAATCAGAGTCGACGGGAATGGGAATCACAACGAGATTACAAAGATACCGGCGGCTGGCGTGTTCTCGGCTGCCGACGACGCGGTGCTCGGCGTATCCTGATGTAACGAGTTTATCTGCCCCGCGGGTTGCGGCCCCGACCAACGGCGTTCATCTCTCGCTTTCAACCGTTAAATGTAATTTCACTAAACATAATGAATCCTCAAACATTTCGTAAAAAAGTCGTTTAAAAAACCCATGTAAAATAATGGCTATGAATACTCTGTATTATAAAAAACGAAATTACAAAATAAGTGAATACAGACCTACCCCCTTATTCATAATCGTTAATCAAACCTTAGTACCTCTCCTGGTACGATACCGTTGAATATTTTTTTGTAAAATATACCTAATATGGTACCTAATATCCTCTTATCTAACCTCAAGAAAGCAGTCTTGAAAATATTTACATTTAGTATTTTTTTATAATTTTTCATTATTACAAAGTTTGCTTAGCAACATCAACGAAGGAAAATTGGCGGAAATAATTATTCCATATGTCCTAAAGATCAATCGTACCGATTTTCATGCTTTTAACACCATTTGCAGCATTCTCCATACAAAGCCCTTCTGTGCCGCCAGCACAGGCTTTGTATGGAGGCTATGGAATAGGGCCATCTAAGAGGGAGATAAAAACAAATATATTTCCGTACTTTTTAGGGTTCCGTATTTTTTATTGGAACCAATAAAGTTGTTTTACTAACCAATTTATATGTTTAAAAACTCGGGAGACCGACCTCACAGAGACGGTCGCCCGGCAGTTTGAAGTTTCAGTAGACATGCCTAAACATATGCATACTAAAAGATGGCACTGATTTCCGAGTATGAAGTATTTGTTCGATGGATACACGTAACAACACGCACCATAATGATGGACAAAATAAATCATACACTTACAAGACAAGTATGTTTTATTACAAAACTTTTTTGGAGATCTTCGTATTTAATTAATTAGCTTTATTATTATTAAAAAATATTACACTTCATATCAAAATCTTGTCTTGTAGTGGTTGGTTAGTTTTGACTAGACAAAGCCGGAACAGCAGCCAAAAAGCTGAGCATCCTAAATAAGGTCAAGCGATATTTCACGCCTGGACAGCTTCTTACTTTATATAAAGCCCAAGTCCGATCCTGCATGGAATATTGTAGTCACCTTTGGGATGGCTCAGCTAAGTACCAACTTGCCGCACTCGACTCGGTGGATCGCAGAGCCAGGAGGCTCATTGGCGGCAGTACGTTAGTAGGATCTAAGCTGCAGAGCCTAGCACATAGACGCAAACGTACGGCAGGTTACCATCCTTACCTGGTTCAAATTCCTCTTACTCGAACCAAGCGCTTTTCGTCGTCTTTTATAATACGCACTGCTAAGGTTTGGAATTCCCTGCCGGCATCTGTATTTCCGAGTTCATATAACCTGGACCTATTTAAGGCAAGAGTGAATAGGCATTTTCTGGGTGAGCTCGCTTCATCGTCGGCCTCATCTTTGCCCCCTGGCTAGATGCTGGCCAAGAGCAATCCCATTATTAATTAATAATAATAATAATAAGCCCCCAGGGCAGCTTGTGCCGAGCTGAATGGGAAGTGGCGTCCCTTGGGTCCCTTGCCTCCGAGAGTCGGTCAGGCCCCTCTCTCCGCTTGCCTTTGTTGGCCGGCGGAGTGGACCCCAGCAGGGGCCGCAGGACTCACCTCTGGCTTGCCTTAACCGGCCGGTCAGAGTGGGGTGCCAGAGCTATATGCTCGCAGGGTGGAACTGTATTGCACGTAATTGCGTAATAGCGAGGAAACCCGCTCACGGGAGTAAACCCCGCGATGGTGAAATCGGGGCCGCACCTCTCTACACCCTGAGCTGCTCACACCAGTGTTGCCACCCTCGCTACCATTCGGTAGCCTTTTATAGGAGGCCCACCTAGTGAGTGGCAAGTCACCACCTGCCTTTTTACAATTCTGAGACTGATTGTCACGGCAGGCGCCCGCTAGTCTCCTCCCATAACCCATTATCCAGTCCAACAAACTTTCAACTCAATAGCCCCATGACCTTAGTTCCCATCGCAGCCAAAAGGCTGCACTCCAATAGTCTTTGCACCTGGCGGGGACCGTCTCCGGATGTATCATGTTGTGCGTTCGGAGACGGTATCCGCCATGTGTATCCCTTGCCTTTAGATTATTATTGTCTTAAAGGGGCCTCTGCGCTGTTGGCTTCGGCCCCACGCATGCCTTCCAAAGGTCCGGGACCCCATGGTCCCGTGAAATGGAAAAGACATACAATAAAGGGACAGCATCCGCTCGGTGTATCCCTTGCATTTCATTAAATTTTCAAAAGGGCCTCTACGGGTTGGCTATTTGGTACTCGTTGGTACTTCGGTACCTCGTTACTTCGGCTCCGCGCACGCCTCCCAAAGGTCCGGGACACCATTGTCCCGTGAACGGGAAAGACATACAGATAATAATAATAAATAAATAAAAAGACTAGACCCGGTAAAATTCCCGGAATCTTTCCAATCTACCCGGTATTTACCCATATCTACCCAAATGTAAATTTGTACATTTTATGTTTATTTTTTACAGAAATGTCTTTGGAGTTATACATAATAACGAATAATGGATGCTGATTCTGGATGATGTTTCAGTATCATAGTGTGGAATAAATCGACCAAAATTAACAAATAGTACTGTCATTTTGAAGGTACAGAGGGAAATGCTTGGAACACAATTTTTGACTTGGTAACTTTGTCTGGGCTAGTTAGGAGGTTAACATATCAAAAGTCCCCGTACCTACCCCCGCCGCTGGGGGGAAGGGGGGGTTTAAAGGTCCCATTTTTCGGTATTTCTTAAAGACTCTTAAACGGTGACACTTATCAAAAAACGTTCTTAGGCATAAGTAATCTACATAAAATTATCTACAAAAAAGGTTATATGCACTTTTTCGCTAGGATTTATATTTACTGAGATTCTAAAGGGGGAAAATATTTTTTTATGATAATTATAAGTGGGTTCTAATTCCTTTTTTTTCAATATTTCGAAAAACAAAAAGTACTATATTTATGCACTCAACGAGCTCTACTCAACGATATCCCATTTGATGGGGTAGGTCTATTTTTTTTATTCACATTCCCCTTTAGCGGCATGGGGGTCACCCTTAAAAACTAACGTATGGAGCTATACTCTTCAAATTTTCACAGTTTAAGCATCTTGTTGACTCAAAGCTATACAAATTGTCTAAAAATATTTTTATGGTTTTATAAGGGGGGCTCCCATACAACTAAAGGGGGGCGCGAAAATGTTACCTACCCCATCAACTGTGGTATCGTTGGGTAGAGCTCGTTGAGTGCATAAATAAAGTACTTTTTCACTTCTCATGCTCGAAAAGTGTGTCATATTAGACTTGTGAAGCGGGGCTAAAGTAGTACATTTAAGCCCTAGGGAAAATATGTATACATATTTATGATTTACAAAACATTTTAATTTGACCAATCAAAATACTTCACCGATTAAATCCACCAATCACAGAAAAGTAATTTGACAGATTAAAACATATTTGGTAAAAATATCAACCAACCAGAACACAGCTGTACTAAAATCGACCAATCAGGAAAGACGTTTTTCAGTTCTCTAAAGATTAAGCGGCGTCTATGGTCAAGCAATTACTCCTCTTAAAAGAAAAAAAAAGCGCATGATGCATCTCTTTCTTTAATATAGCAAAAGAAAGGGAGGCGAATGCGCAAAGCAAACACGCATAGCGATATGGTGCTGGCCTTAGAAAAAAAAACATGCTGTCAAATTAGACATGCACCCGCCAAGAGTTAAATTATTCATTTTAGATGGATAATTTGTGTTTATGTGTTTTCTCGCAACCGAAGTGAAAAGTAGAGTGTATAACTCGGGCCTAAAAGCCATATTACCACTCGAACAATTTTCCCTCTCTACGTTCGGGAAAATAAACATCTCGTGGTAATATGGCTTGCTTTAGACCCTTGTCAAACAATCTACTATTTTTTTCAATATTGAAAAATAAAGGAATGAGAAATGAGAAGCCACTTAAATTATCATAAAATAGCAGTTTATGCAACTGGTACATAATGAGGGGCATTAAAACACGAGTGTGTTTTAATGCCTAATTATGTACAGTTGCATACATTACTTTATCTACACACATATTATAACTACTCTAAGATGGGTTCAGAAACCGTAGTAAATAAATACAATAATTGTGTTCATACAACCTTTTTTGCACGGTTGCGGAAATACCGAAATCAGGACTGGCAACCGATACCTGAATGTTATTTTAAAAAGTAAAGAGTCCCTATTCTGATGTGATCATGTCGTTCTAGCTCAAATTTCGTGCGATATATACTAAAAAAACATCGAGCTGACATTTCGCATCGACTGATCAAATCATCACTGAAAATTCAAATTCGAATTTTCAGTGATACTAGAATAGGGACATGTCAACTTTGACATTTAAATTTTGACAGTTTTGTTTGACGTTTAATATTTTAACATCATATATGAGATTAAAATGAAAATTATATTACTGCTGTAGCCTTAGCCACAGATAAGAAAATTGCCATAAATTCATTGAATGTTGAAATGAGAGTCATTTTCTACGGTTTCTTTCGATTTATGATATGTGTGTAGATAAAAATAGTTTTCCCCCTTTAAAATCTCATTAAATATTAATCCTAGCGAAAAAGTGTATTATATAACCTTTTTTGTAGATAATTTTATGTAGATCACTTAAGCCTACGAAGGTTTTTTTGCTCTGTCACCTTTTACGAGTTTTTTACGAATTACCGAAAAATGGGACCTTTAAACCCCCCTTCCCCCCAGCGGCGGGGGTAGGTGCGGGGATTTTTGATATGTTAACCTCCTAACTAGCTCAAACAAAGTTACCAAGTCAAAAATCGTGTTCCAAGCATTTCCGTCTATACCCCTTTTTTAGCGTAAAATTACAGTACTAAACGCAGTAGAAATCTCTTCCATATACCTAAAACAAGCATTTAGTTTCAAATTTCAAAAGTTGAAATTGGGGATAGACGTCATAAATATGGCGACCGATCAAAACATATTTGTGTTCTCGAGTTCTAGTTGATGAAACATGTTATATGTGGGGTTAAAAAGCTGTTTGCATGTTCTGTAACTATTTATTTCAAGCCTATTAGTGCATGTTGTTACGGGAAGATATTTCACTTTCGGAAACCAGCGCCAACTTTTATTATGTTGTTAGGCATGTCTCCTGGTTCCCGAAACTGCCGGGAGACAATCTTTTGAAGGTCGGTCTACCGAGTAATCATGAAAATTGCCGCATTGAAAAAGTGGCAATGACACCCAACCTATGCAATATACATACACATGTATGGTACCAAATGAAAGCTGAATAAGTATGCTATAATTTACACAATTCAAAACTATAAGCAAAATATTAAAAAAGTAAGGAAAAAAATTCGGAAAGAAGAAAAACTAGAACAGGTACCAGAAAATATTGTTCCACATAAATAATAATTAGTATTTAAGCTTGACATTACCATTTATTGTTTCTAGATATGACAAAAAATGAGAGAGAAATGCTGTAAAAACCAACAGCGCGAAGCTGCTTTACCATACAAGATGAAAAATTTATGAAATTTCTATTTTCCATGAACCAGCTTCAGAGTTTTAGTACTTTTAGTATATTGTTAGACATGTTATCAAAAGTGTTATGTGAACTGCAAAACTGCAGAGACAGTCTGTAACTTACTTGGTTCTCCGGTAATGACGTCATAACCGTTACCGCTCCCGATTTTTGAGAAATGCAATTTACACACACATTGTGCTACATATAGAAAGATCTATTATATAACTCGAAAGCTAATTAAATTTGCTATAACTGTTCTGAACATTGTAATTTAATATATTCATAAACATAAGAGGTAGTTGCAAAGTAATAGAGGAAGACTAAAAAATATGAAAAAATATTATAATCATTTCAGTTTTCTTCAAAACCAGTAATTTGATATAAATATGAATTATTACTGAGATACCCGTAATACTGATTTTTTCAACTATTCAACTCTCAAAAATTTTTCAATATCGGTTATAATTTATGGAAGTTAGAGGGATACAACCGACAGCGCTGGCGGATAATGCCGTCCCCTGCGTGTAAAAAAAGTGGTAAAAACCTGCAAAATAAATATACTATAATCCAGTGTTTTTCAACGTGTGGGTCGCGACCCCCTGGGGGGTCGCGAAGCCTCTGCAGGGGGGTCCCACGTGGACCCTACCCAAAATTCTTACAAGCGAAACCTGACTAACTTGAGGGTCGAAGGCATGAAAGTGAGCAGCAAGGCCACGTTTGGCCGAAGGCCACACGAGTAAAAAACTTAATGCTTATCAGTTGTATGGTGTAGTCTCCTGACGTGATTAGTAATTAGCGTAAAGGTTTTTTTGCCACGTGTGATTTTTTGGCAGTGCAACGAAATCAACTAGTGTCGACCGTTAGTACGATAGATTTAAATGTCAAATCCCATACTAAAACTGACACGTGTCCCCCTCCCCCTACTTTAATATTTTTTTGTCAATTCACATCACTTTTACGTAGCGGTTCATACGAGTAGAACACACCTTCCTGCCAAATGTTTAATTGTATTTGTAGTGCTTATAGTCTCCGTGTACGTCTGCTGTCACATACAGACAAAAAGACAGACGGACGGGTTCCGTTTTCACCATTTTGGCTACGGAACCTTAAAAGTACTACTCGTAATTGTATTGTAAACAACACTACTAATAATAATAAAGTACATATATTAAAATAGGTTCTCGCTGGCGGTAACCCTAGCGCTGAGGGCGGGGCCTCGAAAGAGCGCGTTGCGTGCGATAGAAAGAGATGGCCACGTTTAGGCACGTTTGGCATACCTAAACGGGGGATTTGTTAACAGAGAAACTTCTGTACTTGTACTATTACTTATTCTGTGGTCCCATGCAAAATGTATTCTATTCTTAATTTTTATTAATCGTAATTGTAGAAATATAATATTCTTAAGAATTTGTTATGCCATTGGAGGTATTATCTTCGAGACATTTTCTTTATAATATGTATATATATACTGCTGGCAGTGCTGGCATGCTGTATATAGCGAAATAAAGCAATTATTTTTAATTTATATTGATTTGTATGAAGAATGCTTACGCTATATAATAATAAAAACGTATAAAAAATAAATACCCAGCAATTTGGGTAGAAATGGGTAAATACCGGGAAGATTGGGTAAATACCGGGTATTTGCCCGATATCTTTCTTGGGTATTTATTTACCCGCCGCACATCTCTACGTCCGTGACGAAACAAAATGACTTCTATATTTATGGACTGACATTACCTACGCATTATATAGTTAGTATATCAATTCCTACTCATAAATATGAACTATAACCTGAGATAAGGATTTAAATATTGCAACTGTGTTACATTTTCTCATTATAGTAAATTAAAATTAACCCTTCATTTCATTATTCATATTGGGGTTGGGCTTTACATGTTCTGAGAATATTTGCTGTATTTCCGATTTGTTTAATACGCTATTTAATTTTTTTATTTTGATTTTATTTTTTTCTTGGTTCAAGAAATTTAACATTGGGCACTACTGACAACCCTAGCACTGCACCAAAAATGCTACAAAATGTACGATCACTGTATGTGACTTCAAATAAAACTGTCATTTAGTATGGGACGTTTTCAAGGCTCGGCAGTTATTCTGTAGGTACTTTGAATCCCATTTTTGTCTTTATATTTTTCTAATTATAGTTAGTTCCATACAAACATTTGATTCTCTCTAGAAACTGGTTCGAATGGACTCATGAAATAAAAAACGTAAATGCTGCATTACCTGATATGTTACGCATTTTTTAGACCGTTTTTAGCGTTCGCCAGCGAGATCGGACACAGTGTTTTCTTTTTATGCCTTATAATTGTATTTGTTTCCAAATGAGCTAGATATGATCCTCCTAAAAATCAGGTTCGAAACGCATCGTGGAAATAAAGAAACTCGTATACTTAACCTATTATAAATATATTTTAAACAGACCAAAGGTGGTAAAGGGCGAAGGCGGGTCGAACTTGGGCGGAGCATACGACACGCCCACATCGCTCACGCCCTTCTTTAATATAAATTAGGTTTAGTATTGATACATTATTGAAAAGACCTTAAATCATATACAAACTTGTCCCCCATATAGTCATATGAGTTACAGTGGCGGAGCGTCTATACAACTCGATTCCCACCGGCTTGCCTAATTTTCAGCCAGTCCAGTTCTTTTACTACGGCTCATGAAGAATAAGAACAGCAAATTATTTCCGGCTTCCCTAATAATATTCAAGACAGATGTGTTATGAATTTATGATCATTTTTTAGCCAAAACGCTGCACTTTTTGAGTTTCACCACTTAGGAATCGAGGCTTTGCACCAAATTGAGAATTTTTTTCGAGGCAACCGAAGTTTCGCCCCTTAGGAGGCGGAGGCGAGATGGTGCCACTTCATAAACCAAAGTTTTAAAAAAATCTGTAAGTTCAACTGATACACCAATTTGGACGAATGATAGGTATGTCAAACGAAATATATGTTTATCTACACACATATCATAAATCCTCTAATATGCGTTCGGAAACCGTAGAAAATGACTCTCATTTCAACATTCAATGAATTTATGGCAATTTTCTTATCTGTGGCTAAGGCTACAGCAGTAATAAAATATTTCATTTTAATCTCATATATGATGTTAAAATATTACGTCAAACAAAATTGTCAAAATTTAAATGTCAAAGTTGACATGTCCCTATTCTAGTATCACTGAAAATTCAAATTCAGTCGATGCGAAATGTCAGCTCGATGTTTTTTTAGTATATATCGCACGAAATTTGAGCTAGAACGACATGATCACATCACAATAAGGACTCTTTACTTTTTTAAATAACATTCAGGTATCTGTTGCCAGTTCTGATTTCGATATTTCCGCAACCGTGCAAAAAAGGTTGTATTAACACAATTATTGTATTTATTTACTACGGTTTCTGAACCCATCTTAGAGTAATTATAATATGTGTGTAGATAAAGTAATGTATGCAACTGTACATAATTAGGGATTAAAACACTCGTGTGACCTTATTATGAAACTCGCCTTCGGCTCGTTTCATAAAACACACTCGTGTATTAATGCCCCTCATTATGTACCAGTTGCATAAACTACTATTATACTTTATTACACTAGGGAGAAACAAAATCCAAAACTACTAAAAATAATCTTGTATGTTTGAATCGTTTAAGTGGTGATTTGACTTTTTTATTTAATTACTCAATAAAAATGTACAAACATCTCATTTTTTTGTCATAAGTATTACTAGGTACGCAATAAATTAGCAACCGAATGAAAATAGTTATTTGTGCAACAAGAAAGCAAAGTTGTTTTTTGCTGTGGTGTAGATTTTGAGTTCTTAGCAAGGAACTCAAAACAAGGACTCTAAAGCACGAGATGCAAAAAAAATTGCTCTCTTGTGACACATACAACTTTACACCTCAGTAGGTAGTGAGAACATATTCAATTTTAATAATATCATAGGCTTTTACGTACGTGTCTCGTGATAAATCAGGCAGCTTAAAAGTCAGCATTGATTAGGAATCTACTGCTTGTCTTAACTCCTCGGCGAGGCCAGCACAAGACGCACGCAAGCGAGCGATTCTTGTTTAGGCGCGGCAGACTTTATGCACATTATCGCGCGAGCTAACTCACACGCACACTAAATAGCTGTATTGCTGTTAAAATACCGCCTAATGTCAGTGTTACATATATGTACAACAATATTCAACGTTTATATCTGTAGCGCAAGACGCAATTATACACTTTTTAAATACTCTTCTGACTCGAGCCAGCTCGCATGTAAGTGCACTAAAATTTAGACGCACTGTTTTAAAATACAGCTTCATCGCTAATCTATTCACTAATGTTTTCGAGATATTTTATAAAATTCAACACTGATTATTAATGCATGTCGGTTAGCGCAAGACATAAAAAAGTAAAATCGAAAGTTGCACTATTTTTTTAAAGGTGCGTTCTGAAACGGCACCGGTATTATTATTTTACTATTAATAATGCACATTCTCATTATAGTAAATTAACCCTTAAAGCGAAAGTACTCGGCGCTCGCCAACAACTTGTTCGTTCCACTGGCGGTCGAAACGACGGGTTGTTGGTGTGGTGAGGCCAAAACCTTTTTTGCGGACGTGGGGGAGCGCCGTTTAAGGGAGAGGGGTCTGGTGCAAAGGCTGGCGGTCGCCGTTCAACGGGGTAATGCCGCCAGTGTGATGGGTACCTTTGCGCCAGGTGTGGCTCGGGGTGGCTTGTTTGAGTAATATAGTTTTAGGGTTAAGTTTAGTTTTAGATTTTATGTTTATTATTTGTGTGGTGCGTGTAATTTGTTTATAGTTATTGTATGTTTTGATTGGATTTATCAATATATTAGTATTTGTTGATAAAATATACGTAATTAATAAAGATTGTTAAAAATTAAATTAATAATTAACGTGGTCAACTTTCTGTTTTTTAATAAATAATAATATCAAAATAATATTATATTTGGGCCAATTTTTCTGTCTTTGTACAGTGGCATTTTTGGTATGTCCTACCACTATTTTTATGATTTTAGACATGTTTTTAACGTTATTGCGTAACTTTGTGTTATAAAATACATCAATGTATAATTTTGCACCAATAACGCATAGGAATTTATTAAATACATAGAACGTTTACTTTTTAAATTAAATTTTCAATTTGTAATTTTTAAATTGTTTGACATATGCTCGTAATTTATGTTTATTTTTGTGATTTTTTTCAATTTTAATGTATTTCAGTTCATATGTTATTATTCCAAAACTGACGCTCACGATATAAATTATGGATGGCAGCATCAAAGGTCACGAGCAGTCTAAGGCGCGTCCAAATACTGTGTTAATTAACAATACGAGTAGTAGGGCGTTTGATAAAATTCTGTCTTAATGAATATTAATAGCAATATCATCATTTGTAAGAAAGTAAATAGCAATTGTTATACTATTTTAGAATCAGTGTAAGATAGACTAGTTTTAAGAAAGTTGGCCGCCCTGGCCTCCATAAAATGATTGTTCACTACGAACGAGCAAACTTGTTGAAAATTGTGGAGCCAAATGTAATATTACAGATCAGAGCCATTTTTTTTTAAATGAGTCCTGCCTACCATAATGTTGTAATAGCCATCTGTAAGCAGCACTATTACAGAATATTTAGCAGCAAACGGAACGAGAAAATCTCTTTATTTATGTCCTCAACGGCCATTAAAGTGAAACACGGTACCAATTATTAAGAAAATAGAAAAGTTCGATTATCAAGAAAGCCAAGGGACTTTTACAAAACCTGAATGTCCATTTTCTGGACCAGCTTGAGGTGCTCTATCAGTGGTTCGAAGGTTGTCCATTAATTACTGCACACCCTGTATATATATATCCACAAGTTAGCAACACTGGCATTTTTTCCATGTCCTACCGCGAAAACTTAAATTTGGAAGCAGTTTATTGTAGATTTTTGTATAATAAGAGTGTGATTTGACTAGCTATAAAGTTTAAAAATACATCGATAATGTACGAGGGGTGATCCAAAAGTAATGATAATGAAATACTTTCAGTGGCTGAAAAATGCAAAAAGAGGTATTATTTTTTAAGGCAGTTCTTGGCCAGTAAATTAAAAAAATATATGTAAAAAAAAATATATCTGTCACTGAAATAAATTTATTTATTCGTGAGTTGTCGGAATAAATGCGTGGAAATGGAAAAATCTGAAGTGAGAGCCGTTATTAAGTACTTCTGTTTGAAAAAAATGTGTACTAAAGATATACATGTTGAATTGGTGGGAACATTAGGGGACTCTGCTCCTCCGTATTCTACAGTTGCACACTGGTGCAAGGAGTTTAACTTGGGTAGAACATCTTGTAAAGACGAACACCGCGAGGGCTGGCCTTCCATCGTCCGCACTGAGAAGAATGTCAAAAAAATAGAAGATTTAGTTTAACTGATAGAAGAGTGACAATCAGACATTTAAATGAGGTCACAGGGATCTCGTATGGCAGCATTCAAAGAATCTTAACCCAAGAATTGCACATGAATAAAGTATCCGCTCGTTGGGTGCCTAGAATGTTCCACCCAGACAACAACGGACCTCCTCATAAGGCCAGGGGGCCGATTTTTGAGTGTCGAACGCTCGAATTTTCACTCGACATCTGTCAAAACTTCATAGTTTTTTGACAGATCTCGAATGTCGAAGTCGAGCGTTCGACACTCAAAAATCGGCCCCCTGGTGTTGCAATGGCTGCAATCCGGGATGCGGGTTTCGAATTGGTGGAACACCCCCCTATTCGCCAGACCTAACCCCCAGCTACTTTTATCTGTTTCCACGGCTGAAGGAACATCTCCGAGTCAAAATTTTTTTGAATGACAGTGAGGTTATGGCCGCTGTGGAGGCTTATTTGGAGAGTCCAAACAAAGTTTTTTTTTTAAATGGAATTCGTAGTCTGGAGAAAAGATGGCATAGGTGTGTAGACTTGTTAGGAGACTACGTTAAGAAATAAATTTAGTTTTTGAACACATGTGTTGTTTTACATACTCGTTATCATTACTTTTGGATCACCCCTCGTAATTGCAATGGTTTTTATACAATTTTTAGTGTCTTAATATTGTTACGCCGGTGGACTCGACAAAAACTTCAAACGTAAATTTCAGTGCCTTGGAAGTGTTTTCAGCAGGCTGAAATGTCATTACAGACCGTTTCACGAGTAGCTCTATCACATATCAGATGATCAAAGTTTCATCCAAATTGCCGTCGTTTTCAGGCGTCTGAAACATGTTTTCAGTCCGTTTCAGGCCACCCTCTATCGGATGACGCTATAACCTGAAAATCCGTTTTCAGGACCCCTAATGGGCCTCTGAAGTACACATCAGTAATATCAGTATATGGCGAAATTTCCAGCATGAGTGACAGAGATAGCAGTAGTAGAAAGAGATAGCTATACTCAGAACATTCAAGACTTAGGGTTTATCCAGAAATCACGCGAGGTTTTTTGGGCCACTTTTAGACCCCCCCTCCCCCCTTGGTGATCTTTGGTGAGGTTCTAGACGACCCCCCCACGAAACCTCACGTGTATTTTTTTAATTTATCACCATCTATGAAATTTTTTAAGTAAATGAAGTATATTAGTTGATCTTGTGCTTATTTTGGTAGGTATATGCGTTATTCAAACGTGATTATGTAATTTCTCCTATCTTTTAAGAAAATGCTACATGAGTAGATATCATTTCTCGGTTTTGTAGGTGCAGTAAAAAAATACACGTGAGGTTTCCTTGTACCCCCCCTTCCCCAACGTGATCAGTAGTGAGGTTTTCGTAACCCCCTCCCCCCCCCCCCCCCCATTTGGAACCTCGCGTGATTTCTGTCAACTCGGAACATTCCAGAAGAGCGTGACAGAGATGATCACCATTGGAAATCTAATCTATCTAAATATGTGATATTCAGTAAAATTTATATTTTTTTAATTATGCTTTTAGATTAATCTTACTCAGTTGTATACTTGTATAGTGTTGGTTGACTGATTTTAATTAGAACTTAGGAAATTTCGACTTGTTATTTGATTTTAAACTATAACATTGTTACATTAAGTAATCTTAGTTTTTAAGGTGGTTCGCTTTCCATACAAAACTACTTTGAGATTCGCAGGCTAGCGGCGTGATATTTCAAGAAACTTATGTAACAAACTTTCATAGATTGGCTTTTCATTTGCGCGAATTTGCCCCTTTCCTAGAATAAACTTGCATAACCAAGAATAATCCGAAAAAATTGATGTCACGTGATCTCACGTGACAAACTAATTTCTCAAATTACTCTAGTTTATACAAGTTTATTCTAGGAAAGGGGCAATTTCGCGCAAATGGAAAGCCAATTTATGAATGTTTGTTACTTAAGTTTCTTAAAATATCACTCTCAAAAGACGTTTTGTATGGAAAGCGAACCACCTTAAGTTTGAAATGTTTAGATGTTATCTGTTTTGCGATGTGGTGTTAGTGCTACTCTGTTTTTTACGAGATCACTGTAGCTAGATTTTTTTTAATATGTATATTTGATTAAGCCAAATTGTCAAATGAGAGAAAAGGAGACTGGTTATCAAGTGACAGGACTTTTAAAAATACTATTGTAATATGTTTGCGTAATAATAATGTTATTAATCAAAAATTGGGTGTTTTTCTTTCAGCGTTTCGTACCATTCAATGTTTTTCCAAAAACTACCGGGATACCGGTATTGCAATCTGCTATGAAAAAAGCGTTATCCCGGGATCCCGGTATTGAAAGCCCTAGTGCGGACGCGTTTTGATGCTCTTCTTTTTTAGCTTATAGTTTATACATGATGCTGGGTCATAAACAGATTTAGGTTCGCGTCTTTCCTGTGGACATATCAAAAGTTAAGGGCAACAGAGCTTAATTTTGGATTGGTCTAGTAACCCACATAAACGGCGTCTCCGGTTCTATAAATCCATTTAATAAAATCATAACTCACATGCTCATAAGCCGTTAAAGACCACAGGAGAGACGACTTTTGTTTTAGCAAGTGTTTATGACCCTGGCTATACTATATACATGATAAAATAATTATAAATATGTAGTTTTCATAATATTAAGTTATATTTTTGATAATTATGTGAATAAGAATAATGTTTAAATCTTTTTTTAAATAAAGCCTTCAATTTTTTTATTAACTGCTAGTGTCGAAATACATGTTTAGATTAAAGGTAAAATGCCGACAGATCCTTTGATGAACGTATAAGCAATAGCAGAGAGGCGGGAGTGGTCGCACAATGCTTTTATCAAAATTAACAGGCGTGCCCCAGCCACGACGCACCCAACTCGTAAAACCTCGACATCACGGCTTCGTGCCGAAGCTACCTAGTATGTACTGCGGAGCCACCTTTTGACCACACCTTTATACTATCAACACTATTCACCCCTTCTTGTCTATATTTCAGTTACGTATTTATAGTTTATACACGGTCAATATTACAAATTCATAAGCACTGTGGATACCATGAATGTTTTCCCGTATTTAACAAAAAGGAATCTATTATTGTTCCGATAAAAAGCACCCAGGTCAATAGCAATTCATATACTAATATTTAAATACGAAAGTGTGTCTATCTGTCTGTTACCTCTTCACGCTCAAAGCGTGCGAGACGTTTAAAAATTCTTCGGAAGTAAAAAAAACTGACTTTGGTGGCTTCTCATTCCTATTGTTTTCCAATATATTTTCAAACAAAATATAGTTTATGCAACTGGTACATAATGAGGGGCATTAAAACACGAGTGCTGGTAACCTTCACCACAGGTAAGAAAATTTTCATAAGTACATTGATTTTAAAATGAAGGTTTCTGAACGCATTTAAGAGGATTTATGATATGGGTGTAGATAAAATACAGTATTTATTTACTCAATGAGGTCTAAAAACAACGATACCCCGCGCGATGGGTAAGGTCAAATGTCTTTCGGGTCCTCCTTTAGCTGTATGGAAAGTTTTGACAATTTGTATGGGTTTGGGTCAAAGAGATGATTATTGTGTGAAAATTTGAAGACTGTACCTTTGCTGTAAGACCTGTGTGGACACACGACGGACGGACGGATGGACGCTTGAGTGACAGCAACAGGGTTCCGTTTGGACCCGTCGTGTACGGAACCCTAAGAATTGTAGCACGAGATACGCCTTTAAACACAGTGTTTATCTAATAACACACTGGCCATTAAGAACGTACTCGAAAAAAAAATGTAGGCGGGAGATTTTATGCCGGCACCACATGCACATATAAATAAATATATATATATATGGATTTAATTATAATTTTCTGCACAGTTAAAGTTTTAATTGAAATCGGAAACCAAGCATCGATTACAAAGTCGATTCAAAATTATTCGTACTTTGACCATCACGCTTGGCCACTATTTTGACGTGATCTGACACCGTATTTAGGGACCATAAGAACTACTTTCCATG
Source organism: Cenopis cana (assembly GCA_951800055.1). Lineage (NCBI taxonomy): Eukaryota > Metazoa > Arthropoda > Insecta > Lepidoptera > Tortricidae > Cenopis > Cenopis cana. The sequence continues at coordinate 18,220,929 of OX637471.1, read as the reverse complement.
AGAATTTATTTGAAATATGATCTTTACGGAAATCGGCCAGTCTGGCTATCCGATATTGGACCTAGTGGAAAAGCCAATAAGTGGAAACTTCATTCCTCAATTTTTGTATTTTAAGTGTGCGTGCCTGATTGTTTTAGCGTAGCTGCGTAGTAATGGGGAAATGTTTCGCCAGTGTGACTAGTTTCTTTATATGTGTTACCTCGCCTCCCCCAAAATTTGGCTAAAAATTTTGATAGGAAAGATGCGCTGAAGGCGTCTCCTGTGTTTAATGCTCCAAGTTGAACTTATAACACCCCTCTCTTTTTGTGTCGGGGGTTAAAAATAGGAATAAAAGAATATATCAAACAAATTATGACTACAACAATCGCCCTTAATCGATGTTGTCTCAGGCAACAAGAAATGAGTTAATTGTAAATACGCAAGAGGCTTCGTGAAGGACATCTGCAAATATTTTTTTATACTACGACGGAGGCAATCGAACTGATGGTAAGCGGACATCGCAGCCTAAAGACGCTCGTAACTCCAAAAGAATCATGTGCGCGTTGCCGACCCTTCATAAAATTGTAGGATTCACTGTATTGACAGCAGAACGGACAAAAGGTTCCTCGCTCTCAACACAGTGCATCCTCGGGAGCTCTGGCAACCTTGCTCACCTCGAGGAACACAACACTACCTACATCATACTTGTAAAGTAAATAATGTTATTATGGCTGTGGGCTGGACATGTCTCTACCCTAGTATTTATTTATTTTTGTGTACTTTTGATCCCCTCTTTATAACAACCTTGACATTTTATATCCGTCGTAAATATAAATGCATTGGGTATACTATACTATACTACACCCTTAATACTGATGTGAGAAAAGCTGGGTGTTAGGAAGAAAAACCGAAAGAGCTAAAAGGATTTAAAGGATGAAGTCTGATAACTCAAACGGATCTGCATGTACTGGGGCACGTCTACAAGATCAAAATGGGATAGCAAGCTAACCGCAAGTGCGCATATATAAATAAAATAAACTAAACACAAAGAAGAATATCTAACTTAAACTCCGTTACAGTATGCCAAAATCACCTGGAGGAAACAAAACATTAAGGATGCAAAGGTGGTGAAAATATGAATACATTACAGCAGCATGCAAGCAAAGTAATCATACGCACGCAAGAAATGGCTTTGCGCCCCGTAAAACAATATTATAGTAACCAATAATTCATCTTTCCTTTATTTAATTTAAGGTTTATACGAAGCAGGCACCAAAGAAAACTTTGAAAAAGAAATAGGTTAAAGCTGAGAATGGTATGTATGTAGTACACAAACAGCTGCCAGAAACATGTAGGTACGCTATTAACACATATTATGCAAAAAACGCCTTAAATAGGGCTAAATTACAATAACAATAGAATTGGTGACAAAACAGATTAAGGTGCGTTAGTAGAAGTAATAGTACATTGTTGTAGAGGCTAGAAAGTAAGCAATAGGTGGACGAGTTAGTTCGAGGGCCGACGCGCAGCGGAGGCCCTCGAAAGTACGAGATCCATCTATTGCACTTTCGGTCGAGGCTTAACATAGTGCTTTTCACGTCTACTGAGAGGAAATAGTTTGTTGGTTGCAGCAACACTATAAATTTTTCACAATCTCCCGCCTTATTCTTTTTCCATTACTTATGTTCTTAATGGCCAGTATGTTATTAGATAATTCAAAGGCGTTTTTATGTAATAAATCTTCAATGCAAACTTTTCAAAGCACATAAAAATCTTAAAAACGCCAATCAATAACCTTAAAATTTCCCGCCTACATTTTTTTTCGAGTACTTTCTTAATGGCCAGTGTGTTATTAGATAATTCAAACGCGTTTTTATGTAATAAATGTTCAATGCAAATCTATCAAAGCACATTTAAAAATCTTAAAAACGCCAATCAATTACCTTAAAATCTCCCGCCTACATTTATTTTTCGAGTACGTTCTTAATGGCCAGTGTGTTATTAGATAATTCAAAGGCGTTTTTATGTAATAAATCTTCGATGCAAACCTTTCAAAGCACATAAAAGTCTTAAAAACGCCTACCATAACCTTCTTTTTCATAACATAGTTGGCGACACCAATAAATACCTAATTTTTACGAGTTGTGTTTGTTTGATTTTGTGTCATATGAAGTACAGGCGTGTTTTGATTGGACGATAGCATACTATAACCGCTACAACAATATAACATAGTTGTAGCGGTTTAGGTGTGGTTTAGGTTCATAGTTGTCCTGTTCATGAGTCTACTACTATTGACAATTTTGACGCCCCAATTCCCGCCATCTATATCCATATTTCCGAGCAGTGGCGTGAAAATTTTTTTATTAAGTCAGGTTTAAATAGATAGCCAGTATAACAGCCAAAGTACCAAAATATCATATAGCAATGGAATAAGACCTAAGCATGTTATATTGAACTCCCGACGATCTGCTGTGTTGAGAATGAGGGACTTGCAGTTAGTTTATTTATGAGCTAGTATGCGTATACAATTCTATGCAAGAATCAAATGAACTCGCCTTAAATCTTATATCTTTAAACGAGAAATTCTTGTATATATATTTATTTCGGGGATCTCAAAAATGGCTCTAATGATTTTGATGATATTTGGTATGTGGCTGTTTTCGGGGGCGAGCTATCGATCTAGATAGGTCTCATTACGGGAAAAACGCCGAGCAAAACTCGGTCGCCCAGATATTTAGCCTATTATATAAAAAAAGCATTTTCATAATCATAAATACTGATTGCACAGCATAATATAAGTAATTGAAGTTTGCGACGCAATCCTTTTTATTTATAAAATTAAAGATTTCTTTATTTCTTATTACTTAGTATGTTTCCCATATGTATCTACCTTCACATTTGCTTTTAACGAATATAATATCCCCGGTGGAAACAATACTAAACGATAATATTGAGGAAAGTAGGTAGCAATGTAGCAAATTAGAACAAGGGTGGGCGCCTTTGCAGGCCGTACTGGACCAATTCTTGTTAATTGGGCCCTTTTTTGCTAGAACGACCCCTGAGTTCCAGCCCCGTTTGGGGCATGTCTATGGTTTCGTAACCGCTGTCATAAAATATCTGCAGGTAAAAGTAACAGAATATGGCCAACTATTAATTACCTAAGACAATTATTGAATTAAGGGATGAATAACTAGTGCTCGACACTGCACTAGTATACGACATGAGCACTATGTCAAAGACACAAGGCTTAAATTCGAATAAAAAATATGATAAGTGGTGTCAGTACCAATCGATTGATACCAGTATTAATAAAATGGCAGCTGCCGTTTTGTAACAAATCACTTTTGAAAAAATGCAGCTCCCACTTTAGAAAAGGACCGCCATCTTGAAATCCAGTGGATGAAATTTTCATTTCCTCAGCTGAAATCATTCTTATTGGTCCCAAGTATCATAGAGCAGGAACAGAATTGGATAAGGCGTCTCTAAACAATGCAAGCGGCAAATCATGTAACAGTTGGGGTGACAACGTTATCAGAGGGTTTGTACCCTGCAGAATACGGATCTGCCTGTCGCCATTTCGAAATTTGAGCCGGAAGTACGGTATACCGGAAAAAATGCAGCCCATACAAAAAAAATCGTAGTACATTTAGTAAATTGTTGCTCTGGTACTCTAAAAGAGGTCCGATTAATGTGGTTTTTTGGTATGTTGTGAAGGACAATATTAGCCATGGTATCCTAAAAATTTCGGCCCTCCAGTTCCATAACTTTACTAAAACTTTTGGGTACAAAGATTTTTTCCATGACCCCTAGGGACGAAGATATGACAGGATATGTCATTAAAAATTGCCACTTTTTTCTAGTTTTCCGCTCATGTTTACATTTTAAGTGCATTTTAGTGCTAACTATAGTTCGGCAATATTGTAGATCACGAAATTTTCTACAACTTTTGCATTGAAATATTTTTTCCACGACCATTAGGAAAGAAGATATGAAGTCATCTATGGAGTACCACCGTCGAAATTTGCTACTTTTGCAGTTTTCTTCTCATATTTAGGTTTGAGTGCAATTAATCGCAATCTGTAGGGGATCTATGATGGTCGAGTGATAGCGGGATAGACGACAAGATAAAGCATCTGTCACTTTCCGATCTATACCACTTCAATCCCTCAAAAGACAAAATCGTCTATTTCCAAGATACCTAGTAAAATCGTAGGTACTTTGAATTTGCATATAATTTGGTCTTCTGTACTATCACAGACCTAGAACTTGAGCTAATACACTAAAACGCAAATATGGGAAGAAAACTGGAAAAAGAAGCAAATATCGACGGTAGTACTCCGTAGATGACTTCTTATCTTCTTTCCTGATGATCGTGGAAAAAAAAAATTCAATAGAAGAGTTGTAGTACATTTTGTGATCTACAATATTGCAGAACTATACTTAGCGCTAAAATGCACTTAAAACGCAAATATGGGAGGAATACTAAAAAAAAATGCAGTTTTACAGATATCTCCAGTCATACCTTCGTCCTTAGGGGTCATACAAATAATCTTTGTAGCCATAAGTTTTAGCAAATTTTGTCTTTTACAATATTGCCGAACCATGTTTAGCACTAAAATGAACTTTAGCGACAGTACAAGGAAAAAACGGAAAAAAGTGACAGATTTTCCAAGATGGCGGAGAAAGATATGCAGCTGGAGGGTCGAAAATTTCGGGATACAATGACAAATATTGTCCTTTACGGCATATCAAAAACCAATAACAATCGGACCATAGTTAGGGTACCGGAACCACGATTTACCAAATGTACAACGAAAAAATTTGTATGGGCTGCACATTACCCGGTATAACATACTTTCGGCTCAAATTTGGGAATGGAGACAGGCATTTCATTTGGTGTAAATTGGGCGATTTTATATAAAAAAAAAAAAAGGCCCCCTCCTAGGCCCCAATTAGTAGCCCCAAAATTTTAAGCGACACGGTAATGACTTTGCATGCATGGTAATGACTATAGCACACGGTAATGACAAATGTTCTTATTTCCTGAACACACGGTAAGGACTATATGTAGAGTCCTTACCGTGGAATCACTGTCTTTACCGTGGATTCAAAAATCCTCGGTAATCCATGGTAAGGACAAAATCTACAAATTTCCAGTTTAGCATGAGCTAAGTTCAATGTTCCAGAAAATTCTATTGATTACGTCACATTAAATCAGTTAAGTTATGAGGTAAGATAAGATTAATATAAACCAAGAGTGTATTTACCAAGATACGAGACCCACGAGAAAGACAATTTTATATGACAAAAGCCACGGTAATATGTTATTTACACGCACATACATGTTTATGTTCACGCGAGCGATGTTAGTTTGACTCTGACGTCTGTCTAGTGCTGGACGTGTGCGGGGACAGCGGCGGGGTATATGTAGAACTATTTAGTGAGGACTTACATGTAGGTTCATGTACTGCCACGGTGAGGACGATTTTAGTGGGGACAAAAAGTATAATGTTGCTGTTTAAGTTATATTAATACGATTTAATATGTACATTCAATAATGTATGTCGTAACTATTAAACTGTTTAAGTAAATAGTAACTTCAGCCGTAGACATGCATTTAATGGTTTTTTTACAGAATGATTACCTAATATTGGAAAGTAGACACCCCTTGGTAAGGACATTTTGACCCTTCAGAGCAAAATAACTTCGACTTTACTATTATATATGAAAAATATGAATGAAGCCTCAGTTAGGGATTATTATGTATTACAAGTTACCTTAAGCCACGGTAAAGATCCTACTTCATTTAAAGGGTGATATTAGCGCGGACATGCGATTTACACCAAATGAAATAAATACCCCAGAACCGTATTCTGCAGGGTCTAAGCCCTCTGATAACGTTGTCACCCCAACTGTTACATGACTTGCTTCTTGCATGCTACTTCTTAAAAAATAGGCCTACTCTATCACAGGGTAAAGTGTCTTGCCTTCTGCATAAGGTACAGTTTAATTTTAGTAAGCTTTTTAACTAACAGGTTTTTAACAAGAAACGCAATGTTGTAAAGCATTTTTCTCGTGAACTATTAGATTTATCAATAAAGTGATAAGAAGCAAAGTTGTAGATAATTTTATGCTAAACATATTTCTAATACAAAGTTTTTGTGTAGCACTAAGCATTATTGAGTATTAAAAAAAATTTTTTTCTTTGGGGATCAAAAAACGCATTTTGCAATGTCAGATTTTGGAAGATTTTTAGCATGTCAAAAAGATACACACAAAGAACTAATAAAATCAAACTTCGCTTCCTTGGGAATTATTATGACCCCTAAGGCTAGATCTCTTCTACTATATAATTGGTTAGTACCAGCGCAATAATTTAGTGATAGTTGAAAATTTAATTTGCTGTGCAAATTTTACTCATTTTGTCAGCATCTAATCACTTGATGATCGGTTACCAAATTTGGTGAGCATTTACTCGTTTTGTGTTGTTTTACCTCATTTGGTGATCAATTACTCATTTTAGTGATCAATAGTCTGCATTTGGTGTTAAGTAGGTATATAATGTTAGGGAATAAAAATAGGTGTTTCCAATACTTTTCGGTGGTCATTATATTTGTCTTTCTTTCGTTGCAGTTATGTAGCGGCTCATCCATATCAATACTATCAATACTAATATTATAAATGCAAAAGTGTGTCTCTCTATCTGTCTGTCTATCTGTTACCTTAATCGATTTAGATGAAATTCGGCATGGAGATAGTTTGAGTCCCGGGGAAGGACATAGAATACTTTTTATCCCGGAAATCATCCCTTAAGGGAGTGGAAGTTTTTGTGGAAGAGCGATAACTAGGTAAGCTCCTGATATAAAAATAATAGCAATTAAATACTATCGCAATGAAAGAGTTCCACGCGGACGAAGTCGCGGGCAAAAACTAGTATTATATAATAATTAATAATATTAGGTAAGTACCAAATAGAACGCTACATCATTGTATATTTTTATTATTTTCATAGCGGGAACCGAGATTGGGGCAGGTCTCGTCCTGCCAAGCAACCCCTAACTTTCCGCGCCTTAGCTATAATGGACTGTTTTTCAATAACATCAATGAATCTGTTAATATCACACCCATAAATGATAAGTGGTGTAATAAGTCACAAATTAAGAAATCTTATGTCGCACACCTGACAAACAGTAATACATACCTGTGTCAAGTTCATCGACCCGGCAGCTACATTTGGACAAAACGATTCTGTAAACTGACTAACAGATAAAGTTTGTGTTAAGATCGAGTGCCGTTATAAAGTGATGGCAAAGGTGAATGTACGAACGAAGTGTGCCAGGCGCAGAGAAATGCTTCGGAGTGGATACCGTTAGTGGAACGCGGTCAAGCTGGCAGCCGCCGGTCTGTCCATGTACGTATACAACTATTCGAAACCTTTCACAAGCAAACTTTTAACAAATATAAACATTAAGATGACCACTTTGACTTAGTTGGTAGTGACCCTAGCAGCAGTCTATAGCCGGACCTTGAAAACGTATCGTATCGGCCTTTCATAAAACGTATCGTATCGGCTTACGGTCCTGTTAAAACAGTTAAAACTTACGCTTTTTTAAACGGGAGTCTTAATTTTGTTTTTCGAAATATGATACTATGGCATAAGTCCGCTATTAAGTACTACAATTCAGTGTCTTGTGCATTAAATTTTTAATAAAAATAACACTTGCAGCGCATGAAGGGTGCCGTCAGCAGGTAACAGATAAGGAACGGATGGCAGGGACCTGTTCCGTTCCCGTCCATTGATCTCTTCTATACTAGTTTTTCATTAATTTGTCCAGGCCTTGGTCCCCATATTTATGGCAACCCTAGATTAGGCCTGTCAAGTGAGTCGGCAACTGGACTAAATTAAATTTAAAAACCGGCCAAGTGCGAATTGCCGTGCGGCATTGTGGATTCGGCATGCCAGATATCAGCAACCTTGTTCGGGCTCTATAGCCAAAATTGCGAAAAATAAACCCTTATAGTTTCGTTATGTCTGTCCGTCCGTCCGTATGTCACAGCTGATTTATTCTGAGACTGCCTAATTAGCACTACAATTTGTTTCTTGCCAATTCTTACATAGAACTTCTATAGAATAAATCTTATATCTTTAAACGAGCAATTCTTGTATATTTATTTATTTATATATATGTTTATTTATTTCGGGGCTCTCTGAAACGGCTCTAACGATTTTGATGAAATTTGGTATGTGGGGGTTTTCGGGGACGAGCAATCGATCTAGCTAGGTCTCATGCACGGGAAAACGCCGAGCAAAGCTCGGTCGCCCAGATATTAGTACTTTATAGATGTAAAAAATAGTACTTATAGGAAGGTGTATTCTATGAACCGCTACGCTACAGAAAAGCGATTTTGCATTAAAATGTGGATAAGCCTTAAAAATGTAATTTTTGTTTTGAACAAGGTAAGTGTAGAGCAGGGGTCAGCAAACTTTTAGCCGCCAAGGGCCACATAGTAGCTAAAAAATTGCCGCCGGCCGCACGTGTTAATGATTTGTGACTATCAGACAATAGTACATTATTGCCGTGGCCGGGAAGGGAGCAATTGCAGGCTGAGTATTTGTTTAAACGGACGAGCTTGCGAGTCCGTTTAATTATAATACGAAGCCTGCAATTGCCATTCCGGCCGAGGCTAATATAGTGCTTTTCTCAAAAATGGGGGAAATACGACAAAAAGTTAATTAAGATTTGAAAAACATAACCTTAAAACGTCAAAAACATCATGCTTTCCCGCCGTTTATTTTTAACAGAATCGCAAGTGTTTTTTCCACCGAAAAACGCAAATTATTTGACACATAAAAAAACGTCGCGTTTCTAACAGAAAAATACAAGCTGAATTGGCTCAATACGACCTGTGCCTGCTTTTATATGACAGTTTCTACTTTTTAAAAAGTTTATAACTCGACAAATAAAGGAATTTATATGTGACATTGCAGGCGGCATGCAACACGCCTGCAATGTTTTTTACTTTTTAATTTGGATCTGACCTTAAACTACACACTTTACCTTCCAATATGTAGCGACTAAAGTCCAGTTTGCGGGCCATTTTTGAGAAAAGGTACATAGTCGGTTGTCAATAAGGAGGCTCGCGGGCAGCAGGCAAGGGGTTCGCGGGCCGCCTGTTGCCGACCGCTGGTCTAGAGCTATCGCTGAAAACTGTCTTGCCCAAACAAACGGAGACGTAAGTGCTACGAGTTCTCTATGAACTTACGCCCTTTTTATTGGATACTGGTTTAAAATGTGGACTAGTAAGGTGTTTTGGTACGGGAACCATTTACTTAGTCGGTTTTTATTTAACTCTAAAATATGATTATTAAAATATTCGTTATAAATTTGACACCATGTTACAAATTTTAACATAATGTGTCAAATTGTGTATTGCTCAATAATACGTAGTACGTATTATTGAGCATTACACACGTATATATACGTATTACGTACGTGTCTTACCAAGCCGCGATATGGAATCATACCTAAGTGTTGATTTAGTTGTAGTCGTATTAAAAACTGTGTGACGCAGTAAAACTAACGGAATCAAATAACTCTGTACCCAGAGAAGATGAATAGTACAGAGTAGAGTACAGAGTTCCGGCGATCGAAGTAATCGGAGCGTTTCTAATACCCACGCTTTGACTTGGTTTCACTGCACGCTTCTTACCTCCGTTCTTATTTGTTCGTTTTACGAAATCGTTTGAAATATGATAACGTTTAGTTTTGCACCGTAGGATCTGTTATAGGTATCTTCTCGCGATACTTTCGCACGATCTTTGAGATATCTAGAGACCTATAGAATTACAAATTAGGGACAACTAGGAAGTATTTCATTATCTGATACAAGGTAATAATTATCGTTAGTTGAACTAATTCTGCATAAGACTGAAGAGAAAAATAATACTTTCTACAAAATATACTTCGGATGCATATTTTTCGAAATAAGTAAGGCGTAAAGCAAAGCGGGCGGCGTTGTGAGCGCAACAATTTGCATTACAAATGCATCCGCGATGCGCCAGCCAGCCCTTCGCATAGCGGTGTGCCAGTGGCGGACAATGTCATAATCAACCCCGCGTGGACGCTTTTCGGTCGCTAAATCATGGTCGATTGTAGTACACTATTATTGCTTTAAAATAAAACACCAAAGGAATACAATAATGATAGTAATTATAGTCATTACACATTATTTATATAAAATACGAGACAGGGATAACTGCAACGTAATCATGCAATAGAGTTTTACTACGAGTATATCTAATAATACTTTGAAATGAAAAACCGTTTGTTATTAGAACTGTCATTGTCACTACGTGTGTATAAATATAATCTAATTTTACTATGAAGTAGCTAAACTTCTTTATTCAAAGTAAAATGGGGGGTATGCAATATTCATAATTTTATAAAAAGAACCTACATATCCAAAATATTAAAAGAAAGTTAAGAGACGAAGAATTAATAAGAAACTTCTTCTGACGCGTGATGACGGGTAACATGAGTAATGCATTAAAGGCAACGGTAAAAAAATAGGGGATTTAAAAGTAGGTACCTACTTAGTACGTCCTTTTATGGACTTCTGTTGAAGTGTGTAACAAATTGCGCCATGCTTAGATTTAAAGCTAATATCGGACAAATGAAGAGTAGTTCTACAACCCATTCTATAATGCGTCATTTTGAATTTATTATAATTATGATATATATAAAAAAACCTATCAACTGAAGCCCGATACTCGTGATATCTGGAAAGATGTGGCGGAAATCAAAGTATACTCGTATGAGACGGCCTTCCAGTAATGAACTTGAATCTTCCTGTAACTTGTGATACTAAATTGAAATTATCTTAGATATCGATTTGTCTGAAAAGACGTGAGCTGTTACTGTATTTTTCGGGCCATGCTCGATATGCAGGACTTGGAACCGGTTTTTTTAACCGGATTATTTTAGCTCCGAACTTTTCTTGAGAACGCGAATGTTTTAAGAACTTTTCTATTCTCATGCTCGAAAAGTCATATTAGACTTGTGAAGCGGGGCCAAAGTAGTTCATTTAAGCCCTCTAGGGAAAAGATGTATACCTATTTATGATTTACAAAACATTTTAATTTGGCCAATCAAAATACTTCACCTATTATATCCACCAAGCACAGAACAGTATGTATGTATGTAATAACTATATTGTACACAAAAAAAACACAAAAAATACAAACAAATAAGGACATTTTGGTACAAAGGCGAACTTATCCCTAAAAGGGATCTCTTCCAGTTAACCTTTGAGCAATTGAGTGGAGACAGGAACCAGAAGATAGACAAACACGTGTACAAAGTCTATATATATATCTACAAACTACCTAATATACTACAAACTACCAAATAATACAATACATATAATAATCATATATATTTAATACATAATAATATATATACATATATATATCCATATATATACAAATAATATATATAAAATGTATCCAATTAAATCACGTGTCATTGGAGAGCCACAACTTTTTCAACTTATCCTTGAATGATGCCACAGACTGGGACTGCCTAAGCGACAACGGTATACCGTTCCACAACTTGACGGCACGCACCGTGAAAGACCTCGAATAGGTGCGCGTCTTATTAGAGGGTATAGCCAGTGTGAGGTTAGCACTCGACCTCAAGCGGTGACCGCTGCCATCAGCCATAAACGTAAATCTTTCAGTCAGGTAAGGGGGGGAAGTAGGACTGAAGAGAGCGTTAAAAAGTAGCGACAGGATGTGCACATCTCTGCGCCGACGGATCGGTAGCCAGCCGAGCTGTGAGCGGAAATCAGAGATGTGGTCGTATTTACGCAGGCCAAATATGTACCTTATACAGACATTTTGTAATCTCTCAAGCCTACCCAGCAGTTCCTCATTGACATCTAGAAAAGCAATGTCACCATAGTCCAAAAGGGGAATTAAGAGGGATTGAGCGAGGGTCACCTTAGTTTGCAAGGGAAGGAAATTTTGAAGTCGCCTTAGGGAGTGGAGGGAGGCAAACATTTTTCGACCAACTTCGGCGACGTGGGGAGTAACAGTAATATTATATTAACCGGTTTATTCGACGAGAGGCCGGGCGAGGGTGACTGTCTATAGGTATTACGATAGGTAGGTATAGTTGCAATTATCTTCATTGACCGAATTTCTATAAACATGTTATTGGATTTTGAACCTTATTGTTTGAACAGTAAAATAACTTTTTAAACAAATAAAGTTGATGCAACTCGGCCAACTCAAATTATTACGATCAGAATCGTGCGCCCGCATTAACCGGTTTTTATCGTTCTAAACCGGTTAATCCGAAGTACTGATGTGCCGTCGAAAACTTTCCAAAATTGCGAATTTTTCCACATGGGTAAGTTTCTGAAATTTCTCATTTTTTTGTATGGGGTTTGAAACTTTCCGAAATGTAAATTGGAAATTTGTTATATTTCTATTATATACATTTCCGAGAACTTTTCTAACTTTTTGGAAACTTTCCGCAACTTGCATATCTGTAATCCGAACAAAACCTTTAATAAAGCTCTACCGTGAACCGGTTGAAATAAACCGGTTTTTGTGTCTAAGGGCATTTTCACTTTAATTGTACCCCGTACTTTTTTTTCGGATCTCGGTGATTTTGGGTACCTATTCTGACTCAGAATCACGAGTACTATTGATTCAGACGAAGAAAAAAAATGTCCTTGATTTTCCATACAAATTTTCTGTGTCAATTTTGTGACGAGCCATATAAACTGTATGAAAAAAAGCGTCACAAAACTGACTTTTTTGGCGGGACACTATTTTTCTTTGAGGAAATGGATAGCACTCGTAATTCTAAGTCAGAATACCCAAAATCACCGAGATCCGAAAAAAAAGTAGGGAGTACACTTTAAAGTGAAAATGCCCCTAAACCTAAATAAAAAGGTTTTGCTGACTTACATGATAATGGTTCGAAAAATTAACTTTTTTCCGAGCCCTGTCATAATGTTTCGGAGCAATACGAGGTCCTTAAGCATGAAAACCGGCCACGACGGCTTCGCGTCCAGCACTGCACATATATGGTGCAGACTTAATTCCGTAGTCGCAAATTAGGTATCAATAATATGCTTAGTGCTCATAAAAACAATTCGATCTGAAGTTGGCTCGCTAGTCAACAACGCATGGTTGGCACACTTACATAAAAAACCTCTGACTACCCTACATCATAGAAATAAGATAAATGTGCAAAAACAACAATAAGGGTCATAAGCTATGCTAACAAATGATACAGTTTCCAAAAACCCGAGTTAGAGGTCCGCATTGAAATATGACTACTATTCCCGGGTAATGGCCGCAATCACTAGCGGATTTAAAGGATTTTTACACATCCCACTTGTCATGTTAAGCCTTGAATTCACCTCAACCTTTGAACTTTACGCGTGGTTCAGAACCACTTGGTATTCTCGGGCCGCCTAGTTTATATATTATTGCATTTTTCTGAACCTACTATAGGTAGCATAACTGGCTGGCCAAAAGTGTTGAGCAGCCCTTATTTTCCTTATCTTAAAAATAAAATATTAGGTACCTACCTATTTATCAATTCGGAAGATGACTCATGTTCAATTTATAACGTAGTTACTCGTATATGGATAGCAAACTATCATATCAAACTGAGACAAAGTAATCAAAAACATGAAAAGTTATGGGACTAAGTATACAAAAGATTCGCAAGAATGTTTTTTTTTTATAGCTCAAATGTAAATTAAAAGATACTAACAGAATTCTCATGTTTTTATAAAAAATAAATACAGGTTTATTTCTGATTTTCAAAACTTGACTACAGAATAAAAGAATGTTTCAAAAATTTTTGTGTTTGTAAAACATTTAACTGTTAGAGTAGGCCCATTTTTGAAGAAGTAGCATACAAGAAGCAAGTCATGTAACAGTTGGGGTGACAACGTTATCAGAGGGCTTAGACCCTGCAGAATACGGTTCTGCCTGTCTCCATCCCCAAATTTGAGCCGGAAGTATGTTATACCGGATAATGTGCAGCCCATACAAATTTTTTCGTTGTACATTTGGTAAATCGTGGTTTCGGTACCCTAACTATGGTCCGATTGTTATAGGTATTTAATATGCCGTAAAGGACAATATTTGTCATTGTATCCCGAAATTTTCGACCCTCCAGCTCCACGTATTTCTCCGCCATCTTGAAAAATCTGTCACTTTTTTCAGTTTTTTGCTTGTACTGTCGTTATAGTTCATTTTAGTGCTAAACATGGTTTGGCAATTTTCAATGAATTTCGGGATACGATGACAAATATTGTTCTTTACGGCATATCAAAAATCCATAACAATCGGACCATAGTTAGAGTACCGGAACAACGATTTACCAAATGTACAACGAAAAAATTTGTATGGGCTGCACCTTTTCCGATATAACATTCTTCCGGCTCAAATTTGGGGATGGCGACAGGCAGATCCGTATTCTGCAGGGTCTAAACCCTCTGATAACGTTGTCACCCCAACTGTTACACGATTTGCTTCTTGTATTCAACTTCTTCTAAAATGGGCCTACTCTATATATCTTACTTATAATATACTTTATAACCCAGTCGAGATATGCACAACCTCGAAATGTCGGTAACTTTGGTGAATTTTGGCACGAATGTTCATTGAAGGCCTTGTTTTCGCCTCCCAAAAGTCCCCACGCCAGGACCTTCTAGAGCCGCCACTATCTTGGGAAACGTACTCCATCCGTAAGTTTTTCGCATTTTGTGTGAAATCTACGTACCCTATTAAAATATGGTCAAGGGCAACATTGAAGCTTAATAAATTCTGCATTAACCTGTAATACATAACTGTGACGAGAAAACACGTCTTCGTGGAGAAAAATCCACCCACGTGTGAGGTTTTGCGTTAATGTCATTCCAAGGGAGAATATCTGAACATGAAGCTTGGCAGAATTTCAAATGTACTTAGATTTATACAATAGGATATGAGCTATAATAATATTAACATTTTACCCAATTACGACTAAATCAAAGAGAAGGGTTATGGTTTAAATAGATCGTTAAGTACTGATAATTTGCTGCCACCTCCAAGTCACGATACTTGATGAATTTCAACAATGGGGCAAGCGGCTGCAAACTTTGCCACTAGGTGGCGCCACTAGAGTTTGTCACATCTCGATTGATGCACATTTAACTTTAAAAAATATTGTACGTTTAAAATACCGTTATAAAGCCGTAATACCGTTATAAAGTATTTACATACATACATACATAAATAATAATAAGTATTAAACTTTGTATCTTAGGCCGAGACACTGTCGGTTAATGTTTCAAAGCCATTTAAATACAAAAGGTTTTGTTTAGACAGGAGCGTGTATGTGTTATATTTTCGTAAACATATATTCGTCCGTTTAGTGCGATAAAATGGATCCAAATGAAAAATACGGACGTCTGAATCTGACACAGCTAAAAGCACTTTTACGGCAACGCGAGCAATCAGTATAAGGACAGCAAAATTAAGGTGGATGTAATGGGAAAAATGAGAAAATTTCTGAAAAAAAATCTAATTATTAAAACATTAGTATGCGTTCTGTAAAATATACGTAATAATAAACATTATCAGCAAATATCAAGTTCATAGGTCTCAGCCCAAAGAGAATATTAATCACGAACTAATGTCTTGGCACAAACTCAGTGGCGCCCCCTAGTGGCGAAGTTTGGCAGCCGCTAACCCCATTATTCTCTTTGGGCTGAGACCTATGACCTTGATATTTGGTGATAATGTTTATTATTACGTATATTTTACAGAACACATACTAATACATTAATATTTAGATTTCTTTTTCAGAAATTTCCTAATTTTTCCCATTACATCCACCTTAATTTTGCGGTCCTTTTACTGATTGCTCGCGTTGCCGTAAAAGTGCTTTTAGCTGTGTCAGAGTCAGACGTCCGTATGTTTCATTTGGATCCATTTTATCGCGCTAAACGGACGAGTATATGTTTACGAAAATATAACTGACACGCTCCTGTCTAAACAAAACCTTTTGTATTTAAATGGCTTTGAAACATTAACCGACAGTGCCTCGGCCTAAGATACAAAGTTTAATACTTATTATTATTTATGACGGTATTTGAAACGTACAATATTTTTTAAAGTTAAATGTGCATCAATCGAGATGTGACAAACTCTAGTGGCGCCATCTATGCAGAGCTTTGCGCCGCCTGCCCCATTGAAGGGATGTTAGATTTCTCCTAATTCTAACTACGTGTTGGCGCATATAGAGTTTAAGAAAATTCAACATGGCGGGAGTGAGAGGTCGTCAAGTCTGAAATCATAACTTTGCATCTAGCGCCTAAAGTATCGGCCGGATTTCAATGATCGTGACAACAGTAGATGGCCCAAGAACACGCCAGCGCTATGCACCATGAATTAAATATTATTGAAGCAGGACGTCTTAGGGGGACTTTATAATGTAGTGACTGGAACAAGTTTCAGTGTATAAATGGGATCAAAATGCAAGTGACACCTGTCATGTTCACTATGCACGCACACTGAAACATCTGTTTACATGTCTTGAAATTTGAACTTCGGGGTCCATGGGGATAAAACGCTACCTCCAAATATGGGAATTTTTATGAAATTCGCATTTTTTTCAAAATCCGTTGACAAACGCCATCGAAAAGTACTATCGTCTTAATAATAACCTATTGTAAGGTTTTATGGGGGCTCCGAGTTTCCAAAACCAAATTCATAATAAATCAGGCGAGTAAGCGCGGTTCGAAATTAATCGGGGTACCATGTTAAGCGTTAGACGGGAAGAATGGGCGGTAAAACAGGTCTTAATTAAATCAAGTGACACGTCTCACGCTTGCCTCAATCACATGCCCTCAATAAACCCATTCGTAGCGTATACGCGTCTACTATACGCTCAAAACGGCGTTACAAATCGATGACTGTAGACTTATATATACCACCAAAATAATCTAAGAAAAAAGCAGTTGGAAGGGTATTTACTACAGAAAATCTATTAGAAGGATTTTATTAACTTGAGTTTGTAATATCGTTACTACCCGTGATGCACACATAACAAAAGGCAAAAACCATACATTAATAGAATCCGCAATAATTGTCAAAGTCAATTTTATTTCAATATAGTGCACAGATAATGCTAAGAACTGCGTTCAGTCATAGAATAAGTAATATAATAGTACGCTCAGTTTTCAAACTTGACAGCTCAGACAGGCCATACTGCCGGCATGTACCAATTTTCAAAAGAAAATTTAGCTTTATCATCACACTTGCTCGTAAACAGTGTTTGCATCACACTTGCTCGCAAAGGGTGTTACTGCACGCAGGCGTATAGAGCAGTTGTAGCAGATTTCATTCCCGCGGGAGTTATGGATTCGTATAAACTTCTGTGAGAGTTATGAGTTTAGTTTTAAAATATAGTACCCATTACAGTACTACGTAAGTACGAAAGCTGAGACTGAGCTTTTGATCCAGTCGATATGTACATTGTATATGGGGTTATTTGGGGGTACACTAGGAAGACTAGTTTACCACCTCGAGGACCATGTGCTAGGGGGGGGGGGAATGGTGTGACATTTTTCAGATTTTCGCTTATCTCGAAACTATGAACTTTTTGTATACTATATTGTATGACAAAGTTGAAGAGCATTAAATTACCTAAAAGATAAGTGGTCGACCAGATTTGTAGACTTAATATTAACGGCTATACAGCCGATCAAAGTTAGAAAAAAATAATAATGGTGGAATTACAGTTTGCAAGTAAAATGTTTCAAGCTGGTAAACTATTTATGGTGATTTACTGAACTAATTTTCATATAACTCGAATAAAGCGCCCAATTTTCATTTAAAACAAGTAGGAATGTATTAAGGTTCAAATGTAGACTTCCACAATGAAGCTTTACTTTTTTGCGAAAGCGATGTAAAACTTTTTGGTGTAAAATTAAATAAGCTTTCGTTTTGTCAAATATCCCATATCCATAAAGTCAACGGATTTTGAAAAAAATGAATTTAATAAAAAATCGCATATTTGAAGGTAGCGTTTTATCCCCTTGGTCCCCGAAGTTCAAATTTCAAGACATGTAAACAGATATTTCAGTGTGCGTGTATAGTGAACGTGACAGCTGTCACTTGCATTTTGATCCCATTTATACCCTGAAACCTGTTCCAGTCACTACATTATAAAGTCCCCCTAAGACATCTTGCTTCAATAATATTTAATTTACGGTGTATAGCGCTGGCGTGTTCTTGGGCCATCTACTGTTGTCACGATTATTGAAATCCGACCGATAATTTAGACGCTAGATGCAAAGTTATTATTTCAGACTTGACGACCTCTCCCTCCCGCCATGTTGAATTTTCTTAAACTCTATATGCGCCAACACGTAGTTAGAATTAGGAGAAATCTAACACCCCTTCAATTGACAATATTTCATAATTTCCAAAAGTCTTAATTCGAAAACCATTTCGGTAAAAACGTGTGAAGTACACAAAAAACATTTTTTTAGATTTTTTTCTCCGTTAATTTTGGAAAAAATCGCAAATTACTGTAAACCGAAAGTTGACGTCATCTTCCTAGCTGTATTCAGGGAGACCTTAGTACAGAGTACAGACAATCGCTGCTCTGGAGTGGCTCTGGATTCTTGTTGGGAAGATGACGTCATATTTTACTTACGCCCTTTTCGAATGACCTACTTTTCAACGTGTTTTTTTTGTATGAAATAATGAGTTAAATTGAAAAAGAAAAAATACGGATGGCTTAAATTTTTACCTATTTTCTAACTAGTTCATAAAATAAAGTAGTTAAAAATATGAAATGTTGCCAATTGTTGAAATTCATCAAGTATCGTGACTTGGAGGTAGCAGCAAATTATCAGTACTTAACGATCTATTTAAACCATAACCCATCTTTTTGGTTTAGTCGTAGTTGGGTAAAATGTTAATATTATTATAGCTCATATCCTATTGCATAAATCTAAGTACGTTTGAAATTCTGCCAAGCTTCATGTTCAGATATTCTCTCCTGGAATGACATTAACGCAAAACCTCACACGTGGGTGGATTTTTCTTCACGAAGACATGTTTTCTCGTCATAGTTATGTATTACAGGTTAGTGCAGAATTTATTAAGCTTCAATGTTGCCCTTGATCATATTTTAATAGGGTACGTAGATTTCGCACAAAATGCGAAAATCTTACGGATGGAGTACGTTTCCCAAGATAGTGGCGGCTCTAGAAGGTCCTGGCGTGGGGACTTTTGGGAGACGAAAACAAGGCCTTCAATGGACATTCGTGCCAAATTTCATCAGTTACCAACATTTCGAGGTTGTGCATATCTCGACTGGGTTAATAACTGTAATTTTCTTTTTGTATTATAGTATTGTTAGTTATAGATAAAATAAAAATAATTAAACATTTAAATGCACAATGTACTATATATCACACGCAGGCGTATAAGAGCAGTCATAGTCAATTCACCTCCCGGGGAGTTATGGAGTTTTAAAATTTAGTAACCCATTCGATCGTCATTTCAGACTATGGAGGTTAAACATGAGCGGGGGTTTCTGAGGACGAGCAATATAATAGCTAGGTCTCATGCCCGGGAAAACGCCGAGCTCGCCCAGATATTTAATACTGATACGGTACATGTAACTGCATTATATTTATAGTTTACTATTATTTCAGAGAAATTTGCAAATCAACCACTCCAATCAACCAATTTGGTATACTTATGTAATTTCAGTGACAAATGTGACTACAATCTGCAATATTATGTTACCGTCGCTCGAGCTAGTGCCATACCAACTTCTAACCTACAGAAGATAACCCGTCATGTTTGGGCTCATTGAAACAGACTCCACGAGTAGTTGATGATGACTGTGAAAAAAGTACAGTCGGCCATAAAAGCTTGTACCAAAAATATTTTTTTTACAGAATCTAGTTAAATATTTGTGTCAGAATATAATCAAGAGATCAGTAATATAATAGAATTCAATTAAAACGTGCCTGTTTATCTCTGTATAATTTAATTTTTATTTTTAAGCATTATACTTGTATCTAACAGTGGCGGAGTGTCCATACAACTCGATTCTCACCGGCTTGCCTAATTTTCAGCCAGTCCAGCTCTTTTACTATGGCTCATGAAGTATAAGAAAGGCAAATTATTTCCGGCTTACCTAAGAATATTTTTGACGCGCCGCCACTGGTATCTAACCAAAGTTTAATTGTAACATATTATTTGATTACACACACATGGATTTGAATTTCAGGTCCATGATGGCTTTCGTAATTTAGTAAGGAACTAGCGACATAACGAACTGGCAATGGAAGCGAACGCTGCCGCACTTAGGCCGCTTTCGGTCAGAGCAATTAATTAACTGGCTAAACGGTATCGTGTTTTAATTCATTATATTTACGTTACTCTCCACCAATCATGTCGAAACATACTTATATAAACCCATAATAACGTGTGCTTTTCGTAATTTTATAGCCGCAGCTACAATACAAAACACTGAAAACTTTTAACACCTGCTATACATGTTGGCCGAACTCAGGCCAACGCGAGCGTAGGCAAATTAATACAAGGCAAGTGCTACTGCCTACACGTTCGGCAAGTTTATCGGAAAACCAATGCTGGCCAACAGATGGCGCGCTGGCAAACATGTGGACACTATTGGCCGAGTGCGGCAAGTGGTTGCGAGCGACCGCAAGTTGTGACAAGCTACGCCAAATGAGTTCCATACACGTTGGCGCTTGACTTTAGATTAGAATAGATTTATTTATTTCATAATATAAATTACATTATAGATTAACTTAAAGCTAATTTACAAGAATTTACATTATGATCGTCGTCGTTTACTCGGCTAACTAGGCGAGCGACACCGACCGATGGCAAGACAATGCAAATATACTGTCTATACGTTGGTATTGGCGTTCACTCGGCGACGCTCAGCCAACATGTGTTGCAGCTGTATTTAGTATGTCTTACCCAGCATGACGTATGTTGCCGAGACATAGACAACTCAAAAATGAGGCTGTGCCTACAGTACGGGCATAGCACAGACACTCAGGTGCGTGATGGCGTCAAAGTCATTACCAAACTCTAGTTGGGCAAGACATTTTGCCAGCCAGAGTGATGCGGATAAACCAAAATGCTAACAGATTTGTAGTAACTCACTGGCAAAAGAAGTCTACCATCCACCATCACTATGGATTGAAGACATTTAAACGACCGCAAGTGACTTCTGAATGATACTAGCAAGGGACCGGGCCGGGATGAGTGTACTCGTCGTACTAGAAGAAGGGCCTATGCCCTGGGGGTCTACGAGTATGATAGTCGCGCGATAGCGTGGATCAACGACAAGGTAAAGCATATGTCACTTTCTAATACCACTCTATAGAAATATATCTCATGATAGGGGACCAGAGCAAGCTGAAAATTACGATGATGATGATGACTAAATACAATAGCAACGCTAAGAATAAAATCATTTATGAATTATAAATATTAGAAATTAGTAAGTGCATGTCGGACTTGCAAACTAATAGATTAAGAGCTGACAGCAAAAAAATTAAGTCATTTTATAACATTTGGAATTGGTACAGTTGTGTTAAGGCTTGTCTCTGGACTATAAATATGCCAGTCTGGCTACTGAGAGCCGTTGTGATTGGAAGGCGTGGGCGTTGAAAGTTAGTGAAAATTCAACAATATTAAGTAATACTACACAACAAGTATTGAGCAATTGGGACCGTGCACGACGACAGCGCCACTGACAGGTGGCCATTATGGACACTTTGTCATAGCTGTCAAGCGAGAAGTAAGTAAATATTGTGAAAAAAATTAATGAAATCTTGTGTTATTTTACTATATTAGACAATATTGGACGATGGTAGTCAGTAACATTATTGCCAATAACATTAAAATTGTTGTTTTCAGTTGTTGTTGTCAGGTTAGGTGACTTACTTTTTTTTCTTACGGCAATTATCCACCTATTTCTTTGGTCTCGTTTCCACCACGGTTTTGAAAATTGGTAAAATTTACAGTCGCTATTCTGTGGTGTTTTTACAATTCACAATAACACATTTTACTAGGGCCATATTAAATTTATCTCAAAAACGATTAGAAAACGTTTACTGCAATATGGATTTGACAGCTCAAGTCACCGACAAAATATAAATTTTAGCCGTAGCGAGCGCTGTGATCGTTTAGGCTACCCCCTCCACCGGCTTTGCACCCTGCCAATACTAGTTGTTCTTTTTATTTTCCACGAATTATTAACATTAAATAATCTTGTATTAGTATTGCCAGACTATTTACTGCTTGCTAAAACACTGCCAGACTGATTTTAAAAGTTGCTGAAACCAGCAGAAAATTCAACAAAAAAAAATGGGTTTAGAAACATTACAATATTTTTGAAAGAGCTATCCAACGACACAAAACACGATGGGGTTTGAAAGAAAAAAAATGCAATGCATCAGCGCTTCATGTGTAGAAGACTCACCCTTTCCAATCGCAACGACTCTCAGTAGCCAGACTGGCATATTTATAGTCCAGAGACGAGTCTTAACACAACTATACCAATACCAAATGTTATAAAATCACTTGTTATCTCTTGATTTATAATAATTCCGTACCGTACCACAAACGTAAAAAGCCGAATAAATGATGTTTCTCGTACGGCACTAGCCTATAACTTTCTCCTTATATGAAAAATGTTTATTATACTAATGTTCAAAGTCGGAACCAAGTTAACTTACACGTTTCACCCAGACCGAAAAAAGATTAACCCCTTTATTCATAAAACTTGACAAACCTCTAACTAAAATGTTGTTTGTTTCTTTCTCAAAAACGTAAATGTCAAAGTGACAGATAAGGACAAACAAACTTTAGCGGCTTGTTAACTAATATAGGTTTATTGGACGTTTATGAATAAGTGGGTAAGACTCCCGATTTTTTAAAATCTACACTCTCAGCCCGACTTTTACATTAAAAGCGGAACAATTGGACGATTTTTTTTAATGTAATGATAATGACGTAACATCTGGCTGAGACTGTTACTTAAATTAGTTAACAATGACACATATTGCTGGCAAACAAACACAGGTCTTCTAAATAGAGCGCAAGCTATTCTTAAACCACCATCGTCACACCGGTGAGCGAGTCGTCTGCTGATTCATCCACACCTCAAGGTACTACACACACACACACAGCTCCAGCTCATTTTTGTCTTATTACCTGGGAGACCGAGCTTTGCGGTGCGTTTTTGGTTATTTTCCGGAGTAAACGAGTTTTCCCGGGAATGGGACCTAACCTAATTATTAGATCGATTTTTCGCCATTGTAAACCCCTCGTAAAAAAACAGATCGAAAATAGTTCGATCCGTTTTCGAGATCTAAATCGAATCTATGTTAATTGTATATAATTATAATATAATGTCTTTCAGATCTCGGAAATGGCTTAACGATTTCAATGAAATTTGCTGAGTCGGAGTTTTCTTGGGCGAAAAAAACGATTTAGCCAGGTGTCATTCGCGAGAAAACCCAGCAATGCTTGGTCTGCCACGTATTTACAAATAAATAGAGGGAAAGGCCGGGTACGGCGTCCATTATTTCATAATGGCGCGCACAAGTACACCGACGTCGCGCAACAAGAATCAAGATGCTCCTAGTTTTATGAGTATCTAACACAAAAACTATACCAATTGATGAAAAGGCGCGCTCGTGACCCAGCGGCGCCAGCGTACCGCTTGCGGTATCTAAGGTTAAGTAACGTGGGCAGCGGTCAAGACTTGGATGGGTGACAGCTTTGAGTGGTTACTAACTGAGCGCTCCCGTGCTTTGGAAGGCACGTTAAGACGTTGATCCCGGTTGCTGTCTATGGCAGCAGTCGTTAAGCCAAGTTGGAGGCATTCGGGCGGTTTGAAAACTTCTAACAGTCAAGTTGCCCACTCACTTGACAAAGCCTAATCCCAATAAGGTCTAGTTTCCCCTCGGGGTTGGAAGGTCAGATGGCAGTCGCGTCCGTAAAAACTAGTGCCTACGCCAAATCTTGGGATTAGGTAGCGGACCCCAGGCATCCTTCCGGATGCAACTGTACTGGGGTAACGCTAGGAGGATGATGACTAAATGAAAATCTTTTCAAAATTGCTTCTTTGAGGTTGTATATGAGGGTATCACGTAACATT
This sequence comes from Cenopis cana, assembly GCA_951800055.1. Lineage (NCBI taxonomy): Eukaryota > Metazoa > Arthropoda > Insecta > Lepidoptera > Tortricidae > Cenopis > Cenopis cana. The sequence goes on along the minus strand of OX637471.1, from coordinate 18,196,705 downwards.
TGTGGTAAATTGTATAAAATAAAAATCAGGCATATCGTGTCTGGAGGACCTCAAACTTGGTATGTTTCGAAAATTATTTTTGTTTTAATTAAAAAAACCATCACGATCACGCACAACGAAGGGTTCCGTAGCGACACCAACTAGTCCACGTAAAAAAACCTTTTTAATACCTCGAATCAAAAAAAGTCGTATCTTCATAGGGATGTCACGGCACTTACGTCCTTTTGTTGGGAAAGGACAGTTTTTCAATGATAACTCAAAAACCCTTAATCCCATCTTGTTCAAACCAAAAATCGTTGAAAGTATTTATAAATATACATCAACTCAATTTTTTTCAAAATTTTTATCTTCATAGTTCGAAAATTAGAGGGGGGGACGACACATTTTGTCAGACGACTTTTTCAGATCGAATATCTCACCAACGGTTCACTTAAGGGGAGGTATCCCCAACGCAACTGTCCCGCTCTAACACGCGTGAGGTTACAATTAACCATCCCGCTCTCTACGCAAGCTCTGCGCGCAGTTTTGTAAATATTTAGCTATAGTCATTAAGCCAATCATTTTATCAAAGCAAACCCTGCGTGTCTATATCTATTTACGATCTTTAATTGAGTACAAAAATTAAATGTTAAATATTAGTAATATAGCCGTAGTATTGAAAATACATTCCAAAAAGGGGTAACTTCGCGATTTTTTTCTATCGAATGAAATTCATCAGATCATGTAACTGACTGCGATTTTGACTAGACAAGATCCTCATGTAACACGTATATATTTTTTACATTTTAAGACACTAAATTCTATATCTCAGATGGTTTTTAAAAACTGAAAAGTGGTAATACCCGGCCTTAAATGGAAAACTTTTTTAGTAACCTCTATATCATTTTTAAAGTTCATAGAATACATCTTCCTACCAAATTTCATAATTGTAGTACTTATAGTCTCCGAGTAAACCGGCCGTGACATACGGACAGACAGACATGACGAAACTATAAGGGTTCCGTTTTAGCCATTCTGGCCACGGAAGCCTAAAAAACGTCATTTTCCGGTTAACGTGTGCAATTTTTTTTTTCTAACTTTGATCGGCTGTATTGCCGTTAATATTAACTCTACAAATCTGGTCGACTACGACTACTATTAACTTTTAGGTAATTTGATGCTCTTCAACTTTGTCATACAATATAGTATACAAAAAGTGCATAGTTTCATAGGTATAAGCGAAAATCTGAAAAATGTCACACATTCCCCCCCCTCCCCCCCTTAGCACAAGGTCCTCGAGGTGGAAAACTTAGGGTAGTCTTCCTAGTGTACCCCCAAATAACCCCATAAAATTTCATCAACTTCCGAGCACTTTCCAGGTACCCCCCCTTGTTAGGACATATCGACAGGATTAATGGGGTGCCCCTACAAAAATAGTACATTTTGATGCTAGTGCGGAAGGTATGTCATTTTGCACGAGTCCCGAGTTGTCTTGGCCCGAGCCGACGGGCGAGGGTCAAGACTCGGGACGAGTGAAAATGACACTTCCGCACGTGTATCAAACGACGTTTTTTAATACAGTTGCGAAAAAATTTAAAGAAACTAAAATAAAACAGTAATTAAAAGATACAAAACACCAATACTTTCACTTGCCATTGTGGGCTTTAAGTACTTACCTGGTCTATCTGGCGTAGTTTACATACAGACATACACTTTATATAACAATCGTATAAATCACACATATCACAAAAATATTATTAAAACAATACAACTCACTACAAAATTAAATCTTGAAATCATGTACAAACAAGCGGGAATTAAAAAGTCGGTATAACTTTTAATTGATTGACTTTTTTCAACAGGCCATGGTTGTCAGCATTCAGCCAAATCAAATACTATTTTGGAGGAGATTTTATGTCACATGGTAGTTTAATTACATGTAAATATTAATAATTCATTATTTTTCATTTTATAATTAATTTCTATTTGATTTTTAAGTAACGAAATGTATTTTTTGGCGAAAAAAGACAAGCGTTCATTCACATCCGGCGCGACGGTCTTCCATAATACTCTTTTAAATAGAGGTCTCGCATAATACTGTTTCCGGTCATTAATTTACTCAATCAGTCAACTTTTTGAATACAGTTTTAGATGTTATACTATTTGATAACCATTGAACTTGTTTAATATGCATTTTTAATGTTTTAAATATTATAGAAGGTTACTTTTAATGGCCTTTGCTTTATTAAATAAATTAGTAAAGTGACTGAACCTAAAACCCTTTGGCTTGGGTCAACAGTAAATTTAAAAAAGTTGGAAAAGTAAAAAGCACTAGTGCGCGAAATCCAACTTTGCGCACGATATACAGCTACATAAAATACCACTTTTTGAGCAACTGTATTAAAAAGTTTTTTTCCTGTTTTTACATCACTTTTATGTAGCGGTTTATAGAATACATTTTCCTACCAAATTTCGTAATTGTAGTACTTAGTCTTCGAGTAAATCGGCTGTGACATACGGACAGACAGACAGACAGACTGAAACTATAAGGGTTCCGTTTTAGCCATTCTTGCTACGGAACCCTAAAAAGGTCCAGAAAAACAAACTTTACATATATTCTGACAGAAAAAATTGTCTGGTGGGTTGAAACACACGCTGACCGGAAATTAGAGGAAATTGCAGGATAAAATGAGACGTACGGGACTAGCACCGGGTTAGGTGAAATATTTTTCTCAACATGCTCGAAATAGGTCGTATTTTACTTGAAAAACGAACACGTACAGTAGTGCCTAATTTTTATTCGGCCAAATTAAACTTGGAAGTATAATCCGAGCAAAAACCAATATCGGACGAAAAAAATGTACATTGTTTTTATAATATTAATGAATATTTTAATTATAACGTTGACTTGTATTGATCAATACCTATGTTTAATTATTGTTAATTCTATTTTTATTCTTATCTTGACTTTTTATTGAATTCTATTTTTATTTTGACCCTGTTGACATTCTCATTAATTTAATTGTTTATCAATGTATTCAATTTTGACGACATGTAAATTCAAAATGTAAATTCTTGCATGCTTAGTAAAGCAGAATGTATTGGACTTTTAGTATCTATTAACACCTTGTTTTGTAAACTACATTCTTGCAATGAAATAAATGATTATGATTATGATTATGACGATATCCAGCCCGGAAAATATAGAAGGCTCCAATGAGATGTTCGTTTGCGAAAATTGTGGACCCTAGAAAACGCCGAATTATTCTGTACCGCTCTATTAGTAGGGGAATTAGTGTCACCCAATGTATGGGAGGTGCACATTTTGGTATCGGATGAATTCACTTGGCACAGATGTAATATAGGTAAATCTGAGTTAATTTGGCCCGGTAGCCATCCGCCACCCCCTGGGGGGTAGGAAGGGGGGGTCTTGAAAGTCCCATTTTTCGGTTTTTCATGAAAAACTCATAAACGGTGACACATAGCGAAAAACGTTCTTAGGCTTAAGTAATCTAAATAAAATTATCTACATAAAAGGTTCTATACACTTTGTCGCTAGGATTAATATTTAATGAGATTTTAAAGGGGGAATGTAAAATTATATGAAATTTTAAGTGGCTATTAATTCCTTTGTTTTTCAATATATTTAAAAACAAAAAATACTACAATTATGCACGCAATGAGCTCTATTCATTGATATCCCACTCGATGGGGTGTGTCAAATTATTTTTTTCTCGCCCCCCTTTAGATGTATGGGAGATGCTCAAATGAAGGAAGAAAAGTACGACTTTGATCCCTCATTCGAAGGCAACTGTGATTCTTCTGAATAGCAGGTGTGAGATAGTTAGTAGATTGTGTTTGTTACTCAAGTGAGCAAAATGATATATACGGCGAGGGCGGAATACTGAATCCTGAGTGAAGCGATTCGCGAGGAATTCAAGTGTTTACGCTCAAGACGAAAATAATTTTGTTTCCGCTTATCACATCTATGACGAAGAGTAATTGTTTTCTTCAAATGAGGAAAGAAAAGTACGACTTTGATCACTCATTCGAAGGCAACTAAGTATGACTCTTCTGAATAGCAGGTGTAAAACAGTACATCGTGTCTCAAGGGAACCAAATTAATATTTACGGCGAGGGCGGTATTTAATCCTGATTGAAGCGAAATATTCTACAATAGAATCCTAAGCGTAACGAGGGATCAAGTGTTTACGCCCAAGACGAAAAAATATATATATTTTTTTGTTACCATGTGACAAGTATTATCTAATGAAAGAGATGCAATATAACGGTGACGTCATTCAAGGCCATATTTTCTAGCTTCAAACGAATTTTCGGCACGCAACCTCCAGGATGTATCAAAACTTCTTGATGCTACTGAACCGAAAACGAAACATCTGCGTCACTGATATTTTGTTTTTACAAGGAAAGGCTATTCTCACACTTACCTATGAAATTAGTTAAAATGGTAGATTTGGGTCTCAATGGAGCAAAATGATTATATAAACGGCGAGGGCGGTAAATATAGAGTCCCGAGTGTAGCGCAAGATTCTAAAATGAAATCCAGAGCGAAGCAAGGGATTCTAAAGTAGAATCTTGAGCGATCTTGACCCGATCCGATCTTATCCCACCATACCTTACATTATTATTACTTATTGTACATTGAGACTCGAATAAAAAAATAATTCACACAAGACAACCCTTCATAAGCTTTGATAGAATTGACGACATTTCATATACGAAAAAGTGAACATAAGTGGATTCCATCAATCACACCAACAGAGTCCGTGCTTCCGGACTCGGCCTAGTGGAGCGAAACATTTCTTTGAATAATGAATATAAAGGTAGGAAGGTAGGTATCGTGCTCCGTAACTGGACGTGATATACGCCGTCGTCGGCCGCATGCATAATTTCACTTATTTCATGTTGTTAATTGTCGAAAATGACCGCTAGGAAAATATATTACAACGCTCCCACACTGGCTCTGTTGGTGGCAACTAATGTATTCAAGCGCTCGTGCGCTCCGCCCTCGCCTTCGTGTTACCTCGTTCTTTGTTTAGACACATGTATTGTGTTGTGTTGGTGGTGCCTGTCCGTCGAGTCTGCGATGTTTAGTAGTACTACTAACGAAGTATAGTAAATTCCTGTCTAAATATATGTGATCAAGTGTTACAGAGTAAATGGCATTATGAATAAAAAATATGCATACATAATATATACCTCATTTGCAAGGAAACGTATTATTCCGCTCGATATGAATATTTGAAAACAAGGGACTGAATGTTTGAACCAAATCAATAATAATCTAAATACCTGGTAGTAAGTTGAGTTTTCACCACTTTTAATAACCAAATTATGCGTTCGGCAAGTTTCGAACAGTTTTAGGTGGGTAGAGATGATGTTGGTTTTGTTTTTTTTTTTCAGCTTGTGAATACATTAGACACGTAATTCACATACCGATAAGCATTGAATTTTTCGAACACTGATGCACTACCGCCTGTTGCCGACCGCTGGTTTAAACCAATAAAAAGAATTCATAATGGATTTTAGTCATGATCAAAGTACACCCTCACTCCGAACTTTTTAGTGGTTGTTGGCGTGGTGGGCATGACGATGCACAACCACTTTATAGGTCCTTGGCTGGTTCAAAGGGTTAATAACTTCATTAACCAAGTGGAATTGACAGCTGCAAAGAGACATTGAATCTGTTTTCATAAACTTTATTTATAATAGCTGTAACAGGCAACCACTAATAACGGCTTAGATACTATATTGGTTAGGTTCAGTTAGGTTGTACTTACGCTAGGGATAAAAACTAATTATGGAGTTGGTAAACAAGAAATTTGAATTTTAATAATTATTTGATTGGAAGATGAGGCCTGTGCCCAGCAGTGGAACATGATGAACCGTTAATAGAGTCTAGCGGAGTTATTTTTAATTTCTTTTTTGTATATCTTTGACTTTACTCATTGTGTGTAAGGGTATAGGGAGCGCGTGTGTGTATGTATTGGCGTGCTGAGATGTGAGAAGAAGAATTTATTTGATTATATATTTTCTGTGTATAATATGTAAATTATATGTAGATAGTATTAAAACTTGATGTTGGTTAATTAGTTGGTCGAGTTGAGTTGATTATGTTAATAATATGAAAATATGTAAAATTACAATACCTAGTTCATCAGAGCTGTGCTGTGCTACATTGCCATGGATGCGTTGATATCCAGTATCCACCAATCATGTAAGTACTTGGTTCACATAGCATAGCACTGGTGGAAATGGAAAACTAACACATTCCACAAACCATAAGGCAGAGAGAATATTTTTCACACCAAACTTTTTGACATTTTCTCCCGAAACGAAATGAGCAATCAATTTCTTTTCTATGGCAACATTATTTGTGGCTATCCCTTTAATATAATTTATATAATAATATTTTATTAGTTTAGTGTGATTTTCGATGACAAATCTTTACACGTAACTGCTCAGGAGCTTCGTTACCGTTAGGGACGTTGGAGACCACAGGTCCGTGGAATCGTCGGCATATATATGTTACAGGAGGTGTAGCACCAGACAGAAATACAAAAGTTTTAAGATATTCATTGCAAAAAAAGGACGAGTTGCGCTGTGTTTAACGCCATTCCACCAATTGTTTGCCTACGGCCTGCCTGATAGCAAGCGGACGCCGTAACCTATGGACACTAAGGACTACATAAATACCACAAGCGCATTTTTTTTTAAACAAGCGTACGGTTCATTTGCGCCCGTACCCGTAGCACATGTTGCGCTCGAGAGTATCTCGACTTATCTCGAGCTACGCGTCTTGTTCTGATTGGCGCTGTTAGAAAGTGACGGATAGCTCGAGATACGCCGACATACTATCGAGTGCAACACATGCTAGGCCTACTGATAGTAAGTGTGCACCCTAGCCTATAGATGCCCGCAACTCCAAAGATGTCACGCGCGCGTTGCCGACCCCTAATGAAATTTGAGGATTCACTGTGTTGATATTGAAAGCAGAAGGGACACATTTAGGTCCTTCGCTCTCAACACAGTGCTTCCTCAGAGATACTTGTAAGTACATAATAGTAAATAATGTTATTATGGCGTTGCCGAACCTTTATTGATTTGAGCATTAGTTATGTTAGCTAAAGCCAATACCACCACCTCCTTACTTCCCGTGGTGGGTGTGGTAAGAGTCGACTATGGGAACCGGGTTGAAGAGTGTTTGTGGGCGACGGGCTATCAACCTATCACTGCAATGTCTCATTTCCTCTATCTTTAATTTTAACCTAAGATTGCTAAAAGTGGCACTGGAATTAAATTTCATGTGCTCTGCCTACGCCCTTTGGGAATACAGGCATGAGTTTATGTATGTATTGTATCAATTGTATGTATGTATGTAAAGCCAATACTGGTCGCGGGAGAAGAGAAGAAATTATAAATGTATAGGAAATGTAGAGGAAGTTATAAATGTAATAACGCACACGAAGTTGCGGGTACAGCTAGTATAAAATACAATACTGATTTGTCCGTTAATAATCCACTTGGTATGTAATGTACATTTGTACATGAAAAGTGCTAGGAACTTGGAATTTTATGGGGTTATATGGGGGTACACAAGGAAGACTATCCTAAGTTTTCCACCTCGAGGACCTTGTGCTAGCTAGGACACTTGTGACATTTTTCAGATTTTCGCTTATATCTCTTAAACTAAGGACATTTTTGCATAACACTTAATGTTAAAGAGCATGAAATTCCCTTAAAGTTCGTTGTTGAACCATATCTTAGCTTAGGCCGACTATTAGCGGAGATTCAGCCGATCAAAGTTAATGTATGAAGGAAAATTTACAAATATCGCCTCCTTCACGATTTTCCTCGACACTGCTTCTATATACCTAAAACTGGTATGGATGTGTTTCGCTTTGTCTCCAGAATACGAATTTATCGATTTTAAGAAATGGGGGGGGGGGGGACACAGCCACAGCTGTGACGTCATGAAGATGGCGGCCGATTTTTGTCCAAATCTCTGGTTCTATGATACCACCAATCGGTACGTGTGAGGTGTCATTTGAAAGCTTGAAGAGTAATTTAAGTGGATTACTTACATGTGTTTCATACCAATTTTTTGCTACGTCTCACCGTTTACGAGCTGTTAAAAAAAAAAACAAATGAGAACTTTTACAAGTGGTTATAGGCGACAGTAACCACTTACCATCAGGTGGGCTTTTAGCTTGTTTGCCATTTAATAGAGTATTTGACACATGTTACAATTTGTAACATGGTGTTACTTTATGGCTATAGTAAACCATCAAAATATCACATTGAATTGAAAATTATAAACTTTTACCAAAACAGAAAAAAGATATTTAACATCGAAAATCCGGAAAATTATGTTTTTTTTTTGTCATCCAAAAGTCAAACAAAAAGTATCAATAGAATACTTAAGTAAAAATAATTTAATTTTTTTTTGACAATTTGTATAGATTTGGGTTAACACGATCCTAAAACTGTGAAACTTTTAAGACTTACAGCTCAATCCGTTTAGTTTTTAAGGAGGGCTCCCATACAGCTAAACGGAATTGCGAAAAAAAATCAAGCTACCCCATCGAGTCACCTAAAATCAAGCTACCCCATCGAGTCACCTTAAGGCGCAGGGGTGGGCAAGACATTCTCCATACAAACTCTGTGCACGTTTTATTCGTAGGTTTTGGCACTAACGAATGTAATATTTTTTTTGGATGTAAATATTAGATATGCGAAGAAAGTGATGGGGAAATTTTCAAATATTGCAAAAAAATTAAAAATGAAAAAATTGAAAAATAATATCAATGAAAAAAATTACATCACGAAATAGCTAACAGGAAAATAAGCATACTGACCAAAAATCATAACCTTTAATGCAAACACAAACGAAGAAAATCCTGCACAAAGTTTGTATGGAGAGAGCTTGCCCCTCCTCTTAAAAACCAACGGTTGGGACCATTGACTTAAAATTTTCAGAGTTTAAGCATTTTGATGACGTCACGTCGTGAGTCGCCCCTAGTAAAAGCCCTACCCCGAACTGAACGCGAAATATCTGCCCCTTTGTCACAATTGCCATGTTGGAGCAACAGAAAGAAGACCCTGCGTTTTCGGTTCTGTGGGGTCTTAGAGCAAGCGCGGTTAAAACCACTATAGGGCAGTGAAATTGTACATTAAAATCGCAAAGCGAGATGTAAAGCTGCATTTTTGGTATGTTATTTGCACCCCTTAGGAGTATGTGAAACTACGTTTTGCAAGCATAAAAAAGTTGTGCTGCCTGTATGATACGTGAAAAATTGCAAAATTTTCGAACTTTTTTCGGGTATTGTAGTTCAATTCAAAAACTATGGGTTTTTGACATTACTTGTCTATGGCATTTTTAAAATACATTAAATTTGCAACAATTTAAGCCTAGCCACAGCTCCGTATGTCTTATAGTTTTTGAGACATGATGTTTCAAAAATACTGCTTTATTGAGTTTTGCCTATAATGCGTGTTGTTACGGGTTTCCGTCGAACAAATACTTCACTTTCGGAAACCAGCGCCAGCTTTTAGTATGGTCTTTAGGCATACCTCATGGACCCCGAAACAGCCGGGAGACAATCTCTCCAAGGTCGGTCTCCCAAGTAGTGACGTCATGAAAATTGCCGCCGCCACGTTTGGAAAAGTGGCAATACCCAACCTATGCAATATACATACACGTGTATGGTATCAAATGAAAGCTGAATAAATATGCCATAGCCCATAACGTATACCTAAATTAAATTTCAATACATTGAGACAATTCAAAACAATAAGCAAAATAATAAAAAAGTAAGGAAAACATTTCCCTGTTTCCAGATTTAACAGAATAACTAGAACAGGTACCCTAAAATTACGTATGTGGCACATAAATAATAATTAGTGTTTCAGCTTTACATAACTATTTATTGTTTCTAGATATGACCAAAACTGCGAGAGAAATGCTGAAAACCCAACAGCGCGAAGCCGTTTTTCCATATAAGATAAAAAAATGATGAAACGTCTATTTTCCATGAACCAGCTCCAGCGTTTTAGTATCTTGTTAGACATGTTATGTGAACTATAAAACAGCAAAAAGACAGTCTATGACCTGTCTGGTTCTTGAGTAAAGACGTTATAACCATAACCGCCCCCGATTTTAGAGAAAGGCGAATTACACACAAATTATAGCAAATTTAATTAGCTTTCGCGTGACATAATAGATTTTTATATATGTAGCATATTTATGTGTAATTTGCATTTCTCAAAAATCTGGAGCGGTTATGGCAGGTCAGAGACAGTCTCTTTGCAGTTTTACGGTTCACATAACATGTCTAATAATATACTAAAATGCTGGAGCTAGTTCATGGAAAATAGACAAATAGACAATAGGGAATGTCTGTGTATAGAAAAACAGCTTCGCGTTGTTGGTTTTTTCAGCATTTCTCTCCCAGTTTTGGTCATATCTAGAATAGAAATGATAATGTAAAGCTGAAATACTAATTATTATTTACGGGAACATAATTTTACGGTACCTGTTCTAGTTATTTATGCAAAATCTGGAAACCCGAAAATGTTTTCCTTACTTTTTTTATTATTTTGTTTATAGTTTTGAATTGTCTCAATGTATTGAAATTTTATTTAGGTATACGTTATGGCATATTTATTCAGCTTTCATTTGATATCATACACGTGCATGCATGTTGCATAGGTTGGGTGTGATTGCCACTTTTCCAAAGGTTTCGGCGACAAATTTCCTGACGTCATTACTCGGGAGAGCGACCTTAGAGAGATTGTCTCCCGGCAGTTTCGGGGTCCAGGAGATATGCCTGATAACATACTAAAAGCCGGCGCTTGTTTCCGGAAGTGAACTGTTTGTTCGACGGAAACCCGTAACAACACGCACTATAGGCAAAACTCAATAAAGCAGTATTTTTGAAACATCATGTTTCAAAAACTATAAGACATACGGAGCTGTAGGTAGGCTTAAATTGTTGCACATTTAATGTATTTTAAAAATGCCATAGTTTTTGAATTGAATTACAATACCTACCTGGAAAAAGTCCGAAAATTTTGCAGATTTTCACGTATCATACAGGTAGCACAACTTTTTTTTGATTGCAAAATGTAGTTTCAAATACTCCTAAGGGGTGCGAATAACATACCAAAAATGCAGCTTTACATCTCGCTTTGCGATTTTAGCTTTTTTATTTGTAAGATTTCACTGGCCTAGTAGCAAACGCGAGGCATAAGTAGCACGGAGCTTACCGACCGGCACCTGCAAAATATTCTTGGCGGAAAAACTGGACGGTCCGGGGATTGCACGCTACGGTGTTGGCCGGTGCCGCAACGGCCTAGTGGGCGTTATCAGATTGTTATTTATACAATAGTACATTACTACAGAGGCCTGGAAGTAAGTGGTTGCCGGCCGAGTACATATAGATAGTTACGAGGCTGGCAACCCTTTTTCACGCCGAGGTATGTATAATGCTTTTCTCAAACATGCAATGAAATAAATTAAAAAAGCTCCAAGAAAAATAACTTTAATTTCTACAGATGATCCATTTCATGAAGGATAACTTGGCGGAAATAATTCGTGTATTAGCAAATTTTGGCATACTTGTATGTCAATATGTCCTCAACAATGTACCAAAATTCCTGGGGGATGGGGGTGGAGATAACGGGTAGAGGGGGGTGTAATGGTAATTTTTAGTTTTTCGTATAAAACTCTTAAACGGGGGCCGATAGCTAAAAATGTTCTTAGATATGAGTAATGTATATACAATTCTCTACAAGAAAGGTTCCTACGCACTTTTTCGCTAGGATAAATATTTGATGAGATTTTAAAGGGGTGAATGTTACCTTTATGTGGCCTCATGGGTGGGTCTCATTCTTTTGTTTCTCAATATTTTTAAAAACCAAAAATACAGTATTTATGCACTCAATGAGTTCTAACTAGCGATACCCCACTCGATGGGAGTGGTCAATTATTTTTTTTCGCGCTCCCCTTTAGCTGTATGGGAGCCCCCCTTAAAAGCATTTAAAAATATTCTTTGATGTGGGTCAACACGATGCTTGAACTGTGAAAATTTGAAGCCATCCATTTAGTTTTTGAGGGGGGCTCCCATATATCTAAAGAGGGGTGAGAAAATAAAATTGACCTACCCCATCGAAACACAACAGGCATATAAAAGAACGCCACTATACGAAGTACGGATTTCGAATTTCAGAGTGCATGGCTGCTACCGCGAACGGCATTAGAAATTTTCCCTCCCTGTCGCACTTGCAAGTTTGCACATAAGTGCGACAGAGAAGGAAAAGGTCGTTTGTGGTTCGCGGTAGCACTCCTGGCCCTGTTGTATTCAGCCAATCACTAGTATTTTTCTGTTGGAAACGCTACGTTTTTGTATGTGTCTGTTGTCATTGTGTCCTTTGTAGTTTTTGTAATTTGCGTTTATCGGTGGAACGGTGGACGTTTTGACGTTTCAATACTTTTAAGGTTATGTTTATCAAATCTTAATTCAAATTCAGTCGCATTATATCCGTGTCATTTCCGTTCCGTCTTATTTTTGAGATTTTTTTAGGGTTCCGTACCTCGAAAGGAAAAAGCGGAACGCTTATAGGATCACTTTGTTGTCCGTCCGTTTATCTGTCTGTCTGTCAAGACCCTTTTTCTCAGGAACGCGTGGAGGTATCAATTGGAATTTATATGAAATACTCAGGGCTACTGTCCCTTGGAGCTGTGAAAAAATCAAACTCCTAAGCCAACGCAATCAAAAGATACAGCCGTTTATGCCGCAAATTTCCGCATATTTTCGACACTAGCAAGGGAATCAAAACCTACAGGGTACTTCCCGTGAACTCAGAATCTTAAAATTTCGTACTAAGCAACGTCTTATAGCACAGATAAAGGAAAAATTGCGAAAACCGTACATTTTTAGTTACATCATATAATAAAAATATTTTTAATAAGTAATTTTAAATTTTCGACACTCGGAAGGGAATCAAAACCTTACAGGGTACTTCCCGTGAACTCAGAATCTTGAAATTTGGTACGAAGCAATGTCGTATATAGCACAGATAAAGGAAAAATTGTGAAAACCGTACATTTTTAGTTACATCATATAATAAAAATATTTTTAATAATTTTAAACTTACTATGTACCCCTTTCCTTTATGTAAGGAACCCTCTGTGCGCGAGTCCGACTCGCACATGGCCGTTTTTTTTAATAATCATAGTGGCAGCATGTCTTAACGAACTAAAAATCAATTATTGCTTATAGTTTTCTTCATGGATGAACGCAGTGATGCTGAGTCACAAATGAATGTGGAACGAAAATTAAAAAAAAAAATACTTCCCGGCCTAGGCCTTCAATTTTGTATGAAATCTCTTTACAGTTGATCTACCCGAAAGTTGATGCTTCGAGGCCTGTTATGACGCACGTAACGACATTTCATTGCAGTTTGAGATAAGAATATTTTCTTGCATGTGTCGGTACGGTTACGGTCATGGTACGATACTGTCTAGTGGACACAGACTTTAACCCTTTACCCGGCGAAGGGATATATTCCTCCCACATCTTATATCGGTTACCGTAGGCAGGTTTTAACTCCAAACCTCCTACAAAATATTTTGTCAATCCCTGAAAATAGTATTTTATGATCTTAATTCACAACACGCTTCTAAATCGCGTAATATATTCGCGTTTAAATTCACTTGACCCCTAATTTCACTAAACTATGGAGAAATTCGAACACTTTCCTTAATTTCTATAAAACTGAAGTACATAGGTCATACAATTTTTTGATATTTTGTAGATTTTGAGTGTTGAAAGGTAATGTAATCGTAAACATTGCTAAGTATTCATGCATTATTGTGTATGACCAGAATTAAGATGTGGGTTGACATTATCCCATGGCCTTATTAGAGTTTCTCTGTGCGGGAGCTGGCTGCGATGGCCCGGTCAATTGTCTTGTCATGTCACAAAAATTCACGTAAGTAATAAAACTGTTTTTGTGTTCAACCTAGATTGATATAATGTTTCGTAGTAGATTTGGAGTTAAACCTTGACTATGATAACCGATATAAGACGTGGGAGGAATATATCCCTTCGCCTGATCAAGAATATAATAAGACAAAATCGAGTATGACAGTTAATTACTTAGACAGGCGATGGGATAACCGTAACCCACATTTTTATTTCTGGTTTAAAGGAACATCTCCGACTTTCGTAAATACATTTTTACAAGGCGTTCAATACGGTTGTAACAGTATATACAGTACGTATGAAGACACGCTAGTTCTTAGGGGCCTGGTAAAGGGTTAATGTAATATGAACAACAACGGGCTATGGGTGAGTATGGTGAACACTTAGAACTATAAAGCATGCGAGATGTCAAACATGTAAATATTCGCTCACATCTCTGGGTATTCACCCATTTATATAAAATTAGAGATTAGATCTATTTATTATTTTAAAAAGCGTCGGTGGTAGTAAGGAATATTCAATAGTGAGCTGTTTACAAGGTGGTCGTACCTATGTAGGAGATGGGACAGCGCGATACGGTCAGTAGCGGCGGCGGTACGGAGAGTTGAAAATATCACGCATCAAAGCCTCAAAAGCTATACGAAGTAGGTAGTTATATGTAATTATAGCAAAGGCCATTAAATAAATCTAACACCACTTCAATTGTTGGAATTCATCAAGTATCTTGACTTGGAGGTGGCAGCAAATTATCAGTACTTAACGAACTATTTAAACCATAACCCTTCTCTTTGGTTTAGTCGTAGTTGGGTAAAATGTTAATATTACTATAGCTCATATCCTATTGTATGAATCTAAGTACATTTGAAATTCTGCCAAGCCTCATGTTCAGATATTCTCCCCTGGAATGACATTTACGCAAAACCTCACACGTGGGTCAATTTTTCTCCACGAAGACATGTTTTCTCGTCACAGTTATGTATTACAGGTTAGTGCAGAATTTATTAAGCTTCAATGTTGCCGTTGACCATATTTGAATAGGGTACGTAGATTTCGCACAAAATGCGAAAATCTTACGGATGGAGTACGTTTCCCAAGATAGTGGCGGGAGTGGGGACTTTTGGGAAACGAAAACAAGGCCTTCAATGGACATTCGTGCCAAATTTCATCAAAGTTACCAACATTTCGAGGTTGTGCATATCTCGAGTAATAATAATATATGTTCCATTAGCAATAATTTCCATGTAATAAATAGCAAATTATAATTATGTGAATTACTTGCAAAGTTATTTTTCCTATCTCCGAACCTTCAATGTACAGTCGAGGGCATAAATATGTATAAATTTTTAGACCTTATTGCAATGGAATAAAGTAAAAAACCGGCCAAGTGCGTGTCGGGCCACGCGCAAGGTAGGGTTCCGTAGTCGTCCACCCGTTACATTATATGGACTAAAAAGTTCGCAAACTTATATTTACTATGTTTTTGAAAGAATTAACAACATTATTTAAGGTATCAATGGAAATTGTACGAATGTTTGCTTTTGCAAAGTACATTTCTGAAGTTCGACTATTACTCGTTAACTAGTAATGTCTACTTAGCTGTGATAGTTTTCCTTTTAAATTCATCGTATATACTACTACCATGATTTTTTTCACATGCCTAGTAGCCACCGTTTAGCTGGCAGGGGGGGGGGACACTTGACCATAGCAAAAATTATCACTTCAAAGCTTAATATCACGCTAACCAATTCTTTAATCAAGAAACGCATTTAGAAACCTTATAATATTTTTAAAAGAGCTATCCAACGATACCCCACACGATGGGGTTTGGCAGAAAAAAAATTTGCACCACCACTTTACATGGAGGGGAGGTACCCTAAAAAAAAAATTTTTTTTAGATTTTATTCTACCGTTTTGTCGGCGTTATTGATATGTATACTCATGCCAAATTACAGCTTTCTAGCACTAACGGTTACTGAGAAAAACGGGGGTCGGACGGACGGACGGACGGACATGGCGAAACTATAAGGGTTCCTTGTTTACTACGGAACCCTAAAAAATGTATACATATTGGTGCCCTTGACTGTACTAGGTGCACTGCTTTAGATAACGTCGTAGTAAACCGAACATTAAAGGCTGTCATTTGTACTGCATCGTCAGTTTACTTTGCTGTATATTGCTGGCAATTTAAATTTTGTTAGAAATTAAGTGAAACCTAAACTTTGATTTTATAATAAAAAGCGGATGGTTAGGTTAAGAAACTACGTATACTTAAATACCCTACTTAAAGAAAAGCCCGCATGCCGGCATTAGTAGTTTCTGCAACTGGTACATAATGAGAGGCATTAAAACGAGTGTGGAAATATCACATAATAATATCACACGACTGTTTTAAGGCCTAATTATGTACAGATGCATACATTACATTATCTACACACATTATAAATACTGTAAGATAAGTTGTCCTCCATTAGTACATATAAATAAATACCGCACTTGCTAATTCAAGTACGAGAGATAGATAAAGACGAACTACGATCTTCGGGCGCTCAGAGAAGCCTTCCTGAAAACCGTACTCTATTATTCTGTGCCGTAACTGACAATGTCGCAGGTATTAAATTATAATGATTATATGGTTTATTTAATTATAACCTACGCTACGCATATATATAACGCGGAAACGCGACAGTTAAACACGACCAAAGTAAGAGAGAGGGTTTCACTGTAAACAAAATAAAATGAAAAATATATGTATTCCCTAGCTTTTCGAGTGCTATTAAATATTAAGGAATTAGAAAAATTAAATGTTATTATACCATCAGAATACTTTTGAACGGTGAAGAACTTCATGATATCTTATGGGAAAAATTATAAAAAGATGTTTTTTTTATCCCTGAAACCCTTCGCTTGGCGAGCAATGCGTAAAAACAAACCATTAGGTAACTATAAATGACATGACATGTAATAAGTGTGATATTAAAATAAATTGAGTGTGAGTAATAAATGAAATTCATTAAATCTATCTTGCACACAAAAATAAGTAATCGGTCAAAAATTAATTCGTACTTATTCTTTTTTTTCAGCTTCCAAGAGAAAACATCATATTCTAAACGCTATCCGGTACAGATGAATGTAGCAGAGGAATATCTCAGAACATAAGGTTTAGGATGCAGTTACAAAACATATGGTTAAAACTGTCAAGAATAATTTGCTGCGTTCACTTTATACTTTATATTTGAATATTTGAATAAACTAGTTACATGGAAGCCTGAATTTAGAACACTACTTAAAAAATTAAAAACTAACTTACTTACTTACCAATATCAAGGTTTGGGGCTTTCAAGAAAATTTGTTAGGTATTATAAAACAATAATATAATCATTCTAGGGTTTGAATTACTATATAATTATAATAAATCTTTTATTTTAATTTCAAGTTCTAACAACTGTCAACAAAACAGAGGCGTTATATTTGATAACAATGGGAACATACGTAAAAATGCAGTGTTGAATCTGCTCTGGCTGAATTAAATGACGTATAATCATGTGAATAAGTACAAAATAGATGACAAGGTATAAAAAGCTTACTATTTGCAATTTAAGGTCCTTTCCGGCTGCTGCAGCTGCAGTCGGTGACGTCGCTACCGGCGATAACCATTGATGAAGATTAATATAACGTTTAGGTAAAAGTTTCAAAGAAACGTCCGCTTGCGCATAAGCTCTTTCTAGACAAGCAGCAGCCGTACCATCCAGCGCAAGCGCTGGTTCGAGTAAAGAGCCACCACTTTCTAGCACTACCATGATTGTAACAAAATAGTTGACAACCAACAACACAACACAAGTCACTTATCTAACGGTAGATGCGAAACGGGACTACATGTCTCTTTCGCAGCACGTGCCGACGCAGCGGCGAGAGTCGCGGAACTGGCGCGGCGCGCACCTGCCGTAGCGGTCACCGCCCGCGCCCCGCTTGCGCCTCCCACCGATTTGACAACAAACACCGCTGCTGCACAAGTCGCCCTGCACTACGCTGCATTTTCAACCTCAAAATTAGACGCTTTTCAAGTCTGCAGAGCTGGCAAAAGCGGATTTATTCATTTGTTGCGTAGTTGTTTTTTTAAACGTTTGTCATCTATACTAATCTGAACTATTGCAAACTAGGTATATGAATATTTCAGGTGCTTTTAACTGGAATTTCAGTTACTTTGTTCGAATGTTAGAAGATTAGTAATATCCGGAACTACTCATCCTAGATACTTCAAAAAATCTTCCATTAGTATATAATAGCCTATAATAGGCCAATGTCCGAATTGAACATTTAAGGTTTTTTTGGGGTTCCGTAGTAAATAAAAAACCCTTATAGTTTCGCTCGTCCGTTCGCGGCTTATCTCAGTAATTTTATTGTACGGGTTTGTCGGCGTAATTGATATCTTGAAATACATAGTAGATTGTACAACAAGCGAAAGTTTGTCCAAACAGCAAATTGCGAAAAATTGGGACATACATATGTATAACTATCTAAATACAAAATTTATGATTATTTCAAAGATTCTTAAAAAAAGAAATTATTTTATGCACAGGATCACAAAAAAAAAACATTCGTCCAGCAAGTCTTCTCTCAACAAGTACAACTTTTTTACGAGCTTGATAAGTGAAATAGTTATTTACTAGTTCCGAAAGTAAACAATTCCCAACGAGTCTGCGGTAAACAAAGAGCGTTTAGCGACTGTTTTTGACCGACACGTCTTGGGAATTACGTTTACAACGTTTTATAATGTATGCGAAGAACCATAAAAATTGTTAGGTTAATTAAATTTAGTGAGGCGGTAAGGTAAGGACCTGGAAACATATCAGCACTACGGCAAAGGTTTTGCTCAAACAGCCAAAAGTTCAAAAGTATTAAATCTTAACACGGTTCTTGTAATTGAAGTACTTTAAAGAAAAATTTCATTTAATATAAAAGTTTTTCAACATAACAAACCTCTTTGTTCAAAAATTCGTTTTGTAAAATGTACCGCTGCCGCTGCTGTCTGCTACTGCAAGCAGCGGCCTACTGGCCAGTGGCCGCTATGTAGAAAAAATAAAGAAAATTCACGGTTCGAAATGACTTCACAAATTTAGGTATAGAAATATTTCATCTTCAAATGTTTTATTTATATTTAATTGTTTTTATGCAAACTGTTACGTTAGTTATTTTATCTACACACATATCATAAATCCTCTAATATGCGTTCGGAAACCGTAGAAAATGACTCTCATTTCAACATTCAATGAATTTATGGCAATTTTCTTATCTGTGGCTAAGGCTAATATAATTTTTAATTTTAATCTCATATATGATGTTAAAATATTAAACGTCAAACAAAACTGTCAAAATTTAAATGTCAAAGTTGACATGTCCCTATTCTAGTATCACTGAAAATTCAAATTCAGTTGATGCGAAATGTCAGCTCGATATTTTTTTAGTATATATCGCACGAAATTTGAGCTAGAACGACATGATCACATCAGAATAGGAACTCTTTACTTTTTAAAATAACATTCAGGTATCGGTTGCCAGTTCTGATTTCGATATTTCCGTTTCGCATCGACTGAATTTGAATTTTCAGTGATACTAGAATAGGGACATGTCAACTTTGACATTTAAATTTTGACAGTTTTGTTTGACGTAATATTTTAACATCATATATGAGATTGAAATGAAATATTTTATTACTGCTGTAGCCACAGATAAGAAAATTGCCATAAATTCATTGAATGTTGAAATGAGAGTCATTTTCTACGGTTTCCGAACGCATATTAGAGGATTTATGATATGTGTGTAGATAAACTACTATTATGTCACACTTGGCCATAAATTGGCCATTATCGCATCGGTGAGACTTTGTATCATTTCGGTTATCTTAATATCATGACGGTGACGTTATTATCACATCGGTGACTAGATTTATCTAATTCGGTGACAGTTATTCACTTCGGTGAATTAAAAAAGATTGTCCAATATCTCCATAAGTATTTATCGTATGACAGGGCCGTTAACATATATTAATTACAGTAGCCAAATCTTTCGGTTGATGTTAAAAAATCGATGAAATACTTCAATTTAAAGAAAATCACCGATGTGAAAAAAAATATGAGCTTGTTGAGATTGACCCAAAAATAAATGGTGTGGTGTGACTCTCGCCAAAATGGCGACGAGCTATTTGAATGTTTACATTCAAGGCGGTTGACAAACGTGACATTTGACAGTAAAATTGTCAACACTGCCACAGATAGAGATGTCAGTGTTTTTATTTTATATATGGCAATATAGTCAGGGGGAAAATTCAAACTAATATCAGACACATTTTTAGAAAATATCTTCAAACATTGATTATTTTGTCTGGTAAAAAGCTAAAATAGTTTTACAACCTTAAAACTTGAAATGGATTGCGAGGTTTGTGCGACTTTGCTGGTAACACACTGTATACTATCCTTTTCTCGAAGCCATTCAGGCCATTTTCAACATCCTGTAATTTTATCCTTACTAAAGCTAGAACCCTGAATTTTCAGTAACATGTTGGGCATGATATGGGTTAGATATATTATCAATAACATTCAATTTGAACTTTTATTTTAAGAACTATTGCCCCTCAAAATTCCTTAGTTTTGTCACTGACTCCCTGACTGACTGACAGATCATCAATCGTTTAAGGTACTTCTAGCAGACCCACAAGCTCAAATTTTAAACATAATTAGTTTTTAGCCTATTAATTGCTAGAAAATTAGAAAATATTGCAATATCAGTCACGTATCTGAGATATACAAACTGCATAAGTAAGTTCTATACTAGTAATCCTATACAAAATACATGCGATTACAAAGTTACTTTTACAGTTTGCATGTTCGTTACTAGAAGTCATACCTGAAAAGAAAAAAAAGGGATGAGATCCCATCAAAAACATTACATTTAAAAAGATGCAAGTCTCGCAACAAAAAGTAATGATATGTAATCTTAAACCAAGTCTGTTATATTTTAGTCAATAGTACCGGAGGGGTGCCCACAGAACAAAATTTCCACCGACTTGCATCTGCATAACTTTATTTTTTTTAATATATATAATGACATGATCAAAAACATAAAGTACCTAATGCTGATGCAAGTCGGTGGAAATTTTGTTCTGTGGGCACCCCTCCGGTACTATTGACTAAAATATAACAGACTTGGTTTAAGATTACATATCATTACTTTTTGTTGTAAAAGAACTGTGTTGCGAGACTTGCATCTTTTTACATGTAATGTTTTTGATGGGATTATAATGCTATATATTATTATGTTACTAGTAACATAATAATATATAGCATGATAAAGAAAGCATATATGCAAATATTTGATGAAGATTCACTAGCACGCTGATTTTAGGTATCGCCACGACAAAGCACATAGCTGAATTTATTAGATAAACAATAAATCATACGAACCAAAGTTTTAAACGGCACGATGCGCCGCCGCCCCGCCCCCAAGGCAACCACGATTGTTTAAGAACCACTGTCAACTATTATTCCAACTTCAAAAAGTAATTAAATTTTTATTTATTACGCAAACTACAGAATCCGTTGTAAAAGGTGTAAAAGATTAATATGCATGTTGGAGTTTTAAACCAATATGCTATAAACGTAATATAGAAACTGAAGTACCTAGTAACAACAAAATAAATGTGACCATAGTACGATTCCAACTTCAATCCAATTTATAACAACGTCCCCGAGAGGCACATGTGGAAACAATGAAAAAACTTGTCAACATTCGATTACTTGTCTTAGAGTAGTGAGGATTGTCCTGCCGTTCAAAATACTCATAGGAGTGATGAAAAAAACTTGTACTTTGTGACGAAAGCAGACCGCTTTGCAGTGTGATAATAGGAACATAAACAAAGCGTTTCTTTTTTAGAGCGAATATTTTTTTGCATTTAATATTTTATTTAGAGGCCTTTGCCCAGCAGTGGGACACCCATATAGGCTTAGAAAAAAATAATAATATTTCTTTGAAGTCAATCCCGCCAAAATACGAGTGCGACTTTTTTTATTGCTTGATGTTGTTTGAATAATAGAATAAATACATTAATTTCGAATGGTAATTATTAGCGGAAATACTAATTAGAAATTTACATGATAAGACCTTACCCTTGCAGTACCATCTAATAAAACACGAACGTACTCTAGGTCCTTTACAGTACGCGCGGTGAAGTTGTGGAACGGGTTGCCCTTGTCGCTGAGACAGTCGCAGTCTGTTGCGTCACTCAAAAATAACTTGAAAAAGTTGTGGCTTTCCAACGACTTCTGAATTGGTTGAATATAGTATATATTTATTGTATACTAGCTTTTGCCCGCAACTTCGTCTGCGTAGAGTTCGGTCATCGTGTTAGAATTTTATCGCTGTTCTTTTTTCAGGTGGTTACCTAGCAGTGGCGGAGCGTCCATACAACTCGATTCCCACCGGCTTGCCTAATTTCCAGCCAGTCCAGTTCTTTTACTACGGCTCATGAAGAAAAGGAAAAGCCAAGTATTTCCGGCTTCCCTAAGAATATTTTTGACGCGCCGCCACTGTTACCTAGTTATCTCTGTTCCATACAAACTTGTACTTCCGGGATGGGATGAAAACTATCCTATGTCCTTTCCTCGGACTCGAACTACGAACTATATTCGCACCAAATTTCATCTAAATCAGTTCAGCAGTTTAAGCATGAAGGGGTAACAGAGAGACAGAGTTATGCTAGGCCTATAAACAAAGTTCCAAGTCTCATTGAAAATAAAATTTGTTTTCATCCCTTCTGAGGGCGAATTTTGAAAAACTCTGAAATCTGTTTTTTTTTAATTTTGATGTTTAGTCAGGAAGTTTTAAAGTTTCTATCTTAAAAATAATTTTGTTCTCCATACAAAATGACCAAGAGGTCATTTAGGAAGATTAACTAAGTTTCACAGAAACCCTTCTTTAAGACATTTAGGGATGAACTTCGAAAAACGCTGTAATTTGTTTTGTTGTATTTAAACAGAGACTCTGTAAAAAATTTGACGTTTTCACTTAAAAAAATGTTGCTCCCCATTAAAACATTGAACCCCTTTTTAACCCCTTGAGGGGATGAATTTAAAAAAACGCTGAAATTAGTTTTGTTTTATTTAAACAGAGAGTCTCTGTAAGAAATTTGAAGTACCTCACTTAAAAAAATTTGCTCCCCATACAAACTTTGAACCCCTTTTTAAC
The DNA here is from genome assembly GCA_951800055.1 of Cenopis cana. Taxonomy (NCBI): domain Eukaryota; kingdom Metazoa; phylum Arthropoda; class Insecta; order Lepidoptera; family Tortricidae; genus Cenopis; species Cenopis cana. Next base: position 18,173,480 of record OX637471.1, on the reverse strand, counting down.
CCCTTTCGGGGATGAATTTCGAAAAACGCTGAAATTACTTTTTTTGTATTATTATAAGAAACTTTCATACAAAGTTTGAAGACTATCACTATAAAAAAAAATTGCTCCCCTTACAAACTTTGAACCCCTTTTTAACCCCTTTAAAGGATGAATTTTAAAAAACGCTGAAGTTACTTTTTTCCCATTATTATAAGGAACATTCACACAAAGTTTGAAGACTCTCACTTAAAAAAAAAAATTCCCCATACAATATTTCACCCCCATTTTCAGCACTTTAGGAGACGAACATTTTGAAAACGCAGATATAACTTTCATTGTCTTATTTTAAGGAGTCTTTGTACAAAGTTTCAAGTCTGGACCTTAAAAAAATTATTGCCCCCCATACAAACTTTGCGCCCCTGTTTTACCCCCTTAGGGGTGGAATTTCCAAAAATCCCGTTTTATCCCTTGCCTCTGTTATATAACCTAACTATAGTGTTAATTTCAAATTTCTAGGACAGGCAGTTTCGGCGGGGCGGTGATTAATCAGTCACCCATCAACTTTATATATATAGATTAGTGATATATATTTATAGAATATGTATTATATATTTTGTTATATATATTATTGCTTTATTTATTAGAGTATATATTTATTGCTTTAATTTATTTAGGATACATTTTTTATTTTTCCTGTACACAATGTAAGTTTGTCCCTCATTGCTACCAAACTTCCACTCAATTGCTCAAACGTTAGCTGGAAGAGATCCCTTATAGGCATAAGTTCGCCTTTGTACTTCAATCTTTTGTGACATGTACGTGTTTTAACTTGTTATTGTGTGCAATAAAGTGCTTACATACATACATAAGACTGAATAAAAATATTCACGATAAACATAAGATTAATACGAAATTACGAGGGGTGATCCAAAAGTAATGATAATGAAAAACTCAGTGGCTGAAAAAAGCAAAAAGAGGTTTTATTTTTTAAGGCAGTTACTGGCCAGTAAATTAAAAAAATATATGTAAAAAAATTGATATCTGTCACTTAAATAAATTTATTTATTCGTGAGTTGTCGGAATAAATGCGTGGAAATGGAAAAATCTGAAGAGAGACGTTATTAAGTACTTCTGTTTGAAAAAAAAGTGTACTAAAGATATACATGTTGAATTGGTGGGAACATTAGGGGACTCTGCTCCTCCGTATTCTACAGTTGCACACTGGTGCAAGGAGTTTAACTTGGGTAGAACATCTTGTAAAGACGAAAACCGCGAGGGCTGGCCTTCCATCGTCCGCACTGAGAAGAATGTCAAAAAATAGAAGATTTAGTTTAACTGATAGAAGAGTGACAATCAGACATTTAAATGAGGTCACAGGGATCTCGTATGGCAGCATTCAAAGAATCTTAACCCAAGAATTGCACATGAATAAAGTATCCGCTCGTTGGGTGCCTAGAATGTTCCACCCAGACAACAACGGACCTCGTCATAAGGCCAGATGTTGTAATGGCTGCAATCCGGGATGCGGGTTTCGAATTGGTGGAACACCCCCCTATTCGCCAGACCTAACCCCCAGCGACCTTTATCTGTTTCCACGGCTGAAGGAAAATCTCCGAGGCAAAAATTTTTTAAATGACAGTGAGGTTATGGCCGCTGTGGAGGCATATTTGAAGAGTCAAGACAAAGATTTTTTTTTAATGGAATTCGTAGTCTGGAGAAAAGATGGCATAGGTGTGTAGACTTGTTAGGAGACTACGTTAAGAAATAAATTTAGTTTTTGAACACATGTGTTGAACACATATTCGTTATCATTACTTTTGGATCACCACTCGTAATGAGATTACACGCATAATGACATATCTTCGCGAACCGCCACATACGTGAAACTCCATATACGCGAAAGGTCACATACGCGACAAGACATATACGCTGCGAGCAAAACCTTCCGCTGTAAAACCGACACTGTTAGGTTAGAGTCAGAGGGCTAAGGCGGGAGCGAAGCGGAGCTCCCGCCTTAGTCTTATGGTGTTAGATTTTTTATGCGCCTTAAAAAGACACGCACTGCAAGAAAAACTTTACATATGTCATTTTGCGTTTCTGTCATTTTGCGTATGTGTCTTTTATGTATGTGTTATTTTGCGTTTCTGTCGTTTTGCGTATGTATCGTTTCGCGTATGTGTCATTTTGCGAAGACGGAATGTGTCATTAACATTATGCGTGTAATCGAATTAATGTATTTGTTCTATTACTCAAACAACATCAAACAATAAAGAAGTCGCTCTCGAATTTTGGCAGAATTGACTTCAATGAAATAAGAAGTGTTTGAATGAAATTGCAAATAAATATTTCTGATGAGATTGCTACATAATTAAATCCTCCATATTTAAAAGCCAAAGCGGAATTGGCGAAATAGTAGTTTATCTACACACATATCATAAATCCTCTAATATGCGTTCGGAAACCGTAGAAAATGACTCTCATTTCAACATTCAATGAATTTATGGCAATTTTCTTATCTGTGGCTAAGGCTACAGCAGTAATAAAATATTTCATTTTAATCTCATATATGATGTTAAAATATTACGTCAAACAAAACTGTCAAAATTTTAATGTCAAAGTTGACATGTCCCTATTCTAGTATCACTGAAAATTCAAATTCAGTCGATGCGAAATGTCAGCTCGATGTTTTTTTAGTATATATCGCACGAAATTTGAGCTAGAACGACATGATCACATCAGAATAAGGACTCTTTACTTTTTAAAATAACATTCAGGTATCGGTTGCCAGTTCTGATTTCGATATTTCCGCAACCGTGCAAAAAAGGTTGTATTAACACAATTATTGTATTTATTTACTACGGTTTCTGAACCCATCTTAGAGTAATTAATGCCCCTCATTATGTACCAGTTGCATAAACTACTATTATGCAACTGGTACATAATGAGGGGCATTAAAACACGAGTGTGTTTTATGAAACGAGCCCAAGGCGAGTTTCATAATAAGGTCACACGAGTGTTTTAATGCCTAATTATGTACAGTTGCATACATTACTTTATCTACGCACATATTATAATTACTCTAAGATGGGTTCAGAAACCGTAGTAAATAAATACAATAATTGTGTTAATACAACCTTTTTTGCACGGTTGCGGAAATATCGAAATCAGAACTGACAACAGATACCTGAATGTTATTTTAAAAAGTAAAGAGTCCTTATTCTGATGTGATCATGTCGTTCTAGCTCAAATTTCGTGCGATATATACTTAAAAAACATCGAGCTGACATTTCGCATCGACTGAATTTGAATTTTCAGTGATACTAGAATAGGGACATGTCAACTTTGACATTTAAATTTTGACAGTTTTGTTTGACGTAATATTTTAACATCATATATGAGATTAAAATGAAATATTTTATTACTGCTGTAGCCTTAGCCACAGATAAGAAAATTGCCATAAATTCATTGAATGTTGAAATGAGAGTCATTTTCTACGGTTTCCGAACGCATATTAGAGGATTTATCATATGTGTGTAGATAAAATAACTTTTATTCATGATAGAATTTGTTTAATTTTTGAGAAAAGTACTATAAAAACGTGCTTCGACCTTAAGTGTAATCCTGGGCCTCTTATTGCCACCAGTAAAAATAGATAAGGTATCGGATACTATTATAGTATTCTGTGGTATCGGGGAGGCCATTTCTTTAGCGACACCTACTTTTTCCACATTTCTCGCTCTCATGGGATGAATCTGGCTTGGTTCAACATGTGGAAATAGGTACCCATACCATCGTTTAATTTTTTAAGCTTTTAATTCGAAGGGAAAATTTTGGCGTGAAAACTCTAGTACACAGGGTTTATAACCCCAGCTATGTAATTTAAAACATTTTCATCTCCACTTATTAGAAAGGCGAAATCAGCCACTGACTGGTTTATACTTAAGCCTTAATAGGACACACTTTTCGAGCATGAGAAGTGAAAAATCGTTGAAAACCCGCATGTTATATGGTTTCCGGACAATTACCGAAATCAGTTCCGACTCGCAGTCGCTTTTAGGGTTCCGTACCCATAGGGTAAAACGGGACCCTATTACTAAGACTCCGCTGTCCGTCCGTCTATCACCGGGATGTATCTCGTGAACCGTGATAGTTAGATAGCGGAATTTTTCACAGATGATTTATTTCGGTTGCCGCTAATATAACAAATACTAAAAAAACAGGATACAATTAATATTGGCTGGTATTTAACGCGGCGACAAATTAATCTGATTTAGGGATTTATAAAAAATTTAAGGGGGTAGCAAAAATAATAAGTTGGCGACTAATTGCGGAGACTAGTATAAAGTAAAAAGTAGCAGCTAAGTAATCAATTTTCGGCTTTGTTTCAATATAAACTAGCATTGAGTTATTGTTTTGGCTACTGAATATAACTAATTAAGCGGAAACATGTCAGCGGATAAAAAGTTGAAAATGGCCTACTCTAATTTTTCAATGGAGATTGCATATAAAATAAATCAAGGTCATAAAAAAAATACTTTGGGCGACACTTTAAGAGCTTTAATCAAAGTTGAAAATTGCATGTATAAATAATAATTTTGGTCTATATATATAGTTTAGTGACCGACAATATTTTTTGGATATTGTGTCAGACTCTGCCTTAGCTCCGGCGCTGCGGGAAGTGCAGCCCTTCCGCCCTTGCGTGGCAAAGCACGGTCGCCCGTACTCCGCTCCGCACGACTCCCGAGCTTTGTCACGGCGGGCGAGGGCTGCTCTCCCTCTGCGCCTCCGGCATTTTATATACACTCTAGGGGTAGGGCTGACAAGACCACGTGGAATCGGGGTTGACAGCTTCGGTTCTGAGGCAAGTCTTATGATAATGCAATGCTTATTTTAGCGACCCGCACTCCACTTCAAACGAACGCGCTTGTCGCCGTTTTCATTAAATTATGGTTTCGAAAACTAAAAAAATAACTCCCCATTACTTTTATATAGTACCCATTTTAATATTTAAGCTGCCAGCAAATCAAAGCCCAAAATGCTTTTTTAGATGGAGACCTGTAGTTGCCACTAATATAAAGTTTGTTATCCTTCTGCTAACATTAGTCGCCAAGTCATTATTTATAGTACCTCGCCTATGATTTCAGTAATCTTGTTTATTATTTCTGCTACCTTAAAATAGCTGCCATTATTTGAATTTTAAAATATCCTTAGTTTAAAGCTCATTTAATATAAATGATTGCCAAAATATTTAATCGCTGACAAGTTATTATTTTAGTTGCAAATAGTTTGCTGCTCTTTAATTTTTCTGTCGCCGCGAAAATAATAAGTTATTAATATTTAAGGGGGCTCCCATACAAGAAAAAATATTTTTTCCGCTTTTATAGATAATGGTACGGAACCCTTCGTGCGCGAGTCCGACTCGCACTTGGCCGGTTTTTATATTATTTACTTACCAAGTCACATTACACTTCTAACGGGTCTCGTACGTACCTGTAACAAATAAAACAATTGTTAGTAGGTACTCAGTACTTAACTATTTTCATATCATCTCAGTTTTTAGGGTTCCTTACCCGGAGGGTCAACGGAACCCTATTGGTGACGCCCAGGCGTCCGTCCGTCCGTCGTCTGTCACACAGGTTTTACAGCTAAACGGTCGGAGCTACAGGCTTCAAATTTACACAGTATAAGCATGTTATTGGCCCAAAGCCATACAAATAGTCAAAACTTATTTTTAAATGTTTTTAAGGGGGGGCTCCCATACAGCTATAGGGGGGCGCGAAAAAAAAAAATTATCCTACCCTTTCCAGTGGGGTTGTTTAGAGCTCATTGAGTAGATACTTACTAAATTTTTATTCCCATCAAAAACATTACATGTAAAAAGATGCAAGTCTCGCAACACAGTTCTTCTACAACAAAGAAGAGGTAAAAAGCCAGTAAATGTATCGAAATATAATGAGAGTATGAGAATTTTTATGTGGGTATAGCATATTTATGCAGCTTTTATATGATACCATACAAGAGATGTACGTTGCATGTTTGGGTGAATTGACACTTTTGAAACGCGGCGACGACAATTTTCATGACACCAATACTCACGAGACCGACCTCATATATAAGAGTGATTGTCTCCCAGCAGTTTCGGAGTCCAGAAGACATGCCTAACAGCATAATAAAAGATGGCGCTGATTGATGATTTCCGAAAGTGAATTATTTGTTCGACGGAAGCCTGTAACAACACGCACTATTGCGAAATTACCATTCAAGTAACCCTTCATTAGGGATTAAGGGCTCGCAGAAGAGTTCTCCATCTGCATAGTGCCCACATATATAGGGTTTATTTAATTTGTATTGTATGAACATTGGCAGTAGATACTTTTGATTTATTTGTCCATCCAAATAATCTGTACAAAACAAACTTTATCAGCAAGCTTTGTTTACTCTGTCTATTGAAAGGAGAAGCACATTTAAGTCATTAATTATTTTACAATTCAAAAGATTCTAATGATGTCGCGCCTATCTTACAGGCTGCCATTCTCGGTGACGTAATTAACTTTCTTTTCGACAAAGAAGTAAGCGCAGCATTGTAAATGAAGTTCATAATTGTTTCGTACATAAATTTTACTAATAATTTATTCAAGGATATGCCTTCGCAAAGATAACATTGTTTTCCCAAGCTTTTAATCGATTCGTGCTAAACACTTGAACCTATCATATTATCTATATATATATATATATATATGTATATTGCACGAGCCCGATTTTTGTACACTCCATCAGATCTACAGTTATGGTCCGATTTTAATAAATTATATGTCGTTGGATTCGACTCATGCTGGAGAGTTGCATAAAACTCTTATTTTTCCACGTTTTTGTAGAAAAGAGGCTCAAAAATGGATTTAAAAAAAACTACTGTGCGCTGACCACGTGACTTCGGCCGAGTGCTCACGTGACATGGCAAGGGTGTTGACTTAACATATCCTGTGACATAACACAGTAAAAAATTAACTAAGAATTGAACTCAAACCTGTAGTAAGTTCTTCGGCATGAGAAAATATTTGTTTCCAGTCGGCTACATACTTATATCCATAACAACCAGAAACTTAAGAAAATACAAAATAATATTCTATATTTACATGTTCACATCAATGACAGGACAGACATATTGCGTCAACATTTATTTTTTATTGAGTTCTTTTTAACAGTACCCAAATGTCAAACTCTTTTTTGCATATTCAGAATTTGACAGTAAAAAGAGGTTTTACCTATTCATCCACGCAGTTAGTGCTACCGCAAACGAAAAACGAAATATTGCCTCACTGAATATTTTGTTTTCGGTCAAATGTAAAGATATACAATATGAAAAACCGTGTCTCAAGGAAACCAACTTATATATTAACGGCAAGGGCGGAATATTGAACCCTGAGTCAAGCGAAAGATTCTATAATAGAATTACGAGCGAAGCGAGGGACTATCAATTAGAATTATGAGCGAAGCGAGGGATTCTAAAATAGAATATTAGTATAATATTGAGCGTAGCGAGGGATTCAAGTGTTTACGCCCAAGACGGAAATAATTTTGTTACCATCCATGTGACAAGTATTATCTAATGAAAGAGATGCAATATAACGGTGACGTCATTCAAGGCCATATTTTCTAGCTTCAAACGAATGTTTGGCACGCAACCTCCAGGATGTATCTAAACTTCTTGATGCTACCGAACCGAATACGAAATATCTGCGTCACTGATATTTTGATTTTACAAGAAAAGGCTATTCTCACACCTAGCTATGAAATTAGTTAAAATGGTAGATTTGGGTCTCAATGGAGCAAAATGATTATATAAACGTCGAGGTCGGTAAATATAGAATCCCGAGTGTAGCGCAAGATTCTAAAATGGAATCCAGAGCGAAACAAGGGATTCTAAAGTAGAATCTTGAGCGAAGCGAGGGATTCAAGTGTTAACGCTCAAGACGGAAATAATTTTGCTACTGTTCGACATATATACTGTGCTTTTCACACCGCATATGAGGCCCGCTGCTAATAACATGAAATGACTTACAAATAATTTGCCTACCGAGTGGCACATACTGCTTTTCAGACCTTCTACGAGGAAAGGAGTCATTGTTTACCTCACACGAGGGAGAAAAGTACTACCCAAGACGGAAATAATTTTGTTAACATGTCACACATAATGCTTTTCACACCTTCTATGACGAAAAGAGTCATTGTTTTCCTCAAATGAAGGAAGAAAAGTACGACTTTGATCCCTCATTCGAAGGCAACTGTGATTCTTCTGAATAGCAGGTGTGAGATAGTTAGTCGATTGTGTTTGTTACTCAAGTGAGCAAAATGATATATACGGCGAGGGCGGAATACTGAATCCTGAGTGAAGCGATTCGCGAGGAATTCAAGTGCTTACGCTCAAGACGAGAATAATTTTGTTTCCGCTTATCACATCTATGACGAAAAGAGTAATTGTTTTCTTCAAATGAGGAAAGAAAAGTACGACTTTGATCACTCATTCGAAGGCAACTAAGTATGACTATTCTGAATAGCAGGTGTTAAATAGTACGTCGTGTCTCAAGGTAGCCAAATGATATATTTACGGAGAGGGCGGTATATTGAATCTTGAGTGAAGCGTAAAATTCTACAACAGAATCCTACGCGAAACGAGGGGGTCAAGTGTTTACGCCCGAGACGGAAATAATTTTGCTACCGTGTGACACATTAGTAGTTTATGCAACTGGTACATAATGAGGGGCATTAAAAGTTTCATAATAAGGTCACACGAGTGTTTATTTTATTTTATTTATTTTATTTATTCAAGGTTCACCAACGATTGTTGACAACAGTACATTTAAAATTTACAAGCGTAGTACATTCAGGGATATTTGTCACAATCACTTATAGGCAAACACCACGTGCGAAACAGTTTAGAATGCAAACAGCTTACAAAAAATGAGTTATTATTAGCTATGTACTAATTACTTATACATTTACGGACAGTAGTTACAAATTTACCGAGTGGGTCGTAGTGGATATGCGTGTTTTAATGCCTAATTATGTACAGTTGCATACATTACTTTATCTACACACATATTATAATTACTCTAAGATGGGTTCAGAAACCGTAGTAAATAAATACAATAATTGTGTTAATACAACCTTTTTTGCACGGTTGCGGAAATATCGAAATCAGAACTGGCAACAGATACCTGAATGTTATTTTAAAAAGTAAAGAGTCCTTATTCTGATGTGATCATGTCGTTCTAGCTCAAATTTCGTGCGATATATATTAAAAAAACATCGAGCTGACATTTCGCATCGACTGAATTTGAATTTTCAGTGATACTAGAATAGGGACATGTCAACTTTGACATTTAAATTTTGACAGTTTTGTTTGACGTAATATTTTAACATCATATATGAGATTAAAATGAAATATTTTATTACTGCTGTAGCCTTAGCCACAGATAAGAAAATTGCCATAAATTCATTGAATGCTGAAATGAGACTCATTTTCTACGGTTTCCGAACGCATATTAGCAGTGATCGGAATTGGTAGTGCCATTTCACGGGACTTCGGTGCGTAAGCTTAGTATGGATATAGTTTATAACCCCGGAATTTGATATGAAAATGTTTAAGTTTGTGTTTGATTTAAGAAATGTTTTAAAGAACGTTAGGCACGTATGAAAAATGTCGTTTCAATTAAATGCCCTGGAATTTTGATATATTATAGATTTAAATGCCCTGAACAAAAGTATCTACAGGTACCACTGTTACTGGGCCCCTTTCAATGTTTCGACTGATTTTGTACTAGATAACAAAGTATTAGTACTTTAATAAGTTCCAATTATAACTCTATCTATTTAAACAATGGTCATTAAGTCTACTAGTTTACCCGTCCCGTAGAAACCAAACTTGAAGCGGTAATGTCTCGAAATCCGGATTTAGATATTATAAGAGAATACGCAGAAATTATTTCAAAAGAAACCGCATCAACATGGCTAGCACATAGTGGCTCTCGAGCTAAGCGTCTTTTTTTGATAGGTGCTGTTAGAAAGTGATGGACAGCTCGAGATAAGCTGACAAACTGACCCCGCCATCATGTGCTAGGCGTTTTATAAATTTGCACCGCTGACATCAGTAGAGGTCGAAAAGTTAATTTTCTACATATAAATGGATATTAGACGTAAAATATATTGAAAAAAAAAATGGTTTGGTTAAAGTAAGGAATAAAAGATGTTAAATAAATAACTAATAATTTAATAATGTTCACTTAATATGTTGATGTTTCGTGTTTTATTTTATGATTGCATTATTGTTAATTAAAACTGTTTAACGAACGTAATTTTAAATAAATTATGTATTTTATAATGTCAAAATTTTTTACTTTTGCGTTTTGAAGAAAAAATTCTGTGAGAGATAAGAGTCCGTGAATCTCAAGTCTAATCCATGTTATGTACAATGTTTAAGGTCATTCACCCGAAATGGCACTACCTATTCCGATCATTGCATATTAGAGGATTTATGATATGTGTGTAGATAAACTTCTTTTCACAATGCCTATGGGGCCTACTCGGTAGGAAAATGATTTGTTTTCTGAGCCTACTCGGTAGGAAAATGATTTGTTTTCTGAAACAAATAATTTTCCTACCGAGTGGCACATACTGCTTTTCGTACCATCTATGGCGAAAAGAATCATTGTTGCCATCATGTGCGGGGGAAAAGTCCGACTTCGATTCCTCATTCGAGGGCAATAATTACTATTTTCTTTTGTGAAAATGATGTCTTCACCTATCATACGGGTGTACTTATATGTAGGTAATATGTACTCTGTTGGTGTCCCGAATAAATAAACAATAGCAGGTAGGTGTGAAATAGTAGATTATGTCTCAAGGGAGCAAAATAATATATATAATATATAATGAATATTGAATCCTGAGTAAAGCGAAAGATAATCAATAGAATCCTGAGCGAAGCAAGGCATCTGAAGTAGAATCTTGAGCGTAGCGAAGGATACTAAAGTAGAATGTTGAGCGTAGCGAGGGATTTATGTCTTTACTCCCAAGGTGGAAATAATTTTGTTACCGTGTAATACATACTGCTTTTCAAACTTTCTGTGATGAAAAGAGTAATTTTTTCCCACAAATAATTCAAGAAACCAATTATGACTCTTCTGAAAAGCAGGTGTGAAATAGTACATCGGAGCCAAGAGAGCAAAATAATATATTTACGGCCCGGACGGTATATTGAATCCTGAGTGAAGCGAATGTAATAATGTTAATGTGAAAAGGAACTGTCGATTTTAAGACACCTTTTTACAGGTACAAATTACAAAACAATACATAATGTAGTTGTTGTTCCTTTTCTGATTCACTATCGGAATTTCCGTATTCTAGCGGCGTCTGACGCCGCTACGGGACTCCAGTATATTATATTGTTTTATACCTCGAAGTCGATTAATTAACAACAAACAATTTCATTTTTCTGACCCCTTAATTTTATTTAGTCCTGAATATCTCCCTTATTTTAGTAAACTGGCGCGTCCTAAAAACGCGTATGTATAGCTTGGCAACATAGTCTAGAAACTGAACTCATTTTTTTCGACCCTGGCTACTTCGATTATATTGACATATTTGGCAGTCTGTCACATGTCTGTCACGCGTTGTGTTTACAAATTATTATTTAATCAATTTCGCTGAATTATCACAGTTGAAACTCAATAAAATCACCAGATAATGGATAAAATAATACGTAGTTCCACCCGTGAACTACTTTATGTAATGTATATAAGCGATGTCTTGCCGAATTTGAGGTGTAAATATTTTGTTGAAAAGGGACAATTTTTATCTAAAAAGTGCTGAAATTACGTTGAACTGTTGATGATTTTACTAATTTTATATATGTTTAAAGGTACAATCACGATTTATGGATGAAATTGCGTCCGGAATAATAGCAAGATTTTGAAGGATATGTTTGCTTATGTAAACAAAACGTCGTATAATAAACTTGGTACTTGCGATATAAGTATTTGATGAATTTCGTTTCATAGTGAAACATCTAGTGCATAGCAAACAGTGATAATTACAACTGTACATGCTAATTAAATACATGCACAAATAAGTAAAGTTTTCTGTTTTTTTTTTGTCATTGAGTTTAAATTTCACCTGACCAATGAATAGCTTTTTACACGACTGCCCCAAAAAAAGGAGTGTAATGTTTCCAGTTTTCATGTATGTATGTATGTGAATTTTTTTTTCCCCCAGAACTTCTCAACGCCTTAACCGATTTAGATGTGTGAGGTATCGTTGGAATCTTTACATCATCCCGGGTAACAAAGGATATGTGACGTCGCAATAAAAACAATATGGCGGACTGCAGACACCATTTTGAGTGTCCCGTAAAAAAAAATCTATCCTAGCAAGTGGGGTATCAAAATGAAGCATTTGAAGAGACGATTCCAAATATATATATATATAATGTATGTGTTTCAAGCAATAAAAGTTTGATATAATATAATAATTATAAAAATTAAAGACACGACTGCATTAAAAAGATAAAAACAAGTTTCCTAATAAAGAACTCAAGGAAATATATTTTTCACTTCTCATGCTCGAAAAGTGTGTCATATTAGACTTGTATACATATTTATGATTTACAAAACATTTTAATTTGATCAATCAAAATACTTCACCGATTAAATCCACCAATCACAGAAAAGTAATTTGACAGATTAAAACATATTTGGTAAAAATATTAACCAACCAGAACACAGCTGTACTAAAATCGACCAACCAGGAAAGACGTTTTTCAGTTCTTTAAAGATTTAGCGGTGTCTATGGTCAAAGCAATTACTCCTCTTAAAAGAAAAAAAAAAGCGCATGATGCATCTTTTTCTTTGATATAGCAAAAGAAAGGGAGGCGAATACGCCAAGCAAACACGCATAGCGAGGCATATGGTGCTGGACTTAGAAAAAAAAATGCTGTCAAATTAGACATACTCGTACACCCGCCAAGAGTTAAATTATTCATTTAAGATGGATAATTTGTGTTTATGTGTTTTCTCGCAATCGAAGTGAAAAGTAGAGTGTATAACTCGGGCCTAAAAGCCATATTACCACACGAACAAATTTCCCTCTCTACGTTCGGGAAAATAACCATGTCGTGGTAATATGGCTTACTTTAGACCTTTGTCAAACAATCTACTATTGTTTGCAGTCGGGGGACCTACTACATACAAGTAAAACCAAAATATTAGGTCCCACAACTGCAAACAAAATATATTTCCTTGAGTTCTTTATTAGGAAACTCATTTTTATCTTTTTATAATGCAGTCGTGTTTTTAATTTTTATATTTCTCACTTTAGTTACTAGTAAATGTATTGATTAACGTATTTCTTAATTATAAAATTACTAAAAATGCTTTAGTTGAAAATAAAGTATCTTGATATTGTCATCGAACTAATCGTGTTGCCATATAGTGCTGGCGGCACAGAAAGGCTTTGTATGGAGAATGCTGCAAATGGTGTTAAAAGCATGAATATCGTACGATTGATCTTTAGGACATATGAAATAATTTGACCCGTTGGACGAAAAAAAAACGAAGAGGAGAGGAGTTATGACGACTTCTTTTTTTTGTATGGAATTTAAAAACAAATATTCTGAAACCCATCGTGTGTGGTGTCAAACGAAAGGGCTTTCTGAGCCAGTTCTAAAAATATATCACATCATTACATTTAAGTCACTTGTCTTAAATTAAAATAAAATTAATTTTCAAAACATACCAAGTTTGGACTCCTCCTGGTACGATGCCGTTGAATATTTTTTTGTAAAATATACCCAATATGGTACCTAATATCCTCATATCTAACCTCAAGAAAGCAGTCTTGAAAATATTTACATTTAGTATTTTTTTATAATTTTTCATTATTACAAAGTTTGCTTAGCAACATCAACGAAGGAAAATTGGCGGAAATATTTCGTGACTAAGCGAATTTTCCCAGAGTTGTAGGTACAGTCGACCTAAATAACATACTAAAAGGACTGGTCGATGGGGGTAGAAAAAAATACTTAATGTAAATATTTTCAAGACTGCTTTCTTGAGGTTAGGTATGAGGATATTAGGTACCATATTAGGTATATTTTACAAAAAAATATTCAACGGTATCGTACCAGGAGGAGTCCAAACTTGGTGTTTTGAAAATTATTTTTATTTAAATTTAAGACAAGTGACTTAAATGTAATGATGTGATATATTTTTAGAACTGGCTCAGAAAGCCCTTTCGTTTGATACCACACACGATGGGTTTCAGAACATTTAAAAAAAAAATCCATACAAAAAAAAGTAGTCGTCAAGTTATAAGTGTCGATGTCAAAATGGTCAATATTGCATCCATAGACATATTTTTATAGCATACATAAGTCATGTCACGGAATATTCTTATTCAGCCACACAAGGGCTTTTTACCAGTATTTTGCAGTTTTTCGAGAACTTTCGAATATAAAAATCCAATATTTTAATGGGCTCAGCAAACCCATATCTCTAAATAGATTTTTGCTTCAAGCCGCTAAGATAATTATGAAAGTTGTATATTAAAACATTTACACCTTCGCATAAGGTTTTTGCTATCAGTCAATCACTTATAAAAGTACATATACTTACATCGACAATCTTACACAAATCGACCTAATCCCAAACTAAGCAAAGCTTGTACAGTCAAGTGCAAAAAAATGGGTGCATACAACTTGGTCAGAAATATGTCCCATAGGTCTTATGTAGGTGAATTAAGGTTTTGGTACATATTTATGAGAGGATTCTATCGATACATATTTTTGCACTTGACAGTACAGTCAAGGGCACCCATATGTATACACTTTTTTACCTATTCAATTGAAATAAGGTCCAAAAATGTATACATATTTATGCCCTCGACTGTACTATGGACAGCAGAAAAATATAGGTAGTATTTAATTATATGGTAAAACGATGATTTTGGTAGCAGGGTACATACAGGACCGCGCCAGCCGCGGTCATAGTCACACTGACACATCGCTGTATAGGTTAAATTATTCACACGACAACATGCCTGCTCCCAGCCGCATCATCCGCTTGCTGCCAAATTAAAAGTAAATAACGAAATGAAAACAAGCGCCCTCGTGCCGCGAGGGACTCGCAAACCTTTTACCGTTGTCGAGTAAACAACTATAGCTAACACTATCATTTTATCGGGATTCAGTAAGCCAATGATGCAGTGCTGATATCTGTTTCAGACCGGAAAATGGCACTGTGTTGTAGTAAAATGAAGTATATATAATTACCCACTTAGTAAAATAAAAAGATTAAAACCAACTTATGGTCAGAGTTACAGCTACTTATTTACGATCGGTTGGAAAAATTACGCTAAAATGGAGAAAACCAAGGCACATGAGTAAAGAAACAAACAGTGACAAAGGTTCATACAACCGCGCTCCGATAGGTACACTACTACAAGCGCAATGCGCGTCTGTGCGTAATGCCGTACTCTTCGTCATTTTTCCGATATAACATTCTTCCGGCTCAAATTTGGGGATGGCGACAGGCAGATCCGTATTCTGCAGGGTCTAAACCCTCTGATAACGTTGTCACCCCAACTGTTACACGACTTGCTTCTTGCATTCTACTTCTTCAAAAATGGGCCTACTCTATAATGTTATAAATCAGAGCCTAATTTTTAAAAATGAGTCCTAGCTACCATAAAGTTCTAATACCCTTCTGTTAGCATCACTACTAAAGAATGGTTTACAATAAAGAGAACGAGAATATCTTTTTATTTATGGCCTCAACGGTCATTAAAGTGAAACAAGGTAACAATTATTAAGAAATTTAAAAAAATCTATTATCTCGAAAACCAAGGGAGTTTTACTAAACCTGAATGTGCATTTTCTGGACCAGCCTCAGGTGCTCTATACTGATAGAGCACCTGAGGCTGGTCCAGTAAATAATTGACAAGCTTCTAACCACTGGGTTAGAAGCTTGTCCATTAATTACTGGACACCCTGTATAATATATAATATTAGAAATATTAGAAAAACAATTCCTGGCGTTTTCGAAACTTTGAAGTATCATGTTTAAAAAAATATTTACTCCCCAAACAAGCTTTCAACCACACACCTAATAAGACTCTTAAAAAAAATCGTGAAACTTCCAAACTATCGTATAAGATACGGCGTGTAACATGATTGTTTATGTTACGCGTCCGAACTATACTTATCGCTAGTACTCGACGGAGCCACAAAACTGCCAATTCGGCCAAATGAATTCAAATGCGGATTAAGTTTACGCGCATTGTTTTCTAACGGCATCATCGATATTAACTCTGTGCTGTGAATAGCGTGATCAGTATTTAAGCGTGTTCCATCATTTCTGTATGTGTAACGATGTGAATACATGTTTCTCTTTAGCTGTGTAAAAAATCATAACCGCATTTCTATTACCTTTCTTTAGAACTGATTTGCCAAATGAAGTACCTGAAGACTGGTTAACGGATGACATTTTTTCTAGTTGAACGGCATTATGTGAGCCATTTTGGCAACATGACTTTTCCGGAGTAAAAAAGCCTACTGAATCCGATTCCGAATGTTGCCAATCCGAATTTTGGTTAGTTTTTTAAACTTTGTGAATATAGCGGCAAATTACACTTCGTTGTTCACCTAATGCGGTCGCGGTAGTATAGGATCTCTGTAGAAACTGTACTATGTGGCTGTATAGGTTAGTGCCGTTGTCCAATTTAACTCCGATTCGCCATAAAATTTTTTTTTAATACTTTCCTGCTCTAGAGCAGAAATGGATCACTTTCAGCACGCTACTTAGATGAACAATGACCCACTTTCAGAGTATGAGAAAAGAAAAAACTATCGTTATCATGCATGACATCATGGCCCAAAATTTTGTTTACATGTTTTACTACACTAAGAAAATAGAGTTGTAGTAGATTTGCCCAAGTTAAACAAATCTGTTTCATAGGGTCAATACTGTTTAGCCTATCTTAAGGTTATCATTATTAAGTTAGTAATACATTTTTATGCCTACACAGTATTATTTTTTACATCATTATCAAAATACACAGAATTGTTCCACTACACGAAAACATCGCATCATTAGCGTCAGCAGACGTGTAGTGTCACGTAAGACAGGTGACATAGTAACGAGCGTCCATGGCGCCACGTCATCGTCTCGCGAAGTAGCCTCTTTTAGCAAAATTGTCACCAAGCAAGACTATTTACGCGTATAAAAAGTTGTAAGGTAGACGTTTGTTTACTTTAGACGAGTAGTATTGCAAAATGCACAAGATTCTGATATAGCTAGCGAAAAATTTTGAAAAAAGAAAATATAGTTTAATGTCTTAATCATTGATTCAAGCAAAGGAGACAATTAACTCTCAATTGGCGGAAATAATTCGTGTATAAGCAAATTTTGGCATATTTGTAGATAAATATGTCCTTAAGGCGATATATCGATTGAAATAGACACCCTTTGTTTTTCGCTCACGACAAAACGGGATGCAACCCTCTCCGAGAATGGCTTTTTAGACAAATCTCGTTAAATATCTGACTGTGTGCAGGTTTATTAAATTTCGTCTTGTCAGTATCTAGATGAGGTAAAATACCATCATATTAACTTAATCGTGTCTTTTAATAATGCGTTGTTTTAGTAGGCTGAGGAAAAAAAGGAAAATATAGACTCGACTTTGGATTTATTTTCAATCGAGAAAATTTTAAGCAATCATGTTTCGCTATTGTCAGTGCCACAATCATATAGTCAAGAATTATATATCTGAAAATCAGCCCCTACTGTTTGCTAGTCTGGGCAGGACAGCGTTTCAAAGTCTCCAAATTTCTCAGTGTAGCGCCTTAACAACATACTAAAATTCCTGGTAGTAGAAGAGCCGGTGACACTGAACCTAGTATGATAAGATTCCCAGATGGCATATATATAATTAGGTGCGTCATTAGTCGGGGAACACGAAACGGCGATGCTGCAATGCGAAAAACCTGGCGAAGCCATTGAAAATTAAAATTGAAAAATGATGAAAAATCCGGTTTCTAGTATGATAAGATTCCCAAGTTTCGTTTGTTCCTCGAAACAGGGGAGGGGTAGGACTATACGATAGTGCAGTGCTGCAAGCCCTCCTGACTGGCCTTGTCAGTGGCAGCAGTATGATAAGCGACCACTTTTCTGAGGTATCTAGTCTGATCGGATTCCTGAAAAAAACAGGGCTCATCTGAAAGATCAGCACTTTCTGTGTAAGAAAAACCACTGCTGCATTTTCCAAACAGTGGAGAAGATGGTTGCTGCAGCGATTAAAGGAGCCGACAACACTGAACCTATTTCGATAGATTCCCAGATGGCATATATATAATTAGGTGCGTCATTAGTCGGGGAACACGAAACGGCGATGCTGCAATGCGAAAAACCTGGCGAAGCCATTGAAAATTAAAATTGAAAAATGATGAAAAATCCGGTTTCTAGTATGATAAGATTCCCAAGTTTCGTTTGTTCCTCGAAACAGGGGAGGGGTAGGACTATACGATAGTGCAGTGCTGCAAGCCCTCCTGACTGGCCTTGTCAGTGGCAGCAGTATGATAAGCGACCACTTTTCTGAGGTATCTAGTATGATCGGATTCCTGAAAAAAACAGGGCTCATCTGAAAGATCAGCACTTTCTGTGTAAGAAAAACCACTGCTGCATTTTCCAAACAGTGGAGTAGGTGGTTGCTGCAGCGATTAAAGGAGCCGACAACACTGAACCTATTTCGATAGATTCCCAGATGATATATATATAATTAGTCGCGGCATTAATGGGGTACACGAAATGGCGATGCTGCAAAGCAAATGAGCAGGCAAACCTATTAAAATTCAAATTTAAAAAAATAAAAAATAAACGGTTTCTAGTATGATCAGATTCCCAAGTTTCGTTTGTTCCTTGAAATAGGGGAGGGGTAGGACTATACGATAGTGCAGTGCTGCAAGTCCTCCTGACTGGCCTTGTCAGTTTCAGTTTCGAGGAACAAACGAAACTTGGGAATCTTATCATACTAGAAACCGGTTTTTTAATGTTTTCTAAATTTCTTTTTAATAGTTTGTCTGCTTTTTTGCATTGCAGCATCGCCATTTCGTGTCCCCCATTAATGCCGCGACTAATTATATATATATATTATCTGGGAATCTATCGAAATAGGTTCAGTGTTGTCGGCTCCTTTAATCGCTGCAGCAACCACCTTCTCCACTGTTTGGAAAATGCAGCAGTGGTTTTTCTTACACAGAGAGTGCTGATCTTTCAGATGAGCCCTGTTTTTTTCAGGAATCCGATCATACTAGATACCTCAGAAAAGTGGTCGCTTATCATACTGCTGCCACTGACAAGGCCAGTCAGGAGGGCTTGCAGCACTGCACTATCGTATAGTCCTACCCCTCCCCTATTTCGTGGAACAAACGAAACTTGGGAATCTGATCATACTAGAAACCGTTTATTTTTTATTTTTTTAAATTTGATTTTTAATAGGTTTGCCTGCTCATTTGCTTTGCAGCATCGCCATTTCGTGTACCCCCATTAATGCCGCGACTAATTATATATATATCATCTGGGAATCTATCGAAATAGGTTCAGTGTTGTCGGCTCCTTTAATCGCTGCAGCACCCACCTTCTCCACTGTTTGGAAAATGCAGCAGTGGTTTTTCTTACACAGAAAGTGCTGATCTTTCAGATGAGCCCTGTTTTTTTCAGGAATCCGATCAGACTAGATACCTCAGAAAAGTGGTCGCTTATCATACTGCTGCCACTGACAAGGCCAGTCAGGAGGGCTTGCAGCACTGCACTATCGTATAGTCCTACCCCTCCCCTGTTTCGAGGAACAAACGAAACTTGGGAATCTTATCATACTAGAAACCGAATTTTTCATCATTTTTCAATTTTAATTTTCAATGGCTTCGCCAGGTTTTTCGCATTGCAGCATCGCCGTTTCGTGTTCCCCGACTAATGACGCACCTAATTATATATATGCCATCTGGGAATCTTATCATACTAGGTTCAGTGTCACCGGCTCTTAAACTATGGGGGATGGGGGTGGAGATAACGGGTAGAGAGGGGTGTAAAGGTAATTTTAAGGTATTTTTTTTAGTTTTTCGTATAAAACTCTTATACGGTGGCCGATAGCTAAAAATGTTCTTAGACATGAGTAATCTACATACAATTTTAGTATGTTGTTAAGGACATATTTATCTACAAGTGTGCCATAATTGGCTTATACACGAATTATTTCCGGCAATTTATCGTTCATTAACTGGATAGGTATAATGATTAATTTTAGCAGTATGAATCTTTAATTTAGTTTTGCAAGTATGACCGTGCGCGGGCGAAAAGCTCAGTTTGGAATTTGATAACACACCTGGAGTAAGGCCATTGTGAAATCGAGAGAAACTGCTAGGGCTTCTTCGTATTTTATCTCTATGGTCTTATTCCAGGTGTGTTATTTCTTAGTCTACCTACGCTAGAAGATTCCCAGTGGACCGAGTGTGACGAAAGCCGTATTGTCGGTCACTGAGGAGGTCATTTGATTCTAGGTACCCCAAGAGCCTGGTGTTCAGGACACTCTCCATACTCTTGCAGTGAATTTATGTGACCGAAATGGGCCAGTAGTTAGCAGTCGACGAGACTACTGCGTATAAATCTTCAAAAAACTTGCGTGTTTCTGACACGGTTCGATGTGTCCGAGGTTCACCAAAAGATGGGCATAATGCCGCGCCTAATATTTGTGATAAACCCTAGAAGTATATAATATGCGAGTGTTTGCGTTAGAAACGCCACGTTTCGGAGGCATCCAAGAGTTTGGGCAAAATTGACATGTTTACATTCAGAGATCATAGTTTAGAGCTTTGTCATGTGACTGGACCACCTTGACGCGAAGATTCCCGCAAACAGCAACAGACTTGTTGTTTTCATTGGCACTTAGATGTTACACATACAGCAGAGCATATTCTTAATACACAATGTGTAACCCACCATGCGTAATCGACTACTTCATTCTGACCATCATCAGCAGTTCCACTTCATCAAATGTCACTTATTTAAATGTAAATGCTTGATTTGTTTATGAAAATACTAAAATCACTATATGTATACCTTTAACATTTGAGGAGTTCCCTCGATTCCTCAATGATCCCATCATGAGAACTGCGTTTTGACAAAAACAGGACCAACTTGGATATATACACTTACAATCAAAAAAAGAATTTACAAAATCGGTTCAGAAATGACGGAGCTATGGAGTAACTAACATTTAAAAATATACAAAACAAAACCAACCATACATCCGAATTGAGAACCTCCTCTTTTGAAATCTTGAAGTCGGTTAAAAAAATACCCTAATAGTTTCAAACATCAAACAGTACATTTAAGAATGACAGTGGGTTGAATGGCCGCGTGTGCATTGGAGCGTAGCTCTCACGGCTTTGCACCTCAGACTGCTTTTACCAACATTATGAGAATGAGAAAATTTATGGAAGACGTAGCAAACGGCAAAACGGCTGTGTATACTTAAGTGCCCAGAAATGTGAATCGGGAAACAACTTCAAATAATTTAACTTGTCGTTCCAAAGAAAAAGGTACGGTCAACCAATTGGATATCTGAGCCACTTCGTACCTTGTCACAGTGACATTGATATGACATCTCTAGTGGCTTTCATGGTTTCACTAGGTATTTCATGAATTTCATGATTTTCACTATGACAAGGTACAAGTGGCCCAGAAATCAAATTGGTTGACTGTACCTACGCAATCTAAATAACGATGGGAAAAGAGTTACAGAAGACTTCATTCGTTACCTGTCAAATTTGATTCATTTTTCTTACGTCAACTGCCACAGGTCACCTCTGACTCCACTGAACGGAAAAAATGTCACCTATCTATTATGTTTTTCTTAATTTGCCAGTTTCGATTGCAGTTTCTATTTCTGGGCGGTTTGCCTTTCAGGCATCTCAAGCTGCCTAACAATCCTTACCTACCTTCCTATCGGAATCATAAGAAATGTCTATCCTAAATGGATCTTTCATATGACACCCCACCAGGGATCGGAACCGGTTTCCAAATACCGGTATTATTTTGTTCCTAAACCGGTTTGATTTCGTTCTTACATAATACCGGTTTATCGAAATACCTGTTAGTGAAAGAACGAATTATTTCGGTTATCAGTATTCTAGGAGAACGGAATTTTAACGTTCCGTGGAACTTTATTAAACCGGTTTAAAATGTCACGACTGTCACTTTCTCACTTTTGAAGGCGTTGTCGTCAGGTAATACCATCACCCGCGGGCCCCGCGGCGCGTGTGCGCTTATAATATTTAGATTAGAAGCTAATTTATATGATGCCGCTGGAACGGAAGACAGCCACTGGAACTTCCTAACGGAAAGTGCTACGTTAGTCGAGATTGGGCTCGTTTGTTGTGTTGTCTTGAGTACTTACCACTGGACCTGATTTCGAGGGTCTGATGATGCAGCCGGAAGAGAGTCACTGGAACTGCCTAACGGAAAGTGATAAAGTAGTCGAGTTTGGGCTTGTTTGTTTTATTGTCTTGAGTACTTACCACTGGACCGATGTCGAGGGTCTGATGATGCAGCCGGAAGAGAGGCACTGGAACTGCCAAACGGAAAGTGATAAAGTATATCGAGTTTGGGCTTGTTTGTTTTGTTGTCTTGAGTACTTACCACTGGACTTGATGTCGAGGGTCTGATGATGCAGCCAGAAGAGAGCCACTGGAACTGCCAAACGGAAAGTGATAAAGTAGTCGAGTTTGGGCTTGTTTGTTTTGTTGTCTTGAGTACTTACCACTGGACTTGATGTCGAGGGTCTGATGATGCAGCCGAAAAAGAGCCACTGGAACTGCCTAACGGAAAGTGATAAAGGAGTGGAATTTGGGCCTGTTTGTTTTGTTGCCTTGAGTACTTACCACTGGACCTGTTGTCCAGGGTCTGATGATGCAGCCGGAAAAGAGCCACTGGAACTGCCATAACGGGAAGTGATAAAGGAGTGGATTTTGGGCCTGTTTGTTTTTTGTCTTGAGTACTTACCACTGGACCTGATGTCGAGGGTCTGATGATGCAGTCGGAAGAGAGGTACTGGAACTGCCTAACGGAAAGTGCTACGATAGTCGAGTTTGGGCTTGTTTGTTTTGTTGTCTTGAGTACTTACCACTGGACCGATGTTGAGGGACTGATGATGCAACCGGAAGAGAGGCACTGGAACTGCCTAACGGAAAGTGATAAAGGGGTCGAGTTTGGGCTTGTTTGTTTTGCTGTCTTGAGTACTTACCACCAAACCTGATGTCGAGGGTCTGCTGATGCAGCCGGAAGACAGCCACTCGAACTGCCTAACGGAATGTGATAAAGTAGTCGAGTTTGGGCTTGTTTGATTTGTTATCTTGAGTACTTATCACTGGACCTGATGTTGAGGGTCTGATGATGCAGCCGGAAGTGAGCCACTGGAACTGCCTAACGGAAAGTGATAAAGTAGTCGAGTATGGGCTTGTTTGTTTTGTTGTCTTGAGTACTTAGCACTAGACCTGATGTCGAGGGTCTGATGATGCAGCCGGAAGAGAGCCACCGGAACTGCCAAACGGAAAGTGCTACGGTAGTCAAGTTTGGGCTTGTTTGTTTTGTTATCTTGAGCACTTACCACTGGACCTGATGTTGAGAGTCTGATGATGCAGCCGGAAGAGAGCTACTGGAACTGCCTAACGGTAAGGGATAAAGTAGTCCGTTCCGTCCGTTTGGCAGTTCCGGTGGCTCTCTTCCGGCTGCATCATCAGACGCTCGACATCAGGTCTAGTGCTAAGTACTCAAGACAACAAATCAAACAAGCCCAAACTCGACTACTTTATCACTTTCTGTTAGGCAGTTCCAGTGGCTCTCTTCTGGCTGCATCATCAGACCCTCGACATCAGGTCCATTGGTAAGTACTCAAGACAACAAAACAAACAAGCCCAAACTTGACTACTTTATCACTTTCCGTTAGGCAGTTCCAGTGCCTCTCTTCCGGCTGCATCATCAGACCCTCGACATCAGGTCCAGTGGTAAGTACTCAAGACAACAAAACAAACAAGCCCTAACTCGACTACTTTATCACTTTCTGTTAGACAGTTCCAGTGCCTCTCTTCCGGCTGCATCATCAGACCCTCGATATCAGGTCTAGTGGTAAGTACTCAAGACAACAAAACAAACAAGCCCAATCTCGACTAGATTATCACTTTCTGTTAGACAGTTCCAGTGCCTCTCTTCCGGCTGCATCAGCAGACCCTCGACTTCAGGTCTAGTGGTAAGTAATCAAGACAACAAAACAAACAAGCTCAAACTCGACTACTTTATTACTTTCCTTTAGACAGTTCCAGTGCCTCTCTTCCGGCTGCATCATCAGACCCTCGACATCAGGTCCAGTGGTAAGTACTCAAGACAACAAAACAAACAAGCCCAAACTCGACTACTTTATTACTTTCCGTTAGGCAGTTCCAGTGCCTCTCTTCCGGTTGCATCATCAGACCCTCGACATCAGGTCCAGTGGTAAGTACTCAAGACAACAAAACAAACAAGCCCAAACTCGACTACTTTATCACTTTCCGTTAGGCAGTTCCAGTGACTCTCTTCCGGCTGCATCATCAGACCCTCGACATCAGGTTCATTGGTAAATACTCAAGACAACAAAACAAACAAGCCCAAACTCGACTACTTTATCACTTTCCGTTAGGCAGTTCCAGTACCTCTCTTCCGACAGCATCATCAGACCCTCGACATAAGGTCCAGTGTTATGTACCCAAGACAACAAAACAAACAAGCCCAAACTCGATTACTTTATCACTTTCCGTTAGGCAGTTCCAGTGCCTCTCTTCCGGCTGCATCATCAGACCCTTGACATCAGGTCCAGGGGTAAGTACTCAAGTCAACAAAACAAACAAGCCCAAACTCGACTACTTTATCACTTTCCGTTAGGCAGTTCCAGTACCTCTCTTCCGACAGCATCATCAGACCCTCGACATTAGGTCCAGTGGTATGTACCCAAGACAACAAAACAAACAAGCCCAAACTCGACTACTTTATCACTTTCCGTTAGGCAGTTCCAGTGGCTCTCTTCTGGCTGCATAATCAGACCCTCGACATCAGGTCCATTGGTAAGTACTCAAGACAACAAAACAAACAAGCCCAAACTTGACTACTTTATCACTTTCCGTTAGGCAGTTCCAGTGCCTCTCTTCCGGCTGCATCATCAGACCCTCGACATCAGGTCCAGTGGTAAGTACTCAAGACAACAAAACAAACAAGCCCTAACTCGACTACTTTATCACTTTCTGTTAGGCAGTTCCAGTGGCTCTCTTCTTGCTGCATCATCAGACCCTCGACATTAGGTCCATTGGTAAGTACTCAAGACAACAAAACAAACAAGCCCAAACTCGACTACTTTATCACTTTCCGTTAGACAGTTCCAGTGCCTCTCTTCCGGCTGCATTATCAGACCCTCGATATCAGGTCTAGTGGTAAGTACTCAAGACAACAAAACAAACAAGCCCAAACTCGACTATCGTAGCACTTTCCGTTAGGCAGTTCCAGTACCTCTCTTCCGACTGCATCATCAGACCCTCGACATCAGGTGCATTGGTAAGTACTCAAGACAACAAAACAAACAAGCCCAAACTCGACTACTTTATTACTTTCCGTTAGGCAGTTCCAGTGCCTCTCTTCCGGTTGCATCATCAGACCCTCGACATCAGGTCCAGTGGTAAGTACTCAAGACAACAAAACAAACAAGCCCAAACTCGACTACTTTATCACTTTCCGTTAGGCAGTTCCAGTGACTCTCTTCCGGCTGCATCATCAGACCCTCGAAATCAGGTCCAGTGGTAAGTACTCAAGACAACAAAACCAACAAGCCCAAACTCGACTACTTTATCACTTTCCGTTAGGCAGTTCCAGTGACTCTCTTCCGGCTGCATCATCAGACCCTCGACATCAGGTCCAGTGGTAAGTACTCAAGACAACAAAACAAACAAGCCCAAACTCGACTACTTTATCACTTTCCGTTAGGCAGTTCCAGTGACTCTCTTCCGGCTGCATCATCAGACCCTCGACATCAGGTCCAGTGGTAAGTACTCAAGACAACAAAACAAACAAGCCCTAACTCGACTACTTCATCACTTTCCGTTAGGCAGTTCCAGTGGCTCTCATCCGGCTGCATCATCAGACCCTCGACATCAGGTCTAGTGGTAAAATTTAATATCAAATTATAAATTAGCTTTTAAATAAATTGTAAGCGCACTCCCGCTGCGGATAATAGTAACCCTTGGCGGCCTCTGTCAAAAATTCGAGTTAAGACTGGTTGTCTCCGTCGAAAACCGGTTAATTTCGTTCCACGGAAACGAAATTGGGCCCAGAACAGTTCTTTCACTAACCGGTTTTGAGTGCCGAAAACCAGAAACAAGAACGAAACCACAAACGCTATTCATTTCGGTTTGGGGTCAATGGCCGAAACCGGTTTGAAAATAATACCGGTATCCGATCCCTGCACCCCACATGACATAGTGGTAGACTTTGGAACTAGAAATAAATTTTATTTGTCATTTCTCACAAAAAAAAACCAAATTGATAGCATAAGTAGCTCTTGAGATATTTAGCGATGTGACAGACAGACAAAGTGAAACCATAAGGAATTATTTTTTACCATTTTGGTACGGAATCCTAAAAACGGTCACTATCTCCCCAAGGGTTCGTGACCGTTTTTACTATGGATGTTATGAATATTGTTAGTCTTTTAAAAAATCCCTCCTTTTCCCATTACAATCAGCTTAATTTTGCGGTTGGTACGGAAACTTGGCCGGTTCATTAAAACTTTCTAATTTATTTAAAAATTGGCAAAACAGTCGTTGAATAGACTATTTGACACATCATACAATTTGTAACATGGTGTCACTTTATGGACAGTAAACCCAAAATAGAAAAAAGATATTTAACATCGAAAATTCGAAAAATTATGGTATTTTTTTTGTCCTCTAAAAGTCAAACAAAAGGTATCAATAGAATACTTAAGTAAAAAAAATAAAAAATAAATAAATATTCGGCAACTATGTGCCTAAACGCATTATTTTACGACCAAAACAGCAAAATACTTATTTTCCCTTACAACAGGTTGGTTCGATACCAGGCGGGTGACGTCATCTGCCCGTGCCAATTTGTAGGAGCCGTTTGGGCGGCCGCTAGCGGCGAGCTAGGTTCATCTATATTTTTTGCACTTTATTGTGGTCTAATTGTAGTTGGTCCAATATAGAAATTTGGTCGTCTTTGAAAACTGGTTCGAATGGCACCATAAAAATTGCAACATTTTTTTAGTCAAATATAGTGTATTATGGTAGAATATCTGGGCCGGACCGAGCTTTACGCGCCGTTTTCCCGGATACGAGACCTATCTAGATCGATTGCTCGCCCCCAAAAACCCCCACATAGCAAATTTCGTCAAAATCGTTAGAACCGTTTCCGAGATCCCCGAAATAAATAAATAAATATACAAGAATTGCTCGTTTAAAGATAAAAGATAATAATTAAGATTAATGCCCACTAACAAACTTACGAATTTAAACACCCTCTTTTATTGAATACGTAACATAAGACTAAACACCATCTCGGTTTACTTGTAAATATAATTAATAGGAGTCTTAAATTACAAATTGGATTACCCAAGTCTATTAAGAAACGCATAATAACTTTACTGGAATCTTTTCATGGTTTCTGATTTCCGGTTCAAATATGCACATGGACAAGGTGCATAATCTACATTTAGATTTGTCTCCAACTTGAAAAATGAACTTAAATCAATTACAAATTAAGGCGCTGTAGATAGGGAATCTACAATTTCAGAAAATATTAATAAAATACTTCCACAGAACTTATAGTAGGTAAGTAGGTATGAATACTTAAGTGGGAGTTACAAGTCATGATAAACTTTGGCCTCCTGATGGAATCTATTCCTTAGGCTATTTGTAAGTAATACTCAGCGAGGCCTAACTATACATGAGAAAATTTCATAATTTTATTTAATTTTATTGTTTATATTGGTTTCAAAAATTCTTATTTTTATTATAACTCAAAAATGCTTAGTGCTGCACAAAAACTTTGTATCGGAAATATGTTCAGCATAGATTTATTTACAACTTTGTTTCATACCACTTTATTGATAAATCTAACAGTTCATGAGAAAAATGCGTTTCAATATTGTGTTTCTTGTTAAAAGCCTGTTAGTCAAAAGACTTTACATTTATATTTGGATAAATATTAGAAAAGACTCTATTGTCAAGCCATATTTCTATTCATCGATTGATACCCAAAATAATAGGCACACGGCAGAGTACTTATCTGAAAAGTTAGGATAAACTATGCTTAGATTACACAGATTTAAAAAAAAAATTTGCAACTAAAACGTGTATATTTTTCCATTTGCACGATTCTGAATTTATGGCGGAAAGTTCTTTGGAGAACATTCTCGAGAACTTTCCCGGAAATTTCTCGAGAGTGATGAGATTTTTTCCCTTAAAACACTCACTTAGCCTTAAATGTCTCACGAATGCACATATTTACCTAATATCATGAAATATAAAAAATAAAAATTTCAAAAATGTTCATATTTTAACTACTTTCTCGGAAATTTTCTTTGAAGAGAACTTTGCCGAGAAGTTTCTCACGACATTCTCTCGTTTCGGAAACTTCTCGAGAACGGCCCATCACTACTCTTTACGGTTTAAAATAACATTCAGGTATCGGTTGCCAGTTCTGATTTCGATATTTCCGCAACCGTGCAAAAAAGGTTGTATTAACACAATTATTGTATTTATTAACTACGGTTTCTGAACCCATCTTAGAGTAGTTATAATGTGTGTAGATAAAGTAATGTATGCAACTGTACATAATTAGGCATTAAAACACTCGTGTGACCTTATTATGAAACTCGCCTTCGGCTCGTTTCATAAAACACACTCGTGTTTTAATGCCCCTCATTATGTACCAGTTGCATAAACTACTATTACTACATCATATGCAGAAGGCAAGACACTTTACCAAGTGATACTAGGGACCAATATAAACGACTTCATGCGAGGAAATGAAAATTTCATCCATTGGAATTCAAGATGGCGGTCCTTTTCCAAGATTTTTTTTTAACGCGCATAGTTACAAAACGGCAACTGCCATTTTAGTAACATGGGTATCAATCGATTGGTACTGATACCACTAAAAAAAATTAAAGATGGCGGCCGATTATTAACAAAATTGGAATGGCCGCCATCTTGAATTCCAGTGGATGAAATTTTAATTTCCTCGGATGAAATCGTTTATATTGGTCCCTAGTATCACTTGGTAAAGTGTCTTGCTTTCTGCATAAGAAGCAGTTTAATTTTGCTAAGCCTTTGATGAACAGGCTTTTACAAGAAACGCAATATTGAGGAGCATTTTTCTCTTGAACTATTAGATTTATCAATAAAGTGATAAGAAACAAAGTTGTAGATAAATTTATGCTGAACATATTTCCGATACAAAGTTTTTCTGCAGCACTAAGCATTTTTGAAAACTAATATAGCCGCCATTTTGAAATTTTTGCATGGATAGTTGGCGTCGCTCAGTACTTACAAATAGCCTATAAGGAATAGATTCCATAATGAGGCCAAACTTTATCATGGCATGTAACTCCCGTGATCTATTTATATGGGGATTCACACCTACTATTACAACTGCAATTTTTTTATAAATGTATATTTTCAGTCCATTTCCTAGTTTTTAACTTCATCCGAAACACGATTGCAGAAAAAAACCTCAATAGCTTTTTATTTTGAAAATTACCCTTTTTACACCTTGAACCAAATATTTCGATAACTATCATGAATATCCACACAAAATTTGCTTTATTTGATAGGTTTTAGTAGATTTCAATTTGGGCGTCATAGATTTTTAATAAGTTATCCAGTATTCAACAAAACAAACAAAATGTACTAAAAATACGCGCAGAGTTCCGTAGAGAGCGGGACGGTTAATTGCAAACTCACGCGTGTTAGAGCGGGTCATTTGCAATCGAATAAGGGGGCCTTAAAATCGCGCAACAGAAGATCGCCTTCATAATAACCTTTAATGAATTCTAGTAACAAACAATGACGCCTGTGGATTTATCATGGCTTTGACGAAGAGCAGCTTAACAGACTTATGTGACAAAGCATTTTATGCACAACAAAACCGCCGATTCTAAACAACAATTATGCGAGTCAAAGCAGGTATCTTCCGAAAGACGCTACGAAATATAACAAATCGCTGGCGCAACAAAAGAGGCTTTCTCGCGGCCATTACATTGAGAAGCACGAAGAAAGACGCAACGGGCGGGCAGCGGGGCGGCGTAAGCGGCACGAAAACGAGGGGCGGGCGGACAGTCGCGATTAACGTATGGAGCGCGGGAGACGGCATGGCAGCAGCGGCGGAGGTGGCGTCATACCCGAGGGACCAGCCCAATTTACGATTGCCGCGAACTGTATAGACTGGGCATTTTAGAGACGCACTCGATACCGACCAAACGACGACAACGTGAATTTCACCCTTATATTTACCAAGAAATGCTAATTAAATGGATTCGTAAGTAAGAATATCGGCAAGGGCGAAACAAATAATATATGAAGAAAAATTTATGCCATCCGCAGAACTCCAGGAGACAAGAACGGGTCGGTGAGGGATACGTAATAAGGACTACCATAAAATGTTACATTAGGTAATAGCGGCTTCTGGGGCAGCTATAAATATCTCCGTTCGAAAGTACGGATGTTGTCCCGCGGGAGGACGGCACGTCGCCGTGTTGGGCGGTTGCGGACGTGTCGCGCGAATAAAAACATCCCTTACAATTTTTACGGTTCTTCAAACTCCCAACACGTGCCATACTTAATCAATATCATTTAGCAATATGATAATGTTTATTTCAGGTCATTTACATTTTAAACTGTTAGATACGCTTCACCGTAATCATAACTAATTGACAATATTTCATAATTTCCAAAAGTCTTAATTCGAAAACCATTTCGGTAAAAACGTGTGAAGTACACAAAAAACATTGTTTTCGATGTTTTTCTCCGTTAATTTTGGAAAAAAATTGCAAATTACTGTAAACCGAAAGTTGACGTCATCTTCCTCGCTGTATTCAGGGAGACCTTAGTACAGAGTACAGACAATCGCTGCTCTGGAGTGGCTCTGGATTCTTGTTGGGAAGATGACGTCATATTTTACTTACGCCCTTTTGGAATGACAATGAATTTTCAACGTGTTTTTTTGTATGAAATAATGAGTTAAATTGAAAAAGAAAGAATACGGGTGGCTTAAATTTTTACCTATTTTCTAACTAGTTCATAAAATAAAGTAGTTAAAAATATGAAATGTTGTCAATTGTTTCAATATCATGTTGTCTCATACTAGTGCTAGCGGTACGCCAAAAGATGCTGCAAATAGTGTTAAAAGCATGAAAATCGGTACGATTGGTCTTTAGGACATATGAATCAATTTGACCCGTTGGACGAAAAAAAACGAAAAGGAGAGGTGTTATGACGACATCTTTTTTTCAATGGAATTTAAACAAAAAATGTTCTGAAACCTACCGTGTGTGGTATCAAACGAAAGGGCTTTCAAAGCCGGTTCTAAAATAATATATCACATCACGTTTAAGTCACTTGTCTTAAAATAAAATAAAAATAATTTTCAAAACACCAAGTTTGGGTTCCTCCAGGTACGATACAGTTGGATTATTTTTTGTAAAATATACCTGATATGGTACCTAATATCCTCCTATCAAACCTCAAGAAAGCAATTTTGAAAATATTTACACTTAGTATTTTTTACAATAAGTTACTTGCGCTTAATATTAATTTCCAATGCATAACTATTTTGGCACTGGCTGCGTCCCACCTCCACGGTACGTCGAACAGGGCCGGCGCGGCGGCAGAGGCGGCCGAAGCAAATAAAAGGCGCAAATACAGGGGTCTCGACGCCAACTACAACTTCGTAGCTTTTGGTGTCGAGACCCTTGGTCCGTGGGGCCCAGCAGCACACAAGCTGTATCGGGATTTGGGTAAACGGTTGGTCGACGTTACCGGGGACAAGAGAGCTGGCAGCTTCCTCGCTCAACGCATAAGTATTGCGATTCAGCGAGGAAACGCTGCCAGTGTCCTCGGTACCCTGCCACAGGGTCCCTTTTTAGAGTTTAATTTTTAGTAGGTATTAGTAGTAGGTTTTTATTTTAGATTTAGCTATTTTTAATATTATTTAAGTTTTCCTTGTTAGGTTTAATTTTGTTATAGTTTTGAATATATATTTTGTTTTTCGCTAAACCACGTAGGTTGGTGTGGACTGGAAAAGGGTATGTACAACAACATTTTAAGTAATGATTATTGTAATCGAGTTCCTTATTTATTGCGTAATAATACTTATGTTTAAAAAGTAACATGTTTGTACATTTTTAATAAGTAATTGAATGAAAAAGTCAAAACACCACTTACGCAATTCAAACATACAAGATTTTTTAAATAGGTACTTTTGGATTTGGTCTCTTCTTCATTTATTTTTGTAATAAAGTCTTTAGTTTGACATATGGGTCATTGTCAGACTTAGGTGCGCGTCTTTTCGGTGGACATGTCAAAAGTTAAGGGCTACAAAGCTTAATTTTCTATTGATCTGATAACCCGCATAATCTGTAATTCCGTGTCTATAAATCCATGTAATGAAAACGTAAATTACTTGCACACGAGCCGTTTAACTATTGACCACCGAATGGACAACTTTTGTTTTTCCCACTGACAATGACCCATATCAATCATGCAAATCGGTGTACCCATTGAGCGTACAGAATTTTTCAAAATTTTAATATTTTAGGTGGCGTCACCTCGCTTCCTGAGGGTGAAACTTTCGTTGTCTCGAAAAAAAATCATTAATTTGGTTCCTACTATCACTGCGCAAAGCGGCTTGCTTTCATCAAAAAGTGCAGCGTTTTGGCTAAAAAATGATCATAACCCCTATGACTACTAGTTACATGAGCTCCTGTCGCTAAATGTTTATTAGGTACCTCCTGGAAAAAAACCCCCGCCACAAAACAGGGGAGGGGACACTCTTTTTTACGAATTTGACAGCTAATATAATATCTCACCAACTATTATATACAAAACTTTTCTAGTAACCTGTATCTCATTTTATTTACACACATATCCTAAATCCTCTAATATGCGTTCGGAAACGGTAGAAAATGACTCTCATTTCAACATTCAATGAATTTATGGCAATTTTCTTATCTGTGGCTAAGGTTACAGCAGTAATATAATTTTCACGCCACTCGCCTTCGGCTCGTTTCATAAAACACACTCGTGTTTTAATGCCCCTCATTATGTACCAGTTGCATAAACTACTATTACTACATCATATGCAGAAGGCAAGCCACTTTGCCAAGTGATACTAGGGACCAATATAAACGACTTCATGCGAGGAAATGAAAATTTCATCCATTGGAATTCAAGATGGCGGTCCTTTTCCAAGATTTTTTTTAACGCGCATAGTTACAAAACGGCAACTGCCATTTTAGTAACATGGGTATCAATCGATTGGTACTGATACCACTAATCAAAATAAGAAAAATACTATTAAAAAATTAAAGATGGCGGCCGATTATTAACAAAATTGGAATGGCCGCCATCTTGAATTCCAGTGGATGAAATTTTAATTTCCTCGGATGAAATCGTTTATATTGGTCCTTAGTATCACTTGGTAAAGTGTCTTGCTTTCTGCATAAGAAGCAGTTTAATTTTGCTAAGCCTTTGATGAACAGGTTTTACAAGAAACGCAATATTGAAGAGCATTTTTCTCTTGAACTATTAGATTTATCAATAAAGTGATAAGAAACAAAGTTGTAGATAAATTTATGCTGAACATATTTCCGATACAAAGTTTTTCTGCAGCACTAAGCATTTTTGAAAACTAATATAGCCGCCATTTTGAAATTTTTGCATGGATAGTTGGCCTCGCTCAGTACTTACAAATAGCCTATAAGGAATAGATTCCATAATGAGGCCAAACTTTATCATGGCATGTAACTCCCGTGATCTATTTATATGGGGATTCACACCTACTATTACAACTGCAATTTTTTATGTATATTTTCAGTCCATTTCCTAGTTTTTGACTTCATCAGAAACACGATTGCAGAAAAAAACCTCAATAGCTTTTTATTTTGTAAATTACCCTTTTTACACCTTGAACCAAATATTTCGATAACTATCATGAATATCAACACAAAATTTGCTTTATTTGATAGGTTTTAGTAGATTTCAATTTGGGCGTCATAGATTTTTAATAAGTTATCCAGTATTCAACAAAACAATCAAAATGTACTAAAAATACGCGCAGAGTTCCGTAGAGAAATATTTCAACCATATAGTCATATAACGTAATATAGTTGTATAGTAGGGCTTTAAATTATAAGATAAGTAGGGGAACTTCATCGCAGTTGGCGTCTAGGTATTTATCAGAGAAAGACACGTAAATCATCAGCTCATCTTAACTTAATCTGAAAAAACCGAGATTATAAAATATTCACAAAGAGTCAACATGTTTTGAATGTCCAACTAAACGTTCCTGACATGGAATTATTAATTCGCAAGCACGGACATAACTTAACTGACTGTGGCGAGTAATCCCAACAGTTTGAATAAGTCAAAATCATCAAATTACCTTAGTAAAGCAAGCGAGTAAACAAGGGGAGACCCACAAATCGCCTGTGTTATTAAGCGGGCCTTTAAAAGTTAAGGGAGGGTTTGCAAAGGTAAACTCGAGGTTACCTAGGCGAGTTTGCTTTGCCAACAATGTCAAAAGTACAGCTGATTCTGCTAGTTATATAAAATATCAATTATTTAGGTTGAATTTCATTTTCACAGTATTCTTTTAAATATATTATCATTAGGCAGTCGTTGTTGATGATACAGTGTGGAC
Organism: Cenopis cana; assembly: GCA_951800055.1. NCBI lineage: Eukaryota > Metazoa > Arthropoda > Insecta > Lepidoptera > Tortricidae > Cenopis > Cenopis cana. The sequence goes on along the minus strand of OX637471.1, from coordinate 18,138,444 downwards.
TAGATTTATTTTTTATGTCTATTAAGTACCGAGGCTGATATGTGACACGATCATTGGTTCATTCAAGTAACGTACGCTAAGACTGCTTCCACGGCGTGAAAAACTGGTACATAAAGAAAATCCCAGGCAACTTTATGTTTTAAAATTATTTATATTCGTGAATCTATGAGGGGTGTTCATTAAGTAATGTGAATGATAAGGACGCAAATACCTTTACTACCTACCTTTATTTTTCAAACCCCTTAAAAAGTCCTGTACTGCGGCGATCACGGCGTCATCATCTTCAAATTTCTGGCCTCCGAGGTGAAAAAAACATCTTCACCCCTTAAAAAGTCCTGTACTGCGACAGTACGTTTCCCAAGATAGTGGCGGCTCTAGAGAGGGGCGGCCCTGGCGTGGGGACTTTTGGGAGACGAAAACCAGGCCATTCATGCCAAATTCCATCAAAGTTACCGACATTTCGAGGTTGTGCATATCTCGACTGGGTTACAAGAAGTGACAAAAAACCTGTTACCTGAAAAATCTCGCCTGCGATCGCAGACTCGCCGTATCCAATTTAATAATATTATCTATAAATAAGAATAAACAGACAAATGTTCCTTCCACATCTTTGTCGGAGCCTAAAGATAAACTGACATCACCGCATCTTCAGCTGATGTTAATTCTCCGCCTACAAGCAACATCGATTCTCCATCTCCTGCCAGGATTCGTACACCATCTCCAACGTTTACTGCTGATCTTGATAATGCAACTTTGTCTCAGATCATTCATCAAAATGCTGATGTGCATATAAATAGTGAAACATCATCAACCAGTCGACCATCTATTACTATTTCGCACAACACTATACGAAATTTCCACTTGCACTTTCATAAATAAATTTTTACTTTGTTGTATTTTGTTTCATTGAAGAGGCTAACTAGTCGTAGAAAATAGTAGTTTATGCAACTGGTACATAATGAGGGGCACTCGTGTGACCTTATTATGAAACTCGCCTTCGGCTCGTTTCATAAAACACACTCGTGTTTTAATGCCTAGTTATGTACAGTTGCATACATTACTTTATCTACACACATATTATAAGTACTCTAAGATGGGTTCAGAAGCCGAAGGCAAATGACCTGCATTGCTACCAGTGCTACCGGTTACATATTTATAGTAGCCGGTATTATATAACATTTGAAATCCTTATCCCCGAATTAGTCGAAATCAAGTAGGTATAATGAAGATTGTCCGAAAAAAATCTCCAAATTCAAAATTAATATAAAATTTGAAATCCTTATCCCCAAATTAGTCGAAAACGAGTATACCGACGATTTTTCGAAAAAAAAATTGTTTTTCGCTGTAAATTCAAAATTAATATAAAATTTGAAATCCTCATCCCCAAATTAGTCGAAAATGAGTATAATGACGATTTTTCGCAATAAAAAAAAAATTTTTTTTACTTAAAACTCAAAATTAATATAAAATTTGAAATGCTTATCCCCCAATTAGTCGAAATATTATATTATATTATACTTATGTCCGTCAGTAGAGACAATGTTTCTTATGTACTAAATAGTACTAATCTTATTTATATAGCTTACAATTTGTTTATGGATATATCATAAAGTTTTCCAAACATCCTTTTCATTCAAATTATCTGAAATTTTATAGTAGGATTTCTGAATCTTTAATAACCTTGTTAAATTTATAATCTGGTAAATCTGTTACGTGACTTGGAATTTTGTTATAAAAAAGTATTGACTGTCATAAATGATTTCCTGGCCTTTGCTAATCGTAAACGACGCACTGCGAGTTTTTCTTTATTCCTAGTGTTAAATTTGTGAAAATCACTATTTTTTGGGAGATCCGCGTAATGTTTTCTTGCGTACCTAATAACTTCATAAATGTATAGTGATGGCAAGGTTATGATATTAGCCTTTCTAAATATATCTCTCAAAGATGTACGAGGTTTTAAGTTATAAATTGCTCGCACTGCCCTTTTCTGCAAAACGAATATGCTGTCTACATTAGCAGATCTACCCCAAAACAGGATTCCATAGGACATTAGACAATGGAAATAGCTGTAATATATTAACTTGGCCGTGTTTACATCTCTGATCCGTCTTATTTTTCTAATGGCATAGGCGGCAGAACATAATTTACTACTTAAAATGTCCAAATGCGAATCCCATTGCAATTTACTATCTATCTTTAATCCAAGAAAAACGGTGCTATCTGAAAATTCCAAAACAGCATCCCCCAGAACCAAGTTGGGTTTATGATTTATTTGACTTTGACGGCAAGTTGAAAATCTGACACATTTTGTTTTTTTGGGATTTAGCAAGTTATTAGTTGTAAACCAAGTCAGTGTCTTTTGTAAAACTGGGTTAATAATAGACGCAGCTACATCGCTATTTCTTGGTACTTTGAATAAGAGGGATGTGTCATCTGCGAATAGAATTGTTTTGGTCAGACCGTCTAGCATATGTGGTAAATCGTTAATGTACGTTAGGAATAAAAACGGTCCCAAAATAGACCCTTGAGGAACACCCATTCTGACCAATATTTCACTAGATTGAGATCCATCAACATCAACACACTGGGTTCTGTTAGACAAATATGACTGGAGAACATCCAACGACTTGCCCCTTACACCATAATGACTAAGTTTAACTAACAATGTCGAGTGATCCACACAATCGAAGGCCTTGGATAAGTCGCAGAAAATCCCGATGATATCCCTCGAGTATAATGACGATTTTTGTTTTTTTTTTTTACTTTAAATTCAAAATTAATATAAAATTTGAAATCCTCATCCCCGAATTAGTCGAAATCGAGTATAATGACGATTTTTCAAAAAAAAATTTTTTTTTTTACTTAAAAAATTCAAAATAAATATTTATATAACATTTGAAATCCTTATCCCCGAATTAGTCGAAATGGAATATAATGACGATTTTTCAAAAAAAAAATTAAATTTAAATTTAAAATAAATGTAAATTTGAAATCCTTCTCCCTGGATCCTTATCCCAAAAAAATAACCTATATCGAGCTGACCTTTCGTATCGACTGAATTTTAATTTTCCTGTTCCAAATTTAAAAAAAAATCATTAAAGTACTATAAATAGTACTTTAATGAATATTATATTACTGCTGGTAACCTTCACCGCAGAAGAAAATTTTCGTACATTGATGTTAAAATGAAGGTCATTTGCCTACGGTTTCTGAACGCATTTTAGAGGATTATGACATGGGTGTAGATAAAGTATTATATGCATAATATACTATTGTGGCTTATATAACGAACAGTAACGACGAAGTTAATAGTTGTTTTTAGTACAGTTGCTCAAAAAGTGATACCTAATTTATGTAGCTGTATATCGTGCGCTAAGTTGGATATCACGCACTAGTGCTTTTTACTTTTCCAACTTATTTAAATTTACTGTTGACCCAAGCCACATCGAACCATAGAGTTTTAGGTACAGTTACTTTTCTTATTTATTTAATAAAGCAAAGGCTATTAAAACTAATCTTCTATAATATTTAAAACATTAAAAATGCATACATACATAAATTAATTACATGTATTAAACTACCATGTGACAAAAAATCTCTTCCGAAATAGTATTTGATTTGGCTGAATGCTGACAACCATGGCATGTTGAAAAAAAGTCAATCAATTAAAAGTTAAACCAACTTTTTGATTCCCGCTTCCTTAGTAAGGTATAGCTTGACAAAATAGTCTAGAAACGGAACTAATTTTTTACGACCCTGGCAACTTCGATCATATTAACATATTTGGCATGTGTCTGTCACAGTCTGTCAAGAGTTGTGTTTACAAATTCTTATTTAATACATTTCGCTGAATTATCACAGTTGAAACCTTCTATAATAACTTGGTACTTGCGATATATTTGACGAATTTCGTTTCATAGTGCACAGCAAACAAGTGATAATTACCATTATACATGCAAATTCGGGCAAATCTCTGTAAATATATCTTAATAAATACATGCACAAATAAAGTATTTTTCACTTCTCATGCTCGAAAAGTGTGTCATATTAGACTTGTGAAGCGGGGCTAAAGTAGTACTTTTAAGCCCTAGGGAAAATATGTATACATATTTATGATTTACAAAACATTTTAATTTGACCAATCAAAATACTTCACCTATTAAATTCACCAATCACAGAACAGTAATTTGACAGATAAAAAAATATTTGGTAAAAATATCAACCAACAAGAATACAGCTGTACTAAAATCGACCAATCAGGAATAGTAGATTGTGTCACAAGGGAGCAAAATGCCATATTTACGGCGTGGGCGTACATTGAATCCTGAACGAAGCGAAGGATTCTATAATAGAATCACGAGCGTAGCGAGGGATTCTAAAATAGAATCCTGAGCGTAGTGAGGGAGCAAGTATAAACGCCCAAGGTGGAAATAATTTTGCTTCCATGTGACACATACTGCTTTTCACATCACCTATTGAGGATAATCAAAGATCTGAAATGCCACCGGTAACATATTTATAGAAGCTCTAAATATATATCAAATTTGAAAACCTTTTCCCTGAATTAGTCAAAATGAAGTATAATGACGATTTTTAGCAAAAAAAAATTTTTTCAACTTAACTTTAAAAATAAGTGCAAAATTTGAAATCCTTATCCCCGAATTAGTCGAAATCGAGTATAATGACAATTTTTCCCAAAAAAGATTTTTTTTTCAACCTAAAACTAAAAATAAGTGTAAAATTTTGAAATCCTTATCCCCGAATTAGTCGAAATCGAGTATAATGACAATTTTTCGCAAAAAAATATATTTTACAATTTAAAATTTAAAATAAGTGTAAAATTTGAAATCCTTAGCCCCGAATTAGTCGAAATCGAGTATAATGACAATTATTCGCAATAAAAAATTTATTTCAACCTAAAATTAAAAATAAGTGTAAAATTTGAAATCTTTATCCTCGAATTAGTCGAAATGCCAATTTTTCGAAAAAAAAAATTTTTTTAAGAGATAAGATAAGAGATAAGAGATAATTTATTCCTGCTGATATTTTTTTTTTTTTTTATTTCTGCTTAAAATGAAAAATAAGTGTAAAATTTGAAACCCTGTAGCTCTAGTATAAATTTTATCGAAACATTAACTAATTCGAACGCGTTTGCGTTTTGTCTCAAAATGTATGAAAACGCTCTCACCGAGTTTGAAATAAGCGCGTTCATCGGTTAGCAACAAATGTTATACTCGCTGTTTTAGTTTCCACTAGTGACCACCAGAAGCGCTGTTCACGTTTTCATACCAATTTCATAAATTTTGAGACAAAACGCAAACGCGTTCGAATTAGTTAATGTTTCGAAAAAACTTATACTAGAGCTACTGATCCCCGAATTAGTCGAAATCGAGTATAATGACGATTTTTCATAAAAAAATTTTTTTTCTTAAAATTTAAAATAAGTGTAAAATTTGAAATCCTCATCCCCGAATTAGTCGAAATCGAGTATAATGACGGTTTTTCGTATAATTTCTTTTTACTTATAATTTAAAAAAAAAGAATTCTTCACAAAAAAAAACTGAGCTGACGTTTCGTATCGACTGAATTTGAATTTTCAGTGATACTAGAATTTCGTTGGTTTTGTATGATGATGCTTCAAATTTGAAGTTTTTCATTATATATTATTAAATATATTATACTGGCAACACAGGGTCCTTGAACAGAAAAGTGCCACTTTGATCCCTCCTAGCAGGGAAGAAAAACCCCTTATCCGAATAGGTTATGTGAAAAGACGTTTTGTGCTGTCTCTTTTGCATGGTGCTGGCCTTAGAAAAAAAACATGCTGTCAAATTAGACATACGCCCGCCAAGAGTTAAATTATTCATTTTAGGTAGATAATGTTACGGTGGTTTGAAAATGGAACCATAGTCGATGTCATAGAGTTATCTATGGCCGCTCGCAGTCGCACCGTAACGTTCACACGGGAAACCGGCGCTCTGTTTTGATATGTCGTTTATATAAATATGTTTGGATGAAGTATTATATGTAGGCAATATATTGTGTACAAATCACACAACGTGTTTAATTCATCAGATAATTCGTGTTTGTGTTTTCTCGCAATTGAAGTGAAAAGTAGAGTGTGTAACTCGGGCCTAAAAGCCATATTACCACTCGAACAATTTTCTCTCACTGCGTTCGGGAGAATAACTATCTCGTGGTAATATGGCTTACTTTAGACCCTTGTCAAACAATCTACTATTGTTTTTTTTTGTCATTGAGTTTAAATCTCACCTGGCCAACGAATAGTCTTTTCTCATTTTAGTTATAGAGTAGGCCCATTTTTGAAGAAGTAGAATGTAAGAAGCAAGTCGTGTAACAGTTGGGGTGACAACGTTATCAGAGGGTTTAGACCCTGCAGAATACGGATCTGCCTGTCGCCATCCCCAAATTTGAGCCGGAAGTACGGTATACCGGAAAAGGTGCAGCCCATACGAAATTTTTCGTAGTACATTTAGTAAATTGTTGCTCTGGTACTTTAATAGAGGTCCGATTGATATGGTTTTTTGGTATGTTGTAAAGGACAATATTGGCCATGGTAACCTAAAATGTTCGGCCCTCTAGCGCCATAAGTTTGGCCGCCATCTTGGAAATAGTGTCACTTTTTTCAGTTTTTTGCTTATACTGTCATCAAAGTTCATTCGAGTGCTAAACATAGTTCTGCAATATTGTAGAATACAATATTTGCTAAAACTTTTAGGTACGAAGATTTTTTCCATGACCCCTAGGGACGAAGATATGACAGGAGATATCATTAAAAATTGCCACCCTCTGATAACGTTGTCACTCCAACTGTTACATGACTTGCCGCTTGCATTTTTTAGAGACGCCTTTTCCAATTCTGTTCCTGCTCTATTACTAGTAAATGTATTTGATTAACACATTTCTTAATTATGAACTTACTGAAAATGTTTTAGTTGAAAATAAAGTATCTTGTAATATTGTCATCGAACTATTCGTGTTGCCATATAAGCGACAGTGGCGCCCCTATTATTTTCTACTCTTTTTTGCCAGGCTATATGTTGGGTTAAGATAGGACTAAGTTTCGATACTTAGGTAAGCACTCGGTTTTTTTTTTACTAACTTGTCTAACGATTCCTTGAATTGTTATCGCTTGTTATAAAAAGTATGAAATATATTTTCAACCTTTATTTTTCATTGCCTCATATATGCAACCGTTTTTATTTAACATATGTTTAAAGATAGTATTAGAATTTTTCTTTTTCATCGGAATACATCGGACGTAAACGGATAACATCGGACATCGGACTGAGTTGAAAAATTAACTCTGTGCTGTTAAGCGTATGGTTCGTTTAAAAAAATAATCCGGTCTTTTCCTGTCAAAAGTACGAAAAGCACTAATTTTATATTTCACGCTGTCACAGAACTCACAGACAACCTGGCGCTTTAAATCAACGCCGCTAACTGAGGTGTGGTGTGGTGTTGTCAAACCGAAAATCTCTTCTAATTTAGTAGATCATTGAATTATCCGATCTTGATCCGATCCGGTCTTACCTCAACATACCTTACATGATTTCAAGATTTAATTTTGTAGTGAGTTGTATTGTTTTAATAATATTTTTGGGATATTTGTGATTTATACGATTGTTATACAAAATGTATGACTTTATGTAAACTTCGCTAGATATACCAAGTAAGTAGTCAAGCCCAGAATGGCAAGTAAAAGTATTGTGTTTTATTTAAGTATTTAGTTTCTTTGATATTTTTTCACAACTGTATTAAAAAACGTCGTTTGATACACGTGTGGAATTGTTCTTTTTCAATCGTCCATAGTCTTGTCCCTCACCTGATGGCTCGGGCCAAGACAATTCGGGACTCGTGCAAAATGACAAACCTTCCGCACTTGCATCAAATGTAATACATATTATGATAGAAATGTGGAAAGTGGGCTTTTTGCCAACTAATGTCGGTGATATGAAAACACGAACGAAGTGAGTGTTTTAAGCCGACCATCGACATGAGTTGGGAAAAGTCTACATTTCAACATGAGTATCATACATTTTACAATGCATTATGCGAGGAAAAACATATAGGTAATATAAATAGCTTTTCATTAGCAACTCGTGCTTCAATAAACGCTTGACCTCTTTGAGCCTGGCGGTGCGACGCTACGGCGGCACAGCGCGCGCCGGCGTGCGGGGCGGCTGCGCGCGGAAGCACTTCCAAACTAGCGCGGAGAAGATAAAGAGCACTTTATGAGCAAATACATGGTTAACTAATTTTTAATTTTTTTCATCATTTGTACGTCGTGCGTTGGTCGTCATTGGTGCTCGATCTTCCTCTTTTAAACTCAGCACCACCGTGCAACCGTAGAATAAGAAGGAGCGTGAACCCCTAATATTTCTTGCAAATCTAAATTAACCTGCGCTGTAGTAAAAAGTTTCAAGCAAAGATATTTAATTACCGCACGAACTACAACTTTCTCCATTTTTGGCATTTGGTCCCGACACGACGAGATGTGTTCAATAAAAAAAAAAAAAAAAAAACAAACGCCTGAAATTTTTCTTTATTTATCATAACAATCGGACTATGCCTGCCAGTACTTTTTTATTTCCTTACTATAGTACATAGTACGTAGTTTATATTAAGACATATAGCTTGGCAAGAAAGTCTAGAAACGAAACTATTTTTTTTCGACCCTGGCAACTTCGATTATATTGTCATATTGGCATGTGTCTGTAGTGGTTTGTCACGAGTTGTGTTTACAAATTCTTATTTAATCAATTTCGCTGAATTATCACAGTTGAAACACAATAAAATCACCATATAATGGATAAAATAATACGTAGTGCCACCCGTGAACTTATTTATGTAATGTTTATAAGCGATGTCTTGCCGAATTTGATGCGTAAATATTTTTATCTACACACATATCATAAATCCTCTAATATGCGTTCGGAAACCGTAGAAAATGACTCTCATTTCAACATTCAATGAATTTATGGCAATTTTCTTATCTGTGGCTAAGGCTACAGCAGTAATAAAATATTTCATTTTAATCTCATATATGATGTTAAAATATTACGTCAAACAAAACTGTCAAAATTTAAATGTCAAAGTTGACATGTCCCTATTCTAGTATCACTGAAAATTCAAATTCAGTCGATGCGAAATGTCAGCTCGATGTTTTTTTAGTATATATCGCACGAAATTTGAGCTAGAACGAGATGATCACATCAGAATAAGGACTCTTTACTTTTTAAAATAACATTCAGGTATCTGTTGCCAGTTCTGATTTCGATATTTCCGCAACCGTGCAAAAAAGGTTGTATTAACACAATTATTGTATTTGAATTTAAACTTTCGCGAGACATGTTATAACTTAAAATCTAACACTCGTGTGACCTTATTATGAAACTCGCCTTCGGCTCGTTTCATAAAACACACTCGTGTTTTAATGCCCCTCATTATGTACCAGTTGCATAAACTACTATGTCGAAACGGGACAGCGTTTATCTAAAAAGTGCTGAAATTACGGGTTGGTAATCATTTCTATGTAGGTACTAATGCGTTGAACTATTGATGATTTTGCTAATTATATATAGGTATTATTAAAGGTACAATCACGATTTATGGATGAAATTGCGTCCGGAATAATAGCAAGATTTTGAAGGATATAATACGTTAACTAAACCTTGTATAATAAATTTGGTACTTGCAATATATTTGATGAAATTCGTTTCATAGGGAAACATCTAGTGCATAGCAAACAGGCGATAATTACAATTGTACATGCTAATTCTGGCAAATATCTGCAAATATATCTTAATAAATACATGCACAAACAAAGTTTTCTGATTTTTTTGTCATTGAGTTTAAATTTCACCTTGCCAATGAATAGTCTTTTCGTCACTTTAGTTACTAATAAATGTATTTGATTAACATATTTCTTAATTATGAACTTACTAAACATGTTTTAGTTGAAAATAAAGTATCTTGATATTGTCATCGAACTATTCGTGTTGTGTTGCCATATAAGCGACAGTGGCGCCCCTATTATTTTCTACTCTTTTTTGCCAGGCTATACACTTTATATAACAATCGTATAAATCACACATATCACAAAAATATTATTAAAACAATACAACTCACTGCAAAATTAAATCTTGAAATCATGTATTAAAGAAGCGGGAATTAAAAATTCGGTTTAACTTTTAATTGATTGACTTTTTTCAACAGGCACTGGTTGTCGGCATTCAGCCAAATCAAATACTATTTTGGAAGAGATTTTATGTCACATGGTAGTTTAATTACATGTGAATATTAATAAATAAATATTTTTAATTTCTATTTGATTTATAAGTAAATACCTACATGTATTTTTTGGCGAAAAAAGACAAGCGTTCATTCGCATCCGGCGGGATGGTCTGGTCTTCCATAATACTCTATTAAGTGTTATTTACAGTACTACAATTGATCGACTGACATTATACCAAAGTAAACAAACAAACCCTGGAACGGTTACTTTACAAATTTAAATGTTACAAGGTTTTACTGTCGCCAGTACTGACAGACTACATTGCATGTAGGTCGTACCTACACATACTCGTATCACATTATAACTACATATTCAATACACCCTTCGTATTAAAAGCACCATATTTTTTTCAGGGTCTATTTAGGTACATAGCAAAATGTTTTTGAAAGCAGCCAATTTCTCAGTCGACCATATTAAATTTTAAGTCGTATCGGGAAGAAAGTTTGTATGGGGAACAAAATTATTTTTAAGATAGCAACTTGAAAATTCGCTAATAAACTAAAGTTTGTGATTTCTTACTTCAAATATTTGAGATTTAACACATGACAACTCCCATAGAACGTAAACAACCATGATTTATCGAAATTATAAATAAAATCTCAAGTAAATAAAAATATTATTTTACTTTTCTCAAATATAATTAAACCCACGTAACATTTTTTCAGATCATAGTTGTTACGGATTTTACGATAATAATAATAATTCACCACGCCAACAGTTACGTGATTGTCTTCTTTTTTTAAACCAAGTCCGGTGACCAAGTGTGTCGTTTCGATTCAGATGACATTTCCGTAATTTCATAAAAACCGATCATATAAACATTATAAACGATCAATTTATAACCAAAACAAACTTTCAACATTAAGTTAAATTAAATACGATGTGAAAAAATTGTACAACAAATAACACATTTTTGTTTGAGGAGACTGATACAATTCATGTGATAAAGTATATAAAGGCTTAATCGATTCGATCAACCATTCGTTAACAATCGCTAGATTTGACAAATGATACGTATTAAGCCTCAGCACTACAAAGGTCAATTCATAAATGTCAAATACGAGTATTTGAAGAAAGGAATCACAAAGTGTACATAAGTATGTTAAAATGGCAGAAAAACTGTTTAAAAAATTAAATGTATGAAAGCAATTATTTTTTTAAACGAGGAACTGAAACACACTAGCGCTAACACACGTAAGATGGCTCCTCTAGTGTTACTTTGAATCTAAACTACGTAATATTTAGTCGAGTGATCGACATGTTACCCCAAGAGATACACGATGTGGATAGGCGGGTTTCACGTCATTCAATTGTCGTGGATCCTCCAGTAATGTCAATCAATGGACAATTTGAGTAATTGGCTCATGTTAATATTTATAAAATGGTTACAACAAAATGTAAATTATGAGTAATACCTTAACAAACCCATAAAAAAGACTGTACGTAACTTTAAAAAATCGGAAAATTTGGTCTTTGTCGTCCAAAAGTCAAACAAAACGTCGCAATTGAAGGTTTTTTTCTAACGATTTTTACATTTAAATTGCTTTGATTGACTTAATTACAAGTTGCAGCTTTCTTGCTCAACGCATTTTAGTTTAAATGTATTTTAGTTTTGAGTCAATTGTATACCAGACCAGACCAGGAATATATGACCATGCGGCATGTTGCGGAATTTCATAGGAACAATTTTTTTACACTGGCAATAATTTTACGATTACGCGACTTTTATAAAAAAAGCTGTAAAAACACTATCATTAAATTAAACAAATCACTAGTTATCTGGCAAATATCCCTGTATGTCTTTGGTACACAATTGCAAACTTACGTTAAACTGACTACCAAAATGCCGCACGTCCTAAAACGTTATTTTGCCTATTAAATGATAAGTGTACTCGTAGCTTTTAGAAACGTCTACATTTCAATATTTGTTGTTATTGTCTCTTAGATAGACTAAAAATTATTATCCATTGGATTAAGATTAGGCGATCCGTTTGCTCGTTTGCCCCCTATAACATAAAAAAAGAGAATGGTGGCCAGTGATTCAAACTTATTTGCATAAGGGCAATTTTCACCAAAATTCAAAAATTTACCCATATTCATAAGCTGATAAAAGTAGCTGGCTATCCCTTAAACGAGTATAGTATTTGGACAACCTTAAAGACAAGGGCCTGCGCCACTTACAAATGTACATTGCTCTGAAAGCAATACTTGCCAAGCAAAATTACCCATGCATTTTGCTAGTCAAATTAAGACAAAAAGGGATATTTGGCAAATAAGTAGTGTCTTGTTTAATGAAATGACAGTGTTTTTAAAGGTTTTTTATAAAAGTCGCGTAGTCGTGTAGTCGTATTTTTGGGCCACCCTGTAGTCATCAACTACTTTTCTGAAATGTCCAATATGCTTTGTTAGTATAAAGTTGGTTGGGAAATCGGAAACAGTGATGTCACTTTTCTATGGACAAACAGCGTCCATTTACACGTTTTTAAATAAGCTTTGTTAAAATCGTGCGTTTTGATTATTGGTAGGTATTGTAAGACTACCTGATTTATTTTTATTATTGTCAACATCAAAATTATTAGGAATTAGTGCACTGCAGAATTCATTTTCACAAACTCAAAGTCGCAAGGCACAACTGACCCCGACTACCATCGCTGGTAACAATGTTTAGCCATAAAGTTACTAACGGTTCTCTGATGAAAAATATATAATTATAACCAATCCTGGCTGGACGACAGTAATGAAGTTTATTTTTGTTCTCAACGCCAAGCCTGACTTGTCTGAAAACAATCTGCGAAGCGGGTAAATGAATTTTAAATAAAAGAGCGAGAAGTCGAGTGCCGATGGCGCCTGACTTGGGCCCAAGTTTTGTCATTGTTTCTATATTGCGCGAGGCAATTAGCGCTATGTCGGACGCGGTGCGGGTCTTCCTTCCCTCTCTTGCCAATCAAATTACCGCGCGGCCCCTCCCTAACCATTACGGCAAACCTTTCCAATTTATACCGCAACATCGACACTTCAACTAACAATCTAAACAAATGAAGTCAGTTCGTTATTTTCAGGTATGGATTTTTTATAATTGAGAGGTAGAAAGAGTAGAAACTATTAGCATAACAGACACGTAAACCGCAACCGGTATGCAAGGTTAAGCAATGTCGGGCGGGGTCAGTGCATGGATGGGTGTGTAAGCGCTCCCGTGCTTTGGAAGGCACGTTAAGCCGTTGATCCCGGTTGCAGTCCATAGGCAGCAGCCGGGATCGGCGGCGACAGCAGTCGTTAAGCCAAGTTGGAGGCCTTCGGGCGGCTTGACAACTTCTAACAGTCAAGTTGCCCACTCACTTGACAAAGGCGGGTCGAAGTGCACTACGTCCGTAGGGAAAGTACCCACCGCTACCCTACACGTGACCCCTGGGTGGTTCTAAAAGTGCAACAACAACTGGCAACCGTACTGTCTTCTTGAAAATCTCACAAGTTACATTAGTGGCAATGTCACAACCGAAAGGGCTTTTTTAAAGAGTGGCGACATTTAAAAAATTAACATAAAAATTTAAAATATCTCTAAAACTAGTGGCTCTGTGAGCTGTAGACCGTGTTTTTGTATTAAATTTCCAAAACGGAAATCCAAAACGGATATCGGTATTGAAAACTCGCTATCGACTGCGTTAAAACGATTTAGTATGCCGATTCTTAGTTTTATTGAGTAACCGCCAGAGGCGCTGTACGTTTGTATACTAAATCGTTTACGCACTCGCTAGGGAGTACGGTAATGCAAACATTGCAAACTCATGGTTTCACAAAATTTCACGAGAATCGGTTGAGACACGCTGTAGAGGAGGACAAACTATTTTTTTTTTTAATTACTCGACAAAAATATTCTGTGTAATAATCAAAGTACCTGCCCACAATACTTCACGAAAATCGGTTGTGAAATGCGACCCTTAGAGGTGATCAAATCGAAACAGAAACACAAAATTATAGATAAAAAATTTGCTTTTTTATATTTCCAAAGAGTGACTACGTAAAAAAATTCTATAAAGTTAACGAACCTGCTCACAAAATTTCACGAGAATCGGTTTAGAAATGCGACCTGTAGAGGAGAACAAACCATTGACAAATAAAAATTGAAAATTTACAAAAAATTTACTCCGGTAAAAAAATATATGTAGTCATAGAACCTGCTCACAAAATTTCACGAGAATCGGTTTAGAAATGCGAGCTGTAGAGGGAAAAACGGCCGCAGAAAAATACGAAATCATTGATACAAAGTTAGTTTTTTTTTTAATTTCCAAAAAGTGACTAGACAAAAAAAAATATATAGTTACCAAACCTGCTCACAAAATTTCACGAAAATCGGTTGATAAATGCGACCTGTAGAACAGAACAGCCATCGACGAAAAAAAAATCAGTTTGCAAAAATTCTCCTCGGCAAATAAATTCTATATAGTCATAGAACCTGCTCACAAAATTTCACGAGAATCGGTTGAGAAATGCGACCTGTAGAGAAAAAACGGCAGCAGAAAAATACGGAACATTAATAAAGATTTTGTTTTTTAAAATTTCCAAAAAATGACTACAAAAAAGTTTCTTTTCATTTCCGAACCTGCTCACAAAATTTCACGAGAATCGGTTGAGAAATGCGACCGGTAGAGGAGGACAAACGGAAATCCGGACAACGAAAGCATTTTTGTCGACGCTAAAACAGAGACCTTCGTTTCACTCGGTCAATTAGACCGTAACCAGTAAATTTTATATGACATTTTAACCTCCAAAAATGGTCAGAAATATATATATAAGAATATGCATTTTAAATACAACGATTTAAGATTAGAGGGTATCTAAGAACCGGAGACGTCGCCACTGCACACGACCCGCGCGATAATTACCCAAGTCGGCCGAGGAGGGGCGCTTCTTCTGTCAAAAGGATCGCGTGCTATGTGGCGCACGCCCGTATTAAAAGCTAGCGAAGAACCCGTGCCGCATCAGATAACATGCAATCAATTTCGCAATCTACATGCCTCTACGTCGGCACCGCCCCTGGACTGACGTCACGCCGATAAGCTCATAGTGCCAGCTAACTACTGGTACCACTTCGCCTAGCATACTCAAAATTCATGAATTGAATTCAATTTTGAGGAATTGAATTATCCCAATCCGCTCTGACTACATTTTTATGGTGCCATTCCAACCAGTTTTTAGAGACGATCAAGTGTCTATTTGGGACCAACTACAATTAGAGCACAATAAAGGGCTAAAATTAGGGTAAACCTAGCTCGACGCTAATGCCGCTCAAAAAAGCCTCCTCCTAATTGGAATGTTGACAGTAATAAAAATAAATAAGTCTTACAACTCCATGAAACCAACTCGGAAAATAGTTGCAAAACTTCACGCTTCAATTTATTAAAAAAAATTAATGTATAAACATAAAACTATTCGTGTATTTTAAAATATAGTATATGTTATTAACATAAAACTAGACGATGTATGACCATAGAAAATTCGTGAGGTAACCTATTTTCTTCCCTTCCCTTTCCCCTTCTAACTTCGTAGTCACAAAGCATTTTTGTGACTTCATAAAAAGTAATTGATTCAACTATCAGTCAACATCCCTATTGGCACTGGCTAATGACGTCACACAGTATTGAAATATATAGATTTGTTATTTATCCTGATTAGTAGAAGAGCCGGTGACACTGAACCTAGTATGATAAGATTCCCAGATGGCATATATATAATTAGGTGCGTCATTAGTCGGGGAACACGAAACGACGATGCTGCAATGCGAAAAACCTGGCGAAGCCATTGAAAATTAAAATTGAAAAATGATGAAAAATCCGGTCTCTAGTATGATAAGATTCCCAAGTTTCGTTTCTTCCTCGACACAGGGGAGGGGTAGGACTATACGATAGTGCAGTGCTGCAAGCCCTCCTGACTGGCCTTGTCAGTGGCAGCAGTATGATAAACTTGATTTGTTATTTATCCTGATTAGTAGAAGAGCCGGTGACACTGAACCTAGTATGATAAGATTCCCAGATGGCATATATATAATTAGGTGCGTCATTAGTCGGGGAACACGAAACGACGATGCTGCAATGCGAAAAACCTGGCGAAGCCATTGAAAATTAAAATTGAAAAATGATGAAAAATCCGGTCTCTAGTATGATAAGATTCCCAAGTTTCGTTTCTTCCTCGACACAGGGGAGGGGTAGGACTATACGATAGTGCAGTGCTGCAAGCCCTCCTGACTGGCCTTGTCAGTGGCAGCAGTATGATAAGCGACCACTTTTTTGAGGTATCTAGTATGATCGGATTCCTGAAAAAAACAGGGCTCATCTGAAAGATCAGCACTTTCTGTGTAAGAAAAACCACTGCTGCATTTTCCAAACAGTGGAGAAGGTGGTTGCTGCAGCGATTAAAGGAGCCGACAACACTGAACATATTTCGATAGATTCCCAGATGATATATATATAATAAGTCGCGGCATTAATGGGGGCACACGAAATAACGATGCTGCAAAGCAAATGAGCAGGCAAACCTATTAAAATTCAAATTTAAAAAAATAAAAATTAAACGGTTTCTAGTATGATAAGATTCCCAAGTTTCGTTTGTTCCTCGAAATAGGGGAGGGGTAGGACTATACGATAGTGCAGTGCTGCAAGCCCTCCTGACTGGCCTTGTCAGTGGCAGCAGTATGATAAGCGACCACTTTTCTGAGGTATCTAGTATGATCGGATTCCTGAAAAAAACAGGGCTCATCTGAAAGATCAGCTCTTTCTGTGTAAGAAAAACCACTGCTGCATTTTGCAAACAGTGGAGAAGGTGGTTGCTGCAGCGATTGAAGGAGCCGACAACACTGAACCTATTTCGATAGATTCCCAGATAATATACATATATAATTAGTCGCGGCATTAATGGGGGACACGAAATGGCGATGCTGCAATGCAAAAAAGCAGACAAAGCTATTAAAAAGAAAATTTTAATACATAAAAAAACTGGTTTCTAGGATGATAAGATTCTCAAGTTTCGTTTGTTCCTCGAAACAGGGGAGGGGTAGGACTATACGATAGTGCAGTGCTGCAAGCCCTCCTGAATGACCTTGTCAGTTTCAGTTTCGAGGAACAAACGAAACTTGAGAATCTTATCACACTAGAAACCGGTTTTTTTATGTTTTCAAAATTTCTTTTTAATAGTTTGTCTGCTTTTTTGCATTGCAGCATCGCCATTTCGTGTCCCCCATTAATGCCGCGACTAATTATATATATATCATCTGGGAATCTATCGAAATAGGTTCAGTGTTGTCGGCTCCTTTAATCGCTGCAGCAACCACCTTCTCCACTGTTTGGAAAATGCAGCAGTGGTTTTTCTTACACAGAAAGTGCTGATCTTTCAGATGAGCCCTGTTTTTTTCAGGAATCCGATCATACTAGATACCTCAGAAAAGTGGTCGCTTATCATACTGCTGCCACTGACAAGGCCAGTCAGGAGGGCTTGCAGCACTGCACTATCGTATAGTCCCACCCCTCCCCTATTTCGAGGAACAAACGAAACTTGGGAATCTTATCATACTAGAAACCGTTTAATTTTTATTTTTTTTAAATTTGAATTTTAATAGGTTTGCCTGCTCATTTGCTTTGCAGCATCGCCATTTCGTGTACCCCCATTAATGCCGCGACTAATTATATATATATCACCTGGGAATCTATCGAAATAGGTTCAGTGTTGTCGGCTCCTTTAATCGCTGCAGCAACCACCTTCTCCACTGTTTGGAAAATGCAGCAGTGGTTTTTCTTACACAGAAAGCGCTGATCTTTCAGATGAGCTCTGTTTTTTTCAGGAATCCGATCATACTAGATACCTCAGAAAAGTGGTCGCTTATCATACTGCTGCCACTGACAAGGCCAGTCAGGAGGGCTTGCAGCACTGCACTATCGTATAGTCCTACCCCTCCCCTGTTTCTTGGAACAAACGAAACTTGGGAATCTTATCATACTAGAAACCGGATTTTTCATCATTTTTCAATTTTAATTTTCAATGGCTTCGCCAGGTTTTTCGCATTGCAGCATCGCCGTTTCGTGTTCCCCGACTAATGACGCACCTAATTATATATATGCCATCTGGGAATCTTATCATACTAGGTTCAGTGTCACCGGCTCTTAAACTAATAGTTGTTTACTATTTATCCTGACAGTTGTTAATCGTGGCATACCAAATTAAAAAGTTAGTTTGCCTCATGGAGTTTTTACTCACTGATTTCTCTCAGCAAAGTGTTGCAGAAATGAAAAAAAAAAAATATGTCATGACTTTGATAAGGAAATGTTTTCTCGCTTATCCCTTGATAATACTCTTGTTGCCTACAAAATGTGTCACTTTCGTCCCCTGAAAAAATCCAAGTATATAGAACAACAACGTCTAGCCTAATCAAAGCATTCACCGGCGCTACAATGCGAGTTAAAGTCACGCGATCGTTGTATCGCACTCCTTCTGTTTTTATAGGAAGATAAAGTTTGTTTAAAAACATCGCATGTTCGTGCAACATCGGCAGCACAGTCGTGATAAGTAAGTGTTAGATAAGTTGGGCAAAGATAAACGAACGTGAAATAATGTGTATTTTTTATCCAATTTCAGCCTGAACGCACCAGTGCAACCTGTGCACTGGGTAGTGCAGTGTTAAGTGGAGAAAAAACCTCGGTGTAGTAGTAGTAAAATAATAGTCACGAATATAAATATTATTCCTATTCTTACGTAAGTATTGTATTGTCTTGTATTTCTGAATAAATCTCCAATCATGTTGTCTCCTGAAATACAAATATTTTGTGTTGTCAGCCAAAACCAATGGAGGTTGGGACGAGAGTGCTGTGGCACAGTAAGAATGGAATAAAATAGAGAGTAATAACGTATGCCTGTTTTTAAAAAAAAGTTCACAAGCTCAACTAGTCCTATCGGTACGCAAAAAGATGCTGCAAATGGTGTTAAAAGCATGAAAATCGGTACGATTGATCTTTAGGACATATGAAATAATTTGACCCGTTGGACGAAAAAAAAAACGAAGAGGAGAGGAGTTATGACGACTTCTTTTTTTTGTATGGATTTTAAAAAAAAATGTTCTGAAACCCATCGTGTGTGGTATCAAACGAAAGGGCTTTCTGAGCCAGTTCTAAAAATATATCACATCATTACATTTAAGTCACTTGTCTTAAATAAAAATAAAAATAATTTTCAAAACATACCAAGTTTGGACTCCTCCTGGTACGATACCGTTGAATATTTTTTTGTAAAATACACCTAATATGGTACCTAATATCCTCATGCCTAACCTCAAGAAAGCAGTCTTGAAAATATTTACATTTAGTATTTTTTTATAATTTTTCATTATTACAAAGTTTGCTAGGAACATCAACGAAGGAAAACTGGCGGAAATAATTCGTGACTAAGCGAATTTTACCAGAGTTGTAGGTACAGTCGACCTAAATAACATACTAAAAGGGCTGGTCGATGGGGGTAGATCTAAAGGGTAAATTAAAATAAAAATAATTTTCAAAACATACCAAGTTTGGACTCCTCCTGGTACGATACCGTTGGATTTTTTTTTTATAATACACCTAATATGGTACCTAATATCCTCATATCTAACCTCAAGAAAGCAGTCTTGAAAATATTTACATTTAGTATTTTTTTATAATTTTTCATTATTACAAAGTTTGCTAGCAACATCAACGAAGGAAAATTGGCGGAAATAATTCGTGACTAAGCGAATTTTACCAGAGTTGTAGGTACAGTCGACCTAAATAACATACTAAAAGGGCTGGTCGATGGGGGTAGATCTAAAGGGTGGGAGGGGGGTGTAAAGGTCCCTTTTTTAGTTTTTCGTAAAGAAACTCGTAAATGGTGTCTAATAGCAAAATATGTTTATAGACACAAGTAATCTACATAAAATTCTCTGCAAAAAAGGTTTTATACAATTTTTCGCTAAGATGCATATTTCGGCCGGTTTGGGTTCGGGAATGAAACAATGGAATAATAAGCCAATGATAATTAAATTGCCCCCTTTAAAATCTCAATAAATATGCATCCTAGCGGAAAAGTGTATAGAACCTTTTTTGTAGAAAATTTCATGTAGATTGTTTCTGTTTCTAAACATTTTTTGCTATAAGACACCATTTAAGAGTTTTTTTACGAAAAACTAAAAAAGGGACCATTACACCCCCCTCCCACCCTTTAGTTCTACCCCCATCGACCAGTCCTTTTAGTATGTTATTTAGGTCGACTGTACCTACAACTCTGGCAAAATTCGCTTAGTCACCAATTATTTCCGCCAATTTTCCTTCGTTGATGTTGCTAAGCAAACTTTGTAATAATGAAAAGTTATAAAAAATACTAAATGTAAATATTTTCAAGACTGCTTTCTTGAGGTTAGATATGAGGATATTAGGTACCATATTAGGTATATTTTACAAAAAAATATTCAACGGTATCGTACCAGGAGGAGTCCAAACTTGGTATGTTTTGAAAATTATTTTTATTTTAATTTCAGACAAGTGACTTAAATGTAATGATGTGATATATTTTTAGAACTGGCTCAGAAAGCCCTTTCGTTTGATACCACACACGATGGGTTTCAGAACATTTTTTTTTAAATTCCATACAAAAAAAAGAAGTCGTCATAACTCCTCTCCTCTTCGTTTTTTTTTTTCGTCCAACGGGTCAAATTATTTCATATGTCCTAAAGATCAATCGTACCGATTTTCATGCTTTTAATACAATTTGCAGCATTCTCCATACTAACTATTTATTAATTAATAGTAAAGTAAATAAGTAATATCATAATGGCGGACAAACAAGCTGAATGCAAGAGCGAGTGCACATATAAGATAGCGTAGATATCGCCATCTGACAAATTCGACGAAAATATTGAAAATATTGCATGTCCACGGTAAAGTATACAAGCGACCACCGAGCTCTAAAAAACAAACAGGTCAAACATTTATTTAAGTGCACCTCCTTATTTTATTAACAGACGACGGACGGTCGGACGGGACGCGTGAGTCACAACAATAAGGTTCCGTTTTCACCAACCCAAAACCTAGGCGAGACGTTATTAGCAAAAAAATCTTTACAAGTCAATTTGTATTATGACTTAATGGAGAGAAACGGGCATGATTTACGCGGCGCTACCGACTCTGCCCGCGGGCAGGCACAATTATTGGCCCGCGGGCGCACTCAATTACGAAAAGGCGCGCCCGCGGGATTTTACCTTCGGGGTGAATGCAAAAAGGATTTGCTACAAACATTAACTAAGTGACATAAGGACGTTATATATGAACATAAGATTATAAAATAAGGTGAACGTCAGAATTTATTCCACTTGCCCCAGCGTCCATTTAAGTCAGAAAATTAATTTCCATACAACATATAAATATAAAGTCTTCCATTGAGGTATAACCGGAAAAGAATAGTACATTAAATGTACCTCTGTAGTAATAAATTTTATTACTACAGAGGCCGGGAAGGGGTTACCGGCCGAATACATATAGAGTAGTTAGTTAATAGGATAGTTAGGAGGCTGGCAACTCCTTTTCACGCCGAGTTATGTATAGAGCCGAGTTATATACAATGCATATGCTCAGAAAGTGACTCTTTGCATGGGCCAACATAGACACGTAAAGTGCGACTTCGGTAAAGTAATTTTTAAATTTTTCTAAAATCTAACATTCTACATGGTCCAAAGTAAGGTGTTTCAAACTGATTTAACTGATAAAATCTCAGGGTTGTAATTGTTCAATATAATTTGTGTCAATGAGGTTTAAAATTGATGAACAAAAGTATAAATGTTTCGTTTATAATATTGTGAGTTGTAGAAAAACAGATGAAATTGATAATAGCTGTAATATATTTTTACACAAAAAAAACTTAACTTCCGTTTGGACAACGCGCTAGACAATATTTTTTTAACGGTTTTTAGCATGCCAGTGTCTTCATAAAAGAGGTTTAATATCTTGAATAACGTTTTAATTACGTTTCAATATTGGTATTCCATTTTACACAAAATTTGGCTGTTCGTCTAAAACCATAGCATTAAAAAATGCTGCTGTCGAAATGCGCGCGCACGTTGCGCTATTGGTTGCTTGTTTCCCGTCGACTTAAAAAACCCGCCATCACAGTTTTCATCCTCACTTTTCCTAGTGCATTTGTGTATTTCTTTTGAGTTATATTGGATAATATGTCAAGTTAAAGTGATTAATTACTACATTTAACCCCGCCTGATATGCTGCAAGAAGCATAAAATGCAAATGACAGCCTCTTGCCGGGGAAATCAAGAGATAGATATTTAAATACATATGTATATGAGAATTTTCTTAAGTGGAAGGAAAACAAACAAGCATCTTCATTCTCTGAAAATGTGATGATGACGTATTTCAATGAACTGACTGCAAATTATAAGCATGTGGTCAATATGTTGTATGTTAAAAAGTACCAAGTGTATTAAGTGTAGTGCGTCCATGAAATTTGTCTGAAATGACTACTAAATTAAGCCAAACTATAAAATTAGCAGGAAAACCACGTCGATTAATCTACAAAAAATGTCTAACGTCCCTTTTAATTTTAATAATTACATATGAATTAAAAAGTTCTTTTCATTAATGATTTTTATATTTCCTCACATGATGCATTGTGAAATATTGTACGACACGCGCGGATAGGTTATTCCCAACTCGCAAAGGTGTAAAACACTCACTTCGTTCGTGTTTTACATCACCGTCACTCGTTGGCAATAACCTACTTACTGCACTTGTATCGTAAATAACTAGTCTGAAACATGCTCCAAGAAATCAAACTTTTAATTTCTACAGAAACTAAAAGTAAACTAGACAAAAATTAAACTGACACATACATATATTACTATTTTTTGTCGACTTCTAAACTTAAAAGACGGCAGACTCTCGCGTGAAAGGAACGCCACTATACGAAGTACGGATTTCGAAATTAAGGAGTGCTACCGCGAACCACAAACGAAGTTTTCAGCAAGTTTTCTGGGCTGTTAGCGAAGCAGCTAGCAGCCCAGAGTACAGGCCCAGGCGTTAGGTACCGTCGGTATTTGCTTCTTTTTCCAGTTTTCTTCCCATATTTGCGTTTTAGTGTATTTTAGCTCAAGTTTTAGGACTGAAATATTACAGAAGACTAAATTATCTGCAAAGTGCCTACGATCTTATTAGGTATCGTGGAAACAGACAATTTTGTCTTCTGAGGGATTGAAGTGATATAGATCGGAAAGTGAAAGATGCTTTATCTTGTCGTCTATCACGCTATCACTCGACCATCATAGATCCCCTACAGATTGCGATAAATTGCACTCCAACCTAAACATTGGAAGAAAACTGGAAAAGCAAATTTCGACGGTAGTACTCCATAGATGACTTCATATTTTCCTTTCTAATGGTCGTGGCAAACATATTTCTATACAAAAGTTGTAGCATATTTTGTGATCTACAATATTGCCGAATTATTATTGGGGAACGGGACTTAATCGCGTACAATTATAACTAATTTACCTTTTTTAAGGTTTTGCCCGACGTTTATTGTTTATGTCCTTAAGAACATAGACTCCTTCTGCAAAAATTCTGATATACATAATTTTAATACTAGAGATAAAAATAAAATTGCCACTAAAAAATTTCGTGTCCGTAAAGGACACAAATCTTTTGTAGGTCAATGTGTCCGTTTTCATAATAAGTTACCTGATGAAGTTTTGAATTTACCTTTTCCAGCTCTTAAAAAGTACTTGAAAAAATCATTGATGTCGAAGGCTTATTACAGGGTTGAGGACTATCTAACAGACAGAAAAGCATGGCCCAAACCAGATACTTAAATAGAGTAAAGATTCATATATGTGTATTTTTTTAATCTTATCTAGTTGACACAGTTCTTGCAAGAAAACAAATCAAAAGATTTATAACTAAATTTATAGTCTAAAGGATTCCAATTGATTCCATTTTTTTTACCTAAATAGAATTTGATAATGCTTAGGTATACAGTTTCGAAATGTTTTCTTGCAGAATTACACACTGTACATAATTGTTTTTTTTTCCTCATTTTATTCTTTGTTTTTGTGTTAGATTTCTTGATCTTAAGTAGGTTAAGTATTATCATCATTGTATTAAGCATATTTTTGTGAGAAAATGGCTGACTGTCGAGTTTCTTTCGGCGTTTCTTCTCGGCAGTGGCCTCTGTGAAACGCTAGTAGGGTTTGACTTGTAAAAGTGCCATTGCGGCCTACTTACAGAATAAAGTTCATTTTATTCATTTTTTATTTTTATTGTTTCGAATGTATCACAACATCCGTGGTCGCGAGCCGACTGGCGTGTGCGGGTATCAACATCTTCTAGCCGCACGGGTTTTTTTTATTACATTTTTGTTCAGATTTAGAACAAATATATATTATTTTGAAACTAGTTACCAACAATTCTAGTCATTGGGGCGTAGACTCCAATTCGGCGGCGGGGGGCATCTGGGCACAGCTGCGGGGTGTGGGGTTCTTATGTGGTTTCCGTTCGTCTTCTTTTTTTAGTCGTTCAATATGTTCTTCATTTTGGACTAGAATAATCCGAGATTGGTCATCTTTTCGTAGGAATACCCTTCCATATCCGGTCCAACAGTGTTTATACTGTTTGGTCTTCTTCAGCTCACGTGCTAAAAAGTACAGCCGCACCGCACGAGCAGTTACTCGTAGCTGTTCTGCAACATAAATAGGGGTATCGGCTGAGGCCAGCACTCCTAGGTGCCTGGCACGCAAACTATCTCTATATGCTCTACGTAGGTCACGGCATAAGTCTTGTCGTACTGCCCTTAAACATAACGCGGCGTCGATTTGTTTACTTTATTATAAAGTACCCTCTTTGTATTGTCAGTACAAAATATAAACTATTAGCTATTAACAGAATTTAATGTGATTTTTTTTATACGTCGCTATGGAGTCTTTTCCAACTTTCGGTTATCGCGCTATTATTTTCTACGACTTTCGTCGCGGGCTATCTGCTAAACAGTGTGAAGAAGAAAAGAAGCAGGTGTTTGGTCAGGATTGTCCGTCCTTAAGAACCATTGAGAGGCGGTTCTTAAATTTTAAGCGTGGGTTATTTAATTTAGAAAACGATCCTCGTTCAGGCCGGCACACACGACAGAAGTCACAACTGAAAAAAACATTGAACTTGTGAGAGAAGCTGTAACTAAAGATAGACGAATCACTTATAAGCTATTAGCAGAGACTCTGAAGATTTCCGAACGAAGTATTGGAAGAATTATATCGAACCATTTAAATGTTAGAAAACTTTGTACCCTGTGGATACCCCACGAGTTGACCGACGCACAACGGGAGGCACGAGTAATTTGGTGCAAAAAAATGTTGAAAGACTTTGAATTGGGAAAGCACAGTGCTGTAAATTCAATTATTACAGGTGATGAAAGCTGGTTGTATTTTTTTGATATTCCAACAAAATCGCAGAACAAAGTATGGGTCTTCGAAGATGAAGATCAGCCTAGCCTACCCAAGTGAAAAAATCGCGTTCAGTTGGAAAAAGAATGATTGTGTCTTTTTTTCGTAAAACGGATTTAGTGGCCAATGTTGTGATAAACAGAAAACAGTCACAGCTCGCTGGTATACAGACGTTTGTTTGCCACAATTATTTACAGCGTTGAAAAATCTCAGACCAAGATCCCCTATGCGCTCGTGGTATATCTTCATATCGACAACGCTCCAGCGCATCGTGCTCAGCTAACTCAACAAGCTTTCGAAGAATCTGGGATTCGAGTATTGGACCATCCACCTTATAGTCCGGACTTGGCACCATGTGACTTTGGTTTTTTCCGTTCGCGAAATCACAACTAAAAGGACGTAAGTAAGCTTCGGAGGAGGAGTTAATCGCAGCCTGGGAAACATTGTGATTCCATTGAGAAAGATAAATGGGAACACTGGTTTGAGATCTTGGTTAATCTGAGATCTCAGTATCAATACGACTTGTGTACAGTTAGGCCCACTAGTTATGTACTCAAGAAGAGCGCGTATGTAACTGGTATTAAAATCCATACTAATCCATACTGATCCATACTAATATCCATACTAATATCCATACTAATATTATAAATGCGAAAGTGTGTCTGTCTGTCTGTCTGTCTGTCTGTTACCTCTTCACGCTTAAACCGCTGAACAGATTTAGATGAAATTTGGTATGGAGATAGTTTGAGACCCGGGGAAGGACATAGGATACTTTTTATCCTGGAAATAATCCCTCAAACTGATAAATTAGATTCAACTTCCAATCTATGAACCGGATCCATGTTAGGTATTTACAATGCCCACGAAAATTCGTCTCTGCAGAACCAGTGTAAGCCTGACCTCCGAACATGCTCACAGTTTTCACGAATCTCAGGTTCAAGATACAATTGGGACGTATGGTGAGGTGAGTCTAGACATTTGTAAATGTTACGATATTATTTGGCGTTTGACATGTCAGAGACGTGTGTCAAGTGTCAGTATACAGAACATAGATATAATATTAACTCTTTAGTTATAGATGCGCCAACGAGCGACCGGTGCTATGTCTTTCTCATACTTGCTAATTTTCATACATAATTTGTACTACGCAATTTGGCCGGTTTGCATGTCCAATGTATTTGCTTATGGAAGTTTGCGTTTTGCCTATAACCCGACCATGAAAAAATGTTCGGTCGGTGATAGGGACAAAACATGCCACTCTTTTCTATTTTCTCTTATAGGAATCGCAATAAGACTCTCTTTCTCTAGCAAAGCGTGTCAGCCCCTTGGTCAGTATACAGATGTCATTCGTTAAAGTTGAAGGCAGCTAATGTAGAACTACACTTGCACAATTTACTAATTTGAGTCTTAAAGTGGCAAGATAAAATAGGTATTTGCATGATTTAGATATGATTTCTTTATTTTTTCCACCGTAGTTATGAACTGAATAATTTCGCCACCACTTGATTATGATGAGCTATTAAGATTGTCGACAAAGACAAGAAAAAGAGGTCGATAGGAGGACAGTAAACGCCTGCAAGAGCTATTGGTCTATGAATCACCCAATGAAAGGCGACCTACCTCTTTCACTTAAACGTAGGCTCATGGACATGAGCATACTTCCAGTTCTCACCTACGGTGCACAAACTTGGTCTTTGACAGAAGCCCAGAAATCCATACTCGGGGTTTGCCAGCGAGCCATGGAGCGCAGCATATTAGGTGTAAAGCTGGTGGATCGAATCCGGAACACCACACTGCGCTCCAAAACTCAAATAGTTGACGTAGCTCGGAAAACAACCCAATTAAAGTGGGACTGGGCTCGACACGTCTACCGGATGCCGAATGAGCTGTGGGCCAAAAAGACCACAGAGTAGATGCCCCACGACTCAAAACGGAGACGCGGTAGACCACGCCGGCGGTGGCGTGATAATTTGGACTCTTTAAAAAGGAGACTGGGCAGATAAACAAGACCGCGTGGAATGGAAAAAGAGGGGGGAGGCCTTTTCCCAGCAGTGGGACATTTTAGGCTCAATAAAATATAATAATTAAGGTTGTCGCACACAAAGGCTCGGCACCAGACCGGCGCCGCCCCAATACTTTGTTAGAAACTTCATACTGTAACGCACAGATAAGGTTTTGTTAAACCAGATGAGTGCGGACGCAGCGGTGTGCTCCAGCCATTATCCACTACGTAACGGCATCGCCCCTGCTCGGGACAGGACCACCAGCCATGGTGAACAGACGCAGGCGAAACGGCCTACTTCAAACGTAAAAAGCCCTCAACCAGTGGACACCTCGCGGCAAGCGCGGCACCGCCACGCGGCCACCTCGGCGCTGCTGAGGCACAATGCGGTTCCGTGCTTGCGTTGGATTTACGAGAGGTGAGGCCGCGCCGGTCTGGTGCCGAGCTTTAACTATGTGTGTGTAAACCTTTATTATGACAGATTTAGTTCGAATGTCTGTTACTCTTAGAGCAATTAATAGGTACTATAAATTGCGTATAAAATAAAATAAAATTGAAATACTTTGGCACTTAGAAATATTTATTTGCTAAGATAGCTTTCAAAGTTGTTACTTATAAATACCAGATATGGTACTACAGTCTATCTAATGATTAAAAATTATTTACATTCGTGCTACATTACCTACTTGATGGAATTTTCAGCACCTGCATCATAATGTTCGAAACATTTCACGCTCGCTATGCTCGCGTTTTCGTCTTTTTTCATCTTTTACTTAATGCGTATGAAGTCTTTTCAGCACTTGCGTCATAACGTTCGAAATTATTTCATCTACGCTACTTAATACGTATCAAGTATTTTCCACACCTTCATCGTAATGTTCGAAATATTTCGTGCTCGCTACGCTCGCGTTTTCATCTACCTACACTTGAGGCGTATGAAGTCTCTTCCGCACGTGCATCATAATTTTCGAAACATTTCGCGCTCGCTACACTCGCGTTTCGTTTCCATACTTGATGCGTATGAAGTTTTTTCCGCACCTGCATCATATTAATTTTCATCTACGTTACTTGATCTACATCCATATATTAAATCCTCTGTCATGTGTTTCATGCGGGCGCGTTGAGCCGGCGTGCGCAATGTTTAGTGAGATTGCCCGGCCCGCAGTACCTGGTGACGGCGAAATACGGTATAGAAGTTGATATGGACCGAGTTCTACGCAGACGAAGTCGCGGGCAAAAGCTAGTATTCAATAAGTTGCCGGAAAATATTAAGTCGTTAGATGGGCCAAAATTTAAGAAGACACTGAAGGACTGGTTAATTTGTAAATGTTTTTATGACCTAAATGAATATTTCTTGTGACATTAATTTAATCTGTATTTTAATTTTAATTGTATTATTAATATAATATTGTACGTCCGAAATGGGCAGACTGTTGAGACTTATTATCATTATGACATGTTATGTACACAGTTTTGACAATAAATTATATCTTATCTTATCTTATCTTATCTTGACGACTGGTTCTTGCATATGGTAAAGTGTATTGAGTGCGGTGGAAATTATTTCGAGAAACAATAAATACTTCTGTCATACGACAAGACTTATGCCGTGCCCTACGTATAAGCTCTATTTGCACATTCTCAAAATGTCATTTTTTAACAATGTCGATGTGGTTTCGACTATAATAGGGGTGTTAAATGCAACCTCTTTGTTTTGGGCGCATCCTGTAGACGTCCTTGATCTGCTCTCGGCTTATGGGGCATTTGATAGATTTACTTAAGGCAAGTACCATATCGACCAGGTCGTCCTTGCTCTCCTTATGTTATTAGGGACGTTTTTGATTTCAATGCTTGTTTTTCGACTCTCGCGCTGCAGGTCCTCAATTATGGTCTCTAAATTTTGGATGTATCTCCGGTCCTCGGCTATTTTCCCTTCCAGGCTCGCTATTTTGTTATTAAATTCATCATATTGCGAGGACAGGAAAGCCACAGAGTCCTCAATACTTCGGTTTGACTGCTGTATTTCTTTTAATGTTCCAGATTTTTTTATTCTTTCTTTAAGCTGGGCTGCCATCATGGATGATATCATGACCTTAATTTCCTTCTTGAAAGTTGCGAAGTCAGTGCTGGGCTCGTCCTCCCGCTTTCGTTTTAAACGCATGGAAACATAGCTATTTGGCGGCGTTAAGTCATGTTCGAGTGTGACCGGTTCATGAACATTTAATTTCAAACATGTGGAATCATTATACAGATACAACTAATTCCCTAATCATATTTTTTTCAAAATGTATTGCTTAGGCCTATCTTTTTTAGATAGCTGCCAGTGGAGTCTAGTTAGGTCTGCTTGCTGTCAATACTGGCGCGTACAGGTAGGTCAGATTTTTTTTCTGTCGACAATCGAATCCAATTAGGACAGAGATGACCTAAATGAAACAAATAATTTTCTGATATAAGTGGCAGCTGACGTAAGTGGAATAATTCTCTGTCGCCAATGAGCCTCCTGGCTCTGCAATGTACATAGTAGAGTGCGGCAAGTTGTTACTTAGCTGAGCTACTACAATATTCCATATAAGATCCGACTTGGACCACAATGGCTGTAAAAAGATAATCAATCAAATTGTGAAGTAAGTGGAGTAATTTACCGGTCACGATAATGCGCTACAGCGGCGTCGCAACCTGTGCTACGCCGTAACCCGTAGCATTGTTTGCTCCGTGGAAAATCGTCACATGGACACGACATGATGCGCGTTAACGCGTCATGGCGAGCTGAAAGAGTAAAATAATTGAAGCAGAGTATTCGATAAACGAATCGCTATCCGACTAGGTTGAGAGCTGCGTTTTAATTTGCACGGCGACATACGAGTGGACTCGGCGCTATGGTTTGTGGGAAGCGACGCGTCGAGTGCTTTGCTAATTGCGATGCGGCGCTATCGTCGGCGAAAAATATCCATGCCGGTAGTGGTCCTTTCAAATCATCATCATGTCCCGAACTTGATATTCCTACTTAAATGTGCATAAACATAAATTGTTTCCATTTCAAAGAAACCCATGGAATAGTCAATCAACTCCGGTGAAAACATATGTAGTGTAGCCTCAAACTCGATTGAATACATAACAGTGTAGCACAAATAGGCTCTATATCTAAATCTATATAAAATATCATCTGAGCTTCGAGCCAAAAGCTCCCCAACGGACCGATCAGATAAGCTAAAACCAACTGTAATCATACCGGAGCGAAATAAATTATTCGATTTGTGGTTAATATCACGTACTTAATAAAACATACGCGCTAAGTACTGTACATATGATATGACATGAATTATTAAAGGTTGAATTATAATTGTTGAACCACCAAAAGTGAGTTAGGCGCTTCACGTTCATGTTTATGCACCTAAGGAATCTTGTTTCAAGGCACAGATCATGTCAAACGTAGACAAACGGGGTACGTGTAGATAGTCCTAGCGGTA
This sequence comes from Cenopis cana, assembly GCA_951800055.1. Taxonomy (NCBI): domain Eukaryota; kingdom Metazoa; phylum Arthropoda; class Insecta; order Lepidoptera; family Tortricidae; genus Cenopis; species Cenopis cana. Next base: position 18,107,179 of record OX637471.1, on the reverse strand, counting down.
CGCCAAAAATGCTGCAAATCATGTTAAGACTATTGTGAACCTATCGTGCGAGCAAGAACAGGCATTCCTGAATATTCTTGCTCGCGATAGATACAGTAGTCATTTCAAGCAGAATTAGTGCTTCGGGCGCCAACGTTTTCCACCCCTTAAACCTTTATCAAATGAGACAATTTTGGCCTTGATCGATTCCTACCATCCTTAACTAGGTTTATACGTAAAAAATCGAAACTTTAACGGTTCATGTTTGCAATATTACCAAAAATCAAATTCAAAATTCAAACATTTATTCTGCAAGTAGGCCTCGAGGGCTCTTTTACGAGTACATGTCACAAAATTACAATACAGTTACAATTATATCATTTAGTTTAGTAACATGTATACAAAGCAACATCAACCAACAGATAAATCCTGGGTACATATTCACTGGACTTATCCTGTAGGTAATACAGAGATGTAAAGAGTCTCTGTGGTCAAATATACATATAAGCGGAGATGTAAAGGGTCCCCATAGTCTAGTAATTTTAGAGGTGTAAAAGGCCTCTAAATGTAAAAAAAAACTATACGAAATAAGAATTTCGGGTTAAGAGACTGTTAAGCTAACAGTCTTATAACTAATGCGGAATACGGTATACATAACATGTATGTAGCCAATAAGACAATCATACAATATAAAATGGAAATACTAATTAAAAATGAACATATATTGGAACAGGCAGTAGCAGCAGCGCGAGAAGCAGCATACTAGGTCTCCGGGAATGTATAAACCTAGTATTTAATTATACTTACATCATTTCCAAAAATCACGCAAATCGGTTCAGGTTAAGGGGGTGGAAAACGTTGGCTCCCGTAGCACGTTCTGGTATGGAAAAAAAAATTGCTACACAATCCTCTTAACAGCATTAAAATCGGTACGATTGATCTTTAGGGCATATGAATCAATTTGACCGTTGGACGAAAAAATAGTTTATCTACACACATATCATAAATCCTCTAATATGCGTTCGGAAACCGTAGAAAATGACTCTCATTTCAACATTCAATGAATTTATGGCAATTTTCTTATCTGTGGCTAAGGCTACAGCAGTAATAAAATATTTCATTTTAATCTCATATATGATGTTAAAATATTACGTCAAACAAAACTGTCAAAATTTAAATGTCAAAGTTGACATGTCCCTATTCTAGTATCACTGAAAATTCAAATTCAGTCGATGCGAAATGTCAGCTCGATGTTTTTTTAGTATATATCGCACGAAATTTGAGCTAGAACGACATGATCACATCAGAATAAGGACTCTTTACTTTTTAAAATAACATTCAGGTATCTGTTGCCAGTTCTGATTTCGATATTTCCGCAACCGTGCAAAAAAGGTTGTATTAACACAATTATTGTATTTATTTACTACGGTTTCTGAACCCATCTTAGAGTAATTATAATATGTGTGTAGATAAAGTAATGTATGCAACTGTACATAATTAGGCATTATGTACCAGTTGCATAAACTACTATTCTGATCAACGCTACTTAAATACTCAGCAAAATAAAGAATTTTAGTTTAAAATAAAAATACACGAGCATTAAATTAATTAATATAAATATAATAATGTAATTTAATGAAATCATTAACACTAGCTATAAGATAATTTATTATTAATTAATTAATTGATTACTAACAACTATTGTATTGTCATATGATATGAGTCTTTGTGATACTCGAAATAAATGAATAATAATAATAATAATAGTAGTAGTTTATGCAACTGGTACATTATGAGGGGCATTAAAACACGAGTGTGTTTTATGAAACGAGCCGAAGGCGAGTTTCATAATAAGGTCACACGACTGTAGGGACATGTCAACTTTGACATTTAAATTTTGACAGTTTTGTTTGGCGTTAAATATTTTAACATATATGAGATTAAAATGAAAATTATATTACTGCTGTAGCCTTAGCCACAGATAAGAAAATTGCCATAAATTCATTGAATGTTGAAATGAGTCATTTTCTACGGTTTCCGAACGCATATTAGAGGATTTATGATATGTGTGTAGATAAATATATTAAATCATGCAAGTACTCGTATGTATCGCGATCGTTACTTGAAAGTCAATTGACAACTGCGTAGCAGCTATGCCAATCATGACGTGTCTCAATTTAGCTCACGAAACTCCCTAGTATAATTTGACTGCGACGTTCGTAATGAATACACCTAAACGAAGGTCACAATTTGTATTGGTTTGCGATTGGTTTACGATATTACTTACGTTCTCCTCCGACGGCCGCTTCAAAGTCACAATCACATTAAGCGAGTCTATGAAAATGTCGAGAATACGGCCTGTTTTAAATTATTGAAAATAATTATATTAGTTTCTTATTTTCTACTTTTTATTATTTTACATGATAAAATAGAAGTTGTTTTAACATTAGAATATACTCAATACCCTTTTTATTAGCATGAAAATTACTAAAAGGTGTCATTAAGTTAGAAGTTCTTTCAGAAAATTACCGTGTATATAGCCTTCCACTTATTTTTCAGAGGAAGTACCTATCTATTGGACATGTACATATTTTTTTCATGCCGGTTTGACACAGGTTTGAAACAGCTAATATGTTAAGCTATATTATTTCAAATTACATTAGAAAAATTAAAAAGTAGCGCACTTATTCCGTTCAGAATGAAATGATCTTTCATAATCAGTAATAAAATGTATACAAATACAATAGATTATGACAAATCATGTCATAAATTTTAGCAAAATCGTCAAAATATGTTACACGGACTCTTAAATGAAAGGTCGAATTTCCGAGAGTTCTCAAATCGTGTGAAGTAATTTCTGAAGAAACAAATGAAACTGCTCCCCTCGCTCTAGAGAACGCTTTGCAAAGCGCGCGGCCCATGTAATCGGATAATAAAAAGGGCAAACGCGGTAAATATAAGATGAGGAAGACAGTTTTACGAGCAGTACCTAATTAAGTGGTGAACCAAACAGAACGTAGAAAACGTTTACAGTATAATAAGTACCTATCTACAAAATGAAAAATGGTATAAATTAGCACTTCGCGAAATCATTTCGCGTATTAATAACAACCCAAATATGTGACCACCACTCTTAATATTAAGACGTTCAAGTACGGATTGGTCAGTTTTTAATATATTTATCTAGGTATATTATATTACTAAAACCGGTTTTGTTGTATTTAAACAGACTCTGTAAAAAAATTGAAGTCTCTCTATTAAAAAAATGTTGCTCCCCATACAAACTTTGAACCCCTTTTTAACCCCTTGAGGGGATGAATAAAAAAAAAACGCTGAAATTAGTTTTGTAGTATTTAATTTAAACAGTTACTGTAAGAAATTTTAAGTCGTTCACTCAAAAATTTTTTGCTTCCAATATAAACTTTGAATCCCTTTTTAACCCCTTTAGAGGTTGAATTTCAAAAAACGCAGAAATTAGTTTTGTTTTATTTAAACAGAGAGTCTCTGTAAGAAATTTGAAGTACCTCACTTAAAAAAAAATTTGCTCCCCATACAAACTTTGAACCCCTTTTTAACCCCTTTAGGGGATGAATTTTGAAAAACGCTGAAATTACTTTTTTTTTATTATTATAAGGAACTTTCATACAAAGTTTGAAGACTTTAAAAAAAAATTGCTCCCCATACAATATTTCACCCCTATTTTCAACCCCTTAGGAGAGGAAAGTTTTGAAAACGCAGATATCACTTTCATTGTCTTATTTTAAGGAGTCTTTGTACAAAGTTTCAAGTCTATACCTTTAAAAAATTATTGCCCCCCATACAAACTTTGCACCCCTGTTTTACCCCCTTAGGGGTGGAATTTCCAAAAATCCCGTCTTATCCCTTGCCTCCGTTATATAACCTAACTATAGTGTAAATTTCAAATTTCTAGGACCGGCAGTTTCGGCGGGGCGGTGATTAATCAGTCACCCATCAACTTTATATATATAGAAGATGTACTACTGACCAGTCACTTCACAGATTTCTTCTAAATAAACATTGGTTCTGAACACGTTCGAATTCGTTACGTTCCAATGTTTTGATTTTATTGATATTTTCCAGAACTTCTTGTTTATCCGTTTCTTTACATACTTGTCCTGTTTATGAGATTCAGGTATTAATATATTACGTACTTAATCAAAGTAATAGGCAAATATAGAACTAGTACTTAAAGTAACAAAATAATAATAGAGCCCCAACCTCCTAAATTGTTTACGACTTGTAAACATTGCAGTTTTTTCGTTATGCAACGCTTCACGTCGACTTCGCACATTGTCGTAATAATTTTACGAGCTTAATAATAGTTTGCGGACCTCACTCGGTATATTCATTATTAATATGATTTAAAATAAACCCTTTATAAACCGTGGACAATTTGAATGAATGACATAAATTGACAACTGACTTGCAACTGACATTTAAAATCATAGATAATTTGTGATACCACAAGGAAATATCTGTCAACAAAATTTGGTTAGCCAGACTATCTATATACCTTAACCCTAAAATATAACATTTTGAGAAACATCCTTTAAAATCGCAAGAATAAAATTGCACATTTTCGTGTACTACAGAAAATGTATAGCGAACGAGTTACCTGCAACTTAATTCATTGTTCATATAATGGCACTGATAAATAGTGAGAGCAAAACAGGGTTTACAACGAATAAATGCCAAAAATAACGTGGCGCGTGTGAGCGAGTCATCGGGCTATGCTATCATCATTCGCAGAGTATTTTGGGCGCGCAGGTAGGGCAGAGCGCTGAGGAATGCGACCTCACCTGAAAGAAACTGATTCACTCGTGCTAAATCAGTACCGTCTATTTAGTAATACGTGCTTCAAATACATTCAGTATTCTTTTTTTCTCAAATGGTATCAAATATCATAATCATAATTATGACTTTTACTCACAATCAATGTTGGGCGTAATTATACTTTCGTAATTAAATCAACTATTCAATTAATAGTAATTGAACTGTATGTAATTGTAATTATTAAGTAATTTGAAATTGAAGTTACACTAATTAGTAATTCAATTTCTTTATGTTAACCTTTTTTTGTAGACGAAGAGAAGCCAATCAATTTGGACTGATTCTAAGGAAAACTATGCAGCATGCCAGTGTAGCCTCGTGAGGTCCCGTGTCATATTACTTTACCGTACAAACTTAAAAAAAATATATCATCTATATATTTATACATCTTTTATCTACACCCATATTAGAGCAGGAACAGAATTGGAAAAGGCGTCTCTAAACAATGCAAGCGGCAAATCATATAACAGTTGGGGTGACAACGTTATCAGAGGGTTTGGACTAGGGCTTTCAAATACCGGACATTTCGTGATACCGGTATTAATACCGGTATTGGCATCTTCAATACCGGGATCCCGGGATCCCGGTATTTTTCGGATAATCATTAAAAGGTACGAAATATAGAAAAAAAAACTGTAACAAAAACAGAGTAACACTAAAAGCACATCGCATAACAGATAACATCTAAACATTTCAAACTTTGGCATAATAAAAACTAAGATTACTTATACGTAAAATGGAATAATTTAAAAATCAAATAACATGTCGAAATTTCCTTAGTTCTAATTAAAATGAGTCATCCAACACTATACAACTAAGTAAGATTAATCTAAAAGCATAATGAATAAAAATATAAGTATTTTACGAAATTTGAAATCAAATATTAGATTATTATAAATCACAGATAACATTAAGGTAAATAATTGTATACTTATATAGTGTTGTTTGACCGATTTTTATTAGAACTAAGAAAATTTCGACTTATTTGATTTTAAATTATTACACATTGTTACATTGAGTAATCTTAGTTTTTGATTATGCCAAAGTTTGAAATGTTTAGATAGGTATTATCTGTTATGCGAGTTGCTGTTAGGGCTACTCTGTTTTTGGTACAAGATCACTATAACTAGATTCTTATATGTACATTTGTTAAACACAACTTGTCAAATGAGTGAAAAGGAGACTGGTTATCAAGTGATATGATTATTAAAAATACTATTGTAATATGCATGCATCATAATAATAATGTTATTAATCAAAAATTTGGTGTTTTTCTTTCGTTTCGTACCTTTCAATGCTTTTCCAAAAAATACCGGGATCCCGGTATTTGAAATTAAATACCGGTATTGAAATCTGCTCTGAAAAAGGCGGTATCCCGGGATCCCGAAATACCGGGATCCCGGTATTGAAAGCCCTAGTTTGGACCCTGCAGAATACGGATCTGCCTGTCGCCATCTCGAAATTTGAGCCGGAAGTACGGTATACCGGAAAAGGTGCAGCTCATACAAAAAATTTCGTAGTACATCTAGTAAATCGTTGCTCTGGTACTCTAAAAGAGGTCCGATTGATATGGTTTTTTGGTATGTTGTTAAGGACAATATTAACCATGGAAACCCCAAAATTTTCGGTCCTCCAGCTCCATAACTTTGGCCGCCATCTTGGAACTAGTGTCACTTTTTTGCTCAGTCTGTCGTCAAAGTTCATTCGAGTGCTACCGTTTACCGTCGCTTATGGACGGACGGACATACGGTGTAGACAGGGTGTTTTGCACATGGTTGGACAAACGAAAAAAGTGAAGAGTTGGGGCTATATGCTATACACGAAACGACGATCATACCGAGGCCACTGTTAGGTTTGATAAACCTCAAATACTGGCTAAGGCAGAGATACACGACAGAAGCGTTATATGCGCAAAAAGTTACGCGGGGCTATTACAGTCAAGATTGACCAGTGTTTCAATATGGAGGATGGCGCGACATCGTCGGCTTAGAACTCGTTAATCGTCTTCGCAATGTTGCCAGAACGTGCCTTTTAACACGGATTTACGACGTGCTATTGAGGGGCACAGTAACAGAACATGCCAAAACCGTGCTTATTCATGCACAGAAAAACTAAGGTATTTCTACCCACGCACGAACAAGGGTAAAACATTTATAACGAGTTGTGGCAAACAAAAAAGGATCTTGTCCACAAATCCTACAATGATATGGTATCCCCAAGAGCGGTGATACGCGGCCGAAAGTTAGATTCGACAATTCTTACAGATACGAAATATCTTGATCGTGTTAAATCAAACTTTGGGTTCCCGTAGGTTAAATACAAACGAAAACGATACGAGTATGATGATTATATATTCTAGTAATGATTTATTTAAACATTTAAAACTCACGGCACTTAGGTACAGTCGACCATAAAAGTGGTCTGCCACTTTTTGACTCTATTATGTGTACGTTAAAGTCCAAAAGTGGTTGAGAACTTTCTTTGCTTACTGTAGGGCAAACCATGGCTATTCGCGGTGATAGTTGAAATGAAAAAGGAAAAATCTTTATTTGCTGTAAAATATGATCCCATCAAAAACATTACATGTAAAAAGATGCCAGTCTCGCAACACAGTTCTTCTACAACAAAAAAGTAATGATATGTAATGTTAAACCAAGTCGGTTATATTTTAGTCAATAGCACCGGAGGGGTGTCCACAGAACAAGATTTCCACAGACTTGCATCGTCGGCATTACTTTATTTTTTTAAATATATAGAATGACTTGGCCATCGCACACAACGCTTTACTTATACATGTGTATCGCTCAAACTCGCTCAAGCTGCATGTCATTAGGGCGCTATGTTTAATTAGGAATATTTTAATAATCAGCTGACGATTGTTCTTTTGCCATTATGTAGCCGTGCGATTGTAATTGTAATCGCATGTATTTTGTATAGAATTACAAACTTACTTATGCAGTTTATGTTTCTTGTCAGGGTCACCAGGTACCTACTCCAGATTTTATAGTTTTCCATTTATGTGGCCATTAAACCCTAACTCTGGTCCAAATTTCAGCTCTCTGAGTTTATGGGAAGTACTAGTTCTATTCTTATGATTATGAGTGTGTGAGTTTCGAAAATGCGAAACTTTGCTTTCGCTTAACTTCGGAACTAAATGACCTACAGACTTGAAATTTTGGATTTTAAGTATGTGATTATAGCTTACTGGATGTCGAAAATTTCTGCGTTCTGGTCTTATCCAGAGGTTCTCAAATAGGGGCTTGAAAATGCGGCGAAATGGTTCCAGTAAAGGATGGTACGGCAGTGTTTGCTTCGCGCTCGACTTGGCGGGGGCACTGCCGTGCCCCCAGATACAATATGGTGTTGTTACATATTCCTGTACTATTACATATTTTGCTAGACATTAGCATGCAAATATGATTGGGTATTGTAGTGTATGTCTATCTGCTTTATACTTAACCGCTATCTTGAGCACACGGATGAGGGTAGTTAGTCAAGTTATAGCCACGGTCGAGAGTGGACGTCTGCCCGACATTGGTGTGGTATCGAGCCAGTGAGTACGCTATTTAGGTGTCTAGGTTGTGCTTAGGGGAGCACTACAAAAGGCGACGAGGATAAAGTAAGTGTAAATCAACTTAGTTTTGATTATTTTTACTAATGTCCTACTTTCTGCTTGAAAAATAAAAACGTAAGGAAAGTAGGTAGTAGTTAAAGTTCTTGTAAATTGTATTATGAACCAAACATCTAAAACAGGCAAGGACTTATAAGTAATTGCTCTGCGGAATGAAGTATTGTTTTGATCGCAATAAACAATGTACACTAAAAACCGAGGAACACTTCATAACGGGTTTGTTTTTTTGTAATATTCTCACGTGAATAGGTATGATGATACCTATATAAGGTAAAGATACATATTACCTACCATTCATAAAATTAAATACCGACCTTATCAGAACAAAACTACAATTATACTAGTAGGTATTACACAGAATGGCAGTAGTGCGGTCAGGGTAATAAGGTGTTTCTCGCGTTTTGTGAAAAATAACTGGATTCGAAAATTACCTAAACAACGAAAATGAAAATGGATGGATGGATTGAATGGAAGGTTGTCTGGAAAAGATCGCTTGTTAGCGATAAGACCGACTGTTGTCTACCATTGTGCAATTCGCTTCTGTTATTTCTTTTAGTGTACCTTATTTGGTGAACAATAAAGAATATTTGTATTGTATTGTATTGAAAATGGAAAATTTATTCAGAACAGAACGTTACAAGTCAAAAAACATGTTTATTAGTTAATAAATTAGGTATACTGTGATATTTATTAAATAACAAAATCATTTATTTACTTGTTTATTTGTTAAGAATACAGTAATTTAAAGGATACTTGATTAATGATCTTCCCTGAAGCAGGCGACATACTGCTTTAAGCGGAGCGTTTAGCGTGTAGGTATATAAAACAAACAAATGAAGAGTGTGCTACAATGGCTAAAAGCGGCATAGGCATGAATTGGAGTTCATGTGATCTGCCTACCCCTTTGGGGAACATTTACTACATTTGTACTATGATGGCTTGGCTACTTAGGTATTAGAATTGCTGTTATAAATACTGAATAATTTCATTATTTTATAAATTTGGCTAAGCGATAAAATTTTGCTAGTTGCAACCATTGTTTAAGCCATTATTGAATAATTGGGAGGAAGGTGCATATTGTCAGGTATCCGATCGTATAGGGTCACTAGGCCAGTTACGCGGCCTGCGTCGGTTTGCGGCCGCCTGAAGAACAAAGTTTTCCAAATTAAAATATTGCCAGTTTTACATGCCTTAAACTTTAGGGCCTAAAGAAACAGTGAGTCGTATGAGTTTCAATTAGTACTTAGTTATTGAAAAAAAGCAAGAAAATATTCCTTCCGAGAACGTCTGACTGTTTTATTAATATGTGGGGTACGGGGGCGAAACGTCCCGCATTCCTATTGCTATGTGGATAATATTTTGTATCAGTTTGTTCTGTCGCGAAATCTTTGCTATATGCGTGTGTGAATATTGCTACTTGCAGAATTAGTAAACATGGTAGTAGTGTATCTTATACGGTCTGAAGTACTATGAAAGACAACTATTATGAAGCAAATAAAAAGGAATGAATAATGAAAAGGTTAGATTTAAAAAAATAATTAAATTAAAATTGTAATAAGTCTACGATGTACTCAGTGGCTACTGTATTCTTACAAATAAATAAGTGTGAATGTGTTACGGCTGTATGGGCCTACATGAAATTGTAAACCATGCGTCAGTGTGTTACGGCTGTATGGGCCTTCATGAAATTGTGAACCATGCGTCAATGTGTTACGGCTGTATGGGCCTACATGAAATTGTAAACCATGCGTCAATGTGTTACGGCTGTATTGGCCTACATGAAATTGTAAACCATGCGTCAGTGTGTTACGGCTGTATGGGCCTTCATGAAATTGTAAACCATGCGTCAATGTGTTACGGCTGTGTGGGCCTACATGAAATTGTAAACCATGCGTCAATGTGTTACGGCTGTATGGGCCTACATGAAATTGTAAACCATGCGTCAATGTGTTACGGCTGTATGGGCCTACATGAAATTGTAAACCATGCGTCAATGTGTTACGGCTGTATGGGCCTACATGAAATTGTAAACCATGCGTCAATGTGTTACAGCTGTATGGGCCTACATGAAATTGTAAACCATGCGTCAATGTGTTACGGCTGTATGGGCCTACAGGAAATTGAAAACCATGCGTCAATGTGTTACGGCTGTATAGGTGGTCTACATGTAAAAGTAAACTATGCGACAATGTGTTGCGGCTGTATGTATGGGCCTACATGTATAGGCCTGCATATAAATGTAAATTATACGTGAATGTGTTACGGCTGTATAGGTCTACATGAAATTGTAAACCATGCGTGAATGTGTTACGGCTGTATAGGCCTACATGTAAATGTAAACTATGCGTCAATTAGTTACGGTTACGGCTGTATGGGGGCTACATCTAAATGTAAACTATACGACATACGTGAATGTATTACGGCTGTATAGGCCTACATGCAATGTAAACTATGCGTGAATGAGTTACGGCTGTATGGGCCTACATGTAAATGTGAACCATGCTTGGATGTGTTACGGCTGTATAGGCCTGCATGTAAATGTACATCATACGTGAATGTGTTACGGCTGTATAGGCCCACATGTAAATGTAAACTATACGTGAATGCGTTACGGCTGTATAGTGTATTGGCCTACATATAAATGTAAACTTTACGTGAATGTATTACGGCTGTATAAGCCCACATGTAAATGTATATACTATGCGTTAATTAGTTACGGTTACGGCTGTATGGGCCTACATATAAATGTGAACCATGCTTGAATGCAGCATCAGTCGGGAGACGGGCGATCTTCACAGCGGGCCGCCGAAGAGAGCCACTCGCGGTGCCCATGTTGGAAACTCGAACTCCTTGCCTAAATGCCTTTCGGCCAGGTGTTGCAGGGTAACCCGGGGTCGATGATGACGACATTGACGACCGCCTTCTTTCAGGTCTGATCTTTCTAAAACATGTGCTCTGGCCAGCAGTACAGGCAACTATTCACGGGCCCATTTATTCCAAAAAAATGCCACATAGCCTTTGTGCTTTGCGCCACTGCTTTCTTGTGATCATGTCATTCTCGATGAAGGTTCCCAAATGTGGCATTTTACTTATTTCCGCAAGAAGTAAATGATTAGGCGTTATTGCTTCGTGGTCATCTGGATGCACTGACACATGCGTCAGAGGACGCGGGTCCAGTGTAGATTCCGCTCCTGTCGGAACAGTTCTTAGAATTTCTTCGGTCGGAAATCGCTCCTTGATTCGCTGCTGTTCTATTCTCTTAACAGATCTTTTTAATTCTGTGTTAGCGCCATGGAAATTCATTGATGAAGCTGTCTTTTGTTTGAGAGGTAAAGGTTTTATACATTCTGGAGTGGCATTATATATTTTATCTATACACATATCATAAATCCTCTAATATACGTTCGGAAACCGTAGAAAACGACTCTCATTTCAACATTCAATGAATTTATGGCAATTTTCAAATCTGTGGCTAAGGCTACAGCAGTAATATAATTTTCATTTTAATCTCATATATGATGTTAAAATATTAAACGTCAAACAAAACTGTCAAAGTTGACATGTCCCTATTCTAGTATCACTGAAAATTCAAATTCAGTCGATGCGAAATGTCAGCTCGATGTTTTTTTGGTATATATCGCACGAAGTTTGAGCTAGAACGACATGATCACATCAGAATAAGGACTCTTTACTTTTTTAAATAACATTCAGGTATCGGTTGCCAGTTCTGATTACGATATTTCCGCAACCGTGCAAAAAAGGTTGTATTAACACAATTATTGTATTTATTTACTACGGTTTCTGAACCCATCTTAGAGTAGTTATAATATGTGTGTAGATAAAGTAATGTATGCAACTGTACATAATTAGGCATTAAAACACGAGTGTGTTTTATGAAACGAGCCGAAGGTCACACGAGTGTTTTAATGCCCCTCATTATGTACCAGTTGCATAAACTTCTATTCATACACATGTAATAACTGTTTTTCTTGAGTTTGTTATCGTCTTATAGCAAAGCAACATTAAACAATTAACAAACGATGACTTTATTAAGGCTTGGTCACACCGCTTGCGCCAAAATGTATGAAAAAATGAAAAAAATGTTTATTAACTCCACCACAAAGTATACAATGAGTGTACAAAATAGTAGTTTATGCAACTGGTACATAATGAGGGGCATTAAAACACGAGTGTGTTTTATGAAACGAGCCGAAGGCGAGTTTCATAATAAGGTGACACGAGTGTTTTAATGCCTAATTATGTACAGTTGCATACATTACTTTATCTACACACATATTATAATTACTCTAAGATGGGTTCAGAAACCGTAGTAAATAAATACAATAATTGTGTTAATACAACCTTTTTTGCACGGTTGCGGAAATATCGAAATCAGAACTGGCAACCGATACCTGAATGTTATTTTAAAAAGTAAAGAGTCCCTATTCTGATGTGATCATGTCGTTCTAGCTCAAATTTCGTGCGATATATACTAAAAAAACATCGAGCTGACATTTCACATCGACTGAATTTGAATTTTCAGTGATACTAGAATAGGGACATGTCAACTTTGACATTTAAATTTTGACAGTTTTGTTTGACGTAATATTTTAACATCATATATGAGATTAAAATGATATATTTTATTACTGCTGTAGCCTTAGCCACAGATAAGAAAATTGCCATAAATTCATTGAATGTTGAAATGAGAGTCATTTTCTACGGTTTCCGAACGCATATTAGAGGATTTATGATATGTGTGTAGATAAAATATTCTTAGAGTAATATAGCAACGACAAAATCATAGTGCAGTCATAATTGACAATATTTCATAATTTCCAAAAGTCTTAATTCGAAAACCATTTCGGTAAAAACGTGTGAAGTACACAAAAAATGCTCCACCGCGTCAGTCCCGCGCGGAGCGCATTGGAGGTCGGACGTACGCAATTTTTTTTCAGCGCCACGAGCGAAAAAAAAAATGGTTTGCAACCGAAATAAAAAGAAGATATCGTCTCTGAGGGTCTGGAGATTGAATAAACAGAAAAGGGTTAGTATCTAGAAAATCTAAATTCCTCTATTTAATACATCAAACACAAACAGTAGGTACCTATACACGGCACATCGTACAGTTCCACTGTATAGAGTAAAACAGTACAAGCACTACCTACTAAAAGTATTTTTCACTTCTCATGCTCGAAAAGTGTATCATATTTAGACTTGTGAAGCGTGTATACATATTTATGATTTACAAAACATTTTAATTTGACCAATAAAAAAATCACCTATTAAATCCACCAATCACAGAACAGTATTTGACTGATTTAAAAAAAAAACAAAGGGTTGCACTCCGGGAGTGCCGGCAGAAGTAAAAACTTAATGACATGATAAAAAACGTAAAAAAATAACAAAGATATTCATATTCATATTCGCAATATTCGAATAATCCATCTACATACATACATATATGTCCCGAGTATCATTGTGTCCACAATACTTTACAATGACCAGCCAAGTTGACCCCTCCCAACATGGTAACCACGACACTAGGAGGGGTCAACTCAGCTGGTCTGTCGATCTGTCGCGAGTTTAACAATTTATCCTCATCACAAAAAGTGCTCAGCGCCGCTAAAGAAGTTTTCACTTCAAAAATATTTGGTATTGGGTACCAAGAAGTTTAGATACATCTTGGAGATTGCGTGCCGAACATTCGTTTGAAGCTAGAAAATATGGCCTTGAATGACGTCACTGTTGTATTGCATCTCTTTCATTAGATCCATCTTATATTAGAATGAAAGAGATGCCATATAACAGTGACGTCATTCAAGGCCATATTTTTAACAGACTTCAAGATTTCAAAAGAGGTACTCAATTCGGATTCGGTCGTATGTTTTTTATTTTACCGACTTCAAGATTTCAAAAGGGGAGGTTTGTATGTTTTTGAAGTGAAAACTTCTTTAGCGGCGCTGAGCACTTTTTGTAATGGGGAAAAATGTTTAAACTCGCGACAGATCGACAGACCAGCTAGGTCGACCCCTCCTAATATCATGATTGCGATGTTAGGAGGGGACTTTTCCTAGTGTCGTGGTTACGATGTTGGGACGGGTCAACTTGGCTGGTCATTGTAAAGTATTGTGGACACAATGATACTCGGGACAAATGTATATATGTAGATGGATTATTCGAATATGAATATGAATATGAGTATGAATATATTTTACGAAAATTCGTCATTATACTCGATTTCGACTGATTCGGGGATAAGAATTTCAAATTTTATATATATTTTGAATTTTAAGTGAATAAAAACGAAAATTTCAAACGAACGAACGAGGATTTAAAATTTCATATTTATTCTATATTTTAAGTAAAAAAAATATTTCTTTTCCAAAAATCAGCATACTCGATTTTGACTAATTCAGGGATACCTAAATGTCATTGAGTTTTCACTTCTGCCGGCACTCCCGGAGTGCAACCCGTTGTTTTTTTTTAAATGTTTGTTACTCCAGAACTCTGGCATCTCTGAACCGATTTTGAAAATTCTTTTTTAGATTGTAAGTATACAATTTGGCCCAGTTTTTGTCAAAACGCAGTTCTCATGGATCTGAGGAATCGAGGGAACTCTTCAAATCTTAAAGGCAAACACATAGTGATTTTTGTATTTTTATCTACAAATCAAGCATTTTCATTCAAAAATGTGACATTTGATGAAGTGGAACTGCTGATGATGATCAGAGCAGAACTCTTCAACGACGAAAAGTTCACGTTTGGCGATTTGTCCTCCTAGCTGTGTTTGTTAAGCAAGTTCTATTTTCGCGGGTAATTTTTTTCATGCTCGAGTTTTGATGATGGGATCCATAAGGAATCGAGGGAACTCCTCAAATGTAAAGGCATACATATAGTGACTTTAGTCATCATAATCAGCCGAACGACGTCCACTGCTGGACATAGGCCTCCCCCAGAGAGCGCCACAAAGACCGGTCACGGGCCGCCCGCATCCAGCGGATCCCCGCGACCTTAACCAGATCATCAGCCCACCTCGTGGGGGGCCTTCCAACACTGCGTCGTCCGGTACGTGGTCGCCACTCGAGAACTCGCTGGCCCCACCGGCCATCGGTCCTCCGGGCAATGTGGCCTGCCCACTGCCACTTAAGTTTGGCAATTCTTCGGGCTATGTCAGTTACTTTGGTTCTTCTGCGGATTTCATCATTTCTGATTCGATCTCGCAGAGTAACTCCAAGCATAGCCCTCTCCATTGCTCTTTGAGTGACTTTGAGCCTCCTTATGAGGCCCATAGTGAGCGACCACGTTTCAGAGCCGTAGGTCATCACTGGCAACACACACTGGTCGAAGACTTTCGTCTTGAGACACTGCGGGATATTGGACGAAAAGATATTGCGTAGTCTCCCAAACGCCGCCCAGCCAAGACGGATTCGACGATTGATCTCCTTCTCGAAGTTGGACCTGCCCAACTGGACCGTTTGTCCCAGGTACACATATTCGTCAACAACTTCGAGCGTAGTGTCTCTGATCTTAACTGGAGTTGGTACTACATGGGCGTTAAACATGATTTTCGTTTTGTCCATGTTCATCTTAAGACCAACTTCTTCAGAGGCCCTACTCAGATCATCGAGCATAGTACTTAAGTTCTCCATCGTCTCCGCCATAACCACTATATCGTCGGCAAACCGAAGGTGAGTGATATACTCGCCATTTATGTTGATGCCGAGCCCCCTCCAGTCCAGAACCTTGAACACATCTTCCAGTGCAGCAGTGAATAGCTTCGGAGAGATGACATCTCCTTGTCTAACTCCACGCTGCAATGGTATCGGTTTAGAGTTCTGGTCCTGGAGACGGACTGACATAGTGGCGTTCTCGTATAAACACTTCAGCACTTCGATATACCGGTAGTCTATTTGGCATCGTTGGAGAGCCTGTAGCACAGCCCAGGTCTCGATCGAATCAAAGGCTTTCTCGTAGTCCACATACGCTAAGCAGAGGGGTAGATTGTACTCCTCCGTCTTCTGTATAATCTGACGAAGCGAGTGTATGTGGTCTACGGTGCTAAAACCTTTCCTGAAGCCGGCTTGTTCGGGGGGCTGGAAGTCGTCAAGCCTGCGTGTGAGACGGTTCGTAATGACCCTCGAAAACAACTTGTAGACATGGCTCAGAAGTGAGATGGGCCTATAATTCTTGAGCATAGTATTGTCTCCCTTTTTGAAGAATAGCACCACCACACTCCTGTTCCATGCCCTTGGCGTTCTGCCTTTAAGTATGACGGAATCAAAAAGCTTCTGAAGGGCCCTAAGGACTGGCTTTCCGCCCGCCTTCAGGAGCTCAGCCGTTATTCCGTCATCGCCTGGTGCCTTGTTGTTTTTAAGTTGCTTGAGAGCCATACTAATCTCGTACAGGCTGACGTCCGGGATATCTTCGGTATGATGCCGGGTTAATATAGCTCGTGGGTCGACAAATCAAGCATTTACATTTAAATAAGTGACATTTGATGAAGTGGAACTGCTGATGATGATCAGAATTGAACTCTACAAAGACGCATAGTTCACGTTTGGCGATTTGTTCTCTTCGTTATGTTTGTCAAGAAAGGCACTAGGTAGGTACAATATGGGGGTCTTCAAGAAAGGAGTGTATAAATATTTAAAAGGGTCGGCAACGCGCATGTGACGCCCCTGGGGTTGCAAACGTCCATAGGATGCAGTGACCGCTTACCATCAGGCGGGCCGCAAGCTTGTTTGCCACCGACGTGGTATAAAAAAATATGCATTTTTTTAAAGTTCAAAGTACAAAGTCATTTATTTCTTTCAAATAGGCATATAAATAAGCACTTTCAAAATGTCAAGTAGGTACACATGTAAAAAAATATAAATAACATATTTATACCATGTTAGTGGCAAACAAGCGTACGGCCCGCCTGATAGTAAGTAGTCACCGCAGATTATAGACGCTTGCAACTCCAGGGTGTCACGTGCGCATTACCGACCCTTTAGAAATGTAGATATACACTCCATTCTTGTAGGGCCTTATACATACCTAAACAAATTAAACTAAACATGTAAATTAAAAAAACTCCTTTTGCAATTACGTTAAATTTGATCAAATGTTAATAGAATATAAATATATATTATGTACTACAAACATACACGTATGTATTTGATTGATTGGACTTGAATTCAACGTATGTAACTAACTAAATTCGCGCACTATTTTCTGTGACGTGACGACTTGCACTAGTTGCGCTACTGTAATTACTACACTGTGGTAGACGCACCGGCATGTGACCTCCGTCCTTGTATAGGACGGAGCGCTCGGACAAAGTGTTGTCTCTGTCGCACACGATGCGGGGTGCGGGGGTGAAATTTAGCATTGCGCGGTACAAGAACCTCGCCTTAAAGATCCAACCATAAACATCGAAAAAAAGAGTTATGTTTGAAAAATAAAAGTATCGAGTAAATTTTTGCAAATCGTGTTTTCACTTTTAACGTGGGACGCTTTCTATAGAAATAGTACATTACTGCAGAGACCAGTAAGTAAGCCATCCTGGACGAGTATGAGTTAGCCGGCCGAGCCGCAGGCGAGGTCCGGCTATAATACGAGGCCAGGATGGCACTTACGGTCGAAGCTTGTATAGTGCTTTTCTCAAAAATGAAACAAATTGTATGAATAACGGTTAATAGTACCTGCATTCTGACCAACTAGTACTTTCATGTTCCGCTTTGCACTTGATGAACTTTTTATAAATGGTCAAATACCACCTTAGACTTGGATGGAAGTATTTTTTTCAGTACCTAGTGATATCTGTGTATGTATTGCAATCTGATTCATCTACATAAACTCATTTTTATCAATTATACTTCTTACTTTATATATTAAATCAATGAAGTCAATCCCGTCAAAATACAAGTGAACTTTTTTTAGCTAGATGTTGTGTTAAGACACTGATATTATGCCACAACCCCAATAGAATAGATTTATAAAATCTTATTTAATTAATCGTAAATAGAATCGTATTTATTTTATGTTTACTATTAGTATTTAATTTCATTTAATCTATTCATGTTAATTTCTAAATTAGTCTCGAAATAGTTAAAAACATGATTGAACTGTATTTCCCGCCAATTCACATCGTGCAATACGGACACGTCAACCTCCATGGTACCTACATTTTTTTTAAATGTCAAAAACTAAATTCAAATATTATGATATGTAATGGGATTTACATACTTACTTCCTGGACAGTAGGTGTTACTTCCTGGACACTTCTGGCAACTGTCCAGGATGAGCCACTTTCGAATACTATCTTCACAGATGTTATGAGAACATTACATATTATTTTTGAGAAAACGTATTTTGACATTCGCAGGCTAACGGCGTGATGTTTTATGAAACTTATGTAACAGGCTTCCATAAATTGGATTGGATTTCCATTGGCGCGACATGCCCCCTTTCCTAGAATAAACTTGTATAAACTAGAATAATTTGAGAAATTAGTTTGTCACGTGAGTATCACGTGATATCATTTTTTTTGGGGGTCCAAAGTTTAAACAAGATTAGTTAGACTATTTTATTCGAAACTTCACAGGAGTACTCCACAATAAATAAGTAAACAGGTGTTTCAGGTATTTTGAAAATTTAATCCCTAAAAGGGGTTGAAATGGAAATAACTAAATATCAATATGGGTGTCGTTTTTATGTTTTTTTCGGACGTCAATTACGAAAATGGCATCAATTTTAAGATTGAATATTGTGGAAATGAACATTCTTTATCTAAATATATAAGAAGAAACCGTCTGACTGATTGACTGACATATCAACGCATAGCCCAAACCGCTGGTTCTAGAGATTCCAAATTTGGCTAACGATAAATGAGTAAACACGTGTTTCAGGTTTCATTTTGAGAATTCAACCCCTAAAAGGGGGAAAACAGTGACATCGATTTTTAAACTTAATATTATGGATATGAAAGTGTTAGAAAAAATGCAATTCAGTCGGTCCCGTAGTTTCGGACCATATCGGTTGTAATGTAACAGACGGACTGACAGACAGCCAAGGCTCAGAACTGGTTGTTAATATACCTACCGGTAACAACCGGTTTATTTCGGTTTAGCTCCGAACTTTTCTTAGAAACTCGAACGTTTAGTAGCGCGGGCGAAGCCGCGGGCACAAGCTGGTTATTCTAATGAATTTAGAATTATTTTCCATTCTTCCTTTAATTGTTCAAACCTTTCATTCGCATTAGCTTAGCTGCTTTCCTTGCACTCACACGACGACTCCGCTCCTTCCATAAGTTTTCAATAGGATTTATTTAAGTCCGGACTTTGACTGTGGCATTCCAAAACCATCACTCTACGTTTTTTGAACCACTGCTTCACAAGATTAGACAAATAAGAGAGCCGTGGCCGTGTTTGACTATAGGAAGCTGGTACTTGGGCCCATAGCGAGCATTGTCTGGACGTCGACTGTCAATTCGTAGAAGCCGTTTCGCAGACCGCCATTAGCTTAAAGAAATACCTCACGCGCTGTTCGAATTCTGACTAGAGCTAGGTTTGTGCCTAATTTATGTACTTTATTGGTTCCATATATATTTGAATGACTTCAAAAAACAGACATGTAGCGTAATATCGAGTATTTTTAAGGTAGGCCGATGGTTAACCCGACTGCGGTTTCGCGACAAGGCAACGCGGTGGCTGCACAGTTTAACCGTCATGTGATACACGAAACACGAACTTTGTATAGTCACTTGATAGTCACTATTCGTACATAGTGATCTTAGGTACGTATCTTATCTTTCGTTTTGGCCAAATATCGTGATTAATGGCATGTTTGCAGGTCTGTAACAGTTTAAGGGCGTAAACGCAATTTTGTGTGGGTCCTGGACAAACCCATGTCCCGAGACGATTCATTAGCTCGACCGCGTAAGAACAAACAAATTAAAGCGTCCGGTGTTTTAGTCGGTGAAAGGGCGCAAGGGCAGCGGGCGACGGGCTATGCTATGGGCGGTGGGCCAGCTGCGTGTTGCCGCACAATAAATTCAAGCGTAGCACTGCTCGGGCCGCACCGACGACACTACGACTTACGAGGGTTGCAGGCAGACTCGCAGTAGTCGCAGTCGCAGCGCTCATCATTCTGACCGTACCAACCTAATCGACGCATTGCCTTCAGGGTATCCGAAGCCACAATAGGTACAGTCAGCGTCAGATAGTACCTATGTAGCGGCCAAGGTGACACAATCAATGTTAAAACAGAATGCCTCTTATCCGGGGTTAGTTGTATAATTCCAATTTGCACGAATTTGTATGGTAAAAAACGGTATATTTTTAAGAATTTATTATTTATTTTATTTAATAATCACAAGTCACATTCATTACACGTACTGTGACAAACAGTTCGACTTTGGGATCGGCGCAGTCTCTTATTCACACATTAATTTTAAATGGGTTTTTATATAATATCATATTATGTGTAGTCAGTTCGAGCAATGATGAGCTAAGTCTAAGTCGTTTGTCGCCAAAACGATACGCCTAGGTGCCACAGAATACTAGAGATACTATGTTTTTAAAGCTTAAAAGGTGGTTCAATTTTCATACAAAAAAACAATCGACATTTATTAAGCCGTCACACACTATAACTACTTAAATATGTGCAAATGTATCTACTTTTGAATATTTATTTTCGCGAAATTAATAAAAAAAGCCGTGTTTCATACAGAAATCACGCAAAAATCAACGTTAAATATTTATCAATTTTAAGTTTGTGAGTGTGATGTGATGACGACTCGTGTACAAATTACATTGTGACGTTAGCACTCCATGCTTTGCGCGCGAAATTGCAGTTTGGCACGTTTTGGATTGACACTGACACTTGACAGGTACAATAAAGGTACACATGAACAAACCTATATTCCAATTTCAAAATCGGACGTTCACTGAGAATAGATCGGTGATGTCAAACGATACATTCGTCCCTTTCATTTTGGTCATTGAGCCTTCATTTGTTTATGCATAATTACATAGGTTATTATATTTTCAGATTTTGCTTTTTACGAAGTAGGTATAGAGTAAGTTACAGATCGTTCAATGTACCTATACCTGTACCAACCATGGTTTTTTTTTTCTCTTCATGAAATTAGATGTCGCGGGATTACTGAAGTGCCTTTTAAGTACGACACCAGATTTCTTAGGGATTGAGATAGCTGTCAACTGATGCAACTGACGTAATTATAAGACATATCTGTCATCACCAATCCCGTTCTCATTGCGGTACAGTAATACATGCATATATGTACATATATTTGTGTACGTATGTACATTCAAATATACACAGTAAACGTGATGACTTGATGAGTATTGGGTGTCGTTCATTTTTAAACTAAGCACTACGGCACAGTGCCTTTACACGTTGCAGATTGGTAGTCAAAGGAAACGTTAAACCCGTTTTGTTTCTGTACCTATACGATACGAATATGCATAGAAATTGCGCGAAACGTACTTTATCTACACACATATCATAAATCCTCTAATATGCGTTCGGAAACCGTAGAAAATGACTCTCATTTCAACATTCAATGAATTTATGGCAATTTTCTTATCTGTGGCTAAGGCTACAGTAATAAAATATTTCATTTTAATCTCATATATGATGTTAAAATATTACGTCAAAATTGAAATGTCAAAGTTGACATGTCCCTATTCTAGTATCACTGAAAATTCAAATTCAGTCGATGCGAAATGTCAGCTCGATGTTTTTTTAGTATATATCGCACGAAATTTGAGCTAGAACGACATGATCACATCAGAATAAGGACTCTTTACTTTTTAAAATAACATTCAGGTATCTGTTGCCAGTTCTGATTTCGATATTTCCGCAACCGTGCAAAAAAGGTTGTATTACCACAATTATTGTATTTATTTACTACGGTTTCTGAACCCATCTTAGAGTAATTATAATATGTGTGTAGATAAAGTAATGTATGCAACTGTACATAATTAGGCATTAAAACACTCGTGTGACCTTATTATGAAACTCGCCTTTGGCTCGTTTCATAAAACACACTCGTGTTTTAATGCCCCTCATTATGTACCAGTTGCATAAACTACTATTAAAGTATATAAATACCAAGATCATTGCACAAAAATGTAAATACTGAAAATTTGCAAAAGTGGTGTCATCTAGTGCCATTTAAGCTTCTAAGCGAACCACCTTAAGAGGACAGGTAGGGCAAGCTCTCTTCATACAAACTTTGTGCAGGATTTTCTTCGTTTGTGTTTGCATTAAAGTTACGATTTTTGGTCAGTATACTTATTTTTCTGATAGCTATTTCCTGATGTAATTTTCTTTTTATTGTTTTTATTTTTTATTTTTTTTGAAATATTTGAAAATTTCCACATCATTGTTGAATGTGCTATTTCCCTCTTGGATCATTTTAAACCTACTCGACAAGCAATAAGGTCGAAAATTCAATATACATGCAATGTAGTTCCAACCTTTTTTTGGAAGGTAACTGATTAGTGGTTACGAGAAGTAAAACAGATAAAAGGCATAGTATCCTTTGTATCTATTGAACCATTCATCGGCTCAGTTCAAATTATTTAAACCATACATAGAATATTTTTGTCTCATAGTTTTGGACATGTCATAGTTTTAGAAATTAAAAAAACACTCACGAGGTCTACAGCTCACAGAACCACTAGTGTATATAGGTAGAGTTTTCAACCTTATACCTTATTTAGTAGGTTTAAAATGGCCTAAGAGGAAAATAGCACCTTCAACACTTGTGTATTTTTTTAAGAACCTTAGCCATGACAGATAAGCCCACGCGCTACGCCAGGTATCTGTAAAAGCAAAACGTGCTAAATGTTTTTTTTTCTTTAAGGCGAGGTTCTTCCATTGCAAATGTCCCGCTCTAACACGCGTGAGTTTGCAATTGACCATCCCACTCTCTACGGAACTGTGCGCGTAATTTTCGTAAATTTTTAGTACATTTTTGGGTGAGAAAAATACATGGCTTACTATATTAACAATATTAATCCCGACATCCCTCATACCATCAAATACGTTTATTTTAGTATTATTTTCTACTCATCATGTTGCCTAAGATTGAAATAAAATGAGTTTTAAGATAGAAAATAGAGGTATGTTTGGATTTTTTTTCTATCGAACAAAGTTTTGCAAATTGTGTAACGGACATCCGACGGCACTAGATAAAGGTCTCAAATATAACATCGTATTTTTTTTACATTTTTAATATGTAGTATTTCGAAATAAAACCGTTTACCAAATCAGATTTTTACTATAACCCGGCCTTAAACGCATTTTTATTCTTATGTCAAAGATACAGAGTCGATAACCCGACGAAATCACTTGGTATACCGTAGTCCTTTTTTCTAGTGATTACGTTCTTGTTGGGTGGCGGGTGACCGGCGATTGTAAAATCCAAGTGGAATTATTCTTTTGTTGTGTTAATTTGTGGTCTTAAATGGACGGGCTCACTTCATATTGTTTCAACAATAAAGTGTTCCATTTCTAACTTTTTTTGGTACCTACCGAACCCTTCGAATAGATACAAATAAAGTCAATACACAATGGTATCATTTTACCGTAATAAAGATTAGCTACAATTGATACGGAGTTGGTAACTATATAAGTGGGCGTGCATCGACCGGCAGATGGTCGTCGGCCGCGCGGCACGTCACGGCTTTGATTAAACTTAATTAACTGAAGCCATTTACACGCGGGGGGCTAGGCGCGTCCGCGTTTCACACTACCGGCACCGTATCGTTATAACTAAACATGAATTGAATACATTTATGTGTCTTCATGATATACCCAGCCAGCCTACACGTTATAAATTATTTTTTTATCTGCATAGCATAGCTCTGGTGAAAAGGCAGCCTTATAAGTTTAACATGTGTCTGTGGCATCGTGGCTCCCTAACGAACGATTTGAGTGCGGTTTTTTTATGGTCTTGATGGCGGCGATAGTTTTCGGGTCAGGCCGTATTTTTTGCCACTTTTTACCTGTCACTTAAGAGACGTTTTTCCACCCAAATGACATTTAATGGGGTTATTTTTAATTTTATTCTATGTAATAATATGTATCCTACTACTGTACTGGTCCAAAAAAGGCATAAAAATAAATGGTGAATACCTAAATAACCTACGATTTGCTGACGATATTGTCTTGATGTCGGAATGCCATAAGGAACTTCAAGAAATGATTCAGGACCTAAATTCAGAAAGTATACAATGTGGTCTACATATGAACCCAGATAAAACAAAGGCAATGACCAATGGAACAAAGGAGTCACTATGTGTTAATCACCAAAAAATCGAATATGTAGATGATTACATCT
This sequence comes from Cenopis cana, assembly GCA_951800055.1. Lineage (NCBI taxonomy): Eukaryota > Metazoa > Arthropoda > Insecta > Lepidoptera > Tortricidae > Cenopis > Cenopis cana. The sequence goes on along the minus strand of OX637471.1, from coordinate 18,082,358 downwards.
ACTTAGGCCAAAACTTATGTTTCCACGACAGGACGGCGAAAGAAGTAGCAAGGCGAATAACACTTAGCTGGAAAAAATACTGGTCACTAAAAACAATACTTAAAGGCAACTTTCCAACCCATATTAAGAAAAAGGTTATGGATACCAACGTGTTACCTACCCTTACGTACGGCTGCCAGACTTGGATACACACAGCAGACACGAGGCTAAAGATCAGATCATTTCAAAGAGCAGCAGAGCGCAGTATGTTGGGTATTAAACTGAAAGACCGCATTAGGAGTAATGATATAAGATCGAGAACAAAAATTATCGACGCCCTTGAAATGATCGCAAAATTGAAGTGGAAATGGGCCGGCCATGTCGCCAGGCTAAATGATAACAGGTGGACTCAACGAGTTATACACTGGTGTATCATGGACGGAAACCGAGGAAGGGGACGTCCTCTTCGCCGCTGGAAAGACGACATTGTGTCGGTGGCCGGAAATCTATGGACGCGTCAGGCCCAAAATAGACATAACTGGCATATGATGGAGGAGGCCTTCATCCAGAAATGGATGGTCCCCATAAAACCGGAAGTGTAACTTCTTAAAAAGACTTACGAAACGTCTTTTTATTATTTTTATGTAAAAATTAATTGAGGGGAAATAAAGGCTATTTTATTTATTTATAATAATATGTATACTTACAAGGGCAAAGCATTTAATAATCATTTAACGGGAATTATGTTTGAAATAAATATTTTGATGTTGAAAAGTGCTTAAAATTTGCTTGTGCCTGTCAGTTACCTGATATTTTATGACACTGTAAGCTTCTACTTCACTTTATCGTATGTACGGTTATATTTTTAAAGTTGTGTATTAATAGGCTGTCTTCAGTCCTTTTTTTAATGCTCCACTGATTAGAGTTAAAAATTTTAGACGAATTCCTTTTTCGTAAAAAAAATACGTTTTACGTAACAAGTATTTACTATCAATTTTCTACTTAGCTACTTGGTAATATCCAAATTCCTATCATGGCAACACTGCCGTTATCATATATCAGTCTCAAACCCGTAATAATTTTTTGGTCAGTCGGCAATTTTCTGTGACACCCGTGATTTCGTCATTAAGTTTTTGGATGGTTTTTCGTTGATTTGAAAGGCAAGTTTCCATATTTTTAGTTGCAAATTCATATGAACGTATAGAATTCATTAAGCGTAATTGAACAGTATTTGTTTTCATGGGAATTAGGATTGTTCATTATTTTTAACCCCCATTTTTAATTTCTTTTCCGAAAATATAGAGTAGTATTTTAAGAAACCAATTTGAATATTTTATATGATGAATTTTTTCAAAAAATAGTTGTCAATGTCAGATAGATCAATAATAATATAAACAAAATTAATAAATAAAACATTTTAATCTGAAATACTTATGTGAGAATACTATTCAACAAAATAACGAGTAAACTTTGTATGGTCTTTTTATTTGTACAAACGTCGAAGTGATCCATGCAGCAGTATTATGTATAAGTAACACTGGAAATATGTACAGCCCGCCCATGAAAATGTTGAGCATACTTAGAACCTTGTCACATCGAAATCAAAGAAATCTCGTTAAGACTTAAATGTCATAAGTACTTGAAACCTCCTCCGTTTAGGTGTTAAAACTTTAAACTTGCTTCCTACAACCTTTTTTTCGATTATAAGGTGATTGATAAAAGTCATCCGTGACATTCAATTTTCAAAAGATAATCTTTCATAAATATTCTGGTGCCACTGTCAACAGGTAAAAAAAATTAAATATTAATTAAGAGAAATCTGTCAAAATCGCAGAACAGAGACAAAGATATACAATAACAAGTCTGCACTCTTTTGCATGAATGCCATATATAACAAAATGTTCTCAATTTAACTAGTTGACAACCTAATTATCACGCACGCTAATATGCCTTATTCCGGTTTAATTTGACAAAGTACTAAAGTGCTCAACATTTTCGTAGGCCCACTGTACTCCACTCCACATTGACTTCACGACACCACATTTTACGTAAGTCATCCCGGATTTTAACTATTGTTTTAGAGCTTTTTTTGTTTCATTTTCACACGTAGGAACAAAACATTTCATACCTATATTTCTCCATATTTTAAGTGATTTTGACGAATAAAACAACCTAACCTAAACCACAGAATAAGTAATAGTACAAGTACAGAAGTTTCTCTGTTAACAAATCCCCCGTTTAGGTATGCCAAACGTGCCTAAACGTGGCCATCTCTTTCTATCGCACGCAATGCGCTCTTTCGAGGCCCCGCCCTCAGCACTAGGGTTACCACCAGCGAGAACCTATTTTAATATATGTACTTTATTATTATTAGTAGTGTTGTTTACAATACAATTACGAATAGTACTTTTAAGGTTCCGTAGCTAAAATGGTGAAAACGGAACCCGTCCGTCCGTCTTTTTGTCTGTATGTGACAGCCGACGTACTCGGAGACTATAAGCACTACAATTAAAACATTTAGCAGGAAGGTGTTCTACTCGCATGAACCGCTACGTAAAAGTGATGTGAAATGACGAAAAAATATTAAAGTAAGGGGAGGGGGGCACTCCATACATGTAACCAGCGGGGTAATCACGTAACGATAATATGTACTACCGTTGGTACGTATTTAATGTCAGTTTTAGTATGGGATTTGACATTTAAATCTATCGTACTAACGGTCGTAAACGTTACGTGATTACCGAGCAGGGGATACAAAGCGAAACGATTTATTTAATGATCGTACAACAGCGCAACAGGGCAACAGCGCGTGCGCGTGCGATCCGTAACGCTGCGCCGCAACCACTGAATAGTCACACGACGTGTGAGCCGGCGGCCGCATGAACTTTGCGCGGCTACTGAAAGTTGGAGTAATTACTAGTTATGAGGCGACAAACAATTCACATTTACCAATTCCACTATTCCTCACAGGGGCCAAACGTCCTTCCTTACCCTGCCAACCCCTTTATAGATAGTAATATTGTATATAAAGAATTCTAATAAACATTATACCAAACAAGACTAAACGTAATCAGTACAAAACTAATTAACTCAGGTAAATGCATTATGAGCGTTTACTAAAATAATTAAGATATTATTTTAGTTTACGTACCTACCTACATGTCAGTTTATATCGGGGCAGATATGAACATTTCTTATGGCCGGGGTAGTTTTGAACAGACTGCTAATCAAAACTGCCTCCTAATTTTTTATCAAAAATACCCCAACACCTATTTAAAAAAATAAACATCGATATCTTCCAAAACAATAGCAAATTCTCATTGTTTATTCTTCGTCACTAAAGCTAATAGAATGTACTATCGAATAAATTAAGTTTCAATTACCGCTTCCTTCAAATACAGCCTGAAAATCCTTAGACACGGGGAGCAAAACCGCTAACGGATGACATCGAAATCAAAATATGTTACTGGTTCGTTCATGTTGTGGCAAACGTCACAGTTGTGTCAAGTGACAGTTGTGGGGGTCAGTGTTGCGAGCCCAAAAAATGGATTTGGACCGTAATCGCACTAAAAATACGTCTTTGAACGCATTTGTTCTAAGCTGCCTCCAGTGATAGCTACCCCCCTCTCCCCTATTCGAGGTTCACCAAAAGATGGCCATAATGCCGCTCCTAGTATTTGTGATAAATCCTAGAAGTATATAATATCCGAGTGTGTTTGCATTAGAAACACCACGTTTCGGAGGCATCCAAGAGTTTGAGCAGAATTGTCATGTTTACATACAAAGATCATAGTTTAGAGCTTTGTCATGTGACTGGTCCACCTTAACGCGAAGTTTCCCGCAGGCAGCAATAGACTTGCTGTTTTCATTGCCACTTAGATGTTACATATACAGCAGAGCATCTTCAATAGAGTCTTAATACATAATGTGTAAACCACCATGCGTAATCGACTAGGACGGGATAAAACGTAGAACATCGATATCAATAGGCGTGTTTGTCACCCTGACAGTAAAAACGACGTTGACAGGCGTGTACGGCATCAAATAAGGAAAAAAACGTATTTTTGTTTTGAACCTGAGGTTTTTACAAGGTCACGCCGCCGACGCCGCCGCCGCCGATCAATTTTGATCGGCGCGCCGCCGCCGGCCAATTGCCCATCGGCGCTCATATCTAATATGTATTGAAATATCTCTAATCATTGATTATTTTGTCGAAGTAATTGCCTGAACTTAGTTGAAAATCTCTTCGAGGGAAATTTATAGCTGTAAGTGTTAAATGGATTTGACCACCATTCCTTTAAATAAATTTATTTAAAATTATAAAACACCTTTCATTGACTTATTATTATTATCCTAATAGTACAGTCAGCAGCAGAAGTAGCTACAATCGAGGTGCTCAGAAAGAGGTGTACGTTTAAATTGTCAAAAAGATATTGACTGCTAGGCTATCATTTACCTGTGAGCCAGTATTAAAAAAATTTGACACACATTAAGAATTATTAACACCTTTGCAGTCGGAAAACCACTCGTATCTAAGCAGTCAAAATGTCAATAATATCTGAACAAACTGGATGAAAAGTTTACAGCCATCCATTAAATTAGAAGAAAATTGCATACCAAGAATAAAAAATCGTCTTTCACATCTGGTTGCGAAATTCTGTTTGCCCTGGCGTACTAGTTGTGTAGAAAGTATAAAAACTCTTGTATGGCAACTAGTTGCCGACAAAGAAAAAAAAATCCTTCATCACCACTGGTTGCGAAACTTGGTTGCGATGGCGGCCGGAAGGTAAGTGTTATGTAAGTTTACAATAATATCTCAATAGATCTTTCACAATTAGGATTGTTCATTTTTTTTTCAAATGTGCTAATTCGAAATCCATTTCGAGATATGAGATTTTCAACTAAGTTCAGGCAATCACTTCGACAAAATAATCAATGATAAAAAAATATTAAGATAAAATATACAATAGGTACAAAAGGTATTCCAAATCATCTCTCACCCTTTTAGGCTCACCAATTTTCGAGGAATGTATCGACCCTGTCATTAATAGTAAATTAAATTTGTTCAACAATACATCCGACCTACTTTTTCACATCAGTCCTCATATGGCCCTTTTTATTATTCGCTTTTGCTTATTCACCCCGAAATTTATGTATTTATTGCGCAGTTGTCCTATTTGGAAATTCCCCGCCATTTTGTCATCCATTGATTCCTCCCTTCAGACAACACTTTCCAAAATTCTAAATATTAATTTTGTCTTCTGCACCACACCTTGGACTCAAGCGGTTCTCCCAATAAAGTTTGGGGGACTGGGCGTTCGAGCCTCGGACAGCGTAGCTCTACCTGCATTCCTGTCCTCTGCTTATGGCTCGCTGTCTCTCGTCGGTATCATTCTTAACCTTCCCCAGATATCCGACGATGAGATAGCGAGTCTGAAGGAGGCCAGGGATGCATGGTGTGACTCGTGCCCTGGAACGGACATCCCGGCCGCTAGACATATCCAGCGGGCTTGGGACTACCCTCGTATTAAGAAGGTGCAAGCGTCCCTCTTTGAAAATAGTCCGGACGATTTTGAACGCGCCCGACTCCTGGCGGTTTCCGCCCCCGAGTCGGGGCACTGGCTGCACGCACTTCCATCGCGACAGATAGGCACCGTTCTGGACCCAGGAACGTTAAGAATTGCCTGTTCCTTAAGGCTTGGGGCCAGAATATGTGTACCACATACATGCGTCTGTGGCAAAAGCGTCGATGAGTCGGGTAGACATGGCCTCTCATGTATAAAAAGCGCCGGCCGCTTATACCGCCACGGCACTATTAATGATTTGGTCCGACGTTCGCTTGCCACCGTGTCTGTGCCTGCAATCCTCGAACCCACAGGTTTGGCAAGAGACGATGGCAAGCGACCTGATGGCGCCACTTTAGTGCCGTGGAGGTTGGGTAGACCCTTGGTGTGGGACGCAACGTGTGTGGATACGTTCGCACAGTCCCACATCCAGGTGACCCGCTCACAAGCCGGCGCTGCAGCTGACCAGGCCCAGTTGTTGAAGCGCCGCAAATATTCGTATTTAATCAAAGACTACGAGTTTGCGGCGCTTGCTGTTGAAACATTGGGTCCCTGGTCAGCTGACACAACATCTTTTATGAGGGCTCTGTCTAAACGACTCGTCGATGCTTCAGGGGACCATAGGGCTGGCGCTTACCTCTCCCAACGTATTTCCTTGGCAATACAGAGAGGTAACGCCGCCAGCGTTATGGGTACCATGCCGCAGACGGAACTCCTGGACGGGGTATTTTTCCTATGACCGGGGGCTGCTGGGCATTTAATTTTAGTTTAATTTAGTTTTTTATTTAGTTTTAGTTGTTTAGTTTGAAGTTTAGTCTATTATTACGTATCAATGATTAGAGATATTTCAATACATATTAGATATGAGCGCCGATGGGCAATTGGCCGGCGGCGGCGCGCCGATCAAAATTGATCGGCGGCGGCGGCGTCGGCGGCGTGACCTTGTAAAAACCTCAGGTTCAAAACAAAAATACGTTTTTTTCCTTATTTGATGCCGTACACGCCTGTCAACGTCGTTTTTACTGTCAGGATGACAAACACGCCTATTAATATAATATAATTAATATAAATAAATTAATAAGGGATAAGGGAAAATTGTTCGTGTGGTAATATGGCTTTTAGGCCCGAGTTATACACTCTACTTTTCACTTCGATTGCGAGAAAACACATAGACACAAATTATCCACCTTAAATGAATAATTTAACTCTTGGCTCTATGTCTAATTTGACAGCTTGTTTTTTTTCTAAGGCCAACACCATGCCTCGCTATACGTGTTCATTTGCGTATTCGCCTCCCTTTCTTTTGCTATTGCGCATGTTGCTTCTCTTTCTTAAATATGTGCTCGGGTATTTGTCTGTTGCTTGATTGTTACTATGCAGGTCATATCATTGTAATAATGTTGTCATTGACTAAAAAAATGTATTATTACTACAAATGAATCCTCAAACAATAACGTTTTGATGTTGCTAGTTAGAGAGAGAGAGAGAGAGAGAGAGAGAGAGAGAGAGAGAGAGAGAGAGAGAGAGAGAGAAATCGCTTCAGATCCGTGACGTCACGCACCTCGAGAGCCATAGTAGGTAAATGACGTCGTTCCAATACAAAGGTGCGTTTTGCCGAAAAGGGGTATTGTAGGTACTTATGTATGTAATTATTTATTCTTTTGAGTAACTTTTTTTTGTAATTTGATTAAAAACGTAATCCTTTTTCGAGAAAATTCGAACTTATTGATTTTCGTATTGAGTGTCAAGATCAATGAAATTTAAACTAGTATTGTAAATTGTAAGGCTGGTTTTCCACTAGAGCTCCAGCTCGAGCTACGTGTCAAATGTATGAAAACATAGCATAGCAGTGGAAAACCAGCCTCAGATTTGTTTAAAGAAAACTTGATAGAATTTATCATCATCAAGTAAATTATAAATTAATAAACACCTTACAATTCATACATTTTTTTTAAATAAGATTTTTCTGGCCAGCATCTAGCAAACATGAGGCCGATGGTGAAGCGATCTCACCCAGAAAATACCTATTCGAACGCTCGACTTTTCACTCGAGATCGAGAGTCAAAAATACAGATGCACGGAGCACGGCAGCACGGAATTCCTAACCTTAGCAAAACATATAGGTACCTACTTACCTATCAATGAAGTCACTAAGACCGCTAAGACCAAAAGCGATCTTTCATTTCATATTTCACTAAAGAGGAGGTGACCCATGCAACCATTTAATTCCAAAGAGTCTTCACGCAATACTAATTTAATATCGAGGCATATTAATTACTGGCTAGTAAATCCTTACTTGAAAAAATGCAGACTGTTTTGAAAATCGAATTTTAGATCTGACAGCCATTCTGCAGCCGAATTTTATTCTACAATATTCATAGTATTGTTATGACTTATGACGTATAGATCGCAAAATGTGAGAAAAAGATATGCAATGACAAGTCTGCATTGGTTTCGTGAATTGTCAGATCATTTTATTCAAGTTTGTGACATATAGCAAGAACATAAAGTAGTTTTTGCAGATACAAATTATGCAGCAGTTACTGATTATATATTTAAGGGTTTTATAGGGCTACAAAATTCTGCATCTTTTGCAGGATACTATTATGTGATTTAACTTATGTACAGATTATATGAGATCAGTGTTATGAATACATAACCCCTGTTTAATGTACTACTCTATAATTATACATATAAAATATTTTCAGAGCAATTAAGGCGACTTTTTTGCATTATATATTATTTAAGCATTATCAGCGGGTAAACGTCCCTATGCTCGACACTTACCCAATACATGCCATTTTCAATCTTATGTCATGATGTCAGAGGCGAATAATAAGTGTCATCTATTGGGCACTAAAGTGTCAAGTACTGGGTCGTTTACCTTAATCACATTGGATAGAGATGACTTCAGGTGAAAATTCGAAACAAAATGCCGACAGAGAATGTGTTAATTAGGTAGTTTGCAGTCCCTCGACTCGATATATATCGAGTACATACTTCACTTGAAGTTAATAAATATGTAGAATGTTTTTTTGGATAATCTAATCGGGTAGGTATACATCCGATGCCAGAAAGTAAGATCAATTTTAGACACTTTCTAATCAATATTCTTCTTATTTAATGGATGGCTGTAAACTTTTCCTCCAGCTTGTTCAGATATTATTGACACTTTGACTGCTTAGATACGAGTGGTTTCCCGACTGCTAAGATGTTAATAATTCTTAATGTGTGTCAAATTTTTTGAATACTGACTGTTCAGGTATTTCTGACGTGCTGACCGCTCACAGGTAAATGCTAGCCTAGCAATCAATATATTTTTGAAAATTGAAACGTACACCTCTTTCTGAGCACCTCGATTGTATAGCTACTTCTGCTGCTGACTGTACCTAACACGACCCTGGAATAAAATTGGTGCTTTTGTCGTGTATTAATATTTAAAATTCGCCCTCTGAAATTTTTTTGGCTATTTGGATCTATATTGGATCAAAAAATGGAACATTTTTTGACCCATAATATTTTAAGCTCTCAAAGATCAAAATGCTGTAATGTCGACTATAATGAAAATAACAAAAAGTATCACTGTAATTTTGCTTTATTATAGTTTGATTTACTTTATAAAATGATAAAATATTAACATTGTTGTCATATAATTTATTTAAGTGATACAATACAATACAAATACTCTTTATTGCGCACCTCAAAAAGAACACAGTACAGGACATTAGGCTTAAAGTAGAGGTAAACAACAGGCGGTCTTAAAAGTGAAGAAGAAGGGAAGGGAAGTGATTGTTGAATTTTGGTTTTTATATCAATATATGGGGGCTGTGCGGAGGAGGCTGAAAGTCTAAATCTAGATTTTTTTTTCCTGTAATCTACAGAATATTCTGCAACTTTTGAGCCCGATTACCGGTACTCCGAAATTCGTCATATGCGCTCCACCCTAGTACTTACCCTAATGAATGCTTGTATATTTTGAAAACTATAGGTCCAATCAAAATATATCCAAAGAATGACGACTTGTAGATAATTTTATAAGGAACATTTTTTCCATTGACGGTTTTCTTCTAGATTCAGCCGTTTTCAATAAAATAAAATAAAACTGTAATTCGGCACACAAAAGTGGGGGGAGGGGGAGAAAAGGTCTGTCAACGTGTTTCCCTAAAATTTTTATAACACAAAAATTTAAGCTACATCAAAGCAAGTTTCGTGCTTTCTTCCAGATGTGACCGTACTTCATCATATTTTCGAGCTAGAACTGGTTCTATCTAAAACATAAAGCTATGGACCTAACTAGACCCTGGAAAAAAATTGGTGCTTTTGTCCAGCGTGTCCAACCTCATCACGTGCCTCAAACTGCCTCACTAATATTGTCCGAAAACTAATTAATAACCACAACAGGCTTGCCACAGAAATGCTTGGTCAAAACTTCCGACTAAATATGAGCACTAATGTTGTTTCAATCAAGCGATAATAGTTTTTCCAAGTCACAACTCCCTTAAGACTTGCTGGGAAAACACAGATACTGCCCGCACGTTTATTACTTAAAAAGATACCCACATGTCACGCACTTCGCTGATAGATTGATTAAATCATCATCGTTTTTTTTTTCATACATAATCCAAAAAAGTCTCTAAAAGTTTCTAAAGCATCTGGGACTTCATGAAGTATCCGGGACTACAAACCCTAGACTTAACACTACAAATTAAGAGATAACATAGGTAACTAGCCTGGATAAGGTTTTATTTTAACAATAAAGAAGACCAATAACGGGAAGAGGATTTTGACAATTTGCTATCGTCAAAGCAAGCCAAGGCGCTAAAGATAGTAAAGAGTGGCGTGCTAGGGAACCATTAACGCAGCGTGACGGATCGTCCGGTGGAATGGAGTTCATCGGCATGGGGGAGGAGCGCGCCCGCACCGCTTGCCCTCCTCTCACGCGATCTTATCGTGCCTTCCGCGAACATAGCATAGCGCTGCCCGCAAGTGTCTGTTCCGTGACCGTCTTTTGAGCGTTACTTCCCCTTGTCAGCAACGCATCATCATACGAACCGTCTCTATCAACAATTTAATTCGAACAAAACTATTGATTCGGATAGGCTAGCAAAAGGAGGATAGTTTACTTTGTTCGGAACCACAGCGCGTAATGAGCGGTGAATCCTTTGAAACGCGGCAATGGGACTGACGCAACGCTGTCTAATTAGACAACGAAAATCTGAAGCCGCGAACCGGGCCATTTTATTAATTTCCTTTGCATTCGTATGGGGTGTAAAAAGTGTGATGTAGGTAGTCAGGTGATTCGAGAGTGCATTAGTAGCAAACAACATTTAGGGGTCAGTGGTCACAGGTAATAATAGATCCCGTATTTAATGTTTATCTTGTATGAGAAATGCCAAAAAAGCAAGCGCCGCAAATTAAATTAAAAGAAAGACTACACGAGCACTTAATGACCTAGTTATGTACACCTTTGCAGTATAGTCCCCTAAAGGAGATGCCTCGATTCTGTAAACCACATCACCGTACCGTGTAGGAGACACGCTTATACACCGTGTCCAATAAGTTCGGATATAGTAGGTGTGAATCCCCATATAAATGGATCTTGGGAGTTACAAGTCATGATAAAGTTTGGCCTCACGATGGAAACTGTTCCTTAGGCTACTTGTAACTTATACTGAGCGAGGCCAAACTATCCACGCAAAAAATTTCAAAGTGGCGGCTATTTTAGTTTCCAAATCTTTTAATTTTTTCTAAAACTCAAAAATGCTTCGTGCTACTCAAAAACATTGTATGAGAATTATGTTATGCATAAATTTATCTATAACTTTGGTTATTATCATTTTCTCGATATATCTAATAGTTCATGAGAAAAATGGTGTTCAATATTGCGTTTCTTGTTAAAACACTGTTAGTCAAAAGGCAAACATACAAGACAAGACAAATACGATTGTGTAAAAGTGACTTGCTTTCATTATAAAAGTGCAGTTTGTTTCCATAACTACTATGACACAGTCGCCAAGGCTCGTTTGTAATTCGTATAGTTTAAATACTAATCGACGGATTGTCATATTTTTTGTTTTATCGCGTAGATAATACTATGAGAATTTATGTAAATATATAAATTGACTATATAATTGGACATTTAGTTGTTATTTTTAATATATGAAAAAAAGAAGAATGAAAATTTTATAATTTTGTTATAGGTGGCCGCCATCTTTTTTCTGTATCGATTGCCGCATTTATTGTCCAAATCTGGCCACCTTTTAACTTAGTAGAACGTTTTAGACTTTAATTTCGAAGTGGCGTAGTCTCGTTTACTGACGGGTGAAAATAAGATATTATCGAAAAAATAATCAAGTTTGGTTTCTTCACTAATACGATGGTGCAAAAGTGACTTGCTTTCATTACAAAAGTGCAGTTTGTTTCCATAACTACTATGACACAGTCGCCAAGGCTCGTTTGTAATTCGTATAGTTTAAATACTAATCGACGGATTGTCATATTTTTCGTTTAATCGCGTAGATAATACTATGAGAATTTATGTAAATATATAAAATGACTATATAATTGGTCATTTAGTTGTTATTTTTAATATAACGAAAAAAAGAAGAATGAAAATTTTACAATTTTGTTATAGGTGGCCGCCATCTTTAATTTTTTACATGGTATTTTTCTTATTTTAATTAATGGTGTAAATACCAATCGATTGATACCCATATTACTTAAATAGCAGATGCCGTTTTGAAATTATACACTTTTAAAAAAATGCGGCTCCCCCTTTGGTAAATGACCACCATTTTGAATTCCCGTCGATGAAATTTTCATTTCGTCGGATGAAATCCTTTATATTGGTTCCTACTATCACTGGAGAAAATGAATTGTTGTCTACATACGATGCAGTTTGATTTTGCTAAGCCTTTTGACTAACAGTGTTTTAACAAGAAACGCAATATTGAACACCATTTTTCTTATGAACTATTAGATATATCGAGAAAATGATAATAACCAAAGTTATAGATAAATTTATGCATAACATAATTCTCATACAAAGTTTTTGTGTAGCACGAAGCATTTTTGAGTTCTAAAAAAAAAAAAAAAATTAATAACTAAAATAGCCGCCATTTTGAATTTTTTGCGTGGATAGTTTGGCCACGCTCAGTATAAGTTACAAAGTAGCCTAAGGAACAGTTCCCATCGTGAGGCCAAACTTTATCACGACTTGTAACTCCCACTTAAGGATTCATACCTACTAATACAACTCTTTTTCCACTGGCTGTAAAGACGTACGGACTACAGGCCATCCAATTATTTAAATTACAAAAGTATATTAACGTTAACAAAATACAATCGTTTCAAATGTGATGGATTTGTAGTTAGGTTTTCATTCCCGATGAAACAGTTTCGTGAAACGATTATCAGAAAATTTCGCAATGGTGACAGCCCATGTGTTATCTTCAAGGCTTTAAAACCCCTTGGAATTAAACGCAATCTAGTTTATACCACAATCAAAAGGTATAAAGAGACCTCCTCAGTAAAAGACAGGAAAAGATCCGGTCGGCCACGTTCAGCTAGAACGTATAGAGTATAGCAAAGATTGTGAAAGAGCAAGTTCGGCGGAAAAAACACCGCTCTATCCGAAAATTAGCTGCTGACCTGAAAATTTGAAGGGAGTCGGTGCAAAATATTTTGAAGGTGGATATTGGACGCCATGCCTACAAAAAACGAAAAGGCCCTGTAATTTCCGAAGCGATCAAGAAAAAGATAGCACAAAGATGCAACACCATACTTTCTTGGCACGCACGGGATGACTCCTTTTACTGACGAGAAACTGTTCGTGTTAGAACAGCCTCATAATGCCCAAAATGAACGGTTGTGGGTGGGTGTGATGGTGTGGGGTGCAGTTTGTAAGCGGGGTAAACTATACCAGTTTTTATCGATAAAGGCGTTAAAATCATGCTCAATAATATAAATCCCAGGTTTTGAACAAAATTGTTGCCCCAAATTTGAAAAGTATGTTTGGGAATGAATAATATGTTTTCCAAGAAGACGGAGCTCCTTCATACACGGCAAACGCTGTTCAAGCGTGGTGTCAGGTTAATTTGACCGATTTTTTGCCGAAACTTGAATGGCCACCCACTTCTCCAGACTTGAACGTATTATATCATTTCGTATGGTCATATATGCTGTCGAAACTACATGATTATAAAATCGTCAATAAGTAGCTCCAGTATAAGATTTTTCGATACATTAACTAATTCGAACGCGTTTGCGTTTTGTCTCAAAATATATGAAAACGCTCTCACCAAGTTTGAAATACGCGCGTTCATCGGTAAGCAACAAATGTTATACTCGCTGTTTTAGTTTTCACTAGTGACCACCAGCGGCGCTGTTCACGTTTTCATACCACTTTCATACATTTTGAGACAAAACGCAAACGCGTTCGAATTTCGAATTAGTTAATGTTTCGAAAAAACTTATACTAGAGCTAAAGGTTATCGAGCATATTTAGGACGAAATGCCAATGGAAGCGGTGCGTGCCGCGTGTGGTTCATTCGAGAAACGTTTGAAGCTGATAAAAAAAGATAAAGGTGGAGTTATTCCGAAATGCGAGCCGGACTCGTTTTTAGTAGGTATTTGTTGTTATAGCGGCAACATAAATACATCATCTGTGAAAATTTCAACTGTCTAACCAACCGGTTAATAGCCTGTTGACAGACAGACGGACGGACGGACGGACGGACAGCGGAGTCCTAGTAATAGGGTCCCGTTTTACCCTTTGGGTACGGAACCCTAAAAACGGCAAAAAAAACATGTTTGTTGTTTGGCCCGCTTAAATATTTATTGTATCCTGTTTTTAACCCCCGATGGAAAAAGAGAGGGGTGTTATTTAGTACTTATTTGTTGTTATAGCGGCAACCAAAATACATCATCTGTGAAAATTTCAGCTTTCTAACTATCACGGTTCATGGTGACAGACGGATGGACAGACGGACGGACAGCGGAGTCTTAGTAATAGGGTCGCGTTTTACCCTATGGGTACGGAACCCTAATATAATATATGTTAGGTTATATTTTTTGTCTAGTTTTCTTTTAGTTTCTCTAGAAAGTGATGTTAATAGCGGAAAACCCGGTTTGGTACCGTTTTGTTTTGACTTCAGTGATTTGCATGTTCTTACAACTTTGGTTCCCGTTCAAATGGGGGATAGCTCGGCGACGGCCGAAAAAGATCATACGAGTACTATCTGTCCCTCTCTAAGTGTAAGGCCTGAGTGGACGGCACGGAGCGGAGCGTACAGCGTCGCGTCCAGCGGGACGGGCGAGCGTCCATACTATTTGTGCGGCGGCGACTCAGGACACCAATATGAGTTTCAATTGTTTGACATGCACGCCCCGCTGGACGCAACGCTGGTCGCCCGACTCGAGCGTCCACTCAGGCCTTACACTTACTCATCTTGGTAATCCATAAGGATTACAAGAGACGGCTATATGAAAAATTGGTTTATTTAAGACTCCCGGGTCTGCTTCACTGTAATGTCTGT
Source organism: Cenopis cana (assembly GCA_951800055.1). Lineage (NCBI taxonomy): Eukaryota > Metazoa > Arthropoda > Insecta > Lepidoptera > Tortricidae > Cenopis > Cenopis cana. Next base: position 18,067,279 of record OX637471.1, on the reverse strand, counting down.
GGTGCGATTTCGTCAAGTTTAGAAAATTTCTTAGGATGGCGATGTAGTACGACTCCTTAGCTCGAAAATATGACGAATACGGTCCCATCTGGCAGAAAGCATGATACTTGGCATGCATGTAGCTTTCATATTTGTGCTTCAAAAATTTTAGGGAAACACGTTGACAGACCTTTGTTTCCCCCCCCTCCCCCCACTTTTGTGTGCCGAATTAAAGTTTTTTTTAACTTTATTGAAATCGGCTGAAGCTAGGGGAAAACCGTCAAAGGGAAAAATGTTCCTTATAAAATTATCTACAAGTCATTCTTTGGATGTATATCGATAGGACCTATAGCTTTCAAAATATACGAGCATTCATTAGGGTAAGTCCAGCAGAAAAGATACTAGAGGGCAGATTACTAACATTTTTGTGCGCATCGGGCTACAAGCATGAAATTTGTACCATAGATAAAGTGTTCCGCTGTGATTCTTTTCAGATGTGGAGATTAGTTAGATTCGTCCCCTGTGCGAGGGGAGAGCGGGGTGAATTGGACCAAGCACACCTTTTTTCGTCTTTTTCTCACTGATCAGTAGTAGCCTTAGCTACTATGGCTTGCGGGGTAACGTTTTCGTGTAAAACAGATATCGGGGATTCATTTTTAGGGCTCCGTACCCAAAAGCTCCAAGCGGAACCCTATTTTTGTCAGCCATAAATCCGTCCGTCGTCTGTTTTACAGGTTTTACAGCCAAACGGTTTGAGCTACAGGCTTAAAATTTTCACAGTATAAGCATCTTGTTGACCCAAAGCCACACCAATTGTCAATTTTTTTTTAAGGGGGTCTCCCATAGTGCTGAAGCGGGGCACAAAAAAATTTTCTGACAAAAATAGGGTTCCGCTTAGAGCTTTTGGGTACGGAGCCCTAAAAATGAATTCCTGATGTCTGTTTTACACGAAAACGATACCCCGCAAGCCATTGTAGCCTTAACTGCTCAGTGAGAAAGAGACGAAAAAAAGGTGTGCTTGGTCCAATTCACCCCGCTCTCCCCTCGCGCAGGGGACGAATCTAACTAATCTCCACATCTGAAAAGAATCACCGCGGAACACTTTATCTATGGTACAAATTTCATGCTTGTAGCCCGATGCGCATAAAAATGTTAGTAATCTGCCCTCTAGTATATTTCCTGCTGTACTTAGCCTAATGAATGCTCGTATATTTTGAAAGCTATAGGTCCTATCGATATACATCCAAAGAATGACTTGTAGATAATTTTATAAGGAACATTTTTCCCTTTGACGGTTTTCTCCTAGCTTCAGCCGTTTTCAATAAAATTAAGAAAAACTGTAATTCGGCACACAAAAGTGGGGGAGGGGGGGAAAAAGGTCTGTCAACGTGTTTCCCTAAAATTTTTGAAACACAAATATGAAAGCTACGTGCATGCCAAATTTCATGCTTTCTGCCAGATGGGACCGTATTTCGAGCTAAGGAGCCGTACTAATGGCACCGACTTCAAAAATAGCGATATGCCTATATTGTTTAATAAGAAGTGTACCTATTGAACTAAAGAAGCCAAGCATTTTTTTCTAGTTTCTGTTTTTATGTCTGTGTATGGGCCTGGAATACGGTGGCAGGTAACGTCAAAACGGCAGCCAAGCGTGAAGCGTCAAGTATGAATATTTTTAAAACGACTTTGTTATCGATGCTCCGTTTACGATTTGAATTAAAACTTAAACTGTGCAGATACTTATAATTAAATCTTAAATAATTGTGAATTAAATACGTACATGTGAAACTATAATTCATATTTTCGTATTTTATGCACCCAAAAACAGCACATAAAGGCCGTCAAAATGACGGAGCTACATAATAGGATATATAATCAATTATTCAGCAAGGTGTAAGGTTTTCAGCAGAGGCGTAAGGTACTTACTGAAAGGCTACTCTCCAAGTATAAATGCTCTAAGTTTTGGGTCAAACCAAAACCGGTTTTATAAAAATACTAGCACCAAATCCCTGCTATGAAGTTAAGTTAACTAGCCACAAACAGCATAAATAAACATTAAATCTTTAACGCATTAATCTCCGTTTCTATAAGGTGCTGGGTTGTCTTATGCGTCAAACGCATGCGTTCAATATTAAATGTTTGACGCATAAAACAACCGCCTAAAGGGTGTGAGCGGTTAGAAGCGGAATGATTTTTCTGTGGTTGCTCTATAATAATTTAACTTACATGCAAACCATCCGCAGCGCAGCGCCCCTCCAGGTGAGAATGTCAAATAACGATATCTTTGAATGGCGAGTAATTCACGGATCGATAAAACAGTTCGCCTACATCCATGCAAATACCAGGGTGAACTTTAAATGTCATAAATCAGTGTAGGTAGGTATTGTGACGCAAAGGGACGGAAAAAATACCAGTAACCCCGCAAAGTATAATTGCTCGGTTTTTGAAACTAAAATGCTTGGGTTGAAACAAATATTTTAAATTCTTCATCCAATATTAGTTTTTCATCATTTAACCCTTCGAACGTCGCAAAATTTATAAATACTTAATAAATTAATAATCCAACGCATACCAGTCCATAGATATTATTACAACACCGTGATTTCAGCAGTTTTTACATGAACACTGTCCAGTAGCTCAAACCGTTTACCTGTAAAACCTGTGTGGCAGAAGCAGGAGAGGCACACTACCGCGCCGCTCAAAGTACATGCGGCGGGGCTCCCCAGTCTTAGGACTACCTATTTAATGGTTGCGGTGCAACGATACGGATCGCACGCGCACATAATAGGGTACTTTCGGTAGTGAAAAATTAATAATGTTTGATTAAAATAAATATTTATGTATAAATATTCTGATTATGAGTCATAAAAGTACATTATTGTTTTATTACATTGAAATTAAAAGTCGTAATTTTTAATCTGTATATCACATGACCTCTCGTGTTTTACGAGCCGCCATGGTGTGACGTCATATTGGCAATAACAATATAGGCACTACTGTCAGTTCCATAAATAAGAATGTGGGGTCCTACCGCGAACCGAAAACGAAGTATCTCTCTCTCGTTTGCTCCAATATGCAGTGCGACAGAGAGGCAGATATTTCGTTTTCAGTTCGCGGTAAGCCCTCTGTTGTTATTACCAATATTGGCAGGGTGCAAAGCGGGTGGAGGGGGTAGCCTAAACGATCACAGCGCTCGCTACGGCTAAAATTTACATTTTGTCGGTGACTTGAGCTGTCAAATCCATATTGCAGTAAACATTTTCTAATCGTTTTTGAGATAAATTTAATATGGCCCTAGTAAAATGTGTTATTGTGAATTGTAAAAACACCACAGAATAGCGACTGTAAATTTTACCAATTTTCAAGACCGTGGTGGAAACGAGACCAAAGAAATAAGTGGATAAGTGCCGTAAGAAAAAAAAGTAAGTCACCTAACCTGACAACAACAACTGAAAACAACAATTTTAATGTTATTGGCAATAATGTTACTGACTACTATCGTCCAATATTGTCTGATATAGTAAAATAACACAAGATTTCATTAATTTTTTTCACAATATTTACTTACTTCTCGCTTGACAGCTATGACATAATGTCCATAATAGCCACCTGTCCGTGGCGCTGTCGTCGTGCACGGTCCCAATTACGTCACCAAAATGGCTGACAACGTTTTCGCGGGTATCAAAGTTTTAAAATTTAATTTATTTTTATGGCAAGAAAGCGTGTTTATTTTTCCGACACATATTTTTTGTTGTTTTTTATTAGGAAAATCAACATTTTCAAGTACTTTTTCAAACGTGGTAGAATACCCTATTCGTGTTGTGAACTGTCGTGTAGTGTATAAGTAAATATCTGGGCGGCCAAGCTTTGCTCGGCGTTTTCCCGGGCATGAGACCTAGCTAGATCGATTGCTCGTCCCCGAAAACCCCTACATATCAATTTCATCAAGATCGTTAGAGCCGTTTCCGAGATCCCGGAAATATAGGTATATAAAAATATATATAGATATAAACAAGAATTACTCGTTTAAAGATATAAGATAATGCAAAAACCAAAACACTATTGCATTGCAGCAGGTTGCAAAAATAACAATAAAAACTCGGAGTAGAACACACCTTCCTGCTAAATGTTTTAATTGTAGTTGTAGTGCTTATACCTAGTCTCCGAGTACCTACATCGGCTGTCGCTGTCACATACAGACGAAAAGACGGACGGACGGGTTCCGTTTTCAGCATTTTGGCTACGGAATAAAGTACTATTCGTAATTGTATTGTAAACAACAGTACTAATAATAGTGGGAGATCTACTGCATCGCTCCCATACAGTACCTTTAAAAATGGTATCAAGCTATGAGCTTCACCACATCTATTCTCCAAGTAATTCTAAGCATTTCTAGTCCAAGACACAAAAAGAATTATGCCGCTGCGCAGGGTGAGGGGGGTGCAAAGGTACCGACCGACCACCTACTTTAAAAAAAATCTACACAGTGCCAGCTGGCTACTGTAGCAAGTTTGGTATCATTTTCGTATAAATTGAACATGTAGAATTCATTTCCGGTATTTATTTTAACCATTTTCATAGTAATTTTTTGAATAAATCGTGAAATAGTGAAAAACTCGCACCTGTTTTTTTGCTTTGGGAGCCAATTACTTTTGTATAAAGCAAAACTTTAAGCAACAAAAAATACTCAGTTATAGCGCATTATGCAGATTCCAACCGTGTAAATAACAAGAACCTGCTTTTGTAAGAAAATGTAAAAAAAAATTTTTTTTACTCTCAGTGGTGGCGACTTACGGACGTTGCGGTGAGAGACAATCTCCTGTATTATAACAAAATGGTCCGCATTACTCGCGTCCACGATTATTATTTTTAATTACTATGCAGAAACAAATCGGCCAAGTGCAATTCGGACTCGCGCACGAAAGGTTCCGTACCATTAGCTGTAAAAATGACAAAAAAATCATGTATGGTTGTATGGGAGCCCCCTTAAAAACATTTTTTTTCTGTTGTTTAGTATTTTTTGTTATAGCAGCTACAGAAATACATCATCTGTCAAAATTTCAACTGTTTAACTATCACGGCTAGGGAATTTTAGAATAAATTATAAAAAAGTGAAAAACTGGCAATGTATTTTTTGCTTCGGGAGGCAATTCACTTTTGTAAAAAAGAAAACTCCATGGAACAAAAAATACACAGTTATAGCGCATTTAATGCAGATTCAAACAGCATAAATAATAAGAACCTGCTTTTGCAAAACATTTTGAAAAAAAATCTAACCTCTCAGAGGTGGCGACTTACGGATATAGCGGTGGGAGGCAATCTCCTTTATATAACAAAATCGTCCGCATTACTCGCGTCCACAATTATTATTTTTAATTCCTACTATATAGAAACAAATCAGCCAAGTGCAATTCGGACTCGCGCACGAAGGGTTCCGTACCATTAGAAGTAAAAATGAAAAAAAACATGTATGTTGTATGGGAGCCCCCTTTAAAAAATATTTTATTCTGTTGTTTAGTATTTGTTGTTATAGCGGCTATAGAAATACATCATCTGTCAAAATTTCAACTGTCTAACTATCACGGCTAGGGAATAAAGGAGATTACCTCCCACCGCCAGATCCGTAAAGTCGCCACCACTGAGAGGTTAGATTTTTTTCAACATGTTTTGCAAAAGCAGGTTCTTATTATTTACGCTGTTTGAATCTGCATTAAATACGCTATAACTGTGTATTTTTTGTTCCATAAAGTTTTCCTTTATACAAAAGTTATTGGCTCCCGAAGCAAAAAATACATTGTCAGTTTTTCACTTTCTTATAATTTATTCTAAAATTGCCTAGCCGTGATAGTTAGACAGTTGAAATTTTGACAGATGATGTATTTCTATAGCCGCTATAACAACAAATACTAAAAAACAGAATAAAATATTTTTTAAGGGGGCTCCCATACAACATACATGTTTTTTTTTTTTTCATTTTTACTTCTAATGGTACGGAACCCTTCGTGCGCGAGTCCGAATTGCACTTGGCTGATTTGTTTCTATATAGTAGGAATTAAAAATAATAATTGTGGACGCGAGTAATGCGGACGATTTTGTTATATATAAAGGAGATAGCCTCTCACCGCAACGTCCGTAAGTCGCCACCACTGAGTTAATTTTTTTTTAACATGTTCATGCAAAAGCAGGTTCTTGTTATTTACACGGTTGGAATCTGCATAAAATGCGCTATAACTGAGTATTTTTTGTTGCTTGGAGTTTTGCTTTATTCAAAAGTAATTCGCTCTCAAAGCAAAAAAACAGGTGCGAAGTTTTCACTATTTCACGATTTATTCAAAAATTTACTATGAAAATGATTAAAATAAATACCGGAAATGAATTCTACCGGAAATCAATTTATACGAAAATGATACCAAACTTGCTACAGTGGCCAGCTGGCACTGTGTAGATTTTTTTTAAAGTAGGTGGTCGGCCGGTACCTTTGCACCCCCCTCAGCCCCGCAGCGGCATAATTCTTTTTGTGTCTTCGACTAGAAATGCTTAGAATTACTTGGAGAATAGATGTGGTGAAACTCATAGCTTGATACCATTTTTAAAGGTCCAACGCGGTAGATCTCCCACTATAATAAAGTATATATATTAAAATAGGTTCTCGCTGGTGGTAGTGGTAAGGTAACCCTAGCGCTGAGGGCGGGGCCTCGAAAGAGCGCGTTGCGTGCGATGGAAAGAGATGACCACGTACTATTACTTATTCTGTGGCAGAAGACAGACGGGTGCATGAGCGTAAAATATTTAACGTTTTTACATGTACAGTCAGCGTCATATAGTGTGTAGCAGCCAAAGTGACCAAATAGTTCGGTACACCATACAAAATATATGGTGTACCGAACTATTTGTCTACTTTGGCTGCTACACACTATATGACGCTGACTGTACAAGTGTCCTTGTGGCCTATTTGCTGAATAATGCTTGATTTTGACGACTACATTGCGTGATAATTTGGTATTGTATTGTAGAAAAATAACAAACAAAGCTTTCTAATAAAAATAAAGACTACCTCTGTTTATATACAATTATCGGATTGTATTTCGATAGAAAGTTTACAATAGAGCACGTACTAACGTAACCTTTTGTGCGTTGATCCGATTGAGTCGATAAAGCTAAAAGAGGGTTGATTTCAATCAAAGGACCCCGGACCTAAATTATGGTTTCAGTTAAAAATCCTGAGATTTTGATATGTTATAGATTTCAAAGGTCTGAACAAAAGGCTTTAGTACCATAGACCACATCCACACGCTCCGACAGGTTATACAGAAGACTGAAGAGTACAACCTGCCCCTCTGTTTAGCGTTTGTGGACTATGAGAAAGCCTTCGATTCGATCGAAACCTGGGCGGTACTACAATCTCTACAGCGGTGCCAAGTACACTACCGCTATATCGAAGTACTGAAGTGTTTGTACGAAAACGCCACTATGTCAGTCCGACTCCAGGACCGGAACTCGAAACCTGTTCCGCTGCAGCGGGGAGTCAGGCAAGGAGATGTTATTTCTCCTAAACTGTTCTCCGCTGCACTGGAGGATGTTTTCAAGAATCTGGACTGGAGAAGGCTAGGCATCAACAATATCAACATAAACGGCGAGTATATCACTCATCTTCGGTTTGCTGACGACATAGTAGTCTTGGCTGAAACCATGGAGGATTTAAGTACAATGCTCGATGAGCGAGTTGGTCTAAGGATGAACATGGATAAGACGAAGATCATGTCAAATGCCCATGTAGCACCAACTCCCGTTACAATCGGACGCTTTACGCTCGAAGTTGTAGACGATTATGTATACCTTGGACAGACTGTCCAGCTAGGTAGGTCCAACTTTGAGAAAGAGGTCAATCGTCGAATCCGACTCGGCTGGGCAGCGTTCGGGAAGCTAGCTACGGCATATCTTTTCGTCCAATATTCCGCAGTGTCTCAAGACGAGAGTCTTTGACCAGTGTGTGTTGCCAGTGATGACATATGGTACGGAAACGTGGTCGCTCACTATGGGCCTCATAAGAAGGCTCAAAGTCACTTAGAGGGCAATGGAGAGGGCTATGCTGGGAGTTTGTCTGCGTGATCGCATCAGAAATGAGGCCATCCGTAGCAGAACCAAAGTAACCGATATAGCCTTTCGAATCGCTAAACTTAAGTGGCAGTGGGCGGGGCACATTGCACGTAGAACCGATGGCCGTTGGGGCCGAAAGGTTCTCGAGTGGCGACCACGGACCGGAAGGCGCAGCGTGGGTAGACCCCCCACAAGCTGGACTGATGACCCGGTAAAGGTCGCGGGAGTCCGCTGGATGCGGGTGGCGCAGGACCGGTCATTGTGGCACTCTTTGGGGGAGGCCTATGTCCAGCAGTGGACTCTTTCGGCTGATATGATGATGATGATGAACAAAAGTCTGTATGATAAACAATTGACATTCGATTGAACACTTATATTGCGACAAGCTGGCCCATCATGAGCTCTGCCTGGTTAAGAGTGGGCAGTCGTACGAGGTCTTCATTCGCGTAATCGATGCCTAATCACCCATCTCAAATAGGAGAGTAGTCTGACCCCTGAGGTGAGACACCCGATTGCCACTTATACCTACGTATAGCGCCACCCCGTGATGACTCTTACCCACCAAGTCCTAGTGTCCTAGCCTGTCCACCAGTCGATCGGACACAATACAACCCTGTCGCTTTATTGGGCCCGGCTGATAAAGCCACAGTGTGGTTAAAAAAAAGGAAAAGGAAAAAAGCCGTACCCCAGGCAGTAACGCGAGCCGACGGTGATCGATTACGCGAGTGAAGACTTCGTAAGACTCTCCACTCTTAACCAGGCAGAGGAGCTCATGATACGTCAGCTTAATCGCAATATGGGTTCAATCGAATGTCAATTGTTTAAATTGGATCTAAGTAATACTTTGTTATCTGGTACAAAATCAGTCGAAACTCTGAAAGGGACTCGGAAACAGTGGTAACGCCCATAGAGACTTTTGTTAAGGACTTTGAAATCTATAAGATATCAAAATCTCAGGATATTTAACTGAAGCCATATTTTCCATACTTTAGGTCCGGGGTATGTTTTTTGCCGATTCCCGTACCATAGGATATGTAATTTAAAAAGAAAAACTACCCACTAAATGAGACTGTAACGAATGGTGCAGTACTGTGTATGACTTGCCCTATTACTTGTCCCTATTCTATACTTTTCAATTTCGAAGTTACTAATTCAATAACATTTGCGGCTAAATGCTGATCATAATCGTATATTGATATACCCTACACGTGACCCCTGTGTGGTTCTAAAACTGCAACAAAAACTGGCAACCGTAGATACTGTCTTCTAGAAGATCTCACGGTTCGAAATAAATGCCATACGATAAATAAATAATACAGTACTTTATGTTTCGAACTAAGCCCAGGTTTTTATTCGAATGGCAAACTTGAGGTACATCCGAGAGAAGAAATCCGGCCTTCCGAAACTCCCGAGATTTGGAGTTTTATAATATCGACAGCATTACCAACAAAAAAAGACGATGAACACGTATACAAAAACACTCGTTTCAAAGCATAAAAATAAAATAACAATGGCATGATCGTATCGTGCAATAAAGAAATACATATACCTAATCGCAAAAAGTCAAACAGTGCGATCTGCCAACAGGCACATTTCATTAATCTGGGTTTGTACACTAAGCCCAGGCTACACCGATGGTGACACGGAAAATCCTCGCGGCGACCGCAGTTGGGGCAGAGCAAATCCTTTAGCGAGATCCACGACAAATATAAAGGGCCCGTCCCAACCAATAATAGACTGAATTGAACAGGGTGTTGTACGATAACGATTAGTACCTACCTACAGTAAATACATATTTAAATTTGTACATATTATGTATATCCAGGGTGGAAAAAAAATATGGGCCCTGGGGGGAAACTACCTTAAATCCTTGAGATAACTCATTTTACATAAGGAAACATTCTTTTATTTTTAAAAAGAAACAAAACTGCATTTAAAGATTTTCTTGAATTTGCTAATATTTTCTAAGAAATTTCAACTCAATATTCGATTTTATGGATATCCTGTACGACATATGTGAGTAAGACCTGGGGGGCGATTTTTGAGTGTCGAACGCTCGAATTTTCACTCGACATCTATCAAAACATCATAGTTTTTTGACAGATCTCGAGTGAAAAGTCGAGCGTTCGACACTCAAAAATCGGCCCCCAGATGTTTCTTGGAGAACTATTATCTTTAACATTGACTGTATCGACTAGTGAAATCCAAAAAACCGAATGTTTATTTTTTAAATGTTTAGTTGAGCTGTTTCCCGGGTGAGACAGGAGAATTTTATAAAATCCATTAGTGAATGCAGTTTTGTTTCTTTTTAAAAACAAAATAATGTTTCCTTAAGTAAAAAGAGCTAACTTAATGATTAAAGGCAGTTTCCTTCCAGGGCCCATACATTTTTTCCACCCTGTATAGGGAGAGTTAACTAAAACAACACATTCTGGGTAAAAAAAAAACACCAAGGATGATTCTGAACCGATTACAAATTCTTTCTTTGTTTGAAAGAAGGTACTTGCAGCATAGTTTCGCATAAATTCGGTATTTTATTACACTTAAGAATGTGCAAGTCGAGCCCTTACACATCACACCCCACTTGACATAGTTACTAGACTTTAAAATTTTGAACCCATTTTATGTAACATTTTTAACAGAAAAATAAATGTTAAAAAATCGTATTCTTTTTACATGTGGTTTTCTTTCTTTAATAAATTTCATTTTTAAATCGAGAACTAAATGTGACAGACAGACAAATTGAAACCATAAAGGGTTTCTTTTTCCTTTTTTGTGAAGCAACCCTAAGAATACAGTACTTTTCAACTTATTTAAAGGGAAAGTCGTTTTAAGACATGTCTACGGCAACAATATAGAGCCAACGATTAATCTAAGTTTAGAGAGAGCAAACAAGATGGTGAAGTGATCAGCAGAAGCGTTGTTGAAGTTTAATAAGCGTTAGTTAGCGGAAGAGGTGCACGGCGCGGCTCTGGCTGGTAGGTAATAAGGAAGGAGGATGGTTATCTCCGGTGCTGTTAAAGCGACGGAGGCAGACGAATTATTGCATCGAGCTTCGTGATCAAAATTATATGTTTATTTTTTTGCAGAAAACTAGGGTTTACATATTTAATATACCATACTGTAGTGCTTAATTTAAACAGAGCTTTGACAATGAAGCAGAACAGAACATGAAGCTCACAGCACTTGTAATATTTCAGTAATAATAGTGTTAATAAATGGGTAAAGCCAATACGTCCAATGACTTCCGTCTTTAAAGATACATATTCCTATCTCTTAACTATTAAAAATAACTATGTACCTTGTGCCGGCGACTTAGCGTCGAAGTCGTTTATGTCCTACCGCGATGCAAACTTTCGTTTCCATTTAACCCCTTATGGAATGATTTCCCGGACAATACATGTATAAACACAACATATGACAAAATTTCGAACCATTTGTACCAGTATGGCGATCCTTCAGTGTTCTAAGTACGTAATGACGCGTAAACGTTAATCGAACGTGTCAGTACGTACAGTAGCTACCTCTATAGGTACTCGGTAAACATGTCGAAAGACGTATATCTACACTGAACTAACCTAACTTTTAAGTTTCAAAAACAAACCGATACATGGTACATTTTTGGATTTGCTTAGAGCAGCAAATCCTTTCGTTCCTAACCCGCGCTTCCACCGGACAAGTTCACCTGGGTGGACTATGGGCATTGTTCTGGCCCTTGGGTAAACACCTCTGGTGTGTCTCAAGGGCCCGCTATAAACCTTATTATCACCCGAACTGACAGAGATTGAAATTTGAAAATGCTTGAAAACACACGTCTTATTTTAAACGCAGTGAGCAACGCACATACAAATTGGCCTGACCACTAATAACCACGGACGCCTTAGCTTGAAACGACGAATATAGCCCAACTTTTAAATCTGCCGAGATACTAAAATGCGCCATTTTTAGTGACACCAACACCATGCACTTTTGTCAACATGCCGAAAATGCAAATGAACTCCGAATTCAGCCTACAAATAGCTAATTAGGATTAAAACGCAGATGCAAGAAGATACAAGACATAAAAACGTAATTGTATATCATCACTTTACTAGGTACTCATTTCCCTGGTACGAAGCAACGCTAGGGGTTTGTCAGTATATCAAGTATCATATTCCAATGTGAGGGGGGTTTGCAAATAAATAGACAATAGTATGAAAATAGCAATTAATAGTTGGGCAAAACAGTCTAGAAACGGGACTAATTTTTTTCGGCCCTGGCGACTTCGATTAAATGGTTAATTTTGTCATGTGACTGTCACTAGTTTTGTTTACTTATTCTTATTTATTCAATTTTGCTGATTTATCACAGTTGAAACAATAAAATTGCCAGATAATGGATAAAATAATACGTAGTTTCCACACGTGAACGTATTTATATATACTCGTAATCTGAGAAAATTACGCCGAATACGGGCAATCAGCGGAAATAATTCGGATAGTTTTGAAAATTGGTACAGCTATACCTTGCGATATCCGGATAAACCTATAAAATCCCCGAGGGTGAGGTTTGTGCTGGGGTTGTAGGGGGGGATGAAAGGTACCTTTTTTTTAGTAGATCGTAAAAAAACTCGTGAACGGTAGCCCATAGCAAAAAATGTTCTTAGCCATACATATCTACAAAAAAGGTTCTGTACACTTTTTCTCTAGGATAGGATAGATTTTAAAGGGGGAAAGTAAAATTTTATGATAATGTAAAGGGCGTCCCATTCCTTTGTTTTGCAATATTTCTAAAAACAAAAAATACAATATGTATGCACTCGACAAGCTCTACTCAACGATACCCCACTCGATGGGGTAGGCCTATTTTTTTTTACGCCCCCCTTTAGCCGTATGGGAGACCCCCTTATAAAACATGCAAAAATATTTTTGGACAATTTGTATAGCTTTAGGTCAACACGACGATGCATAAACTGTGAAAATTTAAAGACTAGAATAATTTGAGAAATTAGTTTGTCACGCAATTATTTTCAAATTATTTTTGTTTATACAAGTTTATTCTAGGAAAGGGGGAATTTTGCGCAAATGGAAAGCCAATTTACGAAAGTTTGTTACATAAGTTTCTTAAAATATCATCACGCCGTTAGCCTGCAAATGTCAATATACGTTTTGTATGGAAAGCGTCCCATCTAAGTACAGCTGGGTCTATTTGAAACGTTTTAAAAAAAAAATGGACATAGTTAATTAAAACAAAACTTAACTATTGATTCCTTTGTGTAACGATGACTCATATATTTTGTATGGCTAACTTTCGTTACGCAAAGTACGGAATCGTAATTTTGTTTTCATTAAGCCCTTAACTATGTAATTTTTTTTTGAAAACGTCTCATTTATGATCCTCCTCTTATACACAAAAAATTAAAAAACCGTAGTACGTATATTTATATGCCACTACATGTTTACCTATATTTGAATATAAGTCTTGTGCTAATATTTATGTTTATGTGCTTCCCACTTGTATAAATAATATTGAAAGCTCATAGTACCTACACATTTATAATTTTTCAGTTGCTTAAATATTATTGAGAGGCTTGCTCAGATAAATATGACAGGTAATATGTGTATACATTTTTTAACGATTAATGTGCTAAACACAGACCAAATATTAAAATAGACGTAATAAGCACCTCGATTTGTATGAGAACCAACCGTGCCGATTTTGTCGTACCTACTGTGACGTCACAAGACCACTTTAGTGATGTGAAACACTACTAAGTGCGTTGAATCGATTCAAAGGTGCTGCGCGGCCGATGTCGATATTGGCGAATCGATTATTTTATCGACTACACTCGATTTAATATACAGAATAATGAAAAAGCGCAACTGAATTAGGCGAATTAATAAAATTGCTTATCTAAGCAATTCCATTTAAGTCTTTATACTCGTTATTTATGGTTACATATTAAAATACCTAAAATGTATATACCTATTAACGAAATACCTATGCACGAAATACAATTGTTTTTAAATACCAAATTTAGGTATTCAAATAGGATGCAACAAACACCCTACCATACTTAATTGCAGCGCAATGCTACACACTAGAGGTGGGTGATAAATAACTTCACGATGAAAAAATCACGGTGATCCGCCGTTAAAAAGTAACAGTGTGACTTGTCACGAAGTAACAACGTTACAAAATAACGTTGTTACTTAGCGACTTACTAAGCGACGCGTCGCGTCGTGCCTTGTGACCGCTGTTACTAACTGTGACTGTGACTGCGGTGCGCTGTCACAGAGTAACATCAGTTGTTACTCGTGACACGAAATAACCGAAGTGACAAAGTCACGGTGATTTTTCAATGTGATTTTTTTGGAACGGGAATAACAATAACGGTGATCAAAAAGTAACGCTTTTCCCCATGTCTACTACACACAATATTAGTCCCTCACCAAAATCCAACAGAATCGAATGTTACAGCGATACTGGATCAAAAATCGCAGCGCACAACACTACTTCGTTAAATCGACAGAAATTCTCATTTTCTGTCCGGTCGTCCCTTATACCACGCAACTTGATTTTTACGAAAGTGTCGCTAGCGGCATTATCCATTGCGGGCTATAAAATGCTGCCTTCAGTATTGCTTAGTAGAGAAGCCGCAATGTAAATGCGCCCTAGTAAAACACATATTGTTTTCGATTATCTAAGTAGAAACGACAGGGCACCTCTTCAAATTGAAAATAATTGTTTATAAATTAAATAAAGCCAATTTTAATACGAGATTAACTTCACTATGAAGAGAAACGTCAGTTTTAACTCTATTAACTTTTGATGTGAAGTTTTTGCAATTAACTACAGCGCAATAATACATTTTGTAGTATAGCAACGGACGTCTGACACTTACAACGTCATGAGCACGACTGAGCGGAAGTTCGCGAATTTCGCGAAGTTTTGGCACGCGAAGTACGAGCACTCTTTAGGTCTAGTTTAATATTTGGTTTGTGGTGCTAAATATATTTGTACCTTAGTATGTACATTTATTTTTGAAGCCTTGGTAATGCTGATATATCTATGAACTACTTAACTAGAGACCGGGAAAAAGCAAATCGTGGATATAGTCTAGCAGAAAAGCCACCAAAGGGATCGCGGCTGACGTGACATAAGACACAGTCCTTCACAATAAAACTTTCTTAACCACTGCATAAATTTTCGTGCGAGAGTTAATGACTAATGATTTTTGCGCCTAGCCAAATGTCTATTAATGTCAAGTGCGTCATAAATGTATGTGAAAATTTCAATCATTAATCATTTTATCGTAATTAAAGGAACGGATTTTGTAAATAAAAAGTCCTATTATCGAATCATAATATTTTGCTAAATTAATTGACACAAATGGATTAAGGCAAGTTGGATTCTGATAAATGGACTAACGGGCGAGGAACAATTAAATTGCCTACCAGAAGTTTTGCAATTCGCTGCAAGCATTCTAGCGGTCTGTAGACTTCAATTTCTCCGCGTCCGTTGAAGCATAACGGCGTAATCGGGCGCGGCTGAGCGATTCCGATCTGATTCGCGTCGAAGAATACAGCACATTTCGACAGTCATGTTGATCGGTAGGAGTGCTTTGTAATATCATTCTTCGCCGAAATACCACTGTTCAATATTAAATGTAAATGAGTTTCTTAAAAAACCCTTGAAATTCGCATGGTTAACCACTCAATCAGGAAAATCAATCAAATCAATCGATAATAGCTTCAATATAAATATTTAGTGTAAATTCAATTTCATTTTCCGTGTAAAACCCATAAAATCAATAGTTTTAAAAATAAAACTGCCCAAGTTTTTAATATTTAGCGCAAAATTGTTGTTTTGTTTTCGCGTCCGCCTTTAGCTGTATGGGAACCCCCCTGAAAACATTTGACAGCAATAGGGTTCCGTTTGGGCCGTTTTATTAGGGTTCCGTACCCACAGGGTAAAACGGGATGTATCTCAAAAACCGTGATAGTTAGACAGTTGAAATTTTCACAGATGATGTATGTATTTCTGTTTTTATAGATAATGGTACTGAACCCTTTGTGCGCGAGTCCGACTCGCACTTGGCCGGTTTTATTATAAAGCCACAGTCGACGAGTCTAGCAACGTAAAAACTACTTTCATGTATTCAAAAGGTATTAGGTACTGGTAAAGGTAAATTCAAAATACAGCACATAGCATTCGCCGTTTTCAAATATTCTATCGTTATATTGAAATAATCACAATCATTCACGAGTGGCGCTAGTGGACTCGTTCGTAATTGTTCGTACCAGGGACTGCATAACCGGAAAATAAAGGTAGCGTTTGCTGCGCGCGAGGACCGCCACCGCCAGGATAGCCATTTACGCCTCCTCCAAGACACTGCTATCGACGAAGAGAGTGCTGGCGGCAATACCACAAAGTCTGTCGTCGCGGGATCGGAATAACCGGCGTTCTAGACCATTTTGATGGCTTACTTAGTTTTATTTTTATTTTATTTTTCGTGTCAATAATACCTGGTTTAATTTTTTTTATTTTAACTCATTTGATGTACTTAATTTTAATTTCTCAAATTAATCTATGGACATTGTCTAGAATAAAAATTATTTACTTTAATTTCATTTCAAAACGCTATGACGTCATACCGTTTCGTTTCGGTTAGGTTTCGATGCCGCAAGAGGTTTTTCGGTGTAGTGGGGGAATATAACGGTACGGTACCGCTATTTTTTTCGATACCTAAAGAATTTTCATTAAGGTATTGTTTGGGCTCTACAAGGGTGCCGCCAACGGCGCTAACCAATCAGGCGTAGTTATTGGGTTTATGCCTAAAATACCCATTTCTGTTAATTTTCGTTCGGCGCGATAGATTATTTTGGCGCTGTTCACTGTGCGTAAGTAAACTACCTACATCGGAAAAGTTACGACCGAAACTTTTCAGTGCCGAAATAATACCGGTTGGCTACCGTAATAATAACGGTTTAAGTACACCTATGAAAAATAGGTGGTCCCTCTCATCTATGAGAGGAGGCCTGTGCCCAGCAGTGGGACGTATATAGGCTGATGATGATGATGATGATGACGATGATGATGAAAAATAGCGATATCGATATTTTATACCGGTAGCGTACCTTTATAGGTATTTCAACCGGT
This sequence comes from Cenopis cana, assembly GCA_951800055.1. Lineage (NCBI taxonomy): Eukaryota > Metazoa > Arthropoda > Insecta > Lepidoptera > Tortricidae > Cenopis > Cenopis cana. The sequence goes on along the minus strand of OX637471.1, from coordinate 18,050,062 downwards.
ATAGTTCTACCTTTATAACGAAGCGGTATCAATATCCAATACCGCTAGTACCGCTACCATACCGTTTATACCGTACCGAAAACAGTCCCTTCGGGTACGGAACCCTAGTTTGAATACGAACAGAGAAAGTTTTTCTTCCCGTTTTACAAATGGCACATTGTCGTGGATACAAAATCAAGAACAATCCAACTTGCGGTTTATGGGCGACTTAGATAGAGGACACTGAACACCGCACTGATTACAGATGCATATTTAATGGCCCACTCACGTGAGGCGACCCCTAAAGTAGCAAAGCGACCAACAACACAGGTATAATATAAACATTACTGTGACACATCTTAACTTTTAATTACCACAATTTCCTTTAAAAATCAGTGTTCTACTATGTATATACTGCTTTATACATACGAGTAAGGCGATTGTCACACTGCGAGTGCGAGGCGCTATAGACTTGCATAGCGCTGTCTCGCTCGCACACCGCACCGTCGTGCGGAAACCGCATCAGTGTGTCAACTGCCTAAGTCGCAGGGAAATTACCAAAACTGAGATTGATGAATAGTCTGGGAAATTTGTGACCACAAGCACAAAGTAAATAGCGGCGGCGCCTACCGGAGCAGAGAGTCCGCTCAGTACTAAGTGCCATTTTCGCCGCACGCACACAGACGTAACATTTACAGGCATTCTGGGGCAGTCTCGAACAAGCTTAGTCGCGACTGTCACGAGTGCTAGTTGTGCGCGCGTTGATCACTTGACGTCCCCGCCGCTACGTAGGTACTTTGTGTCACGTACGTCAAAAAATGAATAACCGATATTATTACAGTTGGAATGTATTTTATTGATTAAATACAACAAAAAACTGTGCCTACACTTTCTTCAAATTTTCAAACGATATTGAAAGGTAAATAAAACGGTTTTCTCATTTTGGTAGTTACAATACCTAGGTAGGTAGGTAATTTTTTGAAACTAGCCGCTTTGATAACGACGATCAACCATTACACATTCATCTTATCGTTCGCTGGTAAAACACCAGTATTTAAGTACTATGGTTTAGTTAAGTAGGTACCTAATTAATTAGGTATATTCTTTGTTGGCGCTCTCGACCGCCGCCGGTCACAAGTCACAACTCGCAGCGGGTCACGCATCAATTTATTAGGGTTCCGTACCCGAAGGGTCAAAACGGAACCCTATTGATGTCGCCCAGACGTCCGTCCGTCCGTCGTCTGTCACAAAATTTGTTCCGAATAATTTTTAGACTTCTCATTGAAATTTGGTGACTATGTTCAATATTACGTATATTTTAACAACAAATACTAATCAATTAATAAATCATATTTTTGAGGTTGATTCGGAACCCTAAATGTGCGAAGTCCGACTGGCACTTGGCCGGTTTTTTATCAAGATACGCTTGTTCATATTTAAGTGTCATGTTGAAGAATTTTTAATATACCTACCTACTCCTGTTTAACCGACTTCAAAAAAAGGAGGAGGTTCTCAATTCGCCTGTATGTTGGTTTTTCTTGTGTTTTTTTTTTTGTTGTATGTTTGTTACGCGATTACTCCGCCATTTATGAACAGATTTGGAAAATTATTTCTTTGTTTGACAGCATATTCTTCCGGATTGGTCCCGTTGTTCTCAAACTTCACTTCTGATGATGGAATCTTTGAGGAATTGAGGGAACTCTTCAAAATTTCAAGCGAAACATATAACGATTTTAGTATTTTCGGTTATAAATCAAGCATTTGCATCAGACAGTAGCATTTGGTAAACCGGAACTGATGAAGAACCACTGATGATCATCCAAAACTCCAACTGTTTCATGGGTGGCGCTAAGATATTTCGATCAAGATAATGAAGTGACTATTACGAAGCCAATCTAGATTGTCATGATGTAATGTTATACCATCTACCTGATCTGGTAGGTAATTGAAGCCGGAAGGTTGGCAACGGAACCCCGCCATTTATAAACAGATTTGGAAAACTATTTATTTGTTTGAAAGCATATGCTTCCAGGTAGGTTGTGTTGTTACCACAGTTCACTTCTGATGATGGAATCCATGACGAATTGAGAGAAATCCTCAAAATTTCAAGGGAAACATATTTTAGCGATTTTAAAATATGACGTAGCCATTTTAAATGGTCTTAATGTATTGTTACCATAAACATGAATCTGATGATTGAACCCGGAAGGTAGGCAACGGAATTTTGTAATAAAACAATGGAACATAGCCGTGTTTGGGCTATTGGAATTGCCATGAGATGCACTTTGGCAATATATCACTAAGAAGTGTGAAATAAGTAATTACAAAAAAAGGATGAGGTCCTCAATTCTACGGTACCTACTTATTTTTTGTTGTATGTTTGTTATGGGACCCATATACACTAACAAAAACAAAATTACACAAACGGTTACAAGGGTTTAGACCTCGGCTTGTGTACCTGAAGAACGATATTTCGCGCTATTGACCGCTGACGTCACAAAACTCCCCAAACGGCTGACTTACTCACAGCGCAGCAGACGCATTTCAAACAAAAAGTGCAAAACAAAAAAGAAATACAATTAGGTACTTTCCACTCAAAATAAAAAAATAAAAAAATATTCATAAAGATTTGGCCAAGCGCCTAATAGAGGCTTGTGGTGACCAGAGGGCTGGCTTCTATTTCGCTCAACGAATACGAGTAAGTATTGCCGTGCAGCGAGGCAATGCACAGCCAGCCTTCTGGGCACCCTTCCCAATGACAGCGATTTGGGCCAAATTTTTTATTTTTTAAGTAGGTTATTTGATTTATTTTGTATACTACATATTAAGTTATCTATATAATAAATCTTATTTAAAAAAAATAGAAAACCGGCTTCAATAGGTATAGGTATTATATGTACAAATTTAAACCAAAAAGTACAAAATCATAGAGGTATATTTTAGTAACTTCAAAGCAAAAGAGCCTACAGGACAATAAATTAATGTAATTAGTTAGTCACTTATTTATATACATATTCACAATATATAATCAGGTATTTTTGGAGTCGGTGCCAGCCCCGCTGCGCGCGCCGCCGCCGCCGCTCCGAGTGTCGAAAGTTTGTGGCAAAGCAGGAAACTAGGTACTTATCTTCCTGAGCTGGCACCGACTCCAAAAATAACTGATTATATATTGTGAATGTGTATATAAATAAGTAACTAACTAATTACATTAATTTATTGTCCTGTAAGCTCTTTGCTTCGAAGTTATTAAAATATACCTCTATAGTCTATGATTTTCTACTTTTTAGTTTAAACTTGTACATTTAAGTATACCTATTGAAGTCGGTTTTCTATTTCTTTTTATTAAAATTCAGAATCAATACAGAAGCAACCCTGTGAGTCGGGCAAGTTTAGGTATGTATTTTCAAGAACGGCGGGAACGGACCTTCTGTATCCTTGCGACACAGGGAGGTGTGGGTCGACTGACTTAGGGACTAGCTAGAAGACAGACATACTAAAAGTTTCAATCCCTCGGAGGAAATTACATGAACTGAAAGAATATGTAATAATAATAGTCCCTGTGCACTCTGGTAGTTACATGGCTTATGACATTTTTTTAATGAAAACGCTGCACTTTTTGATGAAGGCAAGCCGCTTTGCACAGTGATAGTAGAAACCAAAATAAGTGGTTTTTTTTTCGAGGCGACACAAGTTTCACCCCTTAGGAGATGAGATGGCGCCACTTGAAATATAATTCATAATTATTTATTTGCTTAAGAGGAGGGGTAGGGCAAGCTCTCTGCATAAAAACTTTGTGCAGAATTTTCTTCGTTTGTGTTTGCATTAAAGTTATGATTTTTGGTCAGTATGCTTATTTTTCTGTTAGCTATTTCGTGATGTAATTTTTTTTCCAAAGATACTATTATAGATTTAAAGAAACTAAAATAAAACAGTAATTAAAAGATACAAAACACAATATTTTTCTTGCCATTGTGGGCAGTACTTACCTGGTCTATCTAGCGTAGTTTACAATACAGACGTACACTTTATATAACCATCGTATAAATCACACATATCACAACAATAATTATTAAAACATTACAACTCAGTACAAAGTTAAATCATTTTCATGTACTAAAGAAGCAGGAATTCAAAAGTCTGTTTAACTTTTAATTGATAGACTTTATTAAACTGGCCATAGTTGTCAGCATTCAGCCAATTCACATACTATTTTGGAAGATATTTTATGTCACATGGTAGTTTAATTACATGTAAATATTAATAAATAATTATTTTTCGTTTAATAATTAATTTGATTTATAAGTAAATAAATGTAATTTTTGGCAAAAAAAGACAAGCGTTCATTCACATCCGGCGCGACGATCTTCCTAATACTCTTTAATTAGAGGTCTCGCATAATACTGTTTCCGGTCATTAATCTACTCAATCAGTCAACTTTTTGAATACAGTTTTAGAAGATTTAATATTTGATAAACATTTAACTTGTCTAATGTGCATTTTTAATGTTTTAAATATTATAGAAGGTTACTTTTAATGGCCTTTGCTTTATTAAACAAATAAGTAAAGTGACTGAACCTATAACTCTTTGGTTGGATGTATGGCTTGGGTCAACAAACACCAACAGTCAATTTAAAAAAGTTGGAAAAGTAAAAAGCACTAGTGCGCGAAATCCAACTTTGCGCACGATATACAGCTACATAAAGTAACACTTTTTGAGCAACTGTATTAAAAATTATTATTATTTAATTTATACACTTCCGTTTTTTTTCTGTGCCCCATGTATTTTTAACTAATGGGTTCTTACCTGTCAATAATCATTTATTATAATATATTATTGCAAAAACTAGTCGCGATTGCTCTGACGACCCTCATCGCTAGCAGTGGCGGAGCGTCTATAGAACTCAATTCCCACCATCTTACCTAATTTTCAACCAGTCAATTTATATTACTACGGCTCATGAAGAATAAGAAAGCCAAATTATTTCCGGCTTCCCTAAGAATATTATTGACGCGTCGCCACTGAATTTGCTAGGACAAAGCACCATAGAACTACACTTTAATGGGATTGCTCTTGGTAAGCGTATACGTAGGCAAATGTCTACAGAAGAAGAAAAATAACGTTTTGGTTATGAATATTGTTGCGTTAGAGAAAGTATTCACGTGTGAAGGAAGGACGGGCGAGGTGAGAGGCGGTGGGCGGCAAAAGACGGCCCGCGCAGTTTAATTTCCCACGAGGTCGATCTCAGCGCCGCAGTGCTCAACCCGCGGGAATTAATTGCCAGTAATGAATAGTCAAGTGAACAACCGTTAATTATGTGTACCTATATAGTTCAAGTAATGAAGGAAAACTTGGCGGAAATAATTCGTGTATAAGCAAATTTTGGCATAGTTGTAGGTAAATACCTATGTCCTGAACAATATACTAAAAGTCCTGGGGGATAGGGTGGAGATAAAGGGCAGAGGGGGGTGTACAGGTCATTTTTTTAGTTTGGTGCACTTTGGTGCCCTTTTGCTTTTTGAGGCCCTGTGAAAGAAAATATGTTTGAATAATTGTAACCAGTCATAACGTACACAATATTGATACCTATTATTTATGACTGTTTTTTACCGAGCGCGTTAGCTATTTCTTGACAGAAAAGGTACTGCTGGTGTTTCCCAGTACCAATGTGTACCCACAGTCCCTCTAGCTCAGGTGTTTGTAGCACACTTGCGACAGCTAAAAGTGCTCCCCTGTCCCATGCCTTCACAGGTTGTGACAGTTTCTTTTTTCAACGGAAAAGGAAAAAGAGTGCTTGTAAGCCTGGAATGCGTTCCCTAATGTCACAGAAGGTTTCCTGGCAGCCAGTGGCGGCGCGTCAAATATATTTTTTGGGAAGCCGGAAATAATTTGCCTTTCTTATTCTTCATGAGCCGTAGTAAATAGAAATGGACTGGCTGAAAATTAGGTAAGCCGGTGGGAATCGAGTTGTATGGACGCTCCGCCACTGCTGGCAGCATACGACGACAGAATTAAAGATGCAATGGCGATTGTGGAAAAGTTTGTTGTCGTCATATATGATAGGTAATATTTACTTTTTTCATAAAACCTGACTGATGTCATTTAGAGGGTGGTTGTGCATATCTAAGATTTTTGTTTCAGATCCAGCTCTGTTTCGACAGTAAACGAATGCCGTAAGCAGCTGTTCACAAAAAAAGATCGCCAGTTAGAACATATTCCACTATCTAATGTTGCACTGCACCAACATTTCCTGCGGGCGGTTTTGCAAGCAGTTCATTATATGAGGTCAAATATTACCGAATCTAAATATCCCCAGTCCATCTGATTGGGGATGGACGAAAGTAAATCACAGATGGGAACCTATATGGACTAACTTGCCTATAGCTGCCGAAGCCTGCCTGGAAATGATTAGTTGCAGATGCAAAAATAAATGAGCTGCTTAGATGCAGGTGTCCAACAAAAATTGAATTGTACAGAATTGGTTATGAGCAGTCATCGGAATTCTCGTAGCAGTTTTGAGCTGTCATAGGGACTTCTCGTTTATCGACTTCCGATTATACATATGTATATCGATAAATACAGATTACAATATGTAAAATAATTATGATATAGATTACTACAATAAGTTAAATGTGCATCAATCGAGATGTGACAAACTCTAGTGGCGCCATCTATGCAGAGCTTTGCGCCGCCTACCCCATTAGTTAATGTTTCGAAAAAACTTATACCACAGCTACAGGCTTGCAAATGATTAAAAATAATTTACATTCGTGCTACATTACTTGATGGAATTTTCTGAACCTGCATCATAATGTTCGAAAGATTTCAAGCTCGCTATGCTCGCGATTTCGTCTTTGTTTTTCATCTTTTACTTAATGCGTATGAAGTCTTTTCCGCACTTGCGTCATAACTTTCGAAATTATTTAATCTACGCTACTTGATACGTATGAAGTATTTTCCACACCTTCATCGTAATGTTCGAAATATTTCGTGCTCTGATCTGACAGAAATGCTGAATCGCGTTATATAAACGTGCTGATTACGTTTATACAACTAATAATAAGAGCTAAAAGGTTGCCGCAACCATTATATGACGAAATTTTGCTAGTTGGGCTGCCATTTTTTTGAGATTAATAGTTTTTTTGTTGTTATTTCGATAGATTTTCGGAAATATGCAGAAAATATACCTTTTTAGGGTTCCGAACCTCAAAAGCAAAAAACGGAACCCTTATAATTTCATAGTAATATGTCTTTTCTTTTGTAAATGCTTACCGTACAATGATTATACAATAAAAAAAAGATAAAATACCTAGAAGATTTACGAGTAACATACCTACTCGTACATTATAGTCTTAAAATAGTTTTGGCCTCCTAAATCGGTATGTATTTGCCCCTATGTGCGTCAGTGTAAATAAACATGTCATCCATCAAATAACGAAATGTACGTATTTTATTGATTTGAATTTTAGGAAATAAACATGTTTCAATATAAATTGTATCACACATGTTTCAATATAAAAAAGAGCTCATATAGCTTTAAGAGCGGTGAGACAATGAGGTACTTATATTATTATATATCGAATCAACTATTTAAAAAAGTGGTAAGTATATGAAAAACATCAAATATGTTGATATTGGCGTGCGAAAGTAGAATCGATTATTACTGGATAGTGCTGTTGCTTTACGAGAGATCTAGTTTCAAAGGTACAAAAAGTATATTAAATGCAAACGCAATTGTTTTCATCAGCCGTAACCTGATTTCTGTTTTCGCACGACTTGCATTCATTAGAACAATGCAAGTAGCAAAGATCCGTTTGTCGTCGCTGCCGCTGGTAGTTCAATGAACCTATAATTTTAATAACGTAATATAAACACCAGTTAAATTATAACTTTATGAAAAGTGTAGTAAAATATCTACTAAAATGTTCGATTATAGTAGTTTATGCAATCCTTACATGAAGTATGCTTTTTTAGTAGGGAACCGCGTTGAGAACTCGGCATGCCTCGTAATCTAAGTAATGTTCGAGAGAACGACGTTTAAACTAACTAGTCCTGCGGAACCAATGTTTAGATCTATATGTTGAGCGCTCGTTAATGTCTCTTTTTCTATGTCCCCGGCGTCACGTGATTGGCCAATTTCATGTTAGTTCAGTAACGGCGACACGTGAATGGTCATTTTCATTATAGTTCACTTCATTTAGCTCTCTAGCTACACACACTTCATTTAGCTCTCTACATAGTGAAAAGATTGTGATTATTGTTTCGTTAGCGATATCACAATTCAAATATTTAAGTCGAGGAGTAGAAAAATATGTATTAGCAGCCGCGTTGATTTTGGATGGTACATGTTATAGATATAGACTAGGGTGTTTCATCTTTGTATGGAGAAAAAAAAATTGTATTATTTTTCTAGACTTTGCTTACCCCCTGGATTTCACTTATTTAAAAAGCTTATATACCAAATTTCGAGAAGATTGGAACATATTTAGAGGTTGTTCACAACGAGTAGTAAGTAGATATAAGTTCTTCACTACATAGTATAAAACAAAGTCGCTTCCTGCTGTCTGTCCCGTTGTATGCTTAGATCCTTTAAACTACCCAACGGATTTTCATGCGGTTTTTTGTAATAGATAGAGTGATTCAAGAGGAAAGTTTATGTGTAAAATTTGCACCCGTGCGAAGCCGGGGCGGGTCGCTAGTTTAATATAAGTTCATGGGTGTGATTACGGCAGGCTAATCAAAACTAACTTCTATTTCATTTAATTCTATTTCGATTCGGATACAATATACTCCTTCAATGATCTCTGTATTAGATGCCGTAACAGTGTCAAAACATATACCAATGATATGGCCACGCAGATTAAATTAGCAAAGTAAGTTAGTCGTCTTTGTCACTTGGAGACGATGGAGAAGAATTACCTTCCAGCGTCTCTACTATTTTCTTCAATCTATTTTCTTGTAATTTTTGAGCAAAACAATTTGTCGACATCACTCATTGACGAACTCATGCGATCCTCTCTCTGTATCATAAGGTTTGGTATTAAAGTCAATTATATTTTGTCAATTAAAAAAATATATACAAAAAAAAATACAAACTAATTAAAAAGTCAACAATATGTTTATAAATTATTACTTATTAAATTAACAAAAACACTATGGTGAAAAAAAAACATAATAGTAAAAAAAGACAAAACAGCATATCTTTGAAAGCGTGTAAGTCGGGCTATTTGCGGCTAATTTTTTAAACAGCACAAATAGTAGTAAGTATTTTGTTCATATACATACAAAACAATACAGGGACGCACCCTGAAGTATAACAAAAAGAATATTGAAACTCAAAATCTATGTAAAAAACAACATTTTGTGAACGGTCATATTCATATCTAACTGGCTCAAAATATATGATAAACGTCAAAAATATAGAATAAAATTATTTAAATATATAAATTCTTACATGAATAACTGGAATCCATCAATAAAACTTTTTGAAAATGCCAGAAATAATAATACACTTCGGAAAACTTGCAACTTTTTGGAGCGTCTAAAACAGAAACGAGCGCGCTGAGCGATAGTCAAAGTTCGACTGCCTGTTGTGCGGCTCAGGTTTGACGATAAGGAGTGGGGAGGGTTCCATAATATACTTGGGTCTATAGGCTACCCCCACGTGTTATTTTTTTATCAATATGTTCCTTTTTGCAAAATCGTCTTTTGGCCGCCTAAATCGGTCAAATCTACGTCTGTGCGCCCTCTTAAAGTCGAAATATTTAAGACTAATTGTTATCTATTTAGCATAAGTGGTGATTAAAATTAGGTAGTCAATACAGTGTAATTAAACTGTTAATGTTATCGATCCGCGTGTGTGTGCACTTTTCTCCATCAACTGCGTAGTTAGAACCGATCCGACCCTCGTTAGTCACGACCTTAGAGCATTTAAGTGTAGAACCTGGGTGGACGCTCGAGCGTTGCGTCCACCGGGGCGTGCATGTCAAACAATTGACAATATTTCATAATTTCCAAAAGTCTTAATTCGAAAACCATTTCGGTAAAAACGTGTGAAGTACAAAAAAATAATTTTTTTAGATTTTTTTTCTACGTTAATTTTGGAAATAATCGCAAATTACTGTAAACCGAAAGTTGACGTCATCTTCCTCGCTGTATTCAGGGAGACCTTAGTACAGAGTACAGACAATCGATGCTCTGGAGTGGCTCTGGTTTCTTGTTGGGAAGATGACGTCATATTTTACTTACGCCCTTTTGGAATGACCTACTTTTCAACGTGTTTTTTTGTATGAAATAATGAGTTAAATTGAAAAAGAAAAAATACGGGTGGCTTAAATTTTTACCTATTTTGTAACTAGTTCATAGAATAAAGTAGTTAAAAATATGAAATGTTGTGAATTGAAACTCATACTGGTGTCCTGAGTCGCCGCTACACAAATAGTATGGACGCTCGGCCGCAACGCTGGACGCGACGCCGAACGCTCCGCGACGAGCGTCCACTCAGGCCTTACACTAAGACGGGAGCCGCCATTGATATACTTACCCCTCTGCCAAATCGATTATACTTCAGTCTCAGAATCGTTCCCGGCGGGTGAAGAGCTCCGTCAAAATGCCTTAATGTGCTGTTTTTGAGTGCATAAAACGTTATAATTTATCAAATTAACACAAAGATGAATTATCATTTCACATGCACGTTTATTTTAGATTTAATTATAATTTTCTGCACAGTTCGTTTTAATTGAAATCGGAAACCAAGCATCGATTACAAAGTCGATTCAAAAGTATTCGTACTTTGACCATCACGCTTGGCCACTATTTTGACGTGAACTATCTACATATTTAGGGACAATAAGAACTACTTTCCATGAGAATTTATTTGAAATATGTTCTTTACGGAAATCGGTCAGTCTGGCTATCCGATAAGTGGAAACTTCATTCATCAAGTTAGGTGTTTTAAGTGTGCGTGCCTGATTGTTTTAGTGTAGGTGCGTAGTAATGGGAGAATGTTTTGCCAGTGTGCGTAGTTTCTTTATATGTGTGTTACCTCGCCTCCCCTAAGACTTGGCTAAAAATTTTGTTACGAAAGATGCGCTGAAGGCGTCTCCTGTGTTTAATGCTCTAAGGTCACGACTAGTCACGAGTATCGAAACCGCGAACCTACGAGGGGTGATCCAAAAGTAATGATAACGAATATGTAAAACAGCACATGTGTTCAAAAACTAAATTTATTTCTTAACGTAGTCTCCTAACAAGTCTACACACCTATGCCATCTTTTCTCCAGACTACGAATTCCATTTAAAAAAAATTGTCTTGACTCTCCAAATATGCCTCCACAGCGGCCATAACCTCACTGTCATTCAAAAAACTTTTGCCTCGGAGATTTTCCTTCAGCCTTGGAAACAGATAAAAGTCGCTGGGGGGTTAGGTCTGGCGAATAGGGGGGTGTTCCACCAATTCGAAACCCGCATCCCGGATTGCAGCCATTGCAACACCTGGCCTTATGAGGAGGTGCGTTGTTGTCTGGGTGGAACATTCTAGGCACCCAACGAGCGGATACTTTTTTCATGTGCAATTCTTGGGTTAAGATTCTTTGAATGCTGCCATACGAGATCCCTGTGACCTCATTTAAATGTCTGATTGTCACTCTTCTATCAGTTAAACTAAATCTCCTATTTTTTTGACATTCTTCTCAGTGCGGACGATGGAAGGCCAGCCCTCGCGGTGTTCGTCTTTACAAGATGTTCTACCCAAGTTAAACTCCTTGCACCAGTGTGCAACTGTAGAATACGGAGGAGCAGAGTCCCCTAATGTTCCCACCAATTCAACATGTATATCTTTAGTACACATTTTTTTCAAACAGAAGTACTTAATAACGGCTCTCACTTCAGATTATTCCATTTCCACGCATTTATTCCGACAACTCACGAATAAATAAATTTATTTCAGTGACAGATATCATTTTTTTTTACATACATTTTTTTAATTTACTGGCCAGTAACTGCCTTACAAAATAAAACCTCTTTTTGCTTTTGTCGGCCACTGAAAGTATTTCATTATCATTACTTTTGGATCACCCCTCGTATGAACCCTTACAGTCCGCTGTTTTCGAAGAAAAAGAAAGGTGCTTACCTAGTTATTGCTCTTCCATAAAATATTACATCCACATGAGTGATTATGTTCAGGATAAAAAGTATCCTCTGTCCTTCCCCACCCGGGACTCAAACTACCTCTAAACAAAATTTCATTCAAATGCATTCTCGAAACTTTGTTTCCCGAAGAAAAGCAAGTAGGTTATTCAGAAAAGGTGTTGTACCAGGAATTTGAACTGGTGCATAAATCTGCCTGCCCGGCTTAAAAACTCTGTACACGCCAGCGCCACTGCTTAGAAGGCATTTTTCTAGACAGATTTTGTTTCTCTTATAACTCTTATAAGCAACGACTTTTCGTGAAAAAAATTTTCGTATATACGTTCCTTTTCTATTCAACAACAACATTACCTTTTTCTCGCACTGCGTCCGGGATCTCAACTCTGCCCCGCATCGAACTCAAAATTGATAAGACATCACTGACACGTTTGAGGAGCCATTGATGGGTTCACGCGCTCGGTCCGATTCTATCGCATACGGGCTGTAATGGTGACTGCAGTTAAGGTATACGTTTATTGCTTCCTCGAGTAAGCGTCGCGAAAACATGGCCGGATATAGTCGTCGTTGCAAAAACGCCTCAAATACACTTTTCACGCCACTGCTCGGAAATATGGCTATAGATGGCGGGAATTGGGGCGTCAAAATTGTCAATAGTAGTAGACTCATGAACGGGACAACTATGAACCTAAACCACATCTAAACCACACCTAAACCGCTACAACAATGTTATATTGTTGTAGCGGTTATAGTAGTGCTATCGTCCAATCAGAACACGCCCGTACTTCATATGACACAAAATCAACCAATCACAACTCGTAAAAATTAGGTATTTTTTGGTGTCGCCGACTATGTTATGAAAAAGAACGTTATTGACAGGCGTTTTTAAAACTTTTATGTGCTTTGAAAGGTTTGTATTGAAAAAAACATGTAGGCGGGAGATTTTAAGGTAATTGATTGGCGTTTTTGAGATTTTTAAATGTGCTTTGATAGGTTTGCATTGAACATTTATTACATAAAAACGCCTTTGAATTATCTAATAAGTAATAAGACACTGGCCATTAAGAACGTACTGGAAAAAAAATATAGGCGGGAGATTTTAAGGTTATTGATTGGCGTTTTTAAGATTTTTATGTGCTTTGAAAAGTTTGCTTTGCATTGAACATTTATTACATAAAAACGCCTTTGAATTATCTAATAACATACTGGCCATTAAGAACGTAAGTACTGGGATACATTGGGATAATAAAAAAATGATGATATGTCTATTTTCCATGAACCAGCTCCAGCGTTTTAGTATATTGTTAGGCATGTTATGTGACCCTTAAAACTGCAAAATAACAGTCTCTGACCTATCTGGTTTCCAGTAAAGACGTTATAACCATAACCGTCCACAATTTTTGAGAAAAGCAAATTAGACGCCAATTATAGCAAATTTAATTAGCATTCGCGTGACAATAGATTTTTATGTATGTAGCATAATATTGTAATTTGCAAATTATAATAATTTCTTAAAAATCTGGAGCGGTTATGGTTATGACGTCTTTACTGGAGAACCAGGCAGGCAGGGGGGGGAAACTTAAAGAAAAGACCAATTTCGCGTGAATTTGACGTAGAAAGTGCTGCCTCCTATTATATTTGATGTCGACATATTTTGTGTAATCCGTCTCAAGCAGGTTTCGTTTTCATTTCATCTATCCCAATACAATTAATCAAAGCTGAACGTGAAAAGAAACGTTACAATTTATCGTAAAATTAAATTTTCAACTCTATGGTCACAGATTTTATAATACTCTATGGTCGTATGGTTGCCATGGTTATTTTTAAATATTGAAATAACACGTGTGTCAATAACGTGTCAACATATTGAAAATAAAATAATGCTAATTATAAAATTTTCTGCATTATTCTTGTGAAAAGCAGTTAGTGATATACATCTACAAAGTCAAGTTAATTTATCATTTTCTTAAAAGTGCTTTTTTATGAACTTTTCGGGAACGCCTTTTCCCAGATCGAATACGATGTGTTATCGGATACGCCGAGTTAAGTAAGTATTTTTTAATTCTTTATTTACTATCCCTGTTCACACCGATGCGATGTTATATTTATATTCCAATCAATTGATTTATTTAGGTAGGTAGTCTGTTTTGCCGGGTGGTTATGCAGCTCATACATAAATGAATATCAATGAAAACAGTTGGTTACTTAGCAATATAAACGTTTGAGTATTGAATTACGTGAGCTATACGATAAATGAATATGAAGCCCACTTTCTTCTTGTTGTTGTCTTTGAAATTTGAAATAGGTATAGTAGATAATTAGAAACATAATTTCAAAAATACATACATACCTCCTGCACTTTCATCTCATTATTTAATGTTATGTTTTGCAGATGCATAGTGCATACAATCATGCCACGTCCTCATGCTGAGAAAAAGTCAGGACAGAGGTATTTTCAACATGGATGTCAATTGTTGGAGAAAACAACAATTATCCTGGGCCAATACATGAAATCAGGAAGATACAGCGTGCATCCATTTCAAGGTGAAAAAAATGGATACATCTTTTTGTAGACGATCGTACTTCACCAATTCGTTTACCAGTTAGTGATTGAAGAAGTTAAACAAATCGCTACAAGTTATAGGTAATCGTATTTAATCCTCCTTTTAATATACTATTCATAAATAAGTTAGTCAAAAATAAATAAATGATATTATATATACAACTTAATTTTATTAGTCTCCTGACTGGAATAATTATTTGTGTACAAATCACTTAACCCTTTCAGTACGGCGTGATTATAATTTGTACTCAAATTGGACGAGTTAACTCGCCAATCCGAGAAAGATTTTTTATAGATAAAAGTAAACAATAAAATACTGTTCATGTACTATCTACCTACTGAAGCATCTTAACCTTCCCGTATAAACTTCCCCATTTTCATACTAAACAATGATAGTAAATTATGACTTCTGAAAAGAATAACTTTATTACCATTATTCAATTTAAAAAGTGGGAAGTTGCCACGGGAAGTTTAAGATGTCACAGTGGGTGGATGGTACATGAACAATATTTAACGGATAATATTATGGGTGTGTGTGTGCACGCACACAGACACACGAAATTAGTCCACACCAAATCCGTGTGCGGCGCTTGTGCTCACGAGTATCCAAGTTTTCACGCGAGATGGCTCTCTTTACCTGATATATATTATTATACTCTTTGCAGGCAGGTCAGAGACAGTCTCTTTGCAGTTTTACGGTTCACATAACATGTCTAACAATAAATACTAAAACGCTGGAGCTGGTTCATATCAAAACAGACATTTCATCATTTTATTTATCTTGTATAGAAAAACAGCTTCGCGCTGCTGGTTTTTTCAGCATTTTTCTCCCAGTTTTGGTCATATCTAGAAACAATTAATGTTAATGTGAAGCTGAAATACTAATTATTATTTATCGGAATATAATTTTCGGGTTCCTGTTCTAGTTATTATGCAAAATCTGGAAACCCGAAAAATTTTTCCTTACTTTTTTATAGTTTTGACATGTGTCAATGTATTGAAATATAATATAGCTATGAGTATACGCGTATGAGCATATTTATTCAGCTTTGATTTGATACCATACATGTGTATGTATGTTGCGTAAGTTGGATGGTATTGCGACTTTTTCAAACGTGGTAGCGGCAATTTTCATGACGTCATTACTTGGGAGAGCGACCTTGGAGAGATTGTCTCCAGGCAGTTTCGGGGTCCAGGAGATATGCCTGATAACATACTAAAAGCTGGCGCTGGTTTCTGAAATTGAAGTATTTGTTCAACGGAAACCCGTAACAACACGCGCTATAGGCAAAACTCAATAAAACAGTATTTTTGAAACATCGTGTCTCAAAAACTATAAGACATACGGAGCTGTAGATAGGCTTAAATTGTTGCAAATTTAATGTACTTTAAAAATGCCATCGACAAGTAATGTCAAAAACCCAAAGTTTTTGAATTGAACTACAATACCTGAAAAAAGTCCGAAAATGTTACAGTTTTTCACGTATCATATAGGTTTTTTGCTTGCAAAACGTAGTTTCAGATACTCCTAAGGGGTGCGAATAACACACCAAAAATGCAGCTTTACATCTCGCTTTGCGATTTTAGCTTTTTTATTTGTAAGATTTCACTGGCCTAGTTTAGTTTGCAAACTCATTATTACGACTCATGACAAACAACCTAATGAAGCTATCAAAAACCAAGCGCATCATTTAAACACAGGCTCACTCACACATATACAAACCAAAACCAAGCGCAGAGCTCTTGAGTAGATGACAAGACGCTTTCCGTGAAGTTCAAAAAACATCACCTAAATGATGGCACAAAATAAAAAATATACAGAAGGTATTGATTCTGAACTTTAAAAAGGAGTAGGTAATATATTAAAAATTCTTCAACATGACACTTAAATATGAACCAGCGTATCTTGATAAAAAACCGGCCAAGTGCGAGTCGGACTTCGCACATTTAGGGTTCCGAATCAACCTCAAAAATATGATTTATCAATATATTAGTATTTGTTGTTAAAATATACGTAATATTGAACATTGTCACCAAATTTCAAGTTCATAGGTCAATGAGAAGTTTAAAAATTCTTCGGAACAAATTTTGTGACAGACGACGGACGGACGGACGTCTGGGCGACACCAATAGGGTTCCGTTTTGACCCTGCTAATAAATTAATGCGTGACCCGCTGCGAGTTGTAACTTGTGACCGGCGGCGGTCGAGAGCGCCAACAAAGAATATACCTAATTAATTAGGTACCTACTTAACTAAACCATAGTACTTAAATACTGCCGTTTTACCAGCGATGTGTAATGGTTGAACGTCGTTATCAAAGCGGCTAGTTTCAAAAAATTACCTACCTACCCAGCTATTGTAACTACCAAAATGAGAAAACCGTTTTATTTACCTTTCAATATCGTTTGAAAATTTGAAGAAAGTGAAGGCACAGTTTTTTGTTGTACAATAAAATACATTCCAACTGTAATAATATCGGTTATTCATTTTGACGTACGTGACACGGGGACGTCAAGTGATTAACGCGCGTACAACTAGCACTCGCGACTCGCGACAGTCGCGTCGCGACTAGTGATCCAAAGGACTCGAGCCTTTTAGGCTTTTTTGTTCGGGCTCGCCTCGAATCTTGACGCCTAGAGGGCTAAAAGCCTATTAAGCTCTTTAGGCTTCAAGCCTAGCCCTATTCAAGAGCCTAGGCTCTTTGAACTGATAGCCTTATTAAAAGGCTTTACTTTTAAAGGCTAAAAGTCCTCGTGAAAATATTAAGCCTAAAATTATTTCAGCCTCAAATAAACAAAGGCTTTTCTTATCCTAGTAATATTATAAACGTGAAAGTTTGTGCGAATGGTGGACCGACGGATGGTACGTTCCTCTTAATCTTAAAAATTATTGAACTATTTCTATGACACTTTGCCAGTATTTATTTATGAATTAAATTTATTTTATTACAATGCAATTTAATGTTTTAAGTAGAATATAATTATAGTTTTGATGCCAAATGTTTTATAAAATGAATTATTTAACTAATTGAACGGCATTTGGTTATTTAATTAATTTATTTAAACGGTCCTTATTTTATTTTATGTATGATTAATTTGTTTATTTTTAATTTATTTATTTTTAAATGTATTTAATTTTAATATTTAATTTATTTATTTTATTTACTTTTTTAGATTATTTATTTCATTTGTTGATTTAATTTGTTTATTTTAATACATATATTTAATTTATTTATTTCATTATTTAATTAAACATGATATTTATATATTTATTAAGTAAATTAATTTAGTCCATTTATTTTACATGTTTATTTCATTTGTTTTTTGTAAAAAAAATATTTAATTAAATTATATTATAAATATCATAAACTATAGAGCAGCGGACGTTATACGAAGATCCCTATGACACTGACATACCATATAGTGATGAGCATGTGTCGATACTTCAATTGTTTTTTATTTGTGGCAGTTCTTATCAGCGTCCTCTCACGTACATTAATTTAAACCTCAAATGCGGTTATCGTGCAAAAGACGTTTCTTTCTGGCTACTAAACCGCCATTTTTAGGGTTCCGTTTCCGAATGGTCCAAACGGAACCCTATTTGTTGTCACTCATGCGTGCTTCCGTCGGTCGTCGGTCACAAAAATATTTTTCGAAGATGTTTTCAACTTCCCTTTGACCTATTGACATAAAATTTGGACATAACGTATTCTTACGCCGCACCAGAAGAAAGACCAGTACCTACAAGTCAAAAATGACCTGTGCCGCAGTGAACGTGTTAAATAATAAATAAATATGTAATTTAACGTTGTTTTATTTTTACACAGTCACGTAACATTTAAAATGAAATATAAGACACGTTTTATTATTATCACATCGATTAACGACATCTGTTATCGACAGCACCGCTTCCTTAGTCGATACAGACCAACGATATAACATTTGCAGTACGTCACCGTGTATATTCCGTTAAGCATATTTCTGGGAAATAAGGGACAATTCAAGTTTCTTTCATATTGTTATTATGTAAATGTTACAATCCTACATTAATTAATTAGCTACATTCCCAAAAGATGCTTATTAACATTTCGATGTGACAGCGACGCTGTTCCAAGGTTATATAAATGAACTGCTACTGCAAGTATCATAGGGATCTTCAAATAACGTCCTACGTATAATAACTAATTTATTTACATAATTAATTTATTCAATTTCTTTATTTCTTTAATTTGTTTGTTTGATACATATTTGATATTTATTTATTAAATATTATATATTTATTCAATAAATGTAATACATTTATCTTATATATATATTAATTTAATTTATTACTACTACGCACGCTCTAGCGGTACGCGGCTATAAGATAAAACGAGATAAATCGAATAACATTGGTTTCATATATATATCTATCGCGTTCTATCTTATAGCGTCGTACCGCTCATCAGTCCACTGCGCTGGAGCACGGGTATTGCGGATTATAGCTGGGACTCATTTGATCAACTTTAGACTTTACTAATTTAGACGAGATCGAAATCAACTTGACATGCCTATCCAATTCCTTTACTAGCTTTACTAGGCGAAAACCGTGAAGAGGTAGTAATGTCGGCGAGAATATTGGAGCAAGAAGCAGCAAAAGTAGGGCTCAGGATTAACCATGGAAAGACGGAATACCTCCATATGAAGCGCTTCAGAAACAGCCGTGCCAAACGAGACGACCTACCTGTAGGAGAAACCTCTTACAAGGGTGTCTCCAAATTTAAATACCTAGGATGCATTGTTACTGATACGCATGCCAGAGAGGACGAAATCAACACCCGTATCCAGAACACCTTGCGCTGCAGTGCTGCTCTTCACAAGGTGTTGGCGTCCAAGCTCCTAAGTAAACGAGCTAAATAAAAAACCGTGATCCGCCCCATCTTATTGTATGGGTGTGAGGCCTGGACGTTGACACTTAAGGAGGAGCACAGCTTGTTAGTAGCAGTACGTAAGGTGTTCCGAAAAATCCTGGGACCAGTTAAAAGAGACGATGGGAGTCGGAGGATCCTTAAAAATGCCGAAATAGAAGAGCTGGTAGCCGAACCAAACATTATAGGTGAATCCAAAGCACATCGTCTTCGCTGGCTTGGCCACCTAGAGAGGATGGGAGAAGATCTACAGGTGAAGAGAGCATACTTGGGCCGACCGACCGGACGACGTCCTGTGGGTCGCTCCAAGTATCGCTGGAGGGATGTGGTGGAAGCGGACCTGCGTGAGCTCGGAGCTGGTGCAAGCTGGCGAGAAATTGCGCAGGACCGAGCAAAGTGGCGTGCTCTTGTGTCGGAGGCCAAGGGTCATTTTGGGTCGTCGTGTCAGCCCAGTTAGTTAGTTAGTCATACCTATCCAACTCATACCTACAAGTTTATAGACTATCAAATCATTACACAAATAGTCCGTTCTTGCCAACTGCAACAACACTTATCCTTATAAATAAATAAAATATAAATATTTGTGGACAATCTTACACAAATCAACCTAGTCCCAAACTAAGCAAAGCTTGTACTATGGGTACTAAGCGACGACATACATACTTATATAGATAAATAGATACTTAAATACATAGAAAACATCCAAAACCCAAGAACAAGACTAGACAAGTTAAGATTTCTAATAAGGCTTAGGTTAAGCTTAGGTTAGAAAAAAGCTAACCTTAAAAGAAGGCTTAACCTTAGACTTAACCCTTATTAAAATAACTAGCTCTTTGAGTCCTATTCCAACAAGCCAGCTCTAAAAAACCTTTCGACGCATAATGCCAAAAACGCAAAACGCCATTCATACGCAAAACGCCAAAAACGCGTATTGCCAAATTCTCATAATGCCAAACACGTATAATGCCAAAGCTGTAAAAAAAACCTAATCCGCATAATGCCATAAATGTATAAATGCTAAATACGCATAATGCCAAAAGCGAATAAATGTCAAGTATCACTGAACAAATCTAAATATTACAAATGCCAAAGGCGAATTACAATACTTTATATTTTATTTTGGTTTTCTTCTAATCCCATGGGGATTAGTAGTAGTAGTAGTAGTAGTAAAACTCTTTATCTACACACATATCATAAATCCTCTAATATGCGTTCGGAAACCGTAGAAAATGACTCTCATTTCAACATTCAATGAATTTATGGCAATTTTCTTATCTGTGGCTAAGGCTACAGCAGTAATATAATTTTTAATTTTAATCTCATATATGATGTTAAAATATTAAACGTCAAACAAAACTGTCAAAATTTAAATGTCAAAGTTGACATGTCCCTATTCTAGTATCACTGAAAATTCAAATTCAGTTGATGCGAAATGTCAGCTCGATGTTTTTTTAGTATATATCGCACGAAATTTGAGCTAGAACGACATGATCACATCAGAATAGGGACTCTTTACTTTTTAAAATAACATTCAGGTATCGGTTGCCAGTTCTGATTTCGATATTTCCGCAACCGTGCAAAAAAGGTTGTATTAACACAATTATTGTATTTATTTACTACGGTTTCTGAACCCATCTTAGAGTAGTTATAATATGTGTGTAGATAAAGTAATGTATGCAACTGTACATAATTAGGCATTAAAACACTCGTGTGACCTTATTATGAAACTCGCCTTTGGCTCGTCTCATAATACACACTCGTGTTTTAATGCCCCTTATTATGTACCAGTTGCATAAACTACTATTATTGTACATAAAACAATTATGAAAAATACAAAAGGAAATAGTACGAGGGGCGTTCAATAAATTCTCGGTATGAGAATGAAAACAAAAGAATACGATAGGTTTTTTTATTTTATTTTTTAATATACTCCCCCCCCCCCCTATGTTTATGCACTTATAAGATCGGTCAATTAGTTTTTTTAACCCCTCATAAAAATATTTTTTATCTTTAGTGTCAAAATGCTCCTCCAGTGCTGTCTTCAAAGCTTCATCGTCAGAAAATCGATTTCCTCGTAGGTCCTTTTTGAGGTTGGGAAACAAAAAGAAGTCACTTGGGGCTAAGTCTGGACTATACGGTGGGTGTGTAATAGTTTCGAACCCAGATTCCCGAACAGCAGCCTTGGCGATATGAGCAGTATGCACAGGGGCGTTGTCGTGCAGAAGCAGAACTCCCTTGGCTAATTTTCCCCTTCTCTTATCTTTGATTGCTTCTCTTAATTGGCGTAGAATATTAGCGTAGTACCCTCCTGTGATATTTACACCCTTTTCTTTATAATCGATCAGCAATATTCCATCACAATCCCAGAATATTGTGGCCATGACCTTTCCAGCTGAAGGCATGACCTTGAACTTCTTAGGGTGAGGAGTTCCTTTAATGTGCCACTGCATGGACTCTTGTTTGCTCTCAGAGTCATAATGATGAACCCAGGTTTCATCTTCGGTAACAATCTTTTGCAGTATCTCATCAGGATTTTCACCACACAGCTTAATAAATTCGGAACAACAAGCAACGCGCGTATTTTTCTGAAGCGGCGTCAGCATTCGCGGTACCCATCTCGCACTGACTTTTGACATATTAAGATTGTCATGGATTATATTGTGTATAGTACCAATAGAAAGCTTGGTTATTTGAGCTATTGCTGTCACCTTCACTCGAGCATCTTCCAATATAATTTTCTCCACTTTTTTTATATTTTCTTGTGAAGAAGCTTCGACGGGCCGACCAGGTCTGGGGTCGTCTTCGATACTCTCTCTCCCACACTTAAATTCACTTGACCACTTTTGAATTGTTGATAAAGAAGGAGCAGACTCTCGGTAAACATAATCCATCTCTTCTTTTATAGCTTTTTGATTTTTTCCTTGTTTGGTCAAGAATTTTATTACCGCTCGGTGCTCTAATTTAATTAACATTGAAAAATCGCTCATTGTGATCACGTTTGTTCGGCAGTTGCAGAAAAACAAAAGAACATCGCCGTTTGAATTTTACCTTTTTTTTATGTTAATGAATGACACTTACCGGCCAGTATTAAAAAGTTTACTAAAAAGGTTTAAAAGATATCAATACCGAGAATTTATTGAACGCCCCTCGTATGTGCAAAGGCGAACTTATCCCTTTAAGGGATCTCTTCCAGTTAACCTTTGAGTAAATGAG
The DNA here is from genome assembly GCA_951800055.1 of Cenopis cana. Classification (NCBI taxonomy): domain Eukaryota; kingdom Metazoa; phylum Arthropoda; class Insecta; order Lepidoptera; family Tortricidae; genus Cenopis; species Cenopis cana. Next base: position 18,027,258 of record OX637471.1, on the reverse strand, counting down.
AGTAGAAGTTAACAGAGGTAGACAAATTCAGCAACCTGTACAACAAGGTACAAAAAATACAAAATATATAAAAAACATACATTCACAGACACACACATATATTGGATTAAGGACAAGTGCAACTACACATATATACGATATTGAGAATAACAAATACGTTTGAGCAAAATAAAATGTAAATATTGTATAAAAAATTAGTTCATGTCGCATAGCCACAGTTTCTTCACCTTCCCCTTGAGCGACGCAACTCACGCAACCGACCGACCGAATTAGCACCATGTATGGTTTCTTTATGGAGACTGCCAGACTTTATTTTGACAACGCTCCCCATCACAGGAATCCGTCCACCCTCCAATTGCTTTAGTGGGCCCGGCCTATAAAACCACAGTGCCACTTTTAGCAATTGCAGGTTTAAAGATGGAGAAAACGTGATATTGCAGTGATAGGTTGCTAGCCCATCGCCCACAAGCACTGAAGAGTTCGCATAGTCGACTCCTACGACACCCACGGGAAGAAAGGGGGTGGTGCTATTCTAACCCGGCAACCACACGGGGAAATAAAAAAATATGCGTGATACATATTTTTCCAAAATGGCGTTATGCGTTTTGGGCATTAAGCGTTTTTGGCATTTTACGTTTTTGACATAAAGCGTATTTGGCGTTATGCGAAAAAGTTTTGACAATACGCGAAACGCCAAAATGGCATTATGCGTTTTTGGCATTATGCGTCGAAGGCTAAAAAAGACTCCGAGGCTTAAAAATTAGGGCTAAAAGGCTCGAGTCCTTTGAATCACTAGTCGCGACTAAGCTTGACCGAGACCAACCGAGAATGCCTACGTAAATGTTACGTCTGTGTGCGTGCGGCGAAAATGGCACTTTGTACTGAGCGGACTCTGCTCCGGCGCGCGCCGCCGCTATTTACTTTGTGATGATGGTCTCCTGCACAATGAAAGTATGTAAAAATAATACATATCAGGACGGCTAATAAAATGAATAACGTAACTTACCTACCACTTGTAAATGTTAAAATAATACTTAACTCAAAACATTATTTTTCGGTTGACATTTGTTGACGTAACGTGACGCGCTAGTAATACCAGAGTATGATTTTTATTTACCCAAAAAGTAGGGAACTGTTTATGAAGATCGTATGCGATTGTTATAAAAATAAAAGTAATACAAACAAGTCGGCTGCAGCTGATCTGTTTTTGTTATATTCTATATTAGGGTGTCCCTTATTTTACGATTTTCATAAATTAATAAAGCATACCCCCTAAATTGCTTTATTTTATTCCAAAACACTGAAAATAAATTTCACTTCATTACTGTAACTGTAACCCGAGCCGAAATTTATGCGACTCATACCTACAATGTATGAAAATGGCCAATATTTTTTCTTCTTATTTCTTTATTTTCATATCAATCTTATATAGGTACTTAATACAAATATCTGTGTGAACGCAAAACCATTGAAAAAATTTCAAATTATTGTGTTACCAAATTTCTCCATGGCAATTTATATAGGATGTTCAGTTGCAAGTCGGCACGGGTTTCTGTACAAGAATGTCCTGAATTTTGCTTTCAGGGTATTTTGAATGGGGTAGCATTATTATACTTAGAGTGTATGCGTAATTAATTTCCGAAGTTTGTGAGTTTATGAGTTTCATTTCATTATAAAGCCTGACCAGGAATATATGATCATGCGCCATGTTGCGGAATTTCATTGGAACTAATTTCTTACACTGGCAACAATTTTAATGACATTGTCAGCACGTCAGTGTCACTGTTGCGGTTTATTTTAATATTAGTTATGTGTTAAATATTTAATAGCAAATGAGAAAAAATTACCAAAACAATTCATAGCCAAGAGCGGAATATTATCAATGTGATGAAATGAAATTATTCAGCTGCAAAACAATTCATAATTTATGTCAGAGCTGACAGGTAAACAAGACAAAATGTCTAATAGTCTGTTGTCATATAAATCAGAATAATAGCGCCCTCTTGACAATGATCATTCCTGGTCAGGCTTTAGTTCACTAGAAGAGAGTTTCATAGAGAAAAGTATGAATGATATTTTATTTTCGTCTACGATACCTTAGTTAAAATATTAAAGTCAACGAGTAGAATTAAATAATTTAAAATATGTACCTGATACAAAGCGTGAGCGTTTAATTTTTGGTATAGGGGTTTGATACATGTCTTGAATGGGTCATTGTCAGATGCAGATGCGCGTCTTTTCGGTGGACATGTCAAAAGTTAAGGGCTACAAAGCTTAATTTTCGATTGATCTGAAAACCCGCATAATCTGTAATTCCATGTCTATAAATCCATGTAATAAAAACGTTAATCACATGCACACAAGCCGTTAACTATTGACCACCGAATGGATAACTTTTGTTTTTCCGACTGACAATAACCCGAATACGTAAAAGAGTAAAACTAACCTTTTTGATTGAGATAACCGTTATTCCAAGATTAAGTTAAAGGTGAGTTAAGCACCTTCAAATTGCATTTTTTTGATATTCCTACGGATAAGAATATTTTAAATGAAAAATAGAACATTGACTAAGTTACACTTAATATGGCTTGTAATTACTGGTTACAGTAGACTGCTTAGCACTCGCGTATCGTAGCGCTGTCCCGTTTTGTTCAGAAAAAAGTATGACATACGTTTACGAACGATAAAATTGTCGCAAAGCACTGAAATTAGTTGGCCTGTAACTCAGATTAGCCATTATCAATCTCAGATATTGCAAAATAGTCTCCATATTAAGAGGAGGGGTAGGGCAAGCTCTCTCCATACAAACTTTGTGTAGGATTTACTTAATTTGTGTTTGCATTAAAGTTATGATTTTTGGTCAGTATGCGTATTTTTCTGATAGCTATTTCGTGATGTAATAGTAGATTGTGTCACAAGGGAGCAAAATGCCATATTTACGGCGTGGGCGTACATTGAATCCTGAACGAAGCGAAGGATTCTACAATAGAATCCCGAGCGTAGCGAGGGATTCTAAAATAGAATCCTGAGCGTAGTGAGGGGTTCAAGTATAAACGCCGAAGGTGGAAATAATTTTGCTTCCATGTGACACATACTGCTTTTCACATCACCTATTGAGGATAATGAAAGATCTGAAGTGCTACCGGTAACATATTTATAGATGCTCTAATATATATCAAATTTGAAAACCTTTTCCCTGAATTAGTTGAAATAGAGTATATTGACGATTTTAGCAAAAAAAATTTTTTTTCAACTTAAAATTAAAAATAAGTGTAAAATTTGAAATCCTTATCCCCGAATTAGTCGAAATCGAGTATAATGACAAATTTACGCAAAAAAAAAAAAATTTCAGCTCAAAATTAAAAATAAATGTAAAATTTGAAATCCTTATCCCCGAATTAGTGGAAATCGAGTATAATGACAATTTTTCGCAAAAAAAAATTTTTTCAGCTTAATATCAAAAATAAGTGTCAAGTTTGAAATCCTTATCCCCGAATTAGTCGAAATCGAGTATAATGACCATTTTTTGCAAAAAAAAATTTTTTCAGCTTATAATTTAAAAAAAAAGTAAAATTTGAAATCCTTATCCCCGAATTAGTCGAAATCGAGTATAATGACCATTTTTCGCAAAAAGTAATTTTTCAACTTAAAATTAAAAATAAGTGTAAAATTTGAAATCCTTATCCCCAAATTAGTCGAAACCGAGTATAATGAAAAATTTTCCCAAAAAAAATTTTTTCCAACTTAAAATTAAAAATAAGTGTACAATTTGAAATCCTCATCCCCGAATTAGTCGAAATCGAGTATAATGACGATTTTTCATAAAAAATTTTTTTACTTATAATTTAAAAAAAAAAAGAATTTTTCGCAATCAAAGACATAGAGCTGTCGTTTCGTATCGACTGAATTTGATTTTCAGTGATACTAGAATTTTGTTGGTTTTGTATGATGCTTCAAATTTGAATTATTTCATTATATATTATTAAATATTTTATACTGGCAACGGAAATATCCTTGAACAGAAAAGTGCCACTTTGATCCCTCCTAGCAGGGAAGAAAAAGCCCTTATCCGAATAGGCGATGTGAAAATATTTTTCGAAATATTTGAAAATTTTCACATCACGATCTTCGCATATCTAATATTTACAACCAAAAAAATATTATATTTGTTAGTGCCAAAACCGACGAATAAAACGTGCACAAAGTTTGTATGGGGAAGGCCTTGCCCTACCCTGCGCCTTAATGTAAATATCTGGGCGGCCGAGCTTTGCTCGGCGTTTTCCCGGGCATGAGACCTAGCTAGATCGAGTGCTCGTCCCTGAAAACCCCCACATAACAAATTTCATCAAAATCGTTAGAGCCGTTTCCGAGATCCCGGAAATATAGATATGTAGAAATATATATAGATATAAACAAGAATTGCTCCCACCGCGTAACCCACCCACAAACTATAAAAATTGACATTTCGGAGGACTGACATCACACTAGCGCCTCTAGCGGCGAATCCATACGCGGTAGCCCCCATTGAGTGACAGAAGCGTTGCCGAAATCAGCTTTTTGTGGAGGTGGTGGATTGTCGGGAAAGAAAGGCAATGCACTTGACACCTCAGTAAAATTTAAGACGTTTTTGTCATAATATTCTCTTCACAAAAACTTACCAAAGAATGTTTATTTAATATATTTTAATGTTTATTGATAATAAAATAATTATTCAGTATATTCGCTCGTGATATTATCTATGTAACATTACCAATAAATAATGACAAGTGATCTCACTTTAGAGCTTAGTCCTTTATTTCCATTTGTTTCACTTTACTAGTGTTTTATTTAACAAACGAATCATAAAACAAAAAAAAACAAATAATTTATACAGTACCGAAAAGTACCGAAATCCCAGGAATTCCCGGTTCCGACTCAGTAGCGGAGATCTCAGTCCCGGTTCTGGAAATGGTACCGGTATTGCATGCCCTAACGTCTATTATCTGAGTTGCCTTAGATATAAAGTCATGGGTTATTTTATTTTGACCTTTGTTATCAATGCAAGAGGCTATTATTTTGCAATAATGTTATACGTAGGCCACACAGAGTTTTTAGAAAAACAAAAACTAAACTAACTAGCAAGTTATTTATTGTAATTTTGTTTCATGGACTATTTTACTATTACATCAATATATCGCTGAATTCGATGGAGCCTCTGAGAAAAACGCTTTGCTCATTCTTTCTTATGGCTCGGTTCTACGGCGTTTTTGAGCTTCGGTCAAATTATGAGGTGCCCAACGAGTTCAGAGTATCCTAACAGCTAAATACTCATGAACGATTTTCTGCACTTGACTCATACTGATGCCTAAGGTTGCCTGCATCTGCTGATAGGTCACTCTCTTATCAGTCTCTATCATGAGCCGCCCAGCACTGATGTTTTCTTCAGTAATCGCCATAAAATGACGTCCCCCACGAAGATCATCAGTGTCATTGATGCGATGACATTTAAACCCGTTAACTAGTTGTAAATAGTCTTGGGGGATGTAGCTTCATCATCAAAGGGCAATCGAAAAGTCTTTCATAACTATCCCAACAAACAAGTTAGTCATATAAATTTACTTTTATAAGGTCTAAAATAGTGTACGCCGTACGATTAAAAAAACCGCAAATCGATGTACAGTTTAGCCGTTTGGCACACGCATACTAGAGGTCAAAACAAAATTTTTGACCTGCAGTTCCTAAAAAAAATGCCTTAGGGGGGGAGAGCCGAGACATTCTTTTTTTTTGTATGTAAAAAAACAATATTTTTTTTCAGAAACCTATCGTGTGTAGTATCATATGAAAGAGCTTGTTGAGGCGATTCTGAAAATATACCACAGCATTACATTTCAGCTATTTTTTTTTTAATTTAATCAAAAATAATTTTCGAAACATACCAAGTTTGAGGTCCTCCAGACACGATACGGCTGATTTTTATTTTGTACAATATACCACAAATGATACTTAATATCCTCATATCTAACCTCAAAAAAGCAATTTCGAAATGATTTTCGGTATTTTTATTTAATTTTTCAATATTACTAAGTGACACGGTTCTACTTTAATACCAATTTTACGTGATTTATGGAACTTTGGCCGCGATTTGCGGTTTTTCTTTGAAATTGGGCCTGTACGGCTACCACTAAAATCTTAGTGGTTTTAAAGAAGCATTCATTTTGCCAATATGCTTTATAAAAATGCTACAATAAGAGTTCAAAGTGTTTTCTTCTTATAGAGGCTAGTTACATTGCTTTTTAGCCATATAATATTGAAAGCCATATAAAGGCTTTTAATATGGCCAATTAATCCAATTATTCTTGTAAAAGCAATGCATAAGGCTTTTAGCTTATAGTAGAATTTTATAAGATATCTATACAACAAACGAATTAAAGCATATTATATGGCCTTAACAAGACTGAAAGCAATCTATATTCGCTTATATAGTCACTATAAGGGCATTATTCTCTATTTGGTTATATTAAAATGCTTTACATAACTGAATTCGCCACTTCTACCTATACAATGCAACGCGATGACAACAACGGTGATCCTACAGGTTTAGCAAGTGGTTCCGTAAAGAATAGTTTTATGGAAAATGATGCGGAACCAGAAAGCAGTGTGAAAGCGAGCAATTCTTGTATATTTATTTATTTATATATATGTTTATTTATTTATTCATTTCGGGGATCTCGGAAAAGGCTCTAACGATTTTGATGAAATTTGGTATGTGAGGGTTTTCGGGGACGAGCAATCGATCTAGCTAGGTCTCATGGCCGGGAAAACGCCGAGCAAAGCTCGGCCGCCCAGATATTTCTCTTTAAACGAGCACTTCTTGTATATATATTTGATGAAAATTGGTATCCGGGGATTTCCGGGGACGAGCAATCGATCTAGCTAGGTCTCATGTCCGCGATAAGACCGCCAATTATGTGCCGCTACAGAGTTAAATTTCCTTGTAATTACTGTTTTATTTCTTTTTGGTAAACAATAAACAAATCTGTATTTCGATAAACAAATTAACCAGCAGTCCAGCACGCGTGCTTCCCTCAGTTGTTTTTGTTTCTTCAGAACACACAAAATGGATTCCACAGTCCACTATATTGCTTGTATTGCAACGTCACATTGGTCACAACGGGATACCTCACACATTCAAATCGGTTAAGGCGTTGAGAAGTTCCGGGGGCACAAACTCACATACAACATACATACATACATTCATGAAACTTGAAAACATAACGCTCCTTTTTTTGGGTAGTCGTGTAAAAAAACAGTACCTATCGCTAACTGTACGGGATTACACTTGTGAGAAAGGAACCCTAACGTTACGTAAAATGGCTGAAGCATAAGAAACAAAGTTTGCCATTATAAAGTTTTCACACTTATAGATGTTTTGTAGACGTTCTGCGATTGCTTTTGCGCTTATAATAGCATTTTATAAAACATGACTAAATAATTAACCATATTATTAGCACAAAACAGCTTAAATTCGAGGGCGCGTCGATGACAAAACATACAGCGCATCACATTTTACCATGCACTTGAAATCCCATACAGTTTTCATGCACGTAAGCACATATACAAGTAAACTAAGTAGATAAACTAAATATGCTCATTCATAAAATGGTTGACACTTAAGTTTTCGCAACAGTTAGGCAAAAAAAGACAGATTACTGAGAAAACATTCTTATTACTGAGTCACAAAATTACGGCTACAAGAATGACGGCTATAATAATGAGCCTTTGCTTTGCCGTTTTAAGTTTTAATCCCTTGATGTTGATAATAATAAAACACGTATAAGAATGATCACCCTTATTAAGACTTTCAATATGACTCTTATAAGTATATTGGCTTTATAACAGCGTTTTCCTTGCCATTATAAGTTTAAATTCCTTATTGCTTCCCATAATAAAGCGCGCATAAGATGAAAAGCAAACAATAAAGCAACTATAAGAGGGGTATAAGTCTATTTATCTTATAATCAGCGCCCAAATGTACATAAACGTGTATATGACTCTTATAAGTCTAATATTTTTGGCGTTATAAGCCACTATATGACCAATTTTTGTTAGTTGGGTATATTGTTGATTTCAATACAATAGAAAGTCATAAAAAAAATATCGACGTAAATTCCTCACTTTAAATTCATCTTAACGTGAAAAAACAATTTTCAATTTGACGCTAAATGACAAAAACAAACGACAGACGAATGAAATATACTCCATAATGTTGCCAAAGAGTTCCACTTCAAAACGGCATTTAAGAGATAATCTTTTTGCAACTGAAAAAGAAAGTATCACTGACAAATAGTGTCAAGTATTATTGTCAACGTAATATTCAACATTCGTGTTATTATATACTAGACGTGCCCGCGGCTCCACCCGGGTCAATTAATTATTTGAATGTATTATTTTATTTATGAGCCATGGTTAGCATTAGCAATAAACGATACGATATGAAGATAAAAAATCACAGATTTCGCAGTACCGCAAGAATCGGAGCATTGAAAATGAATACAAAAATTTTCGAAAATATTTTGATTAACACGCTTTTATTAGGTCGATCTGTATGTAATAGGGAATGCAAACCGGTTAACCGGTTAACCGAAAAACCGGTTAACCGGAACTTTTTGAGCTCGGTAAAAAACCGGTTTTTTACACCACTAACCGGTTTTTAACCGAAATTGTATTTAGTATCAAAAACAACTTCATGGGGAGATTAGAGCGTTCTTTCACCTCCAAATCACGTTATTTAAGGATGGTAGGATGTACGTTTAAAGAAGTTAATTTCTTTTTCTTACGACTGTGGATAGAGCACATGAATATCATAATGTTAAAATGTTGTTAGTTTCCCATATCTCCACTTCATTTGAGTCTGCCGCGTCAAAAGCGCAGAAAGGGTTTATAAGGCCGGGTAAGCCCTATTGTTTTACTTGGATAGTTTTGCTACCTGCTACTACCCTGTAGTAATGTATCTAATCAGTCAGTGCTCAGAGAGGGTAAAAGCAAGTGTGGTGTTTGTGTACTTATTGCGTTGTTTGTTGTGTGAAATTGTGAATATTAAAAATACCAGTTGATGTCTGGAAGTCCACATCTCAAATAAGTAAGTATTTCTTTAATAATACATAGTGCTATTTTTCAAGTTATATTCGTTAATAGCCCATGTTATTAATGTTATTTTATTATGCACTTTTTTTTTTATTTGTATTAATTTCAATGTATAAACTTAATGTTGGTTATAATATGTCATTGTAAAAAGTAGTTAGGTACACTGGGTACCACTTTAACTTTGCTGGTGCTATACTGGTAATATTACTTTTCATCGCCGCTTATTAAGATATCTATATATATCCGTATATTATATTAGTATGTTTCATAATTTTATTTGTCACTTGTCGATTTGTTTTGAAGTTTATAAAGATGATGATAAAACCAAATTAGTTTTATTTATAAGCTTACTTATACCTATTCACATCACTAGAAACATGCCCGGATTACCAATAGAATCCAGAAATAATAAATTTATAGTCCAATACTTAGATTTCAGGTAGTTTGTAAAAAACCGGTAAAAAACCGGTTAACCGGTTTTTGTCCAGTCAAAACGGTTAATAACCGGTTTTTGATTTTCACCGGTTTTTGCATTCCCTAGTATGTAACTATGTAATGGAATCTAATGTAACTAATTTAACCATCTTCCAAGCATCGTAGCGTCATGAAAATTGGCAGCTGTGTGTAGTTCTGATGACAATACAATAATATGGTACTGTCGAACTGATCTGATGATGGAGCCGGAAGATATGAACTGGAACTTCATGATGGAACATCGTATCAAAGCTGTGTTTGGATTTGTTAGAAAAGTCTTGCAATGATCTTTGACCATGATTAGGTTTCAAGGTCTGATAGGTCGACCTGTATGTAACTAACTATGTAATGGAATCTAAGGTAACTAGTTTAACCATTTTCCAAGGATCGTAGCGTCATGAAAACTAGCAGCTGTACGTAGTTCTGATGACAATACAATAATATAGTACTGTCGAACTGATCTGATTATGGAGCCGGAAGATATGAACTGGAACTTCATGATGGAACATCGTATCGTAGCTGTGTTTGGATTTGTTAGAAAAGTCTTGTAATGAACTTTGACCACGATTAGCTTTCAAGGTCTGATGATGAAGCCGGAGGATAGGCACTGGCATTCCATGATGGAATATCGTATCATAGTCGTGTTTGCACTTGTGAGAAAGGTCACGTAATGGACTTTGAACACGATCAGGTTTCAATTCACACGCAAAGCGTGTTTTTGTAGTGTTTTTAAACTATTAATTTATTTTATCTTGAATAATGCAAGCTGAATAATAAGGAATTATATATTAAGTCGGATTTTCAAAATTCCTACTAAAATGCACTTATATTTTAACACTATTACCATGACGATCGGTCAATAATCACTCTAGATTATGATGATTCTTAAAAAAATAAAAATAACTTCTTCAAAAAATTTCACTACACCCAGGATTCAGTTTTAATTCCCTGGCTTCGCTCGGGAATTAATTCATTACCAATTACTTCTGGAGCTCTTCGATCCCTAATCCCTTTGTTGTATAATCTACTATAACCAAAATTCAAAAGTATTATGTTATGGTTTATGGTTATGTCCGTTTCAATTTTGACAGCTGTTATCCGAAATGAAGATCTCGTCGAGCCCTACAATTTCTCGCTACACACCAGTAGTCTAGGGTGGGTAGTTTCCGAGATATAGAGCTAAAGTGAAATTTTCATTTTATTTATAGGTAATAAATAAAATCTAAAATGATACGTTTAAGAAGTATTAATATTTATGTACCTGTTTATAAGAATGTTAATCTATAATTGATTAATTTGTGAAACGTTTTTCAAATAATTAAAACTCTGCGTAGAGATGAGACAGAGTAAAAATAATAATAAATAAATTGAAGCACTAGTGCGGAAAAGTAGCACTTTCCGCACAGGTTGACTGCTTGGGAACCGCACTTTTTAAGCACATGCATTGTAATGGTACATTTTGATGCTAGTGCGGAAGGTATGTCATTTTGTACGAGTCCCGAGTGAGGGACGAGTGAAAATGACACTTCCGCACGTGTATCAAACGACGTTTTTTAATACAGTTGCGAAAAAATGTCAAAGAAACTAAAACAAAACAGTACCTAATTCAAAGATACAAAACACAATACTTTTAGTTGCCATTGTGGGCTTCGAGTTACTTACCTGGTTATGTGGCGTGGTTTACATACAGACATGTTACACTTTATACAACAATCGTATAAAACACACATATCAAAAAAATATGATTAAAACAATACAACTCACTACAAGATTAAATCTTGAAATCATGTACTCAAGAAGCGGGAATTAGAAAGTCGGTTTAACTTTTAATTGATTGACTTTTTTCAACAGGTCATGGTTGTCAGCATTCAGCCAAATCAAATACTATTTTGGAAGAGATTTTATGTCACATGGTAGTTTAATTATGTAAATATTAATAAATAATTATTTTATTCATTTTATAATTAATTTGGCGAAAAAAGACATCATTCATCCGGTGCGACGGTCTTCCACAATACTCTATTAATTAGAGGTCTCGCATAATACTGTTTCCGGTCATTAATCTACTCAATCAGTCAACTTTTTGAATACAGTTTTAGATGTATTCATATTTGATAACCATTTAACTTCTTTAATATGCAAATTTAATGTTTTAATTATTTTAGAAGGTTACTTTTAATGGTCTTTGCTTTATTAAATTAATAAGTAAAGTGACTGAGCCTAAAAGTCTTTGGGTGGATGTATGGCTTGGGTCTACAAAAAATTTAAAAAAGTTGGAAAAGTAAAAAGCACTAGTGCGCGAAATCCAACTTTGCGCGCGATATACAGCTACATAAAGTACCACTTTTTGAGCAACTGTATTAAAATAGTACATTATTGCTGTGGCCGGGAAGGGAGCAATTGCAGGCTGAGTATTTGTTTAAACGGACGAGCTTGCGAGTCCGTTTAATTATAATACGAAGCCTGCAATTGCCATTCCGGCCGAGGCTAATATAGTGCTTTTCTCAAAAATGGGGAAAATACGACAAAAATTTAATTAAGATTTGATAAACATAACCTTAAAACGTCAAAAACATCATGTTTTCCCGCCGGTTATTTTTTTTAACAGAATCGCAAGTGTATTTTTCCACCGAAAAACGCAAATTATTCGAGACACATAAAAATAGTCGCGTTTTCAACAGAAAAATACGAGCTGAATTGGCTGAATACGACCTGTGCCTCCTTTTATATGACAGTTTCTACATTTTTAAAAGTTATAACTCGACAAATAAAGGAATTTATTTGTGACATTGCAGGCCATATATGTGGCCTGCAATGTTTTTTACTTTTTAATTTGGATCTGACCTTAAACTATACACTTTACCTTCCAATATGTAGCGACTAAAGTCCAGTTTGCGGGCCATTTTTGAGAAAAAATAATTTGTTTTGATGGCGACGTAAGATCGTAGCAGGAAGGCTGCCTAAATAAAATAATTTCATAAGTTATTATATTACACCACATCTACTATTTAATGAAAAGGTATGTCCATGTTATGCAAACTGTGAAAACAGCTCACCCCTGCCGAGCTCTGGTCATAAACTTACCTGCACATCAAATGGTTGGTGGTGTTGTGTAGAATCAGGCGCGGACTGAACAACCGACGCCCCGTTGACTAGATTAGGCGCAGCGCCTCCTGCGACACCGCCGCCAGCGCCCGTAACGCCGCCCACATTCCCCACACCGCCGACGGCACCTACTCCACCGACACCACCGCCGTACTGTTGAAAAATAAATGTGCGAGTCCGAATCGTGCACCGAGGGTTCCGTACACATAACTAGTTAATAATTTAATAGAACATGATTTCTTTTCTACTTGTAGATAAACTCTTTGAATTAAAACTTCCTCGACCATTACCCAATGACTTACTTTTAAAACTAAAAATGAACTTTTTATTTTCTTTTTATAGATATGTATGTTAGTCTGTAAGGTACAGTAACCGGCAATATACTCGTATATTGCACGTCGGTCTTTGGAAAGAGTTTCGGCTTCATAGAGCGTTGTCTCACACTACCTACGTAACGTTTGTCAGTCGTAGTCAAAATATATACCTCAACATAGAGTTGTTGTAAACCACCCATGATTCAAGCAATGAAGACCACTAACTGCCGATTGGCGGAAATAATTCGTGTATAAGCGTATTTTGGCATAGTTGTAGGGAAAAATGTCCTTAACAATATACTAAAAATCCTGACGGATGGGGGTGGAGATAACGGGTAGGATGATAAAAAGGTATTTTTTTAAAAATTCTTAAAAAACTCGTAAACGGTAGCCCTTGAATATTTAAGAGCCCACATATGCATTTTTGCCAATGTTTATCGACCTAGATCTCAAAATCTATAGTGATTAAATATCTGTCCTTTCAGTATATTAATCTTGAACTATTTTCCTCCAGTCTGTTAAAAGAGAAAACACGATTTGCAAAAATTTACTCGATACATTTATTTTTCAAACAACCCTTTTTTTCGATGTTTTTGGTTGGATCTTTAAAACCCTCCCATCTTTGACAATGATTTTTGGTTTATAAGTTGTAAAATGATAAGTTCTCAAACCTGATAAAAAAGATTATCCTGATAAATGTACACGTTTAGAATAAACATCAATATTTACGAAAAACACGCGCGGGGATGATGGTCTTATGGGTTAGATGGGCGATTGCCCTCGAACGGAGCAGACGTCGTATGCTCCTTTATTCACTTTGACAGCTCTGTTTTTGACATTTTGCTCGTATACGAATACAAAATGTATACCACACACAAGGATTATATTAATAAAATAGGGTAAATAAATGATGACGTGTAGCGATTGAAGAACCTTTTGAAATAGAATTTTAGGTAATATCCTTCTGTTGCTAAAGAAAAATACTGTATCTGGTCCCGAAAATCTACTAATGCGGCCAAATTATAATGCTTTTCTCCCCGAAAACACATTTCAAACGTAAAAAGGTTGCCGATGCGTTTCAAATCAATGGAATTTAATTTCAATGAATGGTCACCCTGGCAGAACAACTTTATAACGTATTGACATCTGTACTTTCGTATATGTTTACATCTTTTTTCTATTTATATTTCAATAATTTAACGTATCTAATGTCGTAGTTGATATGTATATACACGCTTTCTCATCAAATAGGAATACATTTAATGGTAAAATATATCTAAGACTCAATCCTGTTCAACAAAACATGTAGATGTGCCGCTTAACTAAGCTGAACGTAATATTGAGTACAGGATTAGTGAATGATCAATAATCAGTGTTACGCCTCAAGGAGTCATAGAATAAATCTTAGGCAAAAGTTTCATCAAATTTTATGTTCTACAATATTACCATGTTTGGCATTAAAATGAACGTTAACGACAGTACAAGCACAAAACTGAAAAAAGTGTCAGATTTTCCAAGATGGCGGGGAAAGATATGGGCTGGAGGGTCGAAAATTTCGGGATACAATGACAAATATGGTCCTTTACGGCATATCAAAAACCTATAACAATCGGACCATAGTTAGGGTACCGGAATAACGATTTACCAAATGTACAACGAAAACATTTGTATGGGCGCTACACATTTTCTTGTAACGGGTGTTTTTTTTAGAGGTATAGAACTTTAAGTTGGCAAAACTTTTTTTAACTGGCGGCCATTTTGTCAGCTGTCAAGTGATTTATGTTTAGTTTGGTTTGGCATTTCAATATGAATAAACTGACGCCTGAACAACGCTTCCAAATTGCCACACAGCTCGTGCCACAATTAATTTATTGAAGGAAACGTTTGGTAAATCGCATAGTTTCACGTTTCGGACCCATGAATTGGCCTCCAAGATCGTGCGATTTAACGCCACATGATTATTTCCTGTGGGGATATGTGAAATCGCTAGTCTACGCCGATAAGCCCGAAACCATTGACCACTTGGAGGACAACATTCGCCGCGTTCTTGCCGATATACGGCCACAAATGTTGGAAAAAGTAATCGAAAATTGGACCTCCAGATTAGACTACGTCCGAGCCAGCCGTGGCGGTCATATGCCAGAAGTCATATTTAAAATATAATGCCAGAAAATTGTCTATCGAATAAAGTTAATAGTAGTGACCCTGCCTACGAAGCTGGAGGTCCCGGGTTCGAATCCCGGCCGGGGCATTTATTTGTGTGATTAGCACGAATATTTGTTCTTGGGTCTTGGATGTCTTCTATGTATTTAAGTATTTATTTTAATCGTCGCTTAGTACCCATAGTACAAGCTTTGCTTAGTTTGGGACTAGGTTGATTTGTGTAAGATTGTCCACAAATATTTATTTATTTATACCTCTAAAAAAACACCCTTTATAACATACTTCCGGCTCAAATTTGGGGATGGAGACAGGCCTGAGACAGGCAGATCCGTATTCTGCGTGGTCCAAACCCTCTGATAACGTTGTCACCCCAACTGTTACATGACTTGCTTCTTGAATGCTACTTCTTCAAAAACGGGCCCTGACTATTATAAGTTCTTAAGGCGCAGGGGTGGGCAAAGCATTCTCCATACAAACTCTGTGCACGTTTTATTCGTAGGTTTTGGCACTAACGAATGTAATATTTTTTATTTATGTAAATATTAGATATGGGAAGAAAGTGATGTGGAAATTATCAAATATTTCAAAAAAATATATAAATGAAAAAATTCAAAAATAATATTAATTAAAAAAAATTACATCACGAAATAGCTAACAGAAAAATAAGCATACTGACCAAAAATTATAACTTTAATGCATTAAAAACGAAGAAAATCCTGCACAAAGTTAGTATGGAGAGAGCTTGCCCTACCCCTCCTCTTAAGGCGCGTGGGTATACAACGACGTAAAAATCTGTTGTTTTTGTGCAAATTTTATGGCAACAATGCACATTGCGGAGTCTTGAACATAACACATGTAAAACATACTAACATACTAACTAAGTTGACCTTCAAGCAGGGGTCGAAACCGGTATTTTTAAAAATCCCAGAAATAGTCCAATATTTTGAATTATTCTATTCACTGTCATGTATTTACTTAACAACTTCGTATTATTGAGTGCCCCATTAAAATAAAATTATAAACCAAAGAACGATATAAATACCGGTATTTTGTATGGAGCCAATACTGGTATCCGATCCCTGCCTTCAAAAAGAAAAAATATTAGTTTTATTCATAGTTAGTCCAGAAATGGGATTACTGCAAGACCCTTGAAATTATTTTCGACACATTTTTCTCGGGTGAATCAAATTTGTTAACTACCAAACTCGGTAAGGTTACTTTCATAGTGTTTATCTAGACCTTCAAGCACCATTTTTTTCAATCAGTAGTCAAATGAGGCTTTTAAGTTTGTACCACTTTCCCCTACGAAAAGTACGTATCAAATATTTACTCGCAAATATGATCAGGCGCTTGTTCCTTTACAAAAAATATCGTGAACAACAAATACGTAAAAACGCGTACAATGTAAAGAAAAAACAATAAAACAATACCAAAATTTAAAAAATACAATAAAAATTGATTAGGCTTTCATGCAGGGTGTCCACTCAAAATCCCAAAATAAATTCCCTGACTTTTCCCTGACTTTCCCTGATTATTTCTCCAAAATTCCCTGACCAAAAGACCTTTGTTTGACTGTTTTTTCTGCTTGGTTTTGGACTCTAGACGTATTTTGTGATATCACATATCAACGATGAACACAGAAGTATTTACACGATTTTTTTTTCTTTCTTTCCAAACCCAATATTAGCTTTATATCAGTAAAAGCGTACACAAAACCGAGAACTATATGTTCTTGTTATTTTTTAAAGTATTTTTGTGGAACCTGAGACAGAGGCCTTAAACGGCTTAAACAATCCAACCGACAAATCATGTAACAGTCGAGGTGACAACGTTATCGGAGGGGTTTGACGCTGTAGAATACGGAACTGCCTGTCGCCATCCCGAAATTTGAACCCGTAAACCGTATACCGGAAAAGGTGCAGCAAATGCTAAATTTTTCTTCATTTAGTAAATCGTTGTTCCGGTTCCCTAAAAAAGTGGTAATGATAACCAGTGATCGTAGAAACTTTCAATTTACACATCATTTTGTCTTCTGTAAGATTGCAGACCACCAGTTTGCGCTAAAATGCACTATAACGTAAATATGTGCAGAAAGCTGGAACAGATAGCCAATTTCGACGGTAGCGCTCCATAGATGACTCCGGATCTTCTTTCACATATTTCAGAAAATTTCAACAAGTAACAAAAAAAATTATACATATTTTGTATTCTACAATATTGCAGAATCATGCTTTGCACTCGAATGAACTTTAACGACACAAGCAAAAAAAATAAAAAAAGTTTTCAAGCTGGCGGACAAAGATGGAGCTGGAGGGTCGAAAAATTTGAGTTACCATGACTAATAAATAAATGAAATGAAATAATATTGTCCTTTACAACATATCAGAAAACCATAACAATTGGACTTATTTTAGAGTGCCGTAACAACCATTTACTAAATGTACGACGAAATTTTCTCTATGGGCGGTACACACGGGGACTTTAATAGTTGATCCAATTAGAGCTCAGTTAATACTAGGTTTTCATAGTTGCTATGAAGCGTCTACTATAAAGTCAGCTCTAAATGGCTCAACAATAAGTCCTCGAGTGTATCGTACTTCCGGTTCAATTTTCGCAATGGCGACAGGGAGATCGCTAATCAGCAGGGACAAAATGCACTAAAAACGTTGTCACCCCAAAGGTTACATGATAACACTGAAAACAATTTTTTTTTCAAAAGTATTTAAATAAATAAAATAAATAAATATTTGTGGACAATCTTACACAAATCAGCCTATTCCCAAACTAAGCAAAGCTTGTACTATGGATACTAAGCGACAATATACATACTTAACTTATATAGAGAAATATATACTTAAATACATAGAAAACATCCAAGACCCAAGAACAAATATTCGTGTTCATCACACAAATAAATGCCCTGGCCGGGATTCGAACCCCGGACCTCCTGCTTCATAGGCAGGGTCTCTATCAAACTATCAACTAAGCTAAAGCGGTCGTCATTTTATTAGTGTATTTTTAAAAAGATTTTTTTTCATTGAATGGTTGTAAGGAAAAACTACAAATATTCAAATTAAAATGGCTCATATCATATCTGAAAAACTAAGACTTTCTAATGTAGTAGTTAAAATCTAAAACGTTTAAAATTATATCCATACCCATAAATTTTTCCTTATTTAGAAATGTATAGTTTGCACTAGCAGGTTACTGCTTTATACAAAATTAATGCCTGTTATTTACCTCAACTTTAAGCCTAATGTTCTGTACTGTGTTCTTTTCGAGGTGTGCAATAAAGAGTATTTGTATTGTATTGTATCCATACAAAATTACATCTTTGTGGTTGCACTTATACTAGGGTTGCTATTATTACTATCGGTGCGGGTGCATTCCGTATTTTTCAATAGAGATAAGCGGTTGCTTCTTTTTGGTTTCAAGCCTTTTATATGTTTAGACCCTCTGGCATGTTATACTAGGGCTAGCTTGCCCATGTTACTAAGATTAATTTCACGTATTGCAGCGAATTCTACAGTAAGCCGCTGTTGTATTATTTGGATCTTCATCAAGCCAAACTACAGAAGTTCACTTTGGGGTCAGCCACACTTTATTTAACCCTTTATAAGGCCCCAGTACCCTTACCATGAGTTTGCAATTTTTGCATTACCGTACTCGCTAGCGACTACCTAATCGATTTATTATGGCGATTCTTAGTTCTATTGCGTAACCGACAGAGGCGCTGTACTTTTGTCCATACTAAATTGTTTACGCAGTGGCTAGCGAGTACGGTAATACAAACATTACAAACTCATAGTAAGGGTACTGTTATACAGACATTGTAGTGAAAGTTAAATACACTACCATGTTTGTAATGCACTGGGGAACACATCTACGGCAGAAAAAAACCAAATCATTAAGAAAAAACATGTGGTCAATATATGCACTCAGCCTGTTAGTGCACTTGTGTTTTCAGATGATCTGTTTCCAATACACCTATTCATTGACATTGACACTACAAACAACCTAGTACAGTTATTGCAATTCACGATGGAGTCAAAGTCAAAGTCAAAGTGATTTATTTGTAAACATAGGTAATACAATATATGGAGAGTGGATTTATCAAAATTAGACCTTGTCATCATACCAATAAGAGTCTCGCCAGTCGCCACTCACCATCGTGAATTGCAAGAGCTATAATTCAAATTATTAGACACAGCGACGTGTATATTTTTAATAGTATAATGGAAACAATGACGATAGCTTGCTTCCCTTGACAGGCATAGTGCATAAATTGACCACATACTATAGATTAATTAATTACACTAAAATTAAATACTGACCGAAAAAGTATGAATGAGGAAAGAAAGCCTGATATATTCGCTATATAATACCATTCAAGTTAAATAAAAAAGAGGATGTTCTTCTCCGTAAATGTTTATTAACTAAGTGATTTCCAAATCGTCTCTGCCTTATAAAGGGTTAAATGACGACCATTTAGCCTAGTTGGTGGTAATGACCCTGCCCTACGAAGCTGGAGGTCCCGGGTTCGAATCCCGGTCAGGGCATTTATTTGCGTGTTCCTGACTCTTGGGTGTTTTCTCTATATATATTTATCTATATAAATATGTATATCATCGCCTAGCTTAGTCGCCTAGTACCCATATAGCTTTGTTTATTTTAGAACTAGGTTGATTTTGTGTAAGACTTTCCACAAATATTTATTTATTTTAATCACACTTTTTTCACTTATTTTGATATTTCCTATCACTTCGTCACGCTAATCGTTCACTGTACCTAATAACAGAAACAATATTGATCAAACCCTTCTACAAGTTTACTAAAATTGAGAAATCTAATGAGGTATGTCATAAAGAAACATAGGTAATCCGGTAATCCAATAGCCTGAAAGTAAAATGCTTCCATGACTGGACTGGATTAAGGTCAGCTAGAGCATGCTAGAGCATATAAATATTCTTCATTATCAATCACTGGTATAGTCAAAATTTTGTTTCAACAAATTTTTTTTGCAGAATTCATTTTTTTCACTGACCTTACCATGAGCTTCCCTGACTTTCCCTGACCCCTTTGAGCTTCCCTGACTTTCCAGAAAGTGGACACCCTAGGATTTGAAATCTATTAGACCATAATAAGACCTGTCGTCATTAATGGATCGGAATGTTGGGCCTCAAAGGTGACGGATGAAACGAGAATGCATGTTACATAGTCTAGGCCCCGAACTAGAAAACGCGTCTCTAAACTGTGCAAGCGGCAAATCATGTAACAGTTGGGGTGACAACGTCATCAGAGGGTTTAGACCCTTGCAGAATACGGATCTGCCTGTCTCCATCCCCATATTTCAGCCGGAAGTATGTTGTTATATCGAAAAAGGTGCATCCCATACAAATTTTTTCGTTGTACAGTAAATCGTTGTTCCGGTACCCTAATTATGGTCCGATTGTTATGGGTTTTTGTATGCCGTAAAGGATAATATTTGTCATCGTATCCCGAAATTTTCGACCCTCCAGCTCCGTATCTTTCTCCGCCATCTTGGAAAATGATCGTGGAAAAAATATTTCAATAGAAGAGTTGTAGCACATTTTGTGATCTAAATATTGCAGAACTATAGTTAGCGCTAAAATGCACTTAAAACGCAAATATGGGAAAAATACTAGAAAGAAATTGCAGGTTTAAAGATATCTCCTGTCATACCTTCGTGCCTAGGGGTCATAGAAAAAATCTTTGTAGCCAAAAGTTTTAGCAAATTTTGTGTTCTACAATATTGCCTAACCATGTTTGGCACTAAAATGAACTTTAGCGACAGTACAAGGAAAAAACTCAAAAAAGTGACAGATTTTCCAAGATGGCGGAGAAAGATATGGAGCTGGAGGGTCAAAAATTTCGGGATACAATGACAAATATGTGCTGGTCCAGCTCATTGGGGCCCTTATGGTCGGTATTGAGTTACGCACGGATCTATAATCAACAATACATAGGCTACCAAAAACAATAAAAACTATGTCCCTAAGTGCCATACTTTTTTTAAAAAAAATCGTCAAAGTTACGCAACCCAAAAATGCATTTTTGAGAAATAACTAAGAGAAGTTTAGAACTCATTTAAAGTACGAGGGGCGTTCAATAAATTCTCGGTATTGATATCTTTTAAACCGTTTTAGTAAACTTTTTAATACTGGCCGGTAAGTATCATTCATTAACATAAAAAAAGGTAAAATTCAAACGGCGATGTTCTTTTGTTTTTCTGCAACTGCCGAACAAACGTGATCACAATGAGCGATTTTTCATTGTTAATTAAATTAGAGCACCGAGCGGTAATAAAATTCTTGACCAAACAAGGAAAAAATCAAAAAGCTATAAAAGAAGAGATGGATTATGTTTACCGAGAGTCTGCTCCTTCTTTATCAACAATTCAAAAGTGGTCAAGTGAATTTAAGTGTGGGAGAGAGAGTATCGAAGACGACCCCAGACCTGGTCGGCCCGTCGAAGCTTCTTCACAAGAAAATATAAAAAAGTGGAGAAAATTATATTGGAAGACGCTCGAGTGAAGGTGACAGCAATAGCTCAAATAACCAAGCTTTCTATTGGTACTATACACAATATAATCCATGACAATCTTAATATGTCAAAAGTCAGTGCGAGATGGGTACCGCGAATGCTGACGCCGCTTCAGAAAAATACGCGCGTTGCTTGTTGTTCCGAATTTATTAAGCTGTGTGGTGAAAATCCTGATGAGATACTGCAAAAGATTGTTACCGGAGATGAAACCTGGGTTCATCATTATGACCCTGAGAGCAAACAAGAGTCCATGCAGTGGCACATTAAAGGAACTCCTCACCCTAAGAAGTTCAAGGTCATGCCTTCAGCTGGAAAGGTCATGGCCACAATATTCTGGGATTGTGATGGAATATTGCTGATCGATTATAAAGAAAAGGGTGTAAATATCACAGGAGGGTACTACGCTAATATTCTACGCCAATTAAGAGAAGCAATCAAAGAGAAGAGAAGGGGAAAATAAGCCAAGGGAGTTCTGCTTCTGCACGACAACGCCCCTGTGCATACTGCTCATATCGCCAAGGCTGCTGTTCGGGAATCTGGGTTCGAAACTATTACACACCCACCGTATAGTCCAGACTTAGCCCCGAGTGACTTCTTTTTGTTTCCCAACCTCAAAAAGGACCTACGAGGAAATCGATTTTCTGACGATGAAGCTTTGAAGACAGCAGTGGAGGAGCATTTTGACACTAAAGATAAAAAATATTTTTATGAGGGGTTAAAAAAACTAATTGACCGATCTTATAAGTGCATAAACATAGGGGGGGAGTATATTGAAAAATAAAATTTAAAAACCTATCGTATTCTTTTGTTTTCATTCTCATACCGAGAATTTATTGAACGCCCCTCGTATGTTCCCGTGGGAAGTTACATAGATGATGGTAGATTCTGAATCCTGAGGTTCTCTTCTATAGAAAACAATCAAAGATTTTTCAATTTCACTACCCCGTTGAGAAAAAATGGCCTGTGATCTGTGCAAGGCGCCGATCGTAAAAAAATTAGGAAATTTGTAATAGGTGAATTATTATTTCGTATTTTGTGATCTTTGTCATAGTGTATGCTAGAAAATAGTTTACTTAACTTAACACCTCGAATGGAAAATAAAAACAAAATCCTAACGTGATATATTTATTTTAATAAATATAGAAAATGATATTTTTTCTATCTCGTCACGAATAAATGTAACAATTTCCGTGTAGTACACCATAATTATCTGTAATAAGTCTAGACAAGCATTACACAGGTTTTATTTTTTTTCTATGTCAATTAGTTTCAGTTTTATGACCGATTAAAGTTACATGAAAATCAAGGTTTACTTCCATACATTTGAGAAAAGGGCCCTTATGGACGAATGTAATAAAAATGTAAGTAAATTATAATAATTTACATTATCTAAGTAGCCTTGTATTAGAACGTAATTCTGAACAAATCTTTTCATTACAAGTTTTTTGAATTTTGCGTATTTTTTTTTAAATTATACGAAAAAGCAATTTCGCATAGTAATAATTATTTTTTAACTCTAGTTAAAAAAACCGACCAAGTACGTGTCGGAGCACGCACAATAAAGGGTTCCGTACCGACACCTACTAGTCCACATAATAAACCCAGTATCGGCACTATCCGATACATGGAATCGAAAAAGGTCGTACCTTCATAGTAAACGCACGGCACTTACGTCCTTTTGTTTGAGCAAAACAGTTTTTTAGCAATTACTCAAAAACCAGTAGCCGTATTTTTATCAAACCAAAAATCGTCGTAAGTATTTATTAATGTATAGTCACCAGCATCAATATCTGCTATAACAAAAGCGGAATTTATATCTGACCCGTCCTTATGGCCCTACAAACTTGACACTAGAAATAGGTATTTGTAACGTGTACCACCTAATCCAGTAAACAGAAAAGGCAAATAAATAATACAGAAAATGGTTAGAAGTAATTAGAATAAGTTATTAACCTATTTTATATCATTATTATCTGCGCTCTGCCATAAGGGCCCTTTTTTACTAAACTTTACAACTAATTTTAAGGTAGAAATACCTAACTTATACGTGTGAAACCAAGCTAGAAATACACATCTAGTCTTATACTTTATCAATATGCAAGAAACAAAAAATATGTGATTTTTACAGTATTTTACTAAAACGCTGATATCTACGAAACTAGAAAGTGCCATAAGGGCCCTTTTGTTATGGACCGTCTCATATTGTCCTTTACGGCATACCAAAAACCTATAACAATCGGACCATAGTTAGGATACCGGAATAACAATTTACTAGGGCTTTCAATACCGGGATCCCGGGATACCGCCTTTTTCAGAGCAGATTTCAATACCGGTATTTAATTTCAAATACCGGGATCCCGGTATTTTTGGAAAAGTATTGAAAGGTATACGAAACGAAAGAAAAACACCACATTTTTGATTAATAACATTATTATTGCATATTACAATAGTATTTTTAATAAGCATATCACTTGATAACCACTTAACCAGTCTCCTTTTCTCTCATTTGACAAGCTGTGTTTAACAAATGTACATATAAAAATCTAGCTAGAGTGATCTTGTACCAAAAACAGAGTAGCACTAACAGCAACTCGCATAACAGATAATATCTAAACATTTCAAACTTTGGCATAATCAAAAACTAAGATTACTCAATGTATATAACAATATGTAATATTTTAAAATCAAATAACAAGTCGAAATTGTCTTGGTTCTAATTAAAATCGGTCGACCAACACTATACAAGTCAGTGAACGAATATAAACATAGAAGCATTCTGCCTGCTAAATTTTGACGCAACGCAAACTAACCCCAGTGGGGCAGGTCCTTAATAACTAGGCCCGGCACGAATTTAGTTCAACTGTCATCCCAGTGAATGGCGGATGTCGAAACGCAATGAAAAAATCAAGGATTTTTACAATTTAAGATGCCTTCATGTGTTGTGAAGTGGTGCAGGAATCATACGGATCGTAACAAAGACAAGGGAATCACTTTCCACGTGTAAGTAAATCGATAACGTTAGTAAAACCTTAAAAAAATATTATGATCAATATTTTGTATAGGGATGATATTATGCCAAATGAAGCAAGTACATTTTTTATGGAATGCATCAAAGTATTTATATCACACCTAGCCATAAAGTGGCCATTATCGCACGCTCCGCGCGCGAAAAAACCCACTTCCTGGCCAGGGGGTGACATAAAATTTTGTACTTACCACGGGCGATAATAAAGAAAGCCTCAGATCGCATATTTATCGCCCTTGCCTTCGGCTCGGGCGTAAAATACCTGCGATCTGAGACATTCTTTGTTTTATCGCCCTTGGTAAGTAATGTACTATTGTGGCTAGATTGTGTAAGGTCTTAATTCACGCACTTAATTGAGGGAATAGGTACACGGCGATGCAGAATGTAAACAACCCAGTCTTTTGTGCACTAAATGTTTCAAGTATTTCAAGCACTTATAATTAGCACAAGCACATAAGAGTCAAGCACAAAGTAGAAGGAGAAATGGGAGAGTCATAGCACTTAATATTAAGAACGCGCAAGGAATATTTAGGTAATAACGAATGCGGCCAAGCGACAATTTATTGTATTAAACAATTGTTAAATTGAAATAATAATAATAATAATAATAGTCAATATTTTATTTCACCGACCCTGTAATGTCGCACATATCCCTGTGCAATCTACTTCCTCTGCCACTCATACGTAAAGGTGTATTCAGATATAGCCCCTCTATTTGCATCGACGTAAACGTTGCTGACTGTACGTGAACATGAGTAAATGGGTACGCACTGCCCGGCTGTACACATCCATACTAATTATTATAAATGCGAAAGTACTCTGTTTCACTATCTATTACCTACCTCTTCACGCTTAGACAGCTGAACCGATTGTGATTTAGTTGGTATGGAGATATTCGAGACCCTAGGAAGGACATAATATAGCTTTATCCCGTGGAATAACTCAGTCATATGTCTGGAAGTGGTTGAGATATGGATTTATTATTAATTTATTAATAATGTATTATTATAATATAGACAAACAGTCGAAAAACCGGAGTGTAAAAGTATAAATAATATAAATTAATCAGCAATTTTATTACAATACTGTTAACCTATTTATTTTGTTTTCTTTCAACGTGCCGAAAATTAAAATATTGATTAATTATTTGACTGTCTAAAATCTGTTGCATGAACCTATCCATGAATCTCATTGACATCTATCAAATATGATTCGTGACGGCACAGATCCGTGGCGTACGGCCTGCTGCTGGCGCCTGCAGCAAGAAGCTCATTGGCGGATTATGTTGCTGAT
Source organism: Cenopis cana (assembly GCA_951800055.1). Lineage (NCBI taxonomy): Eukaryota > Metazoa > Arthropoda > Insecta > Lepidoptera > Tortricidae > Cenopis > Cenopis cana. Next base: position 18,001,197 of record OX637471.1, on the reverse strand, counting down.
TGGCAGTTATTGTCTATACAACCATTTCAGTCACGCGCAAGTGTTTACAATTTGTGTAAAAGAGATAACTATTATTTTGTTATCGTTTTCGTATTATATCTCTGTATATACGTAACGTCGTATTTAAATGTGTGTGTATTTGTGTTTGTGTGCTAAGTGTCCCGATAAATTCAACGCCAAAGTTCTCAGAGGCTGCTTCCATGTTTATATTCGTTCACTGATACAAGTATACAATTATTTACCATAATGTTATGTGATTTATAATAATCTAATATGTGATTTAAAATTCCGTAAAATATTTATATTTTTATTCATTATGCTTTTCGATTAATCTTACTAAGTTGTATAGTGTTGGTTGACTCATTTTAATTAGAACTAAGGAAATTTCGACATGTTATTTGACTTTTAAACTATTACATTTTACGTATTAATCTTAGTTTTTATTATGCCAAAGTTTGAAATGTTTAGATGTTACCTGTTATGCGATGTGCTGTTAGTGCTACTCTGTTTTTGTTACAAGGTAGCTAGATTTTTGAAATGTTTGTTTAATTAAGCCAACTTGTCAAATGAGAGAAAAGGAGCCTGGTTATCAAGTGACATGATTATTAAAATTCGTATTGTAATATGCATGCATAAAAATAACGTTATTAATCGAACATTCGGTGTTTTTTTTTCAGCGTTTCGTACCTTTCAATGTTTATCCGAAAAATACATACCGTTATTAATACCGGTATCACGAGATGTCCGGTATTTGAAAGCCCTACGATTTACCAAATGTACAACGAAAAAATTTGTATGGGCTGCACATTTTCTTGTATAACATACTTCCGGCTCAAATTCGGGGATGGAGACAGGCAGATCCGTATTCTGCAGGATCTAAACCCTCTGATAACGTTTGTCAGTCCAAAGTTTACATGTCACCGAATTGACGTAAAGTTTACGTCGTAAACTAATAAAGTCCATGAAGTGCAGTATTTTTTTGACATGAAACGTCAATTAATAAATAAGATAAATGATGGATGTTTGCCAGTAATCGTCGTATACAGCTGGTTGTCTCTTTCCAAAGCCCTACGTGCAATATATAAGGCTCGGTCACACCGCGTGCGCGACGCAAGCGGGACGCCGCGCTGCGCACCATAATGTATGAAACCGTCCCGCTCGCGTCGCGCAGCCTGTGTGACGTCGCTAACCTGTTAGCATACGATCCGGTGCGCAGCGGTCGCGTCGCGCGGACGTCGCGCAACGCGGTGTGACCAAGCCTATATTGTACAGCGGGGGGAGCGCGGGTAGTGCGGCGGGGAAGGTTTTGCCACGCTCAAGGACGTTGCGCAAGGTCGTTAGCGTATATGCGCGCCTTAAATTAATTGGATATCGTACCTGTTGAGTTGTCGCAAAACTGTTATTATCGAACTGAGGATGTTGCTCCATTTGTAACACCAATTCGATGTGTTGATTCATGGAATCATTCAGAGTCATGCCTGAAAAGCGAAATGTTATATGTTGAATACATCATAATATTTTAAATAACGTTTTAATGGTCATTTATAAGTCCGAAAAACCATAAAACGATTAGGGTAAGGACCACGAGCGTTTGACCCGCTGCACTTATATGTAACGAATTTATTCGAATTTAGTTGCGATAATCCATAAAGTTTGAATGCAAATAGGAAGATATACATTCCATCTGCGAATTCTCATTCAAACTTTATGGATTATCGCAACTATATTTGAATAAATTCGTTACATATAAGTGCAGCGGGTCAGACGCTCGTGGTCGTTAACTATTATCGTTAGCACTTCAAAACGAAAGGAAGTATGAAAAAAGATTATCCGCACAAATAGCTTCCTTCCGGTTCTAGATGATAAGGTTCATGTTGTAGTAACTTGGCAGTAAAACAGTAGTTGTTACGCCGGCCGACTACCTGCGCAAGCTTCGACCACCAACTGTTTCATTGCCAAGTCACCACAACTTGAACCTTATCATCTCGAACGGAAGGAAGCTATTTGTGCGGATAATCTTTTTTCAGACTTCCTTTCGTTTTGAAGTGCAAATGAAAATCGTTTTATGGTTTTTCGGACATATTAGAAAATTACCACTATACACAATATGGCTCTGTAAAGGGTGAGGACCACATTTTTGGCTCATCTATAAGGCATTTAACATACCTACTACATTTAAATTACCCGTTGTGCTACGAAAGTTAATATTATATTATATATAAATTAAATTGTATATAATATAAATTGTATGACAAATTTTGTGGTTAAGGTGGGACGATTTCCATACAAAACGTATTTTGTCATTCGCAGGCTAACGGCGTGATATTTTAAGAAACTTATGTAACAAACTGTCATAAATTAGCTTTCCATTTGCGCGAAATTCCCCCTTTCCTAGAATAAACTTGTATAAACTAAAATAATTTGAAAAAATTGAGGTCACGTGATACTCACGTGAAATCTAATTTCTCAAATTATTCTAGTTTATAAAAGTTTATTCTAGGAAAGGGGGCTTTGTAAAAGCGCGAGTTTAAAGTGTTTAATTTTGTAGTTGTTATATAAGTAGATGTTAGATGACATTTTGATATGCCCTACCTCTCTTGTTGTGCCCTACCTCTCTTATTTTCGGTTTCCTTGTCTATAATTCCCCTTTGACTTTTTAGGGTTTTATGAATGCATTCTCATTGGTTAGATTAGACGGTGGGCTGGGAGTCACGCCGGAGCATGGCACTATGCTACCTACAGCCTACTTCATTCTTCATTGACTATCGGAAAATACAAGAAGCTCAGTGTAAAAACTCGTTCGACTTAAGTAATTTATTCGACACGTCGATTAACGCCTACGCGATGGCCGCCGGTCGGTACCAGCGCTATGACCATCATTATCCTTTTCGTCATTACCTAATTAGACCCGTCCAGGGTCTACAAATGACCGGAAATTTTGTGTCACTATCTCCCGGTCTTAGAGAGACATGTGATCATGACCGATTTGGCCGTATGTGCTATCAATATCTGACGATCACCCGGTCTCAGTGAGACTTGGGCCGTGTCGGCCACATAATTATGCTATCAATATCTGACGCGTTCGAGTATGTCCGTTTTTTCTTTATTTGAAAACCTGTAGACGCTTATCCCACCTCTGAACGGGTAAACATCATAAATAACCTTTTTTCTTTCTATCAATCCTTCAAAACCCAATAGATCCCTACGCCAACGAGCTTCCTAAACTTGAATTACTCATTGGGCCACCATTGATAGTACCTTCTTAGGACGCTTTTAAAGTAGATACAATTGGTGTTAGTTTCCGAGATTAAAGCCTTTCAAAGTAAATGATTTTTTGAACTTCACAAACTTTGAAAGGCTTTATATATATATATATATACATACATACATATACATATTTTAGCAAATTTATCCTGCTGAAAAACGTCCTGAGGAGGTACTTCCAGCAACTAGTCCTTTAGGGATATAAAGTTGCGGAGTTGGGATATAAACTCAGAACTACCGGAATTGACGCACAGTACCCCGTACTTTCAGGTGACAAGATTACTGGATTAAGAATAGGGACCTATAATTGTGTTGGTTTTGTAGGATGTTCCATTACATAAATTTGTCAAAAAAGAAATCATCATGACATAATACTGCTGTAACCTTCTACAACAGACACGAAAATTTTCATAAATAAATTGATTGTTGTAATGCTGGTCATTGCCAACGGTTTTTTAACGCATTGTAGAGGATTTATGATATGTATGTAGATAAAGAATACAATTCATTGTTGGTTTATTAATTCTTATTTTGTGAAGTGGCCAGTTCCAAAACTTTCTGTGCGATCCTCGTAATAGATATTATTAAATTAGGATTCATAGCAAACGACTGGGAGTCGGCGCGCGACTTACTTAGAGTAAGGGGAATTTGAACTCTATACAGAAGTTACATTTAATATTCAACTTGCAGCAGCAAAGGTCGCAATCAGCCGCCAGCGCGCGGCGCTAAGATTTAAATGTGGAAAGTAGGTAAATAGGTTCACGGGTGGAACTATCGTACGAGGTACGAGTACGTCTTATTTTATCCATTATCGGGGGTTTGTGATTCAACTGTGATAAATAAGCGAAATTTATTAAATAAGTAAGAAATAATAAACAAGACTGGTGTCAGTCAATTTAAAAAATTGTCAATTTAATTTCTTGGGTCAAAAAAATTAGTTCCGTTTCTAGACTTTGTTGCCAAGCTAGATCGTCATTTTTTTATAAAATAAAATCATCTAAAGATTTGTGGGCAAAAACCATCGAAATATAATAAGTATGGAAGCATAACCTATCGCTCAAAACTGGTGCAACCAAATCTAGTGCCGAAGGCGGGGCTTATACTGTTAGTGACGTTTCAGTGCCGGATCGCTTCTCAGTCGGCTATCCGACATTGATTCGATCGGTTGATAAGCTGTCAATAGAAAATAATTCAAATTAAATGGTTAGTGGATACAAATATTCTGGTAATAATGCCGGCCGTAAATTGGTGTAGAAGCCACACAGATGGAAAAAGGGATGACATTTCTTTTCAATACTAAGTAAAATTAATTTTTTTATTCCCATACTTTACAGCCGTGGTTGATGTTATGCAATATAAGTTTTGTGAAAATTGAGCATAATCCACTTACGAACCATGAGGAGGTCCTTTAGGAGTTCTTTTGTTAGTTAGGTAGTGACTAAATTTTGAAGTTTTGCTGCAAATGAAGAAAGACGTCGCGCATGGCATGGATAAACGCGGTTTGAAAGACGGGATGATACATGGCTGCCCAGCAAGCATTGTAGGATATGCAGCATTCATTTTAAAAAGTCTGACTATGTGGCGACCAGAACAGGAAAAAACTTTTTAACATTTGTTCATTTTGTAAATTCTTATTGAATTAGTGTTAAATACGAAAATAATTATTCTATAATGTAGGTACATATTTTTATTGTGATTTCTTATACCACCTAGAATGCGAAATGTATCCACAGCGGAGTAAATAAAGATAAGGTACAACGTATTATTAGAAAAATCAGTTGGAGGTAGATAGTAAACTGGTAAACCAATTGTATATAGTACACAGTAGTAGTGCCTACCACAAAATCTTGATATTTTTCACGAACGAAAGATACGTAGAGTTATTAAATGTTTATTAAATGAGCCTTTTACAGATATATAGGTATATACCTATATATCTGTAAAAGGCTCATTTAATAACCCTACGTATCTTTCATTTTGTTAAATTTTCATGAATTAATTATTGGTTACGAAATTGCATTATTCTTGAATAAAACCATCCACGTTGAAAGTGGGACGTACTCAAGTCAAGTTCAACTTGAGTGAATATGTCAAACCGTTGACAAATCTGAAACTCGTGCCAAATAGATTTTAACCAGTCACAATACATAAAACTTTTCTTATTGGTGAAATTAGGTAAAATGGTATAAAACCTTTTAGTAGGTGTGAATCCCCATATAAATGGATCTTGGGAATTATAAGATATTAAAGTTTGGCCTCACGATGGAAACTGTTCCTTAGGCTACTCGTAACTTATACTGAGCGAGGCCAAATAATCCACGCAAAAAAATCAAAATGGCGGTTATTTTAGTTTCCAATTTTTTTAATTTTTTTTAGAACTCAAAAATGCTTCGTGCTGCACAAAAATTTTGTATGACAAGTATGTTATGCATACATTTATCTATAACTTTGGTAATTATCATTTTCTTGATATATCTAATAGTTCATGAGAAAAATGGTGTTCAATATTGCGTTTCTTGTTAAAACAAGTAGCATAAGGAACAGTTTCCATCGTGAGGCCAAACTTTATCACGACTTGTAACTCCCACTTAAGGATTCATACCTACTATTTGCGAAAATTAGGTTTCAAAGACGTCGTAAATAGGTCAAAATTTAACGTCATGTTTGTTAGGCGTTATGCTTCTATACTTATTTTATTATATTTCGATGGCAAAAACCCGAACAGCTTACAAAAAAAATGGTTGAAAAAGTATTTCATTTTGCTTTATTAAAAAGAACGCATCATTACGAGGGGTGCACTGAAAGTATCGGGAATGTAATACTTACGAAGTTATTTTTGACACATATTATACCTTTTTATAATCTCTGAAGTTTCATCATATTAACACACTGGCCACATAGAAAAAAAACAATGTGGTCCCTCACGGACGACGCGCGTGAAGGACGACCAAAATCGGCAGTTACGCAAGAAAACGTCCACCTTGTGCATCAGCTGATAAAAGAAGACCGGCATGTGACATATCGGGAAATTCAGGAGTCTTTGGGGATTGGACTGAGTCAGATACAAATTATTTTACAGGAAGAATTAGGCGTGCGAAAGTTGTTTTCCCGTTGGATCCCTCACTTATTGTCTGACGAGCAGAAAACGACTCGTGTCAATTGGTGCCGCAAAACATTGAATAAATTCAACGGAGGAAGCTCAAATGCAGTTTTTAGTGTCGTATCAGGTGACGAGTCGTGGATATACGCATATGAGCCTGAAACTAAAAACCAATCTCGAGTATGGGTTTACGAAGACGAGCTCAAGCCGACAAAAGTTATTCGCCCTCGCAGCACGGCCAAGAAGATGGTGGCTACGTTTGTCTCTAAATCGAGTCACGTGGCTACTATTCCTCTTGAAGATCGTAGAACGGTCAATGCCGATTGGTATACAAGTGTTTGTTTGCTGAGTGTCTTTGCTGAACTTAGGAAAAAAAACCCTAGTCGCCGCATCATCCTTCACCACGACAATGCTAGCCCTCACACCGCTCGGAAAACAAATGAGTATTTGGAAGGTGAAAAGTTCGAACTACTGGACCATCCCCCATACAGCCCCGACGACCTAAGTCCCAACGACTTTTTCACATTCCCCAAAATCAAGGATAAGTTGCGTGGTCAGCGGTTTCAGACACCGGCAGAAGCAGTGGATGCTTTTAAAATGGCCATTTTGTCGACCCCTATTCAGGGTTGGGCAGTATTTCAAATACATGTATTTGAAATACGTATTTGAAATACAAATACGTATTTTGTATTTGTATTTCAAATACTCTAGGAGAAGTATTTTGTATTTCGTATTTCAAATACCGCACTCACATGTATTTTGTATTTCAAATACTTTATGTTTTAAAATACATTTCCACAAAAATACATTTTTTAATTCTGTAATCGTAGGTATAAAGAAGCTTTTTTTTAACTAGGTATTTACTTTTGATAACTTGGGGCTAAAACTCAAAGATGATTGATTCTTTGAGTTTTATAGCCCCAAGTTAAGCCGCTATGGCAACACTAAGTGCAAGTGTCAACGTCAAGTGTCAGTCAATTCACATGAGAGTATTGATATTTTAGTTTAGTTTATTACGCGGTTTTTCTGCTACTGACTGAGTATTTGATTCAAATGCACCGAGATATGTTGTTAGATGATGGATTCAAATTCACGACAATACTTTTAGAAATTTAGTTTTTATTAAGGGAAATTCCTCCTTCAATTCATTAAAAAACTGTAAAAAGTATCATATGGTAAGTTTCAAAGAAAACTAGTGGAGTTTGACATATAATGTATATGTCTTTGTGTGTGTGTGTGTATTGTATGTATATCTGAGGGGCTAGGATGATCCCATATACCGTCACGTTATATGGCCTAAATGTATGAAAACGTCACATAAAACATCACGGTATACGCGATCATCTTAGCCCCTCTGAGGGGCTAAGATGATCGCGTATATGTCGGACATATAGGATTCGTCACTCTCGCACTTACATACTTGACTGACTGACTTGACAGTAAGAGATGAATGCTATATGTCCGACATATAAGCGATCATCTTAGCCCCGCTGGTTTCATTTTAGACATGCGCAAAAAGTGTCACCAAAAAGAAAAGAGTGATATACTTCATTCCGTCACTGTGAAGTATATCACTCATTTAGTTAACTAGTTCAGTTTCGTTAGTAGCTTCGACAAAAATGTTTTCGTATGTCCGGATTTCCGGTTGTTCTCCTCTACAGGTCGCGGTTTTAAACCGATTCTCGTGAAATTTGGTGAGCAGGATCGAAAATAACAAGATTTTTTTTGTCGAGTCAGTTTTTGGAAATATTAATATGATAAATAATGATTTCGGTTTTTTCTGCGGATGAATTTTGGTTTGTTCTCCTCTACAGGTCGCATTTCTCAACCGATTCTCGTGAAATTTTGTGAGCAGGCTCTATGATTACATAGAATTCATCTGTCGAGGATTTTTTTGTAAAATAAAAAAAAATCAGATAAATAGAAAATTGTGGGTCAGTGTTTGGAAATTTTAAAAAACAAAATGTTTATCAATGATTTCGTGTTTTTCTGCGGCCGAATTTTGCTTTATTCTCCTCTACAGCATTTTGCATTTCTTAACCGATTCTCGTGAAATTGTGTGAGCAGGTTCTATGATTACATAGAATTCATTTGTCGAGATTTTTTTCGTAAATTTTGAAAAGAATTTTTTTTGTCAATTCACGAGGTCTACAGCCACTAATAATAGTCTTCTTACTTACTAAATCCTGGAGTTACTCTGATTTCAAAGAAGTTTATAAAAAGTATTTTGTATTTGAAATACATTATTTTGAGTACTGTATTTTGTATTTTGTATTTCAAATACCCGTCACGAAAGTATTTTGTATTTGGTATTTCAAATACATTTTAAAATGTATTTTGTATTTTGTATTTGAAATACAAGTAAGACAGTATTTTGCCCAACCCTGCCCCTATTTCAGCGTTCAATAACGACGTGTTTTAACGACTGGTTTGAACGCATGGAAAAGTGCATAAAATATAAAGGAGAATACTTAGAAATACAATAAAATAGTAGTTTATGCAACTGGTACATAATGAGGGGCATTAAAACACGAGTGTGTTTTATGAAACGAGCCGAAGGCGAGTTTCATAATAAGGTCACACGAGTGTTTTAATGCCTAATTATGTACAGTTGCATACATTACTTTATCTACACACATATTATAATTACTCTAAGATGGGTTCAGAAACCGTAGTAAATAAATACAATAATTGTGTTAATACAACCTTTTTTGCACGGTTGCGGAAATATCGAAATCAGAACTGGCAACCGATACCTGAATGTTATTTTAATAAGTAAAGAGTCCTTATTCTGATGTGATCATGTCGTTCTAGCTCAAATTTCGTGCGATATATACTAAAAAAACATCGAGCTGACATTTCGCATCGACTGAGTTTGAATTTTCAGTGATACTAGAATAGGGACATGTCAACTTTGACATTTAAATTTTGACAGTTTTGTTTGACGTAATATTTTAACATCATATATGAGATTAAAATGAAATATTTTATTACTGCTGTAGCCTTAGCCACAGATAAGAAAATTGCCATAAATTCATTGAATGTTGAAATGAGAGTCATTTTCTACGGTTTCCGAACGCATATTAGAGGATTTATGATATGTGTGTAGATAAATACTTTTATTCAATTTAACTGCATATTTTTTTCTATTCCCGAAACTTTCAGTTTGACCATCATATACTCATTTTCGACTAATTCAGGGACAAGGACCTCAAATTTTATATTTATTTTAAGTTTTTTTTTGCGTAAAGTCGTCATTATACTCGATTTCGACTAATTCAGGAATAAGGATTTCAATCTTTATATTTGTTTTGATATTAAGAAAAACAATTAATTTATTTTTGCGAAAAATCGGGTATAGGTAGGTAATTTGATTTTAACTAATTCAGGGAGAAGAATTTTATATTTATTTTGAATTAAAAAAAATAAAGTAATGTATATTTTGCGAAAAATCGTCATTAACATTAGACCGCGGGCAAGAAGGTTAAAATCGTCAATCATTTCATCTCGCACGAAACCTTGTACAGTGATTAAGAAAGATGAATAAAAAATTGCTGTGGACGTCTGCCCCACCATTCCGTTGGTTGGTTGGTTGGGCAGGAGCAGCAGCCTCCCAAAGACGTAAAAAAAAATTAAATTTAGTCATTTCCTCTCGACTGAAACTAGGTTTAAATGATAGTTAAGAAAATACCTTAACGAAAAAAAATCGTCTGCCACTTGTATCGCGGTGGAACACCCGTCTGCCAAGGGCCCAAACATTGTATGGGGTGAAAAGGGAAAAACAATGCACATCGGATAGGTCTTTGAAAATGATATAGGGGTTTCCAAAAAACTTTTCCATTTTAAGCAACCGTTGGTGAGATATTCGCTGTGAAAGTCGTAAAAAGTGCATCCCCCCTCTTTAATTTCGAAACTGTGAGGTCAAAAATTCTGAAAAAAATTGGGAGGGTGTAAATAATAGGCCGGTCAGTACAGGATCAACGCCAAGGGCTATGTTGCAAAAGGTGGTGTAGAAGATTTTGTTTTTTTAAATTGTGCAAAAGGATGCTACTGACTATATATCAAAATTGGTAGCACGACATATCTCGGGACAACTTTTGGCAGCTACTTAACCAAGCTTTTTTTCGGTTTATCGCTCATATGTTCTATACAAAGCATCCTAGCGTAAAGTTACCTACGAGCAAGTTAAAAATATTAAATTCTGCGTCCAATGAGTACAAACACGTAATAAATGGATCAAGCGATATAGTAGAAAACCTTTGTCAAAAAACGATGTTTTCCAGAACTTGGACCAAATTTCAACAAAGTGATTTTTAAGTAATCTGCGTTTGAATTTTGAATTTATCGTGGCGTACAACGCCTTAAGGTGAAACGTTACGGGTTCCTGTCGATGTTCTGTCAATAGATGGCAGCACGTTGGAATTTAGGGGGTTTTTCAAGGTTTTCTGCGAAACTGCTAAAGTACATATGATGATTGCGGATGAAGCAAAAAATCGTACGTATGAATCGAGATCTACCTGCACTAAACAGTGCTTATTTTTTACGTGTATTCGACCGAAAGCGAAATATTTGCAATTTCGTCCATTCACGCACACGGGCGTACCTAATGTCACAGGGAATGTCAGTCATTGTCAAACAGTACGCAAGTTGATTATAGAGGGCGCAATAATAAATCAAGGAAGTAGTTCACATTTACAAAATTACAAACGTGCGACGAACGTAAATAAGGCGGAAATAAATAGAACTACATTTTCGCACTCTTCTTGAAGACATGGGTTAGTCCTGTGGTTTACGCTTTTGCAAATTCACACTATCGCTAGAGACCCACGTTCGAGCCTTGGTCGGGCACCATAGTCTTTTTGTATTTTTATTTTTCTTCGAAGTGCATTTATTATTTTTCTAATATAGTTATAGTTAGTTAGTTAGTTGTTATTACGTTATACAGTATTTTTTTTAAAGATCGCGATGTAAATTCTATTAGACGCAAATTGTACTGCAATTATCATACATTTTTAAAGATCACAATGTAAATTCTTATAGACGCAAAATTGTACTGCAATTTATTTATATCATACATAATCTAATTAGTGGTAGCCGTACAGGCCCAATTTCAAAGAAAAACCGCAAATCGATGTACAGTTTAGCCATTTGGCACACGCATACTAGAGGTCAAAACAAAATTTTTGACCCGCAGTTCCTAAAAAAATTTCCCTTAGCGGGGGAGAGCCGAGACATTCTTTTTTATAGGATATATGGATACTACGTATCATTTTATGATTAATATGTAACGTATCTGCACTAAAGTTCCATAAATCACGTAAAATTGGTATTAAAGTAGAACCGTGTCACTTAGTAATATTGAAAAATTAAAAAAAAAATACTTACCGAAAATCATTTCGAAATTGCTTTTTTGAGGTTAGATATGAGGATATTAAGTATCATTTGTGGTATATTGTACAAAATAAAAATCAGCCGTATCGTGTCTGGAGGACCTCAAACTTGGTATGTTTCGAAAATTATTTTTGATTTAATTTAAAAAAAATAGCTGAAATGTAATGATGTGGTATATTTTCAGAATCGCCTCTAAAAGCTCTTTCATATGATACTGCACACGACAGGTTTCTGAAAAAAAAATTTGTTTTTTTCATACAAAAAAAAGAATGCCTCGGCTCTCCCCCCCTAAGGGATTTTTTTTAAGAACTGCGGGTCAAAAAATTTGTTTTGACCTCTAGTATGCGTGTGCCAAACGGCTAAACTGTACATCGATTTGCGGTTTTTTTAATCGTACGGCTACCACTAAATCTATCGTTTTGCGTTTTCTTATATTTCATTATATAGGTACTTGCTAGGTGAAGTAAAATACGAACGCTCATATATATATGAATATATATCCTACTACGAAATAAATGTACAGATATTATGTACTGAACGATTGAAGCGTTTTCAGTCAAGCATGTTTCTTTTATAAATAAATACTATAGTGGCCGAATTATTTTATGAAATTCCGTAGGAAATAAATAATATCAAAGCACATCATATCTGTACAAATTCACTAAGAAGAGTGGCATGGAATCGTCAAGCAAAAAATGAAATGATATTCACAACATATTTTGTATTTTGCCCGTGAGCCCTTGAAAATTCTTGAATGCGTTCGTGCATCGTTGTCAGGTCGCACTTGGGACAGTATGGCAACGTCGCTATGCCATGTTGGTTCTTCTTATTAAATTTATATATACCGTCGTCTATAGGACAAGCTTTAGGTACTATCGAACCAACTGAATCGTGACCCACCGTGGAACCTTGTCACAGAAAGTGTCATAATGATTTTCGTTGTCAGGCAGTACGATGTCACTATGACATTTTCTGTGACAAGGTTCCACGGTGGGTCACGCACGATTCAGTTAGTTCGATAGTACATACATGCTTATTTTGGGTGTAGGTCGATTTTTAAAGATTGGCGTCAAATATTTATTTATACAGGATGGTTTTTATTTTCCGGTCAGTGATGGCAATGGCAGCTACCAGATCCCGTGCTGCTACGCGAAAATGATCTAAGAAGACTTTCCTTTGATTTTGAATTAATGAAGTTTGACCTTTTCAGATTTTGAAAAAAAAAACATACAGGGTGGGAGAAAAAGGTCATTTTGGACAAACTTTTTTTTTTATGCCAATCGATCCCATTTCTATCCAGGATCAAAAGTTTGTATGATCATAATGACGATAAGTACAGGGTGGATTTTTCTTTTATTCTACACTTACTATTTTTTTATGCCAATCGATTCTATTCCTATCCAGTATCAATAATTTATTAGGGGTGAACTTAAGGTAAATGTACTAAAAAGCCACTAATTAAAGAAAACTTTTGCCATACAATGTTTTTGACAGAATTAACAATATTATCTAAGATATCAATGGAAATTGTACGAAAGTTTGTTTTTGCAAAGTACATTTGTTAAGTTCGCCTATTACTTACTCGTTAACTAGTAATGTCTACTTAGCTGTGATAATTTTCCTTTTAAATTCATCATATTATACAGGGTGGATTTTTTTTTGGGTCAGTGAGGGCAGCTACTAGATCCCGTGTTGCTACGTGAAAATGGTCTTAGAAAACCTTCCCTCGATTTCAAATTAATTAAGATCAATTGGCGTTTTCAGATTTTGGAAAAAACATAGAGGGTGCGAGAAAAAGGTCATTTTTGATAAACTTTTTTGACGGTAAAACTTCTTTAGCGGCGCTGAGCACTTTTTGTGATGGAAGAAAATTGTTAAAAACTCGCGATGATTCGTAAGACCAGCTAGTTGACCCCTCCTTGTATCGTGATTGCGATGTTAGGAGGGGTCTACTCAGCTAAACTCAGCTGGTCTTACGATGCGTAAGACACAAATGATACTCGGGACATTTATCTATATACGTAAATGGATTATGCGAATATGAATATGAATATTAATATGAATATTAATGTGAATGTGAATATGAAAATGAATATGAATATGAATATGAATATTAACATTATTTAGTTATAATAATATTTTAGTTCCTATGTTGATATATTTTTGTTGTGCTGAATAAAAATATAAACAATGACGAAAAAAAAAAATTAACATGAACATGAATATGAATACGGATACGGATACCGATACGGATACCGATACCGAAACGGATACCGTTACCGATACGGATACCGATACCGATACGGATATGAATATCTTTGTTATTTACTTTCTTTATTGAGTTTTCACTTCTGCCGGCATTCCCGGAGTGCGACCCGTTGTTTTTTGTAAATGTCAATAAAGAAAGTAAATAACAAAGATATTCATATCCGTATTATCCGTATCCGCAATCCATTTACATATATACATAAATGTCCCGAGTATATTGTGTCTTACGCATCGTAAGACCAACGAGTTTAGCTGAGTAGACCTCTCCTAACATCGCAATCACGATACTAGGAGGAGTCAACTAGCTAGTCTTACGAATCGTCGCGAGTTTAACAATTTTCTCCCATCACAAAAAGTGCTCAGCAGCCTCAGCGTCGCTAAAGAAGTTTTCACTTCAAAAAATGCACCACCACTTTACGTGTAGGGGAGGTAATAAAAAAAAACAGGATTTTTTCTACTTTTTTGTCGGCGTCATTCATATGTATACTCATGCCAAATTACAGCTTTCTAGTACTAACGGATACTGAGGAAAGCAGGGGACAGATAGACGGACGGACTTGGCGAAACTATAAGGTTTCCTTGTTTACTACGGAACCCTAAAAAACGGATTTTGATGTGAATGTATGGGAAAAGTTTTCCTTGATTTGTGACTTTTTTTTTTCTCGTCCCATACAAGATACAAGCTTTGATCCTGGTTAGGAATCGAGGGGATCGAGTGGCATAAAAAAAAGTTAGTGAAAAATGTCATTTTTCTCGCATCCTGTATGTTTTTTCCAAAATCTGTAAACGCCAATCTTCATTAATTAAAAATTAAGGGAGGGTCTTCTGAGACCATTTTCGCGTAGCAGCACGGAATCTGGTAGCTGTCCTAACTGACGCATAAAGAAAATCCACCCTGTATATTCCCAAAATGCATGCTTGGATGAGAATGACGACACTGATTTCAGATCTCGAAAGTACAACACACTATAAGGACACCACGACGAGTTCTGTGGATCTTAAAAATAGGTCGCGAATACCGCTATCGAATATTTTGTTGAGTCACAATCGTCCATAGGCAATGCTGTCTACTTACGATGGTAACAAACCATAAGGTTGATTGCCACCGCCGTGGTATTAAAAAAAATGCTCATTCATCAACTCATGGCACGGTGGGAGGTACCGGCAACCAATTTTGATTTCTGGGCCACTTCTTACCTTGTCACAGTGAAAATCTATATGAAAGCCGCTAGAAATCTCGTATTGATGTTACTGTGACAAGGTACGAAGTTGCCCAGAAATCAAATTGGTTGACCTAACGTCCACATAAGCTTCAGACTTAGTAATAACGGGATTAAAAAAGTAGTTACTAATGTTGTTATATCCAATTATCACCATAGCCTATGGACCCTGTTACATCCTATTAACACCGTAGCCCGTAGACTATTCCGTTTGACTTCGTAGCCTATCGTCTCTGTTGATTTTCAATAAACACCGTAGCCATGGTCGTTCTTAACATTCGATTGACACCGTAGAGCTATTTTTTATCAATGGACAACCGTAGCCCATGGACGTTTTTTAATTTGTATGTAGGCAGATAGTTGTCAGAGTACAAATGGTTGTGTTTCATGTTGAGCAAAAATACATGTCATTTATGCAGGTCGGTAATAAATTTATTATAGGAGATTCGCCTCCATAGAACTCCATACATTACCTTGCAAAAAATGTGGAGTTGAAAAAGTTTTGATTATTTGAAGTGAATAGGTACTTCGTTGTCGGGGTTTTGTATTCACTTCAAAAACAATAATTATCCATATAATCCAATCATACGTATACTCGTACGGAGTAGGCGCCTTACTTCTTTAAAACTGTATTAAAACACAAATCGTAAAACTTCTCAAAAGAAACTCAATCATTTATAATATAATATAATAATAATGTGTGTTACTGTTACATGACTATTATAGACATTTTCGCAATTTTTGTGCACCTTATTCCTTTGTAATAAAGCGTTACCTTTCACGTCGAGTCTTACTACTGTCACAAAATAAAAAATATACAGAAGGTCCGTTCCCGCCGTTCTTGAAAATACATACCTAAACTTGCCCGTCTCACAGGGTTGCTTCTGTATTGATTCTGAATTTTAAAAAGGAGTAGTTATAATAAAAATTCTTCAACATGACATTTAAATATGAACCAGCGTATCTTGGTAAAATACCGGCCAAGTGCGAGTCGGACTTCGCACATTTAGGGTTCCGAACCAACCTCAAAAATATGATTTATCAATATATTTAGTATTTGTTCTTAAAATATACGTAATATTGAACATTGTCACCAAATTTCAAGTTCATAGGTCAATGAGAAGTCTAAAAATTCTTTGGAACAAATTTTGTTACAGACGACGGACGGACGGACGGACGTCTGGGCGACACCAATAAGGTTCCGTTTTGACCCTAATAAATTGATGCGTAACGCGCTGCGAGTTGTGACTTGTGACCGGTGGCGGTCGAGAGCGCCAACAAAGAATATAATTACCTAATTAATTAGGTACCTACTTAACTAAACCATAGTACTTAAATACTGGCGTTTTACCAGCGAACGATAAGATGAATGTGTAATGGTTGATCGTCGTTATCAAAGCGGCTAGTTTCAAAAAATTACCTACCTACCTAGTACCTAGGTATTGTAACTACCAAAATGAGAAAACCGTTTTATTTACCTTTCAATATCGTTTGAAAATTTGAAGAAAGTGTAGGCACAGTTTTTTGTTGTATTTAAACAATAAAATATATTCCAACTGTAATAATATCGGTTATTCATTTTGACGTACGTGACACAAAGTACCTACGCAGCGGCGGGGACGTCAAGTGATCAACGCGCGCACAACTAGCACTCGCGACGCGACAGTGACAGTCGCGACTAAGCTCGTCCGAAATCAACCGAGAATGCCTGTAAATGTTACGTCTGTGTGCGTGCGGCGAAAATGGCACTTTGTACTGAGCGGACTCTCTGCTCCGGCGCGCGCCGCCGCTATTTACTTTGTGCTACTGTGCCTTATAAGGCAATCCCAATAAAGCAACAATAAAATGTTCAGTTTCGTTTCACCTTCATTAACAGTTTGAAATTCGTTCTATCAGAAAACAAATGACATGGCTGTTACGTCACTACCAAAATGAAGAGCGCAGTATGATAAAATGAATGCCTTCTCTTTCATCACAAAATAAAAGTGTTTGCAAAGAAAGTGTCGCCACCTATAAAGTCAATAAGTACTACCTACTGTTATAGCTAACTGTCAACAACAGCTTAAAATTGACATCCGAGCCATCTATTGAAGGTTTTGGACAACGATCTGTCATAAGCCGCGGCCATTTTCTTTACATGGACAGTATAAAACTCACTCACACATAATTAGCACCGAGTGAAAATTTATGATTCTTTAAACGGTTATATTTAAATAACTAGACGTTATTACGTCTTATTTTTCAAACTGCGGGAGAAGAGGGTCGTATATTATCTAAAAATTACAATTTCAAGTCCGTGACATCAATAGATTTCGCATGTAGTCGACCGGAAAATTGTATGAAAATCGTACGTGACGTTTCACCTTAATACTAAGAATTTACAGATTACATAACAGCAGCATTATAATCATCGAGTAGCTGTTTCCCGCGACTTTGTCTGCGTAAACTTCCACTCCTTATTTCATCCCTTCCCGGGGTGGTTTTCGGGATGAAAAGTATCCTATATGTTAATCTAGGCTATAAACTCGTTGTATATCAAGTTTCACCACAATCCGTTCAGCCGTTTTTGGGTGATTGAGTAACAAGCATCTTAATGTCGAATGTTCAAATCCTACTAATGATTAAAAAATGCGAAAGTTTAGACGTTTGGATAAGTTGCATATTAAGATGCTTGTTACTCAATTACGCAAAAACGGCTTGACGGATCGTGGTGAAACTTGATATACGAGGGGTGAAACAAAAGTAATGATAACGAATATGTAAAACAACACATGTGTTCAAAAACTAAATTTATTTCTTAACGTAGTCTCCTAACAAGTCTACACACCTATGCCATCTTTTCTCCAGACTACGAATTCCATTTAAAAAAAATCTTTGTCTTGACTCTCCAAATATGCCTCCACAGCGGCCTTAACCTCACTGTCATTCAAAAAATTTTTGCCTCGAAGAAAGTCGCTGGGGGTTAGGTCTGGCGAATAGGGGGGTGTTCCACCAATTCGAAACCCGCATCCCGGATTGCAGCCATTGCAACACCTGGCCTTATGAGGAGGTGCGTTGTTGTCTGGGTGGAACATTCTAGGCACCCAACGAGCGGATACTTTATTCATGTGCAATTCTTGGCTTAAGATTCTTTGTATGCTGCCATACGAGATCCCTGTGACCTCATTTAAATGTCTGATTGTCACTTTTCTATCAGTTAAACTAAATCTCCTATTTTTTTGACATTCTTCTCAGTGCGGACGATGGAAGGCCAGCCCTCGCGGTGTTCGTCTTTACAAGATGTTTTACCCAAGTTAAACTCCTTGCACCAGTGTGCAACTGTAGAATACGGAGGAGCAGAGTCCCCTAATGTTCCCACCAATTCAACATGTATATCTTTAGTACACATTTTTTTCAAACAGAAGTACTTAAGGCGCGTAGAGCCGTGAACGACCTTGAGCAACGACCTTGAGCGTGGCTTGGCTTCCCCGTCTCAACATCCATCAATTATCTTATTTATTAATTGACGTTTCATGTCAATAAATACCGCACTTCATGGACTTTATTAGTGCGAGACGACGCTCTATATGTGGCTCGTTAAAAAGGTATTCAAAAATTCGATCGTTAATGTCATCTCACACGGGGCCCTGTGGTACAGCATACTGCCTTCAGAGTCAAACTCAATGTATTCGGGTTCCATCCCCGCGGCGGGTGCACTTTTTGTATGTTTTTTCACATGACATGTGTCCAAGATAATAGTTACTAACCGCTTTCAAATCAAAATCATCATTCGCTTACCCTTTTCCCATTTATTTCGGGTCGGCGCAGCACGTAAGTAGGTACCTATTTTTCCTCCATACATCTCTGTCACTCGTCATCTCCTTATATATATATCATCTCTCACACAATCCATCGACCTTTTCTTTGGCCTACCTCGTTCCAGTACTCTTCTTGTTACATGGCTTTCATCCCTCCTCATTAAGTACATGGCCGTACCATGCCAGGCGATTGCCTCTTAGTTTTTCGGTAATCGGCGCTACTATCAGGCTTTCCCTTATATTCCTCATCCTGTCCATTTTTGTCACACCACACATCCATTTTAACATTCTCATCTCTGTAACATGCATTCTCGTTTCATCCGTCACCTTTGAGGCCCAACATTCCAATCCATATACATGACGACGTCTAATTATGGTCTTATACATTTCAAATCCAAAGCAAAATCAATTTTTATTTTACTTTTCAAATTTTGGTATTGTTTTATTGTTTTTTTTTCTTACATTTTACGCATTTTTACGTATTTGTTGTTCACGATATTTTTTGTAAAGGAAAAAGCGCCTGATCATTATTTGCGGGCAAATATTTGATTACACGTATCAACGTACTTTTCGTAGGCGAAAGTGGTACGTAAGCCTAAAAGCCTCATTTGACTACTAATTGAAAAAAAAGCTGTAAACACTTTGAAAGTAACCTTACCGAGTTTGGTAGTTAACAAATTTGATTCACCCGAGAAAAATCTGTCCAAAATAATTTCAAGGGTCTTGCAGTAATCCAATTTCTGGACTAACTATGAAGAAAACTAATAGTTTTTCTTCTTGAAGGTCAACTTCAAGATATGTTTTACATAATGTGTTATTATTCAAGACTCCGCAATGTGTATTGTTGCCATAAAAATTGCACAAAAACAACAGATTTTACGTCGTTGCTTCTACAGGCGCCTTAATAACGGCTCTCACTTCAGATTTTTCCATTTCCACGCATTTATTCCGACAACTCACGAATAAATAAATTTACAATGCATGTGCTTGAAAAGTGCCTTTTCTAAGCAGTCAAACTGTGCGGAAAGTGCTACTTTTCCGCACTAGTGCTTTTTACTTTTCAATTTTTTTAAAATTTTTAACTCTGTCTTCAGCTCGACGCAAAGAGTTTTAATTATTTGAAAAACATTTCACAAATTAATCAATAGGGATGTTGACTCAAAATTTATTAATACTCCATACGAAAGAATACATATAACTATGCCAAAAAGTGAAAATCCTATTCAAATATCTCAAAAAATAACGAAACTACAACCGTTAGAATGTTTTTAGTTAGAGAGAGAAAAGGCTACAGGTCAGTGACGTCACTGTCCTCGAGCGCCATAGTAAATGACGATCGTTCAATACAACGGGGCATTTTGCGGAAAAGGGACAGAAAATGCCCCCTCCTAAAACTTTGAAGACTTATAATTATGTAATTATTTATTCTTTTGGATTACTTTTTTCACTATTTGATAGAGAATTTGATCCTTTTTCGAGAAAATTCGGATTCATTGATTTTCTTATCTGGTGTCAACATCCCTATTATAGATTACCGTTCTTATAAACAGGTACATAAATATTAATACTTTTTAAACGTATCATTTATAATTTTAGATTTTATTTATTACCTATAAATAAATTGATAATTTTCACTCGAGGTAAATGCGTGGCTGAATGCGCATTAAGCCATTGCCTACTTAGCATTTTAAAAACAGATGTACACATGCGCCGCAGCAGTATAGATGTTGAGCGCGCATGTATTTAGAAAAATGCCGCCATTTTTCATTTCAAGTACTAATTTCTTGTTTACCTAGTTTTTGATAAAAATATCAAGTGAAAGTGACGAATCAGATCAAATGTAACTCCAGAAAATAGTTTTCAACAAGCACAAAATGCCAACAAAGGTTGCCTTGGCCGCTAAATCCAAATTAAAAACCTATACTTGTGATGAATTTTGTGATGCACTTTTAAAAGAGTTTTGTGTTAATAAAATGATCTTACGATGGTTTTATGTCGAAAATAAATAGCACTCTATGTCAAGAAGTTGTTACATGAAGATGCTGATAATAAGTAATATATCGAGCACGGTAAATTATAACCTATATATTTGAAATTAACTTTTCTATTTTCTCGCACAATGCATAGTAAAACTTTGTATGATACGCGCGCGTAAAGATGATTTTCAACTCGTGTCTAATTATAAACTAGCTCGCTACGCTCGCTCGTGTATAAGAAAGACACTCGTCGGAAATCACTCACTTTCCGCACTTGTATCATAAATAGCTATTATTTCAGTGACAGATATCAATTTTTATACATATATTTTTTTAATTTACTGGCCAGTAACTGCCTTAAAAAATAAAACCTCTTTTTGCTTTTTTCAGCCACTGAAAGTATTTCATTATCATTACTTTTGGATCACCCCTCGTACAACGAGTTTATAGCCTAGATTAACATATAGGATACTTTTCATCCCGAAAACCACCCCGGGAAGGGATGAAATAAGGAGTGGAAGTTTACGCAGACAAAGTCGCGAAAACAGCTACTCGATGATTATTGATTATAATGCTGATGTAACTATGTAATCAGTAAATTCTTAGTATTAAAGCGTTATACGCCAGAATAAATTCAAAATTCAAACGCAGATTACTTAAAAATCACTTTGTTGAAATTTGGTCCAAGTTCTGGAAAACATCGTTTTTTGTCAAAGGTTTTCTACTATATCGCTTGATCGATTTATTACGTGTTTGTACTCATTGGACGCAGAATTTAATGTTCTATAACTTGCTCGTAGATAACTTTCCGCTAGGACGCTTTGTATAGAACATATGAGCGATAAACCGAAAAAGCTGCCAAAAGTTGTCCCGAGATATGTCGTGCTACCATTTTTGATATATAGTCAGTAGCATAATTATGCACAATTTAAAAAAACTAAATTTTCTCCACCACCTTTTGCAAGAGCATAATCCTAGACTGACTGGCCTATAAATAAAGACTTTCAAAAATATTCGGTTTGAATAAATTACGTCAAACCGTTTGACAAAGTTTATTCAAACCGAATATTTTTGAAAGTTTTTATTTATTTTTTATTTACACCCTCCTATTTTTTTTCAGAATTTTTGACCTCACAGTTTAGAAATTAAAGAGGGGGGATGAACTTTTTACGACTTTCACGGCGAATATATCACCAACGGTTGAATTAAATGGAAAAGTTTCTTAGAAACCCCTATATCATTTTTAAAGACCTATCCATATAGATACCCCACACGCCGATGTACATTGTTTTTTTCTTTTCATCCCATACAATGTTTAGGCCCTTGGCAGACGGGTTTTCCACCGCGATACAAGTGGCAGACGAATTTATTTCTTCATAATAGTCCATAAACTATCATCTGACAAAATTTCATGCGAGAGGAAATGACTGAAGTTAATTATTTTTTTACATGTTCACGTGCTTGGCAGACGGGTATTCATTCCACCGCCCTACAAGTGGCAGGCGATTTTTTTCGTTAAGGTACGGTCTTAACTATCATTTAAACCTAGTTTCAGTCGAGAGGAAATGACTGAATTTAATTTTTTTTTTACGTCTTTGGGAGGCTGCTGCTCCTCAACCCACCAACGGAATCGTGGCAGACGTCCACAGTAATTTTTATTCATCTTTCTTAACCACTCTATGTAGTTTTCATGCGAGAGGAGATTGGTAATCGTGACCTGTCGTTGGCCCGCGGTCTACGGTCTTTATCCTCGATTTCGACTAATTCAGGGATAAGGACTTAAAATTTTATATGAATTATGAATTTTAAGTTGAAAAATGTTTTTTGCGAAGAATCGTTAACAAAAATGCGAGCTGAACATTCGTATCATTTCCTTAGATTTATTTGAGAAAATCCCTCGATTGTCGGCCTCGTATCTCTATATGGCATCGTTAACACTCGGTCATCTATAACTACTCGGCCGGCAATCCCCTGTTTCGCGGCCTCTGCAGTAATGTACTATTGATTCTAGTAAGACGCGCACCGACTCCGGCAGTTTGATGTGTATCGCATAATATATTAAGCTAAAATTTACATACCAGGGTGAATTTGAGGATGTTGTGGATGTGGAAGGCCCTGCAGTGGTGCAACTCCTAACATCCCAGGATGGTGCTGCAACATAAATTACAATTTGACCGTTACCGTTTGACCTTCCAAAGCAGTACCAGTATAACCAAAAGCTACATCAACATTTTTTTAAAGTACTGTTTTAATTATAAGCTTCCAACATATATTTTTTAAAACTATGAGCGTTCGTGGCCCAGCAGCGCCCGTGTACCGCGTTGAGGTAAACCAACGTCGGCCCAGGTCAACTCTTGGATGTGTGACCGCTTTAAGTGGTTATTTACTAGGCGTCTGTACTTTGGAAGACACGTAAATCCCGGCTGCTGTCTATGATAGCAATCGTTAAGCCAAGTTAGAGGGTTGTCGGGCTGCTTGAGAACTTCTAACAGTCAAGTTACCCACTCACTTGACAAGCCTAATCCCAATAAGGTCCTTATGTCCCCCTTGGGTTGGAAGGTCAAATGGCAGTCGCTTCCGTAAATCTTACAATATTTCTTTGCTATTCCGCTGAATGATAGTGTAGGTCTATCAAGACTGATAGTATCAGTGATAATGAGACGCACCCACTTGCTTGGTCAAGCATTTATTGAAGCATGAATTGCTAATGAAACGCTATATATTATAGTGGCGTGTCATCCACGACATTCTCATACTAATCTATACGCAATTATATATAATACGGGTTGGGCTGGGGAGGGGCTCGCCTTCGTGGATGACACGCACTATAATATATATTATATTTTTTCCTCGCATAATGCATCGTAAAATTTTAAATAGTGGTCCCCCACCGCGACGACACTTGGAAAATAAAAATATTTGAACTTACATAATATATGTGACGATATAATCGGTTTAAAATATTATTTGTTAGTTTTTAGTTTATTTTTTAGGTCGGGTGGGTTTTAAAAAAAAAAAATTTTACTTTTATTTTGTCCTTTTTAAAGTAGGTATAAATATTAGGAAAGGTACCAAATATCGAATCTATAGGACATGTAGAAGATAGTCAGATCCCCTCATCAACTATTAAAGAGCTGATGATCTTCAAACGGCTGATCAGGTCATTGTTACCTTACCATATACTTTCAATATCATTGAAGTAACACGGTAATTTCGAATCGTTCGGACATAAGTTAGTCAGATACCCTCATCAACTAGAAAAGAGCTGATGATCTTCAAACGGCTGAACAGATTTTCATGAAACATAGCTAAGAACACTAGGGATAAAATTATCTATGACACAAAAAAAACTAAACGAAAATTGGTTCATCCCACAGTGTTCCGTCTAGAACAAGCTAGGTGGACAAAATTATTTTTCTTTGTTTTTGGGTTGTATTAAGCTTATTTATAACTAATTTAAACCCCGTAAGGCCCCGCATACTAAATGCAAGACATAGTACTTTCAATGGAATTTGAATTATTTGCGATTCGAACTGAGATGAATTTTCATTTGTTACGTTCGATTTTCGAAAAAATAGTTTAAGGCTCCGTATAACATATTCTGACGATTTGGCTAAGATTGATGACGTCGTATCTGATAATCTATTAGTATTTATACACATTTTATTACAGATTATGAAAGATCATTTCATTCTGAATGGAATAAGTGTGCTACTTTTTAAATTTTTAACCGACTTCAAAACAAGGAGGAGGTTCTCAATTCGCCTGTATGTTGGTCTTTTTTGTTTTTTTTTTTGTTGTATGTTTGTTACGCGATTACTCCGCCATTTATAAAGAGATTTGGAAAAATATTTCTTTGTTTGAAAGCATATTCTTTCGGATTGGTCCCGTTGTTCTCAAAGTTCACTTCTGATGATAGAATCTATGAGGAATTGAGGGAACTCTTCAAAATTTCAAGGGAAACATACAACGATTTTAGTATTTTCGGCTATAAATCAAGCATTTGCATTCAGAAAGTAGCATTTGGTAAACCGGAACTGATGAAGAAGACCACTGATGATCATCCAAAACTCCAACTGATTCATGGGTGGCGCTAAGATATTTCGATCAAGATAATGAAGCGACTATGACGAAGCCAATTTAGATTGTCATGATATAATGTCCATCTACCTGATCCGGTAATTGAAGCCGGAAGGTAGGCAACGGAATTTCGTAATAAAACAATGGAACTTAGCCGTGTTTGGGCTTATTGGAATTGCCATGAGATGCACTTTGGAAATATATCACTAAGAAGTGTGAAATAAGTAACTACAAAAAAAATGGACGAGGTCCTCAATTCTACGGTACCTACGTATTTTTTGTTGTATATTTGTTACGAGATCAAATCGGTTGGTTGTCCCATATACATTTAAATAACAAAAAAAAATACACATAAACGGTTACAAGGGTTTAGACCTCGGCTTGTGTACCTGAAGAACGATATTTCGCGCTATTGACCGCTGACGTCACAAAACCCCCCAAACGGCTGACTTACTCACAGCGCAGCAGACGCATTTAAAACAAAAAGTGCAAAACAAAAACGAGATACACTTAGTTAGGTACTTTCCAGTTTTCCACTCAAAATTAAAAAATAATTTAAATAAATAGAAAACCGACTTCAATAGGGATGTTGACTCAAAATTTATTAATACTCCATACGAAAGAATACATATAACTATGCCAAAAAGTGAAAATCCTATTCAAATATCTCAAAAAATAACGAAACTACAATTGTTAGAATGTTTTAAGTTAGAGAGAAAACGCTACAGGTCAGTGACGTCACTGACCTCGAGCGCCATAAGTAAATGACGATCGTTCAATACAACGGGGCGTTTTGCGGAAAAGGGACAGAAAATGCCCCCTCCTAAAACGTTGAAGACTTATAATTATTTATTCTTTTGGATTACTTTTTTCACTATTTGATAGAGAATTTGATCCTTTTTCGAGAAAATTCGGATTCATTGATTTTCTTATTTGGTGTCAACATCCCTATTGTTACTCAAATGTACAAATTTTAACTAAAAAGTAGAAAATAATATATTTTAGTAACTTCAAAGCAAAGAGCTTACAGGACAATAAATTAATGTAATTAGTTAGTTACTTATTTATATAGAGGCGGACAACCGGAAATCCGGACATACGAAAGCATTTATCTGGAAGCTAAAACAGAGGCCTTCGTTTCACTCGGTCAAAAAAGAAATACTTCCCGGCCTAGGCCTTCAATTTTGTACGAAATTTCTTTACAGTTCTCTCGGGTTATTCCGCCTGAAACGTTATTCTTTGAATCCTGTAAAAAACGCACGTATGACGACAGCGGACAGTTCATTGCACGTTTGAGAAATAGTACATTACTACAGAGGCCGAGAAGTAAAGGGTCGCCGGCCGAGCACATATAGGATAGTTACGAGGCTGGCAACCCCTTTTCACACCGAGGTAATAGTACATTACTACAGAGGCCGAGAAGTAAAGGGTCGCCGGCCGAGCACATATAGGATAGTTACGAGGCTGGCAACCCCTTTTCACACCGAGGTAATAGTACATTACTACAGAGGCCGAGAAGTAAAGGGTCGCCGGCCGAGCACATATAGGATAGTTACGAGGCTGGCAACCCCTTTTCACACCGAGGTATGTATAGTGCTTTTCTCAAACATGCAATGAAATATATCAAAAAAGCTCCTAGAAATCAAACTTTAATTTCTATAGAAACTGAAAGTAAACTAGAAAAAAATTAAACTGACACATATTTTACTATTTAAGTATTTGTCGACTTCTAAACTTTATTAAAAGTAGAAACAGGCGTATAATTTGAGTTTTTCGGTGGAAAAATACACTTGCGATTCTGTTAAAAAAAATGAACGGCGGAAAAGCATGCACTTTTTGACGTTTCAATACTTTTGGTTATGATTATCAAATCTTAATTCAAACTCCGTCTTATTATATATCCGTCTCATTTCCGTTCCATCTTATTTTTGAGAAATTGATTTTTTTTTAAATAATCGTAGTGGCAGAATGTACTTACCGAACTGGTACTGTACTTAACGAACGGAAAATCAATTATTGCTTATAGTTTTCTTCATAGCTGAACGCCGTGATGCTGAGTCACAAATGAATGAGGAATGAAAACTTTAAATATTATTTAATATTAATGTAATTGTAAATTGACATTCCAAATTAACCCTATGAAAATGTAGCATGTACGATACCAAATTTATATGCATCAAACTGTACATGTATACAATGAATAAATGATAATTTTGCGGTTGGTACGGAACCATAAATGTCTAGAGCCACTTCCGGTACCTTCCTTTTTTTTCTGCCAAACCCCATCGTGTGGGGTATCGTTGGATAGCTCTTTTAAAAATATTACAAGGTTTTTAAAAGCATTTTTTGATTAAGGAATAGATTGGCGTGATATTAAGCTTTGAAGTGATAAATTTTTGTTATGGTCAAGTGTCCCCCCCCCCCCCTGCCCGCTAAACGGTAGCTACTAGGCATGTGAAAAAAATCATGGTAGTAGTATATACGATGAATTTAAAAGGAAAACTATCACTGCTAATTAGACATTAATAGTTAACGAGTAATAGTCGAACTTCAGAAATGTACTTTGCAAAAGCAAACTTTCGTACAATTTCCATTGATACCTTAGATCAAAAACATAGTAAATATAAGTTTGCGAACTTTTTAGTCCATATAATGTAACGGGTGGACGACTACGGAACCCTACCTTGCGCGTGGCCCGACACGCACTTGTTTTTGTATGGAATTTTAAAAAAAATGTTCTGAAACCCATCGCGTGTGGTATCAAACGAAAGGGCTTTCTGAGCCAGTTCTAAAATATATCACATCATTACATTTAAGTAACTTGTCTTAAATTAAAAATAAAATAATTTTCAAAACATACCAAGTTTGGACTCCTCCTGGTACGATACCGTTGAATATTTTTTTGTAAAATATACCTAATATGGTACCTAATATTCTCATATCTAACCTCAAGGAAGCAGTCTTGAAAATATTTACATTTAGTATGTTTTTATAATTTTTCATTATTACAAAGTTTGCTTAGCAACATCAACGAAGGAAAATTGGCGGAAATAATTCGTGACTAAGCGAATTTTGCCAGAGTTGTAGGTACAGTCGACCTAAATAACGTACTAAAAGGACTGGTCGATGGGGGTAGAACTAAAGGGTGGGAGGGGGGGGTAATGGTCCCTTTTTTAGTTCTTCGTAAAAAACTCGTAAATGGTGTCATAAGCGGGTATTACACTGTCCCGAATTCAGGACACTTAGAAGGGTTCCGACCTATAAGTTAGAGCGAGATGCTTCAACTCCCCTCCACTAGTTAGGACGCCTGATTCAGGACAGTGTAATAGCCGCTTTATAGCAAAAAATGTTTAGGGACAGAAACAATCTAAATAAAATTTTCTACAAAAAAGGTTCTATACACTTTTCCGCTAGGATGCATATTTAATGAGATTTTAAAGGGGGCAATTTAATTATCATTGGCTTATTATTCCTTTGTTTCATTCCCGAACCCAAACCGGCCGAAATATGCATCTTAGCGAAAAATTGTATAGAACCTTTTTTGCAGAGAATTTTATGTAGATTGCTCGTACTTGTGTCTATAAACATATTTTGCTATTAGACACCATTTACGAGTTTTTTTACGAAAAACTAAAAAAGGGACCTTTACACTCCCCCTCCCACCCTTTAGTTCTACCCCCATCGACCAGTCCTTTTAGTATGTTATTTAGGTCGACTGTACCTACAACTCTGGCAAAATTCGCTTTGTCACGAATTATTTCCGCCAATTTTCCTTCGTTGATGTTGCTAAGTAAACTTTGTAATAATGAAAAATTATAAAAAAAATACTAAATGTAAATATTTTCAAGACTGCTTTCTTGAGGTTAGATGAGAATATTAGGTACCATATTAGGTATATTTTACAAAAAAATATTCAACGGTATCGTACCAGGAGGAGTCCAAACTTGGTATGTTTTGAGAATTATTTTTATTTTAATTTAAGACAAGTGACTTAAATGTAATGAATTTAGTGTTCGGAGTTTCGGTGGCAAATTTCACACAGTGGGTAATGGAGTCGTTTTTATGATTAACTTTTTAAGATTTTAATAAATAAATTATTCATTTACCTGAAGTACTTAGTATGACATTAAATGGCGGCAGGTACAAACATTATACTGTCCCGACTGTTTAGGTGACATGTTTGTACGTATGTAATAAGTAAAAATAAATAAATTTATTAAACAATGTTTACCTATACGTAGGACGTTATTTGAAGATCCCTATGACACTTGCAGTGACATACCATATAGTGATGTGCATGTGTCGATACTTCAATTGTTTTATTATCTGTGGCGGTTCTTATCAGCGTCCTCTCACGTACATTAATTTAACCCTCAAATGCGGTTATCGTGTAAAAGACGTTTCTGGCTACTAAACCGCCATTTTTAGGGTTCCGTTTCCGAATGGTCCAAACGGAACCTTATTGTTGTCACTCATGCGTGCTTCCGTCGGTCGTGTCACAAAAATATTTTTCGAAGATGTTTTCAACTTCCCTTTGACCTATTGACATACAATTTGGACATAACGTATTCTTACGCCGCACCAGAAGAAAGACCAGTACCTACAGGTCAAAAATGACCTGTGCCGCAGTGAACGTGTTAAATAATAAATAAATATGTAATTTAACGTTGTTTTATTTTTAGACTGTCACGTAACAATTTAAATGAAATATAAGACACGTTTTATTATTATCACTTCAATTATCGACATCTATTATCGACAGCACCGCTTCCTTAGTCCACAGACCAACGATATAACATTTGCAGTACGTCACCGTGTATATTCCGTTAAGCATATTTCTGGGAAATAAGGGACAATTCAAGTTTCTTTCATATTGTTATTATGTAAATGTTACAAT
This sequence comes from Cenopis cana, assembly GCA_951800055.1. NCBI lineage: Eukaryota > Metazoa > Arthropoda > Insecta > Lepidoptera > Tortricidae > Cenopis > Cenopis cana. The sequence goes on along the minus strand of OX637471.1, from coordinate 17,971,204 downwards.
CCTAAATAATTAGCTACATTCCCAAAAGATGCTTATTAACATTTCGATGTGACATCGACGCTGTTCCAAGGTTATATAAATGAACTGTCACTGCAAGTGTCATAGGGATCTTCAAAAAACGTCCTACGTATACATACTTGTGTTATTAGTAGTCCTTCGTATTAGTAGTTCGTTATACTCGCAAGATAATTTATAAGGAGTATTATGCAAAATTAATCATTTAATCGTTAATTGTTTAATCAAAAAAATTGTTACGCGACTCCATTTACCTCTGTGAACTTTGCCACTGAAACTCCGAACACTAGTAATGATGTGATATATTTTTAGAACTGGCTCAGAAAGCCCTTTCGTTTGATACAACACACGATGGGTTTAAGAACATTTTTTTTTAATTCCATACAAAAAAAGAAGTCGTCATAACTCCTCTCCTCTCTCGTTTTTTTTTCGTCCAACGGGTCAAATTATTTCATATGTCCTAAAGATCAATCGTACCGATTTTCATGCTTTTAACACCATTTGCAGCATCTTTTTGCGTACCGATAGGACTATAACCATCGTGTATATGTGTACCTATTGTAAAGTGAAGTATTTTGAAGTAGACAAACCTGAGGGTGCGAAAGATGTGGCAAGTGATGTAGTTGAGCTGGCGCGGGTGGCGGCGCCGGCATAGCGTGTGGAGGCAGCAACGGAAACGCGGCAGCGTCTCCGTTGCGGATGGCACCTCCAACGACTCCGCCACTTCCACTTCCGTCCTCCTCAGCTGGGGATGGTTGCCGAGAACCTGGAGTGCGACTGAAACAAGTATACGGCATGACTTTTGTAATGTACACATAAAATGTAAATAAACAATTTGAAAAATAAACATAGACTCCTATGAGACATATACTTGCATTTTTTTTTAAGTTTCCGCTTTATAATTTTCTTTATATGTGTTAATTAAGGGGATATATCGATTCGGTAAACCACGCCCCCCGTGAAAGAGACACACTTATGTCTTTTGCGTACGGCATGACGGGATATACAACAGAGCGCTCGTAACCCAGCGGCGCCTGCGTACCGCTTGCGGTTAAGCAACGTGGGCAGCGGTCAGGACTTGGATGGGTGACCGCTTTGAGTGGTTACTAACTGAGCGCTCCCGTGCTTTGGAAGGCACGTTAAGCCGTTGATCCCGGTTGCTGTCTATGGCAGCAGTCGTTAAGCCAAGTTGGAGGCCTTTGGGCGGCTTGAGAACTTCTAACAGTCAAGTTGCCCACTCACTTGACAAAGCCTAATGCCAATGAGGTCTAGTTTCCCCTCGGGGTTGGAAGGTCAGATGGCAGTCGCTTTCGTAAAAACTGGTGCCTATGCCAAATCTTGGGATTAGGTAGCGGACCCCAGGTATCCTTCAGGATGCAACTGTACTGGGATTACGCTAGGAGGATGATGGATGATAACGGGATATACAACACTCTTCGAGAATGACTTTTTAGGGTTCCGTAGTAAACAAGGAACCCTTATAGTTTCGCCATGTCCGTCCGTCCGTCCGTCCGTCTGTCCCCCGCTTTTCTTTTCTCAATAACCTTTAGTACTAGAAAGCTGTAATTTGGCATGAGTATACAATGCATATCAATGACGCCGACAAAACGGTAGAATAAAATCTTAAAAAAAACAACAACGGAACATTGTGCGTGGCCCGACACGCAATTGGCCGGTTTTTTTTTAGACAAATCTCGATAAATATCTGACCGTTGTGCAGTTACATGAAATTTCCTCTTCACAGAGTTTAGATGCCATCATATTAACTTATTTGTGTCATTTAATAATGCGTTGTTTTAGTAGGCTGAGTCAAAAAAAGGGAAATAAAGACACAACTTTGGAAACTTTCCATCGGGAAAATTATAAGCAATCATGTTTCGGCTATTGTTAAAAACAATCATATAGTCAAGAATCATATATCTGAAAATCAATCCCTATTTTTTCCTCGTCTGGGCAGAACAGCGTTTCAAAGAACGCGATATTTCTCGTTGCAGCGCCTTAAGCTCTTTTAATGGGGTTGGCGGCTGCCAAACTTTGCCACTAGAGTTTGTGCCAAGACATTAGTTCGTGATTATTATTCGTTTTGGGCTGAGACCTATGAACTTGATATTTGGTGATAATGTTTATTATTACCAGAGACTAGGAATAATATAGACTGCCAATGCCTATACATTGCGGCGTAATTTTAAAATAATGGGCCTGCTGTAGCTAGTTTCACTATGGAGAGATCACTTTACCATTTAATTCCTAGTCTCTGTTATTACGTATATTTTACGTTTGTATTAATAATTAGTTTTTTTTTCAGAAATTTTATCAATTTTTGCGGTCCTTTTACGGATTTCTCGCGTTTCCGTAAAAGTTCTTTTAGCTGTGTCAGAGTCGGACGTCCGTATTTTTCATTTCGATGCATTTTATCGCGTTAAACGGACGAGTATATGTTTACGAAAATATAACTTACACGCTCCTGTTTAAACAAAAACTTTTGTATTTAAATGGCTTTGAAACATAATCCGACAGTGTCTCGGCCTAAAGAGGGTATTACACTGTCCTGAATTCAGGACACTTAGAATGGTCCGGACCTATACGAATGAGTGAGATGCTTCAACTCTCCTCCACTAGTCAGGATTCTGAATTCAGGACAGTGTAATACCCGCTTAAGATACAAAGTTTAATACTTATTACCAGTGATCGCACTTTTTGTAGCATTTTTGGTGCGATGACGTCAAATGACACACGACAGCGACCTAGGGTTGTCGAAGTGTATAATATGATTGACGTTTAAAATTATGTAATACTATGTTGTTTAATCAAAATTCCTAATTTTTTTCGGAGGATATGCTGACGAAACTATGCTCACTTAACAGTTTCTCCATTGTGTTTAATCAGTTAATAATTATTACTTATTTTCACACACAAAATCAACGCAAACGACGGGACGTCATTGAAGAAACAAAATGACTTTTATATTTATGCACTGACGTTACGAGGGTTGCATTGAAAGTTTCGGGAATAGGAAAAATAGACAAGTGTAAAGGGTTAAATTCACATTTACTGTTTTTTGAAGTATTCTCCAGACATTCATACGTTTTTCCATACGCTCAAACTAATTATTAAAACAGTTATTCCACTCCAAAGATGTAGTCTCCGAAATGACACCTTTGAAGGCGTCCACTGCTTCTTCTGGTGACTGAAATAGTTGACCGCGTAGCTTTTCTTTAATTTTAGGGAAAGCATTAAAATCATTAGGACTCAGGTCGGGGCTATACGGTGGATGGTTCAATAATTCGACGCTATGATGGTCCAAATACTCGTTTCTTCTACGAGCGAGCGGTGTGGAAGCTAGCGTTTTCATGATGAAGAATGATGCGTCGGTTGCAGTTTTCTGTTCCGAGTATACAACGATTTCAGGTAGACCAATCGTTGTGTACCAGTCTGCATTAACTGTTCTTCGATCCTCGAGTGAAATAGTCGCAACATGTCCGGATTTCAAAACAAAACTGGCGACCATCTTTTTCCCCGAGCTTCGGGAGCGAACAATCTTGGTCGGCCTCAGCTCATTTTCAAACACCCAAACTCGTGACTGGTTTTTATTTTCAGGTTCGTATGCATGTACCCACGTTTCATCACCCGACACGATTATTATAAACTGCGTTCGAAGTTCCATTGTTAAACCTTTCTAGGTTTTTTCGGCAACAATCGACCCGGGCCCCCTTTTGTTCATCGGAAAGTATGTGTGGGATCCAACGGGAAAATTGTTTTTTTACGCAAGTTCGGTTTGCAAAATTGATTGGATTTGACTCATTACATTCCCTAAACATGACTGAATTTCACGATATGTGACATGCCGATCGTTTATGATTAGGTCACACTGCATCGACGTTTTCTTGAGTAACCGCGGATTTAGGCCGCCCTTCACGCACATCACCACTGAGTTTCACACGATCGCGTTGAAATTCAGAAAACCAGCGATATACGGTCGTCTTTGATGTAACTGCCTCCCCGAACGCAGAAGTCATCCTATCATCATTTTCCCGCTTGTTAGTCAATTACGCAAAAACGGCTTGACGGATCGTGGTGAAACTTGATATATAACGAGTTTATAGCCTAGATTAACATATTAGTAGAGGAGTTCTACGATATCAATGTATGGGAGGGTCATAAGTTAGATTTTTTTATTTCTTTGTGTGTATCTTTTTGACATACTAAAAATCTTCCAAAATCTGACCGTGCAAAATGCGTTTTTTGACGCACCAAAAAGAAATGGATTTTTTTTTATTACTCAATAATGCTTAGTGCTACCCAAAAACTTTGTAGTAGAAATATGTTTAGCATAAAATTATCTATAACTTTGCTTCTTATTACTTTATTGATAAATCTAATAGTTCACGAGAAAAATGCTTTACAACATTGCGTTTCATGTTAAAAACCTGTTAGTTAAAAGGCTTACGAAAATTAAACTGAACCTTATGCAGAAGCCAAGACACTTTACCCTTGACACTTTACTTTACTTGGGACCAATAAGAATGATTTCATCTGAGGAAATGAAAATTTCATCCACTGGATTTCAAGATGGCGGTCCATTTCTAAAGTGGGAGCTGCATTTTTTCAAAAGTTATTTGTTACAAAACGGCAGCTGCCATTTTATTAATACTGGTATCAATCGATTGGTACTGACACCACTAATCAAAATAAGAAAAATGTTATTTAAAAATTAAAGATGGCGGCAGAAAATTAACAAAAATGTAAAATTTTCATTGTTCTTTTTTTCATTATATTAAAAATAACAACTAAATGTCCAATTATATCGTCACTTTATTTATTTATAGTACATTGTTGTAGAGGCTAGAAAGTAAGCAATAGATGGACGAGTTAGTTCGAGGGCCGACGCGCAGCGGAGGCCCTCGAAAGTACGAGATCCATCTATTGCACTTTCGGCCGAGGCTTAACATAGTGCTTTTCACGTCTACTGAGAGGAAATCAAATCCATTTTTATAGTTTGTTGGTTGCAGCAACACAACAACTTTTTCACAATCTCCCGCCTTATTTTTTTTCCAGTACTTACGTTCTTAATGGCCAGTATGTTATTAGATAATTCAAAGGCGTTTTTTGTAATAAATGTTCAATGCAAACTTACAAAGCACATAAAATCTTAAAAACGCTAATCAATAACCTTAAAATCTCCCGCCTACATTTTTTTTTCCGAGTACGTTCTTAATGGCCAGTGTGTTATTAGATCATTCAGAGGAGTTTTTATGTAATAAATGTTCAATGCAAACCTATCAAAGCACATTTTAAAATCTTAAAAACGCCAATCAATTAACTTAAAATCTCCCGCCTATATTTTTTTTTCGAGTACGTTCTTAATGGCCAGTGTGTTATCAGATAATTCAAAGGAGTTTTTATGCAATAAATCTTCAATGCAAACCTGTCAAAGCACATCAAAGTCTTAAAAACGCCTATCAATAACATTCTTTTTCATAACATAGTCGGCGACACCAAAAAATACCTAATTTTTACGAGTTGTAATTGGTTGATTTTGTGTCATACGAAGTACGGGCTTATTCTGATTGGACGATAGCACTGCTATAACCGCTACAACAATATAACATTGTTGTAGCGGTTTAGGTGTGGTTTAGGTTCATAGTTGTCCTGTTCGTGAGTCTACTACTATTGACAATTTTGACGCCCCAATTCCAGCCATCTATAGCCATATTTCCGAGCAGTGGCGTGAAAAATACATTCTCGTAGTATTATCTACGAGATAAAACAAAAATTATGACAATCCGTCGACTAGTTTCTAAACTATATAAATTACAAACGGGCCTCGGCAACTGTATCACGGTAGATATGGAAACAAACTACACTTTTGTAATGAAAATAAGACGCGTTGTACAGACGTAGTAGTGATGAGACCGAACTAGTGATCCAAAGGACTCGAGCCTTTTAGGCCTAATTTTAAAGCCTCGGAGTCCTTTTTAGAGCTGGCTTGTTGGAATACGACTCGAAGAGCTAGTGGTTTTAATAAGGGTTAAGTCTAAAAAAAGGCTATAGGCTATACTCGTGTTTTAATGCCTAATTATGTACAGTTGCATACATTACTTTATCTACCCACATATTATAACTACTCTAAGATGGGTTCAGAAACCGTAGTAAATAAATACAATAATTATGTTAATACAACCTTTTTTGCACGGTTGCGGAAATATCGAAATCAGAACTGGCAACCGATACCTGAATGTTATTTTAAAAAGTAAAGAGTCCCTATTCTGATGTGATCATGTCGTTCTAGCTCAAATTTCGTGCGACATATACTAAAAAAACATCGAGCTGACATTTCGCATCGATTGAATTTGAATTTTCAGTGATACTAGAATAGGGACATGTCAAATTTTGACAGTTTTGTTTGACGTTTAATATTTTATTTTAACATCATATATGAGATTAAAATGAAAATTAAATTACTGTTGTAGCCTTAGCCACAGATAAGAAAATTGCCATAAATTCATTGAATGTTGAAATGAGAGTCATTTTCTACGGTTTCCGAACGCATATTAGAGGATTTATGATATGTGTGTAGATAAACTACTATTTTACAACAACTTTTTCGGAATAACTCCACCTTAATTTTTTTTTAACAGCTTGGAACGTTTCTCGAATAAGCCACACGCGGCAGCGGCACGTAAGCTTCCATTGGTATTTCGTCCCCAATATCTCCATAAACTTTTTGAAATGATGCAGGTTGGCGATTATAGACCATACGAAATAATTTAATACGTTCGAGTCTAGAGAACTGGGTGGCCATTCGTGGTTTTGGCAAAATATCGGTCAAATAGCCTGACACCACGCTTTAGCAGCGTTTGAAGAAGCTCTGTCTTGTTGGAAAACATGATATTCATTCCCAACATACTTTTTAAATTTGGGGCATCAATTTCCTCCAAAACCTGGGATTTTCTTGGCAAAGGTAAAGGTAAAACTTAAGGTAGTTTACACCGCTTACAAACTGCACCCCACACCATCACAAATGGTGAGCTCTGGAACGTAGGAATTCTTCGGGTTGGACATTATGAGGCTGTTATAATACGAACAGTTTCTCGTCAGAAAAAACAAATTAAATTTAATAAAGGGTCGGCAACGGGCACGTGACTCTCTTGGAGTAGCGAGTGTCTATAGACTGCGGTGTCCGCTTATCATCAGGTGGACCGTACGCTTGTTTGCCACCGTCGTAGTTTAACAAACTCGTCCCCTCCGTGCCAAAAAAGTAATGTATTGGATCTTAATGGCCTGTAGTCCGTATGTCTTTAGGGCCAGTGGAGAAAGAGGTTTTATCTACACACATATCATAAATCCTCTAATATGCGTTCGGAAACCGTAGAAAATGACTCTCATTTCAACATTCAATGAATTTATGGCAATTTTCTTATCTGTGGCTAAGGCTACAGCAGTAATATAATTTTCATTTTAATCTCATATATGATGTTAAAATATTAAACGTCAAACAAAACTGTCAAAATTTAAATGTCAAAGTTGACATGTACCTATTCTAGTATCACTGAAAATTCAAATTCAGTCGATGCGAAATGTCAGCTCGATGTTTTTTTAGCATATATCGCACGAAATTTGAGCTAGAACGACATGATCACATCAGAATATGGACTCTTTACTTTTTAAAATAACATTCAGGTATCGGTTGCCAGTTCTGATTTCGATATTTCCGCAACCGTGCAAAAAAGGTTAATACATTAACACAATTATTGTATTTATTTACTACGGTTTCTGAACCCATCTTAGAGTAGTTATAATATGTGTGTAGATAAAGTAATGTATGCAACTGTACATAATTAGGCATTAAAACACTCGTGTGACCTTATTACTCGTGTTTTAATGCACCTCATTATGTACCAGTTGCATAAACTACTATTGTCGAACTTATTGGACACTGTGTATATTTGACAGTGAACTTTAAAAAAGTGGATTAATTAGGCTGTAGGACACTCGACGGGTTATTATAGGATAAGTTCAGCAAACATGTGCCCAGGTATTTATTTGTTGGTTGATGTTGCTTTGTATTCATTAGTTTTGTTTTAGTTTGTTACTAAATGATATCATTGTAATTGTGTTTTAATTTATGGCATGTAAAAGAGCCCGTGAAGCCTACTTGCAGAACAAATGTTTTTATTCTTATGTGTGGTGACCTCACGTCGCCCTATAAGCTCTATCTAGAGCTGGGTTTCCCAACCAGTGCGCTAGCGATTCCAAGGGGGGCGCAGCGAGCGGCTACAGAATTCCCCTTATTAAACAAAAAATACAAATCTCTATTTCCTTATATAAACCCTCAATTTACGCTTAAGCCACACACAGCGGGCGGGCGGGTAGCGCGCGGGAGCGGGCGTAAGGCGGGCGGGCGTGTGGCGGGCGGGCGCGCAAAGGCAGTCTGTTTCTTGAAAGCCGCCCGCCTCACGCCCGCTCCCGCGCGACACCCGCCCGCCCGCTCTGTGTGTGGCTTAAGCTTAAGGGGGGCGTCGAATTTTGGCTTGACGTTAGGTGAGGCGCATAGGTTAAAAGGTTGGGAACCTCTGATCTAGAGGAGGTTATCTGCGCACTATACAGTCAAAAGCTGTCACTTGTACCTGAATGCCCCTTCCTTTAGAGGTACATACGTTATGGACTATCTAGCCTCTTAATATTGAATCGTTCATGATTGTTAACCCTTTTCCAGGCACAGTACCTACAGTGACCACATGTATGTAGTTAAAATTTCAACCCTAATACTCATAGTTAAGGTTTAATTCGAATTGATTTAAATTTAAATTGAATTTCGGCGAAAAGTTACTTGCGCTTAAATTAATTTCCAATATATAACTATTTTGAATATATATTTTGTTTTCCGCAAAACGACGTAGGTTGGTGCGGCCTGGAAAAGAGATAAATATAATTAGTCCAGGGATAAAGGTTTATGTACTCACTTAAAAGCCTTGTCATCTTCTTGTCCATTGTGAAGACCATTTGGTAATGGTCCATGCTCGTGTAATTCGTGGAGATCTTTTTCGAATGGTGAGGCAGATTTATCTTCGGCTCTTTCTTCTAACACCATGCCGCGCAGTCCTGCCACTACTCCAGTTACTTTTTCCCCTCCTCCAACGGTGGAAACACCTCCAGCTTCTGCATAACACGAGATGATTTTACATGTTATCAATTAGTAAATGTGTTTTTTTTTTCATTACCACTCAGTACCTAAAAATAATCAAGCATTGTCTACTCAAAATATTTATTGTCTGAGAAAATTGACAACATTTCACTTTACCTTAGCGGCTTGAAGCAAAAAATCCATTTAGAGATGGGTCATAAACACTTGCAAAAGTCGTCTCTCCTGTGGTCAATAGTTAACGGCTTATGAGAGTTATGATTTAATTACATGGATTTATAGAACCGGAGACGCCGTTTATGCGGGTTGCTAGAACAATCCAAAATTAAGCTTTGTAGCCCTTAACTTTTGATATGTCCACAGGAAAGACGCGAACCTAAATCTGTTTATGACCCAGATATGAGCGATCTATCTCAGTAGATCCATTGAGTAGATCCACGGTGTATCTAGTGAGAATTTTTTTTCCCGCTAGATACATTGCAATTCATAATGGATCTATCGAGAAGTTTTTTTTCATTAGATACATTTTAGCACGGGTCGGTCAGGAATGGATCTAGTGAGCATTTATTTCTCATTAGATAATGTAAAATGGATCAGATGAGAATTGAATTCTCTCTAGATACATCTTACTGACAAAGTGTGGATCTTATGAGAATTTACTATCATTAGATACATCCATGTCAAAGTTAATGGATCTGACGAGAACTATATTTCCTATAGATCTATTTTCCTAGATCCATTAAATATTTTGTGAGAATATTACTGCTATATATCAGATGATATATCATACATAAGTTTATTTAAAAATCGCTGGGTCGTATATATAAGTTTTCGGGAAAATTACAAGGAGTGTGTAACAGTGGCGGCGCGTCAATAATATTCTTAGGGAAGCCGGAAATAATTTGCCGTTCTTATTCTTCATGAGCCGTAGTAGTAAAAGAACTGGAATGGCTGAAAATTAGGCAAGCCGGTGGGAATCGGGTTGTAGGTATGGACGCTCCGCCACTGGTATGTAATGGTAAGTATAAAAATAAATAAATGTCTATTTTCAATAGATTTTGCCCGCAACTACACCTACGTGGAACTGATTCGGAACTTTAATACAATTTCTTTATTTTATGTAGAATATGAAACGCTACTTGAAAAAAAAAAACGTAAAATTTATGTATTTCTTTACGGTACGGTATTTATTCAATATATGAATTTCGTCTTACCTGATTATTTACTAGTCCATATTTGGCCTTTATACAAAATACACAAGCTAGTATTAAAAAGACAACGTGGCACTTCATGTATGTCATTGAGAATTATGCAGTTGACGTATTATCATTTTGTCAATTGGCTTAAAATGAAATATAGATCTGTTTCGTTACATACAGGAAGGATCTAGTGAGCATTTAATCTCACTAGATCTATTTTCGGTGATACATTATCGTAGATCTAGTGACAGTTTTTTCTCATTAGATCCATTATTCCTAACGACTGAGGATCTAGTAAGAATTTATTCCCACTAGATCTATTTTTCGAAATACATTATAGATCTTGTGATAGTTTTTTCTCATTAGATCCATTATTCCTAACGACTGAGGATCTAGTAAGAATTTATTCCCACTAGATCTATTTTTCGAAATACATTATAAATCTTGTGATAGTTTTTTCTCATTAGATCCATTATTCCTAACGACTGAGGATCTAGTAAGAATTTATTCCCACTAGATCTATTTTTCGAAATACATTATAGATCTTGTGATAGTTTTTTCTCATTAGATCCATTATTCCTAACGACTGAGGATCTAGTAAGAATTTATTCCCACTGGATCTATTTTTCGAAATACATTATAGATCTTGTGATAGTTTTTTCTCATTAGATCCATTATTCCTAACGACTGAGGATCTAGTAAGAATTTATTCCCACTAGATCTATTTTTCGAAATACATTATAGATCTTGTGATAGTTTTTTCTCATTAGATCTACTCTTCGGGATTGTTCCATTTTCCTAAGGTGGGGGCTTATATTTTATACTGTAAAAAATAACCATAAATCAAAAAGCAAAGTAGAGAGTAGGTACGAAGTAGTCAAACTTATTTTTAATGGAATATACCATTAAACACTTGTTATGTGACCTCCCAATAAAAAGTTTTAGTCTTTTTTTAGTAACAATTTTATCTCTTTAGAGAATGATTTCCAATAAAAACATATGTAGCTACTACACATTACTCTAAATTAAACATCTACTGTTTAGCGTGATTGAGGATCAAATATCTATCATACTTAAATGTTTTCACAAATAAATATTAATGCATTAATAAAAAACACAATATTTTTGTAAGTATCCAATTTTAATAAAAAAAAAAAAAAAAAGTTCTCACTAGATCCATTTTAGGTTCCGATCTAATGAGAAATAAATTCTCACTAGATCCATTCCTGACCGACCCGTGCTAAAATGTATCTAATGAAAAAAAACTTCTTGATAGATCCATTATGAATTGCAATGTATCTAGCGGGAAAAAAAATTCTCACTAGATACACCGTGGATCTACTCAATGGATCTACTGAGATAGATCGGATATGAGCTTGCTGAGCATAGCATTCGATAGTCCTCGAAAAAAAAACTGCAAAATACTTATAAGAAGCCATTACTGGGCTGAATAAGAATATTCCGTGGCATAACTTTTTTATCCTATTAAAACAATAAAAAAACTGTCTGTAGATGCGACATTGACAATTTTGACATCGACACATTCGACACTTGTCAGTTGTGGGGTCTATCTTTGGGCTATCTTGTCAAGTGAAGTAACTAAAATCTTTCCAACATCTTCGTCTCTATCTCATTTGCTTCGAGCGATAGAGAAAGAAACATACGAATTTCGATCTTCGGGTGGTCAGGATAGACGCCCTGAAATTTTTCACTGTCGCAGGTGACATAGATACAGTATACTTTTTACTTATTATAATTCAATATTTGACCTGAGTGCTAATCTAATCTTATTTATACCAAATACGTACATCAGTGGCGGAGCGTCTATACAACTCCATTCCCACCGGCTTTTCTAATTTTCAGCCAGTCCAGTTCGTTTACTACGGCTCATGAAGAATAAGAAAAGCAAATTATTTTCGGCTTCGCTAACAATATTTTTGACGCGCCGCCACTGACGTACATAGGCCCTTTTAGAACGCGGCAGTTTTAGATTACTAAAATAAGGGTGATTTAATGAAAATATACTGAAAAGAAAAAATATGTGTGCCTCCTAACTATATGAGTACTATTAAATACATAAATAAAATTAAGGGGTTAGAAAAATTAAATGTTGTAAATTACACCGGATATGGGCAATCAGGGGAAATATTCGTGTAGTTTTGAAAATTGGTAAAATTATACCAGGCGGTATCCAGATGAACATACTAAAAGTCCTCAAGTATGGGGAGTGTGCTGAGGGCGTAGAGGGAATTAATGTACCGTTTTAGTTTTTCGTAAAAAAACTCGTGAACGATGGTCCATAACAAAAATTGTTCCTAGAAGAAGAAGTGTTCTACATAATTTTTTCTACAAAACGGGTAATACACACTTTAAATTTCGCTTGCTCGGTCCCTTTACTCCCTCTCCTTGATTATGGGAACATTGCATTTGTAGATCTGAGAGAGGAGCTGCTTGACTAGCTTGAACGCTTGCAAAATGTTTGCATTCGGTACCTTTTTGGCTTGCGTAAAGCCGTGTACGGACTGCGCGTACATTGGTACGCGTAGTCGGTTACGCGTGTCCTGGAACGCCATGTCCATACATGCAGCTACGCGTATATATACGCGTACCAATGTACGCGCAGTCCGTACACGGCTTAAGTAACGTGATCACGTGTCGTATTTCCATTCGCAACTCGGTTGGCTACCAATTCACCGTCGCAGAGATATACATGTTCTGTCGTTGCTATTCAACGTTCTGTTCAATTCCTGACTGCTGATGATATTGAAAACGTGTAACGTATTTATCATGCATTTAGTTATATTTATGTTTATGTTAAATATGTATAATATCTGTATTGTATGTATAATGTATATGTATATTTATATATGTTTATAGTGTATAAGAAATCATATTTGTGTAATTTTATGTATAATTTGTTAGATTAAGTGTATTTAAATGTGGTATTGCTTCTTTTAAGTATCCATGTTTGTGAATAGTAAGTTTGTCTGTCGCCTTCGTGCATTGCTTTCACTTTTCTCATTTTCTCAAAGGTTAGCTGGAAGAGATCCCTTAGAGGGATAAGTTCTTCCTTATTTTATTTTATAATTTTGCTTTTGTAAATGTTTTCTTATGTGCAATAAAGTGTCATAAACATACATACTTTTCGCTAGGATCAATATATAATGCAATTTTTAAAGGGGGTAAGTTAACTAAGTATTAATAGCTTGTCATTCCTTTATTGTCCAATATTTTTAAATACAAAAAATGGAATATTTATGCTATAAACGAGCACTAAACAACGATCCCCACTCGATGCAGTAGGTCAATTTTTTTTTGCGCCCTTTTGCTGTATGGGAGGCATGGGAGTTTCCCTTAAAAACTTTTCTTTTCACAATTTGTATGTACCTACATTTCATGGGTCAACACGATGCTTAAACTGAAAATTTGTAGACTATAGCTCCATCCGTGTAGTTATTATACTACTAAACTAAACTACGTACATTTATGTAATAAATTTCAGTGACCACGTAAAAAACATTAAGATTTAATTAATGAATAGGTTAATTATGAAGATAATGTAAAAAACGTATTTATCTACACACATATCATAAATCCTCTAATATGCGTTCGGAAACCGTAGAAAATGACTCTCATTTCAACATTCAATGAATTTATGGCAATTTTCTTATCTGTGGCTAAGGCTACAGCAGTAATAAAATATTTCATTTTAATCTCATATATGATGTTAAAATATTACGTCAAACAAAATTGACAAAATTTAGATGTCAAAGTTGACATGTCCCTATTCTAGTATCACTGTAAATTCAAATTCAGTCGATGCGAAATGTCAGCTCGATGTTTTTTTAGTATATATCGCACGAAATTTGAGCTAGAACGACATGATCACATCAGAATAAGGACTCTTTACTTTTTAAAATAACATTCAGGTATCTGTTGCCAGTTCTGATTTCGATATTTCCGCAACCGTGCAAAAAAGGTTGTATTAACACAATTATTGTGTTTATTTACTACGGTTTCTGAACCCATCTTAGAGTAATTATAATATGTGTGTAGATAAAGTAATGTATGCAACTGTACATAATTAGGCATTAAAACACTCGTGTGACCTTATTATGAAACTCGCCTTCGGCTCGTTTCATAAAACACACTCGTGTTTTAATGCCCCTCATTATGTACCAGTTGCATAAACTACTATTTTATTGTCCTGGCCATCGAAAGTACCTCTAAACTTAGAATGACCCTTATGTGAAGGCCGACTTCAAGTCTATACCAGGTAGGGCTTTCAATACCGGGATCCCGGTATTTCGGGATCCCGGGATACCGCCTTTTTCAGAGCAGATTTCAATACCGGTATTTAATTTCAAATACCGGGATCCCGGTATTTTTTGGAAAAGCATTGAAAGGTACGAAACGAAAGAAAAACACCAATTTTTTGATTAATAACATTATTATTATGATGCATGCATATAACAATAGTATTTTTAATAATCATATCACTTGATAACCAGTCTCCTTTTCTCTCATTTTACAAGTTGTGTTTAACAAATGTACATATAAAAATCTAGCTACAGTGATGTATCAAAAACAGAGTAGCCCTAACAGCAACTCGCATAACAGATAATATCTAAACATTTCAAACTTTGGCATAATCAAAAACTAAGATTACTCAATGTAACAATGTGTATAATAATTTAAAATCAAATAACAAGTCGAAATTTTCTTAGTTCTAATTAAAATCGGTCAACCAACACTATACAAGTATACAATTATTTACCTTAATGTTATTTGTGATTTATAATAATCTAATACCTATGTGATTTAAAATTCCGTAAAATATTTATATTTTTATTCATTATGCTTTTAGATTAATCTTACGTAGTTGTATAGTGTTGGTTGACTCATTTTAATTAGAACTAAGGTTATTTCGACATGTTATTTGATTTTTAAATTATTACATTTTACGTATAAGTAATCTTAGTTTTTATTATGCCTAAGTTTGAAATGTTTAGATGTTATTTGTTATGCGATGTGCTGTTAGTGCTACTCTGTTTTTGTTACAAGATCACTGTAGCTAGATTTTTTTATATGTATATTTGATTAAGCCAACTTGTCAAATGAGAGTAAAGGAGACTGGTTATCAAGTGACATGATAAAAATCGTATTGTAATATGCATGCATAATAATAACGTTATTAATCGAACATTTGGTGTTTTTTTTTCAACGTTTCGCGCCTTTCAATGTTTATCGGAAAAGTATTGAAGATGCCAATACCGGTATTAATACCGGTATCACGAAATGTCCGGTATTTAAAAGCCCTAATACCAGGTAATCAATAACATTCGTCCCGTGATATTTCGACTCTTCGTGAAAAGTTAAACAAGTAGAAAAATTTGCCAACAAGTACTTTGTATGGCAAGCAATATGTCAGTGTGGTATGAGAAGCTCGCCTTTTGTCACGACTGCAACAATTAACACCGATGTCTACATAACAGAATGCTTGAAAAAAAAACATTGCAACCGTTTGTAACAAAAACACACTTCTGAGACACTATTTTGGCCTGATTGGGCAAGTTGTCATTATTCAACCCGGACTCTGCAATGGTATGAATAGAGATGGGCGCTCATGGGTATTTACCGGGTAAATACCCGGAATCTTTCCAATCTACCCGGTATTTACCCATATCTACCCAAATGGGTGGGTAGATATAATTTGCACATTTTATGTTTATTTTTTACGGAAATGTCTTTGGAGTTACATAATAACGAATAATGGATGCTATTGTTAATAGGAAAAACTTGTTTCAGTATCATAATGTGGAATAACTCAACCAAAATTAACAAATAGTACTGTCTTTTTGAAGGTATAAGGGGAAATGCTTGGAACACAATTTTTGACTTGGTAACTTTGTTTGGGCTAGTTAGGAGGAGGTTAACATATCAAAAGTCCCCGCACCTTCCCCCACCGCTGGGGGGAGGGGGGGTTTAAAGGTCCTATATTTCGGTATTTCTAAAAAACTCGTAAACGGTGACACATATCAAAAAACGTTCTTAAGCATAAGTAATCTACATAAAATTATCTACATTTTCGTTATCTACATTATTCGCTAGGGTTAATATTTACTGAGATTTTAAAGGGGGAAAATATTTTTTTATGATAATTTAAGTGGCTTCTCGTTCCTTTATTTTTCAATATTTTGAAAAACAAAAATACTATATGTATGCATATGCAACGAGCTCTACTCAACGATACCCCATTTGATGGAGAAGGCAATTTTTTTCGCGCGCCCCTTTTGCTGTATGTGAAGCCCCCCCTATAAATACATAAAAATATGTTTGGACAATTTGTATAGATTTGGGTCAACACGATGCTTAAACTGTGACACGTAAATGCTTAAAACAAGCATTTACGTGTTAATTGTTATCTCCAAAATTTGAATCTACTGGTTTCACTTCAAAAGTTGAAAGTGGGGATAGACGTCATAAATATGGCGACCGATCATAACATATTTGTGTTAATTTCTCGAGTTCTAGTTGATGAAACATGTTTTATGTGTCGTTAAAAAGCTGCTTGCATGTTCTGTAACTATTTATTTCAAGCCAGCTAATTATAATTAGAATCCTAAACCAGGTAACCAAAGCTACCTTTCCTATCCTATTGACTAATGAGTAGGTAACGTTTTGTACGGTGTAGTCTCCTGACGTGATTAGTAATTAGCGTATTTTTTTTACCACGTGTGATTTTTTGGCATTGCAACGAAATCAACTAGTGATGGCGTTTTCTTTGGAATTTGGCCTGATATATCCATAATATTATGATTAGTTTTATTAAAAACACGGCTTAAATAGTGTTTTAGGTGTTTACTTATATTAATAATATTTCGTCAATAAAAACATTATAACAGAAACTTCTTTAAACTGATTAAAGGCAAATTAAAATGTTGTTACCAAAGAATTTTGTATTATTATATATTTTAAATCAACAATAAATTTGAACTACAGGAAACTACAACGGGAAGATCCAAAAATGAGGCAGTGTGGAAACACTGACATTACCGAGCGTCTGATAATAATTCAGTGATATGTTTGTATTGTGGCACTGACACTAAATAAGTGAACACCAAATACTAATTTGTAATTTTTTATACTATTAGAATAATAATTACGAAAATATGGTATTTTATAACATTAACTATCCTTCCTTTAACCGTAACCATTGCTCAGTAGGTACTTTTCCAGACTAACCTCAAATTATTAAAATCTAAAATTATGCAGTCCCATGCAAAATTTATTCTATTCTTAATTTTTTTTAAACTTAATTGTAGAAATATAATATTCTTAAGAATTTGTTATGTTATGCCATTGGAAGTATTATCTTCGAGGCATTTTCTTTATAATATGTATATATATACTGCTGGCATGCTGTATATTGCAAAATAAAGCTATTATTCTTAATTTATATTGATTTGTATGAAGAATGCTTACGCTATATAATAATAAAAACATATAAAAAATAAATACCCAGCAATTTGGGTAGAAATGGGTAAATACCGGGAAGATTGGGTAAATACCGGGTATTTACCCGATATCTTTCTTGGGTATTTACCCGCCGCCCATCTCTAGGTATGAAACGAATTCTATAGAAGTAGTGCCTAAAAACACAAATCCACCAAACTGCCCCGAACTTCGTCCAATAGAAAAATATTGGGCAAATCAAATATCAAAAGTAAATTGCGAAGAACATGTCAGCCTGCTACTTCCTTGCCAGATTTTCAGCGTAAGTGGATTAAGTGCACTAAATTGATAACGAATGTCTCCGTGCAAAACTCTATGAGCTGCATTAAAAGTAAAGTCCGGGCATTCTCACGTCGTTCACTAGAAAAGTCGTAAATAGTTTTTTCACACCACCTGCTCGTCAATGCCCAATTATATATCATGCAAACCTTACCGAAAGCAAATCATTATAACCCTTGGCTTAGGCCGGGTAGTAATATCGTACTGAATCTCATTATAACCCGCCGGGTAATAATGTGATTTCACTTTTCATAGTTCTTATAGTTCTGTCAATAAAGTCTAATGTCGTGAAGTCCACTAAGCGGCGAGGAGGCGGCACACCAGCTCCGTGTTTTGTTTGGAACGTCGTGTTCGAACGAAACAAAAGACTGCGTCGTCGGCCGCCGCCTGTAGCGCGTCAAGCGCGTGGTTTTAGTACTGAACATTTGTAGAATTACATTTTGGAGTTTTCTTATACATTATTCTCATATTTTATTACATTTTTAAATAAAATCACTATATAATATCCGTGCCTCGGACGTAGCTAGCGCTGGACTTCCTCCCTTCGCAGTAGTTGCAGCAATGTAAATAAATATATACTTACATGTATTTGTGGACAGTCTTACACAAATCTACCTAGTCCAAAACTAATCAAAGCTTGTATTATGGGTACTAGTCGACGATATACATATACGTATAAAGATAAATATATACTTAAAATACATAGAAAACATATAAGATTCAGGAACAAAATACTTGTGCTCACCACACAAATGAATGCAAGCAGTCGTCGATGTACTACGTATTAAATACCAAAAACAAGATCCTCGTGAGTTACAAGACGCTTAATTATACGGAGTAAAACAGATTCTATTAAAATAGATACTAAAATTTGCTGCGATTGACTGATTTAATTCTGTTTTTAGTAGCCTTGGTTTTTTTATTGCTTCGCAAGAGGTGAGAAAAGTAGAGTATACTCCTCGGGGATAAAGCTGTTTTTGCCTTGGGAGCGCTTAAATCCCTCACTACATTCAGGACTCAGTCTTAATTCCCTCGCTTCGCTCAGGAATTAAGTCATTACTCCCTCGCTCCGCTCGGGAGTAAAATTTAGAGTCCTTCGTTACGTTCGGGATTCAATATCGCACCCGTGACATAAAACAGTGTTTTAGCATAGCATTTTAAATAAAAATATTGAATATTCACGTACCTGTAGGAGAGCCTCCCAAGACATACTCCACCATCTTGACACCGAGACCAGCTGTATCGCGTGGCGACAAGATGCTCCCAGCGTCACCGCCTGGGAATGCGACTGCCCTACGATTGCCCATCATCGGTACGCCAACATTATGCTCTATGGCTAGAAAAAAAAGTGTACGATAGGGTATTTGACATAGATTGTAGAATCAGCCAGGTTTCGTTTAAATCATAGGTGTTTTCATAGCCCACAAACACTAAACAGAGGGACAAGTGGTACTCTTCAGTCTTCTTTATAACTTAACGGAGCCTATGGTTGTGGTCTATGGTACTAAAGCGTCTTCGAAAAGAGCATGTGGCCAGGGCAAACTACGAAATATCTCTATTTTTTACTAATTATTAAAATACAGACTACCCTATCTGGATATTGCCAATAAAACTATTTAAAGCATGAATATTTTTAGTACATTTTGTGACATCAATTTAGTTGAAAAAGGTAAATCGCAATTCCGGAACCAATTCCGGAATTCCAGGCCAATATCGAAAACAATTCCGGAATTGAAAAACCGTCCGATATTGCAAGCCCTAGCCGTCTGGTTAGTTTTATGGCCTCTCATTGTTATCTATTCCGTTCATATTCAGCAACAAAAGAGGTTGTAATAATATCCCACGTCAATTGCATTTTCGCCATTTAAAGTGGAATGAGCTATACGGATTATCAAGGAAGGCCCTACTGTAATGGAAACAGTCATGATACCTTGCTTTCCTTGGCAGGCGTAGTGCATGATATTGACCACAAACGGAGATTAAATAAAGAGAAAAAGTAAGAATAGGGATAGAAAGTGATATTATCATTTATCAGCTATTAAATACAGTTTTTATTGGTAAAAAACTAAAAAAATGTGAGAGCTTTACTGTTAATGGTTATTATTTATTAAACTATACGTGGTCGCTAAATCGCTTCTGTTGTGATAAGGGTGAGAACCAAATTTTTGGCATATCGTTAAGGCATACCTACATTTTAATTTTCCGCTGTGACACGAAAGTTGCCCATAAAAATATTAAAAATTGTGACTAATTTTCGTGTCACAACGGAAAATTAAAATGTAGATATGTGAAACAGATGAATCGTATCCGCATAAAAGAATAAAATACATAAAAAAAGTAATATGCAAGATGCAGACCTTGAGCTGACCACGTCGGATCCCGCCACATTTGCTCAGGGTTTAGTTGCAAAGGAGGAAGGTGCGGTGGACCTTTGCTATCGCCACCAGCCCCCGGTCCCTTATCCCATAACTTTTTTGCAGCAGGTGCAATCTGAAACCAAAAACATAGGTACAGTCAAGTGCAAAAATATGGGTGCATACAACTTGCTCAAAAATATGTGCCATAGCTCTTATGTCGGAGAATTAAGGTTTTAGTAGCATATTAATGAGAGGATACACTCGATACATATTTTTGCACTTGACTGTACTTAGCCGTCGTACACGGGTCCATACCGGAGTCCTGTAACCATGCCACACACTAGAGTGGACTACTTTCTGTTTATGAGTTGGTAACTAGGTAACTACTCTACCTATTGAAAATCCCATAAACAAAAAGTAGTCTATTAATAGTAGAAGAGATCTAGCCTTAGGGGTCATATTAATTCCCAAGGAAGCGATGTTTGATTTTTTTAGTTCTTTGTGTGTATCTTTTTGACATACTAAAAATCTTCCAAAATCTGACCGTGCAAAATGCGTTTTTTGATCCTCCGGGTCAAAAAGATGCTCGCGTCGAATGGTGCAAGAAAATGCCGAAAAAATATAACCGTGGTGACTCAAAGGCTGTTTATAATATCTACACAGGTGACGAATCCTGGATCTATGCGTATGATCCCGAAACAAAACAACAATCAACAGTGTGGGTGTTTCAAAGTGAGCCGAACCCTACGAAAGTAACTCGCGCGAAAAGCACCATGAAGCAAATGGTGGCCTGCTTTTTTGGTATTAATGGCCATGTGGCTACAGTGCCACTGGAAAATCGTAAAACGGTTAATTCGGAGTGGTACACGACCATTTGTTTGCCGGAAGTATTTGAAGAAATACGAAAAAACAACGAGCGACGCAGAATCATTCTCCATCATGACAATGCCAGCTGTCATACATCACGCGTAACAACTAAATTTTTGGAAGGTCAAAATGTAGAATTAACCGGATATCCACCGTACAGCCCTGATTTGGCACCTAATGATTTTTATTTGTTTCCAAATATAAAGAATAAATTACGTGGTCTACGATTTTCGACCCGTGAAGATGCAGTCGACGCCTTCAAACAACACGTTTTGGAGATACCTCAGTCAGAGTGGCATAAGTGCTTTAAAAATTGGTTTACACGTATGCAAAAGTGTATCAATCATCACGGAGAATACTTTGAAAAACAATAAAACCATATTTAGTCATATATGCTTGCTTATTTTTTCTATTCCAGATACATAAGTAGCAGCCCTCGTACAATATTGCCGAACTATAGTTAGCGCTAAAATGCAGTTAAAAGGTAAACATGAGAGGAAAACTAGAAAAAAGTGGTTCATTGTATAACCCTGCAAGTCGTTATTTAGGAAATCTATAAAACAACCAACATTGAACCTAAGAAATATAGGTATCTACTTACTCGATTTGTTTAAGAGGCCTTACAAGATTTAAAATATTTAGATTTAGAATTTTGACCAAAGTATAACATAGGAATTAAGATTTATTTTTTACATTTGTTATTAAGATGGACATTGACTGAATTAAATAAATTGAATTGAATTGAATGAGATTAATTTTAAGCAAAGATTTTATTTAAGTTTTAGATAGTAACGTAGCCCTTTTTACTCGACTGCCCAAAAAAAGGAGTGTAATGTTTTCAGGTTTCATGTATGTATGTATGTATGTATGTATGTATGTGAACTTTTTTTGTTCCCCCAGAACTTCTCAACCCCTTGACCGATTAAGATGTGTGAGTGTGAGGTATCGTTGGAATCCTTACGTCACCCCGGGTGACATAGGGATAGGATATGTGACGTTGCAATAAAAACAATATGGATGGCGGACTGTAGACTCCATTGTGTTCCGTAAAAAAAAAAACTTTCTATCCTAGCAAGTGAGGTATCAAAATGAAGCATTTGAAGAGACGATTCCAAAAATATATATAATGTATATGTTTCAAGCAAAAAAGTTCGAAATAAAATAATAATTATAAAAATTAAAAACACGACTGCATTAAAAGATAAAAACAACTTTCCTAATAAAGAACTCAAAGAAATATATTTTGTTTGCTGTCGGGGGACCTACTATAGTCTGGCTAAAATATCTTTACCCCAGCAATTTTTATCATTTATCTGTGAATCTATACATGACAACACCGAAGATAGGACAATTTGACAACCACCGCCAGGTATGACAGCTTAAGGCGGGCTGTAGAATCCATTTAGTTACGTAAAAAAAAAATTTTTCTATCCTAGCAAGTGGGGTATTAGCAAGTGAGGTATCAAAATGAAGCATTTGAAGAGACGATTCCAAAATATATATAATGTATATGTTTCAAGCAAAAAAGTTCGAAATAAAATAATAATTATAAAAATTAAAAACACGACTGCATTAAAAGATAAAAACAACTTTCCTAATAAAGAACTCAAAGAAATATATTTTGTTTGCAGTCGGGGGACCTACTATAGTCTGGCTAAAATATCTTTACCCCAGCAATTTTTATCTTTTATCTGTGAATCTATACATGACAACACCGAAGATAGGACAATTTGACAACCACCGCCAGGTATGACAGCTTAAGGCGGGCTGCAGAATCCATTTAGTTACGTAAAAAAAAAAATTTTTCTATCCTAGCAGTGGGGTATCAAAATGAAGCACTTGAAGAGACGATTCCAAAAATATATATAATGTATATGTTTCAAGCAAAAAAGTTCGAAATAAAATAATAATTATAAAAATTAAAAACACGACTGCATTAAAAGTTAAAAACAACTTTCCTAATAAAGAACTCAAAGAAATATATTTTGTTTGCAGTCGGGGGACCTACTATAGTCTGGCTAAAATATCTTTACCCCAGCAATTTTTATCTTTTATCTGTGAATCTATACATGACAACACCGAAGATAGGACAATTTGACAACCACCGCCAGGTATGACAGCTTAAGGCGGGCTTCTTGTAAACTATGTGATTCTAAATACGGTTTTATATCGAAATATCACTTATTAAAAATCCAAAAAATATATAGGGTTATATTTGAGACCTTCAACTAGTACATTCGGGACTCCGTTACCTAATTGGACAAACTTTGTTCGATAGAAAAAAATGCTCATTTTATTTCGATCTTACGTAACTTTATCAATTGGAAATTACACCAAAATAAACGTCTTTGATGGTGTGAGGACACTCTGGATTTAAATATTGAATATACTTATTTTTGTATTTTTTCACCCAAAAACAACGAAACGTATGGTACAATCACGCCCGCTCCGCGCTTGCTCCAGTTGCTCCACCGCGTCAGTCCCGCGAGGAGCGCATTGGAGGTCGGACGTACGCAATTTTTTTCAGCGCCACGAGCGATAAAAAAAATGTCTAGCAAA
Source organism: Cenopis cana (assembly GCA_951800055.1). Lineage (NCBI taxonomy): Eukaryota > Metazoa > Arthropoda > Insecta > Lepidoptera > Tortricidae > Cenopis > Cenopis cana. The sequence continues at coordinate 17,947,271 of OX637471.1, read as the reverse complement.
CGAAATAAAAAGAAAATATCGTCTCTGAGGGCCCGGAGATTGAATAAACAGAGAAGGTTAGTATCTAGAAAATTCAAATTCCTATATTTAATACAATCAAACACAAACAGTAGGTACCTATACACGCGCTCAAGCACACAGCACAGTATAGAGTAAAACAGTACATGCACACAGGGATCTTAACTCGAATTTTTGACAGAGGCCGCCAAGGGTTACTATCATCCGCAGCGGGAGTGCGCTTGCTTACAACTTATTTAAAAGCTAATTTATAATTTTCCTACCCTCGACATCAGGTCTAGTGGTAAGTACTCAAGACAACAAAAGAAACAAGCCCAAACTCGACTACTTTATCACTTTCCGTTAGGCAGTTCCATTGCCTCTCTGCCGGCTGCATCATTAGACCCTAGCGACATCAGGTTTAATGGTAAGTACTCAAGACAACAAAAGAAACAAGCCCAAACTCGACTACTTTATCACTTTCCGTTAGGCAGTTCCATTGCCTCTCTTCCAGCTGCATCATCAGACCCTCGACATCAGGTCTAGTGGTAAGTACTCAAGACAACAAAACAAACAAGCCCAAACTCGACTACTTACCCTTGGCGGCCGCTGTCAAATTCGAGTTAAGACTGGTCTGTCTCCGTCGAAAACCGGTTAATTTCGTTCAACGGAAACGAAACTGGGCCCAGAACAGTTCCTTCACTAACCGGTTTTGAGTGCCGAAAACCAGAAACAAGAACGAAACCGCAAACGCTATTCATTTCGGTTTGGGGTCAATGGACGAAACCTGTTTGAAAAAAATACCGGTATCCGATCCCTGGTCATGGTGTGTGAGTGTCAGCTTTTGTTTTTGAGAGAGCGTTGAAAAGGTTAAATAAAAATATAAAAAACATATACTCTTTTTTAATTCCCATAACATATTGTTTATTACTAACCATAAATAAAACAAATCATTTAAATAATTTATTCAAGCGGGTGGAGCCGCGGGCACGTCTAGTAATTATATAATATTATGTACTAAAAACATACAAGTAGTATTATTTAGTATTAAATATTATTAAATACTACTTGTATGTTTGTATTGATTGATTGGACTTGAATTCAATGTATGTATTTAACCAAATTCGCGCACTATTTTCTGTGACGTGACGACTTGCACTAGTTGCGCTACTGTAATACTACACTGTGGTAGACGCACCGGCACGTGACCTCCGTCCTTGTATAGGACGGAGCGCTCGGACAAAGTGTTGTCTCTGTCGCACATGGTGCGGGGTGCGGGGGTGGAATTTAGCATTGCGCGCTACAAGAAGCCCGCCTTAAGCTTAAAGCTTAAGCCACATAGAGAGCGGGCGGGCGGTAGCGGCGCGGGCGCGGGCGGCAGCGGCGCGGGCGCGGGCGGCAGCGGCGCGGGCGGCAGCAGCGCGGGCGCGGGCGCCGCACCCCGCATCGTGTGCGACAGAGACAACACTTTGTCCGAGCGCTCCGTCCTATACAAGGACGGAGGTCACATCACATGCCGGTGCGTCTACCACAGTGTAGTAATTACAGTAGCGCAACTAGTGCAAGTCGTCACGTCACAGAAAATAGTGCGCGAATTTAGTTAGTTACATACGTTGAATTCAAGTCCAATCAATCAAATACATACGTGTATGTTTGTAGTACATAATATATATTTATATTCTATTAACATTTGATAAAATTTAACGTAATTGCATAAGGAGTTAAATTTACATGTTTAGTTTAATTTGTTTAGGTATGTATAAGGCCCTACAAGAATGGAGTGTATATCTACATTTCTAAAGGGTCGGTAATGCGCACGTGACACCCTGGAGTTGCAAGCGTCTATAATCTGCGGTGACTACTTACTATCAGGCGGGCCGTACGCTTGTTTGCCACTAACATGGTATAAATATGTTATTTATATATTTTTTACATGTGTACCTACTTGACATTTTGAAAGTGCTTATTTATATGCCTATTTGAAAGAAATAAATGACTATGAACTTTAAAAAAATGCATATTTTTTTTACCACGTCGGTGGCAAACAAGCTTGCGGCCCGCCTGATGGTAAGCGGTCACTGCATCCTATGGACGTTTGCAACCCCAGGGGCGTCACATGCGCGTTGCCGACCCTTTTAAATATTTATAAACTAACAACTCAATGACATGATAAAAAACGTAAATAATAAAGATATTCATATTCATATTCGCAATATTCGAATAATCCATCTACATACATACATATATGTCCCGAGTATCATTGTGTCCACAATACTTTACAATGACCAGCCAAGTTGACCCGTCCCAACATCGTAACCACGACACTAGGAGAAGTCCCCTCCTAACATCGCAATCATAATATTAGGAGGGGTCAACCTAGCTGGTCTGTCGATCTGTCGCGAGTTTAAACATTTTTCCCCATCACAAAAAGTGCTCAGCGCCGCTAAAGAAGTTTTCACTTCCAAAACATACAAACCTCCCCTTTTGAAATCTTGAAGTCGGTAAAATAAAAAACATACGACCGAATCCGAATTGAGTACCTCTTTTGAAATCTTGAAGTCTGTTAAAAATATGGCCTTGAATGACGTCACTGTTATATGGAATCTCTTTCATTCTAATATAAGATGGAGGAATGAAAGAGATGCAATACAACAGTGACGTCATACAAGGCCATATTTTCTAGCTTCAAACGAATGTTCGGCACGCAATCTCCAAGATGTATCTAAACTTCTTGGTACCCAATACCAAATATTTTTGAAGTGAAAACTTCTTTAGCGGCGCTGAGCACTTTTTGTGATGAGGATAAATTGTTAAACTCGCGACAGATCGACATGTATGTAGATGGATTATTCGAATATTGCGAATATGAATATGAATATCTTTGTTATTTACGTTTTTTATCATGTCATTGAGTTTTTACTTCTGCCGGCACTCCCGGAGTGCAACCCGTTGTTTCTTTTAAATCAGTCAAATACTGTTCTGTGATTGGTGGATTTAATAGGTGATTTTTTTTATTGATCAAATTAAAATGTTTTGTAAATCATAAATATGTATACACGCTTCACAAGTCTAAATATGATACACTTTTCGAGCATGAGAAGTGAAAAATACTTTTAGTAGGTAGTGCTTGTACTGTTTTACTCTATACTGTGGAACTGTACGATGTGCCGTGTATAGGTACCTACTGTTTGTGTTTGATGTATTAAATAGAGGAATGTAGATTTTCTAGATACTAACCTGTTCTGTTTATTCAATCTCCAGACCCTCAGAGACGATATCTTCTTTTTATTTCGGTTGCAAACCATTTTTTTTCGCTCGTGGCGCTGAAAAAAAATTGCGTTCGTCCGACCTCCAATGCGCTCCGCGCGGGACTGACGCGGTGGAGCAAGCGCGGAGCGGGCGTGAATGTACCATAAATTTCGTTGTTATTGGGTGAAAAAATACAAAAAATAAGTATATTAAAAATTTTAGTCCCGAGTGTCCTTACACCATCAAAGACGTTTATTTTGGTGTAATTTCCAATTGATAAAGTTACGTAAGATTGAAATAAAATGAGTTTTAAGATCAAGAATAGAGGTATGTTTGGCATTTTTTTCTATCGAACAAAGTTTGTCCAATTACGTAACGGAGTCGCGACTGTACTAGTTGAAGGTCTCAAATATAACCCTATATTTTTTTTGGATTTTTAATAAGTGGTGTTTCAAAATAAAACCGTATTTAGAATCACATATTTTACAATGAGCCCGCCTTAAATGCATGTTTTTTTTCTTTTTCGAACAAAACGCAATATTTGCTTATTTAAGGTGTACCAAAAACGGGAAAAATAATATAAAAAATAAATTAGAAGTTTTTCGTACAAAATTTGAAAAATAAAAAAAAGTTTCTTCATGCATAATGAAATGTACAAATATTTATTTATATGTGAAGACAATAATATTGTTGCGACGGAGGTATAAACAGTTCGGTTGTCATGGAGATAACAAGCCATCAAGGGATTCGAATATTCGCCGACTCTATTAACAGTCCCCGTGGCCCAGTGGTATAGCGCATTGGGAACAGAGTCACTGTGACCCGGTTCGAATCCCGTCGGCGATGCACTTTTTGTAAGTTATTTCAAAATGTTAAGTGATCATTTTCATTAGGCTGAGTAGCATGGAAGGTTCTAGAAGAAGTAGCTGAATAGAAAATTCCATGCTATAGAAAATTAAACGACAAATGTATGGGGTTGGAACATTCAAGAATCGACGTTAAGGCACAGGTTTCGGGAATAGTGAACGCTACTCGAAACAGATGAATAACGAAAAGACAACCGTAATGACTATCGAAATGAAGATCGAAATTATCGTCTGGAATATTCGATAGGGGTATATAAAGGGAACAAGCTCCCGGCGCAGGGCAGTATTAAAGTGAGTGAATACCGGAGCGGAACGGGGAGAGAAATAGTGGTACAGTGGAAAAGTGAAGTGATAGTAGTGAGTACAGTGAAGTGATAGTAGTGAGTACAGTGAAGTGTTAGTAGTGCTAGTGAAGTGAAGTATACTGTGTCAGTACTAGCAGGCGCGGACTCTAAGGACTTGTGCAAGTAAGTCGAGTCAGTGTACTAGTGCGTGTAGACTCAGTGAGCTATAACCTGCGTTTCTAAGTCGCTCAATAAAACCGTAGTTGCGCCTAACAGGTGTTTAACTCTATCCCGTACCCCACGCTCGTAACATTTGGTGTCAGAAGTGGGATAGAGAATCATGGTTATAGAACGTGACGACAGAAAAGGAGTCACGACGCGCAGTCAAGCGGGTGCTTCGACGTCTAGCCAAGGTGCCGTCGAAGAAGAAGTGACTCAACAAGCCGGCACAGCATCTGGGCAAACTGACGTTGCGGCGATGTTTGCGTCATTGCAGTTGATGATAGCGCAACAGGCCCAAGAGCAAGCAGACTCGCCGCTCTTTGGAACTACAGCTAGAGCAACAAGCGGAACGGCTAGCGCAACAGGAAGCGAACCGGGCCCAGGAACAAGCAGAGACTCGCCGCTCTTTGGAACTAAAGCTAGAGCAACGAGCGGAACGGCTAGCTCAACAGGAAGCGAAATGGGCCCAGGATCAAGCGGAGATTCACCGCATTTATGAAAAACAATTGGGACGGCAAGCGGAATGGACCCATGAGTATTATAAGTCATTACGTAAAAATGTGACTGCAGCCATAGAGCAAGAGTTTGCTCTGTTTAATGAAGGCATCCAGCCAAATACAATAGATCGCGTGGCAGAAGACGACGGCGTTGTTGGCAGGAAAAATGGCGATGTTAGAGAGATGGAGGACATTGCTGGAAATGTGGTCGATGTTGTTGGTGAGAAGGACGTTATTGTTGCTGAGGTAGATGATGTTATCGGAGAAGCGGATGACGTTGTCGGTGAGGAGGACAACGTAGTGGTAGTAACAGTAGCGGACCAGTTAAAGGAGGAAATAATCGACTCGGAGTCCAGTGATGGTGTCAGTGTACCAACCATCTCGGCGTCAGAAGAAAAGCCCGAAGTGCCACAGTGCGACAGTTGTTCATCCTGGGCTGGAGAAGAGCAACAAGATCACGCTCAGTCGAAAGGGCGTGGGCAGAAAGGCGATGGGATCCGGCGGCATTTAGCAATTAGAGCTGCGATACTGGTTCGAAGGGCATACCAGACTCAGACCGATAGTGGCATGTTGAAAGCGAAAATTGGACATCTTCGAATCAGATGTCTGAAGCCGAACCAGCCACGAAAGGATCTTCGGGAGAACTTTGGAAGAAGGTTGATGGCTCGGTACTACCGCTACGGAAGAAGGTTTGAATAAGGAACGTTGGTTTACTTGGTTTGGCTTCACAATCCAGTACGACGAAAAGGAAAGTCACCTAAGCTTCAACCGAGTTGGGAGGGTCCTTATGTGGTGGTAACAAAATTAAACGATGTTACCTACCGAATTCGCCGTACCGCTCGAAGTCCAGCCAAGATCGTTCATGTTGACAGGTTGGCCCGGTATCATGGGTCGAATAATGCTCGGGACGAGCATGACTTAGCGGAGGGCAATGTTGCGACGGAGGTATAAACAGTTCGGTTGTCATGGAGATAACAAGCCATCAAGGGATTCGAATATTCGCCGACTCTATTAACAGTCCCCCTGGCCCAGTGGTATAGCGCATTGGGAACAGAGTCACTGTGACCCGGTTCGAATCCCGTCGGCGATGCACTTTTTGTAAGTTATTTCAAAATGTTAAGTGATCATTTTCATTAGGCTGAGTAGCATGGAAGGTTCTAGAAGAAGTAGCTGAATAGAAAATTCCATGCTATAGAAAATTAAACGACAAATGTATGGGGTTGGAACATTCGAGAATCGACGTTAAGGCACAGGTTTCGGGAATAGTGAACGCTACTCGAAACAGATGAATAACGAAAAGACAACCGTAATGACTATCGAAATGAAGATCGAAATTATCGTCTGGAATATTCGATAGGGGTATATAAAGGGACCAAGCTCCCGGCGCAGGGCAGTATTAAAGTGAGTGAATACCGGAGCGGAACGGGGAGAGAAATAGTGGTACAGTGGAAAAGTGAAGTGATAGTAGTGAGTACAGTGAAGTGTTAGTAGTACTTAGTAGTGCTAGTGAAGTGAAGTATACTGTGTCAGTACTAGCAGGCGCGGACTCTAAGGACTTGTGCAAGTAAGTCGAGTCAGTGTACTAGTGCGTGTAGACTAGGGCTTCCATTCCGTAATTACGTAATTACGGAATTACGTAATTACGGACAGATATTTGACTTCTAATAATTACGTAATTCAAAGGTTAAATTCCGTAATTACGGAATTATGTATTACCACATATTTGTTTAAAATATGCCTACTATTTCAGTCTAAAAATGGAAAAAGGTTTTATGAAATTGTAAATTAACGTATTATTAAATAACATAAAAGATTATGGGATATTATTTGGAGTTAGGTTAGGTACCTCGACACATCACTAGCGAGAATGGACAGGATTGCGTTGTAACCCTTTCGACTAGGTTAATCTGATGTCTGTGGACTAGATACAAGAAGGAGGTCCGACAGGGGCCAGGGGTGCATTATTTTACCGGGCGGGTGTTCGATGTGGTAGCTGGAATGGCGGAACAGATCAAAAACCTATTAATATCATATTACTATTTGGGGGTAGTGGCTATAATTGCGACCATTGCTGAACTATTGGGATCCTAAAAGTGGGTAAAGTCCTGCAAACTTAAAGAATTGCAGGATTTTGCTGAACTCGAGAAATTTAGTCTCTTCAGGGCACATGACGTGTTTGCCCAAGAAAGAGCTACGGCTGTGCATTAGGCTAGGGCAGTCAGTTAGGATGTGTGCAAGCGTCTCCTCCACTTCAATGCAGCGTCTGCACCTCCTTGTGTCACTCAATCCTAACGTGTGCATGTGCTTATTTAGTAAGCACCCTTACAAACACGCGTAGTCGGTCCCTGCTTAGCAATAGGCATCAGGGGACTCCTTTTTATTAAAGGCCTTAAATAGCGCTTTGGAATGGTTCAGACATGGGAACTCTCTCTAGGCCTGAATGGTTTTGTAGAAACAGTAGATTTCCAGGGTTAGCTTGGTTAGATGTATGGGGATGCCGCAAAACGATTCTGGCCCGCAATGCATCCCCTTCGCGCCCGCTCGTGCAAGCTCGTCAGCTCTTTCATTTCCCGCGATACCTAGCTGCATGCCCTGGGACGGGACCCACCGTAAAATAACCTTGTTTTTCGCTCCAAGGTTATTTAATGCTTCCCGGCAATTCAAGAGCACCGCCTGGCTATACGATTGAATATAAATGATATTGTTGAGATAATTGCTTTGCCGATTGGTTGTCGCACACTCTAAGATGGCATATATCTCTACTTGGAAACTAGAGGAGTCCTTTCCCAGATTTTCAGATGATAGCAACTGGATTGAGTGCTAGAAGTAAATTTGTGGCATACCTACTTCGAAAGGGATATCGTACCAATTCATCGATTTTAGACCAGCACAATATTCGAATCAGACTGTCCACCACACTACCATACTTGATCAATAACAACTGGTTGCCAATACAACAAATAAACCTTAAAGACGACCGTATTACTGGTAGAAGTTCCTCAAGCTGGACTGACCATATATATACGTTCAGCTCTTTGTTCTGAAAATTACACGTGGATGCTGCGATTTATTTAAATAATGGTGTTAAAAATCGTTTCCCTTAATTATAATTAATAATTATAACAAATACAAATTATTTAGAGATTTTTAATTTGAACTCCGGGTCAGTTACGTAATTACGTAATTACGTAATTCAACGTTCTAATTACGAAATCAATTACGTAATTGACAAATCCGTAATTTTGGAAGCCCTAGTGTAGACTCAGTGAGCTATAACCGGCGTTTCTAAGTCGCTCAATAAAACCGTAGTTGCGCCTAACAGGTGTTTAACTCTATCCCGTACCCCACGCTCGTAACAATATTTATGATATGTAGACTACTATCGCTCCGCCATCTTAAGACCACGTTATTCCAAATCATAGTATTTTTCATTCAATTTTAAACCATTAAATACTCACTTTATTGATGGGATATTTAGATATGTTATAGTTTAAGAGTCGGTCTTAAGGCTGAAAACACGATATTTGAAACTTCGCTCGATGATCTCACATCGCAAAAACAGGTAAATTCTGATCTTATTGTGAGTCGTATATAAAATATATCCAACTCAGACTCGAGTAAAATATATCAATAGATAGGAAACGATGTGAAGAAGTGTATTTTACGGCTAATTTTTTTTTTAATGTTTTTATATTTAACAAAACTCAAAAATATCAGAAAAGCAAACTGCGCGCTTCATTTTAGTAGACAGATGGCCGTTGGGCCTCGAGCTGGACGGACGTCCGTCGCACTTTTTGCAGTTTGACATTTATAAAAATCGCATATTTAATACCAGTAACTAGATGATATTAACATTTTCAGAGTAAATTACTGGTGAGTCATATCGACGAATAAACATTTAAAATAGTTTTCCTGGTACTTTTACAATTCGAGATAGTGGAAAACATAAAATGTGGCTAATAAAGCTTATCATTATATCATTTTCTTCCTTTTTAAACCCTCTCTTATTACAAAAGGTTTCACTGAGTATTTTTAGAATGTGGATTTTTTTTCCATTATACGGGTCACACTCCTTCATATAGCATATTGTATATTTTATGTCTATGTGTGAGTATATTCATAGCGCCTGACACATAGTTTGACATCTGACATTAGCAAATTAAATTCAAGCTTGGTATTTCAAATACAATATTTTAAATTATTAAATATATTGAGCTTCGTATTGTAACAAAATAAATATGCCCAAACGGACCGTAATCCTGCCAAAGTTTTGACGCTATTCGACTTCAATTTGCTCTGCAGTTCAATGTAAAGCAGAATGACATCAGTATTACGAAGAAAGCATGATGAAAGTGATATTATTGCATTGTGTAATTATTCCAATATACCTATCAACGTAAACGATATAAAAAGAATAATACAAATTTAAATGAAAAGATGCCTCGGATAATATCTGAAATAGAAAGGGCCCAAAGCTCTGAGGAATTCTGGCCGCTTACGGCTAGTATGTGGGGGAAGATATCTGGTGACGGCGTCGCGGTCTCAGATCTCTATGATCAGCGGCTTGGGTGAACTTCACTTCATAGCCACATCATGCGCAATGTTTACGTGAATTTACTGGACGAAGTGATGCTGCAAATTGTTCTACTGACTTTCCTGACTTTATTCAAGATAATTGCCCCATACAGCACGGGTCACTTGGGAATGGTTTACTCTACAGCTACATCCAGGCATAAATGTAATGATGTAATGCCATCGCCTGAAATTTGAACCCGATTGAGAATCTTTGGGGTTTAATGGTTCAACAGTGGGATCATCGCCATGAAAGAACCAAAGAAGCAATTCAAGCAATAGATACTGCAATGAAATATGGGAGGAAATGCGGGGAACTGACATAATTATCAACGTCTTCTCAGCTTATTGAGAGACAGGCTACAAACTGTTATAGACGCACTGTGGTTGCACGCATTATAATCCCTCAGTCTTATGTTTTATGTTTATAATAAATTATATAATAAATCTTGAATTTTATTTAAGATGGATTTATGAACCGTACTGTCTTATCGAAGATCTCACGGTTCGAAATAAAGGCCATACGATAAATAAAGAATAATAAAGAACTAATAAACAAAGTTGTAAGCTTTTATTAGCAGGGCAAAATATTAATGTTGAATCTTTTTCTAAATAAATAAAAAAAGTACAAAATATTTATTTACCAAAATAACGCTCAATAATTATTTATGCTCTAAAAATTACGGTTGTTTAAATAAAACACAAAAAAAACACTTGCTCTTGCCTGAGATTCGAACCTGTGACCTGTGCTTTAGAGAGCAAGCGATTACTAATTACACCACAATGTACTTGGCTTAGTGGTTGAATTGAAATTAAGCTTCTTATTTGTGGCTTGCAACTTTGACTTTTTGTGTCGAGTCGTGATAAAATTTAGCCCTTATTTAGTTAAGTGAAATCTGTCGAAACTGCGCAACAGAGACAGAGATATGCAATGACAAGTCTACACTCTTTTGCGTGAATGTCATAACAATCTGTTCTAAATTTAAATGGTTGACAACCTAATTATCACGTGCGCCACTCTGGCTTATTCTGGTTAATTTGAAAAAGAAGGTCTGTCACATATTCAAATTCTAAGTTACAGCAATCATTAAAAAAAACGAGGTCAGTGACCTGTCACAGTAAAGTGAGATAGTGTGTGTAAAATGTAATTGTGTTTGTTACTGGGGAGAATTACGATAATGTTGCGCCGCCTAGCGGATTTTTTGTGTCGCGTTTGTAGTTTCGCTGCAATAAGAAAGCCTTAAAATGAATTAGGGCCGGTTCCTAGTATCCGATATAATGGTGCCATACAGTGGCGCCAAACAGCAAAATTTGGAAACACGACATAAGTAAAGCCTGACCAGGAATATATGATCATTGTCAAGAGGGCGCTATTATTCTGATTTATATGGCAATGGCAACAGACTATTATGACATTTTGTCTTGTTTACCTGTCAGCTCTGACATAAATTATGAATTGTTTTGCAGCTGAATAATTTCATTTCATCACATTGATAATATTCCGCTCTCAGCTATGAATTGTTTTGGTCATTTTTTACATACATACATAACTAATATTCAAATAAACCGCAACAGTGACACTGACGTGCTGACAATGTCATTAAAATTATTGCCAGTGTAAGAAATTGGTTCCAATGAAATTCCACAACATGGCGCATGCTCATATATTCCTGGTCAGGCTTTAACTAAGTATTTATCTGTGACCGTCACAGACACAAAACATTGCCATACTCAATTTTTATTTGTTTGACAGTTCATTTGCTTGGTAGAGTGTGAGAATTTTACATTACTTACTGATAAGGTGATAAGTAATGTAAAATTGTATCATGCGTAACCCTACGCAATAGACTGACGTTTCAAGGTCACCGGCGGACGGCTCACACCGATAGTCCGGTGTCGCGCCTTTGGCCAGACTCTCTCTACATACAAGTAAAACCAAAATATTAGGTCCCACGACTGCAAACAATAGTAGTTTATGCAACTGGTACATAATGAGGGGCATTAAAACACGAGTGTGTTTTATGAATCGAGCCGAAGGCGAGTTTCATAATAAGGTCACACGAGTGTTTTAATGCCTAATTATGTACAGTTGCATTAGGGTGTTTCATCTTTGTATGGAGAAAAAAAAATTGTATTATTTTTCCAGACTTTGCTTACCCCCTGGATTTCACTTATTTAAAAAGCTTATATACCAAATTTCAAGAAGATTGGAACATATTTAGAGGTTGCACACAACGAGTAGTAAGTAGATATAAGTTCTTCACTACATAGTATGAAACAAAGTCGCTTCCTGCTGTCTGTCCCGTTGTATGCTTAGATCCTTAAAACTACCCAACGGATTTTCATGCGGTTTTTTGTAATAGATAGAGTGATTCAAGAGGAAGGGTTATGTGTAAAATTTGCACCCGTGCGAAGCCGGGGCGGGTCGCTAGTTTAATATAAGTTCATGGGTGTGATTACGGCAGGCTAATCAAAACAAACTTCTATCTCATTTAATTCTATTTAAATTCGGATACAATATACTCCTTGAATGATCTCTGTATTAGATGCCGTAACAGTGTCAAAACATATACCAATGATATGGCCACGCAGATTAAATTAGCAAAGTAAGTTAGTCGTCTTTGTCACTGTGAGACGATGAAGAAGAATTACCTTCCAGCGTCTCTACTATTTTCTTCAATCTATTTTCTTGTCATTTTTGAGCAAAACAATTTGTCGACATCACTCATTGACGAACTCATGCGATCCTCTCTCTGTATCATAAGGAAGTCTTTATCAAACAGGTCTTCCAGATCACCCTCCTATACTTGCCGTATCTGTGTTCCTAAATTTCTCTGTACCCAAAGTCTGATATTCCTTGTACAGTAGTATTATTCCAGCTCGGATACACTTAATAGGAATATTGGCCTTCCGCCATAGCACTAGTTGATTTAGCAGCATCGGAAAGTGTTTCTTTGTGATACTAATAACACTTGTCCCCTGGAGGGGAGCCGAGCTCCTAAAAGTTCATCGCAAGGAACGAGATTAGCATTTATTACTCATTTTTAGGGTAGAATACCAACAATAAATTATACATATACAATATACACTCGTAGCCCTTTTGTCGACCCTACTATCCACATTTAAATACCGTAAGTAGGCAAATGACACTTTGGAACCACTTATTCGCTTTCTTAGCCTCCACTGTAAAAAAATAGCTGCTCGAGAAGAAACGTGTCAAAGTGTGCAACCTCTAAATATTCACCGATTTTCACGAATTTTGGAATATAAATCTTTTAGGTAAGTGAGATCAAGAAACCAAGCAAAGTCAAATGAAAATTGAAAATTTGGAAAAATGAAACACCCTAAGTTGCATACACTACCTTATCTACATCCATATATTAAATCCTCTTTCATGTGTTTCGTGCGCCATGTTTGCTTCGACAGGCCGGCCAGCGCCCCGCCGCCAGCTGTGTCCTAATATTGTACGTGATCTCATTAAAGTGTTCTATTTCGTGATCTAATAGGGGACGCGCGCAACAGCCGCACAGTATATTATAAAGCGGGATCTTATCTACGGTTTTTGAACTTATTAAAGAGGATTTACTATATGGGTGTAGATAAAATATATTTCCTTGAGTTCTTTATTAGGAAACTTGTTATGTATTAATTAACTGTGACGCCACTTCCCATTCAGCTCGCCACAAGCTGCCCTGGGGGTTTATTATTATTATTTGTAGTCTTTACCATATCTCGGGACCATGGGGTCCCGGACCTTTGGAAGGCATGCGTGGGGCCGAAGCCAACAGCGCAGAGGCCCCTTTAAGACAAAAATAATCTTAAGGCAAGGGATACACATGGCGGATACCATCTCCGAACGCACAATATGATACATCCAGTGATGGTCCCCGCCAGGTGCAAAGACTATTGTAGTGCAGCCTTTTGGCTGCGATGGAAACTAAGGTCATAGGGCTATTGAGATGAATATTGGATGGACCGGAAAATGGGTTATGGGGGGAGACTAGCGGACACCTGCCCTGACAATTAGTCTCAAAATTGTAAAAAGGCAGGCGGTGACTTGCCTGCTCGCTGAGTGGGCCCCATAAAACAGTCGCACGCATGGTGCGACAATGGGGCAACATCCCTTTGAGCGGCTGTAAGGTTGTCGAGAGGTGAGTCTGCGGTAGCCAGATCCCGGTAATCCGTTCAGCAGGCCGCCGGCGTTATGACATTTTACACTTCCAACCTGGAGCATAGGTTCCGCTCTTGCGACTCCACTCCGGCCGGCCGGTTAAGGCAAGCGCAGAGGCGAGGGCCGGATGAACGGGCCCTCTGGAATAGGGGTCCGCGGTGTCGCCACTCACCGTCAGCTCGCCACAAGCTGCCCCAATTACAGATATTTAACGAGATTTGTCTAAAAAAGTTATTCTCGAAGAGTGTTGCATCCCGTTTTGTCGTGAGCAAAAAACTTAAGGGCGTCTCTTTCAATCGATATATGGCCTTAATAAGACAAGTTGTATTTTTTTATTTTTGTAAACAAGTGTAAAGTTTAGTGACAAAGTGGTACAGTCAGCAGCAGAAGTAGCTATACAATCGAGGTGCTCAGAAAGAGGTGTACGTTTCAATTGTCAAAAAGATATTGACTGCTAGGCTAGCATTTACCTGTGAGCGGTCGCCGGTCAGCACGTCAGAAATAGCTGAGCAGTCAGTATTCAAAAAATTTGACACATTAAGAATTATTAACACCTTAGCAGTCGGAATGATTCAGTAAATGAAGGATAACTAGGCGGAAATAATTCGGATATAAGCGGATTTTGGCATAGTTGTAATTAAAGATGTCGTTAACAACATACTTAAAAGGGGGGTGTAAAGTTCACTTTTTAGTTTTTCGTTAAAAGCTCGTAAACGGTGGCCCACAGCAAAAAATGTTCTGTGAGATAAAAAATGTACATAAAATTCTCCACAAAAAAGGTTCTACACACTTTTTTGACGATGTAAGTAGATGTGGGTCAACACGATGCTTAAACTGTGGAAATTTGAAGCCATCCATTTATTTTTTGAGGGGCTCCCATATATAATAAGATAACATTTGAATATAAAAAGATTTCAATACAATAAATTTCCTAGGTATTGTTCAATATACTGAATTATTGAGATAATTGATAACATATAGAATAAACCTGAGCCGTAGTGTCTCTAGCAGCTTTTAGTAATATTAAAATTTTGATTACCAACAAAACAAAATGCTAATATAAACAATCCACAATTACCTGCGACAGGTACTATACTTAAGTTAAGACCAATTTAAATCTTCGTTATTCTATTGGTATAAAAAGTATCCTATATCCAGGCTAATAAATTAATTGTATACCAAGTTTTATGAAGTTTATGGCAAGATTCATGTGATCTAGGCTAGTAATCATACATATGCAATGTGTACTTGCTTTTATACTTTTGACTGGCTAGATTCTAGCAATTGTTTGAAAGTAAAGTTATTATAGCTAGTAGAAGAGCAGGCCCCTATACCACAAAACCAAGTCCACAATTTAACAAAATTTTACAATTTCTTAAAGCAAAAGTTAACAAATTTGTCGAATTGTATGCTTGTAAACTTGTGAGGTACTGGCCCCAGATCAAATATGATTTAATTACTTTATAGGTACCTACAGTAAACAATAAAACAACACAAGTAACAGTTTAATAATTATAATATACTGTGCACATAGATGTACTATAAAAGAACTAGATACACAGTCAGGCGAAAAAAATGGCACCCTCAAATGTACCGCGTTGCGGTACTTTCGTGTTGACGGCAGACAGTGACAGTGACAAAGCGTGTATGCAACTGACAGTGTCAATCAGTGCCACATTTTCCGTTATTTTTGTTCGGCATTGTGTGTCTATTTGTATATTATAAGTCAATGACTGTGCATGTATAAACATAACATGTCACACACTCTCACTACACAATGTTTATTACATTTTAGGCTTTCTTATCTTATAACTGTTCACCACTGTGAATGTTTTAAAACTTTACTTGTTTCTTGTTATGTTGATGTGACACCTGGTAGGTTAGGTTAGGTTTTTTTGTATTAAGTTCCGATACACGACGAAAATATACACAATGGGGTAATCCGAGTCGGTTTCCATACTAATACCAGTTTTTCTGTTTATTCCCATAGGCTATTTTGGCAGGTATATTATTCATGTTATAAGGCATGTAAGATATGAAACAGTCTGTTCTTTGTCTAGGATATCTGTACTAAATTCATATCATCGTTAATAACTACTAACTGGCTTTGATTCACAGCACAAAAGTTTGTTGTACAACTTTCGAAGTTCCGAACTTTACTATTGACACTTGACTGAAGTTAGCATAAATCAGGTCATAGAAATGCGTTCCGATATTTCCCGTGAATTGCTGTAAAGTACACCGTCTTTATTTTTGTATGTTTTAACATAAATTGGTAAGAAACCACAGACCAAATATTAAAATAGACGTAATAAGCACCTCGATTTGTATGAGAACCAACCGTGCCGAATTCGTCGTACCTACTACTACTGTGACGTCACAAGACCACTTTAGTGATGAGAAACACTACTAAGTGCGTTGAATCGATTCAAAGGTGCTGCACGGCCGATGTCGATATTGGCGAATCGATTATTTTATCGACTACACTCGATTGCTCAATCATTTGTGGTCGCGACGACGAAGCAAAACATATATTTTATAAAGAAATAAAGATTACTATATTTTTAATTCTTTACCTGTTTTTATAATCCTCTGAAGAATATGTATTTTTGGGAATGCCGTTTTAGACAATCTACGTAGCTTGTCCGTTTCACTAAAGTCACTTTTGTCAAAGTGTATTGAACAAATCTTGCTAGATATGCTTTAGTAGGTATGAATCCTTAAGTGGGAGTTACAAGTCGTGATAAAGTTTGGCCTCACGATGGAAACTGTTCCTTAGGCTACTTGTAACTTATACTGAGCGAGGCCAAACTATCCACGCAAAAAATTCAAAATGGCGGTTATTTTAGTTTCCAATTTTTTTAAATTTTTTTAGAACTGAAAAATGGTTCGTGCTACACAAAAACTTTGTATGACAATTATGTTATGCATAAATTTATCTATGACTTTGGTTATTATCATTTTCTCGATATAACTAATACTTCATGAGAAAAATGGTGTTCAATATTGCGTTTCTTGTTAAAACACTGTTAGTCAAAAGGCTTAGCAAAATCAAACTGCATCGTATGCAGAAATCAATCCATTTTCTCCAGTGATACTAGGAACCAATATAAAGGATTTCATCCGACGAAATGAAAATTTCATCGACGGGTATTCAAAATGGCGGGTCAAAAGGCTTAGCAAAATCAAACTGCATCGTATGCAGAAATCAATCCATTTTCTCCAGTGATACTAGGAACCAATATAAAGGATTTCATCCGACGAAATGAAAATTTCATCGACGGGTATTCAAAATGGCGGTCATTTACCAAAGGGGGAGCCGCATTTTTTAAAATGTGTATAATTTCAAAACGGCATCTGCTATTTAAGTAATATGGGTATCAATCGATTGGTATTGACACCATTCATCAAATAAGAAAAATAGCATGTAAAAAATTAAAGATGGCGGCCATCTATATCAAAATTGTAAAATTTTCATACTTCTTTTTTTAGTTATATTAAAAATAACAACTAAATGTCCAATTATATCTTATATCTTTAAACGAGCAATTCTTGTATATTTATTTATTTATATATTTATTTCGGGGATCTCGGAAACGGCTCTAACGATTTTGATGAAATTTGGTATGTGGGGGTTTTCGGGGACGAGCAATCGATCTAGCTAGGTCTCATGTCCAGGAAAACGCCGAGCAAAGCTCGGCCGCCCAGATATTAGCCAATTTATATATTAACATAAATTTTCATAGTATTATCTACGCGATAAAACAAAAAATATGACAATCCGTCGAGTAGTTTTTGGACTATACGAATTACAAACGAGCCTTGGCGACTGTGTCATAGTAGTTATGGAAACAAACTGCACTTTTGTAATGAAAGCAAGTCGCTTTGCACAATCGTATTAGTGAAGAGACCAAACTTGATTATATATAATATCTAATTTTCACCCGTCAGTAACCGAGACTACTCCACTTCGAAATTATAAGTCTAAAACGTTCTACTACGTTAAAAGGTAAAAAAAAAAAAAAAAAAAAGGTGGCCAGATTTGGACAATAAAACTATTGTATTGTCATATGATATGAGTCTTTGTGATACTCGAAATAAATGAATAATAATAATAATAATTAACTTGTATTTTCCTTCAATATTACAAAACGCATGTGGATGAATTTCCCACTAATTTATCTTCAACTGATTATATTTTCGCATTCAATATTAAGGCTGATACAAAAAGGATAATAATATGAATGTAGTTGTATATCCCTAAACACAATATTGTCGATGCAAAAGTATCAAGGCTCATACACACACTATACGGCAACTTGTTACAGCATAAGAAGATACATGACAGACATCATTGTATACCTTATTGCACTATATCAGGGTTTAAATTTAAATGAAAAGTTATGTGCGTTAGTGTTGTTACGAACACATGCGAACGCACCGTGTACAGTGCTCGTTTGTGTGCAGCGGAAAACGTCAAAAAATACCTACATTTTACTTGTGCCCGGCAACGAAAGCACTCTTAATCAAATTACAAAAAAAAGTTACTCAAAAGAATAAATAATTAATTACATACATAAGTACCTACAATTATAAGTTTTCACAGTTTTAAGAGGCCCATATTCTATTCCTTTTCGGCAAAACGCACCTTTGTATTGGAACGGCGTCATTTACAGCTCTCGAGGGGCGTGACGTCAGGACGTCACGGATCTGAAGCGCTTTCTCTCTCTCTCTCTCTGTCTCTAACTAGCAACATCAAAACGTTATTGTTTGAGATATCTGAATAGGATTCATTTGTAGTAAGAATACATTTTTTTAGTCAATGACAACATCATTACAATGATATACCTGCATAGTAACAATCAAGCAACAGACAAATACCCGAGCACATATTTGCTAAAGTTATAGTATAATACAGAGATGTAAAGAGTCTATATGGTCAAATACCTATATAAATATAAACGGAGATATAATAGAATGTAAAGAAACTCATTTTGTTCATATTTCTACGGCTATTGTTGATGCTTAGTTACCATTGAAATATTAACTGCTTAGCAACCAGTGGCACCCCGGCTGTTCACCTGTTTCTGATTGCCTGATTGGCACTGCGTATAGACGTCAGTGATGCTTAGTTACCACTGACTTTTCAGTTGTTATTATGATTTTCGATTTAAAAGGGTGTAACTGTTATTGACACTGAGCAGTTAAGATATTTGTGACGCACTGAAAGCCCATGTCTAAATGCTAACTTAGTTGTCAATAAATTTATGAGAATTTAAACGTAATCTTCTTTGTGAACACCTCGCCCGCGTATATATATCTGCTGCTGACTGTACCGGACTTAGATTATTAATTATTTTTTCCTTAGTAATGAATGTAGTGTAGAAAAAACTTAAACTTCAATATTGAAAAATATTTACTTTACTATTTAACATAGTGACAACTCCTTATTTGTTATTATTAAAGATGTTAAATAGTAGTTATTTTACTTGTGATACTAAACTTTACTAAGCCCCCCAAGTGGTACCCTATTTATACTTCCATAGGAAAATGATCGCCAAACCACTAAACTTAAAACACGATAATTACTTTAAATATAGCATTGAGTATTATATATATTCATCTACATATTCAATACTATTGTTAATTAACAATACTCAATGTGTTTTAAGTTTAGTGGTTTAGCGATCATTTTCCTATGGAAGTATAAATAGGGTACCACTTGGGGGGCTTAGTAAAGTTTAGTATCACAAGTAAAATAACTACTATGTAGGTCAAATTACTTCACCTCAACAACAAACCCGTAAAGAAATAAAACGAAGAGTATCAATCTCATGGAAAAAATACTGGTCAATGAAAGAAATTATGAAAAATCCAGGATATATGGCTCCCAAACATGGTCACTTACTAAAAAAGATACTTAAGACTTGGAAACTTGTCAACACAACATGGAACGGAGCATCCTAAATATAAAAAAGCTAGATAAAATTAGATAAAAGGATATTAGGCAAAGAACTAAGGTAAACAACATAACAAAAATAGTAAAAGGGCTCAAGTGGAGATGGGCAGGACACATATTTAGAGACCAGAAAAATAAGTGGACAAAACAAGTGTCAGAATGGTACCCAAGAGAGGGAAAGCGAAAAAGAGGTAGATAGGTTCGAAGGTGGGAGGATGACCTTAAAATAGTAGCAGGAAATGTTTGGAGAAGGAAGACTATGGATACAAGAGAGTGGAAATCTTTAGAGGAGGCCTATGCCAGCAGGCAAGAGGACAATGTTGATGGCTTATAAAGTTTGAAAAATGTAAATATTTAGTCGTTAAATAAAGGCTTATATTATTATTATTGTTAATTATGTTTGGATCTCTGTGCTCGAGTATATTTTGGCTGATTTTGTGATATAACTTTAAAAAATACATTATTTACTTGATTTTTGTTTATAAAAATGATTAGAAATGATTTATAAAAACGTTAGCAATTTTGATTAAAAACATAGAAAATACAAAGTATAAAATAAAAATATTGAAATATGCTTTGGTAATTCTGTGAAGAAATTCTAAATATCATCGTAAAAATAAACTTTCATGCTGATTATTTCGTAATGGTCATCGGAAGTGATAGGTTTTTTTTTTACAAAAAGGGTAGCATTTTTATTGTTCTAACACAGTTTTTGATAAATGATCCAGTATTTCAAAACTCAATCAAAATGTACTAAATATTCGCGAAAATTGCGCGCAGATTTCCGTAGAGAGCGGGATGGTTAATTGTAAACTCGCGCGTGTTAGAGCCGGACGTCTGCAGTGGGACTGCCTTGCCTATACTTGATTTTTTTCCCACTCTTGCAAGTTCTTCTTTGAATTCCTTCCAAATCATTATAGCTATTGAGTCCATTGACGTCTGTATTTAATCTTTGATGATATTAGATTAACTTGGTACCAATCATTCCATAACTTCCTACTAGAAGTGTATTTTTCAAGAGCATAAACTTTAAAATCAATTTCCTCAACTTGTACATTTTGACAACTGCATGTTTAAAAATTTATAAAAAAATAATGGCTGCACCTAGGAAAATGTTTCTTTTTTCACTAGATAGCTAATTTTACCTCGTTTTAGGAGATATTTATAACTCCATACTGCTAAAGTGGTCCCTTTTGCCAGACAAAATCACATATTTTTATCATAGAATGAATTAACACTTTTTTCATTATGCATGTTGGGCTTTACATGTTCTACTACACTCTTTACTACACACCTCAAAAAAGACAAACAATACAGAATATAAAACTTAAAAGTACAGGAAGATAACAGGTGGTCTTCAAGACAAGACTTGAATCAGATTTTTTTGGTGAAATTGGCTACTTGACAGTTTTCGGAATAGTAGTTTATGCAACTGGTACATAATGAGGGGCATTAAAACACGAGTGTGTTTTATGAAACGAGCCGAAGGCGAGTTTCATAATAAGGTCACACGAGTGTTTTAATGCCTAATTATGTACAGTTGCATACATTACTTTATCTACACACATATTATAATTACTCTAAGATGGGTTCAGAAACCGTAGTAAATAAATACAATAATTGTGTTAATACAACATTTTTTGCACGGTTGCGGAAATATCGAAATCAGAACTGGCAACCGATACCTGAATGTTATTTTAAAAAGTAAAGAGTCCTTATTCTGATGTGATCATGTCGTTCTAGCTCAAATTTCGTGCGATATATACTAAAAAAACATCGAGCTGACATTTCGCATCGACTGAATTTGAATTTTCAGTGATACTAGAATAGGGACATGTCAACTTTGACATTTAAATTTTGACAGTTTTGTTTGACGTAATATTTTAACATCATATATGAGATTAAAATGAAATATTTTATTACTGCTGTAGCCTTAGCCACAGATAAGAAAATTGCCATAAATTCATTGAATGTTGAAATGAGAGTCATTTTCTACGGTTTCCGAACGCATATTAGAGGATTTATGATATGTGTGTAGATAATTGTATTTTAAATTATACGTAGGTTTATTTTATACCTGTAACAATTATCTTTTTCCCCCAAAGAGCCGATCACGTGACTGTGAGTACTGTGACGTCGCACTTGATAAACAACTAAAGGTTTACTTCCGCAGCCGACAGCAGACGGCAACTGCATGTTACACCGCACTCCAAATTGTACAGTTACTTGTGCTGTTGCGACACTTCTCCACTCATTTTAAATAGAGCTTTTTACAAATACCGTTACGGTTCAATTTGTAGTGCGGAGAAACATAACGTGCAGTAAGTGCAGTTGCGTTCTGTTGCGGAATTAAACCTTACCTTTGAAATGTGACGTCACACGCGTTTCGGTTTTTGTAATCCACAGATAAAAAAACTCTTAATTTATTTTTCAAAAATAAAAGTTTTCAATTACTTTTAAAGCACAAAACCTATTGTATGAGTATTGTAAACCTATAAGCTACTGTATCCAACACATTAATTATTTTATCTTTACAACTGACAAATGGCGAATTTTATTTGATTCTTGGTTCAAACAATTTAATATTTGCCACTACTGTCAACCCTAGCACTGCACCAAAAATGCTGGAAAATCTACGATCATTGTATGTTTTGAAAGTTTTCAGTATTTCAAATTAGTGCAGGAACATTAAGAAGTTTTGGTCATCATTGAAGCGTCGTTCCAATTACTGGGTTATTTAATTAAACCTAACATTATATTACGACAAAATTGTTTCAATAGAATATAATAATTAAAGATATATCGTAAAAGCACAATATTCAACTCAAAAATCAAATGAAAACAATCCTAGATACGTCTGGCAACACTGGCTAATCGAGAAATCAATCCATCCAGGATTATGATGCTTAGTAAAACTTATAAATGAAGTAATGAATGAAATGCTATAACATTAGTTGTATCACATACTGCTGACTAAAATAGAAACCATAACATTACTTAATGGGCAGCAAATAAGCACAATTGAAAAATATAATGTCGAACAAGAATGGCCGACGCCGGTGACAAGTAAACAAAACAAAAACTGACCTGTTGCGTTAAATCGTTATAATTTCGGTATACTATGAATTAAACCAACGCCTCTGTAATACTATCTACTAAATACAACACTCAGACATACCATGTCGGGGCCCATATCCTTAACATCAGCTTCAAAAAAAAAGTCACTCAAGGGTTTCATACGAACAGACCGCTTAATGCTTTAACATGAACACTAATGCCATTAAGATATACTGAAAGAAACTATCACTGTTTACATTTGATAACACTAGAATTACACGATATAAACACTGTGACTAACTACTTTTTAATATTCCTTATACTTAAACTACAAAAATACAACAATCTAACTGAATAGGTGAACTAGCCAACAATGTTGATTTGTTTCGAACAAAGGACGTACGCCGACCACAGCGCCTGCGCTAAAATGGTCCATACACAAACACTCAATTGGTGGTCGAACTCGAAGTGGAGCGTCTGACGAACAGACCTTAACACAGTGTACATAGAGGGCGCGCTAATCAAAAATAAAACAAAGTAATCAAAGCTTCAAATCAAAATGAAGATGTTATGTTATTGAAAACCATTTAACCATTTGGGCGATGTTTGGACGCCAATGACCTTATAGAGTAGGACCATTTTTGAAGAAGTAGAATGCAAGAAGCAAATCGTGTAACAGTTGTGGTGACAACGTTATCAGAGGGTTTAGACACTTTAGACCTGTGGTTTAAGGCTTGGTCACACTGCGTTGCGCGACGTCCGCGCGACGCGACCGCTGCGCGCCGGAACGTATGCTAACAGGTTAGCGACGTCACCCACCCAGGTTGCGCGACGCGAGCGGGACGGTTTCATACATTTTGGCGCGCAGCGCAGCGTCACGCTTGCGTCGCGCAAGCGGTGTGACCAAGCCTTTAGACCCTGCAGAATACGGATATCTGCCTGTCGCCATCCCCAAATTTGAGCCGGAAGATAGGGCAGTGAAATTGTACATTAAAATCGCATA
This sequence comes from Cenopis cana, assembly GCA_951800055.1. NCBI lineage: Eukaryota > Metazoa > Arthropoda > Insecta > Lepidoptera > Tortricidae > Cenopis > Cenopis cana. The sequence continues at coordinate 17,923,394 of OX637471.1, read as the reverse complement.
GCGAGATGTAAAGCTGCATTTTTGGTATGTTGTTCGCACCCCTTAGGAGTACGTGTGACTACATTTTGCAAGCAAAAAAAAAGTTGTGCTACCTGTATGATACGTGAAAAACTGCAAAATTTTCGGACTTTTTTCAGGTATTGTAGTTCAATTCAAAAACTATGGGTTTTTGACATTACTTGTCTATGGCATTTTTAAAGTACATTAAATTTGCAACAATTTGAGCCTAACTTCAGCTCCGTATGTCTTATAGTTTTTGAGACATGATGTTTCAAAAATACTGCTTTATTGAATTTGCCTATAGTGCGTGTTGTTACGGGTTTCCGTCGAACAAACACTTCGCCACCGGCCACCAGCGCCGGCTTTTAGTATGTTATCAGGCATATCTCCTGAACCCCGAAACTGCCGGGAGACAATCTCTCCAAGGTCGCTCTCCCGAGTAATGACGTCATGAAAATTGCCGCCGAAACGTTTGGAAAAGTGGCAATCACACCCAACCTATGCAACATACATACACGTGTATGGTATCAAATGAAAGCTGAATGAATATGCCATAACGTATACCTAAATTAAGTTTCAATACATTGAGACAATTCAAAACTATAAGCAAAATAATAAAAAAGTAAGGAAACATTTCCGGGTTTCCAGATTTAACAGAATAACTAGAACAGGTACCCGAGAATTATGTTGCACATAAATAGTAATTAGTATGTCAGCTTTACATAACTATTTATTGTTTCTGGATATGACCAAAACTGTGAGAGAAATGCTGAAAAACCCAACAGCGCGGAGCCATTTTTCCATATAAGAAAAAAAAATGATGAAACGCCTATTTTCCATGAACCATCATCATCATCATCATCTTCAGCCCGAAATCGCCCACTGCTGAGCATAGGCCTCTCTTCTTGTACGCCACCCGTCCCGGTCCCTTGCCAATTTTCCATGAACCAGCTCAAGCGTTTTAGTATATTGTTAGACATGATATGTGAACCATAAAACAGCAAAAAGACAGTCTATTGACCTGTCTGGTTCTTCATAACCGCCCCCGATTTTTGAGAAAAGCAAATTACACACAAATTATAGTAAATTTAATTAGCTTTCGCGTGACATAATAGATTTTTATATATGTAGCATAATTTATGTGTAATTTGCATTTCTCAAAAATCTAGAACGGTTATGGCAGGTCAGAGACAGTCTCTTTGCAGTTTTACGATTCACATAACATGTCTAACAATATACTAAAACGCTTGAGCTGGTTCATGGAAAATAGGCGTTCCATCATTTTTTTATCTTATATGGAAAAACGGCTTCGCGCTGTTGGGTTTTTCAGCATTTCTCTCACAGTTTTGGTCATATCCAGAAACAATAAATAGTTATGTAAAGCTCATATACTAATTACTATTTATGTGCAACATAATTCTCGGGTACCTGTTCTAGTTATTCTGTTAAATCTGGAAACCCAGAAATGTTTTCCTTACAACAACAACAACAAACAACAAATACTCTTTATTGCATAACCTCAACAAAAGTAACACATAACAGTACACCTTACTTTTTTATTATTTTGCTTATAGTTTTGAATTGTCTCAATGTATTGAAACTTAATTCTCAGTCTCTTTGCAGTTTTACGGTTCACATAACATGTCTAATAATATACTAAAATGCTGGAGCTAGTTCATGAAAAATAGACGTTTCATCTTTTTTTTATCTTATATGGAAAAACGGCTTCGCGTTGTTGGTTTTTTCAGCATTTCTCTCCCAGTTTTGGTCATATCTAGAAACAATAAATGATAATGTAAAGCTGAAATACTAATTATTATTTATGGGGAACATAATTTTCGGGTACCTGTTCTAGTTATTATGCAAAATCTGGAAACCCGAAAATGTTTTCCTTACTTTTTTTATTATTTTGTTTATAGTTTTGAATTGTCTCAATGTACTGAAACTTAATTTAGGTATACGTTATGGCATATTTATTCAGCTTTCATTTGATACCATACACGTGTATGTATGTTGCATAGGTTGGGTGTGATTGCCACTTTTCCAAACGTTTCGGCGGCAATTTTCACGACGTCATTACTCGGGAGAGCGACCTTGGAGAGATTATCTCCCGGCAGTTTCGGGGTCCAGGAGATATGCCTGATAACATACTAAAAGCCGGCGCTGGTGGCCGGTGGCGAAGTGTTTGTTCGACGGAAACCCGTAACAACACGCACTCTAGGCAAAACCCAAAAGGTAGTATTTTAGAAAAATCATGTCTCAAAAACTATAAGACATACGGAGCTGTAGGTAGGCTCAAATTGTTGCAAATTTAATGTAATTTAAAAATAGTTTTTGAATTGAACTACAATACATCATCGTATACCGAAATTTTTGACCCCCCAGCTCCATGTCTTTCTCCGCCATCTTGGAAAATATGTCACTTTTTCAGTTTTTTGCTTGTTATAGTTCATTTTAGTGCTAAACATGGTTTGGCAATATTGTAAAACATAAAATTTGCTAAAACTTTTGGGTACAAAGATTTTTTCCATAACCCCTAGGAACGAGGATATGACAGGAGATATAATTATAAATTGCCACTTTTTTCTAGTTTTCCTCTCATGTTTACGTTTAAAGTGCATTTTCGCGGTAACTATAGTTCGGCAATATTGTAGAACACAAAATTTTCTACAACTTTTGTATTGAAATATTTTTCCGCGATCATTAGGAAAGAAGATACGATCTCATCTATGGGGTACTACCGTCGTATTTGCGTTTTAGTGCATTTTAGCTCAATTTCTCGGTCAGCAATATTAGAGAAGACAAAATTATATAGTTTAGAGCCGACGACACTGAACCTAGTACGATAAGATTCCCAGATGGCATATATAGAGTAGGAACAGAATTGGAAAAGGCGTCTCTAAACAATGCAAGCGGCAATTCATGTAACAGTTGGGGTGACAACGTTATCAGAGGGTTAGGACCCTGCAGAATACGGATCTGCCTGTCGCCATCTCGAAATTTGAGCCGGAAGTACGGTATACCGGAAAAGGTGCAGCCCATACAAAAAATTTCGTAGTACATTTAGTAAATTGTTGCTCTGGTACTCTAAAAGAGGTCCGATTGATATGGTTTTTTGGTATGTTGTGAAGGACAATATTAGCCATGGTAACCTAAAAATTTCGGCCCTCCAGCTCCATAACTTTGGCCGCCATCTTGGAAATAGTGTCATTTTTTCCGTTTTTTGCTTTTACAGTCGTCAAAGTTCATTCCAGTGCTAAACATAGTTCTACAATATTATAGAATACAAAATTTGCTAAAACTTTTGGGTGCAAAGATTTTTTCCATGACCCCTAGGGACGAAGATATGACAGGATATATCATTAAAAATTGCCACTTTTTTCTAGTTTTCCGTTCATGTTTACATTTTAAGTGCATTTTAGCACTAACTATAGTTCGGCAATATTGTAGATCACGAAGTTTGCTACAACTTTTGTATTGAAATATTTTTTCCACGACCATTAGGAAAGAATATATGAAGTCATCTATGGAGTAGCACCGTTGAAATTTGCTACTTTTGCAGTTTTCTTCTCATATTTAGGTTTGAGTGCATTTAATCGCAATCTGTAGGGGATCTATGATGGTCGAGTGATAGCGGGATAGACGACAAGATAAAGCATCTGTCACTTTCCGATCTATACCACTTCAATCCCTCAGAAGACAAAATCGTCTGTTTCCACGATACCTAGAAGATCGTAGGTACTTTGAATTTGCATATAATTTTGTCTTCTATAATATTGCTGACCGAGAAATGCACTAAAACGAAAATATGTGAAGAAAACTGGAAAAGTAGTAAATATCGACGGTAGTACCCCATAGGTGACATCGTATCTTCTTTCCTGATGATCGTGGAAAAAATATTTCAATACAAAAGTTGTAGCCAATTTTGTAATCTACAATATTACTGAACTATAGTTAACGCTAAAATGCACTTTAAACGTAAACATGAGAGGAAAACTAGAAAAAAGTGGCAATTTATAATGATATCTCCTGTCATATCTTCGTCCCTAGGGGTCATGGAAAAAATCTTTGTACCCAAAAGTTTCAGCAAATTTTGTGTTTTACAATATTGCCAAACCATGTTTAGCACTAAAATGAACTATAACCACAGTACAAGCAAAAAACTGAAAAAAGTGACAGATTTTCCAAGATGGCGGAGAAAGACGTGGAGCTGGAGTGTCAAAAATTTCGGGATACGATGACAAATATTGTTATTTACGGCATATCAAAAATCCATAACAATTGGACCATAGTTAGGGTACCGGAATAACGATTTACCAAATGTACAACGAAAAAATTTGTATGGGCTGCACCTTTTCCGATATAACATTCTTCCGGCTCAAATTTGGGGATGGAGACAGGCAGATCCGTATTCTGCAGGGTCTAAACCCTCTGATTACGTTGTCACCCCAACTGTTACACGATTTGCTTCTTGTATTCTACTTCTTCAAAAATGGGCCTACTCTAATATATATAATTAGGCGCGTCATTAATCGGGGAACACGAAACGGCGATGCTGCAATGCGAAAAACCTGGCGAATCCGGTTTCTATCTAGTATGATAAGATTCCCAAGTTTCGTTTGTTCCTCGAAACAGGGGAGGGGTAGGCCTATACGATAATGCAGTGCTGCGAGCCCTCCTGACTGGCCTTGTCAGTGGCAGCAGTATGATAAGCGACCACTTTTCTGAGGTACATAGCTATAGCATGCTTGTTACTCAATTACGCCAAAACGGCTTGACGGATCGTGGTGAAACTTGATATACAACGAGTTTATGGCCTAGATTAATATATAGGAGTCTAGTTTTAGTTCAAGATATTTTTTTGTAATTATTACTCATTATGTTAATAAATATCTACCCACATATAGGATACTTTTCATCCCGAAAACCACCCCGGGAAGGGATGAATTAAGGAGTGGAAGTTTACGCAGACAAAGTCGCGGGAAACAGCTACTCGATGATTATAATGCTGATGTAACTATGTAATCTGTAAATTCTCAGTATTAAAGCGTTATACGCCAGGATAAATTCAAACGCAGATTACTTAAAAAATCACTTTGTTGAAATTTGGTCCAAGTTCTGGAAAACATCGTTTTTTGACAAAGGTTTTCTACTATATCGCTTGATTGATTTATTACGTGTACTCATTGGACGCAGAATTTAATGTTCTTCAACTTGCTAGTAGATAACTTTCCGCTAGGACGCTTTCTATAGAACATATGAGCGATAGACCGAAAAAAAGCTTGGTTAAGTAGCTGCCAAAAGTTGTCCCGAGATATGTCGTGCTACCATTTTTGATATCCCTTAGGTCGCGTGGTCCGATCGACTAGTCCGATCAATCGGAATACGAAGTTTTTTTTTTCCTGTTGGCTCGATTGATCGGACTATAAAGACTTAGAAAATCCTGTCAGTCCTACTATCGGTGTAATGGGATTTTAAAAGTTCGTCTAGTGCGATCGATCGAACCACGAGACCTTGAAAAATCCTCTTAATCCGATCACACAATTTTTATTTTTCCTGTTTGTCCGACCGGTACTTTCATGGTTACTTTTGTAATCTACCAACATCTCAAAAGTGTTTTCTCACTTTAATTAGCCATACACGAACGGTTTTTCCCGTCGGATCGGGCACATCCGTGGCTTATCTCACCACACACCGACGGATTTGCCTGCGGACGGGTGCCCGGCGGGCAGATCCGTATCTATATTTCTCGACACACACGCACGGATGTGCCCGCTGGCGGTACATCTGGCGGGCTGATCCGACGGGCAAAACCGTCCGTGTATGGCTAGCTTTTCGACGCGGAATTTTACTACCACGAAATAGTGGTTTTGAAGGAAAGATCTAACAAATAATCTTAAGAGCCCTTATTCTCTAAAAACCGCTCAAGGATATTATATCCGCCTGTTTTCAATGTGAATTAGGATTAATAAATTTTATATAGGTATTAAAATAATAGGCATATTCTTAAATAATAGTTTATTAAATTTTTATTCTAGGGCAGACGCTACAGTGTCTAGTAATGAGTTTAGATAACCTTTATGTGTCATCCGGACTTAGAAAAATATCAAGTCTACGGTTACGTCCGATCAGTCGATGCAACAGGAAAAAAAACGTCCTCGTGGTTCGATCGATCGAACTAGACGAACTTTTAAAATCCCATTACACCGATAGTAGGACTGACAGGATTTTCTAAGTCTTTATAGTCCGATCAATCGAGCCAACAGGAAAAAAAAAACTTCGTATTCCGATTGATCGGACTAGTCGATCGGACCACGCGACCTAAGGGTTTTGATACCCTTTATAGTCAGTAGCATCCTTATGCACAATTTAAAAAAGTAAATCTTCTCCACCACCTTTTGCAAGAGCATAATCCTAGACTGACTGGCCAAGGGATAACGATTTCAAATTTTATATTTATTATGAAATGTAATGAGGATTTTTCACAAAAAACATTTTTTTTACTTAAAATTCAAAATATGTAAATATAAAATTTGAAAGCCTTATCCCTGAATTAGTAAAAATCGAGTATAATGACGATATTTCGTATTTTTTTTTTACTTAAATATCAAAATAAAAATTAAATTTGAAATCCTTATCCCTGAATTAGCCGAAATCGAGTATAATGACGATTTCTCGCAAAAAAATTTTTTTTATTTAATAATGAAAGTAAACAAAATTTGAAATTCATATACCTGAACTAAGCTTAGTCGAAATTGCATTTTCCTATTTGCATGACATTGATTTATTATTTATTTATTTTTAATACTCTGAATATGAATTTTTAATCGGACATTTTTATTCTGACTATTTTTTATTGGTTTTAATTTTTTTTTCTTCAGAAATTCAAATAAAATTCAATGACATGCATATTGAGAGCCAAAATATTGTACGCCAAATTCTGGCAGATTGTGATGTAACTAAATACTAACCCTACCACCGTTTATAACCACTCACACTCAAACAATAAATAATTTGTATTTGTATTGTATTTGTATATCAAGTATAATGACGATTTTTTGTAAAAAATAATTATTTGCTTAAAATTCAAAATAAATGTAAAATTTGAAATCCTTATCCCTGAATTAGTCGAAATCGAGTATAATGAAATTTTTTCACAAAAAAACATTTTTTTTGCTTACAATTCAAAATAAACATAAAATTTGAATTCCTTGAATGAATGAAGAAGTTTATTCATCAAAAACATATGGTACATATACAGGTGTTACAGTCAATGTTGTGTCCAAAAAAAATATTATGTCAAAATTATCATACATTATAGTTATTGTGAAGTCATAGCATAGTACAGAAAAGATAAACAAAATAAATCATAGAGAATTAGCATAAATTAGGTAAAGACATTGCGATTCAAAATTAAAAATAAAACAAACACATTAAAACATCATTGTCAATTATTTGTACAATCAGAACATATGTCAATTGAAATAAAATTATATCAAAATGTTACAAATAGAAATTAAAGTATGTCCATTAGAATTTATGTGCAAACATTCTTTGACACTATAAAAACTGTGTTCACACAATAAATTATATAATTTAGTTTTAAATTCTTGGTAAGATAAGGATTTTAAGGAGACTGGCAATTTGTTATATGTTTTAATACACATGTTATGAGCACTCTTATTTCTAAGGACTAGTCTAGTATTTTCTAGTAATGCTAAACGATATCTTCTATGTGATCTATATCTGTTTCTTTATCAATTATATTAAAAAGTTCTAAATTTTGTTTAACAAACTTGGCTGTTTCGAAGATATAAAGACATGGAAGTGAGAGTAGATCAAGTTTATTGAATAAAGGCCTGCACTGCTCAAATTGTTTAATAATTTACGCCATATTATAGGTCGATCCCCGATAAGCGAGATAAATAACTCGATTGTAATCGGCAATCCGTCCTCCACACCCACAGTCGCCGTGTGAACCTAGCCTTACATCACAACCTTCGCAACGACCCATAATATGGGCTTATTGAAAAACAACCCATATGATGGGATGGGATGAATCATTCATTAGATGAATATAAAAATAAAATGGAAACGCTAAAAAAACGTATTTTTTTTATTCTAATGAACATTTTTGGTTCCAAATATCACGGAAATGTCCTACAGTGTATATTCTACAGCCAGTACCAGGACTAGGACACTTTCATTTCAGGCATTTAGATTTTTATTAATTCACCTCGAAAAATAGACATATTTTTGCCCGCGAAAAAACACCTCACTTTTGAAAAAAATTAGCCTTTTTCTGAGTAAAGTTAAATACATGTACAACTCACCTTGATGTCATACATATACCTATCCTAGTTTCAATTAAAAATAGCAATGTTGCCATAAATCGTATGTATTTTACTACAGGAACGAATTTGTTTATAACCAGCTTTTTGGGCAAAGATCCCCCTGGAGGCAAAGTTGTTATGTTTTACCACAGTTTTACGGTGCTCTGTGAACGGCCGTCTCGTATACGGTGTACGGTAAAACAGCATACGAGAAAACATCGAATCCTTCCCGAAAAAATCTCCATACGCGGACTTCCCTACAGTGCATTAGTCAGTCTCAGTCAGTTCCTGGACTACAAAGTGCGGACGTGGAACGTTAATTGTGGCGCGATTCAAATGTAGGCGACAAAAAACACGCCACGAGCGCAGCGCTGGTGATAAGTGTGTTAATGTTAACCCATTCATTGCCATTGACGCCGATGGGCTGCCTGTGCCTGTTTCTCCCAAGCTTTTCGTTGAATATTCCCAATAACGAAAGCTCCTGTGGTAAACGTAAGCCTTTATTAGCCTTTAGAACGTCCGGATATTATTGGTTTTGGAAAACGAAAATATTATCACCAAGGTGTCTTAGATGTCTGCTCGGATACAGAGCGCGCCCATCTGCGTTTTTACCTCCCGATACTGCGTCCAATTTGGGTCGATCTGGGTGCCGGGGATGCCAATGGGCGTCCAATTTAGTTCCATCTAGTTGCCGTGAACGCCGATGGGCGTCTATTTGTTGAAACGTCGGCTACGCAGCCAAAGTAAGCACATATTGGAGCTCAGCTAATAATGACTTAAGCGTTAGGATCTAGGCGCGCAGGCTATATAATGTTACTATTCCGTGGCAACATGGAAGGTAGAAAAGCATTCTCTGTGACTGTGACTATATGCATTTCCGATACTTTTGGAAGGACTAAGGATAGTATGTTATTCGAGGTTTGGCATCAGTTGAAATATTTACCATCCCGAATCTAATAAGTGTTTTTATTTCTTTAGTAGGAAATTTAAATATCTTACCTGATTTCGAATAGCAGTTACTGGTGTGAGGCCAAGCTGGTTTTGTCCTTGTTGTAGAAATTGATTTGTACCGGGGGCCATCATTCCGGCCTGGCTTAAATACATAAGATGTTCTGCATTTTTACCCATACCATTCATGGCTTGCATGGGACTCCCGTGGTGCTGATGCATATCATAAAGACCTTGTTGGCCTAATTGCGCTGCATTTTGAATACCCTGAAGGGGTGGTAGCATCATCGCATTGTTCTGTATGGTTAAATTATTCCCCATATTGTGGTTCTGCAGCGGAGCCAGTTGGGTGTGAACCATGTTAGATGTTAGGTGCGGAGGGTGGCTTCCAATAACTGACGGATTAATAGCCAAATTTGCGACTGATGAAGCAATAGCCTGGTTAATAAACTGCTGCTGGTGTGTTTGAGTGTTTTTTAGCTGCACTGGGCCTTGGTGATGCATGTTGTTCATTGCAACCGGAATGGCATTCTTCCACTTGTCTTGATTCTGAAAAAAAAGGTCAGATGTATTTCATATACAATAAAATCTATTATAATCAAGATTACTATTAATTAAAATTGATTAAATTTATAGAACAGGCGTATTTCGAAATCCATTTCGAGGATTAAAGTTATTGAACTATTATATCCTTTTATCTCGTCAAAATAATCATTGATCGAATATATTTTTTCAAAAATGTGTATGCATTAGTTTGACCTTCCCCAATGCTTCCCCTGGATGTATTGATAATACCTTCGCCAAAAAATACAATAGGTAACACTTTCACAATCTATGGTAAAGTTGTCAAAATGTCACTGTCAGACGTCACGTTTGTTACCCGCCTTGAATGTAAACATTCAATTAAATCTTTTAAAACTACTAAAATTCAATGTTAAATTGACCGATATGAAATAATAGTTTTTCAGTCTGCTATATCTCAGACTAATTGAGTTTAATATGGCAACATTTAACAGGATAAACAACTTATAGCAAAATAGTCTAGAAACGAAACTTTTTTTTTTCAACACTTGCAATTTCGATTATATTGACATATTTGGCATACGTCTATTACAGTCTGTCACGAGCTGTGTTTACAAATTCTTATTTAATACATTTAGCTGAATTATCACAGTTGAAGCACAATAAAATTACCAGATAATGGATAAATTAATACGTAGTTCCACCCGTGAACTTATTTATATAATGTTTATACGCGACGTCTTGGTGAATTTGAAGCGTGAATTATTTTGTCGAAACGGGGCAGTGTTTATCTAAAAAGTGCTGAAATTACGGGTTGGTCATCATTTCTGTGTACTATTATGCGTTGAACTATTGATGATTTTACTAATTATATATATATATTTAAAGGTACAATCACGATTTATGGATGAAATTGCCTCCGGAATAATCGCAAGATTTTGAAGGATATGTTTACGTATGTAAACAAAACCTTCTATAATAAACTTGGTACTTCCGATATATTTGATGAATTTCGTTTCATAGTGAAACATGTAGTGCACGGCAAACAAGTGATAATTACCATTGTACATGCTAATTCGGGCAAATTTCTTTAAATATATCATAAAGGCTTGGTCACACCGCGTTGCGCGACGTCCGCGCGACGCGACCGCAGCGCGCCGGAACGTATGTTAACAGGTTAGCGACGTCACACTGGCTGCGCGACGCGAGCGGGACGGTTTCATACATTATGGCGCGCAGCGCGGCGTCCCGCTTGCGTCGCGCACGCGGTGTGACCAAGCCTTTATAAGTATTAGTAGCCTAAGTAGTAGTGGGGTAGTTATCCTTAAGTGGGAGTTACAAGTCGTGATAAAGTTTGGCCTCACGATGGAAACTGTTCCTTAGGCTACTTGTAACTTATACTGAGCGTGGCCAAACTATCCACGCAAAAAAATCAAAATGGCGGCTATTTTAGTTTCCAAATTTATTTATTTATTTTAGAACTCAAAAATGCTTCATGCTACACAAAAACTTTGTATGTGAATTATGTTTTGCATAAATTTATCTATAACTTTGGTTATTATCATTTTCTCGATATATCTAATAGTTCATGAGAAAAATGGTGTTCAATATTGCGTTTCTTGTTAAAACACTGTTAGTCAAAAGGCTTAGCAAAATCAAACTGCATCGTATGCAGAAATCAATCCATTTTCTCCAGTGATACTAGGAACCAATATAAAGGATTTCATCCGACGAAATAAAAATTTCATTGACGGGAATTCAAAATGGCGGTCATTTAACAAAGTGGGAGCCGCATTTTTTTAAAAGTGTATAATTTCAAAACGGCCTCTGCTATTTACGGAATATGGGTATCAATCGATTGGTATTGACACCATTAATCAAATAAGAAAATACCATGTAAAAAATTAAAGATGGCGGCCACCTATAACAAAATTGTAAAATTTTCATTCTTCTTTTTTTCGTTATATTAAAAATAACAACTAAATGTCCAATGATATAGTAAATTTATATATTTACATAAATTCTCATAGTATTATCTACGCGACAAAACAAAAATTATGACAATCCGTCGATTAGTTTTTGAACTATACGAATTACAAACGAGCCTTGGCGACTGTGTCATAGTAGTTATGGAAACAAACTGCACTTTTGTAATGAAAGCAAGTCGCTTTTACACAATCGTATTAGTGAAGAGGCCAAACTTGATTATTTTTTTCGATAATATCAAATTTTCACCCGTCAGTAACCGAGACTACGCCACTTCAAAATTATAAGTCTAAAACGTTCTACTAAGTTAAAAGGTAGACAGATTTGGACAATAAATGTGGCAATCGATAGAGAAAAAATTACGCGTATTGTTACAAAACTTAAGAATTTTTTTTTGTGTTTAGCAATATATTTTTTTTTTTTTGATACTTATACTCTATAAAATCCTACACTTTGTTTTTTCTGCGTTTAAGAACATTTTAATCTATAGTACATTGTGCATTTAGGGAGGTAAGGAGGTTATTACTAACGAAAGTCTAATGGAATTACTTTTGTTGACTTGAGTTGTAATAACCCTTACCATACGTACGCCTAGGGCTTGCATTCCGGAATTTCGGTCAATTTTTCCGATATTAAAATTCCGGAATTGGTACTGTAGAGGTTGTTACGGTATGAGGCTGGCCATGTTTGGTCTAGAATCATAAAGTAACATATTCGTATTTGAATATATTCTGGAATGCCTGTCAAAGCGGCATTCTGCTGGAAACAAATGGTTTTCCAAGGACTCTAGCCTGGGACTCGCTCGGAGTCACAGCTGATGTGTTATTTTAATTAGATTACAATTGAATGAAAATGAAATACATTCAGTATTCGGATATAGTATGAATACATTATAATTTGGTATGTGGATTGCGTATTTCCTTCCAGATATCTAAACCCTTCTCCTAGATCCCTCAACCGTACCTCTACGTCTAACCCCTATTATAGTACACTCGAAATATCGGAAATTCCGGAATTGGATTTGATGAATTTAGACTATTTAGAGAGAGAAAATAGAGTGTTTTGTATGTTTATTCTTAAAGTTCACAATGTAAAACTGAGAAATTGTTCGCCTATCACCAGACTAGCCACCAGAGAGCGTGATAGTTCGGTTCGGTAGTTGTTCAGTAGTGTGTTGTCAATAACAATGTGTGAAAATCGTGTAAGTTTAAATCGATATATTGTGTTGTCACTGTTGTCAGTGTTGTCACCATTCTTGAAGAACAGCGCCACCTCGCCTGTGTTTTATGCTTTCGCAATCGCGTGTCTTATGCAAATAAAGCATTGATTGATTGATTCAGCGTGCAGCGTTCCCTCTTCCAGTAAGACGGAATTTACCCCCATGCAATTTGGTGCATTTTTTTCGAAAATCGCGAGCTTAGTGCTGATAATGGCCATATATGACTACTAATGAACCACATTTAGTACTCCGCTCATTTGATCCCGGAAAGCCGTTAATTTAGTAAAGTGAAAAAGTAAATTGAAAATGACTATGTGGTAAAGGCAAAGTATACTTGAAATCATTTCTGTTGAACGAATTGCACCAAAGCGATTCCTTCAAAAAGCTACTTTACCGTTCAAAATCCAATAACATTTTAATAAAAATACGTTCGACAAAAATAATTTCAATTCAACATTACGAAATATCTTTATTTTTTTACTAATTTTTAAAATACAGGCTATATACCCTATCTGGATATTACCTATAAAACGATAATCATTACATTTTGAGTACATTTTTGTGACATCAATTTAGTTCTAATAGGTAAATCACAATTCCGGAACCAGTTCCGGAATTCCGGAATTGGAGGCCAATATCGGAAGCAATTCCGGAATTGAAAAACCGTCCGATATTGCAAACCCTACATACGCCCGTATCCTATTGGGGTAGGCAGAGACCAAAGAACGCCAAGTACTACGGTCCTTACTAGGGTTTGCAATCCGGATATCCGGATATCCGAAATATCCGGATATCCGCCGTTTTTTGGATCCGGATCCTACGGCTCTCAGGATCCGGATATTTCGGATCTAACGGATCTTTAAAAATTTAATCAAAAATATGATAATTAACTAAAAGAAAGCTTTAATTATCTATTTTTAAATGGTAAATCTTTATAGAACCTATATTATTTAACAAAAATACAAAATAAATAAGTTTCTGGCATAAACTTCAGTTTTGGTACGAGCCTTTATTAGCGACAGTACATTTTTACTACAGTCATCAACTACTCGTTTTCGTTATAACGAGCCCAAACACGACGTATGTATCTTGTGTATAGCTTAGGAGTTGCTATGGCCTCCAGCATCAGATCAGCTTAGTCGCCCAGCCAAGACAGATTCGACGATTGATTTCCTTCTCCACCAGTGCCCAACTGGACCGTTTGTCCCAGATACGAGCGTAGTCTCACTAATTTCTTAACTGGAGTTAGTACATACTACATGGACGTTAAACATGATCTTCGTTTTGTCCATGTTCATCTTAAGACCTCAGAGGACCTACTCAACTCAGATCATCGAAGCCATCGAGCTTAATAGTACTTAAGTTCTCCATGGTCTCAGCCATAACCACTATATCGTCGGCAAACCGAAGGTGAGTGATATACTCGCCATTTATGTTGATGCCGAGCCCCCTTCAGTCCAGAACCTTGAACACATCTTCCAGTGCAGCAGTGAATAGTTTCGAAAAGATAATTATCTCCTCATCGAACGCCCCGCTGCAATGGTATTGGTTTAGAGACAGGCTGACATAGTGGGCGTTCTCGTATCTCGTACACTTTAGCACTTCGATATACCGGTAGGTAGCCGAATCAAAGGCTCTTTCGTAGTCCACATACGCTAATCAGATGGGCTGATTATACTCCTCAGTCTAATGTATAATCAATCTGACGAAGCGTATGTATGTGGTCTACGATACTGAAGCATTTCCTGAAACCGCCTTGTTCGGAAGGATGGAAATCGTCAAACCTGCCTGTGAGATGGGTCGTAATGACTCTAGAACAACTTGTAGACATGGCTCAGAAGTGAGATGGGCCTATAATTCTTCAGCATGGTGTTATCTCTCTTTTTGAAGAACAACACCACCACACTCCTGTTCTATGATTTTGGCTTTCTGCCTAGTATGGCGGAATCGAAAAGCTTTTGAAGCGACCTAAGGATTAGCTTTGCGCCCGCCTTCAGGAGTCAGTGTTCCTGCGTGCGTGATTGTCATTTGACTGATTGATTGATGATCGTTATTTCGATTGATATGATTATTTCGTAAATAGGACAATTATTTAAATTGTAACTACTAGTTTTACTTTTCAATACAGCAGCTACTTACTTAAAAAAGCCGTTGTTAATCGATAAGGTGTTAATATTAAAATGGATCCGTTTTATCCGAAATATCCGGATATCCGGATCCTACGAATTTTAAGATCCGAATTATCCGGATCCTTAAAATCAACGGATCTTGCAAACCCTAGTCCTTACATACATCTCTTGCTGCAGTCACATCCATACATCTCCTCATACAAGCTCGTCGGTTGTGGGAACTCTTACCACCCGTGATACAAATATATTACATTACTTCCACTTTATCATGGCTTATAACTCTCATAGTTGTTTTTTTTATATTGGGGAAACTTTCTGTAGTGTGATTGTTTTTATAAAAAAAAATATTATTTTAAGGTTCAAAAAATATGTAAGGTATGAATATAAGTACTTATACGGTATGAATATCAAAACTTTATTGCAAAAAAGGATTTTTTTCTTAAGTTATGTTAAATAAAATCACAGCGTTATTTTTTATGTTGAACAACATTTTCCTGTATCGATTGCCGCATTTATTGTCAAAATCTGGCCACCTTTTAACTTAGTAGAACGTTTTAGACTTATAATTTCGAAGTGGCGTAGTCTCGGTTACTGACGGGTGAAAATTAGATATTATCGAAAAAAATCATCAAGTTTGGTCTCTTCACTAATACGATTGTGCAAAAGCGACTTGCTTTCATTACAAAAGTGCAGTTTGTTTCCATAACTACTATGACACAGTCGCCAAGGCTCATTTGTAATTCGAATAGTCCAAAAACTAATCGGATTGTCATAATTTTTGTTTTATCGCGTAGATAATACTATGAGAATTTATGTAAATATATAAATTGACTATATAATTGGACATATAGTTATTTTTAATATAACGAAAAAAAGAAGAATGAAATTTTTACAATTTTGATATTAGTTGGCGGCTATCTTTAATTTTTTACATGGTATTTTTCTTATTTCAATTAATGGTGTCAATACCAATCGATTGATACCCATATTACTTAAATAGCAGATGCCGTTTTGAAATTATACACTTTTAAAAAAATGCGGCTCCCACTTTGTTAAATGACCGCCATTTTGAATTCCCGTCAATGAAATTTTTATTTCGTCGGATGAAATCCTTTATATTGGTTCCTAGTATCACTGGAGAAAATGGATTGATTTCTGCATACGATGCAGTTTGATTTTGCTAAGCCTTTTGACTAACAGTGTTTTAACAAGAAATGCAATATTGAACACCATTTTTCTCATGAACTAATAGATATATCAAGAAAATTATAATAACCAAAGTTATAGACAAATTTATGCATAACATAATTCTCATACAAAGTTTTTGTGTAGCACGAAGCATTTTTGAGTTCTAGAAAAAATAAAAAAAATTGGAAACTAAAATAGCCGCCATTTTGAATTTTTTGCGTGGATAGTTTGGCCTCGCTCAGTATAAGTTACAAGTAGTCTAAGGAACAGTTTCCATCGTGAGGCCAAACTTTATCTTGACTTGTAACTCCCAAGATCCATTTATATGGCGATTCACACCTACTATAGCGAAAAAGTGTATATATACTTTTTTGTAGATAATTTTATGTAGATTACTTATGCTTAAGAACGTTTTGTGATGTGTCACCGTTTACGAGTTTTTTACGAAATACCGAAATATAGGACCTTTAAACCCCTCCTCCCCAACGGTGGGGGAAGGTGCGGGGACTTTTGATATGTTAACCTCCTCCTAACTAGCCCAAACAAAGTTACCAAGTCAAAAATTGTGTTCCAAGCATTTCCCAAAAGTGACCTTCAAAATGACAGTACTATTTGTTAATTTTGATCGAGTTATTCCACACTATGATACTGACACAAGTTTTCCTATTTACAATAGCATCCATTATTCGTTATTATGTAACTCCTAAGACATTTCCGTAAAAAATAAACATAAAATGTACAAATTATATCTATCCACCCATTTGGGTAGATATGGGTAAATACCGGGTAGATTGGAAAGATTCCGGGTATTTACCCGGTAGATACCCATGAGCGCCCATCTCTATCGATGTCATATACAGTGGCAGTAATTATTTATTTAGGCATGCTATTGTCACTAAGATAATCTTAAACACTATAGTAACACCTTTCAGATAAAAAGTTAAACAGTTTTCGTTTAAAGATATTTAATGTTGCATTTTGCCAATCCTCAGGTAGTTTGTTAAATATTTTAGGAGCCATAACTAAAATACTCTTTTTCATCAGGGCTGTTCTAGATTTAACAACGCATATTTCAGGCTTCCTATATCGAAAATTAGCCCGCGTTGCTGTTTTTGTCATCTCAAACAAATTGGGATTGCTTTTAACATAAACGCAACATTCAAAAATATACAGGCATGGGAAAGTCAAAATATTCAGTGATTTAAAATGGGGCCGGCAGCTTTGTGAGGCAGTCAGTCCAACGATGGCCATCTCTAATACATCGTTTCTGAGCTCTAAACACCATATCTCTGTGTGTAGAGTTTCCCCAAAATATTATTCCATAACGCAAAGTTGAGGCTACAAAACTATGATATGCTGTTTGAACTGTTTTACGGTCACTAATTTTCGCTAATTTATACAGAGCATATGAAAACTTATATAATTTGTTGCATACTGCCATAGAATGCGATTTCCATGACATATCATTGTCTATATGGAGTCCAAGAAATTTTGTGAACTTAGTTTTCGCTATATTATTACCTTTGTAATTCACATTTAGGGATGGTACAGTAAGCAGCAGAAGTAGCTATACAATCGAGGTGCTCAGAAAGACTACACGTCTTTCTGAGCACCTCGATTGTATAGCTACTTCGTCTATCCTATCGTTTCAATTGTCAAAAAGATATTGACGGCTAGGCTAGCATTTACCTGTGAGCGGTCAGCACGTCAGAAATACCTAAGCAGTCAGTATTCAAAAAAATTGACACACATTAAGAATTATTAACACCTTAGCAGTCGGAAAACCACTCGTATCTAAGCAGTCAAAATGTCAATAATATCTGAACAAACTGGAGGAAAGTTTACAGCCATCCATTAAATAAGAAGAATATTGATTAGAAAGTGTCTAAAATTGATCTTACTTTCTGGGAGCGGATGTATATACCTACCCGATTAGATTATCCAAAAACATTCTACATATTTATTTACTTCAAGTGAAGTATGTACTCGCTCGATATATATCTTGTATATTGAGCGGGACTACAGACTACATACGTAACTAACGCATTCTCTGTCGGCATTTTGTTTCGAATTTTCACCTGAAGTCATCTCTATCCAATGCGTTTAAGGTAAACGTCCCAGTACTAGACACCTTAGTGCCCAATAGATGACACTTGCTATTCGCCTCTGACATCATGACATAAGATTGAAAATGGCATGTAGGTATTGGGTAAGTGTCGAGCATAGGGACGTTTACCCGCTGATAATGCCTAAATACCAAAAAAGTCTCCTTAATAGCTTTAATTATAGAGTAGTACATTAGACAGGGGTTATGTATTCATAACACTGATCTCATATAATCTGTACAGTCAATCAATTTGATTTCTAGGCCACTATAAAACTTTGTCATTTTAATAACTCTTCCTTCCGATTACGACTTGCGATGTCAGTATGATTAGAAGCAAAGAGCATTAAACACTCTAATGGCATAGAAGGAAAAAGTAATTTTGACAGATTGTTGTCAACACACGTCAATATTCACGATTCTGTGCATTTAAACATATTTATAGTTTTTGGACATGATTTATTTTTGCTAAATAGTATTATTCAATATTTCGTAGTTAATTTATCGCATCACTTACTCTAGCAAAGGTCCCCGAGGCTGCTATTTCTTTATAATAATAAAACATAAATAATTTTATGTCACACCTGGCCATAAAGCGGCAATTACCGCATGCTCCGCGCGCGGGAAATCCCACTTCCTGGCCAGGGGGTGACATAAAATTTTGTACTTAACACGGGCGGTAATAAAGAAAGCCTCAGATCGCATATTTATCGCCCTTGCCTTCGGCTCGGGCGTCAAATACCTGCGATCTGACACATTCTTTGTTTTACCGCCCTTGTTAGGTAATGTACTATAAAAATATGGAAATGCCTGCAGCGAATGTACGAGAAGAGCGGAGTATGAGAATAATGTTATTACACCACGGTGGATACAACGATACGCTGACGAGGGAGATTTAACAGACCATCGCCGTTATAATCACAGTGCAGCACCAGCAAGTAACCGACGAACAAAGAACACAGATGTAGCAACATATCCATTTACTCCAACTAAATATTTGGTGATCAATGTCCCATAAGAAAACATTTGCATTCCATAGGACTCCATCACAAACATTGATGTAAAGAATGGACGAAAGTTAACTGTGGAGATGGTTCTTAACCGTTTGTTTCTCGGGGGTCCTTTATATTATTTTTATGTTTATCTACTTGTTATATTTATTGCATAATAGTACATTACTTACCAAGGGCGATAAAACAAAGAATGTCTCAGATCGCAGGTATTTTACGCCCGAGCCGAAGGCAAGGGCGATAAATATCCGATCTGAGGCTTTCTTTATTATCGCCCGTGGTAAGTACAAAATTTTATGTCACCGTCTGGCCAGGAAGTGGGTTTTTTCGCGCGCGGAGCGTGCTATAATGGCCACTTTATGGCTAGGTGTGACATAAAGTAATTTTTAATACAGTTGCTCAAAAAGTGGTACTTTATGTAGCTGTATATCGTGCGCAAAGTTGGATTTCGCGCACTAGGGCTTTTTACTTTTCCAACTTTTTTATATTTATTGTTGACCCAAGCCAAAGGCTTTTAGGTTCAGTCACTTTACTTATTTATTTAATAAAGCAAAGGCCATTAAAAGTAACCTTCTATAATATTTAAAACATTAAAAATGCATATTAAACAAGTTAAATGGTTATCAAATATTAAAACATCTAAAACTGTATTCAAAAAGTTGACTGATTGAGTAAATTAATGACCGGAAACAGTATTATGCGAGACCTCTAATTAATAGAGTATTATGGAAGACCGTCGCGCCGGATGTGAATGAACGCTTGTCTTTTTTCGCCAAAAAATACATTTAGTTACTTAAAAATCAAATAGAAATTAATTATAAAATGAAAAATAATGATTTATTAATATTTACATGTAATTAAACTACCATGTGACATAAAATCGCCTCCAAAATAGTATTTGATTTGGCTGAATGCTGACAACCATGGCCTGTTGAAAAAAGTCAATCAATTAAAAGTTAAACCGACTTTTTAATTCCCGCTTTTTTGTACATGATTTCAAGATTGAATTTTGTAAACTACGCCAGATAGACCAGGTAAGTACTTAAAGCCCACAATGGCAAGTAAAAGTATTGTGTTTTGTATCTTTTAATTACTGTTTTATTTTAGTTTCTTTGATATTTTTTCGCAACTGTATTAAAAAACGTCGTTTGATACACATGCGGAAGTGTCATTTTCACTCGTCCCGAGTCTTGTCCCTCGCCCGTCGGCTCGGGCCAAGACAACTCGGGACTCGTGCAAAATGACATACCTTCCGCACTAGCATCAAAATGTACTATTAATGAAATGACTTGTTTTGTTCTTATATATTTATTAAAGTAAGAGTCCTATCTTAAGAATTTGAGGAATCGCGTTTCCTAGTTTTTTTTCCTATAACAGACGCCATGCCTATCTGCGAATATTTGAGGCAACATGATAAATGACAATATTGATACTTCGTCGGATCGAATCAAAATAAGCGGCACACATCGTGCTAATTATTAAGACATGAATCTTCCGTTAATATTTAAAATGGAAAAATATTTGTGATGTATCTTTTTTTAAATTAATATAGCAGCTAAATATTTATTTAGATCCTGATAATTAGTGGCATGCCTTAAAAATTATGATTGATTAAATAAAATAAAAAAAATAAAAACACGTGCCCATGGCTGAGATTCGAATATGAGACCTCTGTATCAGAAAGCAAGTGACTTCTAATTACACCACAATCATGCACTGACCAATGGTTGAAATTAAGCTACTTATTTGTGGCTTACAAGGGTTGCGACTTTGAGGTCGTGTCGTGTCAACATTTAAGTTTATCCCATTTAGTTGAGACATCTGTCGCAATCGCGGAACAGAGACAGAGATATGCAATGACAGGCAATGACAAGTCCACACTCTTTTGCGTGAATGTCATAACAATCTGTTCTAAATTTAAATGGTTGACAACCTAATTATCAAGCGCGCCATTCTGCCTTGTTCTGGTTTAATTTGACAAAGTTCTATAGTGGCCTAGGAATCAAATTGGTTGACTGTACGTAAGTTAAATCACATAATAGTATCCTGCAAAAGATGCAGAAAATTTATCAGTATATGTTTTGCTAAGGTTAGGAATTCCGTGCCGGCATCTGTATTTTTGAGTGTCGAACGCTCGACTTTTCACTCGACATCTCAAAATCAAATCAAAATCAAAAATGATTTATTTTTAAACGGTTTTACAGGCGGCGTCGAATCCTCCTTTTAAGTATAACACTTGTGTTAGGAGGCATTCGCTCTTTCATACACAGATGTAATGTGGTTAAAAATAAATTTGAACTAATATGTTATGACATAGAAATTATAAAATAAACTAAAAACTAAGCAATCACAAACGTTGAGGGAAAAGAATAGAATATCCCATGATGCAAGGCGAAGTTCGCCAGTTTATATGGAAATTATATATTGTATGTGTTTTTACTATTACTGTATGTATGAGTATATATTAGGTTAAGGGAGAATGTGTGTTAGTAGAAATAGAAATAGAAAAAAGTTTATTCATGACGTTTTACTTAGGCTAATACATAAGAAATAAACAATTCATATAACTAAGTATACCTATATAAAATCGTCATTGAAATGGCCTCCACTCAGTTTTAATGTCAAGGTACCTTGTGAGTAGACATGTGTAGTTCACGAATGAATGATTCAATTGAAGTACTTCACTTGGTGTCCTTCATTCATTCACTAGTTCAGTTCGGATCTATATACTTCAATAGTTCACTTAGTTCAGTACTTCAGTTCATGTGTCATCGTTTCAATCATCTCATAACGGTTTTTACAAAAAATATTTTTTTTTTTAAATTCAAAATAAATGTAAAATTTGAAATCCTTATCCCCGAATTAGTCGAAATCAAGTATAATGACGAATTTTTCGTAAAAAAATATATTTTTACTTAAATTATTCAAAATATATATAAAATTTGATAGCGTTATCCCCGAATTAGCCTTAGAATGAGAGAAACGCGACGCGACGAATGACTGATCAATATGATTAGCTGAATCGGTTGAGCCACTGAACTAGTGAACTAAACTGAACTAGTGAACTAAATGAGTGATATACTTCACAGTGAAGGATTGAAGTATATCACTCTTTTCTTTTTAGTGACACATTTTGCGCATGTCTACTTGTGAGTATCTTGACGCTGGTCTTCCGTGGATACCTTTCAAGAGAGCGCTCCAACACGCTTAACACAAATTTACTTATACGCTTAACACTCTTTATTTGACAACTAATCTTAGGCATGGTTTGAGATCAGATACGTTATGTATATTCTATCAGTAAAGTATGGCTTGCACAATAACCATATTACAAAACAATAAAAATAATAAACATAAGTACTAATTCGGCTTGTTAAAACCCAATACACGTTTAAAGTGGAATATTTGGTGAAATTGGTACATCAACGACCATTTTGCAAGTTCAAAACATACTTTTTGTATTTAACTTTAAAAGAGGCAATTGATGATACATTTCTTATAGTATAGATATTAGTGTATGTATAATGTAATAATGTTTTATGTGTTATGGAAATTTTACAAAATAGGCTATAAATTATTGGTGATTAATGCAAGATTGATTCGGTTTCCTCGTAATTTTTCGTTTTTAACCATATTGTAATAAGTTTTTTACATTCATTATATGTTTTGTTGTAGATTTTGGTAGACCTGTTTACCCTGTTATACAGGAAGATAGAAGCAGCCCCAAATTGCTTCTTAGCAAAAGTAGTTTTAAAAAATGTAGGTTGAGAGATTACCGAATGGGGATTACGTTTTTGAATTATATTTTATCTACACACATATCATAAATCCTCTAATATGCGTTCGGAAACCGTAGAAAATGACTCTCATTTCAACATTCAATGAATTTATGGCAATTTTCTTATCTGTGGCTAAGGCTACAGCAGTAATAAAATATTTCATTTTAATCTCATATATGATGTTAAAATATTACGTCAAACAAAAACTGTCAAAATTTAAATGTCAAAGTTGACATGTCCCTATTCTAGTATCACTGAAAATTCAAATTCAGTCGTTGCGAAATGTCAGCTCGATGTTTTTTTAGTATATATCGCACGAAATTTGAGCTAGAACGACATGATCACATCAGAATAAGGACTCTTTACTTTTTAAAATAACATTCAGGTATCGGTTGCCAGTTCTGATTTCGATATTTCCGCAACCGCGCAAAAAAGGTTGTATTAACACAATTATTGTATTTATTTACTACGGTTTCTGAACCCATCTTAGAGTAATTATAATATGTGTGTAGATAAAGTAATGTATGCAACTGTACATAATTAGGCATTAAAACACTCGTGTGACCTTATTATGAAACTCGCCTTCGGCTCGTTTCATAAAACACACTCGTGTTTTAATGCCCCTCATTATGTACCAGTTGCATAAACTACTATTTATTCGGTTTAATAGTTTTATGAACCCTAAGGATACAATTTAAAATATATAACTGTCTGACTGTAAGAACATTTGCATCTCTGTAGACATTTGCGGTGCTGTAACGATTTTATTTATTTAGAAGGACTTTTAAAATTAGCCGTTGAGCCCTTTCAATAACCAAAAATTTAGTTTTATGGGTACCCCCCCAAATAGGTAGACAATAAAGAACTATGGATTGCACAAGAGATTTGTAAACATAAACTAAGAGTTCCTTATCCGATACATGCCTTAGGTATTTGAAAAGCCATGTTAGTTTTCTTATTCTATTTGCAGTAAGGTCTATATGTTGGTTCCAAGAGAGTGACTGATCTATGTGGATACCTAAGTATTTAGTGGCGGGAACATGATCAAGGGAGGGGCACGAACAATTTTTAGAGGTTTTATCATGACACATATGAGCAGTAAGAGTGAAATTAGAATTAGCAGGTTGAAAAGATTTTAAGATTGAGAATGTTATATAATTTGTTTTTCTGATGTTCAAGGTAAGTAAGTTTGTTTGCAACCAGGATATGACCTTCGACAAGCCTGCCTCGGCATAAGAGTACACCTCCTTCCAGCTACCTCCGTGGAACAGAAGCGCAGTGTCGACATCTATCAAGACATCATAGTTTTTTGACAGATCTCGAGTGAAAATTAAGTCGAGCGTTCGAATAGGTATTTTCTGGGTGAGCTCGCTTCACCGTCGGCCTCATGTTTGCCCCCTGGCTAGATGCTGGCAAGAGCAATCTCATTTAAAAAAAAAAGTATGAATTGTAAGGTGTTTATTAATTTATAATTTACATATTCTATCAACTTTTCTTAAAACAAATCTTAGGCTGGTTTTCCACTAGAGCACATTTGACATACATTTGACACGTAGTTCGAGCTGGTGCTATGTGTCAAATGTATGGAAACATAGCATAGCATAGCTGTAGTGGAAAAGCAGCCTTACAATACAAGTTTGAATTTCATTGATCTTGACACCCAATACGAAAATCAATAAGTTCGAATTTTCTCGAAAAATTTTCTCTAAATATTTCTCTACGTTCTTAATCAAATTACAAAAAAAGTGTACTACTCAAAAGAATAGATAATTACATACATAAGTACGTACAATTATAAGTTTTCACATTTTCGGCAATCCCTTTTCGGCAAAACGCACCTTTGTATTGGAACGACGTCATTTACTCGTACTATGGCTCTCGAGGTGCGTGACGGTGACGGACGTCACGGATCTGAAGCTCTCTCTCTCTCTCTCACTCTCTCTCTCTAACTAGCAACATCAATGAATGGGATTCATTTGTAGTAATAATACATTTTTTTAGTCAATGACAACATTATTACAATGATATACCTGCATAGTAACAATTAACAATCAAGCAACAGACAAATACCCGAGCACATATTTGCTAAAGTTATAGTATAATACAGAGATGTAAAGAGTCTATATGGTCAAATACCTATATAAATATAAACGGAGATATAATAGAATGTAAAGAAACTCATTTTGTTCAGATATCTACGACTATTGTTGATGCTTAGTTACCATTGAAATATTAACTGCTTAGCAACCAGTGGCACCCCGGCTGTTCACCTGTTTCTGATTGCCTGATCGGCACTGCGTATAGACGTCAATGATGCTTAGTTACCAATGACTTTCCAGTTGTTATTATTATTTTCGATTTAAAAGGGTGAAACTGTTATTGACACTGAGCAGTTAAGATATTTGTGACGTACTGAAAGCCCATGTCTAAATGCTAATTTAGTTGTCAATAAATTTATGACAATTTAAACGTAATCTTCTTTGTGAACACCTCGCCCGCGTATATATATCTGCTGCTGACTGTACAATTTTTCTTTGACTAAATTGCATTATAAATGTCTTATCTATATTTACCTTTAGGTTATTAGTATTTAGCCAATTTATAATACTTTCAATAGTCAAGTTAATATCATTTTCATAGTCATTAGTTATGTCAAATTCTATAAAGATAGTGCTGTCGTCAGCAAATAAAATCATGGGATGGTCACAAGAATTAATAATATCATTAATATATAGTAGGAATAAAAGGGGTCCCAGGATGCTATGCTACCCTGTGGTACCCCGTATTCAATTTTCCTATGCTCTGACGTGTATATTTTTTCTTGTCTTGTAGCTAGCTGTACATATCTCAGAGATCACAGTATATTGTTCTCTGCCGTTTAGATATGACTTGAACAGATCCAAAGCACTAACACGAATTCCGTAGTCATTAAGGGACTATCGTGCGGGGTAAATTCTCAGCGCCTATCAAATTTCGATTTTTGTAATAATTTACCCCATTTACTGACACATGCATTATTCACGCACACTACCTCATTTTGCTGGGTAAATAATAAATAAGCTATTTCTATATGGCATCCAGACAATTGCCCACAATCTGTTCACCTCGTTCCTGTCGGGCCGCAAACAAGTGGTGAAACTACTCACTGACGGCAAAGTTCAATCTTATGCAGGGGATATAAATTTCGGTATTCCTCAGGGTTCTGCCCTGGGAAATACCCTATTTTTATTATTCATAAATGACCTCCCGTCGAACAT
The DNA here is from genome assembly GCA_951800055.1 of Cenopis cana. Classification (NCBI taxonomy): domain Eukaryota; kingdom Metazoa; phylum Arthropoda; class Insecta; order Lepidoptera; family Tortricidae; genus Cenopis; species Cenopis cana. Next base: position 17,896,919 of record OX637471.1, on the reverse strand, counting down.
TGGAGCTGGTTTGCCTGTATTGTTTGCGGACGATACGACCGTGCTGGTTAGTGCGAAATCTTGCGATCAGCTAAGCCTGAAGATTGACGAGGCTTGCAGTCAATTAAAAGACTGATTCACAGCAAATGGGCTCTTATTGAATCTGGCCAAATCCAATATCATGCTTTTTGCTGGTCGTAAGATATCGGTTATTGACAGTTTATGTGACAGGTTGAATAGGCTTTGCTTTGAGGAAACCATTGATCTCAGGGGAGGCACTGAAACAAGTGTACTTTGCTTACTTCCACTCTCTTATTTCTTACGGCACACTCCTCTGGGGAAACTCCACAGTTGCAAAAAGAGTGTTAATCGTACAACAACGAACAATCCGTACACTTGTTGGAGTAAAACAAAGGCACCCCTGCAGAGAAATTTTCAAATCTTAACGCATTATGACGCACTACTCGCAATACATATTTGATGTTGTATTATTTGTAAGAAATAATATTTCTCAGTTTGTACGCGTAGACTTCCCAGGGAAACAGCTTCGTTCCACAGGCCGCCTAAGAACAGTTCATCATCGAATGGCGCTTTCAACAAAGAACCCTCGCATCATCGGTCCCACTTATTATGAACGCTTACCCGCCGATCTAAGGAACGAAAAATCTAACGAAACCTTTAGGTGCAAACTGAGAAACCTTTTGTTGGAAAACCCACTGTACTCCGTTGACGAGTACATGAAAATGACTTTTTAACTATGTAAGTAATTATTTTTAAAAAGAAATGACATTGCTATATTATCTGTTGTATATAATTATCTGTGTTATTATTATTCTGCGTTTTATGTATTAGTGACAATCCTTATTGGAAGCTATGATTCAGATTGAGATTATTAATTGCTATTTTATTGAATTTATTGAATGATTTTTAATTGTTTTTTTATTTTATTTAATGTTATTGACGATCACAATAGAGATTCATGTAAATTGACATGTACCTTAAATTTATAATGTGATCGTTCATTGTGAATAAATAAAAATCAAATCTAAATGTAAAAATTAATAGTGAAATAATTATTCAATTACCTTTTGTGATCACATTTACTACACTGGCATAACATCATCAGTCAAATTTATAACAGAAATTTGTAATTTGAAATGCATGTACACTAATAGAAAAAATAAGCAACTAGCCAGTTTGACTGCTCGTAAAAGTCAAACTCATTTTATTATGAACTCTTACGTTAATCGATGGATATAATACTTGATTAATACTAGTGAACTATTACCAGAGTGCATCTTGGAACGATTCCATGAGCTTACAATGTTTTATTACGGAGTTCCGTTGCCTACCTTCCGGCTTCAATTACCAGACTAGATTAAATTATGAAAGTGAAATAATCTTTGAAATTGGATAAACAGTTTGGAAAATATACAAGCTCACTCTGATACACTAAAATAACGGCATGCATAAGAAGCCATAAATTATCATCGTGCGAATGCATACAAACCCATTTATGACCATTTAGTATAAATTTCTTAATAAGGTTAACATTTTTTTTTTGTTATTCCTACACGTTAAAGATGTCAAATAAATCATAATTATCAAATAAATATATAGTAGGCAATGCGTGGTACAAACCTCTAGGCATGCGTCGTCACCTACAGCCCAGCGCTGCTTAGGGGCCAAGCAAGCCAACTCCTGCTCGTGAGAGTCTCGCTCGCGTTCCCGTTCGCGCTGAAACACGTAGTGCACGCCGGCATCGTCCTGGGCCTGGGCCTGTGCCTGGGACTGGGAGCGGGCCTGCGGCGCGGTGCGCGCGCTCTGCAATCCTGCTTCGCCGGCCTCTTCCTCCGCTCCCGACCCCGGCCACTTCATTGGGCTACCGTGGGGCTCAAGCATTCAGTTTCGCTTCACTTGGATCCTCCACAGGCGTAAACACAATTATTTTGCAAAACTTCACTCTTACTCGAAAAAACAACGCTCTTGCTTATGTCCAACCCGATCAGTAATAGAGTAGACGCTTTACATGATCATTAAACACCGTATATATTGAAAGTAGTTTGCACTTATAACCATTGATTATCGTTTATTAGGCAGCCTTTTTGTCTTTGTCAATGACAGCTAGTAAAATCGAAACTGCGATGACAGCCGCCGCTAGTCAACCAAAATATTGCAGGGACTCGAGTATCACTGACAGGTCCAAACACAAAGGTATCGGGAGAAATCGATTATAGGATTAAACATTATTTATAAGTTTAGATCATGAACGTAAACCCTCGTATTTACTAATTCCCAATAATTATACTATGTAGGCGTCAAAAACTAAATCGAATAAACACTCAAAATAAAAACACTATTCACATAAATTCTAAACAAAAGGACCACAAATATAATAACTATATTTACACGGGACTATTTACAATGTTCAATTTTAAAAAAAACCGAACTTATGCCATTGGATACTATCAATATTTGCCGATTCAGAAAAGACGACCAACATCCTTTCCTTCACTGCCAATCCGCCATATCGGTAGGGTCGGGCAGATGCGATGCGCGCGCAACGCGCAAAGCTATATAAACATAACATAACATCGCCAATATCGCCATGGCATACACATCCCTCTTACGTTCCGTTCCGTAGATCACAATAAAAAAAAATTGCAATATTGTATTGTAATACAATCTGTTAATTAATAGTTAAACTAACTATACTCACCGGCAGAAAATTTGGCCCAAATTAGAAAAATGCATTGTTATATATTAAACATTATTTCATTTATTCAATTTATAGTTTGAAATCACAAAAAGTTTTTGAGCCAAATTTTCTGCCGGTGAGTGTATTATATATGTGATGTGTGTTAATGTGTTTTTAAATTATATTAGACGATGCTAAATGAGGATTTATCGAGCGAATGTGACCTTGTATTTTGAAGATTGGTGTTGGAAAAATAATAGTAAAATATCTGCGTTTTCCCTGTCATGAGACCTAGCTAAATCGATTGCTCGTCCCCGAAAACCCCCACATACCAAATTACATCAAAATCGTTAGAGCCGTTTTCGAGATCACCAAAATAAATAAATATATATCTGTATAAGAATTGCTCGTTTAAAGATAAGAAATATCTGGGCTTTGCTCGGCGTTTTCCCGGGCATGAGACCTAGCTAGATCGATTGCTCGTCCCCGAAAACACCCACATACCAAATTTCATCAAAATCGTTAGAGCCGTTTCCGAGATCCCCGAAATAAATAAATAAATAAACATATAAATAAATAAATATACAAGAATTGCTCGGTTAAAGATATAAGATATCTGGGCGGCCGAGCTTTGCTCAGCGTTTTCCCGGGCATGAGACCATTACACTCTTATCTAGGCATGAGACCTAGCTATTCTACGGACGGTATACGAACATCCCTATGACACTTGCAGTGACATACCATATAGTGATGTACATGTGTCGATACTTCAATTGTTTTTTTTTATCTGTGGCGGTTCTTATCAGCGTCCTCTCACGTACATTAATTTAAACTTCAAATGCGGTTACCGTGTAAAAGACGTTTCTGGCTACTAAACCGCCATTTTTAGGGTTCGGTTTCCGAATGGTCCAAACGGAACCCTATTGTTGTCACTCATGCGTGCTTCCGTCGGACGTCTCGTCTGTCACAAAAATATTTTTCGAAGATGTTTTCAACTTCCCTTTGACTTATTGACATAAAATTTGGATATATGCGTCACTTCACTAGTGAAGAGAGTACTCGCCGGCAGTGATCAACTATAAATATTTCAGTGACTTTTACTGCCACGGGATCTATATCTTTTGTTCGTTTCTTGAGCGAGAAAATCACCGATAGCTAATCGCTTCCTCGCCGTTGGTGGGACCAGTGCCTCGCTGTGTTCAGTTCAGTGTGGGACTCGTCGGCGAGACCCTCCTCTCTTTCGCAAAACAGACATGCCTGTCTCGCTGTGTCTCGGCGAGAGAAGCAATGAGAATAAATAATAAATAAGAAAGCAAATAAGAAGCCCCAATTATAAAAATGAAATTATACTATATTATAGAGCGGACGTTATACGAAGATCCCTATGACACTGACATACCATATAGTGATGTGCATGTGTCGATACTTCAATTGTTTTTTTATCTGTGGCGGTTCTTATCAGCGTCCTCTCACGTACATTAATTTAAACCTCAAATGCGGTTATCGTGTAAAAGACGTTTCTGGCTACTAAACCGCCATTTTTAGGGTTCCGTTTCCGAATGGTCCAAACGGAACCCTATTGTTGTCACTCATGCGTGCTTCCGTCGGTCGTCTTGTCTTGTCACAAAAATATTTTTCGAAGATGTTTTCAACTTCCCTTTGACCTATTGACATAAAATTTGGACATAACGTATTCTTACGCCGCACCAGAAGAAAGACCAGTATTTACAGGTCGAAAATGACCTGTGCCGCAGTGAACGTGTTTAATAATAAATAAATATGTAATTTAACGTTGTTTATCTACACACATATCATAAATCCTCTAATATGCGTTCAGAAACCGTAGAAAATGACTCTCATTTCAACATTCAATGAATTTATGGCAATTTTCTTATCTGTGGCTAAGGCTACAGCAGTAATATAATTTTTAATTTTAATCTCATATATGATGTTAAAATATAAAAACGTCAAACAAAACTGTCAAAATTTAAATGTCAAAGTTGACATGTCCCTATTCTAGTATCACTGAAAATTCAAATTCAGTCGATGCGAAATGTCAGCTCGATGTTTTTTTAGTATATATCGCACGAAATTTGAGCTAGAACGACATGATCACATCAGAATAGGGACTCTTTACTTTTAAAAATAACATTCAGGTATCGGTTGCCAGTTCTGATTTCGATATTTCCGCAACCGTGCAAAAAAGGTTGTATTAACACAATTATTGTATTTATTTACAACGGTTTCTGAACCCATATTAGAGTAGTTATAATATGTGTGTAGATAAAGTAATGTATGCAACTGTACATAATTAGGCATTAAAACACTCGTGTGACCTTATTATGAAACTCGCCTCCGGCTCGTTTCATAAAACACACTCGTGTTTTAATGTCCCTCATTATGTACCAGTTGCATAAACTACTATTTATTTTTACACAATCACGTAACAATTAAAATGAAATAATGACACGTTTTATTATTATCACTTCAATTATCGACATCTGTTATCGACAGCACCGCTTCCTTAGTCGATACGAACCAACGATATAACATTTGCAGTACGTCACCGTGTATATTCCGTTAAGCATATTTCTGGGAAATAAGGGACAATTCAAGTTTCTTTCATATTGTTATTATGTAAATGTTACAATCCTACATAAATTAATTAGTCACATTCCCAAAAGATGCTTATTAACATTTCGATGTGACATCGACGCTGTTCCAAGGTTATATAAATGAACTGTCACTGCAAGTGTCATAGGGATCTTCAAATAACGTCCTACGTTATTCGCTGGGTGCGAAGTAGGTGGTGGGGGAACCACGAATCAATCGCAGCGCGCACCGTGGCCAAAAAAGGAACTTGCCGCGGACCAACTGTCACTTTTTACTAGCGAAATTTACGTATCCGTGCATTTTAAGTAAAAATAAATAAACATGCGTTACGAAACCAGCTGCGTAGTTAACTGCAAGAAAAATGGCATAACAGTGATCATAAATTCTATAAATTTCCACCAGTATGTTGGAAACGAGCACAACAAATGAAATGGATAATCGTTGTCAAGAGGAAAAGTAAGGAAGCTAACCTATAAAGCATGATTTTTAATATTATGTTTTGTATGCTGTAGGAAGTAACGGTTAAGTTACTATAATTTATTTGTTGCTTTATTTCAGTGCCGATCAATCGCCATGGTACACAAAGCCACATGACAGGATTTGCAGTGCGCACTTCATTGGAGTTTTTATAATTAATTTAGCCATGTTTACCTGAAAATGCACAAAAAGTCTGCATTATTTACGACACGACACTACAGTCATAGTTTATTCAATTATATTTGTTTATTTCTTTACTTATTTCTCGTGAAGTCAGCCATGAGAAAGTCCGTGTAGGCACACCTGAAATTTATTGATTTAGCCATTTTAGGCGTGAAATAGACATAAGCTTTACGTGATCGAATAGAATCTATGAAAATTACGATATTTCATTAAAATTGTTTGTTTGTTTTCCTTCTTTTCGTAATGATAACCAGCCACTGGATATTTTTAAGTCCGCCGTAATTGTGACCGCTAGTTGGCGCTGCCATCGCGCACCCAGCCAATAGTTACAGTACAATTTATAATATACCCTCCATAGTGTGTAGGTACTGGCCTGTCCTTACCTTAATATTTACTATTATAATGTATTTGCTACCTAAATTTATGGTACGAGTTGTTTTCCTTGGTTACTTCACGAGCATTCCAAGTAATAATTAATTAACTAGTTAATGTATTTTTGGCAATGAAACAACCGAAATCACTAATTAACAAAATATAATCTCTGTTTTTACAAAAATACATGGAATCTACATTAAATCAACAATTCATCAATACAAAAACAACTTGACGCGCGCAACCCGAGCCTCTAACCAAGCTTTTTTTTTTTTTTTAATGGCTATACCAATTGATTAGCCAGTGTCATGTCGATTTATGTGGAATAAAAAAATCGTATAGGTACGACACGAGAGAGACAGTAGTTGCTATACCTGTAAATACACAGACACAGACACACATCTATATAGGGTTAATGAGACTAAATACAACTAATACCTAATACTCCTGTTATATGTACTCCTTTATTACTGGTGCAATAAAGAATATTACTACTACTACTACTACTACAACTACAGATTATAAGTTTGCCCATATTTTAATTTATGCTAAAAATGATTAATAAATGTACATATTTAGCCATATGTTCAGAGTTTTAGTTTATTTAATTAACAAAATAAACCCAACGCCATAAAAATTTCCTTGTCCTTGCACCAGTTGCACCTAACCAAATCTATAATACGAGTTGGCAATGCAATGTTTAATCTTATTAGTTCTTTATATAAATATGTATTATTGTACATGGGATTGTCTGTGACATGGGACAAGCAAGAAATATATGATTGAGGTCCCCCTCGTCCAACCCACATTCACATAAAGAGGAATCTCGGACATGAATTTTTGCTAAATGAGAAGGGGAACAACAGTGACCCAGTCTCATACGTATAATAGTCGAACAAAATAAATATATATATATATTTTTTAATATTTGTGGACAAGTTTTCTTGCGACTGTAGGTTGGACCAGAGAGAATAGTCTTCCACGGGATTTGCTAGACCTGGACCAGGAAGAGGCCCAGGCCCGAAATAATAGCTTCGACGCCAGGGGGACCAAATCATGGCAATAATTTATAAAGGAAATTTTATTTCCACTCACCACCGCCTCCTTAGCTATTCTATCAACCGTTTCGTGACCACCCACTCCCGAATGACCAGGGATCCACACAAGTGCAACTTCGTAACCTTTTCTTTTACAGGCTAAAAGTTTATCCTTAATTTCATAAAGAATTGAATTTTGAACTTTGACAGCGAAGGGGTTAGTCATTAGCGCTTGTCTACGAGAGTCAGAAAAAAATATTGTTTTACTTAAATTACATTGCAGGATATATTTTACACTTTCCAGGACACCGATGCATTCACCCGTGAATACAGAGGTCTCCGGGGGGTACTTAATTTTATGGGATGCATCCTGCTGCGAGTGGAAGACGCCCACCCCCACGCAGCCGACTTCAGATAATTTCTTAGCAATCTTTACCGTGGCTTCCGCTTTTCCGTTTCCTTGGGGATGATTAGGTGATGATGTGACATGTTTAAATTTCCAGTCGACAGCAAATTTGACAAAATCCTGACAGACAAAATTAGTATCATTATCTGTATAAACTGTTTCTGGAATTCCATGACGAGCAAAGTTTCTTTTACATGTCTCTATTACTGACTTAGCAGACAAATCTTTTAGCTTGTCTAACTCAAAGTAATCTGAGTAGTGGTCTACGGTAACAAGGTATTTATTTTGTTTGCCATTTTCTACCATAAAAAACACATCCATAGATACCAGATGAAATGGATACTCTTGCATGGCTTTGCATTGTTAGCTTTTGGTGTGCTGGTAAATATTTGACACATATAGGACAAGAGATTATCATATCTTTAATGTCTGCAGACATTGAAGGCCAAAATACTGCATCTCTGGCTAATGGGGCAGGCGACGCAAAGCTCTGCATAGATGGCGCCACTAGAGTTTGTCACATCTCGATTGATGCACATTTAACTTTAAAAAATATTGTACGTTTAAAATACCGTTATAAATAATAATAAGTATTAAACTTTGTATCTTAGGTCGAGACACTGTCGGTTAATGTTTCAAAGCCATTTAAATACAAAAGGTTTTGTTTAGACAGGAGCGTGTAAGTTATATTTTCGTAAACATATACTCTTCCGTTTAGCGCGATAAAAAGGATCCAAATGAAAAATACGGACGTCTGACTCTGGCTGGCACTGGCACAGCTAAAAGCACTTTTACGGCAACGCGAGCAATCAGTAAAAGGACCGCAAAATTAAGGTAAATGTACTAGCAAAAATGAGGAAATGTCTGAAAAAAAATCTAATTATTAATGTATTAGTATGTGTTCCGTAAAATATACGTAATAATAAACATTATCACCAAATATCAAGTTCATAGGTCTCAGCCCAAAGAGAATAATGGGGTTGGCGGCTGCCAAACATTGCCACTAGGTGGCGCCACTGAGTTTGTGCCAAGACATTCGTTCGGGATTATTATTCTCTTTGGGATGAGACCTATGAACTTGATATTTGCTGATAATGTTTATTATTACGTATATTTTACGGAACACATACTAATATATTAATAATTAGTTTTTTTTTTCAGATGTTTTCCTCATTTTTCCCATTACAACCACCTTAATTTTGCGGTCCTTTTACTGATTGCTCGCGTTGCCGTAAAAGTGATTTTAGCTGTGTCAGAGTCAGACGTCTGTATTTTTCATTTGGATCCATTTTATCGCGCTAAACGGACGAGTATATGTTTACGAAAATATAACTGACACCCTTCTGTCTAAACAAAACCTTTTGTATTTAAATGGCTTTAGAGGAGGAACAGAATTGGAAAAGGCGTCTGTAAACAATGCAAGCGGCAAGTCATGTAACAGTTGGGGTGACAACGTTATCAGAGGGTTTGGACCCTGCAGAATACGGATCTGCCTGTCGCCATCTCGAAATTTGAGCCGGAAGTACGGTATACCGGAAAAGGTGCAGCCCATACAAAAAATTTCGTAGTACATTTAATAAATTGTTGCTCTGGTACTCTAAAAGAGGTCCGATTGATATGGTTTTTTGGTATGTTGTGAAGGACAATATTAGCCATGGTAATCTAAAAATTTCGGCCCTCCAGCTCCATAACTTTGGCCGCCATCTTGGAAATAGTGTCATTTTTTTCAGTTCTTTGCTTTTACTGTCGTCAAAGTTCATTCCAGTGCTAAACATAGTTCTACAATATTGTAGAATACAAAATTTGCTAAAACTTTTGGGTGCAAAGATTTTTTCCAAGACCCCTAGGGACGAAGATATGACAGGATATATCATTAAAAATTGCCACTTTTTTCTAGTTTTCCGTTCATGTTTACATTTTAAGTGAATTTTAGCACTAACTATAGTTCGGCAATATTGTAGATCACGAAATTTGCTACAACTTTTGTATTGAAATATTTTTTCCACGACCATTAGGAAAGAAGATATGAAGTCATCTATGGAGTAGCACCGTTGAAATTTGCTACTTTTGCAGTTTTCTTCTCATATTTAGGTTTGAGTGCATTTAATCGCAATCTGTAGGGGATCTATGATGGTCGAGTGATAGCGGGATAGACGACAAGATAAAGCATCTGTCACTTTCCGATCTATACCACTTTAATCCCTCAGAATACAAAATCGTCTGTTTCCACGATACCTAGAAGATCGTAGGTACTTTGAATTTGCATATAATTTTGTCTTCTATAATATTGCTGACCGAGAAATGCACTAAAACAAAAATATGTGAAGAAAACTGGAAAAGTAGTAAATATCGACGGTAGTACCCCATAGGTGACATCGTATCTTCTTTCCTGATGATCGTGGAAAAAATATTTCAATACAAAAGTTGTAGACTATTTTGTAATCTACAATATTGCTGAACTATAGTTAACGCTAAAATGCACTTTAAACTTAAATATGAGAGGAAAACTAGAAAAAAGTGGTAATTTATAATGATATCTCCTGTCATATCTTCGTCCCTAGGGGTCATGGAAAAATTCTTTGTACCCAAAAGTTTCAGCAAATTTTGTGTTTTACAATATTGTCAAACCATGTTTAGCACTAAAATGAACTATAACGACAGTACAAGCAAAAAACTGAAAAAAGTGACAGATTTTCCAAGATGGCGGAGAAAGACGTGGAGCAGGAGTGTCAAAAATTTCGGGATACGATGACAAATATTGTTCTTTACGGCATATCAAAAATCCATAACAATTGGACCATAGTTAGGGTACCGGAACAACGATTTACCAAATGTACAACGAAAAATTTTGTATGGGCTGCACCTTTTCCGATATAACATTCTTCCGGCTCAAATTTGGGGATGGAGACAGGCAGATCCGTATTCTGCAGGGTCTAAACCCTCTGATTACGTTGTCACCCCAACTGTTACACGATTTGCTTCTTGTATTCTACTTCTTCAAAAATGGGACTACTCTACTTTGAAATATTAACCGACAGTGTCTCAGCCTAAGATACAAAGTTTAATAATAATAATTATTTATAACGGTATTTTAAACGTACAATATTTTTTAAAGTTAAATGTGCATCAATCGAGATGTGACATACTCTAGTGGCGCCACCTAGTGGCCATGTTTGCAGCAGCCTGCCCCATTTCAGAGTGTTTTCTATTCCAGTGTGAGCCCTATGTAATTTAGTAAGTATCAGTGGCCGCATTTTCTCAGGAATTATTATAGCTTGCAGTTTCAAAACTATACGTAGGACGTTATTTGAAGATCCCTATGACACTGACAGTGACATACCATATAGTGATGTGCATGTGTCGATACTTCAATTGTTTTTTTATCTGTGGCGGTTCTTATCAGCGTCCTCTCACGTACATTAATTTAAACCTCAAATGCGGTTATCGTGTAAAAGACGTTTCTGGCTACTAAACCGCCATTTTTAGGGTTCCGTTTCAGAATGGTCCAAACGGAACCCTATTGTTGTCACTCATGCGTCCTTCCGTCGGTCGTCTGTCACAAAAATATTTTTCGAAGATGTTTTCAACTTCTCTTTGACCTATTGACATAAAATTTGGACATAACGTATTCTTACGCCGCACCAGAAGAAAGACCAGTACCTACAGGTCAAAACAATAAGTGTTAAATAATAAATAAACATGTAATTTAACGTTGTTTTATTTTTACACAGTCACGTAACAATTAAAATGAAATATAAGACACGTTTTATTATTATCACTTCAATTATCGACAGCTGTTATCCACGGCACCGCTTCCTTAGTCGATACAGACCAACGATATAACTTTTGCAGTACGTCACCGTGTATATTCCGTTAAGCATATTTCTGGGAAATAAGGGACAATTCAAGTTTCTTTCATATTGTTATTATGTAATTGTTACAATCCTACATAAATTAATTAGCTACATTCCCAAAAGATGCTTATTAACATTTCGATGTGACATCGACGCTGTTCCAAGGTTATATAAATGAACTGTCACTGCAAGTGTCATAGGGATCTTCAAATAACGTCCCACGTATAGATTATCATATACTGTCAATTCGTCTTTGAAACTGTGGTAATATTTTAGTGCATCTGTAGGGCTAGCATATCTTTTTTGTAGAGATAGCTCTGTCGACGACAAAGCTCTCTCGCTTGCGTCAGATATCTCTATCGGGCTGTCAATTACGTAGCATGACATGACTCATCGAGAGAGCTAGCCTACTCGAGATGGCTATCTCGACCTCGACATAGTGAATGTTGCAATTTATATAAAAAAAATTCTACCAATGCTATTTTGTTTTGTGGCAACACTGAACCGGTGCTTAAAATACGAGTTGACCGTGAACAGCAAGCCATAAATATAGGCCGTCCCTAGTCACGATAACTTTGTCTCTTTTGCTCAATAGTAGGGTGAAAGAGATGCATTATTTGACATTGACATATTATATTGCGCGAATCCTGCGCTACATGTCACTGTCAAATGCTTAATTTTGGGATGGTATGGTATTGTCTGTCCTATTGTCGGATATTCTAAATAAAATAGCGCATCGGTTTCTATCTATACTAGTATCGTAACAAGAAGACTATTTATTTATCGTATGGCATTTATTTCGAACCGTGAGATCTTCGAGAAGACAGTACGGTTAACATGAAGACTAGTGCCATAGGATGTTTGGAATGTGATGTGAACATTTTTCCAATACCGAGAAGAAGAAAATAAAATATTTTTAGTGTACAACTGAAATGAACTAAGTATATAAAATAAAATACTAGTTAAACAGGCCTTGTTAATCTGGCCCTTTTCACAAAATGTATGGTCTGCCTCACAAGTTCCCACCTTTTTTTGCTTCAACATCACGATTGAATTGTAATATAATAAGTTTCCTAATGGGCGGAAGTCACAAAATACCAAAGTGTCCAGCGACTCCAATGAGGTCGACTGTATGTAGTCATTCTTGTTAACTAACAAACAAAATGTTATGTGTAAATGTAAACGTAAACGTAAGGTGTTCCGAAAAATCCTGGGGCCAGTTAAAAGAGACGATGGGAGTTGGAGGATCCTTAAAAATGCCGGAATAGAAGAGCTGGTAGCCGAATCAAACATTATAGGTGAATCCAAAGCACATCGTCTTCGCTGGCTTGGCCAGGCCACCTAGAGGGGATGGGAGAAGATCGACATGTGAAGAGAGCGTACTTGGGCCGACCGACCGGACGACGTCCTGTGGGTCGCCCCAAGTATCGCTGGAGGGATGTGGTGGAAGCGGACCTGCGTGAGCTCGGAGCTGGTGCAAGCTGGCGAGAAATTGCGCAGGACCGAGCAACGTGGCGTGCTCTTGTGTCGGAGGCCAAGACTCATTTTGGGTCGTCGTGCCAGCCCAGTTAGTTTAAATATAAACTTTATTTTAATACTACCGGACCGGTTCAGCCTACTTGGTAGTGACCGACGACTTGCTGGAGAACATGAGTTTGTTCCTGAGATTTGATGTTTTCTATGTATTGAAGTAATTAAATTTATTAAAACATTTTCTAGTATAACACATGCCACATTTGAACTTACAGGTGGCTAATTCAATTTTTGTAAGATTGTCCTCAAATATTTTATTATCTTATTTACTGCTTTCATTTTAATTGTTTAAGGTTGTATATAAAAATTAATAGACAATAATCAATCTATGCTTAATATTAATGGGTTGTTGATTTATGATAAATTACTTATATTATGGTCTCATTGCCAATATAATGTTCAAACCAATGTCAGATTCAGACATTGGTTGATCTCGAAATGGGTTGATATGCCTTATTAATTTAAGTTTTCATAAATGATTTAGTTGTTATGTAACAGAAAATCTATTGTATTTTTACAAGCATTTATTTAACTTGCAAGTATGTATGTAACTGTATGTATTCGAGGCAAAACTTACAACTGAATTTTAGACCAGTTCTCAAACAATTGAGGTGAAATTGGCATACTTCTGTAAGTTTGACGAAAATACAATATTATGGTAGCACCGAGCTATAGCCAAACCTAAAAGGCTAAAATACACACGATATACCCATCGTGTTTGAGCTCATTAGAACTATCTCAACAAGTAATTGAAGACTGATGAAAAATAGTTACGTTGACAATAAAAAGCTTGTCCCAAAAACTATTTTTATGACAGAAATTAATTTCCTAATGTTGTTATAGTCCACGTATAATAAAGCACGTACTTGCTATTATTTGTTTTATTATTTCTTCCCATGGTTATCAAATAATGAGTACTGGTACGAGGGATATAGGTAAGTAGGTAGGTACCTACTACCTACTCGGTACCAATTATTTAGAAGTAAATTCTCATTTCATCTTTTGCACAGAACAGAGGTCGGGACAGTTTGTTATTTTCAAATAACATAACATACAGTCACATCTGTGTATCAAAGGGGGTAGGCAGAGCACATGATATTTAATTTTATTGTTCTACTTCTAGCACTTGTAGGTCAAAGAGGGATAAAATGCAATATTGTAGTAGATTCTACTGTATATTACACCTATGAATTTCTTCGCATATACAAAGGGAAAAGTTTTCCTCGATTTGTGGCTTTTCTAGCCGGATATTTTTTGATCCCATACAAGCTTTTGATCCTGGATAGGAATGGGATTGATTGGCATCAAAAAAAAAGTTTGTCAAACTGACCTTTTTTCGCACATTGTATGTTTTTTTCCAAAATCTGTAAACGCCAATCTTTATTAATTCAAAATTAAGGCAAGGTCTTCAAAGACCATTTTCGCGTAGTAGCAAGGGATCTGGTAGCTGCCGTCACTGACCCAAAAAGAAAATCCACCCTATATATGCAAGGTTTCTCAAGATGTTTTACTTCACCGAACGTTTCTTTTTAACCGGACTGGCTTTATAGGTCGGGCCCAAAAAAACGAAGAATATAAGAATGCGTGGTTGGAGAGTAGCCTTATTAAAAATCCAAGGCAAACCAAACCTCTGACACAACCACGCGAGCGTTTGCACTCCAGTTAGATTGGTTAAGCGGAATCTGCGATGTGAGTGGAATAGAGCTACTGGTAGTTTGGTCGCTGGTTCACTAAACCTAGCCGAGCTGAGAAGAGTTTTACGTTTTTTAAATATTCCTTTCCTCTATTCCCATTTGTGAGTAAGAAACAAGTTTAATCAAAGTAGCCAAATAAATTGCAAACTGTCTAATAGCAAAGAGTCTCCACCACCAACACAAGAGACTCGTTAGATATATTATTATACTCTTTGCTTGTTAGATAACTGGTCAAGTCAAGGTAAGTAGTAGCAAGTATAAAGTTACCTTATGCAAGTAAAGTAGGTGGTACTCCTGAACACGGTGCGGCTAGTCGGTACTCTCTCTATCGCCCTAACCACCGATAGCATAGGGCCTTGCTTGTTTTGTTAAATATTTATAGTTTCATGTTTTACCTACTTGTTATATCAGTAATCTATAAACGTAACTTAAAAACACAAATAAATAAAACGAATACCTACCTAATAATAAAAACTGATTTTAAATAAAGAATCGCGGAAACCTAAGACTATGATCATGGCTTTGTTGTTTAATGAAACTCCTATTTCAACCAAAATATATATTTATTAAATCATTGCGCCTTTCGAGGGCAGACCAGACCCCAAGAGATAGCTGGGGGCGCCCAGCCCAGGGTTCTGCAGCCTCGACCTCTCCATCTTCAACTCTCCTCAACTCCACCCTGCAATCAATTCATTACAATTACCTTAACAATAATTCATTATTTTAAAAATTTACGCAAACTACGTCTGCTGTAGTAGAGTCGAGCGGGCACCCGATATTATTTAAAGAGGTCAAACCTCGCCTCGTACCACAGAGGGCTCTTGAAATAAATATTGGTAAGAAATATTATTTGATATTTTAAAGTACAGTAGTTGTCGGTGAAGGAAACATCGTGAGTAATTACAACAATTTCTACTTCTTTCTTAAGGTTGGAAGATCAGATGGCAGTCGCTTTCGTAAAACTAGTGCCTACGCTGAATGTCTTGGGATTAGGTGCCAATGCAAAGCTAAATATTTAAAATTACCCATTAAAAAGCAACACTACTTACCTATAGTCTTTCATTATATTATATAGGGCGTCCCACGCCTATGCCACATGGAAGGAAAGTAATAATTTTGAATAAAAACAAAATTAAAAATTTTGAAAATACCCCCGACGGATGTAGCTAATTGAAAAATAATTAAATAATTAATTCGGAAATCTCCTGACTGTAGGTATAGGAAATAAGTACATAAAGACATCTTTTTTTTCAATACGGTTAATTGGTTGAGAGTTTATTTACAAGCGCAGAAGAATCCGTCCGGGGCTGCCATTTTCTGCGTGTTGCAGTTTATCTTATACCTTCGTTTAAGTAACCTCGAATTACTTATATTATTATTTTAATGCAAATGGGAACAGACATGGCAATGGCAGCCCCCGACGGATTTTTAGCGCGCCGTGGAAGGTCCGAAGGGCGATCGTAAGTCGACATTTACTAGCCCCAAGTGTCTTATAAGCGAACTTGAGGGCCGAAAGCCCGAAGGTGAGAGGCGAGTCAAGTATAGATGCCGTCCCACGTAAGGCCAAAGGCCCGTAGCGTCTTATTGGAGCGCATTCACTATAGGAGCCCGAGGCCTGGGGGTCCGTCGTGGGTAAGAAGACATTATTTTAAATTAAAAAACAATTTAAACTGCATTCATAGATTTTTAAATAATGACATGGTTGAACCGGGAATCGAACCCGCTACACGAAAAAAAAAATACCCTGTAGCTTTATCATACCGAATATACCGATCGAAAGCCTTCATCATAAGGATCATAAGGATTATTCTGTAAAAGAATTCTTAGGTAATAATACATCATCGACCTTTTATTAGCTATAATTGTAAATTAGGTTATGGACAACACTTGTAAAATTTGCATGCTGTGCATGGACAGCTAAAAAAGATAGGGCGTGTGTAATATTTTAAAGTAACAACTTTTGTAATTCACCCTTTTTTTAAGCAAATAAATAATTATGAATTATGATAATTTGTTTGCTAAATAACATAGTCTCAGAAATAAAAGGAAGACCATGAACATTTGATTTGAAATTTTGTTCAGAAATACTACAACTGACTCTTTCATTTAGTTTACAAGAACCAGTATGAGTGTCCACGAGCTACAAGCAGAACTTAGACGTAATTCTAAATACAACATGATCAAATAATCGACAGGGAGCGAAATAATCAAAAGAGTGCGACTTTGTATTGAACAGAATAGGACTCATTTTGAGTATTTGATAAATAAATTGATTAATTTTGAATTACAAATAGTAAAATTCATGGTCTTCCTTTTATTTCGGACACTATGTTATTAAGCAAAAAATATTCCTTACAATGAAGCCTTTCGATCGGTATGATAAAGCTACACGGTATTTTTTTTTCTCGTGTAGCGAGTTCGATTCCCGGTTCAACCATGTAATTATTTAAAAATCTATGAATGCAGTTTAAATTGTTTATTACATTAAAATAATGTCTACTTTTAGTAAAATCTTCCATCTACAATATTCAAATGTACTTTTCCTCCATGTGGCATAGGCGTGGGACGCCCTGTATATGGTGCAGCAGGCATAATTTAGACTGCACGCCATTTCAGGACTATAGTGGAAGGACCTATCGAGACCAAGGCACCTCAAGGAACCCTTAAGGTATCCGTTGGTCCGCTCCATTACTATTACATTCCGGGCCCTGCAGTGCAACCGTGTGAAGCGGTCCTCCGGCGAGTGAGGCGCGGCGCGTAGCACCGGCGTCATGAGCCACGGCTCCATGCCATAACCCGAATCCCCTGCAATTATATGCACTATGATATAGGCAGGTCAAAAATATCATATAAACTTTAATATGTTTGTTAAGCGGATGCGTCCGCTAGCCACTTTGATTAAAAAATATCTTATAAAGTCATCACAAAATGTTACCTATACAAGTTCCATGCATGAATTAGAGTTATAGAAAATTGTATTTCTTCAGGTTTAAATACATAAATCTTAAGTGCCTTGAATTATAAAGGGCCTTCACATATATATTTTTTCTTAAAAAAACCAATATTAATTAATAATATCTATTCATAATGATGTATGTCTTTCCCGTTCACGGGACAATGGTGTCCCGGACCTTTGGGAGGCGTGCGTGGAGCCGAAGTACCGGGCCACCGAAGTACCACCGAGTACCACATAGCCAACACGTAGAGGCCCATTTGACACTTTAATGAAATGCAAGGGAAACACCGAGCGGATACTGTCCCTGCTCGTGTCATGGGACGCACACAGAGACAGCACCGGCCAGGCCGTACAGGGACTATTGCTGATTGATTGATTATTATTACAGTTAAACAGATTTTTAAAGTATGACAGGCAATTTCAAACGCTCACAAAACGAGATCATCTGCACTGTTTTCATGAAGTGTGAGTTCATTTTATTTGTTTCATATAACAAAAACATATAAGGGGTTACGCAGATTTACATTTTGCAATATTTAGTATATAGTATGTGATGGCACTGATATCTTTTCAAAAAAACCTACAATATTTTGCAGCTTTTGCAAAATTTTAATAATGGAATTTTGATTAAGTAGGTACTACTATATCACGAGCGCGGGTTAGCCATAGTTGTAGTTGTGAGACATAGGTATGAACCTGATACAAACACATAATGTGAACGCTAGCTGCTACGTTGACGCACACATAGACAATGTGCATGTATAAATCAACACAACCATGTAGTAAATTTTATTAGCATCAAAAGTAGTTTTGCATATGACTAGTGGCTCTCTGTGGGCTGTATATCTCGTGTTTTTTTTTTAATTTCCAAAAAGTATATTAGGTAAGACAGCCTCTATGAGGGTGGCGCTTGTAAAACCCTCTTTAATAAATAAAGATTTAAAAAAAAACTATTGATACTTATTTATATAATTTTTAACTCTTTACCTAAAAGGAAAAATCTGCCTATTCGCTGCTCATGAAGCCGGCACATCTCTTCACGCACCGCCGACTGCCGGAAAATGAATGCATCATGCACTCTCCCCGGGAACGGGGCATTGACATTTAAAATCCGGCTGTCTGCATCAGCTGAAATATAAAATGTTTTTTACTAATATACACTAGTGGCTCTGTGAGCTGTAGACCTCGTGAGTGCTTTTTACACAACTGCCCAAAAAAAAAGTGTAATGTTTTCAGGTTTCATGTATGTATGATGTATGTGAATATTTTTGTTCCCAAGAACTTCTTAACGCCTTAACCGATTTAGATGTGTGAGGTATCGTTGGAATCCTTACGTCATCCCGGGTGACATAGGATGTGTAAAGTTGCAATAAAAACAATAAGGCGGATTGTAGACTCTATTATGTGGGTTCTGTAAAAAAAAAATTTTTTGCTATCTTAACAAGTGGAGTATCAAAATGAAGCATTTGAAGAGACGATTTCAAAAATATATATAATGTGTTTTAAGTTAAAAAAGTTCGAAGTAAAATAATAATTATAAAAATTAAAAACATGGTTGCACTAAAAAGATAATAAAAACAATTTTCATAATAAAGAACTCAAGTCAAACTTTTATTATCTTTTTAGTGCAGTCGTGTTTTTAATTATCATAATTTTTGAAACTTTCCATGAAATGTATGAGATATCGAACCTGCTTACAAAATTTCATGAGAATTGGTTGAGAAATGCGATAGGTAGCGAGAAGGGCAAATAATTTTTTTCATAATTTACACAAATTTACTTGACAAAAACAATCCTATGTAATCATTTGAGAAATGCGATCTGTAGAGAACAACAAACCAAAATTCGGCCGCACAAAAATACAAAATCACTGATAAAAACTTTGATTTTTTAAATTTCCAAAAAGTGACTTGTCAATGAAATTCTATTTATTTACCAAACCTGCTCACAAAATTTCACGAGAATCGGTTAAGAAATGCGACCTGTAGTGGAGAACAACCGGAAATCCGGACAATGAAAGCATTTATGTCGAAATTAAAACAGACCTTCGTTTCACTCGGTCAATAACATTATAGTTTCCAGCAAACACCTTGAACCTGCGCAGTAGCCGATTAACGTACAAATCACGCTACTGCGCACTGAAGGTTAGGTTCAAGATGTTTGCCGGCAACTGTACTAACTATAATATTATACTGATAATACTAACTAATCTAAAACTCACAGCTGGTAACAACTGGAGACGAGTGGCGCGCGGCAGAGCGCAGTGGAAGATGTTGGAGGAGGCCTATGCCAAGAGGCACTCTGAACTACGAGACATTCTATAAGACCTTGTAGTAGTTCAGAATAAAACGGCTTATTATTATTAATACTAACTTTTAACTCAAACTTACCACATTCAGGCTGTGTGTGCCCTTCCTATTTATGTACTGCAATCCCTCTGGCCGCGGAAGTGGAAATATTGACACATGGGTCCAGTCAATTGCACCCAAAATATCAGGTACTCCAAATATTTAGTGGAATTTTGAAGCCACTTGGTGCCGGCTTGCACCTGTGCCAGGGAACACAATGCACCTCGGTTTCAAGCTGTGGAATAGTTATGACCATGTTAAGGAAATAATGTAAGCTGTTAATCCATTAATTACTTAGATGACTAATCACTATGACGGAATCTGTAAATAATTATATGTAATTGATGTATGATTTATGATATACTACTTAATAACATATTGTTAACTTTTGGTTAATTGCTGCCACCACTTTGGTCAACATTATAGCAGATAGATAGCACCTGCAATGTTCAGTAAAAACATTTGTATATTTTCGACCTAGGTATATATACTAGTGGCTCTGTGAGCTGTAGACCTCGTGAGTGTTTTTTTTTATTTCCAAATCTATGTTAGATATCGAACCTGTAGAGCAGAGGTCGGCAACCTTTTTGCACCCACGGGCCACATAGTAGCTAAAAAAATCTTCGCGGGCCGCAGATTATAATGATCACTGTCTGTTGATATCAACTCGAAACAAATTGGTACGCCGTACGCGACAGTAACGTAGTAAAAATTCGCACCCCTTTTTACTTGAAAAACGAGAATACGAAAAAACCGACTCTTTACAGATAAACCAGCTAGTTTCCTTACCAAACCCAGATAATTCGCATTTCAACCGCATCGTAATTTCGCGATTCATTCGATCAATGCAAGCATATAGAATAGGAGATATAGAAACTTTAAGGGGGGGTCATAAAGTCATAACACACCTAGATGAAAACGCGAGCGCGAAATTTTTCGAACACTGATGCAAATGCGGCAAATACTTCATACGCATCATGATGAAAATGCGAGCGTAGCGAGCGCGAAATTTTTCGAACATTATGATGCAGGTGCGGAAAATACTTCATAAGCATACGCATCAAGTTATGTAGATGTAAACGCGAGCGCGAAATTTTTCGAACACTGATTCAAATGCAGCAAATACTTCATAGGCATCAAGCCATAACAAATCTCGTTGAAAACGCGAGCGTAGCGAACGCAAAATTTTGCGAACATTATTATGCAGGTCTGGAAAATACTTCATACGCATCAAGTCATGTAGACGCAAACGCGAGCGCAGCGAGCGCGAAATTTTTTGAACATTAAGATGCAGGCGTGGAAAATACTTAATACTGTCTAACGCAAACGCGGCGAGCGCGAAATTTTTGAAAAAAAAATTAGATTGATTTAACTGAAAAAATATACTTACAAACACATATCTCGTCTTGACCAACTGTGAAAATATTCGTGGTTGGCGATACAGACGCTTTCACGTATGTTAAGAATTTCAAATTTTACCTTTACAAACAATAAAGCCAGGGAGGCTCGCGGGCCGCATGCGGCCCGCGGGCCGCCTGTTACCGACCGCTGCTGTAGAGGAGGACAAACCATAGAATTTTTTTAGATTACTCGACAAAAATATTCGATGTAATCAAATAACGTGCTCACAATACTTCACGAGAATCTGTTGTGAAATGCGACCCTTAGATGTGAACAAATCGAAATTCGGCCGCAGAAACACAAAATAATTGATAAAAAAATTGTTTTTTTAAATTTTGAAAAAGTGACTCGATAAAAAAATTCTATAGGATTACCGCACCTGCTCACAAAATTTCACGAAAATCGGTTGATAAATGCGACCTGTAGAGGAGAACAAACCAATGAATAAAATAAAAAAAAATTAAATTTACAAAAATTTACTTGCCTAAAAAATTCTATGTAATCATAAAACTTGCTCACAAAACTTCACGAGAATCGGTTGAGAAATGCGACCTGTAGAGGAAAAAACGGCCGCAGAAAAATACGAAATCATTGATACAAAGTTTGTTTTTTCGAATTTCAAAAAAGTGACTCGACTAAAAAATTCTATATAGTTACCAAACCTGCTCGCAAAATTTCACGAAAATCGGTTGATAAATGCGACCTGTAGAGGAGATCAGCCAACGACGTAAAAAAAATTTTTTAAAAATTTACAAAAATTTACTCTACAAATAAATTATATGTAGTCATGGAACCTGCTCACAAAATTTCACGAGAATCGGTTGAGAAATGCGACCTGTAGAGGAAAAAACGGCCGCAGAAAAACACGAAATCATTGATACAATGTTTGTTTTTTTGAATTTCCAAAAAGTGACTCGACAAAAAAATTCTATATAGTTACCGAACCTGCTCACAAAATTTCACAAAAATCGGTTGATAAATGCGACCTGTAGAGGAGGACATACAAAAATCCGGCCGGACATACGAAAGCATTTTTGTCGAAGCTAAAACAGAGACCTCGTTTTACTCGGTCAACTATTATAGTCATCAATCAGCCTATTGTAATGCATGCAACAAAATGGTGCAATTTGATATCGCTAATTTGTCAAATATATTAATTTTTGGATTTAAGTCGGTGACTCCTATTGCAAAATTTAACATTTTCTTAATTTGTCCACACCGGGCCCCAATTGTTAACGACTCTTGAGTGATTATTTTTGACTTTAACTATTTCAACAGTTAGGGATCCAGGTATAGAGTAAACTGAAGTTGACAATAAGTTTAAATTGCACTCTGATTTCCTTAACTTTCACTTAACGTTCGGGCCGGAGTGGACATCAATTAACTTTAACGATAAGAATCACCCGTACATACTTAATTACTTAGCTTTAAGACAACAATTGCGATGCCCTTGCAGGGCTCATGTTTGATACTGCTACTTAATGTAATTTTTGTCACCTACATAATATGTAATATGCAGAATATTTATTTTTTATTTTTATACTTTAATGTTCATTTTGGCAATGTTAATTTACCATAAAATAATTTCTTGAAAATTACTTCTAATTAAGTATCAGTGATCACCTTGATTTGCGTATTTATAAGTAAGTGTAATTGATACCTGAACGTGGACCGGGATGCCATGAACCGATGGTGGTCTCAAACTCCCGTTCAGCTGCTGAATCAGGTTCATTCCCATATCTTTATTGATACGATACAGATACTCGAATTCTGAATCCGGCAGCTCGAAGGGGTTGTAAGCGTCCCTCAATCTTTGCCTTTGGACCTTGCGTTGCCGCAGTTCTTCATTACGCAAAAAGAAAAACGCCATTCTGTAATGTTTACAAATATAGGTTCATTTAATCCTTACTCATAAAATGCCGTAGAAATGGGACACATAAGTACCTACTTCGGAATATGTTTAGATATATTCGTAAGCGTAATAGAGGTTTTTTTACTTACAAAATCAACACATGCACTTATTGTATTTTGAAAGTTTTGTATAAGGGGAGGATAGTATTTGTATAGATATAGTGAAAAAATCGTACTTATGCAATTAGTAATAATCATTATTTTCACACACAACCGAAATATTTGAAGTTCACGTCTATCTCGATGCTCTAAAAGCTATCTCGGCACCTTGATGGCTCGAAGAGATACTCTCGGACTTTGACGTATGACACGACATAGTTTGACGTTGCAAAAGTGCGCTTGTGCTGCGAATTTCGAGCGTTTCTCGGTGGTAGATGTCATCGATAAAAATTATGACACTTTGACGTTTGATGACGATATAAAAGCCATCTTGTACTATGACATCTGTCATCTGCCGAGATATGGTCGATTTCTCTTCAAATGACAGTTGAATTATCTCGATTTCTACACATGTGCTAGCCGTACTGGTATGTCTCTTGTTTTATTGGGCCAACCATTCAAAACATACTGGATCAAAGTTGAATAATTTTTATCTATGATTGAGAATTTTTTTATTTCTTCAATACAGGAATCGGCTATAGGTCTCTCTTTTATGGGATCTATGTTCTCTATTATAGCAAAAATTTTCTTCTCTTTTGATCCTTCAATGTCTTCACATTCTGTGTAAAATCTAGACAAGGCATCTGCCAGAACATTATCTTTACCTGACACAAATTGTACTTCCAGCTGATATCTCTGTAGTAACAAGAGCATTGACTGCAGTCGTTTTGGTGCATGTAGTAATGGCTTTTAAAATATATTTAACAAGGGTTTGTGATCAGTCTTGAATCAAGACTGCTCTTGATTATTGTTTTCTTGTTTCCCACTATGAGCTGGTCAAAACGAGTGCATGCAAATAAAATCGCCAATAGCTCTTTTTCAATTTGGGCATATCTACATTCTGCTGGTGTAAGGGTCCTGGATGCATATGCCACAGGCCGTCCGTCTTGAAACACTGCTGCTCCCAGGGCTGCACAGCTGGAATCACATTCAATGGTTAATGGTACATTCTTATCAAAATATTTTAGTGTACTTGTTTCAGCAATTAAAGATTTTAATTTACAGAATTCTTCATTTTCTCGCTCTGTCCACACCCAATCAGAGTTATCATGACATAATTGTCTGAGGTTTGTAGAGTTAGCGCTAAGGTTTGGAATGAATCAACTCAGATATGTGACTATTCTTAAGAATCTCTGCAAGTTTTTTTTATTCTCTGGTTTAGGTATATTTGAAATGGCTTCTACTTTAGAAGGATCTGGTTGAAGCCCGCCATTGGTAAAAATATGACCATAATATTTAACAGAAGTCTGCAATAACTTCATTTTATCTTTATTTAGTTTGCAGTTGTGTTTTATTAGTCTTAGTAACAGATTTTCTAGCTTTATGTTATGGTCATTGATGGCCTCCTCAATAGAATCCCCTACACCATAGACTAAGATGTCGTCAACCAATAACTCAACTCCAGACAGGCCCTGTATAATTTCAGCCATCTTCATTTGAAAATAGTCCGGTGAAGATGAGATCCCAAAAGGTAGGACTTTCCAGCGGTACTTGCCAGGGTACCAAACGGAGTCCAAAATGTTGTCAACTTACTACTTTCAGCTGATAGTTTGAGATGCCAAAAGCCCTTTTAAACATCAAAGGTTGAGAAGATCTTAGCTTTTCTTAATTCTGGTAGAATTTCATCAACAGTGGTGTACTGGTAATTAGGTCTCTTAACGGCTTTATTGAGTGGAATAGGATCCAAACAAATTCTGAAATTTTCATTCTTTTTGACAATAAGTATGTTACTTACCCATTCAGTGTGGTGCTCCTCTTTTTCGATGATTCCCAGCTCTTCTAGTCTTTTTAATTCATCTTTTAAGGGATCCCATAGTGCAACTGGAATTCTGCGAGGTTTTTGTACCACAGGAGGTACCTTATCGTCAATTTCTAGATCAATTTCACCTGAAAATCTTCCTAGCCCATCAAATACTGAACTATATTTTTCTAGTATATGTTTAGTATCATTAGACTCATACTTAACAGTTTTACAGAAGTGCACCAAACCCATAGATGTACATACCCTACAAGAAAGTAAAGGAATGTGCACAACATCGACAACTTGGAATGTGATTTTATATTTTTTAGTGGGTTTGTTTGGGATTACAACTTTGAATGTAATGTCGACCTCACCATGTATGTTAATGCTGTGCCCACCAAAATTGTATAATTTTTTATTTGAGGGTCTCATATAATTTTGTATGAACCCCGCATCAAACGTCTGCTGAACATTTTTAAGCCCTATTATACAATCATCCGCCGCCGTGTCCAACAGACAATTAATATCATTCCACTGCTTATCTTTAAAATATTGTAAGTTACACTCTGCCAGGTTTTTGTTTTTATTGTCTATTAATTTCCGTATCATGGGCTTACTATTTTCTTCGCAGCCTTACACATGTTCATGGCTTGACTTAAAGTCAAGTTCTCTTTTTTTAACATTTCTTTTTTTAGGTTGGGGTCGAATATGCCCATTACAAGTCTGTCACGCAACATTTCATCTTTATCCTTGTAATCACATTCCTCTATTAAAGTTGAAATTTTAGCGCTGAAGTAAGATTCAAAGCCCTCTCCTTGGCTTTGGGTTTTCGAGTTAAACACGAATCTATTGTAGATTACGTTCTTTGCTGGCACTAGTTTAGATTTAATTTCAGAGAGCAACTGATCACAAGAGGTAGGATTTTCTAAAAAAATATTGTATTTTTTTAATGCGTCCGTACCAATTGCAGTTAATAAGATGCTTAGTTTTCGTGGCTCTTGCTCTGTTTGCCAGACATCAATTTGCGCCGCTCGCGTATAATTTTCCCAATCAGCTTTAAAAATGCCGGGTCGATGTTAATGTTTAAAGGAGCTGGCCAGTGGCCACGGAACATTTATTACCGGCGTAGATGGCGACGCACATGATGCCATTGAGGTAATTTGTTGTTGCATCAGCCTTATCATTTCGCTTTGTTGCCGCACGAGCTCTGCTAATTGTTGCTCCATTGTCATCTTTTTCACGCTGCCACCATGTTTTAAGATATATTTCTTCAATAAAACACTTGTTTATAGTAATTGTGTTTTAATCATAGGTATCCGATTTACGTGACATTGCGACATAAACATTGGCTTGCTTGCCACAGATTAGCTCGAATTAGTGAGTATTATATTCTTTGAAGTACATGCGGCGCCCGCTAGGGGCGTATTGCCAACAGTGACATTGTCAATATTGTCATCACATGACATTGATGTACAGTTTGGCAGACATTTTGAACCACAATAAAAAAAAAACGCGGAAGTACGTCATGCCAACATAACAACGCAATAGGGATATCGATATCCTATAAATCGATATCGATAAATGATGACCAGTGCCGTCCACATAAATAATGGACGAATCTATTCAGTTTTTGAACATAGGTACTTACTAGCCAAAAGAATAACACAATGAAATAATTTTATTTACATTTATTTACGCTAGCCAAAGTATTGAATCCATCAGCACTCGTTCTTGATTTGGTTGAACCTTGCGTACATCTACAAAGGACTTGTATGTATGTATCTTATGAGAACTGCTGCATCACCTGTTCCTTCTTCTATATCTTTTGACACTGTCAGACTTCCATCAAACACACTCATGGCATCTGCGGTGCCACGTAACATAATAAGTATTTGTACTTCCATGTCGACCAATTTGACTTGCCTTCGAGACTTCCGATTGAATATTTTGACGAGATGACTTCCATGGCTGGACCGAATATCCTTTTAAATCTTATTCAGAGTAAACGCGTGTTTAAAACGATAGAACCATTATATTTTATTATAATATCGACCAGAACAATATTTTATTTTAATTTGACAATGTTTGTTATGTTTGTTTTCTTGACAACTGAAAATAATGACAGCCTAAAACCAGAGAGTTTGAGTATTGAAGTAAAAACTCCTTTCAACAGAACGGAAATGACAATAAGTGACATTGACATGCAGTGTTGCCAGTTCTCCTGTTTTTACAGGAGATCTACTGTTTTCGGGGTGTGTCTACTGTTCTACTGTTTTTCCCGAAAAATCTACTGTATTTTAGAAACGACTACTGTTTTTTCTAAAAATTCTACTGGATTTTAGAATTTCACTTGTCCAAATTCAATTATCAAGAAAAAAACAATAACATACATATAACTTGTCAAATTTCTTTAAGCGAGTGTAGGGGTAGTGGGCGGAAAGTGCGCAGCGTCGAACGGAATGGCGGAACGGCTCTACTGTTCATACAAAAGTAAACTTTTGAACAGCGGCGTCTGGAAAACCTGGATGCGAAGCGGCATACCCGCAAGGCTCGGCCAAAGCCATGCTACACGTATACCTACAACTTCGCGGAACAGCTCCACTGCGCATCCTGTAACCGCACATTCAAAACTAAATTTGGCTTTGCGAGCCACATTAGGTTAGGGCATTCCATAATCCTAATAACTGACGGAGTCGCTGTCACCGGACATGGCGAGGAGGACTATAGCTATACATGAGCAAGCAAACAGCAGCCATGGTCTCCACGACAATGGTCATTATTTGATGGGCCATCATGACCCTTGGTGTGGATACGACCGGCGTTACTTGGTTATGGTTAGTTGAAGTGACAGATGAAATGAGATTTTCCTAGTAATTATGTAACTTCTCGGAGTGTGGCAGTTAGTACTATTTTTATATTATCACTTAAAACACTATGAAAAACGCATATAGGTAAATTTTATGGAATAAATTTTGTCTACTGTTTTTTTTCCAAATCTCCTGTTTTATAGGGCATGTAGCTACTGTTTTTTTCAGATTGGACCTGGCAACACTGTTGACATGTGACTGAGATGGATTAACTGAGAGAGCGATATATCGGTATTCGCCATGTTTTTTTGTGTTTTTAATGCCTCAGACCATACAAAAGTCACTTTTCCTTCCTAGTTGCGCCAGCCTGTTTTAGGGTTCCGTTCCCGAATGGTCCAAATATTACTTAAATATTGTATCGTCAGATTCTGATTAAATAATAAAAAAAAAATTTAATTTTACGTTGCTTTATTTTCACACAGTCCCGTAACAATTAAATTGAAATATAAGACGTTTTATTATTATCACTTCAATTAACGACATCTGTTATCGACAGCACCGTTTCCTTAAGCGGGTATTACACTGTCCTGAATTCAGGACACTTAGAAGGGTTCGGACCTATACGTTAAGCGGATATTACACTATCCTGAATTTAGGACACTTAGAAGGGTTCCTACTTATACGTTAGGGCGAGATGCTTCAACTCCCCTCCACTAGTTAGGACGCCTGATTCAGGACAGTGTAATACCCGCTTTAGAGCGAGATGCTTCAACTCCCCTCCACTAGTTAGGACGCCTGATTCAGGACAGTGTAATACCCGCTTTAGTCGA
Source organism: Cenopis cana (assembly GCA_951800055.1). Classification (NCBI taxonomy): domain Eukaryota; kingdom Metazoa; phylum Arthropoda; class Insecta; order Lepidoptera; family Tortricidae; genus Cenopis; species Cenopis cana. The sequence continues at coordinate 17,867,920 of OX637471.1, read as the reverse complement.
TACAGACCAACGATATAACTTTTGCAGTACGACACCGTAGGCCAGTGAAATCTTACAAATAAAAAAGCTAAAATCGCAAAGCGAGATGTAAATAGGGTTGCCAACTTATATGCTCCGATTTGCGGGACATTTGTTGTAGAATTGCGGGACTTGGCTTAAAAATGCGGGACTCGCGCACTCTATCAATATTGTTAACGTATAATTGTGATGTAGGATACATTATTTATTCCCGCGAGATATGCGTTCCTAGTGGATGATTTCCGAGCTAAAATTATGCTATTACGAGTACGTTCCTCCCGGTGCGGGATACAAATTACTTACTTTCATTTATCGAAGTTGTGCACTCTTTCCTGAAATGAAACAAAATGTTTGCTCCAGTTTTTATAATTCTGCCGAGGCCTGAAAACGGGACAATTGGCGTCCCGCACGCATCCTCGGTGCTGGAAACGGGACGTCCCGCCTGAGGCGGGACGGTTGGCAACCCTAGATGTAAAGCTGCATTTTTGGTATGATATTCGCACCCCTTAGGAGTATGTGTGACTACATTTTGCAAGCAAAAAAAAGTTGTGCTACCTGTATGATACGTGAAAAACTGCAAAATTTTCGGACATTTTTCAGGTATTGTAGTTCAATTCAAAAACTATGGGTTTTTGACATTACTTGTTTATGGCATTTTTAAAGTACATTAAATTTGCAACAATTTGAGCCTACCTACAGCTCCGTATGTCTTATAGTTTTTGAGACATGATGTTTCAAAAATATGTGTGTGTGTGTGTGTGATGTTTTATTGAGTTTTGCCTATAGTGCGTGTTGTTATCAGCGCCGGCTTTTAGTATGTTATCAGGCATATCTCCTGGACCCCGAAACTGCCGGGAGACAATCTCTTCAAGGTCGCTCTCCCGAGTAATGACGTCATGAAAATTGCCGCCGAAACGTTCTTTCGTTACTCGATTTCATGGCAGCCATATGACGCGTCGGCATGACTTAAAATTAATACAACAAATATTTTTGTAGGCGAATTTAACGAATATCCAGTAATATTACTACTGAGTAGTCACTCCTTGACTTTTATTTGATTTTCCTGAATGGTTTGCGCTGTGCTCCAGTACACAGTTAGGCATATTTACCCGCACGTTTTTTTAACGTCATCCGTCCAACTATCACAGCCGTCTGGCACAGACTGAGTGCACTTGTGTCACTTGACCCTAACTCATGCGACAAGAAATCAAGTTGAGATGTCTGCTCTATTAGTATTACCTCAGTGCGAAACGTTTGGAAAAGTGGCAATCACACCCAACCTATGCAACATACATACACGTGTATGGTATCAAATGAAAGCTGAATAAATATGCCATAACGTTTACCAAAATTAAGTTTCAATACATTGAGACAATTCAAAACTATAAACAAATTAATAAAAAAGTAAGGAAAACATTTTCGGGTTTCCAGATTTTGCATAATAACTAGAACAGGTACCCGAAAATTATGTTCCCCATAAATAATAATTAGTATTTCAGCTAAGCTACGGTAGCCCAGTGGTTCAAGCGTGCGGCTGTCAAGCGGCGGTCGTGGGTTCGAATCCCAGCTCGTACCAATGAGTTTTTCGGAACTTATGTACAGAATATCATTTGATATTTACCGTTAGCTTTTCGGTGAAGGAAAACATCGTGAGGAAACCTGCATACATCCGCGAAAGAAATTCAAAGATGTATGTGAAGTCCCCAACCCGCTCTGGGCCAGCGTGGGGACTACTGCCCAATCCCTCTCATCTATGAGAGGAGGCCTGTGCCCAGCAGTGGGACGTAGATAGGCTGATGATGATGATGATTTCAGCTTTACATTATCATTTATTATTTCTAGATATGACCAAAACTGTGAGAGAAATGCTGAAAAAACCAACAACGCGAAGCCGTTTTTCCATATAAGATAAAAAAAGATGAAACGTCTATTTTCCATGAACTAGCTCCAGCATTTTAGTATATTATTAGACATGTTATGTGAACCGTAAAACTGCAAAGAGACTGAGAATTAAGTTTCAATATATTGAGACAATTCAAAACTGCAAAGAGACTGTCTCTGACCTGCCATAACCGTTCCAGATTTTTGAGAAATGCAAATTACACATAAATTATGCTACATATATAATAATCTATTATGTCACGCGAAAGCTAATTAAATTTGCTATAATTTGTGTGTAATATAATTTGCTTTTCCGCAGAACCAGACAGGTCATAGACTGTCTTTTTGCTGTTTTATGGTTCACATATTATGTCTAACAATATACTAAAACGCTTGAGCTGGTTCATGGAAAATAGGCGTTTCATCATTTTTTTTTCTTTTCTTTTTCCATATCTTTTCTATATGGAAAAATGGCTCCGCGCTGTTGGGTTTTTCAGCATTTCTCTCACAGTTTTGGTCATATCCAGAAACAATAAATAGTTATGTAAAGCTGACATACTAATTACTATTTATGTGCAACATAATTCTCGGGTACCTGTTCTAGTTATTCTGTTAAATCTGGAAACCCGGAATTGTTTTCCTTACTTTTTTATTATTTTGCTTATAGTTTTGAATTGTCTCAATGTATTGAAACTTAATTTAGGTATACGTTATGGCATATTTATTCAGCTTTCATTTGATACCAATCATACCATACACGTGTATGTATGTTGCATAGGTTGGGTGTGATTGCCACTTTTCCAAACGTTTCGGCGGCAATTTTCATGACGTCAATACTCGGGAGTAGGGTTGCCATACGTCAGGATTTGTCCTGACATGTCCGGATTTTTGACCCTTTGTCCGGATTGCGGCCGGACTTGGCAAGTATTCGGATTTTTAGGAATGACCTTATTTAAAAAAATATTTTTACGATACATTTATTTTAAAGTTTACACAGTTATTAATAAATGAAATGATAAATTAGTAAGTAATCAACAAAAACAGCAATATTTCTTTGCAAACAATATAAAATAGGATAAATTACAGCTTACAGCCAATCGGTTATACGGTCAATCGATCAATTCGCCAGTCGCCGCATGCCAAATCTCAGCGCGCTTGGAACATTTTGAATTTTTTGTCAAAAAAAGTCAATAAAAAAAAGAACAAATTCATTGATAAAACGGCAAAAAAAGTATAAATAGGTTTGTGAACTATGATATTCAATTGTGGAGGTCATATGGGTTATGAAAAAAATCCTGCACTTTTTGATGAAAGCAAGCCGCTTTGCACAGTGATAGTAGAAACCAAATTTTTTTTCCGAGGCAACTGAAGTTTCGCCCCTTGTTACAAGAAATGTCAGGACTTTCAGGGGGATATCCGGATTTTTATCAGGACATTTCAATTTTCCATATGGCAACCCTACTCGGGAGAGCGACCTTGGAGAGATTGTCTCCCAGCAGTTTCGGGGTCCAGGAGATATGCCTGATAACATACTAAAAGCCGGCGCTCGTGGCCGGTGGTGAAGTGTTTGTTCGACGGAAACCCGTAACAACACGCACTATAGGCAAAACTCAATAAAGCAGTATTTTTGAAACATCATGTCTCAAAAACTATAAGACATACGGAGCTGTAGGTAGGCTCAAATTGTTGCAAATTTAATGTACTTTAAAAATGCCATAAACAAGTAATGTCAAAAACCCATAGTTTTTGAATTGAACTACAATACCTGAAAAAAGTCCGAAAATTTTGCAGTTTTTCACGTATCATACAGATAGCACAACTTTTTTTTGCTTGAAAAATGTAGTCACACATACTCCTAAGGGGTGCGAATAACATACCAAAAATGCAGCTTTACATCTCGCTTTGCGATTTTAATGTACAATTTCACTGCCCTACCGTGTTTTTTCCGTTAAGCATATTTCTGGGAAATAAGGGACAATTCAAGTTTCTTTCATATTGTAATGTAAATGTTACAATCCTACATAAATTAATTAGCTACATTCCCAAAAGATACTTATTAACGTTTCGATATGACAGCGACGCTGTTCCAAGGTTATATCAATGAACTGTCACTGCAAGTGTCATAGGGATCTTCGTATCGCGTGGTGGTAATACATGAAGTAAGTATAGATGGAGCTGGTGATACACACATACTAAGGTGTGTGTGAAGGAGATCTAGGCATAGACGATAACACACGCGGGAACGAGATACAACGTCAAATCTTCTGTCCCTCATCACGTATAAGGCAGCATTTGTCTGCCACCGGCCCGTGCCACCAAAGTGTCATCGATGAACCAGTGGCCAGCGTATAAGAAAATATGTTACCCATAATGTTAGGTAAACTAAACCGACTCGAATGTTAAAAATAACCGAATAACATTTTTGTCGTGATTAGAATAATGAATAATGATTGGTGTCAATAAGGTTTTTAATGAGATTTTGCACTAATGTGGGTAAATATCATTTTTACAATGACTGAATAACTAATCATAAGTGTAACTTAAGCTGCCTACACAAAGCCCTGCCTGCAGGGCCTTGCTTGCAGTGCTACTGCCAAATTTATTGTGTGTAGGCATGCAGGGCCGATTTTTTTATCTGTTAAGTTGGCCCTGCATAAAGCAGCTTAAGCTGCCTACACAAAGCCCTGCCTGCAGGGCCCTGCTTGCAATGCCACTGCCAAATCGTATTGTGTGTAGGCATGCAGGGCTGATTTTTTATCTGTTAAATCGGCAGGGCTTTGTGTAGGCAGCTTTATACTGTCCTGAATTCAGGACTTTTAGAAGGGTTCGGACCTATACGTTAGAGCGAGATGCTTCAACTCCCCTCCACTAGTTAGGACGCCTGATTCAGGACAGTGTAATACCCGCTTTAAAGCTGCCTACACAAAGCCCTGCCTGCAGGGCCCTGCTTGCAGTGCCACTGCCAAATCGTATTGTGTGTAGGCATGCAGGGCCTATTTTTTTATCTGTTAAATCCATAGATATAGTATATACTCTGTAGTTATAGATGCGCCAACAAGCGACCGGGGCTATGTCTTTCTCATATTATGACGTCAAAATATGGGGATACCATGGTTGCAAAAAATTACCCCAAAAATGTAGTCGGATAATACTTAGTTACAAGTGATCAAATTCCGTAATGACTAAGTCGCCATTTTGACTCGCTAACTAAATTAACACAACATCGTAGGCGATATCGTAAAATAAGTGATCCCGACCGGCCACTCTTTTTGTGATAATCTTACCTATAAGCAAATAAGTATATAGTCATGGTTATCACCGTTGCATCAAACGGCGATTTCACTGATCCAAATCTATACATTTTGTTCTCGCCGCTCGCCGCTGGCCGTCCTGCTCGCCGCTTGACTTGCTGGTCATCACGTCACCCAAAGAACCATGGATTTTGATCGTCGCCGCGTTGGTGAGCACACGTGCCCGGGGCGACGACGAGCAGAATCCATTTACCGTACAAAACCTTATCTACTGTCATGGCGTCGTTACCGAACAACGTCATTGAACACGTGACATTGGCGAAATCATCATAACTTTGATGGAAGCCATTTTTTATTTAAAGAATTGAAAGAACCATGCTAAATCTTTAAGTCTCTAGACGATGAAAGTAGTAAGTAATGTAACCAGATAGTGCTTACTACTTCCATGCCCCTTTTTGTCGTTCACAGATAAATTATGTAGTTGTTGGAATAAAAGGATAAACTTCAAATTAGACAGGTAATTTATTTACAATAATATATTATATTTATAACTTTACGTATTTTTCAATAAATAAACATATATATAAAAAGCAGTTATAGATTATTTTACCCAATTTTCTTTCCTGTTCCCTCAGTCCTCAAATCCATTTTTTCGGGATTCATCCTCTGTTAAAAACTGAAAAAAAAAACAAATTACTTGAAATTCCCGAAACGTGGGGTAATCTTTAGGGGATTTTTTTATTATTTGTTGGTATCCCGAAATCGAATTATAAACCGACTGAATGATGGGACATCAATGCTAAGCTGGCTTCTATGGTAGATTTATACTACGCGATTTGACCGGTTTTTATGTCAAATGTTTGGAGGTTATTTTTTAATAAATTCACATATTTTTCCTATTTCATCAAGTGTCTCATGATATAACTAATGATTTAGCTTAGTAATTTGGTTCCGGTGAGATTTTAGAAATAAACACGGGTCCAAAATTCAAAGAAAATGTACTTACGCATGGAATGTAATGTAACATCCGCCTTTTTTCGGTCGAAATTGCTTTTACAGCCAAACATTGAACACCCCACCATGTTTGCACTGAACACCCAAACACTAAGGATCTGATAATTGGTAAATTATTATTCATTTGAACCAAATTTATCATTAATTTTCCACTTATAAATTGCACTGCAAAATATTGCCACTTTGTTTTGCAATCTTCTTGACACTAATGACAGATTACCATTACCCGACCATGAAAAAATGTCCGGTCGGTGATAAGGACAAAACATCGCACTATTTTCTACTTCCTCTCATAGGAATCGCAATAAGGCTATCTTTCTCTTACAAAGCGTGTCAGGCCCTTGGTTAAATCGGCCCTGCATGCCTACACACAATACGATTTGGCAGTGGCACTGCAAGCAGGGCCCTGCAGTCAGGGCTTTGAGTAGGCGGCTTTACGCCGGCACTACACTCTGCAAATATTCATGTTGCATCTCTTTCTTTAATATGGCAAAAGAAAGAGAGGCGAATATGCATAGCTAAGTGTTTTGCCGGCCTTACCTTAACCCGTCGTCTACCAGTCCCTGGGATCCCAGGGCAGATAACAAATAAAGAATGGCATTGTATATTTTTTTCGCCGGGAGAGGACGGCTTTTTACTCTTTGAGTAAAACCAAGATACAAGTGTGGACTAATAAAGTAGTAGTTATATTCTCATTGGTAATAAATGTTAACTAGCTGGCTGCTTACAACAAATACGCTAAGAAAAACTAATAAATTCTATTTTTGAAACGTTGCCAAAGATTTTCAATTATTACTTATAGTTTCTCTCAGTGGGTTTCTACGTTAATAAAATAAAAAAAACAATTATTAATTGGATTTTCATGAGTGAATGTGAATAATATTGTGATTTATTTAGTTTAGTTCAATTATGTTCTCTTTCAGATAAAGCAGATTGTAAGCTCAAGTGAAGTTTTAGTATTTAAAAAGGGCGCCCTGCTTTGCGGTCCTAAACGGTTTCATCTTAACCGAATAATTAATGTCTTCGAAGGAATACTTATTTATAACAATATATTATAAGAACTGTCGAAAAAAAATTCATTATTCGTATCATTGTGACTCAATATTGTATAGTATAAAAAAGCCCGTGTGAAAACGCCGTTACAGACGTATATACCATAGACTACAGACTCGCATAGTAGAGGTGGTTCCGTCAAACGTCCTACTTAGCCTTTCTTTCGCGATCCAGCAAAGATGGGTGAGTGGCTTCGTGGATTGTAAAATGAAATCTCTCTAAATCTCTTGTTTCTTATTTCAATATAGTTCAGTGAGCTGTGTATTTAGTGTCATGTATACGTTTTCGTAGTTTGTATTCTTATTTCTGTGTTAAGTTACCTATCGTCGTGTAAATTTTTGCTCGAGCCTACCTCTCTTCTGGTGCTATTAAGAAGTTATTTGTAGTGAGATAAAGACCTGCTGCATTTTCTACAGGTATCAGTCGTGATCACTGGCATAAGCGAAGGGCCACTGGCGGAAAACGTGCGCCCATTCGCAAGAAGAGGAAATATGAGTTGGGTCGCCCGGCCGCCAATACCAAGGTAAGGATTGTGTAAATTGATCTGTTATACGAACTGCTGGTTGTTAAGCATGATCTAATATATATCAGTGCGTGTACTTTACATTCCTAGTTTTATTTCCTACTTGTATTGTCTCATAACCTCTACCGGTTGTCCATGTGACTTCATTGTCTTGTCAACCATGTCACTTCGTTACATAGTACTGGAAACATTGCGCTTTATGTCGTCTGTCTTTGAATTTCAGCTTGGTTCCCAGCGCATCCATTTGGTGCGCTCGCGAGGTGGCAACACTAAGTACCGCGCCCTACGCCTTGACACTGGAAACTTCTCCTGGGGCTCTGAGTGTGAGTTTACAGCCATTTTATTTATTATTATATATCTGCCAGGTTAAAATGAAACTGTGTACATTGAGAGCCTAGACCACATTTTCCAACAGCTCCAAGACTATCACTGTTGCTCAGGAAGAATATTCATTATTATTTAGAACCTAATATTTGCAGTTAGTTCATCAAAACATGATACTCATACTGGGTGGTAAAACAAGCATGACTGTTTCATCACCACTATTTAGAAGTATGTGTTTAGTGGATTACAGAATTTGAACTACAGCCTTTTACTCACGGAGGTGTCACAGATGCCAGGTCCCATCTTTTAGTAAACGGGTTGAATGCAGTGTATTTGTGCAATTATCTGGTCTCAACTGAATTAATCTTATATCTTTAAACAAGCAATTCTTGTATATTTATTTATTTATATATTTATTTCGGGGATCTCGGAAACAGCTCTAACGATTTTGATGAAATGTGGTATGTGGGGGTTTTCGGGGACGAGCAATCGATCTAGCTAGGTCTCATGCACGGGAAAACACCGAGCAAAGCTCGGTCGCCCAGATATTGTATTTCAAAATGTTCAACTCCATAACTGTGTATTCCCGAATTGTATTATAATTTGGTGGACCACATGGTCATATAGTCCCATTATCGCAGCTCCCAACAGGTCATGGCAAAAACAAAAGCAAATAGAACAAGATTTCAATAGTCGCAGTATACTTAATGGTGAAATACAAATTATGTTGAAAACATTTTACTCTGCTTAGCCCTTTGAACGCCAAGAACCTATAAAGTTGTTGTGTGTCGTTCTGCCCACCATGCCAACATCCACTAAAAAGGTTGGAGTGAATAATAATTTAAATTTGAGTATATATAATTAAAAAATGATTATGGACATGCCTGAATTGAATTTTTAAGGACATACATATGTGATAATCATGTAATTTAAATAGTGACATAGATATTTCTATCAGTTTAATTTATGTATCATTGCAATGCTCGAAAGAGCTCACGTAGAACTACACCTAACTTTAAGACCTGATTGTTACTTGAATGTAATAAAGAATCTGAATCTGAATGTGTGCTTTGATCATGAATAAAATCTATTATGAATTATTTTTATAAATTTTTATTGGTTTAATCATTACATCAATTCATCAGTGCTTGGCGTGTGAGTGATCACTAATTCATTAAAATATGAAATCGTTCAAAGGGTTAATAAATATATTATTTAAACTATATGAAGTGGGGGTGAGTGAGTACAGGGAGCGGGATTCCTGTCCGGGACGTCCTTGCACAAAGGTTCCTAATATACTTTATATGTTATGTATATTGCATGTTACTATGTTATAATTGCATTTCTGTCATAGTCTCATTCCCTTACCGTAATGTATTTATTGTTATTAAAAAAAATTGAAGTAACAATAAAAAATACAGCCTTACTAATTTGGGTTGTCATTAACTAGAATGAAATTAAGAACAATGAAGAGCTGTCTCATAATATAGGTGTTTGAAATAGTGGAAATGGGTATTTATGTTCAATTCAACCACCGAAGATCTCATGGTTCAAAATCATTGCCATTCAATAAATAAACAGATTCAAGAAAAATGTTGATTTAAATACCTTTACAAGCATGTGGACAATTTTGGATAACCATTAGGTTATTAATATATTAGAAAAATAATAGGTATTCATCACAATGATCACTCATTTCACACCAGTTTGCTCTGTCATGTATAATTAAATAACACTACATTTAAGACCCATTAATCTTTTTCTAATACAAACTTGCAGTTGTTTTGCGATGACCTGTCTGAGCTCTGGCCATTAATTATTCTACAGATTTTGAAATATTTTCTAGCAAGTATGTTACTGTCAAGGCCTACTTATAAATGGGTCAATCAACTATTTCTTGTAGCTCAATACCATGGTACCATTGGGCCACTCATTAAAACTGTGATTTTACAGACTTTAATCCTACTAAACACGATTTTTAGCGATGATTATTAACTCATTCTGATGATGACCCACCATCTCTTGAGCATTCTATAAATCCATATTATAATTGAAGAAATCTAATTTATGTAGGTCATTTCCAGTCTGAATTACCATGCTTTGCAATATCTAATGACTCTAATTCAAATAACAATTTTTTTGATTGTTTTGGTCACAGTGAACAATTACATGCCGTAATTTATTTTGCCTTAGCATTATGGCTTGGTTGCGAATATGCTATATGCGATTGTTTGTGAAAAAAAATGTATTTATTTTAATATATATATTTTATATGGTTTATGGTCTTTAGTGTAAACGATACGCTTATGTCCAGTGGTACCCTATGGACAAGTGCAGTGATTCATATGTGTGGTGTGTTTATTCCAGGTTCCACCCGCAAGACTCGCATCATTGATGTGGTGTATAATGCTTCTAACAATGAGTTAGTGCGTACCAAAACGCTTGTGAAAAATGCCATTGTTGTAGTTGATGCAACTCCCTTCCGTCAGTGGTATGAGTCACACTACTTGTTACCCCTTGGCAGAAAGAAGGGTGCTAAATTAGTGAGTATATAAATATGGTTTATAGCTAAATTTAATGTTATTTGGTATTATTTTGTAAAGACAACCTGGTGGCTTTTTGGGTGGTCCAAAAAGCCACCAGGTTGTCTTTACAAAATAAGGAATCTTCTTGAAAGTTTATTTTATAAATCATATTCTTTGCCAGTATTTCCATAACAAAAAAAATATCTCTTTAAAGCTCAATATCACGCATACAGATTTTTGAACCAAATATGATTTTAGAAACCTTACAATATTTTTTATCCCTAGAGCTATCCAACCAAACCGCATATGATTGGCTTTGAAAGAAAAAAAAATTGCACCACCACTTTACATGTAGGGGAGCAAAGTTTTCTTGAAGATTTTCTTCTACCGTTTTGTTGGCGTCATTGATATGCATACTCATGCCAAATAAAGGTGAAATTCCGCAGCCGACAGCAGATGGAAACTGCACGTTCCGCCGCAGAATAATATGAAAAATAATGTTTCTGGCCTGCATCAAATGATGATTTGCGTGTCGATTGAAAGATCTATGATGATAATGCAAAACTGAATGCAAGCCATGAATTTGAATGATGTAACTCACCGCTTTGTACTTATATTTTACCTACGGTCTGCGGTAAGCGGGCGCGTGGCAGTTGAGTGCACGAAACGGACTGTGATGAAGATGAATTGTTACCCACAATCACAACTTGCAATTTGTATTCCTAGCATACATGTTTGTGACGTAGGTCATATAAACATAAGTATCGCATTTTTATTATTATTATTATAGCCTTTTCGACAGGTGCTACTTGTGTCAGTGTTGTAGTATGTCTTTTTTCCTGATTTTTTTTTCATCTCTTTGCCAATCGGCAAAGGCCTCCTCCAGCCTTCTCCATTCGTGCCGGTCGCGTGCAACCCTGCTCCATGATGGACCATCATGGAGCAGGGTTTGCGAAGTATCGCATAACATTCAATATATTTTTACATTGTATCCATTACGCTAAAAAAGTTCCTACCGGTGCGGTAGGTGCTCTCGAGTGCACGCGCCGCCACCCCCCGCGCTGCTCGTTACTGCGCGGTTCAACCATGAATGTCGGCCTCCGGCCGAGCGGTGTGCGTGTGGAGCCTTTTACATGATTTGCCTCTTGCCTTGTTTAGAGGCGTGTTTTGGGCTAGATGTACAAACGCCAATAGGATGGGAATTGGTATATCCCGCACAATACTTCACAACCTAGTCACAATACTTACTTTATTACAACCTGGGAGTCTAGAGTATCACTGAGAGACAAATTTGGAAAATTCGGATCCTTACTTTCGCGTCTCAATACATTTTTGAAAATCTAATGTACGTTCAGAAAAATAAGCATCTTTTTAAGAAAAACTGTGATGTACATAGTCGAAATACTAGGAATAAAAACAACCTTGTAGTAAATTACAGCAGACTTCATAAAATAAGTAATTCTTAAATTGGTCAATTTATACGTTATTATAATAAGGTTCCATTAGACATTCAATCATTGCCTCTACATAAATTTAAGACTGAGGATAGATAGAGGGATACTATAAAATATCTGACTATCTCGATGAACGTGACCCGTGGAATTATTATGTATGTTTTTTTAAAATAATACTTAGATTTTTTTTTAACGAATATTGTATCTAATATATAATGTAATTTAATGTATGTAAAATGTTTATGTATGTACGTCATAAAGAGATTGTGAAATCCAATTATGAAAATAAAATTATGAATTATTAGTGAGATGGTATATAACCTTTAAAATTAAGCTTACTCAAACTTGAAGTGAATGTTGATTGGAATCCATATGGTCTAATAGATCAAAATTCAACGTCAAGTTTGTTAGGTGTTTTATTCTTCTATAGTTTATTTTGATGCCCCATCATCACTGAGTAAGCTGCCTCATATAACACCTAGTTAGAGAATGTTTCAAAAGAGACACAAGATGGTGCTTGTCTTCTTGTTTATAACTCTCATAATTAAAATATCATGTGTCTGTCAAAAAAAGGAAATGTTCTCTTATTCTTGTTGATATATTTTTTACAGACTGAAGCTGAGGATGCCATCATCAATAAGAAACGTAGCAAGAAGACCGCTAAGAAGTACATTTCAAGACAACGCCTCTCCAAAGTTGAAGCTGCACTGGAGGAACAATTTCACACTGGAAGACTATTGGGTATGTTTAAAAAAAATTATGACACTTATTTCCTCTTTTAATTTTCATAGTTATACTAACTTACCTACACTCTGAAAGATAAAAGCTTAAAGGCTTGGTCACACTGCGTTGCGCGACGTCCGCGCGACGTGACAGCTGCGCGCCGGAACGTATGCTAAAGGCTTGGTCACACCGCGTTGCGCGACGTCCGCGCGACGCGACCGCAGCGCGCCGGAACGTATGCTAACAGGTTAGCGACGTCACACTGGCTGCGCGACGCGAGCGGGACGGTTTCATGTATTATGGCGCGCAGCGCGGCGTCCCGCTTGCGTCGCGCACGCGGTGTGACCAAGCCTTAACAGGTTAGCGACGTCACACAGGCTGAGCGACGCGAGCGGGACGGTTTCATACATTTTGGCGCGCAGCGCAGCGTCCCGCTTGCGTCGCGCAAGCGGTGTGACCAAGCCTTAAGCCACACACAGAGTTCGCGGGAGCGGGCGTGAGGCGGGCGCGCAAAGTCAGTCTGTTTCTTGAAAGCCGCCCGCCACACGCCCGCCCGCCTCCCGCCCGCTCCCGCGCCCCGCCCGCTCCCGCGCGCCACCCGTCCGCCCGCTCTGTGTGTGGCTTAAGCTAAAATCTCCTAGGCCAGGCTTGTCTGATAGATCGGACAACGAATGTCCTGTTAGTTCGACTGATCAAATTCTAAAGTTCTCAGTCATATTGTGGAATTACAGGGACATTAACCCTTTTCCAGCCCCCTATACCACAAAACATTACAAGTCTACAATGTTACAAAATTGTTCAAATTTCCATAGAAAAAGTTGTCAAATTTGTCGAATTGTACGCTTGTAAAGTTTTGTGGTACACAGGCCCCAGGCCGCAGCAACCTACAGGTAAATCTTTCGAGACGTTTTTGCATTTGTAGTTGTGTATGAACTATGGACTAAATTTAAATGTGTGTAAATTATTTTTACACGACTGCCCAAAAAAAGGAGTGTAATATCTCTCTGATGTTACTAGGTTAGATAGAGGCTTGCTGGAGCTGACATCGTCACTGACGAAAGCTTCAAAATAAATAAAGACTTAAAAAAAAATATGTATGTATGTGAACTTTTTTTGTTCCCCCAGAACTTCTCAACGCCTTAACCGATTAATTTAGATGTGTGAGGTATCGTTGGAATCCTTACGTCACCCCGGGTGACATAGGATATGTGACGTTGCAATAAAAACAATATGGCGGACTGTAGACTCCATTTTGTGTCTTCGATAAAAAAATAAATTGTTATCCTAACAAGTGGGGTATCAAAATGAAGCATTTGAAGAGAAGATTTCAAAAATATATATAATGTGTATGACTCAAGTAAAAAAAGTTCAAAATAAATATAATAATTATAAAAATTAAAAACACGACTGCATTACAAAGATGAAAACAAGTTTCATAATAAAGAAATCAAGGAAATATATTTTGTTTGCAGTCGGGGGGACCTACTACATACAAGTAAAACCAGAATATTAGGTACCCAGACTGCAAACAATAGTACATTGTTGTAGAGGCTAGAAAGTAAGCAATAGACGGACGAGTTCGTTCAAGGGCCGACGCGCAGCGGAGGCCCTCGAAAGTACGAGATCCATCTATTGCACTTTCGGCCGAGGCTTAACATAGTGCTTTTCACGTCTACTGAGAGGAAAAAATAAATCCATTTTTGTAGTTTGTTGGTTGCAGCAACACAATAACTTTTTCATATCTCCCGCCTTATTTTTTTCCAGTACTTACGTTCTTAATAGCCAGTATGTTATTAGATAATTACAAGGCGTTTTTATGTAATAAATGTCCAATGTAAACTTTCAAAGCACGTAAAAATCTTAAAAACGCCAATCAATAACCTTAAAATCTCCCGCCTACATTTTTTTTTCGAGTACTTTCTGGTCAGTGTGTTATTGGCGTCAGTTACACGGTCAATATTATCATGCGATACAGTAGTGGCCTTCTCTCACTTTCATGTAAGTGAGAGAGAGGCCAATACTGTATCGCGTGATAATATTGGCCTCTCTCACTTCCATGTAAGTGAGGCCAATACTGTATCGCGTGATAATATTGACCGTGTAACTGACGCCATTAGATAATTCAAAGGCGTTTTTATGTAAAAATAAATGTTCAATGCAAACCTATCAAAGCACATTTAAAAATCTTAAAAATGCCAATCAATTATCTTAAAATCTCCCGCCTATATATTTTTTTCGAGTATGTTCTTAATAGCCAGTGTGTTATTAATAAGCCTAGGCGCACACAGAGAGCGTTCTGCGTTCAGCTTTCCGCGTTCTGCGTGCAGAGTTGTATGAATTCAAGGAGCGTTCTGCCCGCCTGCTGTGTGCATTGTCGTAAGGGACTCGGTACAATACAGAGAACGCAGAACGCTCTCTGTGCCTAGGCTTAATCTTCAATGCAAACCTTTCAAAGCACATAAATGTCAACCTTCTTTTTTTCATAACAGTCTGCGACACCAAAAAATGCCTAATTTTTACGAGTTGTTATTGGTTGATTTTGTGTCATATGAAGTACGGGCGTGTTCTGATTGGACGATAGCACTACTATAACCGCTACAACAATGTAACATTGTTGTAGCGGTTTAGGTGTGGTTTAGGTTCATAGTTGTCCTGTTCATGAGTCTACTACAGCCATCGTCAATTCCCGCCATCTGTAGCCATATTTCCGAGCAGTAGCGTGAACATTATATTTCCTTAATTTCTTTATTATGAAACTTGTTTTTATTTAAGTGTGTGCATTTATTTATTTAGATGTAGTGGCTATTCCCGGGCTTCTCAGCCCTCGTATCACTGCGACCATTTCTGATCTATTGTGATCTCCACATACTACAATTCTCGGTCAAGTCCTGCAAACTCAAAGAATTGAAGGATTTTTCTGAACTCGAGACACTTAATCTCATCCGGGCGTATGATGTGCTTGCCCAGCAATGAGCTACGACTACGCATTAGGCTAGGTCATTCGTTTAGGATGTGTGCAGGCGTCTCCTCTGCTTCAAAGCAGAGTCTGCACCGCCTTGTGTCACTCAAACCTATCGTGTGCATGTGCTTATTTAGGCAGCAATGCCCTGTACTGTAAGCACCCTTACCAATATGCGTAGTTGGTTTCTGCTTAGCAATATCTGCATATCGGCATCTGATGACGCCTTTTTGCTAAAGGCCTTGATTAGTGCCTTGGAATGGTTCAGACCTTGGATCGCTCTCCAGGCCTGAATGGTTTTATAAAAACAGTAGGTCTTCAGGGTGAGCTTGGTCAGACTTTTGGGGATGCCGCAGAACGGTTCTGGCCCGCAGAGCACCCGTCGCCCCCGCTCATGCAAGCTCGTCGGCTTTTTCATTTCCTTCGATTCCTGCATGCCTCGGTACCGTAAAATAACCTTGTTTTTCATACCAAGGTTATTTAATGTTTCCCGGCAGTTCTCGACCAGCCTGGACGTTATAACATCCGAGTGTGTGTAAATTTAAATGTATAATCGAAAATACAAATGCAAAAAACGTCTCGAAAGTAATTTACCTGTACACATGGTTTTGCGAAAAACGAAATATATATTCAGAATAGTTATGTATTGGGAATTAATTTAAGGGCAAGTAAGTAACTTTTCGCCGAAATTCAATTCGACTTAAACCTTAACTTTGGGTTATAAGATTGAAATTTCAACGACACGCATGTGGTCGATAAATCTTACTATGCCTGTAAAAGGGTTAACATTTCCTTGTAGGCGGATCTATGAAACTATACTGTTTTTTTCCTGCTGGATCGATTGATCGAACTGCCTTAGGACGGCATCATTCATGCGCTGCGCGCCGCGCAGACTGCTTGTGTTAAGCGGTAGGCTTACAGTCGTCCGTACTACGTATGCATACTTATTTACGCAGGTGGCGCCCACTATTCTTAAAAGCCGGGACAATTCTGTCAATGGCCGGGACACCTGACTTCAAACTGGGACATGTCCCGTCGTACCGGGACTTATGGCAACCCTAACCATTAGAGACTGACGTTAGGCAAACTTTGGTGTGGTGCTCTGCGGCGGCGCCACCATAATGAAATCAATTAACTATATGGCGAAATGATGTACGTTGGACGTACACCATGTACATATAATGTTTATGGCTGTACCTGTACCGGGAAACGAAATAATGGGCATTTATTTGTGGCGCCGCTGGGGAGCATACTCTGCAGCGGCGCCACTTAGTACTCTTATATAGAAATGATATTAGCTGTTTTTTTCTAATTGGAATTGATGTACGTATGCTGTTTATTGTGTACGTATTGAAAAAAATCATTATTACTTAAAGATCTTATGTACTTTAATTAATTGCGCGTTCTAACCTAAAAAGTGCACAGGAGCGCGGGGGAGCGAGATGGAGATACCCCGCTTCCCGCGCTCCTGTGCACTTTTTAGGTTAGAATGCGAAATTAATTAAAGTACGTTAAATCATTTAGTAATATTATTATTTTTCAATACGCACACAATAAACAACATACGTACATCAATTTCATTTAGAAAAAAATAGCTAATAACATTTCTATGTATGAGTTCTAAGTGGCGCCGCTGCAGAGTATGCTCCCCAGCGGCGCCACAAATAAATGCCCATTATTTCGTTTCCCGGTACAGGTACAGCCATAAACATTATATGTACATGGTGTACGTTCAACGTACATAATTTCACCATATAATTAATTTATTTTCATTATAGTGGCGCCGCCGCAGAGCACCACACAAACTTTGTTTTATAATTTCTCTGATGAGATATCACAATAATGTTCATTGTTTTGTGTCGATCGCACCATTAGGAAATATAAAAGTTGTGTGTGATCTGGAGTAAGCAGATTTTTTAAGGTCTCGATCGATTGGACAAGATGAATTAATCCCGTTAGTCTGATGAAGAAGACTACAAGACTAAAAATCCTCATTAAACGATCAATCGAAACTGTAGGCAAAAAAAAAGCGTGGCCAAGGGGATAAAATCCCGATCCGGGATTGCATCATTAGAAAGCCCAACAATTTAAGGTGACGTGAGCTTAGAGAACAGAGTTTTTGAAGCCTTTTAACGCGTTTGTAGATGAAGATATGGTTTTCAAAATCTAAATCGAGGGAAGGTCTTCTAAGACCATTTTCACGTAGCCGGACGGGATCTGGTAGCTGCCCTCACTGTCCCAAAAAAAATCCACCCTGTATATCTAGGGTGACCCGCCTCGTGGCTCATATTGAATTATGATAAGTACAATACTTATTAATAAATAGATTATATTTTTCCATGTGTGGATATTTTAATTACACTTTGATTGTAATAAATTGTGCAAAAACAATATTTATGTCTCAATATTGTTTTTGCACAATTTATTACAATCAAAGAGTAATTAAAATATCCACACATGGAACTTCGCAAGGAACAATAACTTCGTTTTGTTTTTCAAGTAGATGATCAAACACACATGTAAATAAACTCAATTTGACAATTATATCATAACATAAGGGTGAATAAAATAAAAAAGTCTATTTTATTACAATCCACGATGTGTTGTCATTGTGTCAAAATATTATATTACGGTGTATGAAAGTAGATAAGTAAAAATGACGAGTTGCCATTCGCATTGTTCCGATTATACTGAACTATTGACATATACATCAGAATAATATGGCGCCGTCTTGACAATGGTCATTATTTTTATGGTTTACCCGTTCAGTTGTAGTGACTAAGAGTTGTACTACTGGCTATACACTATACTGTGACATCTCGGTATCGGCAGCGAGCCCGGTGGCAAGCGGCTAACCCCGCGCCTGCTCCCCTCAAGCCACGCACCTCACCCCCTCGAAAGCAGCTAAGCGCTGAGCTCACGTCGCCTTAATGCGGAAAAAAAACTAGCATAGAATAGAAATAATTTATTGTATAAAACTGTGTATATAGACAATCGTTTTAGTTTTAATCTAGCCTTCAATGATGAAATCGAGAAGTTTTGAAGCTGCATTCCGGGTTGTTTCCGTTTTGGAAGCAGTCTAGCAGTTGTATGATCTACTTGTCATAGTTACTCTGATTATGATTAGATGTTTCAGTGATCTTAAGGCTTATAGGACATAAATGTAACGGTTTTATTTTGTTTGTTGTTTAGCATGTGTTGCAAGCCGCCCCGGACAGTGCGGCCGCGCCGATGGTTATGTGCTTGAAGGCAAGGAGTTGGAGTTCTATCTGAGGAAGATCAAGTCCAAGAGAGCGAAGTAAAGGGACATATTGTAGAAATAAAATACTAAAAACTTAATATTGTTTATTTTCAACATGAGAAATCCTGAGCCTATAAAGTGAGAAAGTCAGCATGGCGGATGCACAAACCGCTTCGGAGCAAAATGTACACTACACGTACACGCAAAACAATTCGCACAATGTGTACCCCACGCATATTGTGAAACGCGGAACTTAAACGAAGCAAAAATAGTAGTTTATGCAACTGGTACATAATGAGGGGCATTAAAACACGAATGTGTTTTATGAAACGAGCCGAAGGCGAGTTTCATAATAAGGTCACACGAGTGTTTTAATGCCTAATTATGTACAGTTGCATACATTACTTTATCTACACACATATTATAACTACTCTAAGATGGGTTCAGAAACCGTAGTAAATAAATACAATAATTGTGTTAATACAACCTTTTTTGCACGGTTGCGGAAATATCGAAATCAGAACTGGCAACCGATACCTGAATGTTATTTTAAAAAGTAAAGAGTCCCTATTCTGATGTGATCATGTCGTTCTAGCTCAAATTTCGTGCGATATATACTAAAAAAACATCGAGCTGACATTTCGCATCGACTGAATTTGAATTTTCAGTGATACTAGAATAGGGACATGTCAACTTTGACATTTAAATTTTGACAGGTTTGTTATTTTAACATCATATATGAGATTAAAATAAAAAATTATATTACTGCTGTAGCCTTAGCCACAGATAAGAAAATTGCCATAAATTCATTGAATGTTGAAATGAGAGTCATTTTCTACGGTTTCCGAACGCATATTAGAGGATTTATGATATGTGTGTAGATAAAGTACATTTAGTGGTAGCCATACAGGCCCAATTTCAAAGAAAAACCGCATATCGATGTACAGTTTAGCCATTTGGCACACGCATACTAGAGGTCAAATAGTAGTTTATCTTCACACATAAATCCATACATTACTTTATCTACACACATATTATAACTACTCTAAGATGGGTTCAGAAACCGTAGTAAATAAATACAATAATTGTGTTAATACAAACTTTTTTGCACGGTTGCGGAAATATCGAAATCAGAACTGGCAACCGATACCTGAATGTTATTTTAAAAAGTAAAGAGCCTATTCTGATGTGATCATGTCGTTCTAGCTCAAATTTCGTGCGATATATACTAAAAAAACATCGAGCTGACATTTCGCATCGATTGAATTTGAATTTTCAGTGACACTAGAATAGGGACATGTCAACTTTGACATTTAAATTTTGACAGTTTTGTTTCGTTTCATATTTTAACATCATATATGAGATTAAAATAAAAAATTATATTACTGCTGTAGCCTTAGCCACAGATAAGAGAATTGCCATAAATTCATTGAATGTTGAAATGAGAGTCATTTTGTACGGTTTCCGAACGCATATTAGAGGATTTATGATATGTGTGTAGATAAACAAAGTTTTTGAGTGTATTAACCGTGGTACCACGGCTTTTGTACCACGGGGGTCCACGGGTAATTTTTTTTCCCCGTAGACCCCTCTGCTCCAGTTTTAAGTTATCTTTTTGAATACGAAACTTTCCGTGGGCTCACGGGTCATTCCTCGGAGAAACAAAATCCCCGTAGTTCCACTGCAATAGACATGTCAATATAGAGTACGGAATTCGTGATCATGGACGTTTTAAAGAAATAAGTACTCAAACGCAAAGAAATTGTCTTAGAGGGTCACCCTAAGGCAGGTCGGTGTAGGTACGACGACGAGCGAAGCGAGGAGGAGTGTTAGTAGTATTGCGACCCAAGCGCGCGAGCCGAGCGAGCGAAGCGAGCGTGCCGCGGCAGCGGCCGGCGAAGCGCCAGAAACGAACTTTTTTTTAACCCATAATCTTCTAATCTGCAAAATATGACAGCGGTGGTCGGGTAAAACAGTTCTTTTCAATTACCCGTGGTCCCCCGTGGTACAAAAGCCGTGGTACCACGGGTAATACACGAGTTTTTGACCCGCAGTTCCTAAAAAAAAATCCCTTAGGACAGGAGTGCCGAGACATTCTATTTTTTGTATGAAAAAAAATATATTTTTTTCTTCAGAAATCTATCGTGTGTAGTATCATATGAAAGGGCTTTTTGAGACGATTCTAAAAATATACCACATCATTACATTTCAGCAATTTCTTTTTTATATCAATCACAAATAATTTTCGAAACATACCAAGTTTGAGGCCCTCCAAACACGAAATGGCTGATTTTTATTTGATACAGTATATCACAAATGATACGTGATATCCTCGTATCTAACCTCAAAAAAGTAAGTTTGAAAAGATTTTCATGTAGTTTTTTTTTTTAATTTTTCAATATTACTAAGTGACACGGTTCTACATAAATACCTATTTTACGTGATTCATGGAATTTTAGTGCAGATACGTTACATATTAATCATAAAATGATACGTAATATCCATATATCCAACGAGAAATACCTCTTTAACATAGATATAGTATATACTCTGTAGTTATAGATGCGCCAACAAGCGACCGGGGCTGTCTTTCTCATATTATGACGTCAAAATATGGGGATACCATGGTCGCAAAAAATTACCCCAAAAATTTAGTCGGATTGTACTTAGTTACAAGTGATCAAATTCCGTAGTGACTAAGGCTGGGTTGCACCAAACCGTCTGTAATCGTAAGCGGTGTTCGTCAAATCTGATTGTATGGAAAGTTTGACAAGTTTCTATGGGATGACAGCTGCCGGCGCCATATTTAACGATGACCGGCCTGTGTTCGTATGTTGGTGCAACTGACCCTAAGTCGCCATTTTGACTCACTAACTAAATTAACACAACATCGTAGGCGATATCGTAAAATAAGTGATCCCGATCGGCCACTCTTTTTGTAATAATCTTACCTATAAGTATATAGTCATGGTTATCACCGTTGCATCAAACGGCGATTTCACTGATACAAATCTATACATTTTGTTCTCGCCGCTCGCCGCTGGCCTTCCTGCTCGCCGCTTGACTTGCTGGTCATCACGTCACCCAAAGAACCATGGATTTTGATCATCGCCGCGTTGGTGAGCACACGTGCCCGGGGCGACGACGAGCAGAATCCATTTACCGTACAAAACCTTATCTACTTTCATGGCGTCGTTACCGAACAACGTCATTGAACACGTGACATTGGCGAAATCATCATAAATTTGATGGAAGCCATTTTTTATTTAAAGAATTGAAAGAACCATGCTAAATGTTTAAGTCTCTAGACGATGAATGTAGTAAGTAATGTAACCAGATAGTGCTTACTACTTCCATGCCCCTTTTTGTCTTTCACAGATAAATAATGTAGTTGTTGGAATAAAAGGATAAACTTCAAATTAGAACAGGTAATTTATTTACAATAATATATTATATTTATAACTTTATTTTTCAATAAATAAACAAATATATAATAAGCAGATATAGATTATTTTACCCAATTTTCTTTCCTGTTCCCTCAGTCATCAAATCCATTTTTTCGGGATTCATCCTCTGTTGAAAAACTGAAAAAATCAAATTACTTGAAATTCCCGAAACGTGCGTGCGTGCTTGTATTATCTTAAGGGGATTTTTTTATTATTTGTTGGTATCCCGAAATCGAGTTATAAACCGACTGAATGATGGGACATCAATGCTAAGCTGGCTTCTATGGTAGATTTATACTACGCGATTTGACCGGTTTGTATGTCAAATGTTTGGAGGTTATTTTTTAATAAATTCACATATTTTTCCTATTTCGTCAAGTGTCTCATGATATAACTAATGATTTAGCTTAGTAATTTGGTTCCGGTGAGATTTTAGAAATAAACACGGGTCCAAAATTCAAAGAAAATGTACTTACGCATGGAATGTAACATCCGCCTTTTTTCGGTCGAAATTGCTTTTACAGCCAAACACTGAACACCCCACCATGTTTGAACTGAACACCCAAACACTACGGATCTGATAATTGGTAAATTATTATTCATTTGAACCAAATTTATCATTAATTTTCCACTTATAAATTGTACTGCAAAATATTGCCACTTTGTTTTGCAATCTTCTTGACACTAATGACAGATTGCCTTTACCCGACCATGAAAAAATGTCCGGTCGGTGATAAGGACAAAACATCGCACTATTTTCTACTTCCTCTCATAGGAATCGCAATAAGGCTACAAAGCGTGTCAGGCCCTTCTCTTTAACCCTTTGCTTTTTTGAGGTTAGATATGAGGATATTAAGTATCATTTGTGGTATATTGTACAAAGTAAAAATCAGCCGTATCGTGTCTGGAGGACCTCAAACTTGGTATGTTTCGAAAATTATTTTTGATTTAATTTAAAAAAAATAGCTGAAATGTAATGATGTGGCATATTTTCAGAATCGCCTCAAAAAGCTCTTTCATATGATACTACCTACACACGATAGGTTTCTGAAAAAAATAATTTCTTTTTTTCATACAAAAAAAAAGAATGTCTCGGCTCTCCCCCCCTAAGGGAAATTTTTTTAGGAACTGCGGGTCAAAAAAATTGTTTTGACCTCAGTATGCGTGTGCCAAACGGCTAAACTGTACATCGATTTGCGGTTTTTTTAATCGTACGACGTACACTAATTCGTAAAATGTACTAATCGGAAAAAGCACTCACCGGCAGGAAATTTGGCCCAAATTAGAAAAATGCATTTTATATATCAACGCATTCACTGCCAACGCATATATGCGTTTCCGTTACTTTCACCCAGTGCCTTGAACGCACAGACGCGTTCATAATATTTGACACTTGCACCCTGTGCCTTAACGCTTGTTCGGACTAGGCTATTTTAGTCTAGTAGCGAGTAATATAGTAGCTAAACTGTTCGCTACTGCCTAAAAATCGTTCGCATTACAGTCTAGTAAAGTTCACAAGTCAGCGGTATTCTGCAAGGACTGCAAGATGAACAGCCTAGAACGTAGTGGTTGTATTCTCTTTGCAGCCTACAGCGAAACGACATTTTCACGCCAACTCATGAACTCTACTGAACCGACTGGTTCGGACTTGTTTAGCCGGCGGCCGAGTGAGCACGGACGCGTGATGGGGGGTGCTACTCGCTACTAAACTACTAAAAAAAAATTGATTAAAATGTATTGACAACTAAATTACTAACTAATCTAATCGACTAATTTTTTGGTGTTCAGACACGTTTAGCTACTAAATTACTCGCTACTAGACTAAAATACTAGCCTAGTCCGAACAAGCCTTTAGTGATTTAGGGCCGACGCTAGCTTACGCGGGTGCACGGAGCGGGTCATACTAAACTGCCCGCCGCGGGCGCAGTTTAGTATGACCCGCTCCGTGCACCCGCGTAAGCTAGCGTCGGCCCTTAGAATAGTCTGTTGAACTCGCATGTGCGTTTGGGGCACACAGCAAAGTGCGGCACTTGCCGAATGTCCAGGAAAAGAGGGTGGCAGTGAATGAGTTAAGGCGGGCTTATTGTAAAATATGTGATTCTAAATACGGTTTTATTTTGAAATACCACTTATTAAAAATCCAAAAGAAATAGGGTTATATGTGAGACCTTCAACTAGTACAGTCGGGACTCCGTTACGTAATTGGACAAACTTTGTTCGATAGAAAAAAATGCCAAACACCTCTATTCTTGATCTTAAAACTCATTTTATTTCAATCTTACGTAACTTTATGAATTGGAAATTACACCTCAAAATAAACGTCTTTAATGGTGTGAGGACACTCGGGAATAAAAATTTTATTATACTTATTTTTGTATTTTTTCACCCAATATCAACGAAATTTATGGTACATTCACGCCCGCTCCGTATATATTTAATTTTCTATATGGTTAGTCCCGCGCGGAGCGCATTGGAGGTCGGACGTCATTGACCTATTTATTACTACGTATAGACTGGCTAGCTGGCTACCTAGAACAACTGTCGTGACGTTTCCCGCCGGCCGCCATTTTGTGACGTCATCAAAAGTGGTCAAAGAGTATCGCAGATGCAGGAGATGCGACACTTTTCTGGTGAATAAATAGGTATAGCGCTATAGCGTGATATCAATATATTATTAAAAATAAGCTCATTGAGTTAGCAATTTATAATTTTAAGGGGTGTCAGGTTTGAAATTTAGAAAAACTAAGTTCGAGAAAGTTTATGTACATACGTTAAAATTAACTAATTTCGTTTTTTCAATATCTCTTGATTTTTGTAATAAATTGCTATCTGAAGGTATTTAATATGAATTCGACATAAGATTAAAACAAGTGACGGCCATATTATTAATTTTGTTCATTTACCCGGTTACGTTAAAAATCGTCGAATTTGAAAAAAGTGGCAGCTATATTGATTGTTTAGTTTCAATCCGATTACGTTCAAAATCAATATCTGGGCTTTCGAGAGACCACTTAGGACGAATCTGATGTGAAATATAAAAAGTGGCGGACATATTGTTTTTTTTAAATACCCGATTTCGTTAAAAATCGATATCTGAGCGTCCGAGAGGCCACTTAGGATGGATCTAACGTCAGATTTGATAAAAATTGCGGCCATTTTGGTTTTGTCAATTTTCAATCCGAATACGTTCAAAATCGATATCTGAGCGTCCGAGAGGACACTTAGGACGAAACTAACGTCGGATTTGATAAAAGTGGCATCCATATTGATTTTCTTTATTTTCAATCCGATTACGTTCAAAATCAATATCTGGTCTGGGCTAGGGTTTGCAATCCGGATCCAAAATGTATGGAAAATCCGGATATTTCGGATCCATGTCCGGATAAAAAAAAACGATTACGTTCAAAATCTATATCTGAGCATCCGAGTGACATCATATTAATTGTAAGTGACCTAGCGGATGCTCAGATATCGATTTTAAGAGCAATCTGACTGAATTAAATAAAAAAACAAATGGCGGCCATTATTGTCAAATTTGATAATAAGATCTTTATTAAGGTCCCTGCCGATGCTCAGATATCGATTTTAAGAGCAATCGGACTGAATTAAATAAAAAACAAAATGGCGGCCATTTTTGACATATTTGATAATAAAATCTTAATATGCAAAAAGGCAACAAGAATTTATGTCATTTACTTTCAATGAAGTTGTTGTGACAAATTGACCCGTAGCTTTAATTATTATAAAATAATTGGTCTAGGAATTAAATGAGCAGCACATGAGAGCTGACTATTCAACAAGCATTTCCATTGCCAATTCAAAAAAAAAATATATATATATATAACTTCTGTTTGACAATCATTGTACTGTTTTGGCGCTAAAATACTATATTTAATGGTACCATAATATATGTCTGTATTTGATAAAATATGTATATTTGTTTAGTTTAATGATGAATTATGAATTATCAAGCCCGACATCTAGTTAGGTACTAAGTCATAATTGTGTTATGAAAATGTCACTTCTACAACTTTTAATCTTGGACAGAGTGGTAGCCATTATGGCGCGTATCTTAAAATTAGTAAACAAAATTGAATCAAAATCAAATTATACATGTTTTCAAAAATATTCGTAAACTTAATTGTGAAAAGTTATTCAGGCCTTTATTATCTTTTTTGGAACTGTTTGAGCAATAGCGAAGTGCTCAAGAAGGCATTTTTACCGGGCCAAAGTTTCAAATTGCTCTGATGTGACCGCCATGAGCGCCCTTCACAGACTAAACAAACATATGCGCCTTGGCATATGTTGACATGCGCAAACTTTCAGTAATGGATGTCTCCTCTTGTACCTCAATGTCGGACGTACGCTATTTTTTTCAGCGCCACGAGCGATAAAAAAAATGGTTAGTAAACAAAATAAAACGAAGATATCGTCTCTGAGGGTCTGGAGATTGAATAAACAGAAAAAGTAAACAAAATAAAATGAAGATATCGTCTCTTAGGGTCTGGAGATTGAATAAACAGAAAAGGTTAGTATCTAGAAAATCCAAATTCAAAACAGTAGGTACCTATACCACAAAATAAAAAATATACAGAAGGTCCGTTCCCGCCGTTCTTGAAAATACATACCTAAACTTGCCCGACTCACAGGGTTGCTTCTGTATTGATTCTGAATTTTAAAAAGGAGTAACTAGGTATATATATTAAAAATTCTTCAACATGACATTTAAATATGAACCATCGTATCTTGGTAAAAAACCGGCCAAGTGCGAGTCGGACTTCGCACATTTAGGGTTCCGAATCAACCTCAAAAATATAATTTGTCAATATATTAGTATTTGTTGTTAAAATATACGTAATATTGAACATTGTGACCAAATTTCAAGTTCATAGGTCAATGAGAAGTCTAAAAATTCTTCGGAACAAATTTTGTGACAGACGACGGACGGACGTCTGGGCGACACCAATAGGGTTCCGTTTTGACCCTTCGGGTACGGAACCCTAATAAATTGATGCGTGACCCGCCGCGAGTTGTGACTTGTGACCGGCGGCGGTCGAGAGCGCCAACAAAGAATATACCTAATTAATTAGGTACCTACTTAACTAAACCATAGTACTTAAATACTGGCGTTTTACCAGCGAACGATAAGACGAATGTGTAATGGTTGATCGTCGTTATCAAAGCGGCTAGTTTCAAAAAATTACCTACCTACCTAGGTATTGTAACTACCAAAACGAGAAATCCGTTTTATTTACCTTTCAATATCGTTTGAAAATTTTAAGAAAGTGTAGGCACAGTTTTTTGTTGTATTTAAACAATAAAATACATTCCAACTGTAATAATATCGGTTATTCATTTTGACGTACGTGACACTGACACAAAGTACAGGCAAAGTACCTACGTAGCGGCGGGGACGTCAGGTGATCAACGCGCGCACAACTATAAGCGACAGTCGCGACTAAGTATAGCATTGCCGAGATCAACCGAGAATGCCTGTAAATGTTACGTTTGTGTGCGTGCGGCGAAAATGGCACTTTGTACTGAGCGGACTCTCTGCTCCGGCGCGCGCCGCCGCTATTTACTTTGTGCCTATACACAGCACATCGTCACAAAGTAACTATTCACAATATTCGAATAATCCAGCTACATATATACATATATGTCCCGAGTATCATTGTGTCCACAATACTTTACAATGACCAGCCATGACGCTAGTAGGGTTTGACTTGTAAAAGTGCCATTGCGGCCTACTTACAGAATAAAGTTCATTTTATTCATTTATTATTTTATTCAAGTTGACCCCTCCCAACATCGTAACCACGACACTAGGAGGGGTCAACTCAGCTGGTCTGTCGATCTGTCTCGAGTTTAACAATTTATCCTCATCACAAAAAGTGCTCAGCGCCGCTAAAGAAGTTTTCACTTCAAAAATATTTGGTATTGGGTAGGAAGAAGTTTAGATACATCTTGGAAATTGGGTGCCGAACATTCGTTTGAAGCTAGAAAATATAGCCTTAAATGACGTCAAGGCCAAATTTTTAACCGACTTCAAGATTTCAAAAGAGGTTCTCAATTCTGATTCGGTCGTATGTTTTTTATTTTACCGACTTCAAGATTTCAAAAGGGGAGGTTCTCAATTCGGTTGTATGTTTTTGAAGTGAAAACTTCTTTAGCGGCACTGAGCACTTTTTGTGATGGGGGAAAATATTTACCTAAACTCGCGACAGATCGACAGACCAGTTAGGTTGACCCCTCCTAATATCGTGATTGCGATATTAGTAGGGGTCAACTCAGCTAGTCTGTCGAGCGCCAGATCCGCAGACCAGCTGAGTTGACCTCTCCTAGTGTCGTGGTTACGATGTTGGGAGGGGTCAACTTGGCTGGTCATTGTAAAGTATTGTGTACACAATGATAATCGGGACATACAATACAATACAAATACTCTACAATACATATGTATATATGTAGAAGCATTATTCGAATATGAATATGAGTATGAACATTAATATGAGTATGAATATTTTTTACGAAAATTCGTCATTATACTCGATTTCGACTAATTTAATTATATTTTGAATTTTAAGTGAAAAAAAAACGAAAATATCAAACGAACGAACGAGGATTTCACATTTCATATTTATTTTAAATTTTAGTGCAACCCGTTGTTTTTTTTAAATGTTTGTTACTCCAGAACTCGGGCATCTACGAACCGATTTTGAAAATTCCTTTTTAGATTGTAAGTATCCAAGTTGGTCCCGTTTTTGTCAAAACGCAGTCCGCATGGATCTGAGGAATCGAGGGAACTCCTCAAATCTTACAGGCAAACACATAGTGATTTTTGTATTTTTATCAACAAATCAAGCATTTTCATACAAAAATGTGACATTTGATGAAGTGGAACTGCTGATGATGATCATAACAGAACTCTCAACGACGAAAAGTTCACGTTTGGCGATTTGTCCTCCTAGCTGTGTTTGTTAAGCAAGTTCTATTTTTCGACTAATTTTTGTCATGCTCGAGTTCTGATGATGGGATCCATAAGGAATCGAGGGAACTCCTCAAATGTGAAAGTTATACATATAGTGACTTTAGTATTTTCAAACAAATCAAGCATTTACATTTAAATAAGTGACATTTGATGAAGTGGAACTGCTGATGATGATCAGAATTGAACTCTTCAAAGACGCATAGTTCACGTTTGGCGATTTGTTCTCTTCGTTACGTTTGTCAAGAAAGGTACTACAATATGGGGGTCTTCAAGAAAGGAGTGTATAAATATTTAAAAGGGTCGGCAACGCACATCTGAAGCCCCTGGGGTTGCAAACGTCCATAGGATGCAGTGACCGCTTACCATCAGGCGGGCCGCAAGCTTGTTTGCCACCGACGTGGTATAAAAAAATATGCAATTTTTTTATACCATGTTAGTGGCAAACAAGCGTACGGCCCGCCTGATAGTAAGTAGTCACCGCAGCTTATAGACGCTTGCAACTTCAGGGTGTCACGTGCGCATTACCGACCCTTTAGAAATGTAGATATACACTCCATTCTTGTAGGGCCTTATACATACCTAAACAAATTAAACTAAACATGTAAATGAAAATAACTCCTTTTGCAATTACGTTACATTTTATCAAATGTTAATAGAATATAATTATATATTATGTACTACAAACATACACGTATGTATTTGATTGATTGAACTTGAATTCAACGTATGTATTTTAACTAGATTCGCGCACCATTTTCTGTGACGTGACGAAAAAAATCATGGTAGTAGTATATACGATGAATTTAAAAGGAAAACTATCACAGCTAAGTAGACATTAGGGTCATGTGGTATACAGTGGGTCACTTTTTTTCGAAGAGCCATAGCTCCGAAATAAATGATCATAGGGTATTGTCACTAAGGATGTGTATATAGCAAATTTAATCTATTTTCCATATGTGTTATTAGTTTTTTCATATAGGCTATAGGTTTAATAATAAATGTGTTTTTTTAAAAACTTAGAAATGAGCCACTGTGTACGATGGGGTCGCAACACTGGCTCGGCCTTATTTATACAGTGGTTCGGGGTGGTACACAGTGGATACACTCAGGTTACTGAACAGAAATAATACAATTTTATTCAGAAACAATGAGTCTTAGTTTTTATTTATTATTATAATTATTAGGAACAAAAACTTAACGACTTGTTTTAGTCATTATGGCATTATATGAGATCACACAGTACAAATAAAAAAGAAACATTTCTTCTTTTATTTAATAGCCTGAAGGATGTCCCACTGCTGGGCAAAGGCCTCTCCCCATGTCATCCAGGTATCCCTATTGAGCGCTTCTTCTTCCCAGTTCAGTAAAGAAGAATCGCTTGCCAGTGTAAATGCATCCAGATCGTCCCGCCATCTCCGTCTGGGCCTGCCGTCTTTATCAATCCTTATAACAAAAAAAAACAAAAATAATTAAAACCATTTCTTTCTTGTTTAGGCCATAATTATACAAAATTTTTAACTAAAATTGCCTATGTAATAAATCACCTTCTTTTATAATACAGTAGATTTAGTACAGTACACAGTGGTTCATTATCCACTGTATACGTTCGTGAGTTGCTCCACTGTGGACTAAAACCGCCATTTTGAATACACTCACATGCTATGAGAAATAATAACGCCTATTTTCAATTGCAATTCATGTCACTGCCTCCCCAGTTAATCATATATTGCGAAAAAAAACACAATAGGCTTGAATGGTTAACTGTGTAGTTACGAAAAAACAAATAAAACTTACCTTAGTCCAATAATTTGCGCCCCCCAAACAAAAAAGCCCTCCTGCCACAACAACCATGCGGCGCAGACGCCACCTGACTGGTTCGTCCGTGCTCGTGGGCTAAGCGCTATCGTGCAGTGGCGAAACGGACAAAATATAGCTATCCTGTTCTCGTAAATTATACTTGCGCCACTGTTCCCGACCGCGCCACTGTCTAACACATGACCCTACTAGTTAACGAGTAATAGTTGAGCTTAAGAAATGTACTTTGCAAAAGCAAACTTTCGTACAATTTCCATTGATACCTTAGATAATGTTGTTAATTCTGTCAAAAACATAGTAAATATAAGTTTGCGAACTTTTTAGTCCACATAATGTAACGGGTGGACGGCTACGGAACCCTACCAAAAAATTAAAAAAATCGGACTTTGGCGGCTCCTCATTCCTTTGTTTTCAAATATTTTTCTAAACACAAAATACAGTATTTGTCTACTCATCGAGCTCGTAACAATGACACCCCACTCGATGGGGTAGGTCAATTTTTTTCGCGTCTCCCCTTTTGCTTTATGCGAGCCCCCCTTAAAACATTTAAAAATAAGTTTTGACAGTATGTATGGCTTTGGGTCAATAGGATGCTTATGCTGTGAAAATTTGAAGCCTGCAGCTGCAGGCTGCCAACCGTTCAGCTGTAAAACCTGTGTGACAGACGACGGACGGACGCGTAAGTGATCCTAATAGGGTCCTCTTTGGACCGTTCGGGTTGGCAACCTTAAAAATTAATTCCTGACATCTGTTTTACACGGAAACGATACCACACACGCCCTAGTAGCCTTAGCTGATCATTAAAAAGAAAACGAAAAAGAGGTGTACTTGGTCCCATTCACCCCGCTCTGCCCACGCACAGGGGACAAATCTGACTTCTCCTCATATCTGAAAATAATCACAGCGGAATACCCTGTCTATGGTAGAAGTTCCATGCTTGTAACCCAATGCGCACAATTATGTTAGAAATCTGCGCGTTAGTATCTCTACTGTTGTTCTTACCCCAATGAATGTTAGCATATTTTGAAAAGTATAGGTTCTATCAACATACCCCCAAAGAATGTTTTGTAGATAATTTTATAAGGAACATTTTATCCGTTGATGGCTTTCTCCTAGGTTTAGCCGTTTTCAATAAAATTTAATAAAACTGTAATTCGGGACACAAAAGAGGGGGTGGGGGAGGGTTCCGGAAGGCTTTCGAGGTCGAAAAATTGGACTCGTCATTACCACTTCACTACATGCAACATATATAAAAATCAGAACTACCCGATTTGATGCAAGGCAGCCCCCCTGTTTTACGACGATTTCTATGGATTATAATGAATGCTCGCATATTTTGAAAACTATTGGTCCTATACATCCAAAGAATGACTTGTAGATAATTTTATTTATTATTAGGTTTTCTCCTAACTTCAGTTGTTAAAAAAAATTGATTCGGCACACAAAAGTGGAGGGGTGAAAAGGTTGTCAACGTGTTTCCCTAACATTTTTGAGGCACATAACATAATGTATGAAAGCTACATGCATGCCAAGTTTCGTACTGCCAGATGGGATCGTATTTCGAACTAACAAGCCGTACTATACTTCAACTACTTGTACAAAATCAAAGCAACGGGATTTCCAACGCATGAAAGCATTTAGATAGAAACTGCACTAAGTAGGTACTACATGTTTATTTGTTAGACATCGTCATCGTTACCTCATCTCCAACAACTACTAGATAAAATGAAACATAGATTTATTATTCTCTGTATATAATTATATTATGACCAGGCGGCTTAGACAATACACAATTTAAATCCACATCACGCAAACTGAAAGACTGCGGTCTCCTCCAGGACCTCTTAGACTCCTATATTCTTTCTTCTGCTGCTCTCTTGATCTGTTTTCTTGGCGATGAACGCTGATATTTTATCATCTTCTGTTCAAAGCACCATAATAATTGTACCTGTTTGTACAGATTCTGGGATATGTTTTGTTTATGCAGATTCTGGGATATATTTAATCATTGACTGTTTGACGAGAAAGAGTATATACATATACATTACATTCGTAAAGTTATTGAAATATAAAGATAAAATTTGTTTACAAATTTTCATTGATTTGAAATATGAGTAAGTGGCATAAATGTCATAACGTTCCGTTCTGGGTAGCCAATAAAAAGTAAATTCTTTTGAACTGAAATATAAGTATAGAGTGAATTGCAGAATTCAAGCTTTAGCAATAATAATACAGCAAGTGATCAAACGACCGCAATTATTCTGTAATTGCCTGCCTGATTAAGAAGTAAAAATAGTTTTTTGGAGAAAAAAATGTTTATTTTTCCTACAAACATTCGAGTACATCATAGCTGGAAAATGTACCAGGTGACGGTTGAGACCCGAGTCTAAAATATTTTTCACTTCTCATGCTCGAAAAGTGTGTCATATTAGACTTGTGAAGCGGGGCTAAAGTAGTACATTTAAGCCCTAGGGAAAATATGTATACATATTTATGATTCACTAAACATTTTAATTTGACCAATCAAAATACTTCACCTATTAAATCCACCAATCACAGAACAGTAATTTGACAGATTAAAAAATATTTGGTAAAAATATCAACCAACCAGAATAAAGATGTACTAAAATCGACCAATCAGGAAAGACCTTTTTCAGTTCTTTAAAGATTAAGCGGTGTCTATGGTCAAAGGACTTGCGTCTCTTAAAAGAAAAAAAAAGCGCGTGTTGCATCTCCTTCTTTAATATAGCAAAAGAAAGGGAGGCGAATACGTAAAAGCCTTATCACACTACCCTACCGATAGGGTAGTGTGATAAGGCTTTTAAGCGAACACGCATAGCGAGGCATGGTACTGGCCTAAGAAAAAAAAACATGCTGTCAAATTAGACATACGCCCGCCAAGAGTTAAATTATTCATTGAAGGTGGATAATTTGTGTTTAATGTGTTTTCTCGCAATCGAAGTGAAAAGTAGAGTGTATAACTCGGGTCTAAAAGCCATATTACCACTCGAACAATTTCCCCTCACTACGTTCGGGAAAATAACCATCTCGTGGTAATATGGCTTACTTTAGCCCCTTGTCAAACAATCTACTATAGTTACTCCCCTACTCGCCTTTTATAGACAGGGACTGGACTATAATGTCACATTTAGTATAGCCAAAAGTAATTACCTATACGTTTTTCAAAATTTGCCACTATTTTCTAGTCTCAACTTTCGTTAGCTAGACTAGCAGCAATAGCTCTCTAATAGATATAGAATGTTTACATATCATTGATTGAAGAATACTAATTAACTCCATAAAGTGCTGAATTTATTTCACATGAAACGTCAATAATAAATAAGATGATTGATGGACGTTCGTCAGTACAAATAAATTATTTCATTTATTTTATTTAAGTGTTCTAAAATTAATAAACAGTCAATTGTCTCTTTTCAAAGATCGATGTGCAATATTTATCGCCAGATATATAATACAGTATATAACAGCCAGTGTGGTAAATTCTGTGAATAGGGCTGTAAACAATCGTGACAGATGGGTAACCGGAATACTTTTGTGTTCGGGTTCTAATAGTAGCCGCGGCCTCGGCCCCTTTTACCGCCCCCGGGACCCCCGAAGTGGCCGCGCCCACCGCCTCCTCTGCGACCGTAATTGTTTTGCTCGTACTGAACTCGCTCAAACTGTTGACCTGTCTCATTCTGCCTCGTATCGTAGTCGTCCATCATTCTACCGTTCATGTAATTACCTACGGGTCCTTGGTGATTGAAAGAATTGTTCTGCCCATAATGATGATATCCAGGAGGTCTTAACATTGGACCTCTAGCATCATGTATATTATGTGGGGGTCTTTGATTCCATACGTTAAGGTGGTTTGGCCCGTTAGAAGAGTGGTTTCCGCCGAAATTGTGCATGTCGGGCATCGGTCCCGCCGAAGAACTCTGGTCATTGCTGAAGGCTATGGGTTGTTGCAGATCTGGGTGCGGGGGTGGCGGGCCGGCGGGTGTAACGTTCTGTAAGAGCGGTTTGGTCGGTGCGGCGTGCGCACCCGGCGGCATCGGTCCGTCGCCGAAGGAGCGCGGCTGCAGGGCGCTGGTCACGACGCCGGCCGCCGGCGCCGGCGCCGGCGCGCTCGCGGCCCCCGCCGTGCTCGACTGCATCGACGCTTGCACGAGTGCGAACAAGTTGGCCGCCGACGACATGCTTTTGGAAACTTCTGAGGCAGCTCCTATCCCTTCACTCGCCACCGTTGTTTCTTTTGTCTCTTCCAACGATTTCTTAACAATTTCCATCTCCTGACGTATTTGGTCTTCTTTGACTTTCTGGTTTACAGACTTGAATACCTAGAACACGAAGACATTTTATATTAGATGGGCATGAATTTTTTACCGTTAGCAATTTTCGGTTGCATCAAGCTTTATTTGATTGTATTGAATATTATGGGACGAATAACATTATCAAAATTGTGACGAATATGATACCTATATGTGCATATGGAGGTGGTATTATGATGATATACGGTAAATATTATGGTGCAACGATAATAATTCATGATAATGTAATGACTCCTTGTTTCTTACAATAACCATTCAAAAATAAATCTTTAACAGCAACCTCAAGCGGGGAAACAATCTCAAATTACGTTGTCCTAAGAAAATATCTAAATTATATATATGCTATGCTCTCCTAAAAGAAGCGGCTGCAACAGCAATACGCTTAACCTAAACCTATGGACGAAACATGACACCGCATAGAAAGATCTATAGTAACCTGACCTCAAACATTCCCATGAACATGATAGAGGCCAAAGACTACGGAAAACCATGGTCTTCCATATGTCTTCCAGAAAGAATTCCGTCAGAATATAATACACGAAACAAGGACTAAACCAAACCGACCTAAGGCGTGAAATACACACAAGCGGCGTAAGGCATAAGGCATTTTTGTATACAAACGTGCGTCATGCCTTACGCCGCTTGTGTGTATTTCACGCCTAAGAATTTATTCCGTTGAGTCTAAAACGAACAAGGGAACAGGATATGTGTATTCTCAGAAGATTTAAACATACACATATCAAAACATCTCATCATCATCCAAGCTGAATGTGTGGTGATCAGTGATCACGAGGCATGTAACGTCGTAAGGAGACGACAAGTCAACAACAAACATACGAATACCTACTCTCTGACAGTAAATCAGTCCTACCGGCTCTGAGTAGCGACAAATATGTGTCATGCCTAATATTCGAATGTCACCAAATACTCACGGAGGTGTGCGGGGACAAAAAACAATGGATAAAGGGACATGTGGCTCGAGAGGAAACGACGCAGCGGATGAATTAGCAAAAAAAGGCTTAGAAACACCAGCATACGGACCAGAACCTATTTATGCCTCTGCCACAAAAATATATAAATAATGAATTAAATTGGTACATCAAATGTACTGGGAGGAGATAGAGACATGTAGGCAGACTAATAAAAATACTGTGGGAACGAAATCTCAAATTCACACATATACTATTGAGAACACGGAAAAACTAACTATGCAAAGTAGTAGGAATTTTAACAGGGCACAATACACTAAACCAGTGTTTCTTAACCTTTTATAGTAGGTATGAATCCTTAAGTGGGAGTTACAAGTCGTGATAAAGTTTGGCCTCACGATGGAAACTGTTCCTTAGGCTACTTGTAACTTATACTGAGCGTGGCCAAACTATCCACGCAAAAAATTCAAAATGGCGGCTATTTTAGTTACCAATTTATTTAATTTTTTTTAGAACTCAAAAATGCTTCGTGCTACACAAAAACTTTGTATGAGAATTATGTTTTGCATAAATTTATCTATAACTTTGGTTATTATCATTTTCTCGATATATCTAATAGTTCATGAGAAAAATGATGTTCAATATTGCGTTTCTTGTTAAAACACTGTTAGTCAAAACGCTTAGCAAAATCAAACTGCATCGTATGCAGATGCAGAAAGCAATTCATTTTCTCCAGTGATACTAGGAACCAATATAAAGGATTTCATCCGACGAAATGAAAATTTCATTGACGGGAATTCAAAATGGCGGTCATTTACCAAAGAGGGAGCCGCATTTTTTATAAAGTGTATAATTTCAAAACGGCATCTGCTATTTAAGTAATATGGGTATCAATCGATTGGTATTGACACCATTAATTTAAATAAGAAAAATACCATTTAAAAAATTAAAGATGGCGGCCACCTATAACAAAATTGTAAAATTTTCATTCTTTTTTTCGTTATATTAAAAATAACAACTAAATGTCCAATTATATAGTCAACTTATATATTTACATAAATTCTCATAGTAACAACATTTTCCTGTATCGATTGCCGCATTTATTGTCCAAATCTGGCCACCTTTTAACTTAGTAGAACGTTTTAGACTTTAATTTCGAAGTGGCGTAGTCTCGGTTACTGACGGGTGAAAATTAGATATTATCGAAAAAAGGAATCAAGTTTGGTCTCTTCACTAATACGATTGTGCAAAAGTGACTTGCTTTCATTACAAAAGTGCAGTTTGTTTCCATAACTACTGAGACACAGTCGCCAAGGCTCGTTTGTAATTCGTATAGTTTAAAAACTAATCGACGGATTGTCATTATTTTTGTTTTATCGCGTAGATAATACTATGAGAATTTATGTAAATATATAAGTTGACTATATAATTGGACATTTAGTTGTTATTTTTAATATAACGAAAAAAAGAAGAATGAAAATTTTACAATTTTGTTATAGGTGGCCGCCATCTTTAATTTTTTACATGTTTTTTTTTTTATTTTAATTAATGGTGTATACCAATCGATTGATACCCATATTACTTAAATAGCAGATGCCGTTTTGAAATTATACACTTTTTAAAAATATGCGGCTCCCCCTTTGGTAAATGACCGCCATTTTGAATTCCCGTCGATGAAATTTTCATTTCGTCGGATGAAATTCTTTATATTGATTCCTAGTATCACTGGAGAAAATGAATTGCTTTCTGCATACGATGCAGTTTGATTTTGCTAAGCCTTTTGACTAACAGTGTAAAAACAAGAAACGCAATATTGAACACCATTTTTCTCATGAACTAATAGATATATCGAGAAAATGATAATAACCAAAGTTATAGATAAATTTATGCATAACATAATTCTCATACAAAGTTTTTGTGTAGCACGAAGCATTTTTGAGTTCTAGAAAAAATAAAAAAAATTGGAAACTAAAAAACCGCCATTTTGAATTTTTTGCGTGGATAGTTTGGCCTCGCTCAGTATAAGTTACAAGTAGCCTAAGGAACAGTTTCCATCGTGAGGCCAAACTTTATTATGACTTGTAACCCCCAAGATCCATTTATATGGGGATTCACACCTACTATTAGTGATGAGGGACCATTTGACTTTTATTTTGTATTGCCATGGACCACCTCCTATTTCCCCGTCCGGCGACGGCTCGGCCCCCTTATAGCGCAACTGCCGCGAGTCGTTGTTTTGTTGATTCGTTTCGTTAATTTTTTGATGGCTTCGCGGACAGTTTTGGGTACTTCCAGGGACCACCGGTTAAGAACCACTGCACTAAGCAAACATCTTTACACTTTAGGCATTGCAGACAGCTCCAGTCCAACATATTCTACTGGACTGTAGGCAGGTATAAGTATACAGGAAGAAGTACGTAGGAAATCCGAACACTCTGCAGGAAGTAGTAAACAATATGGCACTAATAAGTTTCATACAGTAATTAGGGTGGTTGAGTAGGGTTACCCGTTTTTCACGCAAAATAGGCACGTTGGATGTCGACTTGCGGAATATACCCAGTAAAATGAACGAAATACAGTATTTATTTACGTAAGTAAGGACAGTAGCACAGAATAAGTAATAGTACAAGTACAGAAGTTTCTCTGTTAACAAATCCTCCGTTTAGGTATGCCAAACGTGCCTAAACGTGGCCATCTCTTTCTATCGCACGCAACGCGCTCTTTCGAGGCCCCGCCCTCAGTGCTAGGGTTACCACCAGCGAGAATCTATTTTAATATATGTACTTTACTATTAGTAGTGCTGTTTACAATACAATTACGAATAGTACTTTTAAGGTTCCGTAGCCAAAATGGTAAAAACGGAACCCGTCCGTCCGTCTTTTCGTCTGTATGTGACAGCCGATGTACTCGGAGACCATAAGCACTACAAATACAATTAAAACATTTAGCAGGAAGGTGTGTTCTACTCGTATGAACCGCTACGTAAAAGGGGACACTCCATACATGTGACCAGGGGATACAAAGTTTTATATAATATTTAAAGGTCCGAGTTTTTATTATTATTTTTGCAACCTGCGGCAATGCAACAATGTTTTGGTTTTTGCATTATTATTGTTGCGAACGCAACCCTTTTTTATTATATAACTTCAAGTTACCATGCAGTAGCAAAACGCGCCCGTCGGGCACAGTTAGTGTAAGAGCGGCTTTTTTAAAGTCACCAATAGGAACGCTTCACGTACTCTTTATCCCTACCATTGTAACATACGTTAACTCAAATCTTGCTCGTCATTACGCATTACCTACTCTTTGTTCTTACACCACTTTGTATATCTCCATTGGCCAACCTTTTTTGTAAACCAGTACTTTGGAAAATTATATAGTCAACTTTTATATCGAAGTTTTTATTTTAAGTCGTCGGTTTCCATCACCATCGGCATCGGCGGCTACAATTATTTATACACGACAGTTCACAACACCAATTATGATTGTACAGCGGTACAGCAGCGCGTGCGCGTACGTTCCGTATCGTTGCGCCGCAACGTGGCCGCATCCTAGCCAAAACGTGTATAGAACCGTTTTCGTAGAAAATTTTATGTAGATTACTTGTGTCTAAAAACATTTTTGCTATGAGACACCATTTACGAGTTTTTTTACGAACAACTAAAAAAGGGACCTTTATACCCCCCTCCCACCCTTTAGATCTACCCCCATCGACCAGTCCTTTTAGTATGTTATTTAGGTCAACTGTACCTACAACCCTGCCAAAATTTGGTTATTCACAAATGATTTCCGCCAATTTTCCTTCATTAATGTTGCTAAGCAAACTTTGTAATAATGAAAAATTATAAAAAAATACTAAATGTAAATATTTTCAAAATTGCTTTCTTGAGTTTAGATATGAGTATATTAAGTGCCATATCAGGTACATTTTACAAAAAAAATCCAACGGTATCCTCGGTACCTGGAGGAGCCCAAACATGGTATGTTTTGAAAATTATTTTTATTTTATTTTAAGACTAGGAGTGACTAAAATGTAATGGTGTGATATATTTTTAGAACCGGCTTAGAAAGCCCTTTCGTTTGATACTAAACACGAAAAGATTCAGAACATTTTTTTTAAATTCCATACAAACGAAAGATGTCGTCATAACTCCTCTCCTTTTCGTTTTTTTTTTCGTCCAACGGGTCAAATTGATTCATACATCCTAAAGATCAATCGTACCGATTTTCATGCTTATACACCATTTGCAGCATTTTCCATATGAAGCCCTTGTGTGCCGCGAGGACTATTGAGCGGCGCGATGACGTCAAGGTAGTGTGCCACTCCAGACAGACAGTACATATGCTAAAAATATAGTATTGGTACTACTAGATTTATGTATAGCCTAGACACTGATTTAAGGCGCCTGTAGAGGCAACGACGTAAAATCTGTTGTTTTTGTGCAATTTTTATGGCAACAATACACATTGCGGAGTCTTGAATAATAACACATTATGTAAAACATATCTTGAAGTTGACCTTCAAGAAGAAAAACTATTAGTTTTCTTCATAGTTAGTCCAGAAATTGGATTACTGCAAGACCCTTGAAATTATTTTGGACAGATTTTTCTCGGGTGAATCAAATTTGTTAACTACCAAACTCGGTAAGGTTACTTTCAAAGTGTTTATCTAGACCCTCAAGCACTTTTTTTTCAATTAGTAGTCAAATGAGGCTTTTAGGCTTAAGTACCACTTTCGCATACGAAAAGTACGTTGATACGTGTAATCAAATATTGGCCCTTTTTCCTTTACAAAAAATATCGTGAACAACAAATACGTAAAAATGCGTAAAATGTAAGAAAAAAAAACAATAAAACAATACCAAAATTTGAAAAGTAAAATAAAAATTGATTTTGCTTTGGATTTGAAATCTATAAGACCATAACTAGACCTCGTCATGTATGTATATGGATTGGAATGTTGGGCCTCAAAGGTGACGGATGAAACGATATGCATGTTACAGAGATGAGAATGTTGAGATGGATGTGTGGTGTGACAAAAATGGACAGGATGAGGAATATAAGGGAAAGCCTGATAGTAGCGCCGATTACTGAAAAACTAAGAGGCAATCGCCTGGCATGGTACGGTCATGTACTTAATGAGGAGGGATGAAAGCCATGTAACAAGAAGAGTACTGGAACGAGGTAGGCCAAAGAAAAGGTCGATGGATTGTGTGAGAGATGATATATATAAGGAGATGACGAGTGACAGAGATGTATGGAAGAAATATAGGTACTTACATGCTGCGCCGACCCGAAATAAATGGGAAAAGGGTAAGCGAATGATGATTTTGATTTGAAAGCGGTTAGTAACTATTATCTTGGACACATGTCATGTGAAAAAACATACAAAAAGTGCACCCGCCGCGGGGATGGAACCCGAATACATTGAGTTTGACTCTGAAGGCAGTATGCTGTACCACAGGGCCCCGTGTGAGATGACATTAACGATCGAATTTTTGAATACCTTTTTAACGAGCCACATATAGAGCGTCGTCTCGCACTAATAAAGTCCATGAAGTGCGGTATTTTTTGACATGAAACGTCAATTAATAAATAAGATAATTGATGGATGTTGTGACGGGGAAGCCAAGCCACGCTCAAGGTCGTTCACGGCTCTACGCGCCTTAAGGCCAAACAGTCATAAAGATAAGCTAATTAGTACTAGAAAGGAGCCTACTATTACAAAAGAGCATAGGTGATTTCTTACACACAGCATAAGCTAACGTAATATTTCGCACTAAAGTTCAATGTGAAATGACACCAATAAAAATTGTACTACGACAAAAAATATTTGACGGTAGTTATTGAGATCTTCTCTCTTTACGGAACACACCATGTATTTTAAGCTTTAAAGAAACTATGTGTAGGTCCCAATTCAAAAGTTCGTGTTACGACTTGTGACTATTCGAAATAAGAAGTGCTATTGTTGCACAATTAGTTTTATTACTTCAAGTTTTATGAATGTTTGGCCTTACGCAGCTGTCCAAGCTATACATTGAGTTATTTCCCGTTTGATGGTATTTTTGTAAGTAGGCAATAACAAGAATAGAAATAGATCAAAGTAACCTCCTCAACGGTGTAATCATCGTCGTCGCTGTCGAGCGTGATGGGCTTGGCGGGCGGCGGCGGCGGCGCGGGCGCGGGCGCGGGCGCGGGCGCGGGCGCGGGCTGCGGCGCGGGCGGCGGCGCGGGCGCCTCGTCGGCGGCGGCCGCGCTCACGTACTGCCGCAGCCGCTCCACTCGCTGCGGCTCGCGCGCTTCCAACTTCTTCAGGTATGCTATAAGGCTGTGCTGCTCCTCCGCCGATAGCTCGTTGAAATTTTTCAGCAAAGTCTCTAGATCAGAATCCGACAGACCGTCCATAGCATCTGAAGCGTCCGCTTTTTCCGACCTGCGTTAAAAGAAATACTTTGAATCAATTATTAGTTGCTATACTAATTGATTCGTAGAGAACTTTATTTATAAATGAAAAGTCTGTATCACGGAATAATAAAAACCAGTGGAAATGGCATAAGTCGCGATTAGTATCGGGACGACTGTCGCCAAAACTCACACTATCATAATGCTAAACACATTGAAATCTTGAAACTGATTTGACATTTTGTTTAAAAAGGTGCTATGAACAACGGTTTCACTCAATTTAAACTTTAAGTGCATGCGAAATGATTGAAATTCTATTGCGCCTTCAAAGTTCTGCCATCTAGCGTTCAATAGCTGAACTACTAAAAGAAAAACTATAAGAGAACATACCCTAATTCGGCTACTCGCCGATAGAGCACTTTGCGTGTACTTTAGTGATGTGCTATACTTAATTTTAACGTTATCAATATTGTAATATTAATGTACGAAAACATTTTTATTTAAGACGGATTTAACTTTGGTCATTATCTAGTATCAGATATCTGTTAGCATTCAATAAATAATAATGGGGCTAGTGTAATATATAGATTAAGCCTTAATTGTAACACACACGCACACATCAAAAATATAAAAAACCGGCCGAGTGCGAGTTGGACCCGCGCACGCCGGATTCTGTACCATTATATGTAAAAACCGGCCAAGTGCGAGTCGGGCTTCGCACATTAAGGGTTTCGAACCAACCAAAAAAAAGTGATTTATCAATATATTAGTATTTGTTGGTAAAATATACGTAATAATAAACATTATCACCAAATTT
Source organism: Cenopis cana (assembly GCA_951800055.1). NCBI lineage: Eukaryota > Metazoa > Arthropoda > Insecta > Lepidoptera > Tortricidae > Cenopis > Cenopis cana. Next base: position 17,824,226 of record OX637471.1, on the reverse strand, counting down.
CAAGTGCATAGGTCAACGGGAAGTTAAAAAATTCTAAGGATCAAAATTTTGTGACAGACGACGGACGCACGTACGCCTAGGCGTCACCAATAGGGTCCCCTTTTTGACCCTTCGGGCGGAACCCTAAAAACGGCAAAAAACGTCTGTTTTATGGGAACCCCCCTTAAATATTTTTTTCTGTTTTTAGTTTTTTTTGTTACAGTGGCAACAGAAATACTCAACTGTGAAAATTTCAACTGTTTAACTATCACGGTTCATGAAATACAGCCTGGTGACAGTCGAACAACGGAGTCTTAGTAATAGGGTCCCGTATTACCCTTTGGGTGCGGAACCCTAAAAATAAGAATAGGTCATGGCATTTAAATTAGTCCAAAATGTATTCTAATTTAGTCGAAAATAACGAAAAAAAAAATACAATAATGTCGTATATTCGTTTTAAAAAATGTTACATGAACACAACGTAGAAGCTCCCAACAGATGGCGCTATGTTTTAAGCAGAGGTCTTAGTGGCATACGAATTAAATGGTAAAGAGATCTCTCCATAGTGAAACTAGCTACAGCAGGCCCATTATTTTAAAATTACGCCACAATGTATAGGCATTGGCAGTCTATATAATTCCTAGTCTCTGCTTTTGTCAATATATTTCTGACTTATATTGTATCTTATATATTTAAACGAGCAATTCTAATATATATTTCGGGGATCACGGAAACGGCTCTAACGATTTTGATGAAAATCAATAATATCAGTGCAAAAAATTTCAATAACTCTGAAATACAGATACATTATTTAATCCCCGTACACTAGTTACAATGAATGACATTATTTTACTTTTAAACCCTAAAAAACATTGAATTATATTTCAATCGATTAAATCTTTATAATAGATAACTTGCACCAAATATCGATAACTTACCGACATCATACGCGCAGTGCTACTTGTGTAGCGAACGTTCTAGATTGCTGTATACTTTGACGTATAGTACAGAATCAACTCTATCGCTTATTGATAAAGTTTATTTTTGTTTGGTGTCTATATGCTTAAGAGGCCTTACAAGCTTAAAAAAAATTTGATGACAAATTTTGACAACAGTATTGATAATAACAATAAAGTGAGTATACGATACGATGATTTTATTAAAGTTTTAGATAGTAACATCTTAATGAAAAATGCAAGGAATACGTATAAAATGTATGTCATTAGGTCGCAATAGTCCTGTTCTAGATAGTAACATTGATAAAATGTCAAGAAACTTGTCAATTAAACAGAAAATTGGCTAAATAAATGAGCATTTTTTAACTTATAATATATATGCCCTAAATTAGAATATTAGAAATTATTGAAAATAAAATAAAATAAGACTTAGCGATGGTATGAAACACCACCATTGGCAACGTTTTTGCTCCGGCTATCGTTTTTGTACTCCAAAACTGCGCAATATGGCATTTTTCATGCAATTTAGATTTTTTTGCATTGGTAGCGACACAACTGTCACGCACAAGCGAAAGCTGCGAACTGAGGCAATGCTGCGATTGTCCTCATATTTATGACAGCGCGGCACGCCCCCTTACCATTTCCACTGGTTTTTATTATTCCGTGGTCTGTATCATGAAAATCATAAATACTATAGTGCTTAGGGCAGTGTCGACGCGACAGCGTCACGGAATAAGTAATAGTACTACGTACCAGCGTCAGTTCGCGACCGCCTGCCTATGTATTGGGTTGGTGCATAAGTTATTGGACACTCAAACACATTTACAAAAATAATTTAATTTATTATTCAAGAAACATTAATCCACAATATTATGACCGTCATGTTCCACGACATGTAACCACAATGCATCTTAGCGAAAAATTGTATAGAACCTTTTTTGCAGAGAATTTTATGTAGATTACTTGTGTCTATAAACATATTTTGCTATTAGACACCATTTACGAGATTTTTTACGAAAAACTAAAAAGGGACCTTTACACCCCCCCTCCCATCCTTTAGTTCTACCCCCATCGACCAGTCCTTTTAGTACGTTATTTAGGTCGACTGTACCTACAACTCTGGCAAAATTCGCTTAGTCACGAATTATTTCCGCCAATTTTCCTTCGATGGTGTTGCTAAGCAAACTTTGTAATAATGAAAAATTATAAAAAAATACTAAGGTCAAGTCCATAATTCGGCGGAGTAAACTGGCAGATGAGATGTTGCCAGGAGTAGAAAAAAAAGTGACGGTATATATCGATAAAAATATGTCGATAAGTATAAAGTAACTATCTATACCTTGTTATTCACGGACAAAAATGTGCCAGCATTTTTCGGAATATTAAAATCGACATACTATTCGATAGGAAGTTTTTTCGATCAAGATTTAAGGGCCTATCGTGCGGGGTAAATTCTCAGCGCCTGTCAAATTTCAATTTTTTTAATAATTTACCCAATTAACCCACACATGCATTATTCACGCACACTACCTCATTTTGCTGGGTCGGGTCATTGACCCATGTTTATGTCAACTTATGACAATATAGATTTTGAATATTTAAAGGTTTCTTGGTGCATAAGAGAAGTGTAACAAAAATCGTCAAGTTCTGATCTGTAACCAAAACTCAAGTATTAGTTGTATCTGAAAATGTCTTGAATTTGGAATTTGTGGTAGTAAAATACTCAGTTCCTTGTTTATAAAATAAAACTTGTCAAACCCCTGTTTTGTAAAATGTATTTTGTTTTGCCCTTTCCTCACAGACTCATTCTTATACAACTTAAAACAGAGAAAGAATTTTCCTAATCGGTTCGTGCATGTTATGACTGTTTTATGTTTATGACTTAGGTACTTATTTTGAGAGTTTACTTGGTGATTTTCATGATACGAGTATATGTTGTACCTTGAATAGGTTATTTTAAGCAAAACTTTTCATAAATTGATTATTTTCTGTTTATCAGTTGGTTAACTCTAAAATGGACACTGATTTAATGCAAGTTTTAAGAGAAGAAGCGGTAGTTTTATTACAATATATATAATAACTACTGAAACTATTTATACGGCACGGGATAACTGCAGCAATATTGTGAATCAACTTTTTATTTGAGGAACCAGTACCTTATAGGTAGGTAGTTCTTGTTATTCACGACCTCCCGTCGTAACCCAATCCGCAGAATTGCGCATAGAATAGTATGACATTCCCTGCGCATCGTCGTTATCGTGAATGACAAGCACTATAAAACCTAATGATATAACAAATATCATCAAGAAAGTCATTGTAACAGTCTGCAATTGTGGAACTTGGCCGGACCACTACTTTATCAGCTCTGACAAATTAACTTTTATACACTTCCTATAAGGTCCATAATTGAAAGGAATAATTAGCAGGATGCGTTTACATATTCTTCTAGTGTGAGCAATCGTGCCGTCGATGACACTTAACTGAACATCCGTGAACCTTATTGCAACGACATAAGGTTCAATAATGGTTAACATTGCGTCTATTTTCATCAATAATAAATAGCAATTATTATTATTTGCTATTCGTTTACTATAACGTCGAGACAATTATTGCGATGCGACATAAGTACTTACTTGTACAAAATCAAAGCAACGGGATTTCCAACGCATGAAAGCTTTAGATAGAAACTAGCGCAGTTTAATATTATAAGTAATTACTGCATGTTTGTTTGTTAGACATCGTCATTGTCACCACATCGCCAACAACTACTTGGTTTATTATTTATAAATGAAACATAGGTTTATTATTTTCATTCTAGGTATAATTATATTATGACCAGGCGGCTTAGACACTACACAATTTAAATCCACATCACTCAAACTGGCGAAGAAACTCCGATATTCTTTCTTCTGCTTCCGCTGCAAGAGAGCACTCTAGATCTGTTTCTTGGTATAACGCTGATATTTTATAAATTTCTGTTCAAAGCACCATAATGATTGTGCCTGTTTGTACAGATTCTGGGATATGTTTTGTTTATGCAGATTCTGCGATATATTTAGGTAATCATTGTTTGCCGTGAAAGCGCCGTACATATACACATAAAATATAACATTAGATTCGTTAAATTATTGAAATATAAAAATACAATTTGTTTACAAATTTTAATTTGAAATATGATGAGTGACATAAATGTCATAACGTTCCGTTCTGGGTGGCCAATTTATAAAAAGTAAATTACTTTGAACTGAAATACATCGGTAACCTTTTTACGTTTAAAATGCCTTTTCGTAAAGGAAATCATTATAATTTAGTTGCATTAGTAAACATTGGGGACCAAAGATTGCATTTTTATATTATAACGAATGGCTAGTACTAAAAATTCCATGTTAAAAGAATCTTCAATAGCCACACGTCAACATTTATTTACCCTACTTCAATTAATGCAATCTTTGTGTGTGGTATACATTTTGTATTTGTATACGAGCAAGCTGTCAAAAAGCGTGTTTTTATGAGATGTCAAACTGAGAAAAGCAGCATACGTCTGCTCCCATTGAGGGCCGGAGCCCATCTGCCGGCAAGAAAACTACGGCGGCCGGTCAAATTTGCGGAATTTCCTTTGCATTGTTAAAAAAATCTCCACATTTTGCAAATGTTAAACACATACGACCTAGATAACATGTAGTTTTGTTACTATTCAAAAATTGAAGACCTTTCATAAAGTATTAACGTTGTAGTTTGCGTTTATTTCCTTTAGTAGAGCTAACTTTGGATTGAATTTTTATGAAGAAAACTATAAGTAATTGTGTTTCTGAAACACATGACGTGTAGAGTGTATCCTTAAATATCATATATAGGAATTACAGAATTCAAGCTTTAGTAATAATAATACAGCAAGTGATCCAACCATCGCAATTATTCAGAAATTTGCTCGGTGCAGTCTTAAGTCCTACTACTTTACTACCTAATTTAATAAATGTAAAAGTTTCTACTTTTCGGCAACTCAAGGCTCATTAAGCGGACAAAAGTAAAATAAATATGAAGAAATATGAAAAAAACAATAAAATTTACAAATCATTTTAATTTGTCAAATTGAGAGCATTTTAGATTGAGAGAAACACTACTAATTTCGATTTTCGATGATCTCGGCAAGCACCAAATGGTACCCGATAAATAGGTCCGTAAGATCCGTACGTCTAGTAAGGCCTTAAATAATATCGATATGAACAGCACTGGCCGTACTGTGGCAACATTTGTGCATTTTGACTTGACAAACAACTCCGCCGAATGGTGGATCAGAGTTTAAATGTAAATATTTTCAAGACTGCTTTCTTGAGGTTAAATATGAGGATATTAGGTACCATATCAGGTATATTTTACAAAAAAAATATTCAACGGTATCGTACCAGGAGGAGTCCAAACTTGGTATGCTTTTAAAATTATTTTAATTTTAATTTAAGACAAGTGACTTAAATGTAATGATGTGATATATTTTTAGAACTGGCTCAGAAAAAGCCCTTTCGTTTGATACCACACACGATGGGTTTCAGAACATTTTTTTTTAAATTCCATACAAAAAAAAGAAGTCGTCGTAACTCCTCTCCTCTTCGTTTTTTTTTCGTCCAACGGGTCAAATTATTTCATATGTCCTAAAGATCAATCGTACCGATTTTCATGCTTTTAACACCATTTGCAGCATTCTCCATACAAAGCCCTTCTGTGCTGCCAGCACTATTGGCGTAAAGCTCCTAGAACATTCTGTAGAATGATAGATTATTCTGGGGTATATCCGAATTTAAACCTAGAAATTTTTTAATGAAACCCAAGTGTCCAAGGATTTAAGCACCAACCTGATATAATCACAGTGAGTAGTGAGCATTTACTTTGGTGGTTATTGTATTGGAATCCATGAAAAAATCATTAAATCAGGTTATAGTATTAGACGTAAATAAGCTGGTAGTTAACGGACGTAAGGAGTTTAATTTGAGAGATGTGGCCTCACTTCTTGTCGTTCTCGTCGTACGCCGACTGCAACATCTGCAGCGCCGACGCAGTCCCGCTGAGGGGTTTACTGGGACTACTTGTCACTCTCGGCTCCATCTTCTTCTTGGATTGCTCTTGCCGCTTCTTTTCTTCCGCTATCCCTACCTGAAAGTAAATTTAGTCTCTCTTGTAATATTTTATATTATATAAATGCAACAATTGGACACAGAGTAATAATACAATTTTAGTAAAATACCGGACTGTGTTAACTGAAAGAAAGAACGCTTGATTTTTAGATTGGTTACGCCTACTAAACAAAATGGCGCGGTTTCCTAGAGGGCGGTGATAATACGGTAATATGTCCGTAACAATACGGCCGCTATATGACGGCACCGCTGTTCTAGGAAACCAGAGCTTAAATGAGTGAAGAGGTGTGTGTGTGTGGTGCAAGCGAGGTGTCCAATGTGTGAGCGAATACAAACGCCAACACAGTTAACTGGCCATTTGTATCCCTTATTACAAGGCACATAGAGTGCACGCAATGGTCAGTTAACCGTTATTGGTGATGGTACTTACTACGGCATCGACGAGCTGCGCCAGCTCCTCCGAGGAGACGTCGGTCTTGCCCTGCGCCACGAGCGCGGCCGCCATCTGCTGCGCGATCTGCGCGCGGTCCACCGACCCCACGCCCGCCACCGCCACGCCCGCGTCCGTCCGCCCGCTCGCGCCGGCGCCCGCGCTGCCGCTCGCCGGTCCTGACCCTGACCCCGGCTCGCCACTCTTCTGACCCTGGATAAATAAATTCGCAAATGTACTCGAAAACATCACGGTTCCACTTGTTTTCCATTTGAATGATTTTACTCCTACATCAAACACAAATTTGAAGCCATCAATCAGCCAAATCATCTGTGTCCCTGATACGCAGCTTTGGCTCTGTATAAATTTCAACTAATCGCAAGGCATCAGTTTTTTTTAATCGTGATCGTATTTTAGTGAAATGTTGACATATTCGTAAAATGAGTCTCCTTAAACGAATTGCTGCATTTATAGAGATTAATTTTCTTCATAAAATTACGGTGTTCTATTATTATACTGCGCACAGTTGTACAGTAAATTGATTAATTACACGATAGAGCATGGACTTCAAACATCATCATCATGGACTTTTGGATGGTTGAGCTTTAAAAGTATGATATTGTCTGAAGTTGTCGTAGGTGTTTCGGTGCTTGAACGTGTAGTGTATATACCTTGTGGTGGTTGCGTGTGTTGGTTGCGCGCGTGTCGGCCACGTGCAGCGTGGCGGCGGCGCGCACGATGGCGGCGCGCACGGCGCCGGTCGCCGCCGTCGCCACCAGCCCCGCTTGCACGGCGCCCTTTAGCTTCTCCTTGGCCGTCTCGATCAGCACCACCGCCGACTCGCGCTCCAGCAGCTCCTCTGACGAGTTTGCCTTTTCCTGAGAACACAACACAACTACCACGTAAATGCATAACGGTGAGAGTCAGAATGGCGGGTGTACCTTCACAAATATATAAAATGATTATACCAAAAAAATGTACTCAAAATGTACTATTTAGTACCTACTTTAAAAAAAATTGTACCGCTCCACAATTAAAGTTATTACAATGTGTAGGTACACCCACCATTCTGACATTCAGGATGGCGGGTGTATGCCAATTCACCATGAACTGATAGACTATTGAAATGTTATTGCTGCAAAAAAATTTACTAAATTTGTAGTTTAATATGCAGTTAAAACTTCAGCAATCAGATTCGTAATTTGTGAATAAAACGCATTTAATTTTTTTCTATGAGTGCCGATATAGTGCCGATAGTGAGTCGATAAGTGCCGTTTTACTATGAACTATCGATTGTTGACTTATGTTATTACCAGACCCCGTTATCAGTGGTGAAGAAACATTGAAAATACTAGGGCTGGCACTACACATTAATAATTACACGTGTATAATTTGATATACCTAATATTTGATGAAAACAATATACCTACTTATTTCATTCATAGGTATATATAATGTGAAGCCGATTGTCTGATGTCATCATCATCATCATCATCATATCAGCCGAAAGACGTCCACTGCTGGACATAGGCCTCCCCCAAAGAGTGCCACAATGACCGGTCTTGCGCCACCCGCATCCAGCGGACTCCCGCGACCTTTACCAGGTCATCAGTCCACCTTGTGGGGGGTCTACCCACGCCATATACGCCGTCTGATGTCATATACTTACTTAATTTTATGTTCGGTAAAAATATGAACTTCCTCGATAATCGATCGTGTTGAATCCTCTCAGGTAAAAATAGGCAGGTTTATATGGATAACTTCTTTGAAAACTCAAAAACTGCCGAGTTAAAAACGTGTTGCCTAATAACCATTCATTTCACACAATTTTTTTTTTCATATTAACAGATGAGGGTAATTTCACTACTCGCGGCCCTGGTAAAGCGTAACATCTCCATGGTAATAGTCCAGTTTGAGAGTAGGAAACCCCAATTTTTCCAATTTCTTTTTTGGTTTCCGTACACAAAGGGTTAAACGGGAACCTATTACTAAGACTCCGCTGTCCGTCTGTCCGTCTGTCACCATGCTGTATCTCAAAAGCCGTGATAGCTAGACAGTTGAAATTTTCACAGATGATGTATTTCTGTTGCCGCTATAACAACAAATACTAAAAGACAATAAAATAAATATTTTAGTGGGCTCCCATACAACAAACGCGATTTATTTGCCGTTTTTAAAGATAATGAGACGGAACCCTTCGTGCGCGAGTCCGACTCGCACTTGGCCGGTTTTTTCCTATTCCTTCACTTAGGAACCCGTACCCGTGCCCCGTTTACTACCCGTATTTACGAATAACAGATGATGATATTTTATTAATTTACCCAAAAAAGTTGATTGATAAGTATTTAATTTTTTTATAATTTTTAACAGGGTCTGTACAGGTTTCAGGTCGGTAACCCCTGTGACATGTCAATCTATATATTATCTAACATGTAAATGTCAGTATTGAATAACAGATAAGGGCAGAATTTGCCTCTCGTATCTTAGACTATAACATGTTATTGGTACTAAAGCATGGTAGTTATTCATATTATTTATGACATAATGACTAAGAGTTTAGAATGTATGTATCATAATATCTATTATCCTACCAGACCAGTCCTACCACTTATGACTATTGGCCGGCGAGAAGCCAGGGGCGTTTTTTTACGTATAAATATTAGGGCGACAGACAGTAAATAATGACATTGCATAATTATTTACGCGGAGTTTCCACCAAATGTAAATATATTGTCCGAGGTGAACAATACACATCACTATTAGGCCTTTTGAACGTTAGGACAAATGACCTTATAACAAAAGTTGATAGGGAAAAAATCATTTTCGATCAAAATGTGTGAGGTGAATCACAAATGAGGCTTCAAACGTCAGGATATATCATCAGTATGACAAACTATATGCGAGAATACAAAAATATTGTATGACAAAAACTTTCGATTTTCCGATAGCTACTTATGTATAATATACATATTAAAGTTAATACATGTCGGTACACGCGTCAATTGTTTGCGCGAGTGCGTAGCGCGTGGCGCGGACGAATCGCGAGACGCGACGGTAACCCGATCGTGACCCGGCCGGATTTGGCTGCACAAATCACCCCTCCTTAGGTCTTAGACGAAAACTGGCACCGTATCCGTATGGACTAAAACCGGGAAAAATCAAACGAAAACTGGGCAAAACCATACTTTTTAATTTATCTACTTTTATAAGACTGGTGAATGTGTCGTCTTGAAGAAAAATAGAGTATATAACCATTAAAAAGGCACACTGGTCTTATAATTTGCAATAGTTCAACATATTGTTTTCTCATCACAAAATTTGCAACTCCGCTAATCGGACGAATACCGGGACAATGACCCTACTTACTAGGAAATACACTAACTAATTATATTTAAAAAAGATACACATGAACAACGCTCTGCTATAAGTACGACTATATTATTTATAATTTGTTTCAAGTACCTACTTAATTAATTTTTGGACTACAAGTTGGAAATGAAGCGGAAGGTACGCCCATATATTTTAAGCAGAAAAACTATAAATGTGTATTACTTAAACGCCATAAATTAGCTTGATCAAATTTTAATTGCATACATAAGTACAAATTTCGTACATTTTTTTAAAGTAATAGCATAAGTCAACTATCGATAGTTCATAGTAAAACGGCACTTATCGACTCACTATCGGCACTATATTGGCACTCATAGAAAAAAATTAAATGCGTCTAATTCACAAATTACGAATCTGATTGCTGAAGTTTCAACTGCATATTAAACTACAAATTTAGTAAATTTTTTTGCAGCAATAACATTAGTCAATAGTCTATCAGTTCATGGTGAATTGGCATACACCCGCCATCCTGACTGTCAGAATGGCGGGTGTACCTACACATTGTAATAACTTTATTTGTGGAGCGGAACAATTTTTTTTAAAGTAGGTACTAAATAGTACATTTTGAGTACAATTTTTTGGTATAATTATTTTATATATTTGTAAAGGTACACCCGCCATTCTGACTCTCACGCATAACGCGGCTCTTCAGTATTTTCATCGTTGTCACCGTAAAATTGTTATTAAATTAGCTAATAGTATATTATGCAACAGTTGAATAAGTGCACTCAAGATAAATGCGAGTGGCGTGAGTTGCGCTACGAGCAAGTCTTACATACGATTTTACAAAGTTTAGTATGGAGCTCTACTTTTGTGGTCTTACTTTGGTGTGACAATTAACTTGTTAAATTAATAACCTTGCTGCAAATTTTACTTTATGCATCAAAATAGTAGCGACACAAGTTGTGAGCAGAGCAACATACTCGTACATATAACGGCAGCTACCTTTTCCATTCTGAGCGCGTCGGTGAGCAAGTCCACAACCTTCGGTCCGAGACTGCCGAGGTAGTCCTCGAGCGCCACGAGCAGCCTTAACGTGACGACCACGTTCTCGGGCGGGCCGAGGTCCTGCGGCGCGGTGGGCGGCGCCAGCGGGCCGCGGTAATCGCGCCGCGAGCGCGACGCGCGCGACGCCACGCTGCCGGCGCGCTCGCGCCCGCCCACCGACGACCGCGTCTCCGGCACCGACCCTATTGACTCCATGTCGTCCGAATTCCACGGCGATATGTTGTCATCGCTGAAATGCCACCAGTACCTCTAGTATAAGTTTTTTCGAAACAAAACACAAACATTAGTTTGTCTAAACATTAGTTACCATCTAAGGCCACCAGAGGCGCAGCTCGCGTTGCCTTATAAAATGAGACTAAACGCAAACACGTTCGTTTGTTTTGTTTCGAAAAAACTTATACTAGAGATACAGAATAACTAATTATTCTCTCTCAAATTGAAACTGCACAAGCGCGGCTTTATAAAATGTTGAGCAGGTAACACTTTGTTTACGAGAATATACATATGTATGACTTTGATACTTCTACTCTGGAGGATGGTTTTATAAAGATCCGTTAGAATTAATATCGGTAAATTAATACAAAAAAAATACTCACGTCAAAATTTCATCTGACATTTAGTCTACGGCAATATTTACAAAACCTGTATTTTCTATTTAACCGACAACTAGGCTTATTTGAAGTAAGAAATTTAGTTTAATGCAGAATTTGTTTTAGAAGGCCTACCGATTATTTTTTCGGAGGGTTTGACAGTCAATAATTGCGAAAGTAATTTCTACTCTCGACCATGTACGAGTGGCTAGTTAGAGTAGGTACTTATCTCTCACGAGCGCGGGTTATCAGTTAGTGGTTGTTGTTGTGGCACATACCTACGACAACATGGACAACATCAACTCATAGCTCTAAGCGTACATTGTCTATGTGCATATATAGCTTTATACAGAAACATGGCTCACCCGCGCTCGTGAGATAATAGTACATTACTTACCAAGGGCGGTAAAACAAAGTCTCAGATTGCAGGTATATGCGATCTGAAGTTTTCAATATTACCGCCTGTCATAAGTAAAAAAAAATATGTCACCCCTGGCTAGGAAGTAGGCGGGCGGGCGGAGCGTGCGGAAATAGCCATTTTGTAGCCAGGCGTGACATAAAAGTATTATAATTACATTTTAAATTCCTCGTCAGAAATGAGCACAGTCTGCAGCGAGGGCGCGGGGTTGTGCGCGGGCGCGGGGCTGCGGTTGCGCAGCTCGGCCTCGCGCCGCGACAGCGGGCTGCGGCTGCGGCGCACCGACTCCAGCGTGAAGTTGGTACGAGCCGGGCTGCGCGCTCTGTTCACAAATACTATATTGTACGACAAGAGCAAAAAACGAGACATCGTCAACTATCAACCGATCCATTTTCTATACGAAAGGTAAAATTGATTCAAACTTGTTTTATTGAGCTGGCATATAGGATAAATAAAATAAAGTATTAAAAATTATATATACATATATATATATTTATTTATTCTGCGTCTCATCCCTCTCATCTATGAGAGGAGGCCTGTGCCCAGCAGTGGGACGTATATAGGCTGATGATGATGATGATATTGTAAAAACAGCGGTACAAGCCCGTGTTGGAACCCCGACCTCTATACTGAAGGTCGCATGCCTTATCGCTTGGCTAGAATATAATTAATAATAATAAATAGACTAAAGTAACACAGACAAACATCCAATGGGTGTAAGATACAATGCGACGATGTCCTGGCCCCTGTACAGTTAAGGGCATAAATATGTATACACTTTTGGACCTTATTTCAATGGAATAAGGTGAAAAAGTGTATACATATTGGTGCCCTTGACTGTACCACAAAACCTTACAAGCGTACAATTCGACAAATTTGTCAACATTTTCTATGGAAAATTGTAAAAATTTGTCAAATTGTGTCCAAATTCAATTTGTCAAGCGGATGCGTCCGCTAACGATATTACAATTTCTAATTAAAGTGAAAAATTCAACGCTACAGGCGGGATTTGAATCCACGACCTCTGGAATCCTCACCTGGTACAGGCCACTGACCTTCGATGCGAGCGCGGGTCCGGCGACAAGCGGCGACTGACAGGCGACAACCGGCGACTGACAGGCGACTTGCGCCGCTCGAAGTGCGGCGAGCGGCGACGCGGCTCGGGCGAGTGCGCGCGCTCGTGCGAGCGGCGGCGCGCCGGCGGTGGCGAGCGGCGGCGCGCCGGCGGCGGCGAGCGGTGGTGGCTCTCCCCTGTCCGGTGCAGCTCAACCGACTTTCGCTCCCGTTCGCCCGACCTCTCCCGCATGTCGGGCGGCGTCACGCAAAGTTTACGGTAAATCTCATTTACTACAACTTTCAATTCCGCTTCGTGTAGCTCTTTCATACGTCCTGTCCAAAACACTATCCATTCGGGCTTGAAATCATGTTTAGACGGATCCTTGCCCTCTGTAACAAATAAGTATGGGAATGATATCAAATCAATATGCCACCGGGTCACATCCATGTCTTTGGAGTCTTACATTTAAAACTTTTTTAGGGTTCCGTAGCCAGAATGGCTAAAACGGAACCCTTATAGTTTCGGTATGTCTGTCTGTCTGTCCGTATGTCACAGCCGATTTACTCGGAGACTGTAAGTACAACAATTATGAGGCAAGAAGGTGTATTCTATGAACCGCTATATAAGTGATGTGATTATTAGGAAAAAAAAAATTTTAGGGGGATCACCCCATGTAACCGGAGGATGAAATAGTACATTTTGATGCTAGTGCGGAAGGTATGTCATTTTGCACGAGTCCCGAGTTGTCTTGGCCCGAGCCGACGGGCGAGGGACAAGACTCGGGACGAGTGAAAATGACACTTCCGCACGTGTATCAAACGACGTTTTTTAATACAGTTGCGAAAAAATATCAAAGAAACTAAAATAAAACAGTAATTAAAAGATACAAAACACAATACTTTTACTTGCCATTGTGGGCTTTAAGTACTTACCTGGTCTATCTGGCGTAGTTTACATACAGACATACACTTTATATAACAATCGTATAAATCACACATATCACAAAAATATTATTAAAACAATACAACTCGCTACAAAATTAAATCTTGAAATTATGTACAAAGAAGCGGGAATTAAAAAGTCGGTTTAACTTTTAATTGATTGACTTTTTTCAACAGGCCATGGTTGTCAGCATTCAGCCAAATCAAATACTATTTTGGAGATTTTGTCACATGGTAGTTTAATTACATGTAAATATTAATAAATCATTATTTTTCATTTTATAATTAATTTCTATTTGCGTTTTAAGTAACTAAATGTATTTTTTGGCGAAAAAAGACAAGCGTTCATTCACATCCGGCGCGACGGTCTTCCTTAATACTCTATTAATTAGAGGTCTCGCATAATACTGTTTCCGGTCATTAATCTACTCAATCAGTCAACTTTTTGAATTCAGTTTTAGATGTTTTAATATTTGATAACCATTTAACTTGTTTAATATGCATTTTTAATGTTTTAAATATTATAGAAGGTTACTTTTAATGGCCTTTGCTTTATTAAATAAATAAGTAAAGTGACTGAACCTACTCGTAAAACTCTTTGGTTGGATGTCTGGCTTGGGTCAACAGTAAATTTAAAAAAGTTGGAAAAGTAAAAAGCACTAGTGCGCGAAATCCAACTTTGCGCACGATATACAGCTACATAAAGTACCACTTTTTGAGCACCTGTATTAAAAAAATTTTTTTCAATACATGTAGTTGTGAGGGGTATTTTTGGATTGGCCTTTAAAAATAATATCGGGGTTACTAAGAAAGTTTTCCATTTAAGGCGCAGGGGTGGGCAAGGCATTCTCCATACAAACTCTGTGCACGTTTTATTCGTAGGTTTTGGCAGTTGGCACTAACGATTGTAATATTTTTTTTGGATGTACATATTAGATATGCGAAGAAAGTGATGTGGAAAATTTTCAAATATTTCAAAAAAATTAAAAATTAAAAAAAATTAAAAATAATATCAATGAAAAAAAAATTACATCACGAAATAGCTAACAGAAAAATAAGCATACTGACCAAAAATCATAACTTTAATGCAAACACAAACGAAGAAAATCCTGCACAAAGTTTGTATGCAGAGAGCTTGCCCTACCCCTCCTCTTAAGTCAATCGTTGGTGAGATATTCGCTGCTAAAGTTATACAAAATGTGTCCCGGGGCCCCCTCTAATTTCCGAACTACGAAGATTAAAATTCTGAAAAAAAATTGAGGTGGTGTACAATAATAAATACTTTCAACGAATTTTGGTTTAAACAAGATGGGAGTAAGGGTTTTCGAGTTTTCACTGAAAAACTGTCTTGCCCCTCTTGCCCAAACAAAAGGACGTACGAGGGGCGTTCAATAAATTCTCGGTATTGATATCTTTTAAACCTTTTTAGTAAACTTTTTAATACTGGCCGGTAAGTGTCATTCATTAACATAAAAAAAAGGTAAAATTCAAACGGCGATGTTCTTTTGTTTTTCTGCAACTGCCGAACAAACGTGATCACAATGAGCGATTTTTCAATGTTAATTAAATTAGAGCACCGAGCGGTAATAAAATTCTTGACCAAACAAGGAAAAAATCAAAAAGCTATAAAAGAAGAAATGGATTATGTTTACCGAGAGTAGAGTCTGCTCCTTCTTTATCAACGATTCAAAAGTGGTCAAGTGAATTTAAGTGTGGGAGAGAGAGTATCGAAGACGACCCCAGACCTGGTCGGCCCGTCGAAGCTTCTTCACAAGAAAATATAAAAAAAGTGGAGAAAATTATATTGGAAGACGCTCGAGTGAAGGTGACAGCAATAGCTTAAATAACCAAGCTTTCTATTGGTACTATACACAATATTATCCATGACAATCTTAATATGTCAAAAGTCAGTGCGAGATGGGTACCGCGAATGCTGACGCCGCTTCAGAAAAATACGCGCGTTGCTTGTTGTTCCGAATTTATTAAGCTGTGTGGTGAAAATCCTGATGAGATACTGCAAAAGATTGTTACCGGAGATGAAACCTGGGTTCATCATTATGACCCTGAGAGCCAACAAGAGTCCATGCAGTGGCACATTAAAGGAACTCCTCACCCTAAGAAGTTCAAGGTCATGCCTTCAGCTGGAAAGGTCATGGCCACAATATTCTGGGATTGTGATGGAATATTGCTGATCGATTATAAAGAAAAGGGTGTAAATATCACAGGAGGGTACTACGCTAATATTCTACGCCAATTAAGAGAAGCAATCAAAGAGAAGAGAAGGGGAAAATTAGCCAAGGGAGTTCTGCTCCTGCACGACAACGCCCCTGTGCATACTGCTCATATCGCCAAGGCTGCTGTTCGGGAATCTGGGTTCGAAACTATTACACACCCACCGTATAGTCCAGACTTAGCCCCGAGTGACTTCTTTTTGTTTCCCAACCTCAAAAAGGACCTACGAGGAAATCGATTTTCTGACGATGAAGCTTTGAAGACAGCAGTGGAGGAGCATTTTGACACTAAAGATAAAATATATTTTTATGAGGGGTTAAAAAAACTAATTGACCGATCTTATAAGTGCATAAACATAGGGGGGGAGTATATTGAAAAATAAAATAAAAAAACCTATCGTATTCTTTTGTTTTCATTCTCATACCGAGAATTTATTGAACGCCCCTCGTAAGTGCCGTGACTTCCCTATGAAGATACGTACGACCTTTTTTGATTCAAGGTATTAAATAGTGTTTTTAAAAGTGGACTGCTAGATGTCGGTACGGAACCCTTCGTTGTGCGTGATCCGATACGCACTTGGCCGGTTTTTTCTAAATAAGAATGCCATAGAGAATCAAAAGTGTTTCGAGTTAAAAATATAGTCAGTGCTAGTTCAAACAATCCAAACGCACACACGGCCCGAGGTCGGAGTCGGAAACCTGGATGTTTTATTCATGACTTCATACCCCCATTTTCCTCTCCAACTTTTGCAGAGCAAAATATCCAATGATTAATAGATAGGATACTAGTAATCAATAGCCAGTAGAGGACGCGGCGGTACTGACCCGCTTGGATTTCTTTGTATCTCCTGTTCCAGAATTTCTTCCACTCCTCGGGGTAGAGCGGGTGCTTCTCCGGGTTCTTCTCGTGGTACGCCAGCGTTTTCTTCGCGGACTCCTCCGCGTTTATCCGCTTATCTTCGGCCAATTTCAACTTGTATTCGTAGTTCGGTGCTCTTTGCTGGAATAAAATATTTGCTTTAAACAAACATCCGAAAATATTAGCACATCCGTGTTACAGATGTCTGGAGCATACACATGCACCAAAATTTCTGTACTTTACTTTTAGACCGTGGGCCCGGCGCTTCAATCGTTAGTCATTTCCTCTCGCACGAAAACTTGTACAGTGGTTAAGAAAGATGTATTACAATTCCGTTGGTGGGTTCAGGTCCACAGTCATTTTTTATACATCTTTCTTAAGGCTTTCTTATTGCAGCGAAACTACAAACGCGACACAAAAAATCCGCTAGGCGGCGCAACATTATCGTAATTCTCCCCAGTAACAAACACAATTACATTTTACACACACTATCTCACTTTACTGTGACAGGTCACTGACCTCGTTTTTTTAATGATTGCTGTAACTTAGAATTTGAATATGTGACAGACCTTCTTTGTCAAATTAACCAGAATAAGCCAGAGTGGCGCAAGTGATAATTAGGTTGTCAACCATTTAAATTTAGAACAGATTGCTATGACATTCACGCAAAAGAGTGTAGACTTGTCATTGCATATCTCTGTCTCTGTTGCGCAGTTTTGACAGATTTCACTTAACTAAATAAGGGCTAAATTTTATCACGACTCGAAACAAAAAGTCAAAGTTGCAAGCCACAAATAAGTAGCTTAATTTCAACCACTAAGCCAAGTACATTGTGGTGTAGTTAGTAATCGCTTGCTCTCTAAAGCACAGGTCACAGGTTCGAATCTCAGGCAAGAGCAAGTGTTTTTTTTTTGTGTTTTATTTAAACAACCGTAATTTTTAGAGCATAAATAATTATTGAGCGTTATTTTGGTAAATAAATATTTTGTACTTTATTTATTTATTTAGAAAAAGATTCAACATAAATATTTTGCCCTGCTAATAAAAGCTTACATCTTTATTTATTAGTTCTTAATTATTCTTTATTTATCGTATGGCCTTTATTTCGAACCGTGAGATCTTCGAGAAGACGGTAGCTCTAGTATAAGTTTTTCGAAACATTAACTAATTCGAACGCGTTTGCGTTTTGTCTCAAAATGTATGAAAACGCTCTCACCGAGTTTGAAAAACGCGCGTTCTTCGGTTAGCAACAAATGTTATACTCGCTGTTTTGGTTTCCACTAGTGAGTGACCACCAGAGGCGCTGTTCACGTTTTCATGCCACTTTCATACATTTTGAGACAAAACGCAAACGCGTTCGATTCGAAAAAACTTATACTAGAGCTACGGTTCATAAATCCATCTTAAATAAAATTCAAGATTTATTATATAATTTATTATAAACATAAAACATAAGACTGAGGGATTATAATGCGTGCAACCACAGTGCGTCTATAACAGTTTGTAGCCTGTCTCTCAATAAGCTGAGAAGACGTTGATAATTATGTCATTGTCAGTTCCCCGCATTTCCTCCCATAACTATTTCATTGCAGTATCTATTGCTTGAATTGCTTCTTTGGTTCTTTCATGGCGATGATCCCACTGTTGAACCATTAAACCCCAAAGATTCTCAATCGGGTTCAAATTTCAGGCGATGGCATTACATCATTACATTTATGCCTGGATGTAGCTGTAGAGTAAACCATTCCCAAGTGACCCGTGCTGTATGGGGCAATTATCTTGAATAAAGTCAGGAAAGTCAGTAGAACAATTTGCAGCATCACTTCGTCCAGTAAATTCACGTAAACATTTGCGCATGATGTGGCTATGAAGTGAAGTTCACCGAAGCCGCTGATCATAGATCTGAGACCGCGACGCCGTCACCAGATATCCTCCCCCACATACTAGCCGCAAGCGGCCAGAATTCCTCAGAGCTTTGGGCCCTTTCTATTTCAGATATTATCCGAGGCATCTTTTCATTTAAATTTGTATTATTCTTTTTTTATCGTTTACGTTGATATATTGGAATAATTACACAATGCAATAATATCACTTTCATCGTAATACTGATGTCATTCTG
Source organism: Cenopis cana (assembly GCA_951800055.1). Taxonomy (NCBI): domain Eukaryota; kingdom Metazoa; phylum Arthropoda; class Insecta; order Lepidoptera; family Tortricidae; genus Cenopis; species Cenopis cana. The sequence continues at coordinate 17,805,122 of OX637471.1, read as the reverse complement.
CTTTACATTGAACTGCAGAGCAAATTGAAGTCGAATAGCGTCAAAACTTTGGCAGGATTACGGTCCGTTTGGGCATATCTATTTTGTTACAATACGAAGCTCAATATATTTAATAATTTAAAACATTGTATTTGAAATACCAAGCTTGAATTTAATTTGCTAATGTCAGATGTCAAACTATGTGTCAGGCGCTATGAATATACTCACACATAGACATAAAATATACAATATGCTATATGAAGGAGTGTGACCCGTATAATGGAAAAAAATTCCACATTCTAAAAATACTCAATGAAACCTTTTGTAATAAGAGAGGGTTTAAAAAGGAAAAAAATGATATAATGATAAGCTTTATTAGCCACATTTTATGTTTTCCACTATCTCGAATTGTAAAAGTACCAGTGAAACTATTTTAAATGTTTATTCGTCGATATGACTCACCAGTAATTTACCCTGAAAATGTTAATATCATCTAGTTACTGGTATTAAATATGCGATTTTTATAAATGTCAAACTGGAAAAAGTGCGACAGACGTCCGTCCAGCTCGAGGCCCAACGGCACAAACTACTAAGGAGATACTAACGTATCAGACGACCTACTTGCTTTGCATTTATTTATGAATTGTGTTGTCTGTGGCCTGTGGCAGAAAAAAATGGAAGCAGAGGTTGTCATTTAATAGTTTTCTGAACATGTAACGCGTACCTAAACGAAGGTAATGTGTTATTCAGCCGGGGTTATATTACATGAAGGATTTATGTTAACAGTCGATTTAGCGTGAAAAGGAACATAGCAAGAAGAGAGTGAAAGGGACGCATTCACACACACACACATGCATACACGGATGTACCCACACACTTACAATTGTTTCAGTGACAGACCTGACAAGTAAAATACGCAACATTGGTAGAATTATTTATTTAATAAAGATTAAACACATCATCATCATCATTCTCTTAAGAGCTGGGTTCTTGTCGGTGCAGCTTGATGCAGTCTCTCCATCTTTGCCGGTCCGAGGCCAGCTTCTTGATGTCCTGATACGACACGACATCCACATCCTCTTTTATCTGCTTGACATAACTTTTCCTTGGTCTTCCTCTTAATACACAAAAATTTCCACAAACACACAATATTCCCAATAAAACTCAAGCTACGATTTTATTTCAAATTTTAGTTTTCATGACATGACTGATCTTGACAATTGACAATCTTGACATATATTGTTTTTTTGTTGATGAAGCAAAAAGATCGGATAAGGGATATTTGAGTCATTCTTAAAAACGCAGAACTAGGACAAATGTTACCAATACAACTGTCACAAGAAGGCAAGATGGCGCCGAGGGGCAGGGGCCCGGGTTGAGGGGACGTCTATTTTACTCCAAATTTTTCTTCCGTCTCTATCACACTATGGAGTGACTCGTATATATGACAGTAAACCGCCAGTGCCCAACGGCCATCTGTCTACTAAAATGAAGCGCGCAGTTTGCTTTTCTGATATTTTTGAGTTTTGTTAAATATAAAAACATTTAAAAAAAAATTAGCCGTAAAATACACTTCTTCACATCGTTTCCTATCTATTGATATATTTTACTCGAGTCTGAGTTGGATATATTTTATATACGACTCACAATAAGATCAAAATTTACCTGTTTTTGCGATGTGAGATCATCGAGCGAAGTTTCAAATATCGTGTTTTCAGCCTTAAAATACACTAGACCGACTCTTAAACTATAACATATCTAAATATCCCATCAATAAAGTGAGTATTCAATGGTTTAAAATTGAATGAAAAATACTATGATTTCGAATAACGTGGTCTTAAACACTGTACAAGTTGTCGTGCGAGAGGAACTTGGTCACCCACGCCTGTTCGGGGCCTACGGTCTATTTAGATTAAGAGGAGGGGTAGGGCAAGCTCTCTCCATACAAACTTTGTGCAGGATTTACTTCGTTTGTGTTTGCATTAAAGTTATGATTTTTGGTCAGTATGCTTAGTTTTCTGATAGCTATTTCGTGATGTAATTTTTTTTTATTAATTTATGTTTTATTTTTTTATTTTGATTTTTTTTGAGTTATTTGAAAATTTTACATCACGATCTTCGCATATCTAATATTTACAACCAAAAAAAATATTATATTTCTTAGTGCCAAAACCGACGAATAAAACGTGCACAAAGTTTGTATGGGGAAGGCCTTGCCCTACCCTGCACCTTAATGTATCAAGCGATAATTTTGAAGTTGCACCGCCCACAATCTCTCTGCTTTGCCCTAAGGTTGACTGGTAGAGAATGCTTATGGCATCAAGTTCGCCTTTTGTACCATAACTTTTACTTTTGTGCTATAAAGATTAAATAAATAGTATTTATTTATACATAAACAGTTTAAAACGTTTTTAAATGAAAGTGTTGGTATTAAAGCGAGTATACCTTGTCAGTGGGACCTCCGGCTGCGGAGCTCCGGCTGGCGAAGCGGGCGCGGTAGGGGCTGACTCGCCGCTTGTCCGGGTACGGCTCGTAGCGCATGCGCGGCTGTTCGTATTTGCCCCTGATAAACAATACTATGGTTACCCCAGATATTACAGCGACCCACTTCTCCAAGTGAGAACACTAACAATAAAGGCTCTAAAATTTGTTCTTCGCTCAAAGTTCATGAAAATATTGTCGAGTTTCTAATGCCAATATTTATACAGGAATTCGTTTCCATTCGTAAAAATCCGTAAATAATCGTAAGGTCGTAAGTGAATTATGACGTCATTTTTATGAATGTTTGACTACATTGCAAATGCTTGACAGTATTGCTCTTTTACCGTCATAAGAATGACGTCACATTATGGCGATTTTCTTCAAAACTAGCGAAGAAAAAAAACTTAAAACTATCTTATTACGTTCAGGTATAGGGCAGTGAAATTGTACATTAAAATCGCAAAGCGCGATGTAAAGCTGCATTTTTAGGGTTCCGTAATAAACAAGGAACCCTTATAGTTTCGCCATGTCCGTCCGTCCTTCCGTCCGACCCCCGTTTTTCTCAGTAACCGTTAGTACTAGAAAGCTGTAATTTGGCATGAGTATAAATATCAATGACGCCGACAAAACGGTAGAATAAAATCTTTATAAAAAATATTTTTAGGGTACCTCCCGTACATGTAAAGTGGTGGTGAAATTTTTTTTTCTTCCAAACCCCATCGTGTGTGGTATCGTTGGATAGCTCTTTTAAAAATATTATAAGGTTTCTAAAACATTTATTGATTAAAGAATTGGTTAGCGTGATATTAAGCTTTGAAGTGATAATTTTTGTTATGGTCAAGTGTCCCCCCCCCCCCCCCTGCCAGTTAAACGGTGGCTACTAGGCATGTGAAAAAAATCATGGTAGTAGTATATACGATGAATTTAAAAGGAAAACTATCACAGCTAAGTAGACATTACTAGTTAAGGGCCTATCGTGCGGGGTAAATTCTCAGCGCCTGTCAAATTTCAATTTTTTTAATAATTTACCCAATTAACCCACACATGCATTATTCACGCACACTACCTCATTTTGCTGGGTCGGGTCATTGACCCATGTTTGTGCCAACTTATGACAATATAGATTTTGAATATTTAAAGGTTTCTTGGTGCATAAGAGAAGTGTAACAAAAATCGTCAAGTTCTGATCTGTAACCAAAACTCAAGTATTAGTTGTATCTGAAAATGTCTTGAATTTGGAATTTGTGGTAGTAAAATACTCAGTTCCTTGTTTATAAAATAAAACTTGTCAAACCCCTGTTTTGTAAAATGTATTTTGTTTTGCCCTTTCCTCACAGACTCATTTTTATACAACTTAAAACAGAGAAAGAATTTTCCTAATCGGTTCGTGCATGTTATGACTGCTTTATGTTTATGACTTAGGTACTTATTTTGAGAGTTTACTTGGTGATTTTCATGATACGAGTATAGGTTGTACCTTAAATAGGTTATTTTAAGCAAAACTTTTCATAAATTGATTATTTTCTGTTTATCAGTTGGTTAACTCTAAAATGAACACTGATTTAATGCAAGTTTTAAGAGAAGAAGCGGTAGTTTTATTACAATATATATAATAACTACTGAAACTATTTATACGGCACGGGATAACTGCAGCAATATTGTGAATCAACTTTGTATTTGAGGAACCAGTACCTAACCTTATAGGTAGGTAGTTCTTGTTATTCACGACCTCCCGTCGTAACCCAATCCGCAGAATTGCGCATAGAATAGTATGACATTCCCTGCGCATCGTCGTTATCGTGAATGACAAGCACTATAAAACCTAATGATATAACAAATATCATCAAGAAAGTCATTGTAACAGTCTGCAATTGTGGAACTTGGCCGGACCACTACTGTATCAGCTCTGACAAATTAACTTTTATACACTTCTTATAAGGTCCATAATTGAAAGGAATAATTAGCAGGATGCGTTTACATATTCTTCTAGTGTTAACAATCGTGCCGTCGATGACACTTAACTGCACATCCGTGAACCTTATTGCAACGAGATAAGGTTCAATAATGGTTAACATTGCGTCTATTTTCATCAATAACAAATAGCAATTATTATTATTTGCTATTCGTTTACTATAACGTCGAGACAATTATTGCGCTGCGACATAAGTACTTACTTGTACAAAATCAAAGCAACGGGATTTCCAACGCATGAAAGCTTTAGATAGAAACTAGCGCAATTTAATATTATAAGTAATTACTGCATATTTGTTTGTTAGACATCGTCATTGTCACCACATCCCCAACAACTACTTGGTTTATTATTTATAAATGAAACACAGGTTTATTATTTTCATTCTAGGTATAATTATATTATGACCAGGCGGCTTAGACACTACACAATTTAAATCCACATCACTCAAACTGGCGAAGAAACTCCGACATTCTTTCTTCTGCTTCCGCTGAAAGAGAGCACTCTAGATCTGTTTCTTGGTATAACGCTGATATTTTATAAACTTCTGTTCAAAGCACCATAATAATTGTGCCTGTTTGTACAGATTCTGGGATATGTTCTGTTTATGCAGAATCTGCGATATATTTAGGTAATCATTGTTTGACGTGAAAGCGCCGTACATATACTCAAAATATAACATTAGATTCGTTAAATTAATGAAATATAAAAATACAATTTGTTTACAAATTTTAATTTGAAATATGATGAGTGACATAAATGTCATAACGTTCCGTTCTGGGTGGCTTATTTATAAAAAGTAAATTACTTTGAACTGAAATACATCGGTAACCTTTTTACGTTTAAAATGCCTTTTCGTAAAGGAAATCATTATAATTTAGTTGCATTAGTCAACATTGGGGACCAAAGATTGCATTTTTATGTTATAACGAATGGCTAATACTAAAAATTCCATGTTAAAAGATTCTTCAATAGCCACACGTCAACATTTATTTACCCTACTTCAATTAATGCAATCTTTGTGTGTGGTATACATTTTGTATTTGTATACGAGCAAGCTGTCAAAAAGCGTGTTTTAATGAGATGTCAAACTGAGAAAAGCAGCATACGTCTGCTCCCATTGAGGGCCGGAGCCCATCTGCCCGCAAGAAAACTACGGCGGCCGGTCAAATTTTCGGAATTTCCTTTGCATTGTTAAAAAAATCTCCACATTTTGCAAATGTTAAACACATACGACCTAGATAACATGTAGTTTTGTTACTATTCAAAAATTGAAGACCTTTCATAAAGTATTAACGTTGTAGTTTGCGTTTATTTCTTTTAGTAGAGCTAACTTTGGATTGAATTTTTATGAAGAAAACTATAAGTAATTGTGTTTCTGAAACACATGACGTGTAGAGTGTATCCTTAAATATCATATATAGGAATTACAGAATTCAAGCTTTAGTAATAATAATACAGCAAGTGATCCAACCATCGCAATTATTCAGAAATTTGCTCGGTGCAGTCTTAACGAGTAATAGTCGAACTTCAGAAATGTACTTTACAAAAGCAAACTTTCGTACAATTTCCATTGATGCCTTAGATAATGTTGTTAATTCTGTCAAAAACATAGTAAATATAAGTTTGCGAACTTTTTAGTCCACATAATGTAACGGGTGGACGACTACGGAACCCTACATTGCGCGTGGCCCGACACGCACTTGGCCGGTTTTTTGGTATTTTATTTGGACCCCTTTGGGTAGTGTGAAACCACATTTAGCAAGCAAAAAAAAGTTGTGCTACCTTCTTAATATGAAAAAAGATTTAAAAAATTCGGACTTTTTTCAGTTATTGTTGTTTAAATCAAAAACTATGGCTTTTTGACATTACTTGTCTATAGAATTTTTAAAGTACATTCAATTTGCAACAATTTAAGCCTATCAACAGCTCCGTACGTCTTATAGTTTTTGAGACATGATGTTTCAAAAATACTGTTTTTTTGAGTTTTGCCTGTAGTGCTTGTTGTTACGGGTTTCCGTCGAACAAATCACTTTCGGAAACCAGTGCCAACTTTTAGTATGTTATTTAGGCATGTCTCCTGGACCCCGGAACTGCCGGGAGACAATCTCTCCAAGGTCGCTCTCCCGAGTAATGACGTCATGAAAATTGCCGCTACCACGTTTGAAAAAGTCGCAATACCATCCAACTTACGCAACATACATACACGTGTATGGTATCAAATGAAAACTGAATAAATATGCCATAACCTGTAACTACATTCAATTTCAATACATTGGTACAATTCAAAACTATAAGCAAAATAATATAAAAGTAAGGAAAACATTTCCAGGTTTCCAGATTTAACAGAATAACTAGAACAGGTACCTACTCGAAAATTATTTTGCACATTAATAATAATCAGTATTTCAGCTTTAAATTACTATTAATTGTTTCTAGATATGACCAAAACCGGGAGAGAAATGCTGAAAAAACCATCATCGCGATGCTGATTTTCCATACAAGATAAAAAAATGATGCAACGTCTATTTTCCATGAACCAGCTAAAGCTTTTTAGTATATTGTTAGACATGTTATGTGAACCTTAAAAATGCAAAGAATCAGGATCTGACCTATCTGGTTTCCAGTAAAGACGTTATAACCATAACTGCCCACGATTTTTGAGAAAAGCAAATTAGACACCAAATATAGCAAATTTAATTAGCATTCGCGTGACAATAGATTTTTATGTATGTAGTATAATTTGTGTGTAATTTGCATTTCTCAAAAATCTGGAGCGGTTATGGTTATGACGTCTTAACTGGAGAACCAGGCAGGTCTCTTTGCAGTTTTACGGTTCACATAACATGTCTAACAATAAATACTAAAACGCTGGAGCTGGTTCATGGAAAACAGACATTTCATCATTTTATTTATCTTGTATAGAAAAACAGCTTCGCGCTGCTGGTTTTTTCAGCATTTTTCTCCCAGTTTTGGTCATATCTGGAGGAAAATAGCATCCTACCTGAACTACAATCGGGTTTTCGCAAGGGTCGATCGACAGTTACTGCGTTACTCGATGTAGTTGATGACATTTTACAGGCTCGGGATAGTCGGGATGTTGGAGAGAGTACCATACTCGTTCTTTTAGATTTCTCCAGGGCTTTCGATTGTATCAGCGTGCCTTTGCTCTTATCAAAGATGTCGTATTACGGATTTGATGTTTCTGCAGTGAAGTGGTTCGAAAGTTATCTCTCCGGCCGTGCGCAGACGGTAGCGTTACGTGGGATGGATGGTGTCATTTCGCTGTCTGCTCTTTGTCCTGTGTTGAGAGGTGTACCACAGGGGTCAATACTAGGCCCTCTGCTTTTTATATTATATAGTGCTGACATCATCCATAGTATAGAGAGCAGCAAATACCATCTTTACGCTGACGACCTCCAGCTTTACGTATCCAGCCCGCCAACGGACATATCTGCTGCTGTCAATACTCTGAATGCGGACCTTGATAGTATTTTTGCTTGGTCGGAAAAGAACTGCCTTGTTCTGAATCCGAACAAGTCGAAATATATAGTCTTTGGTTCAGAGCATCAAATCCGTAGTACTGTTAATAACCTCGAGGCTTTGACTACCAGTAATGTTGCCATCATGGGCCAGCCAATAGAGAGGGTGGTAGAAGCAAACAACTTTGGCCTCCTCATGGACGGTAAGCTGCGCTTTGAGAACCACATACTTAAAGTTGTGAGTAACTGCTTCTACCGCCTTAAAGTTCTTTACAATATTCGGGATTACCTAAGTGTTGACTTGCGTATCAACCTTTGCGAATCGCTGATATTGTCTAGATTAAACTATTGTGATATCGTGTATGGTGGCTGCATTACAGGTCGTACAAAAAAACTCATACAACGAGTGAAAAACGCATGCACTCGTTTCTGTTTCCGAGTCCCTCCCCGCTCCCATATCACTCCCTACTTGAACGCCGCTGGTCTGCTGAACATGCCTGCACGCAGACGCCTGCACCTCGCCACTCTTCTTTTTGGCATAGTACAGTCTGGAGTACCAGCATATTTGCTGAGTAGACTTGTATGGCCCAAGAGTGTGCGCAGGTGTAAGGCAATGATTCTGGTGCCTAAGCATCGGACCGCGGCGTTTCGAGGAAGTTTCAGATTTGCGGCGTCCAAGTGCTGGAATGATCTCCCTCCACCTATCCAAGGAGCGTCTAGCAAATATACCTTTAAGCGCAAGCTTAAAGACTATTTGTTGACGCTCCAAAGATCCCATCCCTAACCCATCCAGCACTTAAAATATCCCAACTGTATAGCTTTCTTGTGTTTTTGTTGCAATTTCTATTCTGTTCTTCTTCAGTGTTTTATTTTAAATCCTCAAATGTTATAAAGTGTCGGCAACGCGCACGTGACTCCTTTGGAGTTGCGAGCGTCTATAAGCTACGGTGTCCGCTTACCATCAGGTGGACCGTACCCTAGTTTGCCACCGTCATCCTATAATGAAATTGTTATTGTTTTAAATTGTTATAAGTTGCCTAGATATGTAGGTATATAAAGTCAATATTTATTATACTTGTATTATGTTATGTATGTATGTATATATTGTATAAAGTATGTTGTGTTGCGTTCCGTGGGTCACGTACGGTGCTGTCTGAAAACCAGCGCTCCAGGTGTCTAACTACACCTGAGCATAATGCTGAGACAGCAACCGATTCACTGCCGCGAAGACACACATCATTTATTTGTTCAATGTGGTGCGTTTATTATTATTGTTTTTTTTTTAATGTGTGTCTTTCGTTTCGTGCAGTGAATAAATGTTTTCTTTTCTTTTTTCTTTTATATCTAGAAACAATAAATGATAATGTAAAGCTAAAATACTAATTACTATTTATCGGAACATAATTTTCGGGTTCCAGTTCTAGTTATTATGCAAAAAAAATCTTTACTTTTTTATTATTTTGTAAATAAGATATGAGTTATAGCATATTTATTCAGCTTTGATTTGATACCATGCACGTGTATGTACGGTACGGTAACGTGGTAGCGGCAATTTTCATGACGTCATTACTCGGGAGAGCGACCTTGGAGAGATTGTCTACCGGCAGTTTCGGGGTCCAGGAGATATGCCTGATAACATACTAAAAGCCGGCGCTGGTTTCTGAAAGTGAAGTATTTGTTCAACGGAAACCCATAACAACACGCGCTATAGGCAAAACTCAATAAAACAGTATTTTTGAAACATCATGTCTCAAAAACTATAAGACATACGGAGCTGTAATAAATAAATAGGCTTAAATTGTTGCAAACTTAATATACTTTAAAAATGCCATGGACAATTAATGTCAAAAATCCATAGTTTTTGAATTGAACTACAATACCTGAAAAAAGTCCGAAAATTTTGCAGTTTTTCACGTATCATACAGGTAGCACAACTTTTTTTTGCTTGCAAAACGTTGTTTCAGATACTCCTAAGGGTTGCGAATAACATACCAAAAATGCAGCTTTACATCTCGCTTTGCGATTTTAGCTTTTTTATTTGTTAGATTTCACTGGCCTAGTAGCATATTTACAGGAATGGTTTTCGATTTAGGCATCATTATAAATTTTGAAATGTCAATTGTTATGGTTTATGGTCAACGGCCCCTGCCAGCTAAATTGTATGGCTGCTACTGGGCAAAACCTGTTAGTGTATATATGTATAACGAATAGAAAAGGAGCAGTATCACAGGTAAAGTGCGATGCGGTAGTTGAGGGTAGTTCACCTGGGTATGTCGCGGTGGCGGTCCTGGTCGCGGTCGCGGTCGCGGCCGCGGGCGGGCGGGCGCTCGACGCGCCGGCGCGGCTCCTGCTCGTCGCTGACGTCCGACAACGAGTCCAGCGACGCGCCGCGCCGCTCCTGCCGCCGCGTCGACCGCTGCCGACAAACATCACGCCACTGTCAACTCAATTACATGCCAAAAACAACACGTAACGCGTTAACGATTCCCTTAAGGTGGTTCGCGTTCCATACAAAACGTATTTGGACATGCATAAAAACAAAAAATAAAAACAGTTCCACTGATAAAATGGGTTGAAATTTCACTCCTATTAATGTGTGTTCTTTGAATGTACAGTTTACCGAAAACCATCCTGTATTATAATTAGGTGTCTTTAAATAACTGTGCTGAGTTGAAAATACAACCTTATATATTCTCTATACATGAGTGACTAATTGTCTGATAATGTAGTGTAGAGAACTAATATCTACCTTTTGTGTTTTAGTTAATTATGATTGGACTTACAGTGAACGTGTTGAAATGAGGTTTAGACGGCGCGGCCACGTGAGGCGGGGATGGATCTCTTTCTCTGGCCCTGGAATAAAATAACATATTTTCTCAAAAATAGTATGAAATGTTCTCATAACATCTGTGAAGATAGTATCCGAAAGTGACTCATCCTGGATAGTTACCAGAAGTGTCCAGGAAATCACACCTACTGTCCAGGAAGTAAGTATGTAAATCCCATTACATATCATAATATTTGAATTTAGAACTAGAAAATAAAAATTGGCAGTAATTGACATAAAAAAAAAATGTAGGTACCATGGAGGTTGACGTGTCCGTATTGCACGATGTGTATTGGCGGGAAATACAGTTCAATCATGTTTTTAACTATTTCGAGACTAATTTAGAAATTAACATGAATAGATTGAATGAAATCAAATACTAATAGTAAACATAAAATAAATACGATTTTATTTACGATTATTTAAATACGATTTTATAAATCTATTCTATTGGGGTTGTGGCATAATATCAGTGTCTTAACACAACATCTAGCTAAAAAAAGTTGCCATTGTATTTTGACTTCATTGATTTAATTAATATATACAGTGGTATAATTGCTAAAAATGAGTTTAGATTAATCAGATTGCGATAAATACACAGATCGCACTAGTTACTGAAAAAATTACTTCCACCCAAGTCTAAGGTGGTATTTGACCATTTATAAAAGTTCATCAAGTGGAAAGCGGAACATGAAAGTACAAGTTGGTCAGAATGCAGGTACTATTAACCGTTGTTCATACAATTTGTTTTATTTTTGAGAAAAGCACTATACAAGCTTCGACCGTAAGTGCCATCCTGGCCTCGTATTATAGCCGGACCTCGCCTTCGGCTCGGCCGGCTAACTCATACTCGTCCAGGATGGCTTACTTACTGGTCTCTGCAGTAATGTACTATTGTAACACTTTTACTACAAATTTAATTATTTATTACTGTAAATATAATATAAAAACGTTGACGTTGCTTATAATACTTCTTCTACGACTAGTCAGCTAATCACTCAATTAATGACAATAAACGTGCCAATAAATAATTATAAGTAGTTTAATTTCAAAGTCTGTCACAAAATGACTGACAGTATAGGGACTGAAACAAGTTGCTGAAATATCCTATTCTTTTACAATATTCACATATTTTTTATTGAAAAAATCGCAAAGACTACCATCAGGTCACAATTCTTATGTTTTAATTAAATAAGCAAAAAATTGTATGTCAAGTACATGTCTGTACTAAAACTATGTGTGAATTGCTAATTTTTCCACATGGGAAAGTTTCAGAGATTTGACACATTTTTTGTATGGGATTTGAACATTTCTGAATGTAAAATGGAAATTTCTTATATTTCTATGAAATTCACAAGAAATTTCAGAGAACATTTCCAAATTTATTTATTTTTATACGTTTGTTTTTATTGTACTGACCTCGAGGCCTGTTTGGAATCATTATCTGAAACAATATCATTTGATTAAAACGTTGCACTGCAGCATAGATTACAAATCAAGTAACAACCTACTAACTACTGTTATAGTAGTAACTGAGACAAAAATTACGAAACGTACTCAAGACCCGACCACTTTAGCTTAGTTGGTAGTGGTCATAGATATATAAATACAGGAGATAGGCCGTCGCCGTACTAATTATTCCAGTACCAGTGTCGCCAGTATTTGACTTGTGTGTGTTACAACCACATATGTAGTCTTGTAAACACTAGGTTCATGCTCCATACTTGGATTCTAATGCTGTGATTGGCGCGCACACACGCCGCAAAGGTTGTAAATACACACTACTACACGTAAACATCAACATCGGTGAACGTAATAGAGATGGGACAGCATTTTTTTATTTTTGTCGATATTTAAATGATTAATATGGGAAATTACAAGGTAGGTAACATCAATGAAAAAAAAAGTCGTAATAATCGAACATTTCTGAAGACCATCCAAACAAACAAGGCTATCAATTAAAAAACCGCACTCAAATCGGTTCATCTATTTGGGAGATACGATGTCTATAAATGTCTATACATGTAAACTTGTATCCTTTTTTGCATTGGAGGTGGACCTAACCTAGGACTGTGAAATTCGGCAAGTTATTTCGTTTTACTACGGTCATAATTGTATAGGTGACCATATATATTTTTATAGCCACAACTTAGTAAAACGCAACTGAATTACTGAAAATTGTATTTCGAGAAAAAATGGGAAAAAACTCCGAGACTCTATTCTTGAAGAAATTTGATTTCTCCACAAGGTTCTCTTTATTCCATTGCACTTCAAACTCTTCTCTGCCAATTTTGAGACAAATCGGATAATATTTAGAGGTCGCGACTGTTTTAACATTTTTTAAATATTCAGAGAAAACTCTCATTCTTCGTCGGCAGTTTTACACGGAAATTATGAGTAAATTGAACATGAAGTGATATTAAATTATGCTAATCATTATTGTTATTTATTATTAAACTTCCTTCTTTATCTCCTTATTTAATTTACGGAATGTTATAATTAGAGAGAAGTCACTATTTGCATCTTTCTATGTAAGTCGTCGGCTCAGGTGAGATATCGCTTTTGTTCTTTGCTTTTTGTTATAATTGTATTTTTTAACAAGGCAGTATATATTTCTATCTGAGCAGTCATTGACAGGTTTAAATTTCGCACTTTAATCTGCACTTCAAGAAAAGTTGTTAATTTTACGGCCTCCCTGCCTACGCAGCCGATGTTTTTGGATTCACATTCTGATAAAGACAGATATCTATTTCTATTTTGTATGATGGGCACTAATATTCCTTCCTGGGTCAAGGTTGTATTGTATATATTTGTTTTTTTTATATATATCTTTATGTATGACGACCGCTTTAGCTTAGTTGGTAGTGACCCTGCCTACGAAGCTGGAGGTCCCGGGTTCAAATCCCGGCCGGGGCATTTATTTGTGTGATGAGCACAAATATTTGTACTTGGGTCTTGGATGTTTTCTATGTATTTAAGTATCTATTTATATCTATATAAGTATGTATATCGTCGCTTAGTATCCATAGTACAAGCTTTGCTTAGTTTGGGACTAGGTTGATTTGTGTAAGATTGTCCACAAATATTTATTATTTATTTATTTATATATAACGTCATCTAGTACCCACGACACAGTTTTAGCTTAGTTTGCAACTGAGTCGATTTATGTAAGATTATTCCGCCATATTTATTTTATGGCTGTTGTTTTTCGATTTCACTATACTCTTTAAGCATTCATAAACACGGAAATTAAGTCAATGCATTTTTAAACTATTTTTTTAATATCCCAGCGTCCTATTATTTACGTGCGCCTATGCTGTCGATGTGTCAATAAGACTATGACTACCGAATAGCTACATTTTTACGCCAATTGAAACAAAAAAATCCTACCTAGACCTACACAAGCATTTATAATAAATAAGATACAAAGTAACAGGAAAAATCGCATTTGAGATAGTTTTAAAAATTTACCAATGTAGGTGCTTGGCGAGTTCATATATATTTAACTTGCAAATTGTCGCGACCTCTAAACGTTGCTCTAGAAAAGCAAAATTTTGGTATATGTTCTTTTTGCTCATACAGGAACAGGATAAGACTTGTGGAGCAAGAATAAAACGACATTTTTTTTCCCCATACAATCTTGGACCACCCTAGTAGGTATTTATATAATATTGAGGCGGACTCGTATGCTGCACGGCATCTCTAGTCGCCGCCATGTCGCAGCACTCCGGGAATCTACGAACGACGCGCGCGGTCTTCCGCCTCGCCATCGTCACTATCGCCAGCAGTGTTGCCAGAACGTGCTTTTTAGCACGGTTTTACGTGCTTTTTTTGGATACGAACGTGCTTTTTACGTGCGCTCCCTAAAAACGTGCTAAAACCGTGCTTTTTTAAGTGCTATGGTGCTTTATGATTTTACTACTAAATGAGGAGGTAATGTTGGTTTGGTACTTTCAAAAACTGTAAATTTTTTTCTAACTATCATTGTGTTAAACAATATTTCTCTCCTACCCTACGCTTTGATATCCTAAAGTTAAAATTTATGTTTTACCTGTGGTTGCCGTTGCAGGAAAGAACTTGTCCTGCAACTGCAAGCTCTATCGTTCGTGTCGTGTAAAGGCTCAATACTCTGTATGTGACGAAAACCGGCCAAGTGCGTATCGGACTTCACACATTTAGATTTCCGAACCAACCGCAAAAGTATGTTGGTTTTATATTGAAAAATAAGGAAATTTCCAATCAATCAAAATATAAGTATTTCTTGGCAAAATACCGGTAATAATGAACAGTATCACCAAATTTCAAGTTTATGGCTCAATGGGAAGAAAAAATAATCTTACGAACAAAATTTTGTGACAGACGACTGACGGACGGACGGACGGACGCGTGAGTAACAGCAATAGGAGTCATTTTCGACCCTTCGGGTACGGAACCCTAAAAACGTGCTTTTTATTACAAAAACGTGCTTTTTTGGACACCCGACCGTGCTTTTTGACGGAAGTGCTCTGGCAACACTGATCGCCAGTGCGAGCCAGACAGTCTTAGAGCACGGTCACGTCACTCGCCCCTAGATCCGATGCTCTCGCGAGCTCCAGGGTAAACACCGCGATCATTGTTTACATATTGTGTATTCTCATAATAAATAACTGTATAAGTGACTTTCAATAATCACCTGTAGCAAGTAGAGACCCCACAATACGTTACTAAAAATTTGTATGGAACCCTCGGTGGGCGAGTTCGACTGCAATTGTTCATTTTTTATATGATGTATACAACATAAATGTGTATTTATATACTTTACTTTTCTAAACTTATTGTAGAGACCCTAACTTAAGTGAAAGAAAAATATAGTATAGTAATAGTGTAATAAATACATAAACATAAATCGGGAGCCGCCTACGTCCAGCAGTGGACAAGGTACGCGAGACTTAGACCTCAATATCCCGAAACGGGAACTGCGAGAAATAAATTACAAACCACTAAAACTATTGATAGAATGATCGCTTATGTACCGCACTAGTGCGCCCCCACCTACCATCGTAAATCGTGCCACTAACAAAGACACTGCGACAACATTGTGTGGATCGGCAAACTTGCTGCCCATTGCGCGTTAGTTACGTGAACGTCTAAGGTGGCAATATACAAAACGGGCAATGAATAACATTATAATAGAAATATCAGTTTTATTGCCACACTTACTTAGTAGTTAGTTTTTAGTTAAAAAGTATTAAAAACAGGCATACTTGTGATAAGTGACTCCGCTATTACTTGAATTAACAATATTGCTTCGATTTCTGCACGTTATAACTGCACAAACCGGCATTTTACCCACAAAAACCGAGTTGTTTACTGCGCAATCGATGTCCGGCGACTGACACGACGAATCAAGTCTCCGAACAAATCGTGATCACACGATCAGGAAATGGCGACATGTGCCACGCCCACAGCTCCCATCTCTTGTATTTATATATCTATGGTAGTGGTAGTGACCCTGCCTACGAAGCTGCACGTTCGAATCCTTGTCGAGGCATTTATTTGTGTGATGAGCACGGATATTTGTTCCTAATTCTTGGCAAAAATATATAGATAACATTCTTTATATTTAAGTATCTATTCATCTAAATTCTAAATAAATATGTATATCGTCGTCAGGTACCCACAGTACATGCTTTGCTTAGTTTGGGGCTTGGTCGATTAGTGTGAAATTGTCCATAATATTTTTATTAAATATTGGAGAAATGAAATATCCAATATTAATTAAATTGAAGGATTGATATAGAAAAGGAATGCGGATATTAGAAACAAGAATAGGCAGGCACTAACCTGACTTCAATAAGGTGTTGATCAGATCGATGTCGACGACTTCTTCGAAGGAAGGGCCGTTGTTCTCGGAGAAGTGGAATCCTTTAAATATCCACTGATGAATACTCTCCCTGTCAAATGAAACGAGATATGTACTATGTTTTACTGTCTGGAAATCTAAATTGTGACAAGTAGTGTACAAGCGAAATTAAAGTAAATGTCAATATAACGAATACTAACATGTGGTAGCTTTCCACACATTAGATATACTTACTGAGCCCATAAGTATGTTCTATCGCTTCTTTTTGGGACTTCTAGACGTACCAATTAATAATGTCTAACTCTCTATTTAAGTTTGACAAATATTCACTAATATCTTTAAAAAATGCCTCTTAACAATCAAGTACATTAAGTACTTAGTAAAATCATGGTAACAAAATCAGTTTACCGTCATAACATAAGTGTGTAATCCTATTCGCAGTATGTGATGGGAACGCGGATTAGTGCGAAGTTTATTATGGAGTGGAGCGCAGTGCGACGGGATCGTCGGGGGCAGTACAAAACAACCCACGTAAGGATTTTTGTACATAGATATTATGCCGGGTCCACACAATGAGCTATGATGGCCCAACGTACAGGACGTAGTTATGCGATGGAATTAGATGAAAATATGTCTTTCTCTCTTTTATACATTTTCCTTTTTACATGGCATTGTTCGCACATCTCTGTCGGCGTTTTATCATTATCTACCCAGCAAATATTGTTAAAGAAATGAAGATCAAGATTTAATATTTGAATGAATTACTAAGTTGTGAGGTTTGAGACGCTCGGTGGTAGCGGTGGTGTGTGTGTGTGTGTGTGTGTGTGTGTGTGTGTGTGTGTGTGTGTGTATGTGTGTTACTTGTCATTGTCGTATTCCTCCTTGTCGATGTGCACGGGACGCATGCGGCCGTGCTTGTCCTCGATGCGCTGCGCCAGCCGGTTCATGATCACGGACACGCCCTCGCGGTACTTGGGCTGCGCGCGGTACGGCGTCATCAGGCTGCACGCCTTCCCGAAGTGACGCACCTGACACCCATCATACATTACACATCTCACCACAATACTAGATTAATCCCTCTAAAGTATAGTGCGCCCCTCCACAGCCCAGCCCAAGCCGTACAACTGCACTTAGATTAGTATGAGATTCGCTGTGGAGGGGCGCGTCGTCGTGGATGACGCGCACTATAGACGTCCCAATACCCAGTTAACACCCTGTTGTTCACCATTACCAATTGTTAAGGCTTGGTCACACCGCTTGCGCGACGCAAGCGGGGCGCTGCGCTGCGCGCTAAAATGTATGAAACCGTCCCGCTCGCGTCGCGCAGCCTGTGTGACGTCGCTAACCTGTTAGCATACGTTCCGGCGCGCAGCGGTCGCGTCGCGCGGACGTCGCGCAACGCAGTTTGACCAAGCCTTTAACAACCAATAGGGTGCAGTCGATTCTTTTAAAATGTCCCTTAGATAGAAATTATCTACACAAAAACAAAAATCTACAAAAATATGTATATGCAGATTAGAGATCAAGCGTGGAAATGCATTTCTTGGTGTATGTATAATGGTTTTTGAATCCTCATTCCTCCTCCTCAGTCTTCTATATTTAGACGTGCGAAGATGTAATTCCATACATATGTCAATTAGCTCTCAAGCATGCGAGGTGTTAAATATATGAATGTGAAAGCACCTTCGCACATCTCTGGTCAATATCTCTTATTGCTATTTACTCTGCGCCAAGCACTGCATGTGAATCGTGATAACTCTTACTTTTTACGATGTATTATTTAATAGGAGCTTTAAGCAGTATGGCCCAAGGTTGGATACCTACATATAATAATTTTGGCACACACATGACACACATCAAACTGAGAGCACCAAGCAGCACCTTTAGATAAAAAAGGAAGTACCTACAGGCGAAGTAATAACGGGATATAAAGGCACCAAGCAGAACCTTTGTATGAAATTGAAATCAGACAAGAACAGGCGCCGGAGGTGATTTTACGAGTTTCAACAGTACAGTAAAATCAGCTCTTGAGAGGAGAGTTCAATTTAGATTTAGTTTAGTGTAGTGTATCGCACGGCGAAGGACCGATTTTGGGAGTGGTATTATCTTACGAGATAGTTGTATCTGTGCCAGAAGCAGGTCATGTGGTTGATGATGGTGCGCGGGTGGCCCTGCTTGGAGCACAGCGTGCAGGTGTAGGAGGGCTCGTAGTGCGCCTCCTGCGGCGGGTGCTCCACCAGGTACTCCAGCCCCAGCAGCGGCGCCCTGCATACAATCACAGAATAGTATTACATACAGAACGGACACGAACCCCCCGCACCGATGTCAGTTACCCGCCTGGTGCCGATCGGGTGGCGGCGCGCCTCGCGATTCGCCCACGCCACGCGCTACGCACCCGCGCAAACAATTGACGCGTGTACCGACAGCGCACGCACACATACTTACCAACAGCGCTTACGTTCCTTCGCGTGTCATACAATAGTATATATGTACATCACTATAAGCACCGGGAAAGAAGGGATTGTCTGCCTAGTGTTATAGACTGCCTTTCCAGTACATATCCCATTACCGATTAATTTCGCTGACTGCGACCGTACGTTCTACTTTGCCTAGCATGTTTGAGAAATAGTACATTATTGTCGAGGCCGGGAAGGAGGTAATTGCAGGCTGAATATTAGTTTTAAATATTAAGAACGAATATTAATACGAAGCTTGCAAACGCCTCTCCGGCAGAGACTAATATAGTGTTTTTTTTTTAAATAGCGGATATGAGACGAAATTTGAATCGTTACGAAACCTTAAACGTCGAAAACTTAATGCTTTTCCGCGGTTAAACATAATTTGAAGTGAATTTTTAGCATTTGAATCGGCTGTATATGTACATACGACCTGTGCCCTCTCTGTATCTGGCCACCTTACCTTAGTTTGGAACACGACACTTAATGGAATCTATATATAATGACAACTCACTTGACATTATCAACAATGCTTTGTATGTGACACTGCAAGTCCCTGTATTTGCTGTACTTCTTGTCCAACTCCGAAGAATTTTTGTTGTGGAAATCCACTTCCTGCGCCATCTTCTGCAACACTTTTTCCGTTGCTGGAAGAAAAGGCACGTTGTTATATGACATAGAATGTAATCGGGTAAATTGCACATTTTTTGTGCTTAGTTAAGAACTTCATTTCGTCAACATTTTCATTTATTCTATTGTATAACGAAAGTTAGCCATACAAATTGCATGACTAATAATTCACCCAATCATCCTCACCTTCAGTTTTGTTCGTCCCTCTTTCTGTTTGTATGAAGGGATGCTCGTCGAAGAGGCTCAGCGGCCAGACATTCCTCATTGCTATTTTGACCTTGTGTTTTTTCCCCGAAATATGCGTCTGAAATAGGAAATCGATTAATTATTATCCTTAAATACGAAAGTAACCCAGTTTTTGAATTTGCCCCCTTATTCAATTGACACGACTCGCTTGACAGACTCTAAATACCAACTAAATTGAACGGTTTTAAAGGTAAAATAGGTTTCACGACGTCCATCAATAAAGCCATAAATAACTGGGCGGCGGAGCTATGCTCGGCGTTTTCCCGGGCATGAGACCAAGCTAGATCGATTGCTCGTCCCCGAAAACCCCCACATTGCAAATTTCATCAAAATCGTTAGAGCAGTTTCCGAGATCCACGAAATAAATAAATAAATATAATATCTGGGCGACCGAGCTTTGCTCGGCGTTTTCCCGGGCATGAAACCTAGCTAGATCGATTGCTCGTCCCCGAAAACCCCCACATACCAAATTTCATCAAAATCGTTAGAGCCGTTTCCGAGATCCCCGAAATAAATAAATAAACAAATAAATAAATATATAAATAAATAAATATACAAGAATTGCTCGTTTAAAGATATAAGATATACAAGAATAGCTCGTTTAAAGATATAAATATCTGGGCGACCCTAGCTTTGCTCGGCGTATTCCCGGGCATGAAACCTAGCTAGATCGATTGCTCGTCCCCGAAAACCCCCACATACCAAATTTCATCAAAATTGTTAGAGCCGTTTCCGAGATCCCAGAAATAAATAAATATACAAGAATTGCTCGTTTAAAGATATAAGAATATCTAGGCGGCCGAGCTTTGCTCGGCGTTTTCCCGGTCATGAAACCTAGCTAGATCGATTGCTCGTCCCCGAAAACCCCCACATACCAAATTTCATCAAAATCGTTAGAGCCGTTTCCGAGATCCCCGAAATAAATAAATAAACCAATAAATAAATATATAAATAAATAAATATACAAGAATTGTTCGTTTAAAGATATAAGATAAGATATGAACTAAACTTTTTATACGCCAAGATAAAGTCCATCGATATCTGCCGACCGGCAAGAGGGTGGGGTTTTTCGACACAAGATCGAGGAGAGTGGCGTAGCGAAGGAGAACCAAAACTCAAAAACGCAAGTATCGTTTAAAGATATAAGATAAGATATTCTGAAGTAAACTTTTTATACGCCAAGATAAAGTCCATCAATATCTGCCGACCGGCAAGAGGGTGGGGTTTCTCGACACAAGATCGAGGAGAATGGCGTAGCGAAGGAGAACCAAAACTCAAAAACGCAAGTATATCCACTACGTTAGTATTTTTTCATGTCTCCTGTTCGGAAAGTTCGATTTTCACGTGTAGATAGCCGGGTTGAAAATCGCTTTTCCAACCCTAGGGTGGAAAGTAATTTTTTTTTAACTGTTGCCAACTGCTACTGGGAGTGCATCGTCCTTGCATCTACTTTGCTTACATAATTGAAGACAAATACTTACATAGACAATATAATAATCTAAAGATATTAAGATACACCAAATTATTATTTTACTACACAAAAACATATGATATTAATTTTTCTGCAAAGTTATAAAATAATTATTTGTAACATATAAAACTTCTACTCCATTTCGGACCCAACAATGACACCGTACCACGCGCTCTTTTTTTTAATTTTGACAACAAGGTAAAGAGTCCGTATGGTACTCGTACTAGACGTACTACTTGAAACCAACTTGAACCCCCAGTGACCTCTCTTTTTTACTTTAGATTATTTACCAAAATTTTAGTTTTACTCTAAAATGAAAGTAATATATATTTATATACATTTGTTTAGTAAGTATATTATTTGTTGTTTTTTCGAATCTTAAATAAATCAATTGACAACATTTCATATTTTTAACTACTTTATTTTATGAACTAGTTAGAAAATAGGTAAAAATTTAAGCCACCCGTATTTTTTCTTTTTCAATTTAACTCAATATTTCATACAAAAAAACACGTTGAAAAGTAGGTCATTCCAAAAGGGCGTAAGTAAAATATGACGTCATCTTCCCAACAAGAATCCAGAGCCACTCCAGAGCAGCGATCTAAATTGTGTCTGTACTCTGTACTAAGGTCTCCCTGAATACAGCGAGGTAGATGACGTCAACTTTCGGTTTTCAGTAATTTGCGATTTTTTTCCAAAATTAACGGAGAAAAAAATCTAAAAAAAATTTTTTTGTGTACTTCACACGTTTTTACCGAAATGGTTTTCGAATTAAGACTTTTGGAAATTATGAAATATTGTCAATTCTCTGACACATGGAGTCCAGCAGTCCAATTCGGACGGACTAATATAATCTTCTGTCAATGTCGCTATTATGCCGCAAATGTATTTGTTATTTACTACTAGTTTAGTGCGACATTTTAAGTAATTTGAGTGAATACAATGCATTACTAACAGAAGATAATGAGGAAGGCGTTTTTAATGAGAGTCGCAGTGAGTCTTTGAATCCGAAAGCCTACTTTCCAGATTTGTATCATAAATGACTATTACTTTTCTCTTACATCTCATTTATTTTCCTCAAAGTCGAAATGAAAAGTAGTGTTTAACTCGGGTGAAAGTACCCATTTCACCCTCGAACTATTGGCGGCAACTATTGGCAAAATATCTCGGGTGAAATGGGTCACTTTCAACCCTTGGTTAACAATCTACTATTGTGTGTACTACTGCAGAGTGTAGTGGAATGAAAATATTGTACCTGCAGAATGGTCTCGCCGCTGCAGACGGCGGCGCAGGGGTAGCAGAGGTAGATCCACTTGCCCGACAC
The DNA here is from genome assembly GCA_951800055.1 of Cenopis cana. Lineage (NCBI taxonomy): Eukaryota > Metazoa > Arthropoda > Insecta > Lepidoptera > Tortricidae > Cenopis > Cenopis cana. The sequence goes on along the minus strand of OX637471.1, from coordinate 17,782,415 downwards.
GTCGCGCCCGCGGCGCTCCACCATGCAGCGCTGGGAGCCATCCTCGACGGTGATGCGCAGGCTGTTCAGATGCTCTTGGAACTCCTGCTCTGCCTGAAAACGCACCGAGTCTTCACAATACATTCCAGAATAATTGTGTGCGAGAAAAAAAAAAATCAAGTTTCTTCAGATCACGACTGTGTAATTATGCTCCCATAATCAACGCGCGAGACACCTTAGGTATTAAAGATATCTTTTCGGGTATCTACAAGGTAGGTGTATCTAAAAAGATATCTTTAACGCTTATAAAACTGGCGATTTGACCGCCGAAGCAGCTAGCAGTTCAACAGTGTGATGAGGCTCTTACAATCATGAATCTACAAACTCGCGCTTTCATTCGTGAAATGTAAAAACTGTACTTCAAAGAAGGAAATATCACAAATAAAACAGGTCCATTTACTGATTACATTATTTATTAAATAAACATTTACGTTTTCTCGTTTTGTCATATGACATACTCACCAAACACTGCAACACACTTTTCGTATGTCCACGCACATATTTATTGAATAACCATCAGAAACACAAGAGTTGTTTGTTTGTCAATCAGTTAGGAGAAAACGCAGTGAGTTTGGCTAGAGTATCCTACATACTTAAAAGATTTGTTTAAACGGGTCTAACGCGATATATATGCATTACCTTTTTTGTTTCGACACGGATGGTACCGGTCATTCGCGGCAGAACTGTGTCTCAGCAAGTTGTCAACGGATATCTGGATATAGTGGTAATTTTCTAATATGTCCGAAAAGCCATAAAATGCTTATCGTTAGCACTTCAAAACGAAAGGAAGTATGAAAAAAGATTATCCACACATATAGCTACCTTCCGTTCTAAACGATAAGGTTCAAGTTGTAGTGACTTGGCAATAAAACAGTCGGTGGTCGGAGCTTGCGCAGGTAGTCGGCCGGCGTAACAAAGACTGCTACTGTTTTACTGCCAAGTCACTACAACTTGAACCTTATTATTGGGGAACGGGACTTAATCGCGTACAAATATAACTAATTTACCTTTTTTAAGGTTTTGCCCGACGTTTCGAATGTATCACAACATCCGTGGTCGCGAGTCGCGAATTGTACGCGATTAAGTCCCGTTCCCCAATAATAATGTGTGAAAATCGTGTAAGTTTAAATCAATATAACTTGAACCTTATCATTTAGAACGGAAGGTAGCTATTTATTTTATTTTATTTAAGAGGCACACAAAACAGGTAACATTCATTATGTAGCAACAATAACATGATTGAAAGGTTCTGGAATGGAACGCCACCCAAAACATGCATGCACAGCATGATTACAAATAATGAGCGAAACCTATCCTATTTGTGTGGATAATCTTATATCATACTTCCTTTCGTTTTGAAGTACTAACTAAAAGCGTTTTATGGCTTTTCGGACATATTAGAAAATTACCACTATACACAACATTTGACTGCCCCTCTAAAGGCGATACACATATGAAGTATACTGTCTTTATTTTTTCATTTCCCTTCATCATTGAATCACACAAAAAGGATCAAGTCTCGCTTTAAGCGTTTTTATTTAACACGCGGGAGGTAAATGTATGCATGTATATTACCTAATGTAAAAGTCCGAACCACGGTAAATCTCCGATCGGCATTTACCGGTAAAACCTAACACCGGTAGACAGACATGGTTATTATGATTTTTACTAAGCCTTTGGTACTTAAATGTTAGTCTTTTGTCACTAAGGAGCGGCAGGCGTGCGAAAATAACGGACACATTTAGCCCCCGCCCAGGGTAGTCTCCGTATCAACTCGAGGCATTCAGTATTATTTTTATAAAAACTTCACTTGTCGCGACGTCACGAAGTCAGGTGCCTATATCCGCTCCGAAGGACACAAGAAGATCCTATACTAACCTATTTTATGTACGAGTACTGTAAGCTAGAAGGAAACGAGGCGGGTGGCGGAGCGATGATTGTAACTTAAACAATGATGTATATTTCGACTTTTACTGCATATAGAAGGAAAGAAAGAAAAAAACATTTATATTCGCAGACACAGAAGATACACATATATATATGACAAAAATGGTAACAGAAGAAAAAACATTGGTATAGTTCGAACACAACTCTAATGCTAAATTCTGCCAAACGAACGCAAGCAAAACTAGACTTAGAGCTCAGAATGTAAGGTAGACTTTTGCTTGCGTTAATTTGACAGCACTTGGCCTTACAGTTTTGTACGAACCATACCTACACAGAAACCGCATAACATGTGTGTCCCCGTGAAACGGACACTGGCTCAGCATTATGCTGAGTTGTCAGACACCTACAGCGCTGATATTCAGCTAGTACCATCGGCATATCTGCGGTACAACCTAAAATTTACCGCAATCGGGATTTTACAGTAACAAATCAGATAAAACAACTTTCTTAGACCATTAACTTATGGAATACAGATATTAGTTAAAGTCATTTCCATTAAGATGAGAACAAGAATGAAAGATTAAGAAAACCAATTTATAGGTAAATTATTTCACCTTTTCGCCAAGGTATTCTTGTTTCTACTCCGAGTTGGACGGTCAGGTAAGATGATAGTGCCTCCGCGATAGCTAAAGCATACAATTCTCCGGATAACGTAGCAAACAGATCCTGTTTCAAGATGCAGACAGAATAAAGTAAGGATAACGCTACGATGGGGAGATACTTTTACCTCATTCTAATCTTACTTTACATACCAAATAACCCGTTCCCCCTGCCCCCTGCCAGCTAAATGGCGGTTACTGGGCATGTGAACAATGACCGTATTTATTTTTACTGTCATTGGTAGTTAGTACCTATATTGAAAAAAAAAGAAAATTTTCAAAACTACTAGGCACTAGTAAGTAGTAAGTTCGGCTGTTACTACGAGTAGTTATGTCCAAGTGTCAAAATGTCAAGGAATTATGCCCAAGTGTTAAATGTCTAGTTGTGAAAATGCCTAAATGCTAAAATGTCCAAATGCCAAAATATGTAAGTGGTCATAATGTGTAGTTATCAAAATACCCACGTGCCAAGACATCTAATTGCCAAAAACATCTAGTAGTAGTAATAAATAGTCGCTATCTTGTTACTTGAACTTTTGGAAATAAATAATGTCAAACCTATAATGTGAGCGCTCATGCCTTACATAGACAACAATGGCAAGAGGTAATTCTAGCATATGACCCATTGGTAATACTGACACTTGGATATTATGGCTATAGGGTATTCTGTCATCTGGACATTATGACCCCTTGGTAATTGCGACACTTCGACATAATGGCAAGAGGTCTTTCTATCATCGGGACATTATGACCCCTTGGTAATTATGTCACTTGGATATTATGACCGCTTGGACATTTTGACACTTTGGCTAATACACGCCACGAGAAGGTTCTCATTTCGTTCGAGAAATATGGCTTTTAGACTAGACTAGAGTTTAAACTCTAATTTTCACTTCGTGTGCGAGAAAATAAATAAACAAAAGATTATATATACACCCAATTAAATAATTAATATACACCCAAAGATTATATATGCACGTCCATAGCACGGTAAAACTACATGGTTTCATTCACAATTAGTCTTAAGACCACGTTATTCGAAATCATAGTATTTTTCATTCAATTTTAAACCATTAAATACTCACTTTATTGATGGGATATTTAGATATGTTATAGTTTAAGAGTCGGTCTAGTGTATTTTAAGGCTGAAAACACGATATTTGAAACTTCGCTCGATGATCTCACATCGCGAAAACAGGTAAATTTTGATCTTATTGCGAGTCGTATATAAAATATATCCAACTCAGACTCGAGTAAAATATATCAATAGATAGGAAACGATGTGAAGAAGTGTATTTTACGGCTAATTTTTTTTTAAATGTTTTTATATTTAACAAAACTCAAAAATATCAGAAAAGCAAACTGCGCGCTTCATTTTAGTAGACAGATGGCCGTTGGGCCTCGAGCTGGACGGACGTCTGTCGCACTTTTTGCAGTTTGACATTTATAAAAATCGCATATTTAATACCAGTAACTAGATGATATTAACATTTTCAGGGTAAATTACTGGTGAGTCATATCGACGAATAAACATTTAAAAAAGTTTTCCTGGTACTTTTACAATTCGAGATAGTGGAAAACATAAAATGTGGCTAATAAAGCTTATCATTATATCATTTTTTTTCCTTTTTAAACCCTCTCTTTTTACAAAGGGTTTCATTGAGTATTTTTAGAATGTGGATTTTTTTTCCATTATACGGGTCACACTCCTTCATATAGCATATTGTATATTTTATGTCTATGTGTGAGTATATTCATAGCGCCTGACACATAGTTTGACATCTGACATTAGCAAATTAAATTCAAGCTTGGTATTTCAAATACAATATTTTAAATTATTAAATATATTGAGCTTCGTATTGTAACAAAATAAATATGCCCAAACGGACCGTAATCCTGCCAAATAGAAAGGGCCCAAAGCTCTGAGGAATTCTGGCCGCTTACGGCTAGTATGTGGGGGAGGATATCTGGTGACGGCGTCGCGGTCTCAGATCTATGATCAGCGGCTTCGGTGAACTTCACTTCATAGCCACATCATGCGCAAATGTATACGTGAATTTACTGGACGAAGTGATGCTGCAAATTGTTCTACTGACTTTCCTGACTTTATTCAAGATAATTGCCCCATACAGCACGGGTCACTTGGGAATGGTTTACTCTACAGCTACATCCAGGCATAAATGTAATGATGTAATGCCATCGCCTGAAATTTGAACCCGATTGAGAATCTTTGGGGTTTAATGGTTCAACAGTGGGATCATCGCCATGAAAGAACCAAAGAAGCAATTCAAGCAATAGATACTGCAATGAAATATGGGAGGAAATGCGGGGAACTGACATAATTATCAACGTCTTCTCAGCTTATTGAGAGACAGGCTACAAACTGTTAGACGCACTGTGGTTGCACGCATTGTAATCCCTCAGTCTTATGTTTTATGTTTATAATAAATTATATAATAAAACTTGAATTTTATTTAAGATGGATTTATGAACCGTACTGTCTTCTCCAAGATCTCACGGTTCGAAATAAAGGCCATACGATAAATAAAGAATAATAAAGAACTAATAAATAAAGTTGTAAGCTTTTATTAGCAGGGCAAAATATTTATGTTGAATCTTTTTCTAAATAAATAAAAAAAGTACAAAATATTTATTTACCAAAATAACGCTCAATAATTATCTATGCTCTAAAAATTACGGTTGTTTAAATAAAACACAAAAAAAAAACACTTGCTCTTGCCTGAGATTCGAACCTGTGACCTGTGCTTTAGAGAGCAAGCGATTACTAATTACACCACAATGTACTTGGCTTAGTGGTTGAAATAAAGCTACTTATTTGTGGCTTGCAACTTTGACTTTTTGTGTCTAGTCGTGATAAAATTTAGCCCTTATTTAGTTAAGTGAAATCTGTCAAAACTGCGCAACAGAGACAGAGATATGCAATGACAAGTCTACACTCTTTTGCATGAATGTCATAACAATCTGTTCTAAATTTAAATGGTTGACAACCTAATTATCACGTGCGCCACTCTGGCTTATTCTGGTTAATTTGACAAAGAAGGTCTGTCACATATTCAAATTCTAAGTTACAGCAATCATTAAAAAAAACGAGGTCAGTGACCTGTCACAGTAAAGTGAGATAGTGTGTGTAAAATGTAATTGTGTTTGTTACTGGGGAGAATTACGATAATGTTGCGCCGCCTAGCGGATTTTTTGTGTCGCGTTTGTAGTTTCGCTGCAATAAGAAAGCCTTAAGTCTATAGTCATGGTCTATTTATGAATTAAAAAATAAAAATGTAAAAAAGCGTCCATTGTTTATCATTCTTGTCAATTAACTAAGTAACTATGGGATTAGTGGCAATGTCTTAGATTTATTCGTAGGTATCTGAATGGATGCGTGTATACGAAACAGCAAAATAACACAGATCTCGAAAACGAGAAATTAAGTATCGCGTACCACAGGGCAGCGTGCTTGGTTCATTGCTCTTTATTCTTTATATAAATGACATTCCTCGGCACGTCAAATACCCTATGGTTTTGTTTGCCGATGATAGCACAGTAATAATTGAACGAAAAGACATTGAAGATTATAATAAAAGACATCGAAGATTATAATAAAGACATTAATAGTACTTTTAGAGATGGTTGAATAACAATAAATTACTAGTAAACCTTGATAAAACAAAAATCATCCACTTTCATCAAATAAAAATGCCTCATCAAATTATAAGCAGTTATAAAGAGAATTATTGTTTTGAAATTAATCTTATATTTTACGAAACCAAAAATGGCTGGCTAATATGTCTTGAAGTGGTATATTTTTAGAATCAGCTCATGTAGCCTATTCATTTGATACCCCATTCGATGGGTTATTTGAAGTTTTTTTTTAATATACTATAATTGTATGACAGTAGCTGGAAAATGTACCAGGTTCTTTCCATCCAAGTCAAAAAGACATACTCAGACTAGTAAGACTGCTTTCTCGAATTCTCCATACGAGTACTTCCCTGCAGGACAGTACCCAAGTAGGTACTGGACTCAATAATTAGTTTGCCACCACACAATTTTTCATAAGAGGCTGACATGCTGACAAGACCTAAAAAAAGTCCCGCTCTAACACGCGTGAGTTTCCAATTAACCATCCCGCTCTTTCCGGAAGCTCTGCGCGTAGAATAACAAATAAATACTATAATAATATTGAAATAAAAAAAGTGTGGATTATTTGTGAAACATGGATCGTTGGCGGTTTACGTGTGAATATGTTGACTTCATGTTTTTAATTGCAGACCCATACGTAATAAAAGTAAAGACATAGAACCGTTTAATGATGATTTTAAGACCAATCTTTGCAATTATTTTCTATCGAGCCGAGTTTTTCTTAATAAAACTGCATAAATAACATCAATGTCAACAAAATTAGGTCTTGTCAGCCTCTTAAGGGGGTATATCGATTCTTTAAACCACGCCCCTCGTAAAAGAGACACGCTTATGTCTTTTGCGCACGGCAAAACGGGATACAACACTCTTCGGGAATGACTTTTATTAGACAAATCTCAATAAATATGTGACTGTGCAGTTTTATGAAATTTCCTCTTGACAGAGTTTAGATGTGGTAAAATGAATGCGTTGTTTTAGTAGGGCGAGTAAAAAAGGAAAATAAATGCTTAAGAGGAGCGGTAGGGCAAGCTCTCTCCATACAAACTTTGTGCAGGATTTACTTCGTTTGTGTTTGCATTTAAGTTATGATTTTTGGTCAGAATGCTTATTTTTCTGATAGCTATTTCGTGATGTTTTTTTTTTTTTTTTTAATTTTTTAATTTTGAATTTTTTTGAAATATTTGAATTTTTCACATCACGATCTACGCATGTCTAATATTTACAAACAAAATAGTAGTTTATGCAACTGGTACATAATGAGGGGCATTAAAACAAGAGTGTGTTTTATGAAACGAGCCGAAGGCGAGTTTCATAATAAGGTCACACGAGTGTTTTAATGCCTAATTATGTACAGTTGCATACATTACTTTATCTACACACATATTATAACTACTCTAAGATGGGTTCAAAAACCGTAGTAAATAAATACAATAATTGTGTTAATACAACCTTTTTTTCAACGGTTGCGGAAATATCGGAATCAGAACTGGCAACCGATACCTGAATGTTATTTTAAAAAGTAAAGAGTCCCTATTCTGATGTGATCATGTCGTTCTAGCTCAAATTTCGTGCGATATAAGTATACTAAAAAAACATCGAGCTGACATTTCGCATCGACTGAATTTGAATTTTCAGTGATACTAGAATAGGGACATGCCAACGTTGACATTTAAATTTTGACATTTTTGTTTGACGGTTAATATTTTAACATCATATATGAGATTAAAATGAAAAATTAAATTACTGCTGTAGCCTTAGCCACAGATAAGAAACTTGCCATAAATTCATTGAATGTTGAAATGAGAGTCATTTTCTACGGTTTCCGAACGCATATTAGAGGATTTATGATATGTGTGTAGATAAAATATATTATATTTGTTAGTGCCAAAACCGACGAATAAAACGTGCAAAGTTTGTATAGGGAAGGCATTGCCCTACCCTGCGCCTTAACATCGTCTATCGATTCTTTTTCTATCGTGAAAATTTAAAACAATCATGTTTCGGCTATTGTCAAAAACACAATCATATAGTCAAGATTCATATAAAAATATAAAATTACTAATATACCGGTATTCATTCATTCATATTAATCTTAAATTTGTATTTAGAACATAAACACGTAAGTCGTAATTCATATCTATTAATTAAATGAAGGTGTACCTATTCTTATATTATATGGCTGTAAGGCCTAATTGTGTTAGCCTTAAAACAAGAAATTATGCATAACAGCATAAAAAGGCATTTTATGCTGCCTTCCCTCGACATAAAGGATGAAACTCGATTTGAATTTGTACTTGTACAAGTACGCGGCGGGAACTTAAATATTCGTTAATAGATATTGTGGTTAGGTATATACACTCACCGGCAGAAAATTTGGCCCAAAAACTTTTCCTGATTTCAAACTATTAATTGAATAAATTCAATAATGTTAAATATATTTAAAAAAAACTAATTTGGGCCAAATTTTTTGCCGGTGAGTATATATTATATCGGGTTAGTTAATAGTAGTTGCAACTGGTACATAATGAGGGGCAATGCCTAATTATGTACAGTTGCATACATTACTTTATCTACACACATGTTATAAGTACTCTAAGATGGGTTCAGAAGCCGAAGGCAAATGACCTGCATTGCTACCAGTGCTACCGGTTACATATTTATAGTAGCCGGTATTACATAACATTTGAAATCCTTGACCCCAAATTAGTCGAAAACGAAAATAAAATTTTTTTTCGTTGTAAATTCAAAATTAATATAAAATTTGAAATCCACATCCCCAAATTAGTCGAAAACGAGTATAATGACGATTTTTCGCAAAAAAAAAAAATTGTTTTACTTGAAACTCAAAATAAATATAAAATTTGAAATCCTTATCCCCGAATTAGTCGAAATCGAGTATAATGACGATTTTTGTTTTTTTTTAACTTCATATTCAAAATTAATATAAAATTTGAAATCCTCATCCCCGAATTAGTCGAAATCGAGTATAATGACGATTTAAAAAAAATCCTTCTCCCTGGATCCTTATCCCAAAAAAAATAACCTATATCGAGCTGACCTTTCGTATCGACTGAATTTTAATTTTCCTGTCCCAAATTTAAAAAAAAAAAACATTAAAATACTATATATAGTACTTTAATGAATATTATATTACTGCTGCTGCTGCTGGTAACCTTCACCACAGGTAAGAAAATTTGCATAAGTACATTAATGTTAAAATGAAGGTCATTTGCCTACGGTTTCTGAACGCATTTTAGAGGATTATGATATGGGTGTAGATAATAGTAGTTTATCTACACACATATCATAAATCCTCTAATATGCGTTCGGAAACCGTAGAAAATGACTCTCATTTCAACATTCAATGAATTTATGGCAATTTTCTTATCTGTGGCTAAGGCTACAGCAGTAATAAAATATTTCATTTTATGTCACACCTAGCCATAAAGTGGCCATTATCGCACGCTCCGCGCGCGAAAAAACCCACTTCCTGGCCAGGGGGTGACATAAAATTTTGTACTTACCACGGGCGATAATAAAGAAAGCCTCAGATCGCGTATTTATCGCCCTTGCCTTCGGCTCGGGCGTAAAATACCTGCGATCTGAGACATTCTTTGTTTTATCGCCCTTGGTAAGTAATGTACTATTAATCTCATATACGTCAAACAAAACTGTCAAAATTTAAATGTCAAAGTTGACATGTCCCTATTCTAGTATCACTGAAAATTCAAATTCAGTCGATGCGAAATGTCAGCTCGATGTTTTTTTAGTATATATCGCACGAAATTTGAGCTAGAACGACATGATCACATCAGAATAAGGACTCTTTACTTTTTAAAATAACATTCAGGTATCGGTTGCCAGTTCTGATTTCGATATTTCCGCAACCGTGCAAAAAAGGTTGTATTAACACAATTATTGTGTTTATTTACTACGGTTTCTGAACCCATCTTAGAGTAATTATAATATGTGTGTAGATAAAGTAATGTATGCAACTGTACATAATTAGGCATTGCCCCTCATTATGTACCAGTTGCATAAACTACTATTATGATGAATTGATTTGGAAAGCATATGCTTCCAGATTGATCTCATTGTCACCAGAGTCCAGTTTTGATGATGGGATCTTTGAGGAATTAAGGGAATTCTTCAAAAAAATCAGAGGAATCACATAGCGATTTATGTATTTTGGGTTACAAACGAGCATTTGCATTCATAAAACAGCATTTTGTGAACAAAAACTGATGTAGAAGACCGCGGATGACGATCCAAACCTTCTAGTGTTTCATGAGTGGCGCTAAGATACTTCTAACTAGAAGAAAACGTAAATTTAACTGGTCCTGATTTGGTAATTGAAGTTGGAATGTAGGCAACGGAACTCCGTAATAAAGACTTAGCCGTATTTGAGCTTATTGGAATTGTCATAAGAGGCACTCTGGAAATTATTCTCTAAACAGTGTGAAATTACTTAATAAAATTTTGACAAAGAATAAAAATCGAATAAAAGTAACTATTAAATATAAAATAATTGCCTAAAGGTATGATTCCGCTGCCGACTGCATACAGCAACTGCACATGCCGCCACACTCCAAATTGAACCCTAATCATGAGACTAAAAGTCCCAATTTAGAGTGAGCGGCGTCTGCTGTTGCGACACTTCTCCGCTCATTTCAAATTGAGTTTTTTACGCATACCATTACGGTTCAATTTGGAGTGCGGCGGCACGTGCAGTTGCTGTATGTAGTCGGCAGCTGAATCATATCTTAACTTAGCTAATATAATAGCTCTGAAATACAAGGTATTTACGTTTCATATTAAACAATTTAGGTAGGTATTGTAATTTCTCTAGTTGGTGCCATTTCATCAACTTTAGGCAATTTCTTTGGATAGCACCAACTTCAAAGTTTATAATATCTACATTGTCCAATAAGAATTGTAAAGCCTCATATTGAGCTCTTAGAAGTTCAGGCAATTATTTTTGGCTACTACACTCAAGAGCAAAATTAACGGGTACACTTTCTATGGAAGTTCAATACAAAGTTATTTTTGCTTGTCACACTGCAAATCTACCATCTGTATTTAAAAAAATGTAATCAAAAATACTGATTGCACAGCAAAATAATTTCAAAAATATTATTATTCAAGCAGCATTTAAAGGTTTTTTATGAATACGATATATAGATAGGTATATTGTGAATAGGAGCCTAGGCTGCAGCAGGTTCGTCGAAAGAAGAAAAATTGCACCACCACTTTACATCATATAGGGGAGGTACCCTAAAAAAAACTTGTTTAAGATTTTATTCTACCGTTTTGTCGGCGTCATTGATATGTATACTCATGCCAAATTACAGCTTTCTAGTACTAACGGTTACTGAGAAAAACGGGGGCGGACGGACGGACATGACGGAACTATAAGGGTTCCTTGTTTACTACAGAACCCTAAAAACCGGTTTTGGCGCTTCGCCGGCTTGCTTCGCTCTCTCTCGCGCGCTGTAGGGTAGGGTCGCAGTTCTACCTAACACGCCTCGATCCTCGTCGCTTAGCGCGTCGTCGTACCTAACTATTGTGTAGAAAAACTACCTAATTTTAAGTTTTTAACTGACCATTTCAAACGCATACAAGAAATTTTATGTGCAATCAGTATATTTGATTTGTAAATATTGATGTTTTTAAATTGGTTACTAGTACCAGTATTGCTAAGCATTCAGTTTATTTGCAGTAAAATAATTTACTTGACTTTCAAATTTTTTAAAGTATTATACGGTTTTTCTAAATCGGTTTTGTTTGTTGATTTAAAAAAAATGTGATGTGATAATGCACTTCAAGTATTATGAAGTGTAGAATTGTAGATATTTCACCCATAGGTATAACAAACTTAGGTGAATGGTTCCCTAGGTAGGTAGTCCATCTGTTAGTAGTTTTGAAAATAAGATATTTCATCCATTAGGTTATTTCAACAAATGTAAGATGATTGGAGGTATTTTAAAAATAGTTTCTTCAAACATAGCTATATTGACAATAGGTGAATCAATTTTAGGAAATAGTCTGATGTGTAACCAACAAAAGAGCATTCCATGGGAAAATGTATAAGTAGTTACCTAAGCTCTATATAAATTTTAAGCTACTATAGCTGGATTAATTTTGTATAAAGCAGTAATGCAAGTTTAGAAATAAAGGAAAGATAGAAAAGTTTTGGGTCCAAGCAGGATTCAGAGCCTAAATTCCTTCCCTTCCTCCTCCATTTCCTTTATTTCTAAATTTTTACTAAATCTGGGTTCACAGATATAAAGATGGTAGGTATTGGCTTAATTTTTAACTTTATACATGTAAATCCAGTATAATATAACTCATAATTCTGATCCTAACTAAATAATGTACAGACCCAAACAAGGGGTTTTTCAGAAGTGTATTCTTTATTTTCTTTCAAGAATATATTAAGAATAGGGAAATCAGTTAAAAATACATCAAACCTAAAATAACTTTTCCGAACCTTCAATATGTTTTTACTGGAAAAGCTATTAATTATGCATAATGAACAGACCATGTTCTAATTAAAGAATAAATGTATCTTTTCTTTTAAAATTATTATTAAGTTAGCTCTATTAAGTAAATACTAAATATTATAACTGAAATTTATTTACCTTGGTGCAGGAAGATTCTTCAAAGTCGAGCTTTTTAGGTACTTCTGTGACTGAATCCTGATAGCCTTCAGCTCCAGGCGGGCAGTCAGGCAGGTCCATATTGATGCACAACACTTGACAGTTTATGACCTCAAACGGTCATAAACTATTCCTTATCAAACTAATTCCACTCAAGCACTTTCTTCTGTCTTCTGCTGCCGTTACTGTAACACAAATCACACAGCTAAGATGGCAACCTTTCATCAACTTACATATATAAGATATTAAATAAATTGATACTTACAAAACTCTTATACTGAATACTCACATATTTGTCCTAAAGTGAAGTTTACACATAATCATAAAATCACCAACTTGATTGTTAAAATGAGTATCACTGACAATTTGTTTCCAGAACAATGAAGGTATTTTTACGGGTCAACCCTCATTGCAACTCGGACAATTACATCATTGTACATCTAAACTTCTTATAGAAAAGATATTAAAAAACTGTATTGCACATATATAATGTAAAAGGGTTTGTAGTAGTAAAGTAGCAATAATAAGTGTACTTATACACTGAAGATCTATCTTGGAATATTAATCATTAAATTTCTTTCATACCTTGGGTCATGATTACGAGATGTGTGATTATCCTTGATGCCAACTATTACCACTTCACCCACCCCCACAACAGATGTTCAAAAATATTTAAGAACTTTCAAACTTAATTCTGAATTATTTGAATGTGGGACTGCATAAATAAGTGAGAGGTTAGCAGTGAAGAAACGTGTGTCACTAACTAAATCTCTTTTGTGACAAAAAAATATATATTTATGTGTAAAATATGTGACTTACTTGTGTTATTAATAGTAGTGTTCAATTCTATTAGCACACAATTCCTTATATTTAATGAAAAACTATATTCAGATTAAATAATAATCTGAGTAAAATTGTGTTGTAACAATTACAATTTTGAGTCCTGTATGTACAGTAAATAACCTTATTCTACTTACAGTGATTTAATTTATTATCAGATTACTAAAGCATCTCTTGTAGGACAACTGACGAGTGGAGAGAGAGTGGATGTTGCTAATCTGACTAGTGCAATATTGGGTGCTAATCTGACTAGAGCATGTATTGGCTACATGTAAGATTTTTTCTGAGCTTATTCAAGAATGAAATGTACGTATTGCAAAATGTTTCGAATCTTTCCGACTTTTCTCGTATACAGATACGATTAAAAACGATTCACGAAATAAGCCGATATATGTAACGCATATTATGAACATCTGAAATAAAATAAATAACGAAAAGTAGGTTTAATTAGCACGAATGAAGTACTGACCTGTACAAAAGATTTTTCAGTGTAGAGACGCTACCCTTACGACAACATCTTTAACTACATGTAAACAACAACGAAGAAAGTCACAAAAATGCTCAGAAGATAGCACATTACTCATTAAATAATCTAAACGATGTGATAGTCAATAACCATAACGCAAGCAAGCGTTGCAAAGTAGTCGCAAATAATACCTTTTTATTAAATGCCGGTGGACAAAATTGGAACTACAAAGCCACGTACTTTATTCTTGACAGTATAATTACAGTGGCGCCCTCCATCTATATTTCTACTTTCTACCTCTATAGGCGCCATTTTCTTGTCACGGTCACGCTGAACAAATAAAGGCGTATTCAGACGGTCAACTTATTCAGCATGGCCCCGTCTTGTCGATCGAATCCAAATAGAATTGAATCACTCATTTTTAGGGTTCCTGAATAAACAAGGAACCCACAGTTTTGCCATGTATTTCCGCATAAGAGCCTTAGGCCCTTAGCTAAGAGCTTTTCATTTTTGATAAAAGTCCACATCGAATCAAGTCCGACAGTCGGAGCCGACACCGATAAAATATGTATGGGATTGTGTTGTGACTAGCAGGCTGGCGCAACTAGGAAGAAAAAGTGACTTTTGTATGGTCTGAGGCATTAAAAACACAAAAAAACATGGCGAATACCTATATCTCGCTCTCTCAGTTAATCCATCTCAGTCACATGTCAATGTCACTTATTGTCATTTCCGTTCTGTTGAAAGGAGTTTTTACTTCAATACTCAAACTCTCTGGTTTAGGCTGTCATTATTTTCAGTTGTCAAGAAAACAAACATTGTCAAATTAAAATAAAATATTATGTTACGTGGCACCGCAGATGCCATGAGTGTGTTTGATGGAAGTCTGACAAAGCCAAAAGATATAGAAGAAGGAACAGGTGATGCAGCAGTTCTCATAAGATACATACATACAAGTCCTTTGTAGATGTACGCAAGGTTCAACCAAATCAAGAACGAGTGCTGATGGATTTTATACTTTGGCTAGCGTAAATAAATGTAAATAAAATTATTTCATTGTGTTATTCTTTTGGCTAGTAAGTACCTATGTTCAAAAACTGAATAGATTCGTCCATTATTTATGTGGACGTCACTGGTCATCATTTATCGATATCGATATATAGGATATCGATATCCCTATTGCGTTGTTATGTTGGCATGACGTACTTCCGCGTTTTTTTTTTATTGTGGTTCAAAATGTCTGCCAAACTGTACATCAATGTCATGTGATGACAATATTGACAATGTCACTGTCATCAAAAACCTTGTTCTAAGTCCCGTCTCTTAGAACGTAGTGGTTATATTCTCTTTGGTGACTAGTGGTTATATTCTCTTTGGTTGTGACCGATATCGGATCGGGTAGTGTGAACACTAAAGCTGGCTACACAAAGCCCTGCTTGCAGTGCCACTGCCAAATCGTATTGTGTGTATGCATGCAGGGACGATTTAACAGATAAAAAAATCGGACCTGCGTGCCTACACACAATACGATTTGGCAGTGGCACTGCAAGCAGGGCCCTGCAGGCAGGGCTTTGTGTAGGCAGCTTTATACTAGTGCTAGCGGTACGCCAAAAGATGCTCCAGATGGTCACAGATTACTATAGTGGTAGCCGTACAGGCCCAATTTCAAAGAAAAACCGCAAATCGATGTACAGTTTAGCCATTTGGCACACGCATACTAGAGGTCAAAACAAAATTTTTGACCCGCAGTTCTTAAAAAAATTTCCCTTAGGGGGGGAGAGCCGAGACATTCTTTTTTTTGTATGAAAAAAACAAAATTTTTTTTCAGAAACCTATCGTGTGTAGTATCATATGAAAGAGCTTTTTGAGGCGATTCTGAAAATATACCACATCATTACATTTCAGCTATTTTTTTTAAATTAAATCAAAAATAATTTTCGAAACATACCAAGTTTGAGGTCCTCCAGACACGATACGGCTGATTTTTATTTTGTACAATATACCACAAATGATACTTAATATCCTCATATCTAACCTCAAAAAAGCAATTTCGAAATGATTTTCGGTAAGTATTTTTTTTTAATTTTTGAATGGGAAATACCTCTTTAACCCTTTACCCCAAACCACCCACCCACCACCTACCCACTATACCAACTGATGACAAGGTGCAGTTAAAGGGTTAAAGAGGTATTTTCCGTTGGATATATGGATACTACGTATCATTTTATGATTAATATGTAACGTATCTGCACTAAAGTTCCATAAATCACGTAAAATTGGTATTAAAGTAGAACCGTGTCACTTAGTAATATTCAAAAATTAAAAAAAAATACTTACCGAAAATCATTTCGAAATTGCTTTTTTGAGGTTAGATATGAGGATATTAAGTATCATTTGTGGTATATTGTACAAAATAAAAATCAGCCGTATCGTGTCTGGAGGACCTCAAACTTGGTATGTTTCGAAAATTATTTTTGATTTAATTTTAAAAAAATAGCTGAAATGTAATGATGTGGTATATTTTCAGAATCGCCTCAAAAAGCTCTTTCATATGATACTACACACGATAGGTTTCTGAAAAAAAATTTTGTTTTTTTCATACAAAAAAAAGAATGTCTCGGCTCTCCCCCCCTAAGGGATTTTTTTTTAAGAACTGCGGGTCAAAAATTTTGTTTTGACCTCTAGTATGCGTGTGCCAAATGGCTAAACTGTACATCGATTTGCGGTTTTTTTAATCGTACGGCTACCACTACTATTATGTAGCTAGCTACAGATGGTGTTATGCGGGCTCTACACTCGCGCCGCGAACCGCGAGTGTGGATGGTTTCGCGGCATCGCGGTCGCGCTTCGCGGCGTTCCATGTCCGGTGGCGGTTTTTGGTCCGCGTCAAAGGGTTTGCGAAGCACGAACAAAGCGCGAACGCATCCACACTCGCGCTGTGTCGTCCGCGAATCACGGCCGAGTGCATTAAAAGCCCGCATTAAAAGCATGAAAATCGGTACGATTGATCTTTAGGGCATATGAATAAATTTAACCCGTTGGACGAAAAAATAAATAAAAAAGGAGAGGCACAGCAGCGGATATAATATGACGTCATCTTTTTAGGGTTCCGTAGCCATAATGGCAAAAACGGAACCCTTATAGTTTCGCCATGTCCGTCCGTCCGTCCGTCCGTCCGTCCGTCCGTCCGTCCGACCCCCGTTTTTCTCAGTAACCGTTAGTACTAGAAAGCTGTAATTTGGTATGAGTATACATATCAATGACGCCGACAAAACGGTAGAATAAAACCTTATAAAAAAATTTTTTTTAGGGTACCTCCCCTACATGTAAAGTGGTGGTGCAATTTTTTTTTCTGCCAAACCCCATCGCGTGGGGTATCGTTGAATAGCTCTTTTAAAAATATTATAAGGTTTCTAAAAGCATTTTTTGATTAAAGAATGGGTTAGCGTGATATTAAGCTTTGAAGTGATAATTTTTGTTATGGTCAAGTGTCCCCCCCCCCCCTGCCAGCTAAACGGTGGCTACTAGGCATGTGAAAAAAATCATGGTAGTAGTATATACGATGAATTTAAAAGGAAAACTATCACAGCTAAGTAGACATTACTAGTTAACGAGTAATAGTCGAACTTCAGAAATGTACTTTGCAAAAGCAAACTTTCGTACAATTTCCATTGATACCTTAGATAATGTTGCTAATTCGGTCAAAAACATAGTAAATATAAGTTTGCGAACTTTTTAGTCCACATAATGTAACGGGTGGACGACTACGGAACCCTACCTTGCGCGTGGCCCGACACGCACTTGGCCGGTTTTTTTTTGTATGGGAAACAAACATTTTTTTCGGAAACTATATACATTTATATTATTTTTTATTTTATTATGTCCTTATAGTTTAATTAGCTATACATCTATAGTAATTAAATATCTGTCCTTTCAGTAAAAAGACGATTACGATTAAGACGACCCACGATTAAGTTAATGTAAATTGTTTCTAACAGTCAGTATTTTTTTTTATATACATTCCACTTATGTTTAAAATCGATACAATACAAAACCTCTTTATAATCTGAGAATAGTAGATTATAGGTACACCAAGGGGATAAAGCACTGTTTTATGTCACGGGCGCGATATTTAATCCTGAACGTAACGAAGGACTCCAGATTTTACTCCTGAGCGGAGCGAGGGAGTAATGAGTTAATTCTCGAGCGAAGCGAGGGAATTAAGACTGAGTCCTGAGTGTAGTGAGGGATTTAAGCGCCCAAGACAAAAACAGTTTTATCCACGAAGAGTATACTCTACTTTTCACACCTCTAGCGAGACAACAAGAAAACCAAGGCTACTATAATAGTAATCGCTCTTCCATACAAACCTACTTAAGGGATGATTTCCGAGATAAAAAGTAGGTATCCTGCCCTTCCCCGGGACTCATTAAAATAAATAAATCGGTCTAGCGGTTTTAGCGTGAAAAGATAACAGACAGACACACTTTCGCACTTATTACCATTATGGTGCCGCCACCACACTTCGCTATGCGCTATTCGTTATGCGGCTTATGCGCCTGTATTCGGCGAAGTGTGGAGGGTTTATTCGTTTCTGTTTGCTTTATTCGCACGCATAACGCATATTACTTTCAACGAAGTGGCCTCTCTACTATACAGGGCGTCCCACGCCTATGCCACATGGAGGGAAAGTACCTTGAATATTGTAGGTGGAAGATTTTACTAAAAGAAGACATTATTTTAATTTAAAAAACAATTTAAACTGCATTCATTAAATTCTTACATGATTGTACCGGGAATTGAACCCGCTACACGAGAAAAAAAAAATCCCTGTAGTTTTATCATACCGATCGAAAGGCTTCATCATAAGGATTATTTTTTGCTAAATAACATAGTGTCAGAAATAAAAGGAAGACCATGAATTTTACCAAAACATTTTCTTTTCTCGTGTAGCGGGGTCGATTCCCGGTTCAACCATGTCACTATTTAAAAATCTATGAATGCAGTTTAAATTGTTTTTTAAATTAAAATAATGTCTTCTTTTAGTAAAATCTTCCATCTACAATATTCCAGGTACTATTGTGGCATAGGCGTGGGACGCCCTGTATGCTGCAGCGCACTGCAGCGTCTTGTTACATTCGCGTGTTGTGTTTTTATTTTCAAAATGTGTTCCATTCAGCTTATACGAATACGTTCGATTTTCAAATTTGCTCGAAACGGCATCCCCATCCTCGGGGCGGCGCAGTGTTTTGTTTGGAACGTTGCTGTGCCGCGGTGCCGCCTCCCCGCCGCCGTGCGGACTTCACGAAATTAGACTTTAATGACATTACAATAAGAACTACGGAAAGTGAAATCATATTATTACCCGGCGGGTTATAATGAAATTCAATACAAATATTACTACCCGGCTAAAGCCAAGGGCTATAATGATTTGCTTTCTGTAAGGTTTGCATGATAGGTATATAATTTGGCTGTGTCGAGCAGGTGGTGTGAAAATTGATTTAATCAGGGGAAATCTTCAAGAAAGGTGTGTATACATTTTTAAGGCTCGCGCAAACGGCAAAAAAATCTTCATGTATGTTGTATGGGAGCTAGGGCTTTCAAATACCGGACATATCGTGATACCGGTATTGATACCGGTATTGGCATCTTCAATACCGGGATCCCGGTATTTTTTGGAATAACATTGAAAGGTACGAAACGTTGAAAGAAAAACACCAATGTTTGATTAATAAAGTTATTATTATGCATGCATATTACAATATGATTTTTAATAATTATATCACTTGATAACCAGTCTCCTTTTCTCTCATTTGACAAGTTGGCTTAAACAAATATACATATAAAAAATCTAGCTACAGTGATCTTGTAACAAAAACAGAGTAGCACTAATAGCACATCTCATAACAGATACTTACCATGTAAACATTTCAAACTTTGGCATACGTAATCAAAGACTAAGATTACTTAATGTAACAATGTAATAATTTAAAATCAAATAACAAGTCGAGATTTCCTAAGTTCTAATTTAAATCAGTCAACCAACACTATACAATATAACTCTAGCCCTGCCTTATTGAAGCAGCGAAAGATTTTACTTTTTTACACAGTCAAGAGTTATTTTAAATATTGTAATACCTTAATGTTATCTGTGATTTATAATAATAATGTTATTGATCAATAATTTGGTGATTTTATTTCAACGTTTCGTACCTTTCAATGTTTTTCCAAATAATACTTTAATTTGAAATTAAATACCGGTATTGAAATCTGCTCTGTAAAAGTCGGTATCCCGGGATCCCGAAATACCGGGATCCCGGTATTGAAAGCCCTAATGGGAGCCCCCTAAATATTTATTTTATTCAGGTTTTTAATATTTGCTGTTATAGCGGCATCAGAAATGCATCACCTGTGAAAATTTCAACTAACTATCACGGCTCATGATATACAGCCTGGTAACAGACGGACAGCGGAGTCTTAGTAACCCCTTCTCTCTCTTTAGCAATCCCTTTGGGTACGGTACGGAACCCTACTAAAGATTAGTCATCATGCCTATTCTACCGGTCACCGGAAGAGCGTTTTAATGTTGAGTAGCTGGAAACGTGAGGAGAAAAAACAATTTTTGAAGAGGAGGACGTGACTGTGAGAAGCAGATTTTGTAAAGTATCTCACTGAGTTGAAAAAACTAATTCGTACGTACTATTTTTGTATTTTTTTTTTGTTTTTTTTCGTACTATTTTTTTATTTTTGTGTTTGTGTATTTTTGTTCTTGGGTCTTGGATGTCTTCTATGTATTTAAGTATTTATTTATCTATATAAGTATGTATATCGTCGCTTAGTACCCATAGTACAAGCTTTGCTTAGTTTGGGACTAGGTTGATTTGTGTAAGATTGTCCACAAATATTTATTTATTTATTTATTTGATTATTACTTTACCCAAAATTTAAAACTGATCATAAACCAGCTTTTTAAATGGAAGCATTTGATCATATAGGTAGAGATGCTTTCCTAATGTTGTATGTAATCCAAATATGGAGGATGCTTAGACGTTATAAGTTCGGCAGGTTCGCGGAGGGCGTTCACCGGCTTTGGGTTTCATTTCAATGGCAATTAGACACGAAAATTAGTCCTACCCGTTGGGCAGTACGGGTGGTCAGCGTAGCGTGGTCAGAATTGCCGACACCATGCGAACGGCCGCACGCGCAGCGCTCCTCACGTACCTGCTCGGTGTGCTCTCGGTCGGAAACGTCCTTGCCTCGGACTACGGCCTTCCAGTAGTTCCAGTAGAGATAAAACTATGGGACACAGGAAGGACACCCATGTCGCATATGGTAGACGTAACCAACGAATTCGGTTTAAAGGTTTTGGCGGAGCATAATTTTTTGAATGACAACAACATGGCCTTCTCGCCCTATGGTCTTATGGGTATACTTGTGGCATTGTATGAGGGAGTGGACGGCGAAAGCTCTTACCAAATACAAAAGGCAATGCAGCTACCGTGGAACCGGAACGCCATGAGGATAGGCTTCAGGGATATCCATCGAACTTTAAAAGTGAGTAACTTACCTACCTTAAATAAAGCTAAGCTTCCGCTTCCGGTGTTTACTTGATCTGTTTCGTTTTCATAAAAAATGACATTGTGTAGCACACATTTTCTTTATGTAGATACTAGGTATAGGACTTTAGTTACTAACAAAATTTTGCGTTGCGAATAGTATTACATATGCGTAACTAACATCTGCCCGCGACTCAGTTTTTTAGTGAGAGAAAAGCGCCAGAAATGATTATTTTATGTTGTAGGTTTTTTAAGAACGAGAAATATACTTTAAAATCTGATAACTTGCACAATACCACTTACGCCAGTCAATGTTTACGCCAGTTCTTGCATTTGCTGGTGTAGAAGATTATTAAGTTTTTTTTTCTTAAATTGTACATATTGATGTTACTGAACCTATATGAAAAATGGTAGCACGAGATATCTCGGGACATCCTTTGGCAGCTACTTGAAGTACTTGACCTGGTTTTTTTTCGGTTTATCGCTCATATATTCTACACAAAGCATCCTAGCGTAAAGTTACCTTCTAGCAAGTTAAGGAAGATTTAATTCTGCGTCTAATGAATACAAACACGTAGTAATAATTCGGTCAAGCGACAAAGAAGAAAACCTTTGCCAAAAAACGAAATTTTCCCGAACTTGGACAAAACTTCAATATAGTGATTTTTAAGCATCTGCGTTTGAATCCTACTAATATTAAAAAATGCAAAAGCTTAGATGTTTGATATACAACGAGTTTACTGCCTGTGTACTGTGTATGTTATTCCGCGAGACCAAAAAACTCAGGTAGATATAAGCTTCGGCATTTAGGTAATCAATCAAAGCCGCGAACATAGCGCGCGTGCGCGTCGGCTCGTTTAGCCCGGGAAATTTGTTCCAGTCAGGTTCCAGCGCGAAGTAATTTCTTCCTCGCTGCGCTCAATATCTCAAACACAGTACCTACGCCAGTCCAGTGCCTACTGGTTGCTTCCAACAAGAAAATAATACACAAAACAAGAGATTGTTGCACAAAATAACTTAGATAAGTAGGTAGGTATTTCTAAACACCTACCTATGCTTCAAATATGATGGGGTTAAAATTCTTTATTGATGTTCGTGAAAAACTGAATGAGCATCGGATCCGTCGTACCTATAGAATTTCAGATTTAAGACACATGAAGGAAAACTGTAACGTTATTGTTCTGCTTTTTTTTCAGACATATTTTGTGCCAGAAGAAGGTTTTCTGGCAGGCCTAGCCTTAAACAACGAAAACGTAACATTTAACGAAGGTTACAAAAAAATCTTAAGATTTTATGGGTTTGACTTGGAAAACGAACAACTACCTACTACTACTCCTGCAAGCAATGACACAAGTGCCTCGTCTACACCAATCAGTTCGGAGGGTGCCGCGGCGGGCATCACGAGCGCGCCGAGCACGGAGGCCCGCGAGGACCTGTCCACGGGCGCGCCGAGCACGCAGGCCCGCGAGGACCTCTCCACGCCCGCCGCCGAGACCACCACCAACTCTAATGCGGAGACCATCAACGACGTCGACATCCGAATGCCCACTTCGCCGACAACCGCCGGTAATGCTGAGAGTGCTACACCTCTTAGTACAACTCAAACAGAAACCACCACCGGCGCCTCGACTCTCCAATCGATCGGCAGTACACTGTCTAGGATAGATGCGACTAGTACCGAACCTGTCACCGAAATAGTGCAGTCTACAATGACTGAAAATACAACACCAACCGTAGTAATTTTAAATTCTGCAGAAACGACAACTGCTCCGAGTTCCTTACCCACGACCGCTTCGCCCATGTTGGATGAAGCAACAGAGACGCTATCCACCAGTGGCCAGTCGGCAACGACTACCGCCGTCGACAGTGGTACGACCATACAAGAGCGACAATCTGACATTACGGAGCTACCTACTACTGATGCATCTACCACTACGGACTTCAGTGCAACCGAAAATACTCAATCTACAGTAGAAACGCTGGACCGTCGTAAAAAATCAATTGTAAATTTCATCTTCACGAGCCCTTCGTATGTGCAAGACGATGCCATTTATAGAGCATTTGAAATACCAATCCCTGCACAAAATTCTAAAAATCCTAATCTCGGTGGTGACCAAATGTTCTTGGCAAACGGCTTGAAAAGTGTTCAGGTGAGTCACTACAATAGCATCTTACAATTATATTCGTTAGAGCAATTATACTTGACACCCGGAAACATTGACTGTAACACACACAATATTATATCCCACACACCCCACACCCCCACAATATTATATCCGTGCCTGGTGCCTGGCGTGAAGAACTTGATAACTCGAGATGAAAAGTTAAAGACATTTGAACCTTATGCAATGTATTCTAAGGTCAAATTTCGACAAAAAAACATCTCGAGTTGTCAACTTATGCCCGCCATGCATCGATATATTTTATTGATTTGGCTAACTTTAATCGGCGAGAGCTACGAATCAAGTAAAAAATAAATGCAGGAATAAGTTCTCAGACGAGTCAGTTTAAGATTTGTACAGGTATTCAAATATTCCGGAACGATGAATGACGCTACTAATCCGTCCTGAGTGGTGCTATAATATCTAATATCTGGGCGGGCATTCCCGGGGCATGAGACCTAATCTAGATCGATTGCTTGTCCCCGCAAACCCCCACATAGCAAAATTCATCAAAATCGTTAGAGCCGTTTCCAAGATCCCCGAAATAAATATATATAGATATATACAAGAATTGCTCAGAATTCAGGCCGCAGTGGGAGGTTGTCCACAAATTTATCTGTTACTGGCCACTAACCTGGCCAAACCAGGCAAAAAAAAAAAATTTGGCACAGGTATCGTACATGCAGTACGACGCGGTGTTGGAGCACGCGTACCTGCCGCACCTGGAGGCGGCGGCGCTGCGGCTGCCGCTCGACAGCGAGCGCTACTACCTGCTGGTGCTGCTGCCGGCGCGCGCGCACCCCGCCGAGCTCGCGCGCCTGCTGGCCCGCCTGGCGCGCCACTCCGACCTGCGCGACGTCTACGCCGCGCTGCGACCGCGCCGCGTCCGCGCCACGCTGCCAAGCTTCACCGTAAAGGGCCATGTCACGCTTACTGCTGATTTGCAAAAGGTAAGTCGGAGAGAACCAACTTAATTCCATCGATTACTATACTTGCTTTCTCAACAGCGTGTTGTGGTCAGTCAATTAGAGACTATTCAACTAACTACATACAAACAAATCTAAAGAAAGGATTGAGGGAACTGAAAACATTCACTAACTTTTCACGTAACTACAACAATTCAAGGTTTTTATCAGCCCAAACAAGTTTTATATTATTTATGTCTGAGTCATAAGAAAACAAGTTTTATCAAATTAGGCCGTTCAAAAAGCGACTTTACAGTCCAAGCGTGAAGATTCGAAGTCCAATGACAAGTTTTCTAAACGAAAGGCCCGAAACATCCCAAAGCCGGGACGAGTGCAAGTCAAGGGGGGAGGCCTATGCCCAGCAGTGGGACACCTTATAAGCTTGGGAAAAAAATTATAATTGTTTGTGGCAGCTGGGAATCCGCGACGTTTTCGAGCCCCGGCAGCGCGACTTCGCGCCGATGACGCCGCAGGTGGGCGTGTACGTACGCAGCATCGAGCAAGCAGTCTCCGTGGCCATTCGCAAGTACGGCGCCGACGACCGCAACAGCAGCAGTAAGTGCTTCGTATTTACTCCGTTCCTAACTTACTATATATGTATTTTACCTACTAGTTGACAGTCTACGGACGGAGCTGATATAAATTATAGGTGCGTGTATGGACTCTATCAAGTAAGATGCCTTGCTATAGGTAATATATTCAACATAAATTAAAAGTCAAAAATATATTATAGCTCCGTCTGCGACGAGCTTAATTAATTATCATATCAAGTTAAGAGTAATTTTTAAACACAAACAGAGACCCGGCAACTATTAATCGAGCTAAAGGTCAGAATAGCCACCACATAGTCAAACTGTTACATTGCTTAACCTTACAACACTCAAAATCTACAAAATATCTAAAAATGCTGCTGTAATTAAGAAGTGGATCGGATTTCACCATAAAACTATGTAGTTACCTGTTCAAGCGGTTTTAGAAGTGTTGTGAATGAAGATTATAGAATCATATTTTAAGGGTTATCTTTAAAACTGATTTTAATAATGAAAATATTAGGATGGTAGCCTATTGTATAATTTAGTCAGCCGAATGGCAGACGGCTGTCGGGGCAGACACTGCGCCCGTAGCACATGTTGCGCTCGAGAGTATCTCGACTTATCTCGAGCTACGCGTCTTTTTTTTAATTCTGAACTCTGATTGGCGCTGTTAGAAAGTCACGGATAGCTCAAGATAGGCCGACATACTCTCGAGCGCAACACGTTGTAGGCCTACTGGTCGGCTTAGCGCGAGACGACCTTCAGGGTACGCACGTACCAAGAAGGCGCGGAGCAGGAACTCGTCACTCACTCGGGGCGGGGGCGCGCCGCTGTGGTCGAGCCACGGACCGTGCACCGGACCGGAACGCTGTCGTACCCTGTTCCCCTCCACTCATGGTCTAAGACTCCTGCCACTCCGGATCGTGACACAAGCGACGCCACACTCACACTACGACGACCGCATACCATCGCTAGGGTCGATCACGATAGGTAGCTTGCGTCACCCACACACTAACCGATGTACCGGAGTGTCATACCTGGCGCAGTATATAATTGTATTGTATCATGCCTCCACTCTGCCAGGATGCGTCTCATGATCGTCTGCAAAAATGAGTATGTACGATAGGAGTCGACGTCACATGTTTTTATAATGGGTATAATTTTTTACCTACCACGAAGTCCTGACAATACTTTATGTTCCAATTTTAGTACGTCCCAAAGTTTGTACCTACCCATAATGTACCTACATACATACTCGTGCTCGTACTAGTAATGTGCAGGGAACCGGGAACGCAAAATTTGATTTTCGATTGTGTCCTATCATTAGCTATGGTATCCGCAGATGAATTGAGGTGAATGCTTAGAGGTATGTACAACCTATCAGTGGCGGCGCGTCAAAAATATTCTTAGGGAAACCGGAAATAGTTTGCTTTTCTTATTCTTCATGAGCCGTACTAAAAGAACTGGTTGAAAATTTGGCAAGCCGGTGGGAATCGAGTTGTATGGACGCTGCGCCACCGCAACCTATGCTAACATATGAATATTAACACATAGACTATATATTATTTCAAAATTCATCCCCTTTGGGGAAAAGGGGGTGTAAATTTTGTATGGAGAACAAAATTATTTTTAAGAAAGAAGTTTAAAATTTCCCTGTTTGACTAAGAATTAAAATAGAAGCAAACAGTTTCCGGGTTTTTTCATAATTACTTGATAAGATAACAATGGGTGAGCATGATATAAAGAATATTTAATGAAGACGACATTAAGTTGGAGGTTTTTGGCAGTGGAGCGCACACGGCGGCGGCGGCGGCGGCGTGGGGTCAACGAGACTGGCTCGGTCACGCTTCCGCGGCTTCCGCTAAACATCCTTCACTGACATCCATCTATGTACCCACCATACGTTTACTAAATTGATTTTACACTATTAATTAAATTGGCAACCGTGAAGGACAACGTTATGCGCCGTCGTGCCCCAATCATGTTAGCTACAGAGAACCTATGGGCGTAGCATAGGTCGTATGTAGGTATTGTACGAGTAGATGTGTAATATTCCTGTGATTATGGCCCAACAAAAAAATACATCTCTACCGGGTTATCAGAGACTTTGCGACCTAAAAGGCTTGCATGTTGCGGGGTCGCAAACACGTCAAGAATTTAAAGGCGCAAAGACAGATTGAGCGAATTAGTGAGGGCGCCGGTGCCTGCGGCTGTGGCGAGCGCGGCGCCGCCGGCATCGGCACGGCGATGCCGCAACGCGGCGACACGCGCGTTTGCGTCTATTGAACCACTCTCGCGTGCTCGCCAATCACCATCATGATAACGACATTACTCGGCCTGAATGCTTAATGGCGAATCTAAATTACGATTTGCAAATAGTGAATCTGTTTGTACCTATGCATGCACCTGAACTCAATCACTGTGGGTAACTAGGAAAATATTGGACATGTAATTATTTCCGGTCCGCTACAGTTCGTTTATTTTGTTTCATCAATTATGATGATAAACATCAATACTGCATGAAATACGAGGCCGAGGTCGCTTACTATTTTGAGATTAAATTTAATTGTAAAGGCAATACAACGCAGGTGACCCAAATACATTGTCTAGTGTAAGTAGAAGTACATTCCTATAATGAAATGATCTTATCTTCGTGGTGAAGCTAAGGCAAGATTATAACAGGCTTTCGCATCCTTTATTGTGAAGTTGTTTTGTACTAGCCAGATATTTCTCCCGTTCACACAGTCAGGCCGCGTTACAAACATAATGCCGTCGCTAGTTTTTTTTACTGCCATGAGCGGTAACTGAGTCTGGCGTATTGTAGAAACTGTTGATTCGAATAGGTAATATTGTTCCAGGATACGTGAACCGGCCCCCGGTTCACTTCTCGGCGACGTATCCCTTCCTGTACTTCGTGATGGACGCCAGCATTCACGTGGCGCTCATGGCTGGGAAAATGGTAGACCCGCTCAACTCAAGAATATTATAGTTAATGAAATGAAATGACAACCGGACTGTGCAGTGTACATCGCCACCAATCAAGTAGCTCCTCAAGTGGCATGTGCCAGAGATTGCAGAAAATGGGGGTTGAGCCGGGTGAGCGGGACGAGGCTTACGAGGATCGGCTCATATTTTCCTTTTTAACATTTTTCAAGTCAGTGATTACCTAACCTATTCACGCATGTATTTACTATCCCTTACTATTATATCCCGATATTATACACCAAAGTTCTCATGTAGACCAGGGGACATTAAATAAACATGTATAATTATCAAATTTATAATACAAAGTACCAAATTTTTTATATGCACGGTCATTGGAGTACACATTGTTTAGTGAAAAATAAGTACTCCTGAATCGTACGTGGAGGTTGTTTGTTTCAAACAGTTTGTAAGCAGCGTATGTTGGTCACATTCGTTCTCGATAACCTCTATGTTCGATGCCCGGTTAGATTACATAAAAATCATTCTTAAGTGTACGAATTACTGTCAATAAAAATATTGTCCAAATCAAATAAGCATTTTTTTATACACCCGAAGCTGAGCCAAACACCGATAACGATAGGAGTATATATACTCCTATCGTTATTATATATAACCCTATATAATTTAATTTACACACCTACATAAACCAAAGTAATTTGTTACTCAACCAATCTTTTGGAGAAACATCCAATAGCCTAAGGAATGTTTTCAGTGATGTCGAGACATTTAAATGGTTCTGATATTATATCGTACCTAAATACCTAACGTACATAAGCTCTAGAAAAATACATTTTTCTCCAAAATCGTCGGCAAAGTGAACCTTACACGCTAGACATTGGAAGGTAAAGTGTACAGTTTAAGGTCAGACAAAAAAATAACCATTGCAGGCTCGCTCCTCTGGAGCGCAAAAGGTGTTATAAGTTTAACATGTGTATCTAGGCATCGCAGCTCCCTAACGGATGAACCGCTTTGAGTGCGGTTTTTCTTATAGAAAGTCTTGATGGATGGCGGAGATGGTTTTTAGTTATGTTCTGTGTCGCGGGTTTCATTACCTACTCGTGTGTCGGGGGTTTCATTACCTACTCGCCAAACCACGCCAACATATTACAACACAATACGCTGTAAGGCCAGCGACACACATAGGCGAGCGCGATTACGGCCAATGAATTTCGTAGCCCACTTCGGTAGCCACAGTGCAACCTTTATATTATAGGGGGCAAAACCTTCTAAAACCCATGTTCAAATTTAAGCGCACCGGGAGAAAATGAACTTTGACTACAAGTCTACAAATAAGTTTATTTAGTAACATTATTATCAAAAATAGACAATTACAAGTAAATATATGTTTGATTATGATTATACGTACTAGTAGGATCCTAACTCCATCAAGGCGTCTATGTGTTCAGTCTCCGGGAGAATGTCGATATCGACGTGTTCCGATTTCCCCTTGTTGCCGACCTTCGGGTCCACGGTAAAGAACCGGAATAGTTTCGATAGATTGATTATCGAATAGGCTGAATGGGCTAACCAATCCTCTGTCATTTCCTTCAAAACTTGGAAGGCTGAAGCTACGTGCGGCGCGACTCGGACTTCTGCGAACAAGCGGCGACATGTTACACATTACTCAGCGATCAGGGGCTTACATATTAATTATTTGACCACTATGAGCATTGCGCTAGTCGAAACAACTGCCAAACAATATATCGATTTAAACTTACACGATTTTCACACATTATTATTGGAAAACGGGACTTAATTGCGTACACACACACTTGGTCGCGAGCTGACTCACGCATGTAGCGACACATTCGAAACGTTGGGCAAACCTTACAAAAGGTAAATAAATTAAGTGTACGCGATTAAGTCCCGTTTTCCAATAATAACTGCCAAACAAGTAGTGACCGTGTGAGCCGACGAGCTGCTTCGCCTTTAGGCGAGTTACGAGTCACTTTTCAACAAATTAGAACGAGTTTTGGTTTGACTACTGACCATCAGGTTGTTTCATAGGAACGCCCTATTAGGACAGAGTCTAACATGAAGCAAGTTAAAATGATCGTTACATCGGGAGGAATCATGCGCGAAATGTAATTACAACGCGTATTTATGTTCTATCATTTGTTGCACAATGGTAATGTTACTATAGGACTGGACCATTTCTAAAAAAACATTTATATTTGATAATTCTCACAATCGTATCTCGATGCGGAATCGGCGTTAGCCGATCAAAAAACTTTGTCTACGCAATAAGAGTGAAAAGACGTCGATCGACTCGGCCGACGCCGAGCGACTGTTGTCGGCGGCTTATGCCGATTCCGCGTCGATAAGTTTGGGGAGACCCTTACACATCCTCATTCCTAGAACTCAGGAACTAGTTACTACGAAACGAAAGCCTACTTACTTGAGGTATTATTTCTGCTGAGGTCGAACAGGAAGAGGTAGAAGTTTATTTGTAGATAGAGGTCTTTCTCGGTGTACTCCCTAAACATGAGTCCCTTCTCGCAGCGCGGGCACAGCGGGTAGCCGGCGGCGAAGGGCTGCGGCAGGCGCGGCGAGCGGTGCGAGCACGCGGGGTCCTCGCACGCCAGCCACCCGCCGTAGTAGCGCGCCTGCGCCGCGCGCAACGCTCCGCTCAGCGCGTTCGCCACACCCGCCAAATACTCCACGGGCTTCACTCGGCATTTTGAGTTCTGGCAGCACTCCATGAACGTTAAACTCTCTTTGTCTATTTTGACAAAAGTTTCTCTAATTCTATTCTCCGTCTTGCAATTCTCACCAATGCATGTGAACACAAATTCTTTGCAATGTCTGTATTTTTCTTGTTCGTTTTCGACTTCATAGGTGTCTGTCGAAGAGGATTCCTTCTTGACGGCCTGCTTGTAGCCGGAGGGGTCTAAGCCAAGGCACAGAGCCACGCGCGCCGGGTCCATGCCCTCGATAGGGTCACAAATGCGCGATATCACCGGGTGAAGTTGGTGTGCCAAGTAGTACTGATAATCTACTTTCAAATGTTCCGAATTTTTTAATTCTTCGATATGATACGCTCTTTGCGTCGCCGAGTTGGCCGTCCCGTCTTCGCAAATAATATATGGTACAATATCGCCTTTTTTGAATCGTCTGCTATTTTTGACATTAAGTCTGAGAGCGACTTGAACGTGCGGTTGCATATGTTTATCGGCATATTCATTGGGGTGTTTCGTTAGCTGTTTCGTTATGGTCAGCATAGAAAGAGGCATTTTACTGTTAGTAAGATCTTCCTTGAGTTTGGCGAGATGCGCCTGGATGGTCTCGAGGCGGTCGTCCGCGGTCTGCTCGGACAGGATCTGCGAGAGGATGAAGCGGCCCGCCTCCGCCGCCAGCTGCGACCAGTCTCTGCGCACTATGTCCAGTCCTTTGTGCTCTTGTTTCGTCACGAATTCGCCATTTTTGTTTTTACTTATAACCACAGCGGCATATTTTTTCTTTTTTAAAAGCAAAAGGTATCGGAATACGCCATCAATATCCAACTCTATCTGTTTGTACTTTTTGTTGATCTCCCGTTTTAAATCGTTCCCGATTTTGAAGACGTAGTCGTAGTCTTGGCAATTGGTGTTGATCATCAAACTGTCGGTGTCGCCGTAGAGCACCTCGTAGTTTTGTTTCTGCACGATGTCCTTGGTGTCCATGAGGATCTCGCGGCCCTTCATGGTGACGAGCGCGGCCAGCGGCTTGGCGTAGAAGCGTGAGTGCGCGAACCCGAGGCAGCCGTACATGGAGTTGGCCGTCAGCTTGAGCGCCGTCTGCCGGATGTTGTACTGCATGTACTGCTCCGCGGGCAGGTCGCTCGCCTTCATCAGCTTCTTCACCTCCCGTCTACTCTCTACCAGTTTCCGAATTTGCGTCGGCAGCACGCCAAGCTCGGTATTAGGCCCCGGCAAAATGAGATTGTTCACATCGTCGTCGGGGGCCGCAGCGTTTTTTCTTTTTATCGTCGTAAAGCAGATGTTGTATTCTTGTATGATACTAGGATACAAGGAGTTGAAGTCCATGAGTAGAACGAGTTTGTCGTAGAAACCTTTTTTAGGGTCGAGCACTAGACCGCCCGAGTAGGCAGCTTTCTTCTTGGGCTGCTTGGCGTGGTCGTCGGCGGCGCGGCGGCCGACCTTGTCGGGCACGATGTGCTCGCGCTCCGTGAAGGCATGCAGCAGAAGGAACTCATTTCTTTCCGAGCGCCCGCCCAGCAGCGTACGCGACATCACGTTTCCTGCTATCTGCGTGATTTGCAACGCGAGCGGTATCACATTCAACTCGCACATGATCTTGAGTATGTAAGACGCGTCTTGCATACTCAGTGACACCAGCTGGAGGAGATCGCCGCTGTTCTCGTAATATCGGGGTAAATCTTCGAGTGCCACGTCCACCCGTTCGCCTTCAGCCATTTTGAGAACGTTTACGCAAAGTGTGTCCATATCGAAACTCCTCGATGAGATGAGTTCCATCGCTGAAACTTTTATGTCGCAGACTAGTCGCCCCAAAAAAGCGTCCTTGCTTGCGTATTTTCGTTGAGGCGCGGTAGACCTCTTCAGGCGTCCTAAGCGAGACCAATTTGGTATATTGAGGTCCAATACATTTCCTATTAATAAATCTTGTTGGAACCCTTGCAGGTCGTGGCCCACAACCAGATCTGGATCAAGTTTCCAAAACTGTACCATGAAATAATTCAACAGTTCCCTCTCAGTGTCGCATTTAGTCAACTTGGTTGCCTTGTACTGAGCGAGCGCCTGTTTTAGATCCAACGGCCACAAGTCTTCACACTTGGTGATTACTGAAACCGAACACAATTAATATATTTTTGATATAGCCAGACTAAACGGTCATCAAAGCACAGGGTCCGAACTTCGACCCGTGCCGTCCCTTTCACTCTCGTGTTATACACTATATGAGTGAAAGGGGTGGCACTATACGAAGTTCTGAATTTCGGAGTAGACCTTCAGGCGTGACTTGGCCGCGACGAGACACTCACCACAAAAATGTTGCTGGAACGGCGGGTTCGGGGGTGGCTTGTGCACAGGAAAATTGTTATGCACCAGACAACTTAGCATTATTATTTTTTGTTTTCTAGTTTTTTCATTGACTGTAGTCCTCATGTTAATCTGCAAAAATAATATTTACACATAAAGAATTTGTATAATATTGAAATAAACGAATTCTTTTAGCAGAATACTTGACACTACACGAGCGTGACATTGTCTATGTGTGCGTCAGCATAGGAGCTATGAGTTGACGTTGTCTGTGTTCGTATGTGTCACAACTACAACAATGGCCAACCCGCGCTCGTGAGATAAAAGTACTATAGTAGATTTACCGTGACAACAACTAGTGGAGGCGGTTCCAAGTCGCCAGTCCTGACGACGTGTATGTCCTCCATTCTGTCGGTGGCGCCCTCGAGCTTGCACCAGGACACCTTGGCCTGCACAGCCTGCGGCTGCCTCACCTCCAGCCAGCAGGGCCCCTTGATCTTCCTCTCCAGCAGGAAACTCTCCAGCGATGACGTATTTGAGCCAAAAATATGGGAGAAAGTCAGATACTTCTTGCCTGCTGGAGGCGGCGGAAATGTTGCCTGCAAATGAGATGCACATAATGAACAGTTACACATACATTACTTTGGGGCACATTAAACATTTGGCTTTTGATCTGGAACTTTTTCTTATTCACTGTTATAGGTACAACATACAAAAAGGTAACATAGTCTCGCACCATTATAGTAAGGAGCAGACTAAGTCGGGAATTACCTCCACTTTACTGATGACCGCAGCCATAAATCTCGAATTAACCAATAAAGAAGTGCTCATGGCCCAGCGGCTACGCTAGGTTAAGCAACGTGGGCTGGGGTCAGTTCTTAGATGGGTGACCACTTTGAGTGGCTACCAAATGAGCGCTCCCGTGCTTTGAAAGGCACGTTAAGCCGTTGATTCTGACTGCTGTCTATGGCAGCAGTCGTTAAGACAAGTTGGACGCCTTCGGGCGGCTTGAGAACTTCTAACAGTCAAGTTGCCCACTCACTTGACTAAGGGGGATCAAAGTTGCACCACGTCCGATGGGAAGTACCCAACGCTACCCTACACGTGACCCCTGGGTGCTGCTAAAAGTGCAACAACCACGCTGTCTTCGATAAAAAAAGTCTGCAACGCGCTTGTAACTCTCGTACAGTTGTGTAGACACAGTGTACTCACCGAGTATTTGACCTCGAGGTAGTCGGAGCGCGCGGGCACGTCGGGCAGACTGAAGGCGTAGCTGCGCGCGACCTGCCGCGACTTGAACTCCTTGAGCCCCAGCTCCGCCGCCACGGCCTCGTTGAACTCCGAGTACACGTCCATCATGCTCACCTCCTGCTCCGTGTTCTCCAACGTGATCGGGTCTAGTTTCTGAAATCACAAGCTATCAATCAAACATTCGTGATCATTGAATGTTTTACTTCCACTAATCAGATCTTCGGACTTTTGTGCGCCATGATAATTCATTGGCACAAAAAGCCAAAAATTGTGCACAGTTAGTAAATCGGTTCAACCACACGCGAGATAATCGCGGACATACATACGGGTCAAACTGAGAACCTCCTTTATTGTAGACGGTTAAGGCGATATATCGATTGAAAGAGACACCCTTTGCTTTTCGCTCACGACAAAACGGGATGCAACCCTCTCCGAGAATGACTTTTTAGACAAATCTCGTTAAATATCTGATGGTGTGCAGGTTTATTAAATTTCCTCTTGTCAGTACCTAGATGAGGTAAAATACCATCATATTAACTTAATCGTGTCTTTTAATAATGCTTTGTTTTAGTAGGCTGAGGAAAAAAAGGAAAATATAGACTCGACTTTGGATTTATTTCCTATCGAGAAAATTTTAAGCAATCATGTTTCGCTATTGTCAGTACCACAATCATATAGTCAAGAATCATACATCTGAAAATCAGCCCCTACTGTTGGCTAGTCTGGGCAGGACAGCGTTTCAAAGTCTCCAAATTTCGCAGTGTAGCGCCTTAAAAATTACGCTTAGTACGCGGGCAAAGCTTCGGGCAAAAGCTAGTTAAGTTGATTTGAAGAGATGAATAACTGGGTAAACCAGTGGGAAATGAGTTTTGTGAACCCATTTCCAGATACCTACTGAGAATAAACGAAAGCACAAGAGCCCGGAGCCAGCTAAGTGGGTACTCTGTTCTGTTCTACTAATATAATCGAAAAAAGCAACGTCTGTGTGTCAGCGTGGTAATACTTGCAGATACGCCATATAAGGGTTTCGCCGAGTACGAACATTTGGCCGTATATTCATCCAGCTTTTGCGTAACCGAATATTCGGCCGAATTAATCGTAATAACATAAAATAATGCCTAAATGTACTGCACTAAAGCAGACAAATTTTGTGATAGAATCTATAGGTACAATGCACACGCAAGTTTGTTTGAAAATGCACTTAAGAGAATTAATTACTACGTTTAATAACCTCACATAAGCATAAGCAGTTCTACGTTCTACACCAATTGATATATGTATTATATAACTCGCTATGCATTCTTTTACATACATTTAAATTGACTTTCGCGATGTCAGGTATACCTTTAGAAAAAATAATTCACTAAAAAATATTGTAATTAGGTCTTTACTATAGTTTAAGTTCACATATATTCTCGATCAAGAATGCTTCCATGCTACTAAAATGCCCAACTTATCATATACGTATATGCCTATCCTATCCATATTTGAGTTTTGTCAAGTCTACAAGACTCCAAGTTTAGCCTGGTACTCATTATCAGTTCTTATAAATGTGCATTCATTGCTACTTAAAACAAAATCTATAGGACTCTGTGAAATACTAACCAACCATGATGACAATGATGTTGAGTCATTTGATGTTTTATCATCAATTTCAAGGTTTCTATTCGAGGAATAAAACTATTAGTTAAATAATACATTCAAATAAAATCGCCATTATGCGTTTCTATAATTAAATATATGGACACTTCTTCTTACCACACACCACCCCAGGCTACGTACTTTCTATTGTCATTGAACATACAAAAAAAGTTAACAATACCCTGCCTTGCAGTCGGGTAAAAAGAGCACACAAAAATGAAAACAAAGCTTCTAGTGTTCCCAAGGCAAGGAGCTGAGGTAATGGAAGATCTTAAAGTAGGAATCACAGTTAATAACAGTACAGCTAATATCTTAATTCTAGATTTACTGACTAGAATCCAAGTTTGAATTTAAATAAATGAAACCGAGTTAAATTGACAGTTGCTTATAAGTAAAAGTAAAATGAAAAATCTAAATATATTTTCGCAGTTGACGTGATTGGTAAATTAAATATTGTTGATTCATAATTTGCCTACAAAACTTAATGAACAAGTAATGAAAAATCGCTAAGCTACCTTTTCACACACAACAAATATTATACACAAATTCAAATAAGTAAACAATGAGAAAGAATAAATGAACACATTATTTAGTTATACTTACATATTCTCTTGGTAGAAGGAATAGCTGTCTCTGAATGTTTTTGACAAGCAGACAGCAGGAGACAGTGCCGGCCGCCTTGTCGCCGGGCTTGACGCACACGCGGCCAAACAGGTACACCGCTCCTGGCTTCACAAACCGATCCTCCCATGCATCCAGCCAGTAGAACCTTAGCACCTGCTCGCCATTCTCGTTGGTCTGCAGCGGCAGCACACCATCACTTTGCACACTCACGCTGGCTACATTGTCGCCCATCTGTTCCGTCCAAGTGTTTGATAATTCTTTTAGTTTCTTTGGGGAATCCGTTTTAGTGGTTGGAAAGATTTCAAAATCGTCATTCAAAAATTCCTCTGCTACATCAGTTATTGCAGCAGCAGAATTGGGAATGTTTGTGTCAAGTTCTATTTTCACTGTATCTGTCAAAGTTGGTGGGTCATTTTTGAAGTCATCCTCACAGTCAATGTCTTGAGTTTGAAATTCTTCAATCTTTTGTGTTGCACTATCTTCTAGCTCCTGTTTAATATCTTTATCAATTGTCCACTCTGACTTAGCAGATACAGCTTTTTCAGATGACTTAGGAGCTGCACCATTTAAAACCTTAAAGTAAACAATTATGCACATACATTTTTGTTCCATAATATAGTGGAATAGATTAAAATAGTATTTTTCATATCTTGAAATGAAACAAACACCAATGAACATCTAAATTAATATGGTCAATCATGGTAACTTGGATTGCTCGGGTAACAGTGTAACTTTATCCCATTACTGGTGATAGTGCAGCATAATACAAAATAAATACAGCAGTATAAAAAGTTGTGTAATTAAAAGACTTATAAACATTAAATATGCATATTAAAATACAATGTGAACTCACAGCTGTATTAACATTTTCTGTTTCGGCTTCAGAAATTAGCTGCTTGCTGGGAATGTTTAAAGTTTTCTTCACAGTAGAAGACAGGCTTTTGAAGTAATTCTGAGCATCTTTCTTGCTAGAGTCTGCACTAACCACTTTATGAGCAATTGGTTTGGGTTTCACTGCTGCTGATGTGGTATTGCCATCCAAATCAGACATTATATCTGATAGAATGTTATCCTCTGATATTTTTGTGTCCTAAAAAAATTATTCAGAATTGCATTAAGTTTCAATGAATGTTGCACATAATTATCATAATATTATAAAGGTATCAAAAAAAAATTACCTCTTTCTTCTTAGTTGGCATGGCTCCTAACAGATTCCTAATATTGCCTTTAGCAGAGGGAGCTACCACACGAGCCTTCCTTTTCTGACCACGACCAGTATCTTTGTTGTTGGAAGACAAATATGTGTCATCTACATCATCATCATCATCAAAAATTTCACGACCATCTTCTACATATCCAGTTCCATCTGGGAAAACAGAGTTTGAGTTAGTATTTGATTAATTATTCTTGTGTAACTTTAAGGCTCTTTTATATTTAAGAGATCTTGTGGTCAACATGTACATATACCATACTGCGGCCATTTAAACAAGTAATGTGAGAAGAGGCAGCATGGCAGTAGTGGACTGGGCAGCACACTACATAGAGCCCCATCAACAATCCATGGTCCGAGGTCTAGTAAGCAGACCAATTTTTGAAAGCAATTCACTACACTTGTGCAAGGGTTAGCCGGCGGCTCGGCACCACCGTCGCGCTCACCGTCCTCGATCCAGTCGTCGTCCTGGCGGCGCTGCACGCGCGCGCTGTACTCGCGCTCGTCCACAGTGTCGTACACATTCTCCATGTCGTCCACATCATACTTATTTTTGGAACCTTTTCCTTTTAGATTCTTAAGTTTTTCCAGTGCCGATAACCTTCCAAACTTGTCCGTCTTTTGGCGTTTAGCCCTTTGTCCAGCTAAAAGTTAAACAAGCAAATAATCAGGTTAAA
The DNA here is from genome assembly GCA_951800055.1 of Cenopis cana. Taxonomy (NCBI): domain Eukaryota; kingdom Metazoa; phylum Arthropoda; class Insecta; order Lepidoptera; family Tortricidae; genus Cenopis; species Cenopis cana. Next base: position 17,743,607 of record OX637471.1, on the reverse strand, counting down.
CATTTTCCTGAGATGGCAATAATAGATTCATGTATGTGTGTGATGATAGTTACCCAAAGATTCCGCCATATTAATATTACTTTATTTGTTCACAAATTTCATTAGTAAAGTATTAACAGATTAATATTTAATCAATAGTCAGTAATAAAATGTTTAGAAAGCCGCACACTGACTGACACTAGTTTACACGGACGGGACGGGATGGTGTTTGATTTGACTTGACGGTTTGACGTTTGACGTTTGATTTGGCGCGAATTTCTTTTTTTTATAGATAACAACATGTTTGGCCTCTGTTTGGCATTTTCTAAAGGTTGGTTGACAACAGTGTAAGACATGGTTGGCAAAACATGTTTCTACCATCTAACCCGATCTAACCGATGTCTGAGGGCCTACCGCGAACCAAAAACGAAATAACTGCCTCTCTGTCGCACTTGCATATTGGAGCAACAGAGAGGGAGATACTTCGTTTGTGGTTCGCGGCAGGCTGGCGCAACTAGGAAGAAAAAGTGACTTTTGTATGGTCTGAGGCATTAAAAACACAAAAAAACATGGCGAATATCTCGCTCTCTCTGTTAATCCATCTCAGTCACATGTCAATGTCACTTATTTTCATTTCCGTTCTGTTGAAAGGAGTTTTTACTTCAATACTCAAACTCTCTGGTTTAGGCTGTCATTATTTTCAGTTGTCAAGAAAACAAACATATCAAACATTGTCAAATTAAAATAAATTATTGTTCTGGTCGATATTATAATAAAATATAATAGTTATATCGTTTTAAACACGCGTTTACTCTGAATAAGATTTAAAAGGATATTCGGTCCAGCCATGCAAGTCATCTCGTCAAAATATTCAATCGGAAGTCTCGAAGGCAAGTCAAATTGGTCGACTTGGAAGTACAAAATACTTGGCACCGCAGATGCCATGAGTGTGTTTGATGGAAGTCTGACAAAGGCAAAAGATATAGAAGGAACAGGTGATGCAGCAGTTCTCATAAGATACATACATACAAGTCCTTTGTAGATGTACGCAAGGTTCAACCAAATCAAGAACGACTGCTGATGGATTTAATACTTTGGCTAGCGTAAATAAATGATAATAAAATTATTTCATTGTGTTATTCTTTTGGCTAGTAAGTACCTATGTTCAAAAACTGAATAGATTCGTCCATTATTTATGTGCACGTCACTGGTCATCATTTATCGATATCGATATATAGGATAGGTATCGATATCGATATCCCTATTGCGTTGTTATGTTGGCATGACGTACTTCCGCGTTTTCTTTTTTATTGTGGTTCAAAATGTCTGCCAAACTGTACATCAATGTCATGTGATGACAATATTGACAATGTCACTGTCATCAAAACCCTTGTTCTAAGTCCCGTCTCTTAGAACGTAGTGGTTATATTCTCTTTGGTTCGCGGTAGCCCCTCTGTATAGATTGACGTACTACAATAGCTCTAGGCGCGCACGAAACAATTGTGTGTCCGCGACAGTGTCTGCGTCAGAAAAACATGGTAGCACTAACACGCCGCCTGTACACTCTCGGCGAGATACAGCGAAGCAGGCCGAGCGCGAGGCCTCACACTTAACTGTTTCGCGCGGTCTGCCTCGTGGTTTCTCTTCGAAAGTGTACTGGCAACGTAAAGGGGCAGTACAGTGAACGAAAATAGTTCACTGGGGCAGTATGATAATTTCTGACGCAAAAAAACGACTTTAGAAAATCGCAGTGCGTAGCGGAGGAATGAGCAGCACGCTGAGCATAACGTCTTGTCATAGACTATAGTTTATTCTTCAACATTTTCGCGCCGTTTTGTACATCTGTCATCACAACACTACATTTGCGTCCGCTGTGTAATATATAATTTAAAGTTATAAATTGATCTTTTTCTCACCTTCAAAATGGCTATGCGGGATTACGCAGCAGATACGGGTAATAATGAAATCGTTTTAATTACAAACGACGTGTAGTTTTATTTTAATTTGGAGTTTGACATCAACCAGTCATGGATTTCAATTTCAGAGACGCTGAAGAATTTCTTCGTGGATTTCTGCCAGACCGATGACGAGGGGCGCAAGCACTTTAAGTATGCTGAACAGCTTACCAGTATCGCCCACAGGGAGAAAGTAAGACTGCTGGTTCTTTGTTCAACATAACCTATGTTTGACACATATTTGTGAAGTTGACCGCATGATGGTTGTGCAGGTGGCGTTCACGGTGGAGCTGGACGACCTGCACGCGGAGCACGAGGAGCTGGCGGAGGCGGTGCGCGGGAACACACGGCGGTACACCTCCATGGTGTCCGACGTTGTTTACGAGATGCTGCCGGACTATAAACATAGAGAAGTATGACAATTAATACATTTATTTGTATTTCTACACGTACGGGCCACCATTTCTTAATTTTGAGGGGCAAACAATGCATGCTTAGTAAAGTATTGTCTCATATTTTTGTTAAAATTTGAATTCTTTTTTCTTATTTTTTTAGAGGATATACTACTAAGCTTAGTATTTTGAGGACCCACCTTGCTCCCCTGAACAGGTTACGTAGTATGGGTATGTTCCCTTTTTACAAAACATGGTGTGAATTCTTGGGTAATTTTTCTATTTGTTCGTGTTCAGGTTACCGCTAAAGATGCATTAGATGTGTATATTGAACACCGCATAGTGCTGGAGGCACGGAACCACAGGATCCCCGGTGAGATGAGGGATCCCAGGAACCGGTATCCCCCAGAGCTGATCAGGAGATTGTAAGTATCAGAATTATCTTATTTTTGCTAAGAAGTAATTAAAAAAAATTGTGGGTATAGTCAAGAGCAGAAATAATTGAACAGTGTTTCACCTTATCACAGTGGAATAATGTGCGTAACTGATAACTTACATTAGCCATTGACTGTTCTTAGTTATCCTAACAACATCATTTGTTCAATTGAATGAATATATCAAACTGGATCAATTTTATATCATCCAGTTAGATATATATTCTAATTGCTCAGTTGTTATCAATACTTGGTGGGTGATGTGATGAGTGATGACCACTTACACTCATAGCAGCATCCCACATGTAGCCCTTGCTTTTCATCATTTGCCTTGCGCCAACATTACAATATTATTTACAACAATTTTATAAATAGTGCCAATTTACTAAATATTTTTATACACCTTCATGTGTGATATTTTAGTGAGGTGTACTTCAAAGATCTGTCCAGTGTGAAGTCCGTCCCAATTAGAGAAGTAAAAGCTGAGCACATTGGCAAGCTGACAACAGTAAGAGGTAAGATGTGGTTTTTGATTTAATGTTTTGTTTCATGTTTACTAATATTTATAAGTCCAAATTACACCTTACTTGCTTTATACAACTTATAAAAATATTATGCTTATGAGATCTACAAGTGCTTAGTCAAATTCAATAAATATTGAGAAAGCTGGTGCTATTCCATTCCTCTTCTAACATTGTAGATTTCAAAACAGATTGGTTTAGCGAGTTTAGAGGGTTAGAGGTATGGAAGACTTTTTTTTCTTTTTCCAGGGGTATTGTCAGTTATTCCAAAGGATCTTAATTCCTAATCTTATAAAATTACTACTGTTCTCCATAATTGTTACAACTATAGATGTGAAACATAGATAAAGGGCCATAATTAGACAGAACATTTGAGAATGGTTTATTTATTTTCCTCAAAATTTGGATGTGCAGCTCCCTCATTTATTAGAGAAATGCATTCTGTCTATTGCTCATATCCATTAAGATATGACTGTACTGTACTTCTGTTTATGTATCACAAGTTACAAGTAGTTATGCCACAGGTCGCTAAGTTATAGGCTGCGTTGCCCGCTTGCCATCAGGTGGACCATACGCTTGTTTGCCACCGTCATTCTATAAAAAAATTGTTTGTGGTTGTGCAGGCATAGTGACGCGGTGCACGGAGGTGAAGCCACTGCTAGTGGTTGCTACATACTCGTGCGGCGCGTGCGGCGCGGAGACGTACCAGCCAGTGCGCGCGCTGCACTTCACGCCGCCGCCCGCCTGCGCCGCGGACGCCTGCCGCCTCAACAACGCCTCAGGCCAGCTGCACCTGCAGACGCGCGGCTCGCGCTTCCAGAAGTTCCAGGAGATCAAGATACAGGAGCATGTCAGTCACTACCCTTATTATATGAATAAATCTAGTTTGGGAGTTAGTATTGTGTATAAGTAATTAAATAATAATCAATAAATTCTAATTTATAATGTAATCGTTTGTTGTGAAATAAATCTAAATCAAATAATAAAATAATAAAACGAGACAACTTTACCACATTATGTAGCTAACATAGACAAGCAGCTAGCCTTTTGTACATATTAATCAGTTTAGTGCAATATCGGATTTGTGTGTTAAGTCGGACCAAGTGCCGGTGGGGCACATCCCGCGGCAGCTGGCGGTGTACTGCCGCGGCGAGCAGTGCCGGCGCGCGCAGCCGGGCGACCACGTGGCCGTCACCGGCGTGTTCCTGCCGCTCATCAGCGCCGGCTTCCGACAGATGACGCAGGGCCTGCTCTCCGACACATACCTCGAGGCGCATGTCAGTCACTTACATGTATTATATCGCTTACATGCTGCTTACTAATTACTTTCTTGAAAATATTTCCTGAATAATGTCTTATGTGTGACATCAGTTGCTGCGCAGAAGTTTCTACATTGTAATTGTAATGTAGATGTGTAACAAGCCACGTCTATATTGCGCGCGGCTGTCGTGGTCAACCCTGCAGCCGTTTTAATGGTAACATTTAAAGTATAACATGCATGGGCATTTACAAATAAGGGCAAGGGTGTTTATGAGGGGTTACGTGATGTCAGGATACAATACAAGTACTCTTTATTGCACAACCTCACCAAAAATAAACAGTACAGTACCATCCAGATCTCTTCCAGACAACCATATCAAAGCGTAATGATTTACGGTAGTTGATGCATAAATTTTATGTCAGACCTGGCCATAAAGCGGCAATTACCGCACGCTCCGCGCGCGGGAAATCGCACTTCCTGGCCAGGGGGTGACATAAAATTTTGTACTTAACACGGGCGGTAATAAAAAAGCCTCAGATCGCATATTTATCGCCCTTGCCTTCGGCTCGGGCGTCAAATACCTGCGATCTGAGACATTCTTTGTTTTACCGCCCTTGTTAAGTAATGTACTATTATATGGCATCTACTATAAATTCCAACAGGACGTGTCGTGCGTGAACGCGAGCGACGAGTGCGCGAGCACGGAGGCGCTGACGGAGGAAGAGCTGGCCGAGCTGGCGGAGGAGCAGCTGTACGCGCGCATGGCGCGCTCGCTCGCGCCCGAGATCTACGGACACGAGGACGTGAAGAAGGCGCTGCTGCTGCTGCTGGTCGGCGGCGTCGACAGGTACACTCAACCAATTCCATTTCAGGGCCACTTCATACTTTGTCACAGTGACACTATTCCTTTCCTCAAGGCTGAGGGTTGTGACCACCAGCCACCACCACTCTCCTTACCCCTCTGTTTTGGGCTAGTTGTATTGCCCATTGCCCCCCGGGTGTTGATGCCCGTGGCATCGCGGATTGCATCTGTTCATCGCGTGGGTGCTCACCTCTGCACCTCTTTCCTTCAACTTTCGTCATTAGGTACGAAACCCTTAAAAGAATAAGTATGCTTTTACACATGTGTGGTAAATAATGTTAGCAGGTGACAATTATGTCACAATACACCTGCCAACTTTCATCTAACAACACATCAAACATCTATGTGTGTTTGCGTTATAGGCGTCCGAACGGCATGAAGATACGCGGCAACATCAACATCTGCCTGATGGGCGACCCCGGGGTGGCCAAGTCACAGCTGCTCAACTACATCGACCGGCTGGCGCCGCGCAGCCAGTACACCACGGGCCGAGGGTCCTCGGGCGTCGGCCTCACCGCTGCCGTCATGAAGGTACTGTTTGATTATTGAATTTGTAATGCAATAATTATTCTTTTCATATCCAGGTATTATACAACCTGATGTGTATTCAACCTTGAGCTTGGCCTCTTTACAGTTGCCCACTCTGTGATATTAGGTGTCAGATGGCTTCCGAGGTAGCGGAGTGCTTATTTGCTTTTTCCTTCAGTCTTAAATAAGTCAAACCACGTCATGTCCTGGTTGGTTGGATATCCTGTAGGTATATAATGATGATGATGATGAGCTGACCGATTTCGGCTTCAGCAACTAGATTTTGGCTATTAGGCATTACTGGACTCTTAGGTGACTTTTGTAACCGATCTTTTTTGTAAAAATACGAGCGTATTTTGAGCAGCTTGACATGGATATAATAAAGTTGTAGTAATGAATGTAGTGGTGTTGTAACTTATGTGGTGTGTGCGCCAGGACCCGTTCACCGGCGAGATGATGCTGGAGGGCGGCGCGCTGGTGCTGGCCGACCAGGGCGTGTGCTGCATCGACGAGTTCGACAAGATGGCCGACGCCGACCGCACCGCCATCCACGAGGTCATGGAACAGCAGACCATCAGCATCGCCAAGGTTACTTCTACACTGCGCTTTTTAACTTCATTTATGCCGCACCTGGCCGCAAATTGGCAATCACCGCCCAACTAGTACGCGAACGCCTTGTCTGCCTTCGGATGTGGCCGCAAACACCTGGATTGTATAAGGAAGAAAATAAACTATAGCCATATTCTTGACTTTTACTAGTCTTAAATCGAATGTATACAGCTATATGTAGGTATAAAGGCTTGGTCACACCGCTTGCGGGACGCTGCGCTGAGCGCCAAAATGTATGAAACCGTCGCGCAGCCTGTGTGGCGTCGCTAACCTGTTAGCATACGGTCCGGCGCGCAGCGGTCGCATCGCGCGGACGTCGCGCAACGCTGTGTGACTAAGCCTTAACACGTTGTTTATGTTCGGCAGGCGGGCATAATGACGTGCCTGAACGCGCGCGTGTCGATCCTGGCGGCGGCGAACCCCGCGTACGGGCGCTACAACCCCAAGCGGACCGTGGAGCAGAACATACAGCTGCCGGCCGCGCTGCTGTCGCGGTTCGATCTGCTGTGGCTCATCCGCGACCAGCCCAATCGGTGCGTCATTACCTTTAAGAAACAATCCTGTAATACACATAAAGCGTACACGGTCTAAGGAAAGATACGGCGGTAGCGTCCAGTGGCGACTCTTCAAAAATATTGTTAGGGAAGCCGGAAATAGTTTGCCTTTCTTATTCTTCATGAGCCGTAGTTAAAGAACTGGACTGACTGATAATTAGGCAAGCCGGTGGGAATCGAGTTGTAGACGCTCCGCCACTGGCAGCGTCAGTAATTCATACGGAGTGGCTGGTTGAGTAATCGCGAGATGTGGCCGCGTTGCGGAATCCACGTGCACATTTGAATCTCTTAAGGCGCTACACTGAGAAATTTGGAGACTTCGAAACGCTGTCCTGCCCAGACTAGCAAACAGTAGGGGCTAATTTTCAGATATATGATTCTAGACTATATGATTGTGGCACTGACAATAGCGAAACATGATTACTTAAAATTTTCTCGATAGAAAATAAATCCAAAGTCGAGTCTATATTTTCCTTTTTTTCCTCAGCCTACTAAAACAACGCATTATTAAAAGACACGATTAAGTTAATATGATGGTACCTCATCTAGGTACTGACAAGAGTAAATTTAATAAACCTGCACACAGTCAGATGTTTAACGAGATTTGTCTAAAAAGCCATTCTCGGAGAGGGTTGCATCCCGTTTTGTCGTGAGCGAAAAACGAAGGGTGTCTTATTCAATCGATATATCGCCTTAACTGGTTTCCTCACTTTATATTTTAACGACAAGCTAATTGTACAATCCGTATATAATACGTTTCGAAAGATACAAGTGAAAGACAATGTGCCTCCGAGACAATCAATTGCAACTGACAATTATAGCTGTCCCTCAGTGGTTAATTAATGGTCTTGTCTATCGCATTTATGTGATTGTTAGAGATGTAAAATGGCATTATGTGTTCAGTGAGAAAGACCTGGAGCTGGCGAAGCACATCGCGTACGTGCACCAGCACGGCGCGCAGCCGGTGGCGGAGACGCGCGCGCTGTCCATGCGGCTCGTGCGCCGGTACGTGGCGCTCGCGCGCCGCAAGCAGCCCGTCGTGCCGAGACACCTCGCCGACTACATCGTTTGTGAGTACTATAAAACCAGGCCACAGTTCCGCACCACACGCCTAGTACGCATCGCACGCAACAGATTTTACTGATGGACGATGATCAGTGGACTTGTGTGTCTTTCCATACAAAGACTACAACCCGTTGCGTCCGATGCAGATCTGTGGATGCTTACCTTAACAATCATACTACATACACCCTGTAAATCATGCTCTGCGCGGGGTATTTCTTCGACAACCCTGTTTTTTAGCAAATACGTTAAATAGCTGCTTCATTGCTAATTATGAAGGACCTGACGTACCAGTTGTAGTTCTTCATACTGCTGTACTGTTATCGATGTATCAGTGGCACATTGCCACTGTAAATACTACAGTGCCAGTTGCACCAACGTACGAACACAGGCCGGTCATCGTCAAATATGGCGCCGGCAGCTGTCATCCCATAGAAACTTGTCAAACTTTCCATACAATCAGATTTGACGAACACCGCTTACGATTACAGACGGTTTGGTGCAACCCAGCCTTTAGTGTTTGTTTGTCGCAGCGTCGTACGTGGAGCTGCGCCGCGAGGCGCGCAACGCGCGCGACGTCACCTTCACCTCGGCCCGTAACCTGCTCGCCATCCTGCGCCTCTCCACCGCGTTGGCGCGCCTCAGGTATCTTATAACTACACAATAATATACAGATTTTGTTAACATTCATTATAGACACGGTGTAGTGGGGGTGTAGTGGGATTTCAGTGTCGGATCCTCCAGTCGACCTACGTACTGGTGGAGGATTACCTGGTTAAAATCACTGATACCCATAAACTCTCACCAGTGGCTCCTCGTAGCTGTTTGCACGCAGCTGCCACACCCCGGGCAACCACGTCGACTCGTGGGCCAAACCTGGTAGAGGGGGGTTTGGATGCATGCATCTAAGCCTTGCGGTCGCTCCCCGCATAGTGCATAGTGCCTGTCTCGGCTAATACAGCAGTCCACCTCCGGTGGCGAGGCAGCTAGGCAGTTGTAGATGGCCTGAAGGGTTGCGATAGGGGTCCTGTTATCGCTGCCCAGACACTGCATCTTTAGTCTTCGCCGATCGTAGCGGCTATCCGTTCCATTGGGGCACGAAGGGTAGAGACGAGAGGGTGCGTCTGTGTCTGCGCGAGCACTTACGCACCATAATATATCCTGCGCAACTGACTGCTTCTAGATACTGGTTAAACGAGAGCGTAAAGTCCTGTGGCGATGGAACGAGGTAGAGAGGTCCGTCTTTGCAAGTCGGGCTTTGTCTGAGATCTGCACACAGGCGGCATGGGGAGAGTGGTCGTTTTTGCACTGCATTGGAACAACAGTGCGAATTGGGCAGCACCCCGTGCGACAAAGCAGCCCTATTTAGGGAGGCACTGCTTTCCTCGCCCAGCCGAGGAGGGAGCTAGAAAAGGTGCTCCAAAAATTGCTTGTTCCATCTAAACCGGGGAGGCAGTAGCCACGGCTGCCTATGCATCCCATATGTTGTGGTCGAAATACGAGGAGAACAAAGAAATTTACAAAGACACCCAAAACAGCTATGATTTTTGGCGCATGGAATGTGCGCACCCTTCTAGACCGTGATGGTAATTCTTGTCCTGAGCGAAAAACAGCTATAGTGGCACGAGAACTTCGCCGCTACAATGTCGACTTAGCTGCAATCAGCGAAACACATCTTGCTGAAGAAGGAGAATTAGTAGAACATGGTGGCGGGTACACGTTCTTTTGGAAAGGTACTGCGGCGCATGAACCCCGACGCTCAGGAGTTGGTTTTGCCATCAAAAATGAGATTGCCAGGCGCTTAGAAGAGTGTCCTGTTTACATCTCGGATCGAGTCATTACATTACGACTTCACCTACAGCACAACAACTACATTAATGTCATTAGCATATACGCGCCAACCCTAGATAAATCGGATGACATCAAGGATCAGTTCTACGAAGAGCTGACGCAAGCATTATCAAATATTAAGCCTCGAGAACAAATACTTCTACTAGGAGATTTTAATGGTAGAGTTGGTCGTGATTTTGAAGCTTGGCCGAATGTTCTTGGTAGACATGGAATCGGAAATATGAACACCAATGGGCAGTTACTACTCAGTCTTTGTGCTCAATTTGACCTTTCCATTACCAACACCTTTTTCCGACTTCCAATGAAACATAAGACTACCTGGATGCATCCACGATCAAAGCATTGGCATCTCATTGACTATGCTATTGTACGGCACCGAGATATAGGCCAAGTCAAAATCACACGTGTCATGCGAGATGCTAACTGCTGGACTGACCACCGACTTGTACTGTCCAAACTTAACATATGCCTCCGTCGCCCTTGCAGGCGGAGTGTAGTAAAAACTTTGCGCACTAATGTGGAAGATCTTCAGCGCACTCCAACGAGAGAGGCATATGTAAAGGCCTTGGATGATGCTTTGTCTACACTTGACGTCGATAATGACTCCCTCCATACATCTTGGCAGACGTTGTCTACGCTTCTCATCGAAGTTAGCACTCAAGTATTGGGCGTAAAAACTCAAAAACGCGAGGACTGGTTTGATGAGAATGATGTGACATTCGCGGAAGCACTAGAAAAACACAGAAAGCTGCTCCGAAAGCAGAATGCTAAGGACCGCCAAGACAATTTACTGGAGAGGATAAAGGAAAGCAATGCAGAGATCAGGAAGCTTACACGGGAAGCCAAAGATAAATGGTGGCAAGATAAATCTCGGTATTTGCAATGGCTATCGGATACCAACCAGCTGGGAGCTTTCTATGACGAAGTCAGGAAGCTATTACGACCTACAAAGCATAGCTCCGTCCCATTGAAATCGCTTGAGGGTGTTCCATTGACCAGCAAAGAGGAGGTAATAAAACGTTGGGAGGAACATTTTAGCCATTTACTCAACGTCGATCGACTAGCAGATCTAGAATTTATTAGTGCACTTCCAGAATCGCCACCAAAATCTGAACTCGTGGCGCCTCTAACGATCAGTGAAACTGTGACTGCCATCAGGCAACTGCAAAATAAAAGAGCAGTAGGTACCGACAACATCTGTGGAGAACTGCTAAAATACGGAGGCGACCATCTGCATAACATCCTGTGGAAGCTATTTGTACGTATGTGGGATGAGGAACAAGTACCAGAAAGTTTCAAAATTTCTCGCATCTGTTCACTGTACAAGAATAAAGGAAGCCGTTCCGACTGTAATTCTTACCGGGGCATATCTCTGCTGTCTACTCCGGGAAAAGTATTTGCCAGGGTACTCTTAAATCGCCTGCTTCCTCTATCGGAATCAATTTTGCCTGAAACCCAGTTTGGCTTCCGACCAGACCGAGGGACATGCGAAGCCATCTTTTCAGTTCGCCAGCTGCTTGAAAAGAGCCGAGAGCAAGATCAACCTATGTTTCTTTGTTTTGTTGATCTTGAGAAGGCATTCGACAGCGTCCCCCGTGAAGCCCTTTGGTTAATATTGACTAAGCTGGGATGCCCTGACAAATTTGTGAGACTACTACGACTTCTGCATGACGACATGAAGTGCTGCATTTCTATCAACGGTGAACAATCAGAGCTTTTTCCCGTTACATGTGGTGTCAAGCAAGGTTGTGTCCTTGCACCAACTCTATTTGCGCTGTACTTTGCTGTAGTCGTATGCGAGTCTTTGGGGGATTTATCAGAAGGCATCGGTATTCGTTTCCGCATGGATGGAGGTCTTTTCAACATCGCCAGGTTCAAATCCTGCAGTAAAGTGTCTCATGCACTTATGACTGAGATCATGTACGCCGATGACCTGTGCTTTGTCTCGAATACTGTGGAAGGCCTACAAAAGCTAATGTCGAATCTCAACGATGCTTGCACTAAATTTGGCCTTAAAATAAACGTGAAGAAGACAGAAACTATGACCAACATGGATGTCTCTCACGATGCGCCAAGTACAAGTGTGAGTATCGGTGGAGAAATTCTGACGCAAGTGGAGAAGTTTAAATATCTTGGCAGCACTATAACATCTAAATGCGACCTCGAATCCGAAATCAATAGCAGAATAGGTGCTGCAGCTGCTGCTTACGGTAAGCTTCGACCCAGGGTTTTCCGCTCTCACGACCTTAAACTCTCCACGAAAATAGGTATTTACATGGCTGTCGTGCTGCCAAATCTTTTGTACTCGTCTGAGACATGGGTCCTCTACCGCAAGCACATCCGCACACTCGACAGATTCCACCTCAAATGCCTCCGAGACATCATGAACATCAAGTGGTCGGACCGCGTTAGGAATACCAATGTCCTCAGGCGCGCAAATATCGGAGGCATTGAGGTGTACCTGATGAGGCGACAGCTGCGGTGGTGTGGACACGTGTCCCGCATGTCGGATGAGAGAGTGGCAAAGCGCATTTTCTTTTCAGAACTCCAAAATGGCAAGCGTAAGATAGGTGGTCAGTACCTTCGCTATAAGGATGTTCTGAAAAGACATATGAAAAAATGCAAGTTGGAGCCCTCTCGGTGGGAAAGGAAAGCAGCACGACGTCCCGAATGGCGACGAATCATTCATGAGCAGGTTAACTCCTTCGAAACTGAGCGTTGTAACGAGCTCGATAGAAAAAGAGACGAGCTGAAGGCGCGTCCACCAGCAGCCATCTGTTACAATTATGTTGGCGGGGTGTTAACCTGCTCAAAATGTGCTCGTACCTTTACAAAAAAGATCGGGTACATAAGTCACCTAAGAGCGCACCAAAGAGTGGAACAACGGCACTCCAGTACATAAGTAACGCCTATTAAGACTTAACTAAAACCTAGAATATACAGTCGCTGAGGCCGAAATCGGTCAGGAGCTCATCATCAGACACGGTCATGTTCGCGGATTGCGTGTACACGGCTTGTACACACACGTGTACTACTAATGTATACATGGGTATTAAGTTCGCCATTGTCATCTGTTGGGAGTTTATAAATATTATTTACTACTTAAAATACCAACTGTTTTTCCCTCTATTCTGAATTGTAACTATTATTCTCAGGCTTTCGGATGTAGTGGAGAAAGAAGATGTTTCGGAAGCTATCCGCCTCGTGGAGATGTCGAAACAGTCGCTGCAGCATGTAGACGAGAATATTCAAAGGTGATTCCATATACTTGTATCCAAATTAGATATGTTGTTTCTACGCATGTAAAAGTGGTCTTGGTCCTCGTTTTTCACGGCGAGAGATTGTCACAGAATGTTCAGTGTAATGGTTTGTGAACTGAAATCACCGCAATTCACATTTCTATTGATAAGGACCAGCACCATGACATAATTGGGTAAGGCTCTGAAACTGCAACTGACACGATCTTTTGTAAGTTTGTATTTATTTAATAGAAACTGTTACGTAAGTGTTAAAGTAGTGATTTACTTGTACTTGCATCCAGAAGCCTTGCCCATCCCTTCCGCGTCAATCCGGTATCCGAGCCTAATCGCGAACACAATATACAGGGTGCCCCAGACATCGACGTCGTCCCTTCGAAGGCTGATAGACCAGCTCATGACTCACCAGAATAACGTAACATGACCTTTGTAAAAAATGTTTAGTTTTGGAGGTCGCCTTATAAGTTATTTGTTACAGGGGTATCAGCGCGACGGACCGCATCTTCGCGGTGGTGCGCGACCTGGCGGGCGCCGCGCAGACCGTCAAGATCGCGGACGTCATCGAGCGCTGCGTCGACAAAGGGTTCAAGCCCGATCAGGTGCGTACTCTACTACCCGGCTCTGCCTTCTTCCCACTAAGCGCCTTATCACACTTCCGAGTTGCGAGCGTGTTTTCTATACAAATATCAGTTGCGGCGAACTCGCTGCGTGATCGCCTTCATACAAAATTCGCTCGCAACTCGCAAGTGTGATAAGGCCCTAACTTGTCTACGATTTTTACAAATTTTCAGCTTGAAAACATTGTAAACATATTTGCTAAAATAATAAAGTTGCCTGGTCTTTAAGTTTGATCCACAGAAATATATCAAGATAGAAGGAAAGAGTTCGGCAATTTGTAGGGAGACCGAGCGTGTAACATTTTGCGTAGGTACTTTGACGTCACGAGCGTAATTTAGTGATGAGAAACATAAGCCGCGCGAAAACGATTCAAAAGGATCGATTAGAAGTATTAGAACTCGGCACCGATTCTATGCATCGATTTAAAATATCGATAAGAACCGACAGAGGAAATGATTATTATTTTCGACAGAAGAAATGTTTAGACAGAGGAAATGAGTAAGCTCAGAATTTAAATCGAAAAATATAAATATAGGTAGGTACCTACCTAATAACCAATAAATTGCGTTACATTTTAGTAATTTGTACATATTAGCCGCTCCAGTTATTAACTAAGTACCTATAAACGTGTACCATTTTCAGGGTTCCGTACCCTAAGGGTAAAACGGGACCATATTACTAAGACTCCGCTGTCCGTCCGTTTGTCACCAGACTGTATCTCATGAAAAGTGATAGACAGTTGAAATTTTCACAGATGATGTTTTTCTGATGCCGCTATAACAACAAATGCATATTAATTTAATATGCATAAGAATAAAATAAATATTTATGGGGGCTCCAATACAAAAGATATAATTTTTATTGCCGTTTTTATAGATAATGGTACGGAACCCTTCGTGCGCGAGTCTGACCCGCACTTGGCCGGTTTTTTATATATTCTTTGTTACAGACCATGGAAAAATCAAAGAAGTCCCGCGAAGAAATATTAGAAGCTAAGAGGAAAGCGATTAATAATATTTGTTTTGCACTACGTACATTATATAGCTGCATAATAATATAAGAACGTAATTATTATTTCGTCTGTTTTCAAATTCAATTTTAATAATCGAGTAAGAAAATCGCAGTGCACAGCACTATTCTTTAGTTTTGACAGAAAAAATGACTATCGACCTTGAACGTGACTCGACAGTTTGAATAGCTTATTTTTACATTGCTGGTTTTGAACGCACGCCAAGTCTGGCTCGTCAAATTAAAGCCGCAATGGAAAGCTAGCGTTGACACACAATCGCCCGCTACGGTAATGATGAAAATAATAAAATATTTCGTTTTTTAATTATTAACAGATATTTAAGGACAAATTGTACTTACCAATGAAAGGAAATACCTCGATTAACAGCTCCAACTTTCTTGGAAGTGTTTGAACAATTAATTATTGCGCAACGAACCATTTTGTTTTTAAAACCTGGCGTCGCACGCATAACGCGATCGGGAGCACACTGAAGTTTGCGGCGAGCAGTTGTGTCTCCGGGACGTAATTTCGCCACGCGAGGTACATACACTCGTTCCTTCTATCTTGATATATTTCTGTGGTTTGATCTATATCGTAATAATCCTTAGTCTCCGGTCTGAATTTCATTTTACTCGCTTAAAATGATTGTATATATTTTTTTATTGAAATTCTTGCTTGTTAGGATTGTACTGAAATCTGAGCTGTGTGTTGTATCGGGGTTTGATTAATCTGTATACAGTTATGTAGTAGGTATTAAAAGAACAGTTTCAAGTAGTGCCTTTCCTTAAATCTAGATTGCAGTGAAATTATACGCATGGATTAATTTGTGATGGTAAATATGACTGCTTTGGCAGATAAGTACCTATATGTTTTTTGTTTAGCTGAATTTAAATTATAGCAACAGCAAGGTGTATTTATAATTATGAAATAGACCTCTTAACACCCACAAGAAAGAAATTTGAATGAAGTGTAATAAATATAATTATATGAATTTAAACTTTCTTGAGACATGTTATAACTTTATTTTACTAAACGGTTAAAACTCACGCATTAATTGTCACTTCGGGCGACATGTTTCGAACTCTTCGGGAGTTCTTCATCAGGATGAGTGCGTCTGCGACCCGCGCCGATTGCACACTGTCGAACTACCCGCCGCCCGCCGCAAGGCACGTGACGCACGCGCAGACAGCGCGGGGGCGGTTGTATGAGGTCGTGGTGAGGGATCGTCCCCCCCGATCAATGGTAGGCACACTGAACTCACTATGTCCACTCGATTGTCATAACGCACTTTCCGCTCTATGATCGGGATCGCAGGTTTCCATGCCGGCGGCAACACCCAGCCAGCGTCACGATTAAAGTTAGGGCGGCGCCCTATTCCAATCGCCTCTCGGATCATGCGTGGTACGTAGCATTTTTCCCGTACCAAAATCCTCGCCTTGTCGAACCGAATGAAATGGGACGCGCCTGCTTCGCAACCATGCTCCGCCACCGCGGATTTCCTAGTCTCCCTGTTTTTCACGCTGCGTATATGCTCTGACAATCTCGTAGAGACGTTCCGTCCGGTTTCTCCTATGTACGCCTTACCACAGTCACAGGGTATTTCATATACTCCCGGGTTACCGAGCGGCTCCTGGTCCTTAGGAGAGCGTAGCACCTGCCTGACCTTGGTATGGGGCTAGAAAATCGTTCTTATACTGAACCTTCGGCGTATGCGTGAGTTTTAACCGTTTAGTAAAATAAAATATAATTATGTTTACATGGTAAAATGTAGACAAAGTAATTTCAAAACTTGTTTCCAATTGAAAATGTCTTTGCAATTGAAAGTTGACTTTTGGGCGTTAGGAGAATAGTGAAGTGTGGTTTTTGTTGTAGCTACGCGTTCGAAGAGGTCAGAGTTTATCTACACACGTCTCTATTATAAGGGAATAAGAGCGCGTGTAAATAATTTAGAACACCTCACCCGCGTAGCTACTTTTGGTTTGGTAGTGAGTGTACGCTCCGGTCCGGTCCGGTCCGGTTGTTGCAGGTTGAGGCGTGTATCGAGGAGTACGAGAACCTGAACGTGTGGCAGGTCAACCAGGTGCGGACCAAGATCACTTTCATGTGATCCCTGATCCTCTTATTGTTATTAGTGTTACTTATTACCTAATGTTCATTCTAACTTTACCTACTACATTCTTTAAGTTGTATAATTCTCCACACTGACTCGACCGTAAGTTTACTTCTTATCAACTTATCATGAAGTACTGCACTGCGACTACCATTAGTGCTTCATGAAAACAACCATGCTTAACGTCACCCGAGACATAATGCAACGAAAACAATTGACAACATTCCATATTTTTGACTACTTTATTTTATGAACTAGTTAGAAAATAGGTAAAAATTTAAGCCACCCGTATTTTTTCTTTTTCAATTTAACTCATTATTTCATACAAAAAAACACGTTGAAAAGTAGGTCATTCCAAAAGGGCGTAAGTAAAATATGACGTCATCTTCCCAACAAGAATCCAGAGCCACTCCAGAGCAGCGATTGTCTGTACTCTGTACTAAGGTCTCCCTGAATACAGCGAGGAAGATGACGTCAACTTTCGGTTTACAGTAATTTGCGATTTTTTCCAAAATTAACGGAGAAAAAAATCTAAAAAAATGTTTTTTGTGTACTTCACACGTTTTTACCGAAATGGTTTTCGAATTAAGACTTTTGGAAATTATGAAATATTGTCAATTATGATCTACTTTTTAGTATTGTAAGGAGTGTCTTCACTAATAACGCGCTCTACGGTCAAAATTATATTAGAGCTCGTTAGGAGCGAAGTACGAGTAGCTGTATACATCAGCATCATCAAATTCCTGACTACTGCCGTTATTCATGAACGTGCCCTGTCTTATTTTAGTAGACATTAGGTTTATACGTAAGAAGTCTGTTTTTATACGTAGCTATTAAATGTGAAAAAACAATTTTTGCTAAAATGAGGATGTTTCCTTTTATGTGTCACCAAATTGTCATTACGTCATTTTTGTATTATGTATGTAAAATAAATGTGATGAAATAGATATTCTGTTTTTTTATTGATTAAAATGAATATATGCCGGGGCATTTATTTGTGTGATGAGCACGAATATTTGTTCTTGGGTCTTGGATGATTTCTATGTATTTAAGTATTTATTTATCTATATAAGTATGTATATCGTCGCTTAGTACCCATAGTACAAGCTTTGCTTAGTTTGGTACAATTATTTATTAATTTTTTATTTATGTCCACTTCATAAATATTCACTGTGCAAATCAGTAGTTTTTATATGTACCTGTTTCAAATAACTATTACAGGTAAATTAATTTAAGTATGACGTGACAAATTATTAATTAGTTATAATTAATTATTTTTAATAATCATTTTTATTATTAGTTAATTATTCTATTCGAAATGTAATACTTTTAGTTTCTGTAGCATACACTGTCTACGAATCGTATGTTTCTAAGGCCGCTACTACTCTTCGCTATGCGTGTTTGCGATGCATATTCGCCTCCATTTCTTTTGTATTATTAAAGAAAGAGATTCAGCACGAATATTTACACAAATACTTGACTGACTTCAATACGTGAGTGACTTCATACTTGGCGAGTAGACTTTAGACTTAGACCCCTTTTCACCCCTTCAGAGGGTGAATTTCAAAAAATCGGCCAAGTGCGTGTCGGGCCACGCGCAAGGTAGGGTTCCTTAGTCGTCCACCCGTTACATTATGTGGACTAAAAAGTTCGCAAACTTATATTTACCTGCTATGTTTTGGTTTTGGTAAGGTATCAATGGAAATTGTACGAAAGTTCGCTTTTGCAAAGTACATTTCTGAAGTTAAGACTATTACTCGTTAACTAGTAATGTCTACTTAGCTGTGATAGTTTTCCTTTTAAATTCATCGTATATACTACTACCGGTTTTTTTTCACATGCCTGGTAGCCACCGTTTAGCTGGCGGGGACACACACACACACACACACACACACACACACACACTTGACCATAACAAAAATTATCACTTCAAAGCTTAATATCACGCCAACCAATCGTTTAATCATGCTTTTAGAAACATTACAATATTTTTGAAAGCGCTATCCAACGATACCCCACACGATGGGGTTTGGAAGAAAAAAAAATTGCTCCACCACTTCACATGTAGGGGAAGCATGTACCCCAAAAAAACATTTTTTTTAAAGATTTTATTCTACCGTTTTGTCGGCGTTATGTATACTCATGCCAAATTACAGTTTTCTAGTACTAACGGTTACTGAGAAAAACGGGGGTCGGACGGACGGACGGACATGGCGAAACTATATAACAGCTTGTGCGGAGTGCTGCAGCACTGTTCGGCGCACATGTTCGCAGACGGCCTGTGCATCTTGCGCGCTGCCCGACACTTGCCGCTTGGTCCAGCAGGACGTGGACTCTGTGGTCCGATGATCCCATGATAATGGTATCACGCTGAATGCTGACAAAACGAGACTACTAATTATTCGCTCTCCCTACTTGCAACTCACCAGTATACGAGGGGCGTTCAATAAATTCTCGGTATTGATATCTTTTAAACCTTTTTAGTAAACTTTTTAATACTGGCCGGTAAGTGTCATTCATTAACATAAAAAAAGGTAAAATTCAAACGGCGATGTTCTTTTGTTTTTCTGCAACTGCCGAACAAACGTGATCACAATGAGCGATTTTTCAATGTTAATTAAATTAGAGCACCGAGCGGTAATAAAATTCTTGACCAAACAAGGAAAAAATCAAAAAGCTATAAAAGAAGAAATGGATTATGTTTACCGAGAGTCTGCTCCTTCTTTATCAACAATTCAAAAGTGGTCAAGTGAATTTAAGTGTGGGAGAGAGAGTATCGAAGACGACCCCAGACCTGGTCGGCCCGTCGAAGCTTCTTCACAAGAAAATATAAAAAAGTGGAGAAAATTATATTGGAAGACGCTCGAGTGAAGGTGACAGCAATAGCTCAAATAACCAAGCTTTCTATTGGTACTATACACAATATTATCCATGACAATCTTAATATGTCAAAAGTCAGTGCGAGATGGGTACCGCAAATGCTAACGCCGCTTCAGAAAAATACGCGCGTTGCTTGTTGTTCCGAATTTATTAAGCTGTGTGGTGAAAATCCTGATGAGATACTGCAAAAGATTGTTACCGGAGATGAAACCTGGGTTCATCATTATGTATGACCCTGAGAGCAAACAAGAGTCCATGCAGTGGCACATTAAAGGAACTCCTCACCCTAAGAAGTTCAAGGTCATGCCTTCAGCTGGAAAGGTCATGGCCACAATATTCTGGGATTGTGATGGAATATTGCTGATCGATTATAAAGAAAAGGGTGTAAATATCACAGGAGGGTACTACGCTAATATTCTACGCCAATTAAGAGAAGCAATCAAAGAGAAGATAAGGGGAAAATTAGCCAAGGGAGTTCTGCTCCTGCACGACAACGCCCCTGTGCATACTGCTCATATCGCCAAGGCTGCTGTTCGGGAATCTGGGTTCGAAACTATTACACACCCACCGTATAGTCCAGACTTAGCCCCGAGGCCCCGAGTGACTTCTTTTTGTTTCCCAACCTCAAAAAGGACCTACGAGGAAATCGATTTTCTGACGATGAAGCTTTGAAGACAGCAGTAGAGGAGCATTTTGACACTAAAGATAAAAAATATTTTTATGAGGGGTTAAAAAAACTAATTGACCGATCTTATAAGTGCATAAACATAGGGGGGGAGTATATTGAAAAATAAAATAAAAAAACCTATCGTATTCTTTTGTTTTCATTCTCATACCGAGAATTTATTGAACGCCCCTCGTACCATCTCCCATAATAGCCCACGATTTTCATTGCTTCCATAACAACCTGCCGCTGTAAACCTATTTTCATTGCTTCCATAACAACCTGCCGCTGTAAACCTATTTTCATTGCTTCCATAACAACCTGCCGCTGTAAACCTATTTTCATTGCTTCCATAACAACCTGCCGCTGTAAACCTATTTTACAGGTTAACTCTGTAACATACCTTGGTGTTAAAGTAGGCGAAAACTTTTCATGGTCCCATCGTGTAGATTACATTTGTGATAAACTAAGAATATTGCTTGGTAAGTTTTATCACTTAAGTTTTAAAGTTCCTCTAAATACGTTAAAATATTTGTACAAGTCATTAGTAGAAACTATTATAGGATACGCTCTTAGCTGTTACGGATTAACTTTTAAAACAAATTTAAGTAAAATTGAAACATTGCAATTAAGATTGCTAAAACTTTTTAAGATATGTAAGATTCTCCCAGTAAGCCTTAAGCATAAATTCATCTTAGCTCTTAATAACCATGGAAGTCCAGAACATGGCCTATCTCATGTATGTCACACTTACGGCACCAGGACGGTATCTGCGGGCAAGTATGATATACTAAGGGTAACCAACTATTATGGTGGTAGATGCCTGCGGAAACGCCTACCCTACATTTTAAACTGCGTGCCAGCAGATATCAGATTGGAGGCTAATAGGGCAATATTTAAAAGAAAACTGTTCAAGTATTTTATAGATAGCATAGTAGATACATAGTAATAGTTATATATGTGAATTTGTAGTTACCGAAGAGACTCAGATCCCACAGTCAAACTGTGAAAACCGTTTTGTGGGACAGACGTTATTTGTAAGATTGTACCTTTTATAATAATAAATATAAATAAATAAATAAGGGTTAGTTGTTCACTACGGAACCCTAAAAACGCTGAAATCAGTTTTTTAAGTATTTGATGCTAGGTCTACAAAAGAAGCTTCAAGCTCCTCGTTTAAAATAAAAATTGCTAAATTGCTCCCGATAGAAACTTTCAACCCTTTAGAGGGTGAATTTCAAAAAACGCTGAAAACTTTTTTCTTCCATTTTAATGCTTAGTTTATTAGGGGAGTTTGAAGTTTCTATCTTAAAAAAATATATATATTCCATACAAAAATACCACCCCCTTTTAACTCCCTAAGCAGTTGAATTTTGTATGGGGAGCCATTCTTAAATCATTATTTTAGTCCTCAGGACCAATGCAGCATTTAGAATTTGTTGTTATAGTTTAATCATTAATCGCCGTATAATTAAGTGTAAGTACCGACGCGACTAATACGAACACATAAACAACGTAAACTCATAGCTCCTACACTGACGCACACATAGACAATGTGCACGTATAGTTCGACACACAACCATGGCTCACCCGCACTTGTGAGATAACAGTACGGTACCTATGCTTTCTGTCTATGCTCTAAATACGTATTGAAACATAAGTACCTATTTACCTACTTGAACGTTAAGAATGGCGGATATTCTTATCCGATGACCTTACATCTTATCCTCATCTAAAAATTTCAATAGACAGTTAGGTATAACGCTGTTTATACTTTGTTAAAGTGAGATTTAATCACGGAACCTCGGGTGCCCAGGTTAAGTAGGTACACTACCTACTTATGCTAGTAGATATGTTGATTACGTAAGAGACGGTAAGGAGAGATTACTAGACTCCAGTCAGAGTCACTCACGAAGCGTCCCTTCCCATCATATTAGGATCATAATATTCAAACATTTGCAAGATAGAAAAAAAACGTCAATATTCCCTTAACAGTTTGGTTTGAACACTTGGAACATGCTCCACAAGTGGCTCGATTCGAGAACCGAACCTATTCCCTTGGAAGACTATAGGCAAAACCGGCCAAGTGCGTGTGGGGTGGTGTCGGGCCACACGCAATGTAGTCCTGACGGACAGACGGACGGTTTCTTGTTTACTACGGAACTCTAAAAACTTAAGTATTTGGCGTGTTCGATTCGAATAGACAAAACATAAAAAAGTTAAGGTAGGTTGACACCACTAGTACCTATAATGGACAAAGCCTTGACTCTTATGTAAAAGAAAAAAAACCGGCCAAGTGCGAGTCGGACTTCGTACATTTAGGGTTCCGAACTAACGTCAAAAATGTGATTTGTCAATATATTAAATACTATTTGTTGGTAAAATATACGTAGGTAATAATAAACATTATTACCAAATTTCAAGTTCACAGGTCAACGGGAAGTTGGTTTCATTCATAGTTAGTCTAAAGTCTACGTATATGTAGTCTATTTATGAATGAAACTATAGAGTTTATCGTGAACGTGCATGTTCACGGTAAAGTACAAAAGCATTCATCCAATTTAAAACCGTGATCTGATGATCTTTGAATTAGGATTGAAGTGTCCATTACTGTACTAGTGCTTGTCAACTTAAACTTAAAGTGTCCATTACTGTGGTTGTCACCCTACTTACCTATTTAACGAAGCGTAAGTTTTGTAAGTACCTACCTAATTCCCTGTGATAACAAAACAATAGTAAATCAGGCAGGTCATTTGTGTTGCCGACTAGGTAGTTAGGTACACGAGTTGTTGTAGATAGACTGCAACTACACATAACTAGTTGCCCGGAGTTGGCGCCGGATGTCCTTTCTGTAAAATATACCTAAGTACAGACAGACTTGGTTGGAAGATCAGATGGTAGTCGCTTCCGTAAAAACTAGTGCCTACCAGGGTTCGGATACCGGTATTTTCTACATACAAAAATAGCGAAAATGGACGGATTCCAGAGTTCGTGGGTCCAAATCCCACCTGTGGCGTTGAATTTTTCAAGTTTTCACTTTATTAGGAATATTTAAAAACAGCGGAAATATTACGTTCTTTTTGAAGTTGTTATATACATGGTTCAATCCTACATGGTTCAAAATTACACAAAAGTGCCTTCGCCAGTTTTGTTGGGTATATATTTTTAACTAAGTATTCAAAAGTTATAAAGGTACCTCAGTGAACTACAATGGGCTATGAACTATGAAATACCACATCACGTTTATGACCGCGTCAATTGGATTATTTTTGGCAGAGTCAAGTTTAAAGTTCTTATTTAAAAACTAAAAGTGAGAAAGAAGACACTAACGGAACTTTACCAATGAAAATGAGAAATAGATCGTTTAATCTGTGATTCAGTTCTCTCAGTCTACTAATTTTAACCCCCGACATAAACGAGGGGTGTTATAAGACTTATAAGTTAAAAGTGTATCGTAGCTAAGTACCAAACGGATGAATAGCTAACTTTTGCAATTCGGCGTTTGGGTTACTTACCCAAAGTGCTAACCGGATGAATGTCGTTCGTCGTAGCCGCTCCGTACCGTAGCTCACTGCAGAAAGCGTACCTACGCATTCATTCACTAGCAACGCTGGCCGTCGGCGCCGGCGCCTATGCGGGAATACAAAAGCAGGACCAGGGGCCCGATTTTTGAGTGTCGAACGCTCGACTTTTCACTCGAGATCTGTCAAAAAACTATGAAGTTTTGACA
Source organism: Cenopis cana (assembly GCA_951800055.1). NCBI lineage: Eukaryota > Metazoa > Arthropoda > Insecta > Lepidoptera > Tortricidae > Cenopis > Cenopis cana. The sequence goes on along the minus strand of OX637471.1, from coordinate 17,719,331 downwards.
GATGTCGAATGAAAATTCGAGCGTTCGACACTCAAAAATCGGTCCCCTGTCCGACCGTCTGCAAGTGTGTACCGTTGGTGGTGTACTATTTCGTGCGACCCTTTGAAGCGTTAAATTACATAGATATTACTTTCGTCGTAGGTTATATCATATCATATCATATCATATCGTTTATTTGCATTGAACATACATCGTCATACGTAAATTACATGATATTCATGTCAAATATAATCATTATGAACTATAATAAAATAATAATTTAAATTAGTGATACATCATTATTAAGGAATAAAAACGTTCCAATACGTGAGGCAAAGAACTTGTATAGGTATTACCTATTCCTGCAAAAATTCCGTAACCGAGTAAAAGGCTTTTTGGACCAATAATCTCTTGAGCTTACGTGCGAAACCGAGATCTGAGGTAGCATCTTTTATTTCTGAAGGTATCTTATTGAAGATTCGTGGGCCCATAATTTTAAAAGAGTGACTTGTCTTCGTAAGTCTATATCTAGGAATGATTAAAGCAGGCTTCCTCCTGGACGAGTCCCGTACGGTGGCGGTTGCGAACTGGTCTTTACTGCGTCGCATTAGCTTTCCAACCTCATATATAAATAGAGAGGGAACCGTTAAGATTCGGAGTGCTATAAAAAGTTCTCTCGCTGGTTCATCCGGCGGTACCCGGCACATAGTCCGCACTAGTTTTTTTTTGTATGATAAACGGACGATCTCTATCTGCTGCCAGACCCCAGAGGTCGATTCCGTAGGAAAGATGAGTGTGGAAATATGCGTAATAAGCGGCTATCAGGTTTTTCTGTGACAAGGAAGCCTTTAGTCTGGTGACGGCGTAATACGCGGAGTTGAGCTTGGCACACAGCGAATTTATGTGCTCATGCCATTGCAGTTTCTCATCAAGAGTGAAACCCACGAATCTCGCATTGGCCACAGTCCCAATATTTATATTATTAACAACCACAGAGGGTTTGGGAGTTCGTTTGGTAGCCAAGGAGAATTCAACAAGGTTTGTCTTCTCAATATTGAGTTGCATGCCGTTCGCGGTGAACCAATGCAGAAGTTACCCAATGCTTCAGGAACTTGACACCGGCACCATACTTGTTACCGGCAATTTGAATGATTCAGGTATACCAATACCATACAATATCATATCCACACCGTCCAAAACAATTAAATGGTTGTAATGGATATAAAATATTAGGCGGGGCGGGGGACAGCGGGTCCCGCGCCCGCGCCGGCCGCCGCGCATTCCGATCGCGTTGCTCACGACGCCCCGAGCGCGCGCCCTTTACGCTTGCAGGCTTCGCGGCCGCGCAAATGACGCACGATTTCTTCTCATCGGGGTGCGACTACTGAAACGCGACACCGTCATTTATATCGTACGGTCAATATAAATATTTACCTACTTTGGTTTTTTTCATGTTTTTGTAATCGACTTAATTAGAAACATTATGGGAAAGTAGGTAACATCTCTCCTGTAATAAATCGATGAATAAGTCTCCTGAACCGAGGAGGAGAGCATTCATACAATAGGATATTTACCTATATGACTGAACAAAGGTTCCCCGACCAAAAAAATAATAAAAATCACATTTAAATTAACTGATTAGGCCATTTGAAAACAAAACTGTACATTTACTGTACATGCATAATGTCTACATGTTTAAATCAGTAATATTTTTATGGCAATAATAAAGCATTAAGTAATAAATACGAGTACCTATCTTGATCCGAGCCATTCCGAGCAATCCGAGCATTGTTCACGCCAATATTTGTGTTCTTTTTTGTGGGCAGGTTCTGGGCTTGTGACGACATGCCGACTTGTGTCGACAAGACGAGACGAGCTTGTGCGTTTTACACAAGCTCGTCTGGTCACGAGACTTTTCGAACATTAGGCCACAGAATAAGTAATAGTACTACGCGTACCTACTTAGGCGTGAAATACACACAAGCGGCGTCAGGCATAAAGCGTGGCATAAGGCACGTTTGTATACAAAAAAACCGGCCGAGTGCGTGTCGGGCCACGCGCAAGGTAGAGTTCCGTAGTCGTCCACCCGTTACATTATGTGGTCTAAAAAGTTCGCAAACTTATATTTACTATGTTTTTGACAGCGTTAACAACATTATCTAAGGTATCAATGGAAATTGTACGAAAGTTTGCTTTCGCAAAGTACATTTCTGAATATTGACTATTACTCGTTAACTAGTAATGTCTACTTAGCTGTGATAAGTTTCCTTTTAAATTCATCGTATATACTACTACCATGTTTTTTTTCACATGCCTAGTAGCCACCGTTTAGCTGGCAGGGGGGGGGGGGGGGACACTTGACCATAACAAAAATTATCACTTCAAAGCTTAATATCACGCCAACCAATCGTTTAATCAAAAAATGCTTTTAGATACCTTATAATATCTTTAAAAGAGCTATCCAACGATACCCCACACGATGGGGTTTGGAAGAAAAAAAAAATGTACCACCACTGTATATGTAGAGGAGGTGCCCTTAAAAAAAAAAATTTTTAAAGATTTCTTCTACCGATTTCTCGGCGTCATTGATATGTATACTCATGCCAAATTACAGCTTTCTAGTACTAACGGTTACTGAGAAATACGGGGGACAGATGGACGAACGGACGGACATGGCGAAACTATAAGGGCTCCTTGTTTACTACGGATTACGGAACCCTAAAAATGCCTTATGCCTTACGCCGCTTGTGTGTACTTCACGCATTAGGCACGGTCGTCGACAATTTCTTAATCACAACTCACAACCCCGTCAAGTCACAACAATTAAGACCCCGTCTTCAAAGCAGTTTATATAGAAATCCTTATTAATTAAAAAATAAGTGAGTTGGACAACAAGGAAAGCATTTTCTGTCATACTTACACTATTATTAGGTATTCGGAAACACTATATTACTTAGATAAGTACATTTTAGCAAATTAAGTCATCATGTCCGGTTTAGCGAGCTACAGCACAGCTACGGGTATGGTAGGTACTCGTATGAATTCACTTCACCTGAAGCCCCGGCCACCTCTAACCTTTTTCCTCCAACTTAGAATAATTTAGCAGAAAAACATTCCACCACTCGTCTGCCGACAAAGGGTCTTCTTAGTCATTGTGAACTACAAATACAATAAAAATAAACCAGGCGCCTTCCGTTAGACTCCTTTGAATTTTTTTTTTGCGTGTAATATTTATCAATAATAAATGAGACATCCCCTAACTAGCAATGCTTGCGGCTGGCGTAGGTAGTCAGGGGGTAGTTTTGAAGTATGACAGATTAGCGAATTCTATACTTGAATTGCTGTTGTGTAAGAGTTTAATGTAAATCACATGCTTTTTGGGGTTCTGTACTAAACAAGGAACCCTTATCTAGTTTCTCCATGTCCGTCCGACCACGGCTTAGCTCAGTAGGTCAGTAGCTCTAGTATAAGTTTTTTCGAAACATTAACTAATTCGAACGCGTTTGCGTTTTGTCTCAAAATGTATGAAAATGCTCTCACCGAGTTTGAAATACGCGCGTTCATCGGCTAGGAACAAATGTTATACTCGCTGTTTTAGTTTCCACTAGTGGCCACCAGAGGCGCTGTTCACGTTTCCATACCACTTTCATACATTTTGAAACAAAACGCATACGCGTTCGAATTAGTTAATGTTTCGAAAAAACTTATACCGGTATTGGTAAATTACTTTCGAGACGTATTTGCATTTGTAGTTGTGTACGGACAAAATTCAAATGTGTGTAAATTATTTTTGAAGTGTGTGTAAATACAAATGTAGAATCCCTGTAAATATACAAATGCAAGAACGTCTTGAAAGAAATTTACCTGTTACCTTTAGTATAGTTACTAGAAAGCTGTAATTTGACATGGGCCTACCCCTACCTCGCGAAAATGGTCTTAGAAAGCCTTCCCTCGATATATCAAAACTTTTTAATCTCCACCTTTTGCAAGGCAAAATCCCTTACGGACCGGATTAATAATAATAATACTGATTATGATCTGACTGGGCTGATTGAGACGAGATGCCGCTGGGCGCTCGTGGCTTGGCGCTGCGCGGGCGCGGGCGTCGAGGAGCGGGCGCGGGCGCTGCCGGCGGCGGTCAATGAAGCGCCTACCTGGAACATCAGGTGGCGATAAATTATAAATATCGCATTTATCACGACTATATGGCATCTTAGAATATCGCTGCAAAGCGGAGTGTGTGCAGGTTTATTAAATTTTCTCTTGACAGAATTTAGATGAGGTAAAATACCATCATATTAACTTAATCGTGTTTTTTAATAATGCGTTGTTTTAGTAGGCTGAGTAAAAAAAGGAAAATATAGACAACTTTTTTTTTCTATCGAGAAATATTTTAAGCAATCATGTTTCGGCTATTGTCAGAAACATAATCATAATTATAGTCAAGAATCATATACTTATCTGAAAATCAGTCCCTATTGTTTCATTGTTTCCTCGTCTGTGCAGAACAGCGTTTCAAAGTTTCTCGTTGTAGCGTCAAGATATATCTAAGATACGGTCCAAATTTCATGCTGATCTAACAGAGGTTTAGGCTGTGCGCTTTCTATCAATAGTTCTGACAGTAACAGGTGAGTAACGCAAGAACTTAATAATATGTATAGTGCCAGACTGCCAGCCAAGTTCTGTCGGTCAAGATCATGTCAAGATTTAGTACGAAATTCCTTAAGAGATATCCACAGAAATTATACCTCTCTGTCCATTGGATCGCCTTCCTTTTTTGATACAACATAGGTACATCTTTGGCATCGTATGAATTTCGGAAACTATTCTTCTTATCAACAAACTAACAACTGTGTAGGGAAGCATTTCCCAAATTGTGGGTCGCGAATGTCGCGACCCACTAGTGGTCGCGAGTAAATATTGGATGGGGCCCGAAGATGTTTGGACCATCCTGTATTCATGCATAATTACGTTCATTTTTATTCTGTGACATTCAGGAAGTTTCTCAATTTTTTTATTTTTATTAGGGTAGGGACTCGGTATGCTCAACTTTGGGGCCAATTGTGTAGTGTATATACCTTGCTCTTATTGAAAGTAAAGTAGGTAGATACGTTTATTAGTCGTTCGCGCGTAGCAGCGGACGAGCGGCGGCCGAGTGGTGGCGGCGCCGCGCTCGATACAGAGCGCGCAGGCGCGGACTCGCCGCCCCCGCCCGACCCAGGGCAGGGTATACCACAAGTTCACAACCCTACCCCCAAACCTAAAGCGCCTGTGCAATCCAGTGTAACTCTGACCTTCAATTACTACAACTTGTTACGGTTCTTCGAGTCAAATTCCACTAGGGTGGGCGGCGAGTGTAACAACTGAATGTGAACAGCTTAGCAGCTCGCCGTGTCTATAGACTATAGCCACACAAGTAGGTACGGCACCGCCCTACATGCTGCGGCTGTAGCACCACGCTACATGTTTCCAAGGTCTAACTTCACTGACATAGATTAAGTATGGGTACCTGCGGGGCTAAGATGATCGCGTATATGTCCGACCATATAGCATTCGTCCCTCACTGTTAAGTATGTAAGTGCGAGAGTGACAAATGCTATATGGTCGGACATATACGCGATCATCTTAGCTCCTCTGAGCACCAAAATTTCGCAAAGTTTATGTGTTTACAAGTCTTATCTTGTAACCTTTGTAACAAAGTAAAACCAGGGCCGGCTGAAGGATGGGGCGGGATGTCAAGGGGCGCCAGGTGCCGGATGTCAGTGGGCGCCAAACTAATAACGTGAAAAGTCGTGCTAATTTGCAGTGGCGGAGCGTCCATGCAACTCGAATCCCACCGGGTTGCCTAATTTTGAGCCAGTCCAGTTCTTTTACTACGCGCTACGTCTCATGAAGAATAAGAAAATCAAATTATTTCCGGCTTCCTTAAGAATATTTTTGACGCGCCGCCACTGGTAATTTGACGCCTCCCTGATGTGAGGATTCGGATTGTGCGGACTCTTGTCGAAAAAGCGTCTGCTGTCAAATTGGAAGTGATTGGAGAGAGGTTCCAGATTCAGGTCCCTGTGCAGGTCGATGTTCCTGACGAACCAGGGAGCACCGACCGCGTTTCTCAGGAACCTGTTCTGTAAGGTCTGTAAAGGTTTTAATCTGGATGTAGATAGATGAGCGAAATCGGACGGATACAAGTTTTATAAATGGTTAGTTTGTTGCGGGTGGACATTTTACTTTTGGCATTTATCATGGGATGCGGCTCGGTTTCTAACTGTGGATACATGCTTATGAAAGTTAACTATGCGATCAAAAATGACACCCAGGTAACGAGTATCCGTCACCCAGGGGATGGGTGTGCCGTAGAGGCGAATGGGGGGTGACGGGCTAGCAACCTGGAATAGTCCGAGGTATACGTGAGAAGAGGATAGCCGAGCTCTTCTCGGGGTTCACCTCAATTCAATTCTCCGCCGGTTGAACCAGCTCCCTAGGGAGCTGATCGCAGCTTGGAGTCTAGATGTGAGTCGAGAGGAGTGAAGCGAAGATGTGAAGATAGCCGTGTCATCGGCGAAGAGAGCATATTGGACACCTGGGGTTTTCGGAATATCATTCACATAAAGTGAGAAGAGGGTGCGGGAGAGGACTGAGCCCTGTGGCACTCCTGCTTTCACGGGGTGAAGAGCCGAAAGAGTTCCTTCAACCTTGTAGCTAAAGCTTCTGTCCGACAGAAAGTCTCGCAAGATATGTGCACGAGACGGCCTGGAACCTCGAGGCGGATCAGCTTAAAAAGCAATCCGCTGTGCCAGGCCTTGTCGAAAGCTTTAGCTACGTCTAGGAAAACAGCCCGTGTAGGGACTGACCTCTTCCAACCCGTCATCCAGTGGAGACTGTGCTCCGTGAGACGGTGCACTTACCTGGATAATTAACTAGTCGAAGTGACGGCCGCGTCATGACAAGGTTCTATCACGGCTAACGGCTAAATAATAATAGATTGAAAGAGACGCTCTTATGTTTTTCGCTCACGACAAAACGGGATGCTACACTCTCCGAGAATGGCTTTTTTAGACAAATCTCTAATATCTGACTGTGTGCAGATTTATTAAATTTCCTCTTGACAGAGTTTAGATGAGGTAAAATACCATCATATTAACTTAATCGTGTCATTTAATAATGCGTTGTTTTAGTAGGCTGAGTAAAAAAAAGGAAAATATAGACTCAACTTTGGATTTTCTTCTATCGAGAAAATTTTAAGCAATCATGTTTCGGCTATTGTCAGTACCACAATTATATACCTAGTAAAGAATCATATATCTGAAAATCAGCCCCTATTGTTTGCTAGTCTGGGCAGGACAGCGTTTCAAAGTTTCTAAATTTCTCGTTGTAGCGCCTTAAAACCTGTCTGGACGTGGCTGTCATGGTCGTTACCTGGATAATTAATCAGTCGAAGGGACGGCCGTGTCAATGACATGGTTCTATTACGGCTAAACCTCCCAATGAGTTTCTAACGTAAATGGTCCCAGTTAGGTGTAGTAATGTAGAATAAATATTAGGCCAGAACCGCTAAAAATTATTTCAATACTCCAGCATCTTAGACTTTTGGTTCAGCATTTTAATGCCTGCAGTAGGTACACATTGGGCCAAAGTATTGGGCCACCAGTTGGGCCAATCCCAAATGGCCCTTATATTACACATTGGTGCAGTGCACCGATCAGTTTCTGCATTGGCGCTTTGACAAAGATGAACGTTGAAATATCATTCGACAGATATGAAAATGGTAATTTCGGCTGAACGTAATTCAATTATACGTATAAAATTTAATTATACGTATGGACTTTAGACAAACAATTAGAAAAGCTAAAATAATGATGGACTCACAGTTACTTGTACGTACCTACTATATTATATTAGGTACTTATGCTGTCTCATAATGCCCTTATTATAGGCTAATAGAGGCGTGTCGACTGTCGATGTCCTATAGGTATGGTACTCGTACATATAGATTCGTGATGGAGCCATAGCAAAGGTATATCCCGTGTTATTTTTATTTAGGGAGAGGTAGACAGCATTATCTAGTAGGTTTAATATTATATTTGTATTATTGAACTTATTTTCATAAAGTTATCTTCTACATATAATACAATTAATTAATAAACTTTCATTCTGATAGCATTGAAATTTTAATTTAATCTAAGCTACACACATGAGTATGATATATATATATTTTTAAATTATTATTTATTTATTAAACATACAACAAAAATTAAAACTAAATTAAAGCCCTGCAAAACTGTTATGACAGTTTGTCTGCAGGAAGACTTTTACAAAATAAAATAAAAACCAAATAACAACTTCTTAATTAATAGTTAGGTACATTTATGGCAGTGTATATATAGGCATGTTCATATTTAATACGTAGGTTCCTCCATTATAGTTTTAATGCACTTAATGGGACCCAGCACAGGTTACCAGTCAATGTAGAGTGGGAAACATTATCCCTCGTGTAGTGTGCTACATTTTCAAAAACCCTAAACTATCAGCTATCAAATAGCTTTTTTTATGGCGCTACTACACTTCGCTATGCGCTATGCGTTTTGTGACTGCGCCGTATTTGCGTAAATATTTGTTATGTGCGCGAATAACAAACATCCCCATCCACACTTCGTGAGTTCGTGCTGGTTGGCCGAATATGCCAAATATGTGTGTTATTTGTGTAATCACAAGTCATATCATTTTTATTTAAAACAATCTGAATGCAACTCACCAATACCGGTTTTATAAGTACAAAGTTACTAAAAGACCGAAAAATATAGGCGCTGGTTGGCTATTTGACTTATGCGTGGCCTTTGATGTGTACCAAAAAACCGACACGTCGACGGATACGCGTATTCGCTATACGCACTTATGCGTTATGCGTGCGAATAAAGCAAACATAAACGAATAAACCCTCCACACTTCGCCGAATACAGGCGCATAAGCCGCATAACGAATAGCGCATAGCGAAGTGTGGTGGCGGAGGGTTACCGGAACTAAAGGCAAAAATGGCGTCAAATTTAAAAGTTACGTCCTTTTTGAGAAACCCTTTATACTTGGAGGTTGAACTAATAGTATAGTACCTACGTTCTTAAAATGTTCAGTTCAAAATGATAACTAGTGGAATTGAGGTGGACTGTAAGGATGCTAATGGATGATAGAAACACGTGTTTACCAAGAATATTATATTATAAATACAAGTACAATAGTAGACCAGGCGAACGTGATCAAGACAAGTTGATAACTAAACAGAAAGAATCTATATACCGCACTAGCGGTTGCCCGCAACTTCGTCTGCGTAGAGCTCGGTTTTTAGTTAAAACATCTTAATATCCAGGAAACGGTATAATAATTGTGGTACTTTTACCCGGTGAGACCAAATTATTAATATGCTGTACAGATATAAATCGGTCAACCCAAATTCTCAACCCCTCTAAAAATCCCTTTAGCTACCTACTTATCGGTTAAAAACTCTCATTTACTTAGGCTATTTTTTGTGTGAGTTGACCAGTAGCTCTAGTATAAGTTTTTTCGAAACATTAACTAATTCGAACGCGTTTGCGTTTTGTCTCAAAATGTATGAAAACGCTCTCACCGAGTTTGAAATACGCGCGTTCATCGGTTAGCAACAAATGTTATACTCGCTGTTTTAGTTTCCACTAGTGACCACCAGAGGCGCTGTTCACGTTTTCATACCACTTTCATACATTTTGAGACAAAACGCAAACGCGTTCGAATTAGTTAATGTTTCGAAAAAACTTATACTAGAGCTAACGTATCTTGTCGTTTTCTCTTCGTTACTGTTCACTGTAGGTAGATACGTATTTATTTATGGACCTGTAGAAATTTCGTTTCAAACATCTATCCAAATCCACAAATCCTGAAATCATTTAAACAGTCTTTTTGTGAAATGAAAGTCTCTCAATTAATAGTAGATTGTTTGACAAGGGTCTAAAGTAAGCCATATTACCACGAGATGTTTATTTTCCCGAACGTAGAGAGGGAAAATTGTTCGAGTGGTAATATGGCTTTTAGGCCCGAGTTATACACTCTACTTTTCACTTCGGTTGCGAGAAAACACAAAAACACAAATTATCCATCAAAAAGGAATAATTTAACTCTTGGCGAGTGCATGTCTAATTTGACAGCATGTTTTTTTTCTAAGGCCAGCACAGCACCATATCGCTATGCGTGTTTGCTTTGCGTCGTAGAAAGAGGATATATAGAAGGAGGGTTAGCAAATCACACACAAGGACGGAGATATTGTGACAGTTTTTTCTGGGGTTACCACAAAAAGAATAATCTCCCCATTTTTACTGACAAGTAAGTTTTTAATTATTGGGAATCTTCAAAATAAACTCTTAGTAAATATTAGCGGGCAAACACAAAACATCCGATGTCCTCCCAATTACGATATAAATGTGTACTAATTTAATACCTACATTAAAGTTAACAAAATCACGATTAGATTAAAACGTCTTAGTTATTCAGCCATTATAATAATGAAATTCACAATAGTATTCTAATCACGTCACAATTAAATTTTTTATCTGTTATTTTTAACATTCGACCCGGTTTAGTTTACCCATCATTATGGGTAACATATTTTTTTATACTCTGGCCACTGGTTCATCGATGACATTTCGGTGACAACGGCCGGTGACAAATAATCGGTTCCTTATACGCGATGACCGATGAGGGACAGAAGATATGTCATTTTTTCTCGCTCCCACGTGTGTTATTGTCTATGCTTACATCTCCTTCACACACCTTTGTATGTGTGTATCACCAGTTCCATCTTATACTTGTTCCATGGCTTTGCGTATTCGCCTCCCTTTCTTTTGCTATATTAAAGAAAGAGATGCATCATGCGCTTTTTTTTTCTTTTAAGAGGAGTAATTGCTTGACCATAGACACCGCTTAATTTTTAGAGAACTGAAAAACGTCTTTCCTGATTGGTCGATTTTAGTACAGCTGTGCTCTGGTTGGTTGATATTTTTACCAAATATGTTTTAATCTGTCAAATTACTTTTCTGTGATTGGTGGATTTAATCGGTGAAGTATTTTGATTGGTCAAATTAAAATGTTTTGTAAATCATAAATATGTATACATATTTTCCCTAGGGCTTAAATGTACTACTTTAGTCTAATATGACACACTTTTCGAGCATGAGAAGTGAAAAATAATGTTGCTCCCCATACAAACTTTGAACCCCTTTTTAACCCATTGAGGGGATGAATTAAAAAAAAAAAACGCCGATTTTGTTTTGTTGTATTTAAACAGAGAATCTGTAAAAAAATTTGAAGCCTCTCTATTAAAAAAATGTTGCTCCCCATACAAACTTTGAACCCCTTTTTAACCCCTTGAGGGGATGAATTAAAAAAAAAGCTGAAATTAGTTTTGTGGTATTTAATTTAAACAGTGGCTGTAAGAAGTTTTAAGTCCTAAACTCAAAAAATGTTTTGCTTCCAATATAAACTTTGAATCCCTTTTTAACCCCTTTAGGGGTTGAATTTCAAAAAACGCAGAAATTAGTTTTGTTTTATTTAAACAGTGAGTCTCTGTAAGAAATTTGAAGTACCTCACTTAAAAAAAAATTAGCTCCCCATACAAACTTTGAACCCCTTTTTAACCCCTTTAGGGGATGAATTTCGAAAAACGCTAAAATTACTTTTTTTGTATTATTATAAGGAACTTTCATACATAGTTTGAAGACTCTCACTTTAAAAAAAAATTGCTCCCCATACAATATTTCACCCCTATTTTCAACACCTTAGGTACGCAGATATCACTTTCATTGTCTTATTTTAAGGAGTCTTTGTACAAAGTTTCAAGTCTATACCTTTAAAAAAATATTGCCACCCATACAAACTATGCACCCCTGTTTTACCCCCTTAGGGGTGGAATTTCCAAAAATCCCGTCTTATCCCTTGCCTCCGTTATATAACCTAACTATAGTGTAAATTTCAAATTTCTAGGACCGGCAGTTTCGGCGGGGCGGTGATTAATCAGTCACCCATCCACTTTATATATATAGATAGATAATGAAATGGCTTGTACTTATATAAAACAGAGGCGGTAAAGGTTGACAGAGGCTGACCAGTAGGCACATGAGATATATGTAGCCTATAGTCAGCATATGGTGACATCCGAAGTTCCGAACCATCGCAAGAGGTGTGCTGCTGTGCTGTGTGGTGGCGGGCGCCCCACACGAGCATGCATGTCATCCGTCGCCCCGCGCGGCTCCGCTCGGGCCGCCGGCCGCCCGCCGCCGCCACCGCCGTCCGCCAGTTAGAGCTGGGTCGTTGCGACTTTTAAGTGAAACGAAACGTAACAGCTTTTCATTATCTGGAAACAATTTCACGAAACAGTTTCAAAAGTAACTAGTTTTTTTCACTGCGGCGCCCGACAAAACGAAACGAACGAAAGAAATATTTATGAATGAATTTTCAAAATTAAGCCTTAATATCTTGCGAATATAGCGCATTTTTGTCAATCATCAATACAAAACTTTTTTGGCACAAAGCGCGTCCACCCGAACATAGCTAAGTTTTGTTTCGTTTCGTCGTTTCGATCGCTACGAAAGTTATAGGTTATAGTTTGAGTTATGTCAGTTTTGAGTTTCGTTTCTATTGTCATGTAGTGTAGTTTCATTGTTGCGTTGGATTGCAGCTTTGGTGGTCGTTTTTATAAAAACTGTTTTTTTTCTCATAAGAAACTGTTATTCCGTTACTGTAAGCGAAAGCGTTTTACGAAACGCTTATTGAAAAAAACGCTCAGTTCTACCGCCAGTCCGGGACGGCGCGCCAATGCGGGTGCACGTAGATACTGCGCTCTCGAACGCTCCGCGAACGCGTGCGACCGCTTATTAAAACGTATCGTGCTACTGGATACCTATTGCGCGAGTGTGGTGACCATGAGGAGCCTAGTGGTGGTCCTGTTGGCGCTGGCGGGAGCCCGGGCCGTCGCCGCGGCCGCCGCCCCCTGTGCCCTCTCGGAGGAGTTCTTCCTGAGGCATAATGTAACAGCTGATGATAGCGATGGACCAGGTGCGGATTTTACATAAACAACGATGCACGTACTATTCAGTTAACTAAGTAGCTGGAGTGGCTACCGATATTATTAAACTATAAATATAATAACTTACATCGTAATACCTATAAACTTATTGGTTAACGTGAGACAAAATGAGGGATATAATGATACATGTGTATAGTATAGAGAGTACTAGTACGGTATACACCTGCTACCTATATTTATTCTATTAATTGAGTTGAGTGGCAGTGACGCAAAACTTAACATCCTTTTTATCAAATTTTTTATAACTTGCCTCTGGTCATGCTAAAACAGCTAGAATATCAGTGCAACAACCTATATATATAACTAATTACCTATAAGTAAGAATAGTAGTTTGTGCAACTGGTAGGTACATAATGAGGGGCATTAAAACACGGGTCACACGAGTGTTTTAATGCCTAGGTAATTATGTACAGCTGCATACATTACTTTATCTACACACATAGGTATTATAAGTACTCTAAGATGGGTTCAGAAACCGAAGTAAATAAATACAATAATTGTATTACTACAACCTTTTTTACACGGTTGCGGAAATGTCGAAATTAGAACTGGCAACCGATACCTGAATATTATTTAAAAAAGTAAAGAGATACCTACTATTCTGATTATCATGTCGTTCTAGCTCAAATTTCGTGCGATAGGTGTATACTAAAAAAACATCGAGCTGACATTTCGCATCGACTGAATTTGAATTTTCAGTGATACTAGAATAGGGACATACCTATCAGTGGCGGCGCGTCAAAAATATTCTTAGGGAAGCCGGAAATAGTTTGCCTTTCTTATTCTTCATGAGCCGTACTAAAAGAACTGGTGTGGCTGAAAATTAGGCAAGCCGGTGGGAATCGAGTTGTATGGACGCTCCGCCACTGATACCTATCAACTTTGACATTTAAATTTTGACAGTTTTGTATGACGTTTAATATTATAACATTAAATAGGAAATTATAATGAAAATTATATTACTGCCTTAGCCGCAGAAAAGAAAATTGTCATTAATACATTGATGTAGAAAAAAGAGTCATTTTCTACGGTTTCCGAACGCATATTAGAGGATTTATGATATGTGTGTAGATAATAGGTAGTAGATTGTTTGACAAGGGTCTAAAGTAGGCCATATTACCACGAGATGGTTATTTTACCGAACGTAGTGAGGGAAAATTGTTCGAGTGGTAATATGGCTTTTAGGCTCGAGTTATGTACACTCTACTTTTCACTTCGATTGCGAGAAAACACATAAACACAAATTATCCACCTTAAATGAATAATTTAACTCTTGGCGGGCGTATGTCTAATTTGACAGCATGTTTTTTTTTTCTAAAAACAGCACCATACCACACCATACCACCATACTATAGTACCTACCTACGAACGGTAGAGTGGGTTCTGTTGGAAGGCGCGGGCGCTGCGATGCGGTCCGAGTCTCGCGCGGAATGCAGCTGATGATTGTACTGTTGATAACCGAGACCTAGGCTAGGTCATTTCAATGCTCCGATGTTTTCTGGTTCCAGGCCTGTTAGCTCATACCTACCTACGTACACTACGTCCCTGACTATGCTAAACTATATCTTAAACTATAAAAACTATAAATATCTTGCAGGGTAGGCACCTAGCTAATAAGGGTTGAGCTAAAATTAACATTGTTACCAATTGGCTACTTGACAGTTTTCGGAAATGTATTTTAAATTATACGTAGGTTTATTTTATACCTGTAACAATTATCTTTTTCCCCCAAAGAGCTTAATTTCTTTCAAAAAAAAATATTTTGCTTTAAGTAATTTGAATTTCGCGCGAAAACAGCCGATCACGTGACTGTGAGTACTGTGACGTCGCACGTGATAAACAACTAAAGGTTTACTTCCGCAGCCGACAGCAGACGGCAACTGCATGTTACACCGCACTCCAAATTGTACCTACAGTAACTTGTGCTGTTGCGACACTTCTCCGCTCATTTTAAATAGAGCTTTTTACGAATACCGTTACGGTTCAATTCGGAGTGCGGAGAAACATAACGTGCAGTAAGTGCAGTTGCGGTCTGTTGCGGAATTAAACCTTAACTTTGAAATGTGACGTCACATTTCGGTTTTTGTAATCCACAGATAAAAAAACTCTTAATTTGTTTTACAAAAATAAAATGTTTTCCATTAATTTTAAAGCACAAAACCTATTGTATGAGTATTGTAAACCTATAAGCTACTGTAACCAACACATTATTTATTTTATTTTTACAACTGTCAAATAGCGAATTTGTTACAACATACATGTACAGCCAGGATACCTACCTATAACGTACTCAGCGTAGTGCAGTTATAGCTAGGTAGGTACCCACGCCATATAAATAATATAGATAAGTGTCCACCGACGGACCACCTTACACAATTCGACTTAGGTATTTAGTTCTAAGTTACAACCTAAATAACGCTGTACCTACGATATTTTTTGTCACTTCACCAGTTCGAACTAGAAAATATTGGCGTTAGGGAACAAAAACAAATATGCGTTTTTCTAATCGCTATTTGCGGAAGCTCAAGATTTTTTAACACTTGCTAAGAATCTTCCGCTTGTTCGGGAAGCACTAGCACTCACAATAAAATAATCAAATTTGCTCTCTAATTGGACCGTCGTATATGTAATACCTAAAGCATTCACTTATCCTTACTCTCGAGCAGTCAATGATAGTATGACAGGGTTCCATTATGGCTCAACAATAATTACCTAGTTGTTGTAGTCCGCTTTATCGTCAATTTGAAACCCTAAAACAAGGGATATAGATAGTTGACACGTGTGTAAGTGTGTACGAATCTGTGTGTTTGGCTGTGGCATCGAATGTCATTAATAATAGTACCATAATATTAATAGTACAGTACGATTGGTAAGATTACTTCGAGTTCAGTGATATTATGCTGTTATTCAATTGGATAGTCTACTTTAAGTTTCTATTACAGTTAAACGATTTTTAGACAGTGTGTATGTAACAGAAACTATAATATTAGTGGTAAAGTAGAATATCCAAAGTAAAAACTTATGTATTGTTATAATTTATACAATGTATATGAAACACAAATATTAATATAGCACCGTGATTGTAATCAGGATCTATTAGGATTTAGGATGGGCATCCCAGAGCCATCTTCACACCCATATCTGCATATTCGTCTTATTCTTATTGTTATAATATCCGGATTCATTTAAATAAAAAAAGAGGAGTTTTTTAAAGATCTTAGAAACTTTCCCTTAGGCATGATTCTCCACACCACACCGGAGTAATCCCTTTTACTGCCCCATGACTTTTACCAAATTGCGCGCGATTTAAGGATACGCCTTAAATGTGAAGTAGGTACGAGACTACGAGTACGAGCCTAGTAGGCCAAGCATATCCAATCAATTGATGTATTTTATATTCTAACGACTTCAAAAAACCGCTCGTTTAGTTTTTATTCCGTTGGCATTAATTATGCCATACTTGTCATAAGTTGATCACGTAGAGACACACGAGTGTAATGAAGTAGGCACTTAGGCAGGCACGCAATGAATGCACTTGTGTGGTTTGCAAGTTTAACCTGCGCCGAGGGTGTCAGGTTCGGCGCGCGCGCATGTTCCGCTCCACTTCCGCGCAGGCGCGGGCCCTGCTTACTTCCGAGCTATTCACTTACACGGTGACGGTATTTACTTACATGCCATTGTTACTTTTTATTTATAAATAGGGAAAACCATAAGTACTCCTTCCTTGCTTAATCTAGTCTATATTTTATAGGTACTTCCTGCAGCTCTACAATTAACTAATGCAGTACATATAATTTGATACTATGGTATTAATAATATTCATTATCGTTAGGTAAGGTGTCGGGTAGGACTGACTGACAGTAATCACCAGGTGACGGAATCGGTGGGGCAGATCGCTTCTGAGCCGGCGCTAAAAGCTACTTGGGAAAGTCGGTAAAAATGAGGTCCGCATCAGGACGACGATACCGCTAAAGGAGGCGGCGGGCAGGCAGCGGGCGAGGGGTGAATGGCGGCGCGTAGGCTTTGTTGGTCGTGCTTGCATTCCTCGCCTGGGAACCGGGAACTGCCCCCCGCCCCGCCGCATTCCTGCCCTCTCTCACTTTCATTGTTCCCGCCGGCGCGGGAGGTCGCGGTGCACCTACGGAACCAGTCGGCGCAGGAGGAAGGCTTGTCGTTCGTCTGCACAAAATGCGTCGGACTTGCTTATGTTATCACTTATGACTCGTTATTACTTATTTTACAACCTATCTGAGTCTGGTTTGGCTAAATTGGTTTATACGTTTTTAGCACATATCATGTACTGCACTTTTGTACGACAATCTTCGTGTCGTAGGCAAAATCGTGAGCACCGGCAGAGCCTGCGGCGCGCGAGAGTCGTTGCAATGAATTTTGATTCATTTCGGATGCTCGGAATGCCATTGTGGCTCCGCGACCGGTACCTGCGCGGCGCGGCACGGTCGCTCGCAGGTACAACGCTACACTTAGGTAGCCTACGCGAAGCGAGGCGTATTTGTGCTGACTATAACTGCCCAATTAAGAGTACTTACTCCATGACTACTGTTTATGTTAATTGGCCTTGACATGGCACCGATTCGGATTAAGTTGTGTGACTGTGAAATGTATAGAACTGACTTTTTAAAAGGGTCTAATATATATATAATTGTTGACAACCACGACACTCGCACGCTCGCTCGATAGTTTTGAACACGTTTGCTCCAAATTACGATTACAGACCGATCACGGCCTGATAACAGTGGTTTGGTCCAGAATCAGGACGTTATGGAGGAGAATCAGGACAAAAATGCGAGTGACTTTCTTTGTATGTATCTATCGACGTCAGCGTAATTGTAGTGTAAGTAATACTATACAGTATACAGTTGGCCTTATTTGCGCAAGAACGGCACTGCGACTTTTTTTTTAGGAATTAGATGCAACACGAATATGATCGGTAACATGATCGATCACTTGTGTATTACCGCTAGAGTACATATAAATTAAAACTAGTTACTACATGTACAAAAAATATTACAACGCAACTCACGCAGCCTATTGGGGTCAGAATTAGGGATCAAAAATGTAAACAATAAAATAAAGTTGGTGTTGTTTTTAATAGTAGTTACCTACTGCAGAGAAGTAAGTAAGCCATCCTGGACGAGTATGAGTGTGCAGGTCATCCGGCTCATTTCTAAATTAAAATGTTATGCTATGTAATGGGATTTACATACTTACATCCTGGACAGTAATAGGTGTGCTTTCCAGGACTCACTATCGGATTCTATACAGATGTTATAGAACATTTTATATTATTTTTGAGAAAATGAACTCTGAGATATAATTTGTGCTATTAGTGATGGTCGGTGAGGCATAAAAGCAAAGTTACTTTGATATTGTCAGTTTGTTTACATTTCTGATCTCTAATTCCATCCCCGACCTAAGTAAGCACTTATTAGCAGAGTAAATTTCCAAAGTAATTGATTTATGATGAATGTTGAAACTTGAAAGTGATGGCATTGAAGAAAGTCGTTCGCAGCGGTTAGCGACAGCGCGGGCCGGGCCGGGCGCTTACCGCGCGCGCCGCGCCGCGCCGGTCCCGGGGTATTAATTAACAAGCGATAACGCGCTGGGCTAATTATTCTCGTAGTCCAGACAGTTACTGGTCCCCTCCTGCGGGGTTATCGGCTTGTACGACTCGCGATTCCCCGTTCAATGCACGCGGTCTAGTTGGCTGTTTAAAAATACAATACAAATAAACTTTATCTACACCCATATCATAACCCTCTAAAATGCGTTCAGAAACCGTATCATTTTAACATCAATGTACTAATGAATATTTTCTTACCTGTGGTGAAGGTTACCAGCAGTAATATAATATTCATTAAAGTACTATATATATAGTACTTTAATAAAAAATTATATAATTTGGAACAGGAAAATTTAAATTCAGTCGATACGAAAGGTCAGCTCGATATAGGTTATTTTTTTTGGGATAAGGATCCAGGGAGAAGGATTTCAAATTTTACATTTATTTTAAATTTTAATTAAAAAATTTTTTTTTTGAAAATTCGACATTATATATTCGATTTCGACTAATTCGGGGATAAGGATTTTAAATTTTATATTTATTTTGAATTTTAAGTAAAAATATATTTTTTTAAATCGTCATTATACTCGATTTCGACTAATTCGGGGATGAGGATTTCAAATTTTATATTAATTTAGAATAAGTTAAAACAAAACAAAAATCGTCATTGTACTCGTTTTCGACTAATTAGGGGATGAGGATTTCAAATTTTATATTTATTTTGAATTTAGAGTAAAAAATTTTTTGTTTTGGAAAAATTTTCATTATACTCGATTTCGACTAATTCGGGGATGAGGATTTCAAATTTTATATTAATTTTGAATTTAAAGTACAAAAAAAACAAAAATCGTCATTATACTCGTTTTCGACTAATTTGGGGATGAAGATTTCAAATTTTATATTAATTTTGAATTTACAGCGAAAAAAATTTTTTTTGCGAAAAATCGTCATTATACTCCTTTTCGACTAATTTGGGGATGAGGATTTCAAATTTTATAATAATTTTGAATTTTAAGAAAAAAAAAATTTTTATCGGAAAATCGTCATTATGCATACCTAATTGATTTCGACTTATTCGGGGATAAGGATTTCAAATGTTATATAATACCGGCTACTATAAATATGTAACCGGTAGCACTGGTAGCAATGCAGGTCATTTGCCTTCGGCTTCTGAACCCATCTTAGAGTACTTATAATATGTGTGTCTGTGTAGATAAAGTAATGTATGCAACTGTACATAATTAGGCATTGAAACTCTTGTGTGACCTTATTATGAAACTCGCCTTCGGCTCGTTTCATAAAACACACTCGTGTTTTAGTGCCCCTCATTATGTAGTTGCATAAACTACTATTATTGCACACCTCACACAAATGAATCAGTTACATACAGAAACAAAACAGTAACATGTAGGTAGAGGTAGACAACAGGCGGTCTTATCGCTAAAGAGCGATCTCATCCAGACAACCTATGGGTAGCGGAAAAAAGAACATTATGTAATTATGCAGTGGGTGGTGCAGAAATTATTATAAAACGGATACAAAACAATTGATAAAAAAGCGGCCAAGTGCGTGTCTGGCCATGCACAATGTAGGGTTCCGTAGTTGTCCACCCGTTACATTATGTGGACTAAAAAGTTTGCGAACTTATATTTACTATGTTTTTGACAGAATTAACAACATTATCTAAGGTAAATGCAATTTTTTTTTCTATCAAAACCCATCGTTAGGTAGCTCTTTCTAAAATATTTTAAGGTTCCCTAAACCATTTTTTGATTCAAGAATCCACTACGGAACCCTAAAAAGCTTAAATACTTATATATTATACAAAAATACATAGATAAATAACAAAAGTTAATTTAGTTATCTTTGATGTTTAGTTTATGAATTTAATTTATTTTGTATATATGGAGATTAGTTGCTATCAATGGTGTTCGGTGGCTATGGCTAGGTGGGTGTCGTGTCGTGCTCGTGTCGTGCCGGCGCCCGGCGCACCGGGCGCGCTTCGGGCTTCCCGAGTCGGGTTACCGCGCGGCGCGGCGCGCGGGCACCGCACCGCCGCGCTGCCGTGACCTGACTCACCCCTTCCCTTCAACTAACGCAACCTCTAACCGACAGCCCAATCAATAATTAGGTTAGGTATCTTGTGTATGTCCCAGGAGAACTGGCCTCTGATTAGAAGTAGACGACATATTCAACTTAGTATTTAAACGCTTTTATGATATTCGGATAATATGAATAGTTAATACAAATGTAACATTTTTTATTAATTTATTTTTGACATATGCGACATTATTTGATTTCTTTATTTTATTTATTGTTTTATATTTTTTCTTATTTTATACCTGTTGACGATCCTTTTGTGAATTAATTTTGTTCTAAAAATGTAAAACACCGTGTAATTTTATAAAGGAAATAAATATACCTATCTAATCTAATCTAATTTCAATATACTTATGAATATTCGGTTTAATCTGATAAATAATATCGGACCGATCTTTGCTCGGCGTCTTTTGTTATTTTCCGTAGAAAACGAGTTTTCCCGTTGAATAGACAACATTACTCGTAGAAAATTACTTGAATCTTGTAGGCTACCCTTTAAAATTATGGTGATGATGATGATGATGATGATTAACGAATCTGAATCTATATGATTGTTATGTATTTGTTTCAGAGTCTGGATATGTTAGGGCTACTCAGTTTGATAGAATCAATCAGTTTGAGTGAATCCAATTGGGATTACGAGTTGTATTGTATGTCACGCACTCGCAACGGATTCATGACGGTTTTTTCCACTGTCTGTCGGATACCTATGAGAGGAACTGATCTAATCTAGATATAAAACGTTGGAGCATACATTGTAGCGTTACCGGGTACTTACCTGCAAGTGCATACCTGCCCGGCCGTGCCGCGCTTGTCATAAAACGCTCCCTTTACTGTCATTTTCAACATCAGGGCTTAGACATTCAAACAATAGAATTATTTAACTTTTTGTACAGTTCTAGGAGGTCCAAATCCGTCATAAGACAACATTTGAATAAATAATGATTCCCGGTAAATGCGAAATAGTTTTGTACTGAGTAAGGACGTTATGTGTTACATACATCTATACGACTTGCGGAATGCGAAGCTTCGGCGGGTGACTCATACAGTCTGCAGACTACTCAGGTAGAATAAATACAAACTAGTAATAAAATACCTAATCAAATAATTGCAAGGGTTGGGCAGTATTTCAAATACATGTATTTGAAATACGTATTTGAAATACAAATACGTATTTTGTATTTGTATTTCAAATACTCTAGGAGAAGTATTTTGTATTTCGTATTTAAAATACCACACTCACATGTATTTTGTATTTTGTATTTCAAATACTTTATGTTTTAAAATACATTTCCACAAAAATACATTTTTTAATTCTGTAATCGTAGGTATAATGAAACTTTTTTTTAACTATTTACTTTTTTATAACTTGGGGCTAAAACTCAAAGATGATTGATTCTTTGAGTTTTATAGCCCCAAGTTAAGCCACTATGGCAACACTAAGTGCAAGTATCAACGTCAAGTGTCAGTCAATTCACATGAGAGCATTGATATTTTAGTTTAGTTTATTACGCGGTTTTTCTGCTACTGACTGAGTATTTGATTCAAATGCCCCGAGATATGTTGTTAGATGATGGATTCAAATTCACGACAATACTTTTAGAAATTTAGTTTTTATTAAGGGAAATTCCTCCTTCAATTCATAAAAAAACTGTAAAAAGTATCATATGGTAAGTTTCAAAGAAAACTAGTGGAGTTTGACATATAATGTATATGTCTTTGTGTGTGTGTATTGTATGTATATCTTAGGGGCTAGGATGATCCCATATACCGTCTCGTTATATGGCCTAAATGTATGAAAACGTCACATAAAACATCACGGTATGCGCGATCATCTTAGCCCCTCTGAGGGGCTAAGATGATCGCGTATATGTCGGACATATAGGATTCGTCACTCTAGCACTTACATACTTGACTGACTGACTTGACAGTAAGAGACGAATGCTATATGTCCGACATATAAGCGATCATCTTAGCCCCGCTGGTTTCATTTTAGACATGCGCAAAAAGTGTCACTAAAAAGGAAAGAGTGATATACTTCATTCCGTCACTGTGAAGTATATCACTCATTTAGTTCACTAGTTCAGTTTCGTTCAGTATATAGCTCAACAGATCCATCTACGATATAGATTGGGTAAACATATCAGTCATTCATTCAATCATGTCGTCTATGTCACTCTCGGAGCGAATGAGTAGCTAAAAGATATGAATCATGAACTGAACGAACTGAAGTATTGAAGTATATGAATCCGAACTGAACTAGTGAATGAAAGAGTTACTCGAGGTGAAGTACTTCATTTGAATCATTCATTCGTGAACTACTCATGTCTATTTCATTTTATTGTTGACCGAGTGAAACGAAGGCCTCTGTTTTAGCTTCGACAAAAATGTTTTTTTCGTATGTCCGGATTTCCGGTTGTTCTCCTCTACAGGTCGCGTTTTTAAACCGATTCTCGTGAAATTTGGTGAACAAGATTTTTTTTTGTCGAGTCAGTTTTTGGAAATATTAATATGATAAATAATGATTTCGGTTTTTTCTGCGGCCGAATTTTGGTTTGTTCTCCTCTACAGGTCGCATTTCTCAACCGATTCTCGTGAAATTTTGTGAGCAGGCTCTATGATTACATAGAATTCATTTGTCGAGGATTTTTTTGTAAAATAAAAAATATTTAGATAAATAGAAAATTGTGGGTCAGTGTTTGGAAATTTTAAAAAACAAAATGTTTATCAATGATTTCGTGTTTTTCTGCGGCCGAATTTTGCTTTATTCTCCTCTACAGCATTTTGCATTTCTTAACCGATTCTCGTGAAATTGTGTGAGCAGGTTCTATGATTACATAGAATTCATTTGTCGAGATTTTTTTCGTACATTTTGAAAAAAAAAATTTTTTGTCAATTCACGAGGTCTACAGCCAATAATAATAGTCTTCTTACTTACTAAATCCTGGAGTTACTCTGATTTCAAAGAAGTTTATAAAAAGTATTTTGTATTTGAAATACATTATTTTGAGTACTGTATTTTGTATTTTGTATTTCAAATACCCGTCACGAAAGTATTTTGTATTTGGTATTTCAAATACATTTTTAAATGTATTTTGTATTTTGTATTTGAAATACAAGTAAGACAGTATTTTGCCCAACCCTGGCACCGCACAACGCATCACCTGTTATTTTCTCACTTAAGGCTGGGCATTACCACTTTCGAGTTTTTTAAAACCATTTGAGACATAGAATATAGTGCCTTAAACCACAGAATAGTATGTACGTAGATAGATAGATACACATAATTAAATTAAATAGCAATAACAAAACAATTCACAAGTAATTTATCAACCACACTACTTTTTAATAACCATACAGACATTATAGTTTCATATTAAAAAGCAACGGATGAACACTAAGAAAACCTTGCGCGTGCCCCGACGCTCGACACGCACTTTACCGGTTTTTGTTAATCTCAGCTTAAATGCCTATATGAGCTTAACGGCGGGGTCCGTTGCCACAGGAAGAGACCGATTTCCCTGTCCCGGGTGAATTGATAAACCTAATTGAATGAACAACAAATTGTCAGTCAGGTCAGGCGACACACGTACCTACGATAATTCAATATTGGACTTATTTACTGGTCTAGGTAAAATTAAATCAACATTTTGTTGATATTATACGACATACTTGTATATCAATAGTACATTTCTGCAGATACCAGTAAGTACCAAAGCCATCCTGGACGAGTATGACTTACGAGCCGAAGGCGAGGTCCGGCTTATTAGCCTCGCCTTTGGCTCGTAACTCATACTAATAACACGACTTACGAGGTACGGTTAATATAATACGAGGCCAGGATGGCACTTATGGTCGAGGCATGTATACAAGTTGATGAATAATGGTAAAAAAATGCCAATTCTAGCTGGTTCGTTCTGAAACCGTGGGTAAGGATAAGGACTAATATAGCTATGGTGACCATAGCCCTCAACCTCATTGCATATTCACGTATCAAATCCCAGACTTCGTTAATAGGGATATCGAGAGTATTTCCAAGCTGGTACCTACATATGTATCTATACTTGTATAGTGCGTGTCATCCACGACGACGCGCCCCTCCACAGCGAGAGCGAATCTTATACTAATCTATGCGCAATTGTAATTGTAAGGACTGCGCTGTGGAGGGGCGCGCTTCGTGGATGACACTCACTCACTATAAAACAAATTTCAAATCCGTGTCTGCGGGACTCGTGGCCCACATTGAAGTCAGAACGCGTAGTGCATCACCCAAAAATTAAGCAGGTTCAGCAAATGATTCTATTGTATAATTTCAAGTTTCGTTCTTTCGTTCGATACATGTAGTATAGTAGTTTTGGCTAAGCGTTGATGTTTCAGTTGGTCGCGATCTTGAAATAGGTACTTAAGTAGGGGAAGGTTGCGATCATTGGACCGGCGCTTTCATTGGACCACCTAAATATTTTAAAATCTGCGCATGCTAGACAGAGACAACCAAGGTAATAAGTGTCCTTGGGATACCCGGCCGGCTCCACGGAAACCTCAGTCGCGCCTTTGCAACTGAAAATGACAAGCGGTAAAATGATGTGAAATTAAGGAGTGCCGTAGGTCCTAACAGTAACATCGAAGCGGGCGAGTTTAAATTTGGAAGTACTATACTCACAAATTGTCAAAACAGGTCTAAGAGATGGAGCTACAATCTGGCTAAGCTTGTTCAATCGCTACGTGATGGAGTAAAAATGTGTAAGATGGCGCAGTAACCAATGAGCGTAACCCGTGTTACCAGCTGTAGGTACAATTTAAAATTACTTACAACCTTTATGTCATATATAAGTATAGGAGAAAAACTGCCTTTTTATCACGCCAGATGTCGCATCATCGACTGTACTAAGCTCATCTTGTCATCTGTCAAATCCTATACTTTTATTCGTAAAATGTGAATAACAACATTGCTTTTCAGATATTATAAAATAAAATAACACAGTGCAGTGCTCTAAATTGCAAAAATAAAGGTAAACATGTTTTTCCAAAAGATCAAAAGCGTAGAAAGGCTTGAAAGAATGCGTTAAAGCAAAAAACACGTCTCGTTTATGTTCGATGCATGCATGCATTTTAGATTGAACTGAAATTCACGTCCAGAAACCAAAACATCCTGTTGCATCCAGCTACAAACATGCAAATACACTAAAAGTGCTTGTTGGGGCTACTCCGGGGGGGTTAACATCATACTGTTCTCAAGCATATGCTGGTTCAACCAGTGATAGTAACGGAAACGCATATATACGTTGGTGGCAGTGAATGCGTTAAATAAACAAAGTTGATAATGTTCAGAGTTTTATTAAATCATACCTCCTGTACAAATGTTTATTGATCACTTCAGTTTTTAAATAATTTTCATAGAATGTCACAAGTTTTGTGTTCATATCATTAATGAACAGATTGTCTCTCTCAATGAAAATAACTATCTAACAATCATAAAAGATAGAGAGCTGGCAAGTAAACGTGTCCATATAGAGAGTATTATTGGACTAACAAAATTGGTTCTGCTACGGATAGCCTCATTTCTGATGCGATCACGTAGAGAAACTCCCAGCATAGCCCTCCCCTCTCCATAGCCCTCTGAGTGAGTCTTCGTGTGAGGCCCATGGTGAGCGACCACGTTTCCGTACCATATGTCATCAGTGGCAACACACACTGGTCAAAGCACGGTCAAAGACTTTCGTCTTGAGAGAGAAAATATATGCAGTAGCTTCCCAAATTCTTGTATTTCATGCTTGCTGATGTTGGGAATAGGCGAATCGGCGGTAATATCTTTGTAAGTATCAGACGGTGAGCACGCATATGAACGGTCTTCTGGAACATCCAGGGTGGCACCAAACTTTTGGTTCTGATCACATGCCTGTAACCTAAAAGAAAAAACACATTTGAGGATCGAAAATTCCAATGAACACTAAAAATATGTACCATAACCTCAAATATTTGTGATGATTACCTCTGTATCAAATCAGCTTTTTTACCAGCCACTACGCATTTCTTCTTCGAAGCTCAGCTTGAAGATTTCGTACAGTCATAAATGAGTACATTTTCTGCTGTTGTTCACAAGGATTACTGAAAAAATCGAAACCACACACTTGACACGAAACGTAAACAAGGTACAGTCGATTGCGAACGAAGGCGACATCTGCCTTGAGCTTTTAGTTTGCCTCCTAATTCAAACATTTTTTATAGCTTTTATTAATTAAAATTAATATAAAATTGGCGTCTTAATTACCTTACGCATCTGTATACCACTTATTTAGCATTTTAGTAGCCTCCTTTTAAGTTGTCACGAAGGCAACACTAATATCCGGCAATGTTGGCTTGTCCATAGATAATGAATGAATAAATATCATATCTATGTCGTCAGTTACACGGTCAATATTATCACGCGGTGCAGTGTTGGCCTCTCTCTCACTTTCATGTAAGTGAGAGAGAGGCCAGTAGTGCTGTGTCGCGTGATAATATTGACACGCCTATGATTCACAAAACATTTGGCGATACTTTATTTATTTTTTATATACTTAACAAAACTAACTTGAGAAAATTTGAGCTAACTTGAATCTACATTTCAATTAAACTAATCACTATACACTATCATAACTCTTTAATGTTTACCTTTTTTATTCTTGAGTCATTGTGATGTCAAAAAAGAAACGCTCCGCCATTGCCGCAAAATGAAAATTTTCGCCGCGGATTTTGATTATTTTTTAGTTCTTGCAAAATACGTGAAAAGCACTAGCATGGATAAGTAGTGTATTCTTTATCTGAATTGCCGTATTGCGGTAGCTCAAACTCAGTTTTAAAAATGTCGAACCAGAAATGCGCTGTTCCAGGGTGCTTAAACGCCTCAAGAAGTATTTCATTTCATTTATTCGTTGCAAACCATGGTATTATACAAGGTGTTCTTACAAGCTAGATAGTACAAACATGGACCCTAGTAGGATGTAGCCACATATTTATGAACTAAAAACTATACTAAACATTATATGTATGTAAGTATTTATACAATTGTGTGCGAAATAATAACAACCAATTAGGAAATAAAATATTTGAGATAAACCAAAATTTTGTGGCTGAAATTATAATTGGTTAAAATATTCATTTAAACTATAAGGACATAGATCAATGAGATATTTTTTTTAAACTATGAAGAACTTTGCAGACGCTAGTGATTTAATTTCTCTTGGTAGGGCATTGTACACCTTTGCTGCAACGTGCATATAGTTAGTTAAATATAAGTAAGTTAATAACATTAAGTTTTAATATTTTGTACTTAATAGTTGTAAGTTTTAGCTAGCACTCAGTGTATTGTGTCGAACCTTATTTCAGGATCCGAGGACATATTGCATTCCGAATCCAGCACGAGACCAAAATCGTTTTAATTCATGGGTATTAGTGGTAGCGGTACAGGCCCAATTTCAATGAAAAACCGCAAATCGATGTACAGTTTAGCCGTTTGGCACACGCATACTAGAGGTCAAAACAAAATTTTTGCCCCGCAGTTCCTAAAAAAATTTCCCTTAGGGGGGGAGTGCTGAGACATTTTTTTCTTGTATGCAAAAAAAAAAAATTTTTTTTGAAACCTATCGTGTGTGGTATCATATGAAAGGACTTTTTGAGACGATTCTAAAAATATACCACATCATTACATTTCAGCTATTTTTTTTTTAATAAAATCAAAAGTAATTTTCGAAACATACCAAGTTTGAGGTCCTCCAGACACGATATGGCTGATTTTTATTTTGTTCAATATACCAGAAATGATACGTTATATCCTCATATCTAATCTTAAAAAAGGAATTTTGAAATGATTTTCATTAAGTTTTTTTTTTTTAATTTTTCAATATTACTAAGTGACACGGTTCTACTGCAATACCTATTTTACGTGATTTATGGAACTTTAGTGCAGATACGGTACAGATGTGGTATATTTTTAGAATCGCCTCAAAGAGCCGTTTCATATGATACTACACACGATAGGTTTCCGCAAAAAAAAAATCCATACAAAAATATAAAGAATGTCTCGGCACTTCCCCCCTAAGGGAATTTTTTTAGGAACTGCGGGTCAAAAATTTTGTTTTCACCTCTAGTATGCGTGTGCCAAACGGCTAAACTGTAAATCGATTTGCGGTTTTTTTAATCGTACGGCTACCACTATATATGCCGTCGGCGGCGGTATTCTGGGCCTAACGAATGAACACATAGCGAAATACCAATTAGTAATTGTAATAAATTCCATAAGACTGTACCTATATCATGTGTGTTTAATTTTGGTTGACATTATGTTATTATCCTTTTTTATTTTTCCTGTTTATGACGATCATGATAACTATTCTTGTAATTTTGACATATTTGCAGACCACTATGCTGCATGCAAAACTACATAAGTACATTATAGGTCTGCATGCAGCATGGTCTGCAAACATTGGGGCATATTTTCCCACTAGCTGCGCCAGCTGAATACGAAGCAATGCTATTCATAAATATGTATCCAGCGTAATAGTTACAAAACATCCCGCAAGAGGCGCTGCGTCGTGGCAAGAACCCATTTTGACAGCCGAGATAGGTCTCTATTACATTATATATAGAAAGGTACTTTGTGGACGCGCTGCGCTTCTCGGCGACGAGTGACGTGAGCAAGTATGTTTCGAGCGCCGGCGATCTAAAAATTACGCGAAGAAAAAACTCGTATCATTATATTTGCATTTGTTTAAGTGTACTGCCGTGTAATGCTTAGAAATGTATTAATGATCATATTTATAACAACAGTTTCTGGCCACTTATTTTCTTTATTTATTTATTTATTTTGTGACTTGATACCTAGTTGCTATCAATGGACCACATGTGGGTGCTATCATTGGACCGGTCCAATCATGGCAACTTTTTTTTTCGATTTTAAATACTTTACCCATACGCAAATACAGATATTAAATATACAGTATACGCATATTAAAAAGTTGATTTCTGTTATTTATTTTATAAAAATATAAAAATTATTGAAATATTTAAAAAAAAATATTAAAATGTCGATTTCCATTAGTCTCCTTGATTGGACCAACAGTATAAATTTCCTAAGTCCATTGATGGCGACTCAGTGGTTCAATCAAGGTGACCGTGGTCCAAAGAAGGCAACAGCCTGAGAAACCCTTTTCACGTTTTTTCTCCAAGATTATTATAACTTATTTTGTTGTGTTTAAGGTAATGAATAAATATATTTCAAAAGTTAAAAATAATAAACTTGTTTTATTTTCTTACATTAATTTTGTAGATTATAAGGCAGCGAAGTTAAGTGGTCCAATGATGGCAACCTTCCCCTATATATATAAATACGTACGTTTTTTCAATAAATTATTTATAAAATTAAAATAAAATATGTTAATTTCAGACATCAGTGGTCCATAGTTTTTTTAGTATACAGAGCCCTAATCTATGTTAGTTATTATAATTTAATTTAAGTATAGAAAATATTGTAGCCTTCCTCGTCTGATTCAACGAGGCGCACGCGTACATGGGGCGTGCAGC
Organism: Cenopis cana; assembly: GCA_951800055.1. Taxonomy (NCBI): domain Eukaryota; kingdom Metazoa; phylum Arthropoda; class Insecta; order Lepidoptera; family Tortricidae; genus Cenopis; species Cenopis cana. The sequence continues at coordinate 17,689,011 of OX637471.1, read as the reverse complement.
TCGTTGAACCTGGCAAGCACGGCGCTGTCTTGCCTGTCCGCCACGACTGTTGGGGCTTCCCCGCACTCGGCGTAATAACGAGGCGATTTTCTTACGCATGAGCGCATAAAAATCGTCTGTGTGCCTGTGCGCATCGGCAAACATGCCTGACGCACTGCAGTATCGAGGAAGCCCCACCATTGCCCGGAACAGATTATTATATAATTGTACGCTTTTTGGGTGTAGCTGATCCATAGACTGCTGGTGTAAAATGTTTGGCAACAAGCCTTGAAAATTGTTATTTTGACATTAAGTGTGCAACCAGCAAATCTACGAATCAGCATATTCCCTCTTACCGCCAACGCCCTGCGTTCCCTTTCAATATCAGAGTCATCTTTCAAATCCTCATCAACAATATGCCCAAGGTACTTAAATTGCGAAACTCTCTGCAATTGTGAGCCATTAAGGCCGGGTATTACCACTTTTGAGTTTTTAAAAACCATCTGAGACATAGAATATAGTGTCTTAAAATCTAAAAAAAATAAATATGTGTTACATGAGGATCTTGTCTAGTCAAAATCGCAGTCAGTTACATGATCTGATGAATTTCACTCGATAGAAAAAAAAACGCGAAGTTACCCCTTTTTGGAATGTATTTTCAATACTACGGCTATATTACTGATATTTAACATTTAATTTTTGTACTCAATTAAAGATCGTAAATAGTTATAGACATTTTCGCAGGGTTTGCTTTGATAAAATGACTGGCTTGATGACTATAGCTAAATATTTACAAAACTGCGCGCAGAGCTTGCGTAGAGAGCGGGATGGTTAATTGTAAACTCACGCATGTTAGAGCGGGACATTTGCGTTGGGGATACCTCCCCTTAATGCCTAATTATGTACAGCTGCATACATTACTTTATCTACACACATAGGTATTATAAGTACTCTAAGATGGGTTCAGAAACCGAAGTAAATAAATACAATAATTGTATTAATACAACCTTTTTTACACGGTTGCGGAAATGTCGAAATTAGAACTGGCAACCGATACCTGAATATTATTTTAAAAAGTAAAGAGATACTATTCTGATTATCATGTCGTTCTAGCTCAAATTTCGTGCGATAGGTATATACTAAAATTTAACATTTAATTTTTGTACTCAATTAAAGATCGTAAATAGTTACAGACATTTTCGCAGGGTTTGCTTTGATAAAATGACTGGCTTGATGACTATAGCTAAATATTTACAAAACTGCGCGCAGAGCTTGCGTAGAGAGCGGGATGGTTAATTGTAAACTCACGCATGTTAGAGCGGGACATTTGCGTTGGGGATACCTCCCCTTAATGCCTAATTATGTACAGCTGCATACATTACTTTATCTACACACATAGGTATTATAAGTACTCTAAGATGGGTTCAGAAACCGAAGTAAATAAATACAATAATTGTATTAATACAACCTTTTTTACACGGTTGCGGAAATGTCGAAATTAGAACTGGCAACCGATACCTGAATACTATTTTAAAAAGTAAAGAGATACTATTCTGATTATCATGTCGTTCTAGCTCAAATTTCGTGCGATAGGTATATACTAAAAAATAACATTTAATTTTTGTACTCAATTAAAGATCGTAAATAGTTACAGACATTTTCGCAGGGTTTGCTTTGATAAAATGACTGGCTTGATGACTATAGCTAAATATTTACAAAACTGCGCGCAGAGCTTGCGTAAAGAGCGGGATGGTTAATTGTAAACTCACGCATGTTAGAGCGGGACAGTTGCGTTTGGGATACCGCCCCTTAAGGTAAACTGGAGGGACAGACGCAGGCGGCCTATTTTTGCCTTTAAATACCAATAGCTCACTCTTCTGTGAGTTGTAGTTTAGACCATGCTTTTCTGCATAGCCCTCACAAATCGCTACTACATAGTTTGCGTATACCACCGATAGTGGGACCCAACAGCACCATGTCATCCGCGTAACTTATATTGTTAAAACATACCATACACCGTCAACATGACATCCGACATAGGTGCTGCTGAGTTCCACGATCAGCTGGTTTACATAAATATTGAAAAGCCTCGGAGAGGTAAGGCCTCCCTGCCTCACCCCGCATTCAAGTCTATACGGTTCAGATAGTGCGTTTGTCCATTTAACATGATTGGTCTGATTCTGATACCAGTATGACAATATGCTGATAAGTTCATCAGGGACGCCCGCCCTCACGAGCTTTTCCCACAACACGTCATATGACACCAGGTCGAAGGCCTTTGACAGGTCCAGGAAACAAGCGTACACGGGTGTCTTACGGTCCAGGTAGCATTTGACAGTGTGCTTCAGAGCCAGTATAGCACTTTCAGTGGACAGCCCCGCCCGAAAGCCAAACTGAGCATCATGTAACTTTGTCTGTACACTGAGGTGCCTGTCAAGCACACTGCCAAACACTTTGGCTATCACGGTAGCAAGTGAGATAGGCCTGTAGTTACCCCGGTCCGCTATATCTCCTGTCCTGTTCTTCACAATCGGTACAACCAGTGTTTGCATTAAATCCTGGGGTAAGTACGAATGCCCTAAACAGAGGTTAAAAAGCAAAGTAAGTACCCGTGGAAGGTGAGGGCCCGCATGCTGCAGGTGCTCGATGCTAAGCCCGTCGTGACCAGGTGACTTCCCTCTCTTCATGTTCTTAATTGCATCTTTTATCTCTTTGCAAGTGAAGACGAGACGTTCACCCGGCCCCGCGGTCCCCCCCTCGCGCACCAGCCGCATCGGCCCAAGAGGCGATGTTACTGTAAAATGCTCTTTGAAAAGATTAGCAATTTTAGATGGCTCGACTATTCCGTTAACACTTATGGGTAAACTAGTATTTTTATTAAGCCTCTTAGTACCTTTCCAAAACTTAGAGAATTGCTTTTCAGAATGGTGCGAGGAGAGTTTATCAAGCTCGAACTGATCTTGGTGTTTTATACACCATTTTAACTTAGATTTAAATATTTTGCTTAGATTTATATATTCTCTAAAATTGGCCGGCTGTCGGGCTGTCCATATGAAATCCAGGTTAGGAAGGTACTCAAGGTACTCCTAGCCCGTGCATGCGCCTCTTTGACGTGCTCGTTCCAATCCAACCCCTTACGCCCCGCCCCGTGTTTTTACGCGGCAAACTATTTCTATTATTACAATTATTACAATTTATTTTATATAATTATGTATAGGTAGATAAACATTAGAAGTGCTGGTTGGTTAATGGTTACGTCACCAGCTCAGCTGAAGAACACCACATGTGCGGTGGTAATTACGTACGTACAAGTACAACCAGATTCTGTTGATCGTTTAGTTCTTTGGTTATTATGACGCCACACACAAAGTTTACAATTTTTGTACACATGATAAACTTCAATCCAACTAGGGATCTCTTTCAGACAACCTTTGAAGAGTTTAGTGGAATAAGTGAAACTAATTTTTAATTATGTCTTCGTTACCTACGCAGCTGTATTTTTGAGAATAATGCATAGAATCAACATTTTTACCTGCTTAATTGTTATAACTTGCCTATATTTTTGTTAACGATACGAGTAGTCGAGTATATATTGAGAAAATATTTGCAGGCTCACGGAAACATGAGATAGGTATGCAGTGCCGGATTAAGACTACTTGATGCCCTAGGCAATCCACGCCTGTGGGCCCCTCATCCGCGAAAACGCGAGCACAGCGAGCGCGAAATTTTTCAAATGTTATGATGCAGGTGCAGAAAATACTTCATACGCATCAAGTCATAACATATGTAGACGAAAACGCGAGCGTAGCGAGCGCGAAATTGTTCGAACACTATGATGCTGGTGCGGAAAATACTTCATACGTGCATCAAGTCATAACATATCTAGACGAAAACGCGAGCGTAGCGAGCGCGAAATTTTTCGAACATTATGATGCAGGTATGGAAAATACTTCATACGCATCAAGTCGTGGATGTAAACGCGGGCGCAGCGAGCACGAAATTTTTCGAACATTATGATGCAGGCGCGCAAAACCATACATAATTAATGTAAAAATAGCAGCTGTTGGTTCTCCGAATAAATAAATACCCAGTAGAAATCGACACTAAAATAATTATCAAAATGTCAACATTTGACAAACATACATACACGGATCGAATTGAGTACCTCCTTCCTGATGGAAGTCGGTAAAAATATAACTACGCAAACCACGATGTTAATCTACTTATTTTTAGGGTTTCGGTCCAATTGGAGTCCTTTCACGTGTGCGTCTGTCACCTGTCACAGGTTTTCAAGCCAAACGGCTGGAAAAATCCGTTTTCAAATTGTCATAGTTTAAAGCTTTCGTTTAAAGCATGCGGTTTACCCAAAGCCATACAAATTATCGAAAAATATTTTAAGGGCGTGAAAAAAAAATGATTTGGCCGGTCGTTGTTTAGAGTTCGTTGAATAGATAAACACTGTATTTTTACCTCCCTGCCTACCTACCCCCCCTGGTAGCTCCTGAGAGGTGTGTGATTTTCTGAGAGATAGGAGGGAGTTAGAGAGATATATACCGTTTTGTATCGCTCTGAATGAGACGAGCAGCTGCCAAAGTACCTAAGTATTTTTACGAAATTTTGCTCCGCTTTTTTTGCCTTCCATCAGCCTATGAACTTCGAATTTGGTCATATTTAATGTTTATTATTACGTATATTTTACTAACAAATGGTAGTGCTATAACCGGAACGAGCGAGCAAGCGGGGAGCGGGCACTTATCACCCCAAACGTCAACACTAGCCGCGCGGATTTTCATAATGACCTTTTTTTTCGTGGTGTTTCTGGTGCCCCCCTAGACGTGGTGCCCTAGGCAATTGCTTAATTTGTTTAAGGGTTAATCCGGCATTGTAGGTATGCGGTGCAGGTAGGGTAGGTAGGTAACGTCGGAACAGGATCGCATTGTAGCCGTCGAACAAACTCGTATGCATGAGAGATAAGTCCGCGTAACGAGATCAGCGGCAACTTCCACAGCCACACATAGTCGTGTCGTGGCGGACGTAACTCGCGTTACGAGTGTCAGCGGTGAGCGGTGAGCGAGCGGCCGCCGCGCCTCAGGTGGACATATACCGCACTTCCATTTGATTTGCTTTCGCGAGTCGATAAAACATTGCATATAAATTTAATTTTATCTCTAACGGCAATTTTAATTTATTTCCGAGGAGTATTCCTCCTCTACTTTTCTCATCTCTCGCTAGACAACAAATAGAACCAAAGCTTTTACTAGAAACAGAATCAAATCAGTCAGTCAAAGCCAAATCACTTTCGTTACACGATATTTTTGATTCAAGCAATGAAGACCACTTACTGCCAATTGGCGGAAACGGAAACAATTCGTGTATAAGCGGATTTTGGCATAGTTGTAGGGAAAGATGTCAATATATACTAACAATCCTGAGGGATGGGGGTGGAGATGACGGTTAGGGGGGTATAAAGGTATTTTTTTAGTCTCTCTTAAAAAACTCGTAAACGGTGGCCCATAGCAAAACATATTCTTAGACATGAATAATCCACATAAAATTCTCTATAGGAAAGGTTCCATGCACTTTTTCCCTAGGATGAATATTTAATGCGATTATTATTACCTTACGGCTTAGGAACGTAGTTCGGCTATGACTTATATTTTCATTTAGTGATTGGTAATACCCGCAAGAAAACTAACCGTGTGTTATGTATATTTTACTGCCTACGTATGTCGGTAAGGTAACGACCGGACTGGTGGGAGCGGTGATGATTGATGGACTGGGTGTACAAATATTTTAGGAAAATATTTATATGGCTGACGATATAATCGCGCCAGAGTGCGCCAGAGTACCTAAACATAAATGTAGAGCGTATTAATTGCCTCTAAATGGCGAGTAGCGGAGCACACGACAACACAGTTGCAGTAACTTGCAGTGTTGCGGACGGAGTTGTCTCGCGGCGGGGTCGGCGCGCGGCGGCGGCGCAATGCGGCCCGAATGCACAATATTTGCATCATTGCAATGCTACATGCGACTCTACGTGCGACTGATGCGTTGGGTCACGAGTCACGACGCCGCACCGGCTCAGCTTGTTGCAATACTACTTATTTTGAGGCCAAGCTGAAGGGAAATGACCGTGAAACGAGATAAATCCGTTACATAAATCAATATCAATAACGTTGGTACCTACTAAACAATTATTTCTTTTGCTATGGTACTAAATAACTTACGAGATTAGGTTCTGCGACTGTTTGTACGTAAAATTGACATGCGTGGCACGAAGGTTCGCGGATCAGTCGAACCAGATATAAGCAAAATCTATAAATACGTGTCAGGTTTGTAAATGGAGTTCTTGGTCCGTTTGAAAGCGCCGCCGCGAGGCGCGATCGTGGGACTGGCCGCGTCCGAAACCGTTTGTCGGCCAACGCTGATTGAAATTGATGGCGGGAAAACTGTCTTACACCTCCGCTTCGGCCCTCCGATCGGCCGGATAATGGCGCCATCCATTTTATATTCAAATACCTACAAAGCATAATTTATAAGGTTCCTTACTCACTCAAATAGTTTCATACAGTGCTACTTTACATTCACTGATGTCTCAGCAAATGTTAATCTAAATACTCAGCTCAGCTGCGGCTCCTGGGAGTCCTGGGAATGGCCTGCCTTTGCTTGATAGCAGTTTTAATCCAGCTTCAACTCGCAAAAAAGTATAATTAAACTAATTAAGTTCCTACTCTACTAGTGTACTTGCATAGTGGAATGACGTCAAGGAGTCGATCGAAGTAAACGTAGACTGAATTTAAGTTCATCGGAGCTTAATGCGAGGCAGGCTTCGAGAATTTCATTAGGATGCCCCGGGACCTTGACCTATTTTAAATGGTGCGTTATATTTTCCGTGATACGCAATGGACTCTCTACGTGTAGGTAGGTAACCTTTTCTCGTATTTTGTGGTTATGTATGCGTTATCTATGTATCAGGCCAATATCGCTAACGTGTTAAAAATATATAATTGTGGTTTTATATGGATTTAAAAAATATATAATTATTGGCTGAGAATTGGCGCCGCAATGAGTCACATGGGTCGCGACTCGAGATGTCCGATGAGTCACGGTCACCAGCATGTGAGTATCATTTTTAGGGTTCCGTACCCAAAGGGTAAAACGGGACTAAGACTCCGCTGTCTGTCTGTCTTAGAGCTGGGTCGTTGCGACTTTTAAGTGAAACGAAACGTAACAGCTTTTCATTATCTGGAAACAATTTCACGAAACAGTTTCAAAAGTAACTAGTTTTTTTCACTGCGGCGCCCGACAAAACGAAACGAACGAAAGAAATATTTATGAATGAATTTTCAAAATTAAGCCTTAATATCTTGCGAATATAGCGCATTTTTGTCAATCATCAATACAAAACTTTTTTGGCACAAAGCGCGTCCACCCGAACATAGCTAAGTTTTGTTTCGTTTCGTCGTTTCGATCGCTACGAAAGTTATAGGTTATAGTTTGAGTTATGTCAGTTTTGAGTTTCGTTTCTATTGTCATGTAGTGTAGTTTCATTGTTGCGTTGGATTGCAGCTTTGGTGGTCGTTTTTATAAAAACTGTTTTTTTTCTCATAAGAAACTGTTATTCCGTTACTGTAAGCGAAAGCGTTTTACGAAACGCTTATTGAAAAAAACGCTCAGTTCTAGTCTGTCTGTCCGTGCGTCTGTCACCAGGCTGTCTCTCATGAACCGTGATAATTAGACAGTTGAAATTTTCGCAGATAATGTATTTCTGTTGCCGCTATTATAACAAATACTAACTAAAAAACAGAATAAAATAAATATTTAAGGGGGCTCCCACACAACAATGATTTTTTTGCCATTTTTATAGATAACCCGATTTTATAGATACGGAACCCTTCGTGCACTTGGCTGGTTTTGAAGTAAGTACAGTCAAGTGCAAAAATATGGGTGCATACCACTTGCTCAAAAGTATGTCCCATAGCTCTTATGCCGGTGAATTAAGGTTTCGTGGACATATTTATGAGAGGATTCATTCGATACATATTTTTTCACATCACCTATTCGGATAAGGGCCTTTTCTTCCCTGCTAGGAGGGATCAAAGTGGCACTTTTCTGTTCAAGGACCCTGTGTTGCCAGTATAAAATATTTAATAATATATAATGAAATAATACAAAACCAACAAAATTCTAGTATCACTGAAAATTCAAATTCAGTCGATACGAAACGTCAGCTCAATCTGCTCAATGTCTTTGATTGCGAAGAATTCTTTTTTTTTTAATTATAAGTAAAAAATTTTTTTATAAAAATTCGTCATTATACTCGATTTCGACTAATTCGGGGATGAGGATTTCAAATTTTATACTCATTTTGAATTTTAAGTAAAAAAAAATACGAAAAATCATCATTATACTCGATTACGACTAATTCGGGGATAACGATTTCAAATTGTACACCTATTTTTAATTTTAAGTTGAAAAAAATTTTTTTTGTGAAAAATTTTCATTATACTCGATTTCGACTAATTTGGGGATAAGAATTTCAAATTTTACACTTATTTTTAATTTTAAGTTGAAAAAATTACTTTTTGCGAAAAATTGTCATTATACTCGATTTCGACTAATTCGGGGATAAGGATTTCAAATTTTACACTTTTTTTAAATTATAAGCTGAAAAAATTTTTTTTGCAAAAAATGGTCATTCTAGTTGATTTCGACTAATTTGGGGATAAGGATTTCAAATTTTACACTTATTTTTAATTTTAAGCTGAATTTTTTTTTGCGAAAAATTGTCATTTTACTCGATTTCGACTAATTCGGGGATAAGGATTTCAAATTTTACACTTATTTTTAATTTGAAGTTGAAAAATTTTTTTTTTGCTATAATCGTCAATATACTCTATTTCGACTAATTCAGGGAAAAGGTTTTCAAATTTGATATATATTAGAGCATCTATAAATATGTTACCGGTAGCACTTCAGATCTTTCATTATCCTCAATAGGTGATGTGAAAAGCAGTATGTGTCACATGGAAGCAAAATTATTTCCACCTGGGGCGTTTATACTTGAATCCCTCACTACGCTCAGGATTCTATTTTAGAATCCTTCGCTTCGTTCAGGATTCAATGTACGCCCACGCCGTAAATATGGCATTTTGCTCCCTTGTGACACAATCTACTATTGCACTTGACTGTAGGTAGGTATCAGCATTGCCATACATCTTAGTACAATGCCTCAAGGACTGTTTTAGATTTAAGTAAGTTTCAATATTAGGTATTTAAGTTATTTTTGTATGAATTAAAGTCACATCAAATAAAAATAACCCAAACAAATGTAGACAGAAGTATTAACAGTAGGTAACATTGGGAATCAGCAAATATTGCAGATTAGTTGATTGCAATTGTTATAATTACAAACATTAATGACACCATGACAGGAAAAGCAGCGATTGCATCGAAATGATATCGCAGCGGGTTCTCGGAACGGGCAATTGTTCCGCGGGCTTAATTAGTACGCCGTGTGACCGAGTGTATAGCCAACAGCAGAAATTAGTTACTAGTTTTTAACTTCATCACAAAGGAATAAGGTTGAAACGTGTTACATTAATATTTGACGTTGAGTGTACCTGCCGCGCCACGCCGAGCGAGCCGGCTCACCATAGTGACCAACTACGACGAGAGGCTGCGAGGAACTGTTCAAATTGACGCATAAAGATACGATAGGCTAACCTAACCTAATGTGTAGATATTGACGAAACTTGTAAATTGAGCATCCTCCGCGCGGTCTGTTGTATGTACCTAAGCCTCTGAAATGAAGCTTTCTAACCATTTCTAAAACTATATACCTCACTAACAATTTCGAGTTTAGTCTTTGTTGGAGACGACATTTTGGCGGCTACATACTCGTATATGCCTTAACTACAAATGTGTACAGTCGAGGGCATAAATATATTTACATTTTTGGACTTTATTACAATGGAATAAGGTGAAAATATGTATACATATTGATGCCCGTGACTGTAGATACCTATAGTAGAGATCTTTTTTGCTGGTCAATATTTTTTGAAACTGTTATCTTATTACTTTGACACAACTCGGCTAACTCAAATAAGTATAAAGAAGACTTTTTGAAACGTTCCGGAAAAAGTCTCAGATTTTCGCCATTCTGGCTACGGAACCCGATATATTGTCGATACTTTACGATGGTACGCAAACGTGCGCAAATGACTCGTACTTAGCTGTAGCTCTAGTATAAGTTTTTGTTCGAAACATTAACTAATTCGAACGCGTTTGCATTTTGTCTCAAAATTTATGAAAACGCTCTCACCGAGTTTGAAATACGCGCGTTCATCGGTAAGCAACAAATGTTATACTCGCTGTTTTAGTTTCCACTAGTGACCACCAGAGGCGTTGTTCACGTTTTCATACCACTTTCATACATTTTGAGACAAAATGCAAACGCGTTCGAATTAGTTAATGTTTTGAAAAAACTTATACTAGAGCTACTGGTTTGAGTTATACTTACTAGCAAAGCTGGCTGAACCACCAGAATTTCGTTTCGTATTTACTAAAACTGAACTCAATAATTACGAAATTGAATATGATATTCAGTAAATTTCAGTATCGCGGGAAGTACCTACTACGCATACGTTGTGATCCCGTGTGAGATGACGTTAACTAATAAACGGAATGAGGACAGTGAATGGATGCGAGACGTGCGTGTTCACAACTAGACACGATTATGTTGCTGCTCATACATTAAATATTATCCTTACCTGTACCGAGCTGACACAGAAACATTCATTCATAGTTGGGTAAGGACCACGAGCGTTTGACTCGCTGCACTTATACCTATGTAACGAATTTATTCAAATATAGTTGCGATAATCCATAAAGTTTGAATGCAAATAGGAAGATATACATTCCATCTTCATATTCTCATTCAAACTTTATGGATTATCGCAACTATATTTGAATAAATTCGTTACGTAGTGCAGCGGGCCAAACGCTCGTGGTCCTTAGCTTACCCAGTTCTATTCTATCTATACATATACAGTTAGGCTTATAACATTCTGTATTTCCATTCAATCGAACATTTGGCACCAATAATTGCAGATTCTTACTTTTATGTCATGTAATATTGACATTTATTGTAATATTGACCTAAACGTGATTGACCTACGTGGCAAAAAGTCAAAAATTTTTGAGTGTCGAACGCTCGACTTTTCACTCGACATCTGTCAAATCATCATAGTTTTTTGACAGATGGAGTGAAAAGTCGAGCGTTCGACACTCAAAAATCGGCCCCTGATCCATATTCATAGCCAAAAAGAAAGTGATTAAAAAAAAAAGAATTGCCTCCTACTTATCGGCTCTACATTTGGATTTGAAATAATCTAAATTGTAATCACAAAAGGATTGTTAATGCAAGTTAATATTTTTAGTCTAATCTAATATGTAATTATTAAATTATATGGAATCATGGTTCTGAAATAAATTTGAATTGAATTGAAACAAAAAAAACCGCAAATAGTCAAAGTTAAAAAAGCCGGGTTTTCGTTGTGCTTTTTTTTCCAAATTCGTAATAGTTTTACGATTTACTCAAAATAAGGCCTATATAAGGGCATGGCAATTATTTCGAACCGAATCTTCGAGAAAACAATAGGGTTACCAGTTTTTGTTGCATTGTTTTGTTTTGATTAGCACCACCCAGGGGTCACGTGTAGGGTAGCACCCTACGGACGTGGTGCAATTTTGACCCACCTTTGTCAAGTGAGTGGGCAACGTGACTGTTAGAAGTTCTCAAGCCGCCCGAAGGCCTCTAACTTGGCTTAACAACTGCTGCCCTATGGCATGACATCAACCGGGATCAACGGCTTAGCGTGCCTTCCAAAGCACTGGAGCGCTGCGTTAGTAACCTAACACTAAAGGCGCTAGAGAATTGTTAATCTCATTATGGATGTGGCTATTTACCTACGTAGAATTTATGCCTCGATGTTAAATTCTGTTGTTTAAGTGTTAAGTTTGTGTGTTCTATGGCGACTTTGCATCACGTATGAAAGGTTTTCTTTCACCGAAGCAGAAACGTCCTAAAATATCGTTTATTACCTTCTCCTGAATAGAGAATATGCATATATATCTAAATGGTGTCAATAAACTCTTTTTCATAAGTTAATTACCTCTACAAATCTGGGATAATTAAATGTTTTTGAATGATATCGGTTAAAAAAACATTCAGTTTTTAAAAATGCATAGGTAGTTATATTGTTAGTTAAATGTAACTTCTATGATATTGAAAATGTTGGTAATCTATTTACAAATGACACATTTGGCAGTAACTTTGTTAGCCTTTGACTTTGGCTAGACAGTGCGAATAATTTTATCCAAGGAGGTGCTATAATTGTGATTAGGAAAACGATAAGTAAGGTAGTAAACTATGTTATGTAAGTATTGAAGTAGCGAGTCGTGTTTCCGCGCGGGTCAAGTGCTGCGCCTCACAAGAGCCAAAGGAGATATATACTAACGTAACCAAGAGCTTTCTTTTTGTAGTGTTGCGGCTTTAGATCGCTATCTAGGTTTAGACGAAGCAGTGCTGGCTTTGTATTGGCCTTGTATAAACAGTTTTTCAAGACAAGCACGCGGGAATAAATAATTTCGACGAGAACTGTTGAATGACACACCTGGTCATAATGTAGCAATTAACAACCGCACGCTCCGCGCACGCAAAATAGGCCTGGCCAGGGGAAGACATAAAATGTTGTACTTACCACGGGCGGTAATAAAGAAAGCATCAGATCACATATTTATCAAATACCTGTGACAATCTGATGGGAACCGAAGACGTTGAGGTGGCCATAGTCCTGCGCAAGGCGAGGCCGAGGCGGGCGGTATGCATGCAAGTCGCAGCGTATATTACGCCGCAGTATTTTACCGTTTATTCTCACAGCCGAAACCCGTTTGTTAGCTGGTCGTCCGCGGTTCGCGCTCTTGTTGCTCCTTTGCAAATCAGCGTGCCTTCGTATAATATTGCTTCGTTGGCTTTTTTGCTTTAATTTCGATGTTAAATAAAGGTGCCGCCAATCTAACCTCACCCCGTCTCCGTACTTCTCCTAAACCATGCTATACTTAATTCAAGAGAGGTAGGGCGTAGCAAAATATCATCTTGCTCGAATTTGGAGCAGCCCAACTACTGTACCAACTGTACCTCCGCCTTGCAGAAGACCACAGCCATAATAGCCGTGGTGAGTAAGGTTGCCAGAGCTCCCGAGGATGCACTGTGTTGAGAGCGAGGGACCTAAATTTGTCCCTTCTGCTGTCAACACAGTGAATAATCATATTTTATAAATGGTCGGCAACGCGCACGTTACTCCTTTGGAGTTGCGAGCGTCTATAGGCTGCGGTGTCCGCTTACCATCACGTGGAGTCGTGGACCGTACACTTGTTTACCACAGTCCTTGTATAAAAACATAAAACGAAAACTACATGTATGTTGTCAAAATCAAATTATGTGCTCACGCATATACAATGTAATCACGCCAAACAGCCTAGCCAGGCGTGTAGTGAACTCATGTGTACTGTACCCTGATGGAAGACGGAAAGGCCTACAATTATATGTATCGCCGATTGCATTGTATATCCAGAGAACAGAGTCGACTACGAAGGGCTGGGTGCTAATTACGCCACCACAATCACAAGCGAGCTTTATAGTAATGCGCGAAATTTCGTACTATAGAAGCTCGTGTAGAGATGTAAAATGTGAATGTGCGGAGGGCCGGCCGGGCGCGGCGCGGCCGCTAATTTCGCATGCAGCTGCGACGTCAACTTTGCGACTAATTTAGAACTCCGTAGGAATGCCCTCTGCTCGGTGCCGCTGCCGCGCCATCGTCACTCCGTCTACCGATACTAACGCTTAACAAAATTACCTTGATTCGTAGTACATTTAAGGAAAGGTGTCGTGGTTATGAACAGCACAAGGCAAATTTTAAGATGAAATATGTTGCTGAAAAACTATGACGCTTTTGCGGTAGCTGTAGGTAGCTGTATGTAGCTGTTATGTTATGCCATTTAATAAACCTAATACAATCTAATCATTAATAGTGGCTCTGTGAGCTGTAGACCTATCGAGTTTCTATTTATGAAAAAAAAACTGGTAATTTTTAGAAATAAAGGAAAAATTTAAAAACTTAGGCACCGAGCTGGATTCGAACCTGCGACCTCCCGGCACTCGCGGCCATTTCTAAAAATTTGTAATTTGCGTTAGCAGCGTTACTGCTTAATACAAAATTAAAAAAACTGGTGTTTGAGAATTTCCAAAACTGACTTTCGATGATCGAACTTTGATCCTGCTCACAAAATTTCACAAGAAACGGTTGAGAAATGCGACATGTAACGCAGAACAACCGGAAATGTGAAAATCTGGACATACGAAAGGATTTTTGTCGGAGCTAGAGCGGAGAACTTCGTTTCACTCGGTCAATTATAAATAACGGCGGTCAACATCATTTAAAAAATCGCAATTTATGAATGCTTTGGCTGCAGCGATAACTCTAGTTTCTAAGAAGAGAACATTATTATATACCCGTGTTCATATCCTGATTAGTATTGTTACCTAACCAATTACATTTAAAAACGGATGTATTAATGACGATGGTAAAGAGACATGACCTGGCGTCTTAATTAAGAAGCATTAAAGTGTAATCAAATTCGAATATCGTGAGGAAGCCTGCTGCTATTCACAACCCATCTCAATTCATCTTTGGACTTACCCGTATCTTGATTCGGAAATAACTACTTACGAGTCAATGAAGGTTAGAGGAGATATAGGGTCGATAAGTGGGTTTGCGGCCAGAAAATTTGATGCGCCAGTTTGTGTCCACTTAAATGAGCCGATGAAGGATATAATCTTTTTTTTGTATACCCAATGTAAATATCTTAAATTGGAAAAACTTCGTTATATATACTGATTCACCAGGCGGGTTGTCTGCTGTGCTGTAGTGAACAGCAGCCCACGCGTCGGCTGCGCTGCGGCGCTCGAGCTGCACCGCTCCGCTCGCGAATACCTGCCGCTTACCTCGGTTTAGCAAAAACTGGTTTTGGGAGTTAAATTAAATATACAAATGAAATGCGATTCGGTGTCCATAGTGTATTTATTTGATCTTTGAAGTTAAATATATAATAAAATGCCCGCCTCGAAAAAGGTTTCCCTTCTCATGCTGGAAAAGAATGTCATATCACATTAGACTTATCAAGTAACAAACCATTTTAATTTTGACCAATAAAAATACTTCACCATTTTAAATCCATCAATCACTTACAACATTAAATTTAACTCATTAAAAAAAATGTATTGGGTATCAATCAACCAGAATATAGGTACGCTTATGATCGCATCGACCAAACAGGAAACCGAATTCATTTCTCAAAACTTTAAGCTATTGTATGTAAACTTATCGTTCGCGAGAATAGGTATAAAATCTGTTTCACCCGTCACGGTTTTCCGAATTTCCACGCGCCAGTGAGAGTCGTCGACTCTTCGCCCTCAGCCGTTTAGCGCCTACATTTCTCGCAGTATTAGTGCTTCGAGCTGCAATGTTTTCTACCCCTTATCAAACCTTTATCAAATGAGACACTTGTTAGTCTTGATCGATTCCCCTTAACTAGGTTTATATGTTATATATTTTTTTGGTAATTCTTGCTACTTCATGAAATAAAAAAGCAAAAAACCAGGAGGAAGTTTTCGCGTAAGAAAAAAAAAATCGACAACACTAGGGCTCCGTTTGGACCCTTCGGGTACGGAACCCTAAAAAGATTCCTAATTAGAAGTGAAAAGTAGAGTGTAGAACTCTGGTCGAAAAGCCAAACATTACCCTCCTCGAACTATTTTCCCTAACGAACCATCTCGTGGTATATTAGACCTGAGTTAGACGATCTACTCTTCATGACCTGGGTGTATGGGCTGAGCTGTAGACGGTGTATGTATGGTGACTGGTGACAGTTACGTCACGACGGCTCGGCCGGCTAGTGGTTGCGGGACGTTACATAAATAATGGCGTAGCTCGGTAGCTCGTAGCGCCGTAGTTCTTCCGATCGATGGAGTCACTCAATTAGGTACTACTACTAGTAATCTTTCGCCAATTTCACCATTCACGGCACCGACTTGAAAGGGGTGCGTTCAGTTCAAGTAAGAAATTATTAAATGAATACTTGTTTATTTGTTGTTTACCTGTAAAGTACTTTTATCTCACGAGCGCGAGTTGGCCATTTTTGTAGTTGTAACACATACGAACACACAGTCAACGTGAACTGGTAACTTTTACGCTGCCGCACACATAGACAATGTGCATGTGCCCGCGCTCGTGAGATAAAAGTACTCTAACAATACTGCAGCAAGGCATCTGTATCATATCCGAAAGGGCGCATGTCGGGATTCACAGAGACATGCGGCCATTTACTGCATCCGCTAGAAGTAACCAGTCGTAACGTATCAACTAAAGGATGATTCACGCTAGACCGTTCCGTGTCCGGACCGGCCCGTTTTGTACTTTGTAGTATCTACAAGAAATCATCCTTAAGGCTGGGGGACGAGAGAAGGGCTTGTGTCAGCGCAAACGCTCGCCCACTTTAATATACTCTCGCGCTGATGACTCCTGGCAGTCCTGGCTGGACAAGTTGTGAAAGTCCTGGTGCGATGGAGACTGGTAGTGGGGGCTGAACTGGTGAGTTTGGTCTTTATCTGGTTCTCTGCAGGTAGATCATGTAGCTATGACGGTCGCGTCAGGACTCAAGACAGACGAGAGAACTGGTTTTAGGACAAGATATATAGGATTTCCTAAATAGCTAACTTAAATACCTAACCAAAGCTGTAAGTCGTCATCCGCAAACATAAGGCAGACAACCGCACTCACAAGTCACAACCCTCGGAAAATGATTTTTGGAGATAAATGTATTTAGAATAATAGTTACTCTCGTCCTTGTTTACCGTAGACCGGCACCGGCAACAACTGTCTAGCTCATGACTCACGCTAGGCACATATACAATACAACGTTGCGCGGTTCACGACATGTATTTTAGGTACCGCGCGCGCGTGGGCGGATGGGCTACTGCGACAAATTTATCGATATATTCCGAGATAATTGGTATAATAAAATTACTTTATTGCTGTCGAGCTGTTGTCTCCCGTTAAACTTATTTTATGATAAAAGATAACTTGCTTTGCAAAGATATATTTGTACCTAATCAAGATAAAGCGTTTAGTTCCCTCAACCTCATAACGAGAAACTTTAAAATTAATAATAATAAGATGTTTGGAGGTATATCCTGAAGGACGGTACGGTCGACATTTGTCGGGCATGCCGCCGTCCCGGAGAGTCACTCAGGCATATTATTTCCGGTTGTGGTCATCTTGCTAACGGCGAGTACTTGCACAGACATAACCTTGTAGCCAGGATCATTCACCAGCAACTTGCCCTTCTATACGGTCTTGTGGACGTCGAAGTGCCGTACTATAAGTACACACCTGCGCCAGTTCTGGAAAATGGTCGTGCCACGCTCTATTGGGATCGATCTGTCATCACGGACAGGACTATTGTAGCCAATAAGCCTGATATCGTGCTGATAGATCGATCGAAACGCCAGGCAGTGCTCGTTGACATCACCATCCCCCATGACGAGAACCTCGTGAAGGCCGAGAAGGACAAACTCAGCAAGTACCTAGACTTGGCCCATGAGATAACCGCCATGTGGGATGTTGATTCAACGACCATTGTCCCGATAGTCGTTTCTGCGAACGGTCTAATAGCGAAGAGTCTCGACCAACACCTCAAGAGACTCTCGCTAGATGGCTGGGTCAAGGGTCAGATTCAGAAGGCGGTACTCCTGGACACGGCGCGGATAGTCAGGAGGTTCCTCTCTCTGTCGCCCTGACCACCGGTAGCTTAGGCCCTGCCCCGCTGCCGGCGGCACCCTATGTTAGGTTTTTATAATGGTTTTATGTTTTGTAAGTGTATTTTTATATTTTACTTTTTATAGAAATATTATAAAATCTAACCTAAGAAAGACAATAAATAAAGAGATGTTTTTTACCTTCTTATTCAGTTGATTTCGACTGTCATAACTTATTTGGCCTAGGTAGGTATTGCCTCTTCATTGTATATTCGGACGGAGTTCATATACCATAGACCGGGAGGGAGATGATAACACAAAATTTGCAACCATTTTTTTTATACTACGACGGTGGCAAACAAGCCTACGGTCCATCTGATGGTAAGCGGATACCGCAGCCTATTGACGCTCGTAACTCCGAAAGAGTCACGTGCGCGTTTGCATCAGTATGGCGATCCTACAGGGGTCTAAGTACGTAATGACGAAATAGTAGTTTATGCAACTGGTACATAATGAGGGGCAATAAAACACGAGTGTGTTTTATGAAACGAGCCGAAAGAGGGTTTCATAATAAGGTCACACGAGTGTTTTAATGCCTAATTATGTACAGTTGCATACATTACTTTATCTACACACATATTATAAGTACTCTAAGATGGGTTCAGAAACCGAAGTAAATAAATACAATAATTGTATTAATACAACCTTTTTTGCACGTTATTATTGGGGAACGGGACTTAATCGCGTACAATTATAACTAATTTACCTTTTTTGCACGGTTGCGGAAATGTTGAAATTAGAACTGGCAACCGATGCCTAAATGTTATTTTAAAAAGTAAGGAGTCCCTATTCTGATTATCATGTCGTTCTAGTTCAAATTTCGTGCGATATATACTAAAAAAACATCGAGCTGACATTTCGCATCGACTGAATTTGAATTTTCAGTGATACTAGAATAGGGACATGTCAACTTTGACATTTAAATTTTGACAGTTTTGTATGACGTTTAATATTATAACATTAAATAGGAAATTATAATGAAAATTATTACTGCTGTAGCCTTAGCCACAGATAAGAAAATTGTCAGTATGTGTGCAAGAGCTTATTTCAAAACGCTAAAAAAATACGATTTTGAATATTTTTCGTAGTGATTTTATAAATTCTTTTGTAATAGGATTAAATATCGTCTATTTGAATTAGGATTATTCTTGACTATATGATTGGGGTACTGACAATAGCCGAAACATGATTTCTTAAAAATTTCTCGATAGAAAATAAATCCAAAGTTGAGTCTATATTTTCCTTTTTTACTCAGCATACTAAAACAACATATTATTAAAAGACACGATTAAGTTAATATGATGGTATTTTACTTCATCTAGGTTCATCGACTATCGGAAAAATACCATCATATTAACTTATTCGTGTCTTTTAACAATATATTGTTTTAGTAGGCTGAGTAAAAACAGGAAAATATAGACTCAACTTTGGATTTATTTTCTATCGACAAGAGGAAATTTAATTTATCTGCACACAGTCAGATATTTATCGAGATTTGTCTAAAAAGCCATTCTTGGAGAGAGTTCCATCCCGTTTTGTCGTGAGCGAAAAACATTGCATCTCTTCAATCGATATATCGCCTTAATCGAACGTGTCGGTTAAATTTCGAAAATAAAACGATTAGCACCACAAGAATTCTTACATTTTCCGATAGTCGATGAAAAATGAAGTAGGCGGTATGGTAATGCCATACTTCTCCGGTGTGGCTTACAGGCCGCCATACCGACGTGAACACGTCCCACGTCAATAAAACATTAGGCTAAGGCGCGCGGTTGTTTTATGCTTCAAACGCAGCGCATTCAACGCATTGAAATATAATAAACGGGTCACTTACGTATTTTTTGTCGAATATCGCTCGACATGTTTCGGGCCAATACGTGCCTACGTGGTCCTTAATCATGAGTGGTCGCGACGGCCTCGACGTGTTAAACGAAAAAGACGTGAGTGACCTGTTTATTAATATTTCAATATGTCTGAGACTCACGGAAGTTTTCTATTTAAAATTGCATTCAACGCATTGCGTACCTATATATGGAAACGCTGCCAGAGATCCCGAGGATGATTGAGGAGCGAGGGACCTTTTGTCCCGTCTGCTGTTAACACCGTGAATCCTCAAATTGCATAAAGGGTCGGCAACGTGCACGTGACTCTTTTGGAGTTGCGAGCGTCTATAGGCTGCGGTGTCCGCTTACCATCAGGTGGATCGTACGCTTCTTTGCCACCGTCGAAGTATGTGAACTAGTGTTTGACATGCGAAAGTGCGCTCATGCCCTATTTGGAATAAAGGTTTTAAAAATAGCAGTAGCTTAGTACCAACCTGCTGAGTACTAGGTACCTAACGACATTAATTAGCATCAATAAGGCGATGTTATGATAAACGTAGGAATCTTCTCGTGCGCTTGGTCTATTGAAAGAATTGAAAGGCGCCTCCCGATTTGTTTGATAAATATATGCCTTAAGAAGTAAACTACTGAACAGTTCACCGGTGACTAACCAACATCCAATCCAATGTAATTTTCTAATAGGCCCCTCGAACAAAACGTGAATGAATTAGCACATCTTAAAATCATTTCCATATACCGTACATTATGTAAATATTTTCAAATCAGCAAAATGGAATGCACGGAATAAATGGGCGGGGGCCGGCGCTATAGTGCCGCATTGCAATTTCGCAATGGCCTGCGAGGTGCCGCCGCGCCAGAACTTCCTAAAATACGTATTACGTAGCGTAGCCACAAGCTTATCCTTTCAGACTTCCACATCCCGTGCTTCTTTCCTGCACTGAAATACTGTGCATAATCTTAATGTAATGAAACATTGTACCAAACCCGCAAAACTACAATTATCTGTAGGTATATCTCACACCCCGCAGACGTTAGAAGATGCGAAGTCCGCCGCCGTTGACGCATATGCATTATGTTACCTACGGTTACGGTTATGTTTAGGTGGCAGGGTGCAAAGCGGGTGGAGGGGGTAGCCTAAACGATCACAGCGCTCACTACGGTTAAAATTTACATTTCGTTGTTGTAGACCGCGGGCCAGAAGGTTAAAATCGTCAGTCATTTCCTCTCGCACGAAAACTTGTACAGTGATTAAGAAAGATGAATAAAAAATTGCTGTGGACGTCTGCCACGATTCCGTTGGTGGGTTGAGGAGCAGCAGCCTCCCAAAGACGTAAAATAAAAATTAAATTCAGTCATTTCCTCTCGACTGAAACTAGGTTTAAATGATAGTTAAGAAAATACCTTAAAGAAAAAAACCCACCAACGGAATCGTGGCAGACGTCCACAGTAATTTTTTATTCATCTTTCTTAACCACTCTATGTAGTTTTCATGCGAGAGGAGATTGGTAATCGTGACCTGTCGTTGGCCCGCGGTCTATTGACTTGAGCTGTCAAATCCATATTGCAGTAAAGATAAATTTAATATGGCTCTAGTAAAATGTGTTATTGTGAATTGTAAAAACACCACAGAATAGCGACTGTAAATTTTACCAGTTTTCAAGACCGTGGTGGAAACGAGACCAAAGAAATAAGTGGATAATTGCCGTAAGAAAAAAAAGTAAGTCACCTAACCTGACAATAACAACTGAAAACAACAATTTTAATGTTATTGGCAATAATGTTACAGACTACCATCGTCCAATATTGTCTAATATAGTAAAATAACACAAGATTTCATTATTTTTTTTCACAATATTTACTTATTTCTCGCTTGACAGCTATGACAAAGTGTCCATAATGGCCACCTGTCCGTGGCGCTGTCGTCGCGCACGGTCCCAATACCGCCGTATACTTACACAAGTTTTTCGTGATTTGGAATTTGGAATGATATATTTACAAAAAACAGTCAGATATACAAGCGTAAATTATAAGTAACTACAAAATCGCTTACCTAGTTTAAATGTAGTTTCAGTTATTCAGTTATTCAGTCATTTATTGCTTTCATAGGTACAATAGGTTTTACACATTAGTAGGATCAGCTATGAAACCCTGTAAGGGCACTGCAACATACAATATAGTTAAACCTAGACATAGGTATCAACAAATAGATTCTAAATTATGAATGTATAGTAACTAAAAGTATTATACAAAATTATCTTAATGTCTATATTCTTATTTATACATATTTTACTCTTCTAGTACTATGTATATTTCTAAATATGTATCAAATCTCTACATTCATTATATGTAATCTCAATTATAATTATAATATATATATAATTAACTTTCAAAAAACTCTTGTATGGAATAAAAACAGTTATCTATTAAATATTTAGTAATAACTTTATTGAATTTACTATCTTTTTCTTCACTTTGAATATGCTTTGGTAATTTATTGTATACTTTAATGCACATGACATATGGACTAGAACTATGGATGGTCAAATTTGAGAAAGGAACAGGTATTTTGTTTCTAGGGCGTAAATTAGGGCGTATATTAAATAAATGAAAAAAAATTATTAAATAAATGAAAATAAAGTATCCATAACGTTATAAAAACATGACTACTGACTATAAACTTATTTTTGGTGCATTATTTGCACCCCCAAACCCCAAAACGTGTCTGTAAATATCCAATCCAAGGTTTGCCTTCGCCTGATGTCTATTTGTATGTATTTTTTTTGGGCTTCTGAGGCACAATGCCATACGGGCCACTTTTTTAGTTTTAGTTTCGTTTTTATACAATTTAATGTTTATTTTATGGTTTCTATTAAAAATTTAAGCCTTATATTTACTGGTTTCTATATAACTTTGATTTTTACAGTAAACACGTACATTTCAAAGCACCCTCACGGGAAATAATCAGTATCGGGTCAAGGAACCAAAAGATGAACACTTAAGCGACTAACCCAACTTTAGGATTTTTTTTCGGGGTGTTGTAACCTACTATATACATTTTATAATCGAGATTGAATTCCAATATTTACCCACGACGGAACGGAGAAGGTATATGCGTTTAGGGTGAGAGATTGTTTGTGTGTGCACACCAATATCTCCAAAACGGCTTGACCGATTTAGATACGGTTTTCTGCAATAGGTTTGTAGTACAGTCGCGACGAAATTTAGATAAATTTTACGAGGATAACTCGCCAGGGGGCGCTGCAGTAAACATTTTTCACTTTCTAAAGTGCGTTTAAGCGCGTTTTGTCCGAAAATACTCAGCCAGCGCTAAGATTTAAATACGACTTGAAGAGTACTGCATGCATTGAAAGTCTGAGGATCTGATGATGAAGCAGAAAAACATAGTAGAGTAATAAGCATAGGTAGATAGATATCCCTTCGTTTTTTTTGGTCTCTTTTGTTTATGTTGTATTAACACACGTTGTACATGACATTCAGAGGGTCTGATGATGGAGTAGAAACATACCGTAGAGAACTTTGCGACGGCATATAGCGTCTTGATCGTGATTGGGTTCTTTAGATTGTGTTTGCTGAGCAGCTTCTGTTCATGATCTGCTAAGGGTCTGATGATGGATCAGAACAATATTTGAGGGTATAAAGGTATTTAATTAGTGAATCGTGTTAAGACTGTTTTGGTAGTATTTATTGAGAAGCCTCTGTATATGAATATTAGAAGACCTAATGATGAAGCAAAATAGGATCATAGGGAACTTTGCGAGGGCACATAGGTGGATTACCGTGTTTCGACTGCTTTAATACTGTTTGCGGAGTACCTTCTGAAGCCTTGTGACGGTTTTGAAAATGTTTACCGAGTATCTTTACTGGACTGCTGAGATCAGAACTGTGGCACTTTATGCCTACCATGGAAGGATAGGTGGAAGCGATATGCCCCCCTACACAGCTCTATAAGTAGTGCCGTACCAGTTCTTTTTAAGTATAAAGTATACGGTTTGTAGTAGTAGATTGACTAGAATTCGCCACAGGGCACTAATATAAATATTATGTAATGCTGAAATAATAAAAAGCTTCATTGGTTTGAAACAGTATATACTTACTTCAAATAGCATCATTAAAATTTTACAAGTTACAAAAATTAACCCGGGATATTTTGCGATTAAGTAGTTGGATAGGAGAAGCCTAAAATCCGTGGCTTATCTAACTGAAAATGTGTGCTATTGTATATATGGTAAATATCATGTATTTAAGCGAATTTCGTGGTTTTTTTTTGAGAATAATGTTCTTAAACCTCTTGAAAGAGGGATAAATGTGAGTTAGGGAGAAAGTTATCCACGTGAGGTTGCCAGTTGGGTCTTCGGCCCTTAGGTTGGCTTGTAAGACATTCGGGGCTCGAAAGTGTTAAATTAGGCTCGCTCTTCGGGCCTTCGCCTATTGGGCTCGCATAGCGAGCGCGCTCCTAAAGCTACGGGCCTTTGGACTTACGTGGGACGGCTTCTGTGCTTGACTCGCCTCTCACCTTCGGGCTTTCGGCCCTCAAGTTCGCTTATAAGACACTCGGGGCTAGTAAATGTCGACAAGGGCTCGCCCTTCGGACCTTCCATCCTCAGGCTCGAACAGCGAGCGCGCTCCAAGGAGAAGCTTTGTGCCTTCGGCCCTACGCGATACGCCTTCTGACCTCGTATGCCTTACCCCTCACCATCGGAGCTTCGGCCCTCAGGTTCGATTGTAAGACACTCGGGGATAGAAAGTGGCCACTTGGCACCTATTTTTGTAGTTCCTTAGGAAAACCTCAATCAAAAATCAGGAAGCTTAGGTAGGAAGCTGATTCTACAACCGGCGCGTTATAGGGTTCATATATACTTAGTCGGCTCTTTCTCTAAAAAGAATAAAATAAAAACAAAATTAAAAAATTTGAAAATACCTCCGACGGGTGTAGCTAATTGAAAAATAACTAAATAATTATTCGGAAATCCCCCGACTGTATAGGAAATAAGTATATAAAGACATCTTTTTTTTCAATACGGTTAATTGGTTGAGAGTTTATTTACAAGCCCAGAAAAATCCGTCGGGGGCTGCCATTGCCATTCTTATTATCTTTTCAGTAGGAATTTAAATCAAGGTTTGAAAAAACGACACTACGCCCGAAAGTTGAACCCCGTTCAACTATTGGCTCAGGTACACAAAATTAGAACCATAACTTGAACAGAAAATATCTCCCAAATTATAAAAAAAAAAATGTTTACTAATATACAAAAATGTAAAGGCATTAATCAAGAATCTATTTCACTCAAAACCTTGTAAGTATACGTTATATTCAATTTTATACGTAATTTAATGCTTAAATTTGAGAGCGCTATCCTTAGTAAGATCTCCATACAAACGGAGTTTTTGGCGCGAGGCCAGTGGTATGTATCTGCACCGTGGGAACCGAGAATTATACCTACACCTCGCCAGCCGCGCGCGGTAGGCTCAGTCAGTTGCCTGGCACACGCGCTCACGACCGGACGCTGCCACGCGTAATAAAGTTGTACAGAATCAAAAATTACTTCGATGCATAAGAATTAGCAAGTTTACTCCGCAACTGCCATTATATCCAAATTATTTAGTTGTTTGTATTGGTTTTTATGTTTATATTTATCCTTGGGTAGTAAGTGGTATTAAATATAGTTTATTTAGGTACTATGATTTCCGAGTCAAGTTTTGCGGTGGCGTTGTACGGACTAAGAAAGGGCGTAAACATCACCGTTACTATAGGGACTTGTGACCTTTTGGAAGCGCTGGAATTCACCCTCAAAAGTGAGACGCGTAATCAGAATACTTCTATTAAAATATTTTTTGCTTAGTGACTAATTCAAGTTTGGAGTGCTACTTTTACACTATTATTACGTTAAACACGTTATTACGTTATACACGTTATAAATAAATAACGAAGACAGGTGACTACTTTAGTGCTTTCGTCGGAATATAGGTAGTTAGTACTTATCTAAACAAAGTGTTTCGTTTTGTAATATGTTTGTGGTAGATTAAATTCATTAAGTACTTTCTGTCGTATGTTGTAACGTAACCATAGACAGGGTGAGAGATATACTTGGCATTGAATTTTAGAAAAGCTCTTATAGAGAACCAACACTAAAGTTTATTTCTAAGTGGTGACAACCCTAGCGTCGGTCGCTCGGCGCGTGCAGTCAATGACCGGAGCGTTGAAGGTCGCTCCATTGTTAAATTTAGTAGGCATTTAAAACGGTAGGTATGAGCTTTTTTATTAGAACATACGGTTACGGTTACAGCCTGGGAGTTTAATTACCAGCCTCGACAAAGGATTGCCGCGTTAGAAAAAAAATATTTCGAAAGGGTAAAATATGTCACGATTTTTTTATTTCAATTTTTCGGTCGAATGTTCAACTATTGGGGTGTGTTCATCTTTTGGTTCCTTGACCCTAGTCGTTTCAACAGCACAATTCAGCATACATCTTATACAAAATCAAAATAGATAAATTAAATAAAAAAGATAGTTATCAAATTAGTCTTTGTTTGAGAAAGACGTACTTATGGAAACAAACAAATAAGTAAAGTTCTTGGTGCTAGCTTGGGTTAGGTTTTAGGTTAGGCTACACTTAAGTATAACTTTTCTTCGGACTACATTTGTTTTTTTGTAAATTGTTAACCGTTAGAATATAAGAAACGGTAGCCTGTGTTTATCGTATTCTATTACTAAATGCAAATACTAATAGCGGCCAACACGTTTATGGCGACATCATTTAAAAATCGTAAATATAATTAATAGCGGATGCTGTAGATGTACCATTTAAAATTTATGGCAGTTTATAGACAAAGATGAGGAATATTCATAAGGCCAGAGCCCGGACGCGGGCCCACGCGCACGCGCAGCAGCGCGTGGGCGCCGGCGCCGGCCCCGTGCCGCTCTTGCTGCAATCTTTTGCTGGTCCTCGATGCCACTTAACGATACAGCTTCAAAAATATGAAAGTCGGCATTATTAACGGCCCTTAATGACGTCACTTAAACATTAGTTGTTCATACTCATTGCTTTAATATACTGAGAGAGTTTTCGTCTCGTTCAGCCATTTTGCAATCGATATTTTAATTTCAATAACAGTGCAATCCTGTCTGATTATCGTAATGCTCACATACGCTGGCCTACGCTCTAACGCAAGAGGGAACGTGTACTACCACTGTACCTATACCTACTGTACGTACGGGCGGCTACATCAATTACAGAGACTTTTTCACAATCTACATTATATTATACCTACTCATTATCTTTTCAAAGCATCTATAATGCAAATTATATGTAGATTGGGACTTGCTCAGTGAAAAACCGGATATTTGTGTAACGGCGAAACGTCACACAAAAGTTACGTCACACAAAGAATGCAAAACTGGGTTGGAAATTGGAATTAAAAAAAAATTAAGAAATTCTAGTATTCGAATATGCAAATCAGTTTTCGCACTAACTCCACCATCCAATTATGTAAAAACAGCAGTAAGAAATAATTAAATTACCTATTTGAGGCATGTTACAAAGTGGAATTAAATGTGGGAAAAACGGTCTGTCACTCTTTATCGTACTACTACGCAAAAACTAATAGAGCTATCGACACATTCACTTGTGTTGGTAGTAGACTACTTGTAACCCGACATAAAACTGTTATGGATACATTACATTATCTATTTGAAACACAAATTCAGCGTTACACACCTGACGTAACACAAAGGAACGAAATCTTTCCCCGTACTTTGCAAAAATATTTTGTTATAGTATGTTCGTTCTAGAAACCTAACAAACCATTTCCTAGATATTTCATTATGTACTTTAATAGACCCAAATTTTTTTTTTGGCCCGTGCTGTTTTAACAAAGTTATGATTTTTTAAACCGCTGTTAAACACAGGACATGTACGCAATTTGTATAGGAGCAAAAATATGATTTTTTCAAAAATGAGTTTTTTTTAGAAAGCTCTCAGTTACAAACTTTTAAACTTAACGAATACTTTACTTACAACAATGAGTTAGATGACGTGAAAACATATCTGGAAAACATTCTACTCTAATACTTATTTTTTTACAGATTTTTGAAGTAGGAGGACAATTACATTTTTCGGAATGTACAATTTTTTGCAATTCACCCAAAAACAATATATTTATTCTGCTTAGCGTCCTAACTCGTTCACACCGTGTTTCATACTAACATTATATATAGAATAGTAGATTGTTAACCAAGAAGGGTTTCACCCGAGTTAAACACTCTGCTTTTCATTTCGAATACGAGGAAAGTAAAATATTTAAAAACAAATAAATATTTGTGGACAAACTTACACAAATCGACCTAGTCCCAAACCAAGCAAAGCTTGTACTAACGCGACGATATACATACATGGATAAATGCATACTTGAATACATAGAAAACACCCACAACAATTCTACGTGTTCATCATACAAATTGACCGGGAATCCAACCCGACACCTCCAGCTTCGTAGACAAAAAAAATCAAATATGCACATTTTCGTTTCGTTTTTCACAAAAGACAAGATGTAAAACAATATCGACATAATCTTAAAATTAGGAACTGTGTTATTTTAATTGCAACGCAAAATACTTGTTAAATTCAATAACAATATGCACAAATAAACATTTTCTGAATCAGTGAAAAAAACATTTTGGCGGGAACTGTTGACTGACGTTAATGGTGTTTGTGTATGGACCATTTTATTTCATTTAATATTAATAAAAAAAAAATCGGCTTACGCTCAGACTAATTAGACTCGACATCAAATAATAATACCTACTGAACGAGGTGGTCTTATACAACTTTATATAAGAGCGACAGAGAGAGATATATGATTTATTGTCTTTGTCATAGTTTCCCTTTTTTTATCTGCCACAAACTACTGATATTACTTTCGACTGTGGCAAAAAAAAAAACAAACACAAATTAAGGAGGTTGTTTATGGTAAGCAGTCAGGCATTTGAACAAGTATAGGATCTCTGTAGAATCTGTACTATGTGGCTGTATAGGTTAGTGCCGATTCAGATTCAGATAATTTTATTGATAAAAGTATAAATACATTTTACAAGTCAAATTGGCATAAGTAAATTATTTACATTACAGTAATTGAATATATTATGATCTTAGTCTTCTTATTAACTAAAGGAGTTAATGTCTTTTTCGTAGAATAAATTCGTCTAAGCTGTAACATGCTAGGTCAACTAGTAAGGTTTTTAGCCTATTTATAAATGCTGCGTTACTTGGGGAGTTAACTATTTCAATCGGAAGGGTGTTATATGATGATGGGTAAGTTTGTAAACTTACCTATCATCAGCAGTCATCTTACTTACGTCTTCTGTTACACAGCCATCAAAAAGTACCAATCCCGCATATATGTACCTATGTATTAACATAGGTAGGTACAGCCACATAGAACTCACTGGAACACAGTCACATTCGCGCGCCACGACGAGGTCTCAGTTCATTGTTCAAGACTGTCGCTCCACGTTTTAGTGTGCGAACAAATTTGAAATAAAAATGTTGCATAGCGATAAGTAGGTGGGACAAGACAAAGTGTCTTGTCCCGCTCTGCCTGCCGCGGAGAACGAGTGGTGTAGCAGCGACGGCACGTTTCGATATTGAGATTGCACGTCCAGTTTGGCTCAAGATATTTGTAGTGTTTATTATTGGGTTGTCACACCAACTCCGATGCAGCCTTGAACTCCCGAGGCGCGCCGCTGCGGTCATCCGCTGCCGCTGTCGGGCACTGCCAAAACTAATTAACTATTATGTTTGGCTTGGTTGTATCTTCATTTTTCATCCAAAATTCGGTCCTAACTAATCAGATAAGACGCAGAACTAATTTTAAAATTTGAATCAAGCAATCGTTATGGCTTATTTACGTGAGTAATCCATATGGTTAAAGTTATCAGTGGCTGAAAATCTGCCGTAAACGTTTATTGCTAAAATAGCTGATGATAGTGATGATACTCTAAAAATACCTTCTGCCCTGCGTCACCAGTGCCGAGGCTATTAAACTATTTTTTTACATCACCTGCTCGACAAGCCTAATTATATACCATGCAAACTTTACCGAAAGGATATGACTTCATTCGTGCTGACCACCACATTCTGAATGGAACACTTTTTAACAAACAAAACACCAGTGGCGCAGCGTCCATACAACTCGATTCCTACCGGCTTGCCTAATTTTCAGCCAGTCCGGTTCTATTACTACGGCTCATGAAGAATAACAAAGGCAAATTACTTCCGGTTTCCTTAAGAATATTTTTGACGCGCCGCCACTGCAAAACACCCTGCAGTGTACGAAGTAAAACTGCAAATTCTACAGAAATAGAAGATAAAATTGTAATAAAATGCCGAGTGATGAAATTGATTTGACATTGACTGACTGTTTTAATTCTGTTTCTAGTAGCCTTGGTTTTTTATTGTCTCGCAAGAGGTGAGAAAAGTAGAGTATACTGCTCGGGGATAAATTAGTTTTTGTCTTGGGCGCGCTTATGTCCCTCACTGCACTCAGGACTTCGGCCGCTTAGTTCGCTTATTTCGCTACGCACGTGAATTAACTCGTAACACCCTCGCTACGCTCGGGTCGGAAGTAAAATCTGGGCTCCATCGTTACATTTTAGGATACAATAGGCGCCTGTGATGTTATTATATTTGTAATTATTATCCTTGTTACGATCTACTATTTCATTCCTTATACTCTGAAAGTAGGTCATATTTGACCTAAGAAGCGGTTTGAAAGTGAGGCATGGGTTAAAATGTTATAAAAAAAATTGAGCAATGGCCGAAACCTGTACAACCACCTCCGTAATTAGGGTTCCGTACCAAAAAGGTAAAAAAGGAACCCTTATGGTCTCACTTTGTCTGTCTGTCTGTCTGTCTGTCACATCGCTAAATATCTCAAGAACGACTTATGCTATCGATTTGAAATTTAGAATAGTTATAAATAAGGGTAACCCAAATACATGGAAGATGGTTTTTTAAAATATTTCATTTTATTTTCTGTGAATAATGACACATAAAAGGCAGTTAAAAATTTTAAAGTCTGGCAACTATGTCAAGTGGGGTATCATATGAAAGGGCTTGATTTGTACATTCTGAAACAATTTTTAGTTTTTTTTTCGTTGTGGAATTTTTGATTTACGAGGGAAAATGTAAAAAAAAAACCACTCCCCCCCCCCCCTTTGCTCCGAAGTTTACGAAGAAAAAAATTTGAAATTATTACACAACATTAATATGCATGTATATTTTACAGGAAAAATAAAACCATAGCTCTATCTAGTTTTTCTTTTTTTTAATCATCAAAAAACTCTTCTATACTAAGTTTGTAATTTAATCACCTTTGTTTATATTTTTGTTTTATATTTAAATTTACAAAATTACGTTGAAAATACCTTCTTTCAAATAAAAAAACAATTATTGAAATCGGTTAATGTGATAAAGAATTATCCTTGAAAAACCAACATACGTACTAAGTTATTCGGTCGCGCAAATTAGTAACACAATGCGCCGATAGATGGTGCTGTCATGTTTTTTTAAGATTGTTCCTGAATTAATGGGGTCGGGACGGGTACACAACTACATATACAAGAACTTTGTACGGAACCCTCGGTGCGCGAGTCGAACTCGCACTTGACCGGTTTTTTTTGTATTGATTTCTATGTTAATTATTTTATTTATTAATATTTCAAATTATGGTAATAATAATTTAAATAATTATGGTAATAATAATAGATTCAACGATCATTGTCCCGATAGTCGTTTCTGCGAACGGGCTTATAGCGAAGAGTCTCGACCAACACCTCAAGAGACTCCCGCTAGATGGCTGGGTCAAGGGTCAGATTCAGAAGGCGGTACTCCTAGACACGGCGGCGCTGATAGTCAGGAGGTTCCTCTCTCTGTCGCCCTGCCTGACCACCAGTAGCTTAGGCCCTGCCTCGCTGCCGGCGGCACCCTAGCTAGGTTAGATTTTTATAATATTTTTATGTTTTGTAAGTGTATTTTTTTTATATTTTACTTTTTATAGAGATATTATAACAACCTAGCCTATGTTTTAAAATGAATAAAGAGATCTCAATAATAAAATAACTAGTAAATATAGGTATTCAAATACATTTTTTTAAATGTATCACTACCTTCAGCCACAGAATTTTATAACAAATCATTCACTTTCACCAACCGCAAAATTAAGTTGGGTTTTATAGGAAAAATAAGGAAATCATGATCCTCCTAGCGTTATCCCTGTACAGTTGCATCCTGAAGGATGCCTGGGGTCCGCTACCTAATCCCAAGATTTGGCGTAGGCACTAGTTTTTACGGAAGCGACTGCCATCTGACCTTCCAACCCCGAGGGGAAACTAGACCTTATTGGGATTAGGCTTTGTCAAGTGAGTGGGCAACTTGACTGTTAGAAGTTCTCAAACCGCCCGAAGGCCTCCAACTTGGCTTAACGACTGCTTCCATAGACAGCAACCGGGATCAACGGCTTAACGTGCCTTCCAAAGCACGGGAGCGCTCAGTTAGTAACCACTCAAAGCGGTCACCCATCCAAGTCCTGACCGCTGCCCACGTTGCTTAACCTTAGATACCGCAAGCGGTACCCGGCGCCGCTGGGCCACTATCAACGCAAAAATATCAAAGCAAAAATCTGATTTATCAATATATTAGTATTTGTTGCTAATGTATACGTAATAATAAACACTATCGCTAAATTTCAAATTTATGGGTCAATGGAAAATTAAATAAAATTGACATCAAAGTCAATTTGCGTCTCATCTCAAATTTTGGCTACTTACATACCTAC
Organism: Cenopis cana; assembly: GCA_951800055.1. NCBI lineage: Eukaryota > Metazoa > Arthropoda > Insecta > Lepidoptera > Tortricidae > Cenopis > Cenopis cana. The sequence continues at coordinate 17,656,398 of OX637471.1, read as the reverse complement.
TCGTATTTGTATGGCTTTGGGATGCTGTGAAAATTTGAAGACTCCGTTTGGCTGTAAAAACTGTGTGACAGACGACGGACGGACGGACGGTCGGCCGCGTGAGTGACAGCAATAGGGTTCCATTTGGACCCTTCGAGTACGGAACCCTAAGGCTGCGTTTCAACCAGAAATGTGCGAGGATGCGTTTTCATACATTTGACACCTCGCAACGCGCCGAGCGATGTGTCAAATATATGAAAACACATCCTCGCACATAACGCAGCCTAAAGGTGTACAGCTCACAGAGCTACTAGTTACTAGTTGTTTGATTGTAGCAGGTGCAGCGTGTGGCGGGCAGTGCTGCGGGCGGGGCCGCGAGGGCCGGCTGCGCGAGGCGCTGCGCCGCGCCGCCGCCGCACGCGCCGCCGCCGCGCTGCGGCCCATCGCCGCGCTGCTGCTGTCCACGCGCACCACACTGCACGGTAGGCGATATACATATATCGCTCTTTACATACCTCTACCGAGTCTACCGACCTCTAGCTCGCCCTTCAACAAAATACACTTACCTTACTGACTAGACTAACTACTATTGCTACTTGACTAGGCCCCCTTAAGGTGGTTTTGTCCTGTCAAACTGTATAGAAATTCAAATAAATACTAAGCGGAATGTTTCACGTTTTTAGTTTTTAGTACCACTATGTACCTATACCTATGGCGACCAATATTGACCTTAAATGAATGAGCCATTTGAGCAGTCTAGAAGTTCGGTCAATTAATCAGTAAGGAAGTTATGAAGTTAACAAATCTCGCTAGAATGCTCGTTCCTCCGCTCGGTAGAAATTTGTGTTGTTATTGTTCATGCACGCTTTTTACGTAAGCTTGTGCTTGTAGTTCAGGCTAACTCCATGAATTTCATCGTGTCATTGTAATTAATTATTAGTTATTTATAAGTTTTATTACTGTAGGCAGGTAACTGTCAGTGCTAAGCGAATTTTAATAACGCGAATGTTTTTAACATGGAACCATTGCTTTTGTAAATAATGAATATATGCTACGCGATTTTCAGTATTCATCATCAATATCTATCCATTCCTGCGCAATGTCTGTCATATTAAAGTAATTAGTCTCTGTTCTAATGCGCTCGCTTACAGCTCGTGCAACGTTATACTTGTACTTGTCACATTTTAGGGTTCGGAACCCTAAAATGTGACAAGTACAATTGAAGAGCTCTTTCAACCCCGACCTGCTCGGAGACGAGAGGGTGCGCGGGCGCCGTCGTAGGGCGAGGCCCCACTGGTGCGTTGCGTTGCGATGCGTCGGCGTCATCGCAGCGTTAACGTTGCGACGTTTTTACATATATTTTTTATTAATATGCCACATTAAATCCGTTGCGACGACGCGACGCAACGCAACGTAGCTTCCGCGCGAGGCGCTGAAGACCAAGGCTCCAGGCTGAAGTTACCGACCCTCATTACCACACCACTGAAACCATTTACCTGGTCGCTCGTTAGGTATTCTCAAAACGTATTTCATGTTATATTAACGGGACCGCAAACAATGGCCCTCTCTCGCTTTGTGCGTATGATTAGGGTTGTTGGGGCTCATCGGCTCGTATGAATGGAGTGCTTGTCGAGTGCTCCCTTCGCGTACAATACAACGTAGAGCTGTGCGTAGAGCACTGAACTTCCGTACTTACCCCTTCAACTTTAAGTGGTCTACATTATCAAGGCCTTGATAATGTAGACTAGGTACTCATCAGATATATAATATATTCTTTCTCTTTGTATTTTCACTGTAGCTAGGCCTCAGTCGATCTAAAATTTTGATGGCATTTTATACTTGTGTTTTATAAGTTAGCTCCCAACACTATTTAACTATGTAAATAGATTTTAATAATTGGACATGGACAGCCATCAGTATAATAAAATAATACGTGTATAGTGTGGTAGGTAAGTTAGTCATCTACCAAGCCTGGTACTTAATTACCGTCCACATGTTATAGAGTTGTCATGATGAAAAATGTTAAAATTACGTCATCGCCATGAACGGAACAGTTGTCCCTTGCCTCTGAGCTAAAGCGTCGGCGTTGCAATTGTCTGATACGTGCGGTCTATTTGATGGGGTAGACGCACTTACACAGTGAATCATACAAATAATCCTTTGTGACAAATCATTCTTAATATACCAAAGTAATATAATCCGTACGAAGCGGAACTATGTACTCGTGTACTCTAACATAAATGAAAGGCATGAAACTCCGTGTTGTGAAAGGCAAGATAAGCGGGCGGCGAGCTGGGGAGACTCGGCGGCTCCGCCGCAGCGCGGGAAAGGGCGTCTGGAGGTCTCTCGCCCCGCGACCCCGTGCCGCGCGCTACGCCCCACCCAAGCAACGATATATGAAAACCCGTCTTATTATTGCTACTTCTATAGTGGTACACTACTTTCAGCTCCAGAGCTCGGGTGAACCATGGTTGTGTGTACACATGCAGATTCATAATATACAAACGATACGCGCCTGCATTTTCACGAAACGGCTACCCTGGATTAGTTTCGACAATCAATAGTGTGAAATCAAATGTTTAAAATCTAATCAAGTCTTCAAGCGGCTATAACCTTACATGTAGCTATCGTGCACTTACCTACTTAATACGAATCAATTTGCGACAAAGATACGTTCGCGTGTGAACCGTTGTCATGTGTCGAGTTAGGTTGATCAGTGAATAGGATTAGGTACCTAAGTACACAAAGTTCTTTACGACGACGGAGGAGCGAAATAAAAGTTGTTTCTGCACAATACCTAAAGAGACAATTTGATGCAATTTTATGTTATGAATTCATGAAATTACCTTTTTTGATCGTATTAATTTTTTTTTGGATTCACCTAACTATTACTATCAATGACACGAAACATTACTATTAATTACACATTAATTTAAAAACTATGAATGACATCTCATCTATATATATATAAAGTTGATAGGGTGACTGACTCATCACCGCCCCGCCGAAACTGCCGGTCTTAGAAATTTGATATTTACACTGTAGTTAGGGTAGGTATATAACGGAGGCAAGGGATAAGACGGGATTTTTGGAAATTCCACCCCTAAGGGGGTAAAACAGCAGTGGCGGCGCGTCAAAAATATTCTAAGGGAAGCCGGAAATAATTTGCCTCTTATTCTTCATGAGCCATAGTAAACGAACTGGACTGCCTGAAAATAAGGCAAGCCGGTGGGAATCGAGTTGTATGGACACTCCGCCACTGTAAAACAGGGGTGCAAAGTTTGTATGGGGGACAATAAAATTTTTAAGGTCCGGACTTGAAACTTTGTACAAAGACTCCTTAAAATAAGACAATGAAAGCTATATCTGCGTTTTCAAAATTTTCGTCTCCTAAACGGTTGAAAATGGGGGTGAACTATTGTATGAGGAGCAATTTTTTTTAAAAGTGGGAGTCTTCAAACTTTCTATAAAAGTTCCTTATAATAATGGAAAAAAAGTAATTTCAGCGTTTTTTAAAACTTAAACTTAAAGGGGTTAAAAAGGGGTTCATAGTTTGTATGGGGAGCAAATTTTTTTTTAAGTGAGAGACTTCAAGTTTCTTACAGAGACTCTCTGTTTAAATACAACAAAACTTATTTTAGCGTTTTTTGAAATTCATCCCCTAAAGGGGTTCAAAGTTTGTATGGGGAACAATTTCTTAAACTGAGAGACTTTCATTTCGCAAAGAGATTGTCTGTTTAAATACAAATAAACTGATTTCAGGATTTGTGAATTTGGATAGATGTTTGAAACGAAATTTCTACAGGTCCATAATTAAATACGTACAGTATAACGAAGAGATAACGACAAGATACGTGTCAACTCACAAAAAAAATAGCCTAAGTAGTTAAAACCTTTAAGTTTAATGGGATTTTTAGAGAGGTTGAGAATTTGGGTTGACCGATTTATGTCTGTACAGCATAATATTAATAATTTGGTCTCACACTCAAAATAAAAGAATAGCGATAAAATTCTACCGCGATGACCGAGCTCTACGCAGACGAAGTTGCGGGCAACAGCTAGTATCCAATAAAATTGCCTATGCGTGTAACTTCTAAAACTTCTATCAGTAAAAATGAGAGAAGTACAGCTTGTGTATAATGGTGATGTTTAATGCGATTAAAGTTATTGTCTAGAGAAGTACGAGATTTTTAATTTTTTTTTGGTGCGCCTGTTTGCTACCCGTTAGATGAGTTAAGGAACTGAAATTTCTCGTTATTTTAATGGATCCCCATTCAAGATAATGCCTTATTTTTCACGTCGCTATTGCACCTGCCACTCCAAAAAAGATCTCGCACTCCAGAAAAGAAAGCACAGGAATCACTTTTCAACAGTAAGATATCTAACGAATGTTGAAAAAAATATGTTTTCTCAAAAATAGTATGAAATGTTCTCATAACATCTGTGAAGATAGTATCCGAAAGTGACTCATCCTGGATAGTTACCAGAACTGTCCAGGAAATCGCACCTACTGTCCAGGAAGTAAGTATGTAAATCCCATTACATATCATAATATTTGAATTTAGAACTAGAAGATAAAAGTTGGCAGTAACTGAAATTAAAAAGAATGTAGCTACCATGGAGGTTGACGTGTCCGTATTGCACGATGTGTATTGCGAGAAATACAGTTCAATCATGTTTTTAACTATTTCGACACTAATTTAGAAATTAACATGAATAGATTGAATGAAATTAAATACTAATAGTAAACATAAAATAAATACGATTTTATTTACGATTATTTAAATACGATTTTATAAATCTATTCTATTGGGGTTGTGGCATAATATCAGTGTCTTAACACAACATCTAGCTAAAAAAAGTTGCCATTGTATTTTGACGGGATTGACTTCATTGATTTAATTAATATATACAGAAGTATAATTGCTAAAAATGAGTTTAGATGAATCAGAATGCGATACATACACAGATCGCACTAGGTACTGAAAAAATTACTTCCACCCATACCATACCATACCATACCAAGTCTAAGGTGGTATTTGACCATTTATAAAAAGTTCATCAAGTGGAAAGCGGAACATGAAAGTACTAGTTGGTCAGAATGCAGGTACTATAAACCGTTGCTCATACAATTTGTTTTATTTTTGAGAAAAGCACTATACAAGCTTCGACCGTAAGTGCCATCCTGGATGGCTTACTTACTGGTCTCTGCAGTAATGTACTATTAATTCAAATTATTCCAAAAAATTAACACATTAAGTAATTGCAAAAATAACACATTGATTGCCGACGAGTACTATGCGCTACGCTCGTAGCCGATAAAATGGTATTTCATTTGTAGCGAAAACTATCTGCGAACGGAGAACACAATATTTTGTATACGGCATGTGTTAATTCAAGTTACTCAAAAAAAACACGTTGTTATATTTAATTAAAATTCTTAAGTTTTATCACAGAGCTCGGCCGGCCGCGCTAATGCGTCAATCATTAATTTTAACAAACTGTTACAATTTAAAGCCACCGATGCATATTCTACTGCCCATATAGCAGGAACAGAAAATGTATTATTAACTTTCCGTCTGTTTTACGTTCTTTTTCAATGAACTGTATTTGTGTGGACATCTATAATTAGCTTTATTTTTAGCTGTTAAGTTTTGTATAATTTTACTGTATTGCTGTTGATGCCCCAAATAAATAAAATTATAAAATAAACAGTTTTTTGTCAGACTTAAGGACAAAATCATGTGTCTTTATTTCCATACGTACGGTTTAAGTATCTCTATGCCCATAATTATACACTATAATAAAATAAACTGCTATTTTCTTTATAATAATATTACACAACATATTATATTGTGTTAATTCACACATTAGCTATTTGTCTATTTCTGAATCCGAGAATGTAATGCTATTATACTCTTCTGTACCCGAGTTCAGAAAAATGACGATTCTACTGTACCTTGGTCCTCATTGATGACGTCATAACATAACATGGCGGCCTGATGGAAACGTCAAGACAAAATGTTGTAGCTGGCCACTTGGCCAGTCTACCTGTAGTAATAGTAAGTCAATGCTAGCTAGTTTTTTATTATTGTCTCGCGAGAGGGGAGAAAAGTTATAGTATACTCTTCGGGTATAAACATAAAGCTATAAGCTAAGCTTAGGCGCGATTAAATCCCTCACTGCACTCAGGAATCCGTTTTAATTCCCGAGCATCGCTATAACACCCTCGCTACGCTTGGGAGTAACACCTGGAGTTCTTCGTTACGTTCAGGATTCAATATCGCACCCGTGACATAAAACAGTGCTTTATCCCCTTGATGTATCTACTATTATTTTTAGATTTTAGTGCAGAAGATATTACTTAAATTTTAACGCGTTTATATTTTATTTTCCAAGCGTCGTCGCGTCGGGGGACCGCTAAAGCGGATATTACACTGTCCTAAATCAGGCGTCCTGGCTAGTGGAGGGGAGTTGAAGCATCTCGCTCTAACGTATAGGTCCGAACCCTTCTAAGTGTCCTGAATTCAGGACAGTGTAATACCCGCTTAAGTGAGAAAAACAGGAGTAGTCGCAGATTGCAACAAAAGAATTTACTCCGAAAAATTCGCAAAATCGATACACTTTCTCACTTTTTTTTCGACAGTTTTTCTCACTTAGCGGTCCCCCAACGCGACGACGCTTGGAATTTTTTTTATTTGAACTTACATATTATATGTGACGATAATAATTAAAATAGGTTTAAAATATTATTTGTTAGTTTTTAGAGTTTTTTTTTGTGTCGTGGATTTTTAATTTTTAATTTTACTTTTATTTTGTCCTTTTTAAAGTAGGTATAGTATAGGCTCTAATCTAACTGCTAACGCTAAAATCCACATCCCCAAATTAGTCGAAAACGAGTATAATGACGATTTTTCGCAAAAAGAATTTTTTTTTTTTACTTGAAATTCAAAATAAATATAAAATTTGAAATCCTTATCCCCGAATTAGTCGAAATCGAGTATAATGACGATTTTTGTTTTTTTTTAACTTCAAATTCAAAATTAATATAAAATTTGAAATCCTCATCCCCGAATTAGTCGAAATCGAGTATAATGACGATTTAAAAAAAATCCTTCTCCCTGAATCCTTATCCCAAAATAAATAACCTATATCGAGCTGACTTTCGTATCGACTGAATTTTAATTTTCCTGTTCCAAATGAAAAAAAAATCATTAAAGTACTAAATAGGAAATTATAATGAATATTATATTACTGCTGGTAACCTTCACCACAGGTAAGAAAATTTTCATAAGTACATTGATGTTAAAATGAAGGTCATTTGCCTACGGTTTCTGAACGCATTTTAGAGGATTATGATATGTGTGCAGATAAACTACTATTATAATAAAACTGGGTGGCATTTTTCAAACATTTACCTCGCTAATAAATCCGTCCAACATTGGGTGTCCATAATTGGGTAACCAGAATTCAGTATGAAAAACCAATCATGGAGAAATTGACCATAATTGGAGATTAACATAAAATAGGAACCAGTAATGTACATCCTCTCTAAATCATTCAAATTGGATTCTAATGCAATAAACACTTTAAAAAAGTGTTGTTAAATATCTAACGCTTCTCACGAAATCATATCAAAATAGTATTGTTTAGAGAAAATAAATTTTACAATCAAAAACGTAAACCTGCTTCCTTAGGCGACTTCCTGACTTGGCGGGGCGGGATCGATATGTGACATTTTCTTCTTTGACGTAAACTTACTGACGTCGCAAAGATTCCCACTTGATATAATACTGTCAGTATTACGTTTGCGCAGAAGTAATATCATGCGCAGAAGCCGAGCAGTACCGCCTTCGCATCGTCCCGCTACCGCGCATCCCGCGCCAGTCAGGAAGCACTCATTTAAATGTAGGGGCGTAGTAAAAAATGGTATCGCGTCGACTGACAGCTGACAATGACATTTGACACTTTTCTCATATCGTACTGCCTCCGCACCGACAAATCAGGGAGTCGCCTTAGTTACCGACCGAGGACCGAGGTGTATGTCATTTGTCAATGTGATACATAGAAGCCTATTCTTTATGCTTAAAGTGTTGCCATGACTAAAATACTTTTCCGTTGCTTAATTTCGGCCGTGAAAGATTTTTGCGTCCATTACTGGAGCCAAGTCCATTACTGGTGCCACGTCAAAAAGGAGTTACATTTCGGAGAAGGTAATCTTGATTGATCTTGTCGAGAATGTAATCTTGATATGATATGATATTTGAGTTTTACAGCCGGAGCTGCAGGTTATTAGCAAAAGTCTACTTTAATAAACTAAAAGAATAGAATATGAATAGAATATTTATTTAAAATCCTTATAACTAACTTTTACATTGTGCTTACTACATACACATTAGATAAATTGTTGCATGTGCCATGTGCCTAAACTAAAAAGAAGGTACTAACCTACCTACCTAACCTAACCTATCAGAAACTAGTCCTTTAGGGTTATAATTAGAGATGTACCGACTAGGGTCAAGGAACCAAAAGATGAACACTTAAGCGACTAACCCAACTTTAGGATTTTTTTTCGGGGTGTTGTAACCTTCTATATACAGGTTTAATTTTTTTATTTGAATCGGTATATAATCGAGATTGAATTCCAATATTTTAAATAATCCTATTATAATAGAGTATTTTTTTAAAAATAATCTAAGCAAAAGTATGCCAATTTGCCCAGAAGTTGAACAGTGTGCCCTAATTCTGAACACTTTGACACCATTAGATGAACGAACACTTTTGCACCAATTTACTCCATTGATAACGGTGTATGTTAACAAAGATGAATGAAATATTAGTGTAAAATGAGCAAACATATTTATTTATGCATTGTCTAGGCATTTATAAGCAAAAAAAATAATGTGCGAACTTACATAATACTATAAATAATATTTACCAAAATAATACAGTAAACTAGAGAACATGAAAGCTAAGGGTGGGTAAAGTTGCCAGGTTTTATGCTAATTAGTAACTTTGGAGAAAAGACGTTCATTCTCTAACCACTGCCTAAATCATGAACGACTAAATTATGTTAGTTCAAGTTTTGGACACGATAGCTGTGAAATGAACGAACCAAAATCAACAAAGTGTTCACATATTGGAATAGTAGCCAAAAGTTGAACTAGTTAATTTTATTCGTTCAAGTTCTGGCCTCAGGTTCTATGTTGAACAATGGTATTTTTCAAAGTAAAACAAACTCCAAAATAAACGTTTTGTCAATAGAAAGTTGCGTTCAACTTTTGGTTGAAAAATCAACGACAAACAAACGATTAATTTAAGCTATAGAGGTTCTTATTATCTTTTCAGTAGGAATTTAAATCAAGGTTTGAAAAAACGACACCATGCCCGAAAGTTGAACGCCGTTCAACTATTAGCTCAGGTACACAAAATTAGAACCATAACTTGAACAGCAAATATCTCCCAAATTATTAAAAAAAAATATTTTACTAATATACAAAAATGTAAAGGCATTAATCAAGAATCTATTTCACTCAAAACCTTGTAAGTATACGTTATATTCAATTTTATACGTAATTTAATGCTTAAATTTGAGAGCGCTATCCTTAGTAAGATCTCCATACAAACGGAGTTTTTGGCGCTTGGCCTGGATTCAACAGCGGCTTATAGCCACGTGTGTACGGTTACAGCCTGGGAGTTTAATTACCAGCCTCGACAAAGGACTGCCGCGTTAGAAAATAGTTATTTGTTCAACAAGAGAGCAAAGTAGATTTTTGCTGCGAGTGTTGATGTTGAGTCCCGAGCAAGCGAAAGATTCTATAATTGAATCACGAGCGTAGCGAGTGATTCAAAATTAGAATCTTGAGCGTAGCGAGGGACTCAAAGACACGAGATGCAAATATCTTTGCTCTCGCGTGATACATACAACTTTTCACCTCAGCGGCGAGAACATATTAAACTTTAATAACACCATTTACGGCTTATCATAGGCTTTTACGTGCGTGTCTCGTGATAAATCAGGCAGATTTAATTCAGCATTGATTAGGAATCTCCTGCTTGTCTTAACTCCTCAGCTAAGCCAGCACAAGATGAACGCAAGCGCGCGACACGAGTTTAGGCGCGGCGGACTTTAGGTACATAATCGCGCGAACTAATTCACATGCACACTAAAAATTAGTTGTATTGTTGTTAAAATACAGCCTATGTCAGTGTCAGAGATTTCACTTACCTACGTATTTTAGTTACTTGAACAATATCTGTAGCGCAAGAATGAGACAATAACACGTTTTAAGTAGGTACTCTTCTCACTCGGGTCAGCTCGCGTGTACACTAAGACGCACTGTTTTTTAAGTCTAAATACACCCTTCATCACTATAATGTTTTCTAGATATTTTTATAATATTCAAGGCTGATTAAGATTATTAATTTATGTCTTTTAGCGCAAGACAGGATAAAAGTAAAAACTAAAAAAAATCGCACAATTTTTTAAAAGGGTGCGTTCTGAAATGGCTCCGGTTTTATTCTTCTACTAAAATAAACATTGTTAAAAGTAAAATTAATAATTAAAGTGATAAACTTTCTGTTTTTTTCTGCAATAAAGGTTTTATTTATAAATATGTATTATCATTATAATATTATATTTAAAAGAACCGTTGCCAACAACTTCCTGATAATTATAACTCTTAGGTTAATTTATGAGTTTTCGAACGTGTTTTTACGTTACTTATTTAGCGCGTTTTTGGGAGTCGATTTGAGTCGATTAGAGAATTTGAATATCAAATTAAGAATCGACCTATGTGGGCCCTCTCTTTTTTAATATAACGAATTGAAAGGGACAGAGCGATTGAAGGTTTAATATATCGAATTCGTAATATACTTCGAACTACGAAGTGGCAGATCTTGGCATTCGTGGACCAAAAATTAAAAAGCTACTTTGATCCACGCTCGCAGCAAAATTGCATTTTGGCCACTGGTTTCAAGCAGCAAAACAGCCGTGTTCGAGCCGCTGAGGTGAAAAAAATATTCCGATAGGGTAAAATATGTCACGATTTTTTTATTTCAATTTTTCGGTCGAATGTTCAACTATTGGGGTGTGTTCATCTTTTGGTTCCTTGACCCTAGTCGGGAAAGCCGACTACCCGGCCACATTTCTAGTCGGCGACTAGTCGGCTAAAAAGGCCGACTAATCGGCTCATTATGAGTATTATGACTTACTGCAAATCACCTTCAACATCGTCAAAAAATGTCCACACTCGCGATTTCCTTTTCGACATTATGCTAAAGAAGAGCACTAGTTGTTTGTTTAACACAACAATAAGATAATAAATCAGTCTTACCGGAAAAGTCTGCAATAAATCAGAACTACCGGATTTGATGCAACCCCGTACTTTCAGGCGACAAGGTTTACTGGCTTATACGGCAGAGCGAAATAAATAATTAATTAGAGTCTTAAATCTGAAACAGGTCTCTGCTGCAGTTAACTCAAGGTATATCGATAAATGAAATAAATGAACTTTATTCTGTAAGTAGGCCGCAATGGCACTTTTACAAGTCAAACCCTACTAGCCGAGATAATTCCCCTTATTAAAAAAACCCGCTTTAGCTGCTGCGAATGTTTTGGACTTCTTGTCGCACTTTATTTGTAGCGAGACAGATCTTAGTGCCAAATTCATGTTTGAGATATTCTTGATTATACCATGTGTTACCGCCATGTGGGCTTATATTTAGGTAGGGTACCTATTTAAACGTAGTTTCATAACCTAACCATGCGCTTTATTTCATTACAAAATCAAAATTTGGACTTCACTTAATTTCTAACAAAATTTAAATAGCCAGCAATGTACAGAAAAGTAAATTGACAATGTAGTACAAATGCATGACAGCACCTAATGTTCTGTTTACTACGACGTTATTTTAAGTAGTACACCTAGTACATTGTTGAAGGTGCGGAGTTAGGAAAATTAAGTTTGCAAGTAATACACATACACATAATTATGATTTGCTAATACATGGAAATAATTGCTAATGGCACATATTATTATCATTTCCAATAAATGCCCGCGTGCCGGCAACGCACTGTATTGTATGATATAAGAAATTGTTACCTTGAAGGCCTAGTCAATAACGTACTTTCTTTTCCCTTTGTACAGAACACCTGACGGCATTGTCACATCAGTCACAAAACAAAAGTGCGGTGTTGTTAGCGCGCGTGTACCGAGCGCACCCGGCGCGCGCGGCCGCGCCGCTGGCCGCGCTGTACGGCGAGCTGCGCTCGGCGCTGCGGCCCGCACCGCCCGACCAACTCGACGCGCTCGTCTCCGACCCGCACAGGGACCTCCAGCAAGCCACCCACAAGTTCTTCAGAGAACTCTTTCCCTTGGCGTACCACAACATACTGAGGCTCGATACTAAACAATTCACGGCCGATCACGAAATGTGTCTGAAAGATGCTTACGATGCTGTACAGCCTTTCGGAGACGTACCCCAACAGGTGAGCGTTGATTTTGTCGGCATTCGAGATTTGTGTCGTGAATAGACATTGAAATGATATTATTGAAATGGAATGTTTGGTTTGTCAGTTGAGTATGACGCTGTCAAAGTCAATGGAAGGCGCGCGCGCGCTGCTGGCGGCACTGGGCGCAGGTGCGGGCGCGCTGGCGGCGACGGAGCAGGTGCTGGCGCGCGCCAGCGCCGCCTGCGCCGAGCGGCTGCTGCGCGCGGCGGGCTGCGGGCGCTGTCGCGGCCAAGACGCGCCGCCCTGCCGACACTACTGCCTTAACATCGCTCGAGGGTAACATACTTGCAATGTTATTTATTAATTTTATCAGAATTATTACACGTATGCATGGCGAAAAGTGCTGTCATAGCGATATATACCTTTACTAACTTAAAATGGAAATGCGAGTGTTTGAGATTGGAGGCGCAGCCGTTGAGTGTGCTATAAGATGTGCATTAGGAGCGAATTCATACTAATTGTATGTTCCACCGTGGTTTAATTTTTACCAATGGTGATAATACCTCTATTAATACTAATTTGAGGTAAAGGTAATTAGGTGGCTGAGATCTACTCCAAGAACTCCGCAAATAATGTTTTATATTTATTTGCCCTGCTTGTGGACCATGTGGGATACGTAAATGTACCTAAGTTGATAACGCCTTACCTAACACGTTTCGTAATTAGGCACCTAAATGCTACTCAGTAGCCTAAGCTGTTTAATAAAAGTCTCGTGGAGCCAGGCTGGGCGGAGTAATGCTTTATTAAAATATTTCAATAGCCAGTTGAGTAAACTGGAAACTGTGCTAATTAAGTTCTTGGCTTGAGTTGGGAACTTCCCGCAGAGACTTACAAAGGCTCATCGGATGCATAAAAGAGACGAGAGACGACTTCTCATTATATATACCTAAGATAGGATGCAACTACAATTTATGTTTAATGTGTGGGTAACGCAGAACCCACTACCCCTCTATCTATAACAGTATACGATATACCATACCAACACATAACATACCGAAATGAAAACTACACAACGTTATATGCTCACCTTAGTGAAATAATTTAACACTGCGCGTGTCTTGTGTACAAGCTTATATTTTATTTAGCGATATCTTTTAAGGCACCCTAGAATCTAGATAATAGAGCGCAAATTTACTTAAAGAAATTTTCTGGAGCACCGTTGTAATGCGACTCACATACGATGTGTCATTGACATGGGTTGTTTAGCTTGCTACGATAAATTGCGTTCTGAATGTATTTCTATGTAGGTAATAGGTATATAATATAGGTATTACGATTTATTTACCAATTTCCCTTTAAAATACATTCAAGTTCATAAGAAAGTCAATAAAGGTATAATTTGATTAGGTATAAAATGCTAATGATCGAGTAATTACTATTATAGACGAAGTAAATCCGAAAGTGTCGAAGCTAGAAACTTGTATAGGATACCTATTGATTAACACCCAATCAATAGCCATTATTTGGTATCAAAAAGCATAGTTTGGTATGAAAATTGCATGCAATTTTCAGTGATTATTCATTACGTTTCAGATTTTGATCGTATTCATCTTTACCTCGAGCCTCGGGCTCGCAGTGTAAAGAAACTTGCATGCAAGTTCTTGCTAATGTAAATCAGCCTTAAGCCCCTTTCACACGATGCGAGAACTTGCATGCGATTTTCATTACATTGCGGGGTTTGGTCGCCCTCGTCTTACTTGCAGCCAGTTTCTTGCACCGTGTAAATCGACCTTAAAAGAGTGGTAAGGTTGCAGCTGCTCGTGTTGTTGCAGCTGCGTGGGCGCGCCGGTGGCGGAGCTGGACGCTGCATGGGGCGGGTACGTGGCGGGCGTGGAGGCGCTGGCGCGCGCAGACGCGGACGCCGCGCTGCGACAGCTCGACGAGCGCATCTCGCGCGCCGTCATGCACGCGCTCGAGAACAAGCTGCAGCTCGAGAAGAAGGTACGCACCACACTATCGTTAACATATTGCCGACGAGTGCTCGCGCTACGCTCGGAGCCGATAAGCTGGTTTTTCTGCTTTGTAGCGAAGTAAGTCTACGGACGGGGAGCCCGATATCGTATTCTCGGCGCTGTAGGGATATGCTCTTCGCCCGCACACGAATACTTCATATAACATGTAATATGGCATTAAGACTGGTGCACTCTACTTTGCGATGGCGAGAAAATAAAGAAATAAAGATTATTCACCCACAATGAATAATAAATTCCAAGGGGAAAACACTGTTTATTATTATTTTGTAAAATAAGAAAGATATAATAAAGGAATAATATATTCCACGGCCAACTGTATAATTAATTTGGCGGTTTTTTTAAACTGATTTTACAAATATCGCGCGCGATTAAACGCCTGGCCTTCCATTGAGCGCTTCAAAGCGTTGTTTTTTTAGGGCTCCGTACCCGAAGGGTCAAAACGGAACTCACGCGAATAAAGAAGAAGTAGTGTTTTGGTTGGTGAAATAAAAATGGTTTGTAGGTAAATCATAAATGTATACTTATATTTTACTTTACCTACTAGGGGCTAACCTAGCCCCGTTTGCGCACTTTAGCTTCGTCAAGGATGATTCACGCCAGACCGTTCCGTGCCCGGGCCGGCCCGTTTTCTAGTTCAAGAAATCGACGGCCGGTCCTGTATTAGAAAACGGGCCGGCCCGGGCACGCAACGGTCTACTGTGGATCATCCTTAACTTACACCCGCTTGATAAGTCTAACACGAGACACTTTTAGAGCAAGATAAGTAAACAATTACTTTGCCCTTTTTTAACGCCACGAAAACACCATAATTTGGTAATTGCCACGGATCAATGTCAAAAAAATTTAGGTAGACTACGAAAACTTTTAACGCAATAACGTAGGGGTTTATTATTAGAATGGACAGTAATAAGGCGGAGTTGGTATTATAATCGTAAAACTTGGAATCTGCTTTGGCTAAGTCCAGTTATTATATAAAGAAAGCGCGTGGCGGCGGCGTTGACGTGGGCGGTGGGCGCGACCGGCGCGGCGCCCACGGGCGGCCCTTTGCACCCGCTGCCCGCAATACAACGCAACCAAAGGCCAATGATGCCCACACTTGTTAAAGTTTTTCACTTCTCATGGTCTAAAAGTGTGTTATAATAGACTTGTCAAGCGGGGCTAAAGTAGTACATTTAGCTCTTAGGGGAAATATGAACCAAAGGAAACCAAAAAAAACAAATTAAAATGTTCATTTGGAAACATTTTAATTTGACCCGTCCACTATATTGAGACCTCCTTACGAAACTGTTCACAAAAAGTGCTCAGCCCCGCTAAAGAAGTTTTCACTTCAAAAAACATTCCGCCCAATATACTTATGTTCGCCGTGGAATTTAGTTTTCATTTTGGGTGGATAATCTTTAGGTATTTGTTTATTTTTCTCGCAATCGAAGTGGAAAGTAGAATCTAACCCTGGTCTGAAAGCCATATTATCCCTCGAATTATTTTAATTATTCACCGAATTCGAGATATATGTTAGAGGAACGCATTCCATTTGTATTGCACGTTATCTCGTAGTTCCCGAATCCTTTCCGTTTAACTTTTAGTTGGTAGTGTCCAACAAAGGAAGCGTAGAAACATGTTGAAAGCATTCGCAGCACGAGCCGAGCCCGATGCAGCTCCGCCCTGTCTGTCCCCGCGCGACTTGGCTTGTATGCAAATTAGCAGTCAGTTTATGCGAATGGAAAATGCTCGTAAACGCTCCAGTTTATTCGTATCGTATTGCTGTCGTCATCGTCGTATTATCGTGTAGTCAGGTAAAATCCGCCGTAAAACATGAGCCGAGACAGGTAGCTCGATATGATTTGGTCGAGGCTAATAATATTAAAACTATATATTGTATATATTCCATCCCTGTTTCGTGTTATTTTCGTTTTCCTGCGCTTAACATTTTGAACCAACTATGTTTATGACGATTTATGGGCATGGCCTAATTATGTAACGTAAGTGTAGGTATGTCTAACAAAAACTACCTATAGGTACCTACACATACAGAGGACTTCGTCAAAACTGTTTGTTACTGTGTGTACACTTGTATCTACAGTAACACTGTCGCTAAGGTCGCTACTACACCGTGGGCAAAATGTTGTCTCGCTCTCTAGTGTTAGCTCGATATGCTGTGCAAGTGCCCACGCGCGGAAATTTTTTTCTTATAAAAATAATCTGGTTTCTTTGTGTAAGTACATTATTTTGAATACCAATATTATGCAGCGGAATCTTAGATTACCCCGGACAGAAAACCCTTTCTTATGATTACTGGCTGGAATTTTAGAGATTTATTATATATATAGTTAGATAGTAGATACCTACCTACCGACTGAAATGTAAAGCAGCGCAATCGCAATATCGCAATAATTGTAGGTATTAGTTTTGTGCAGGACTATTAGTTACAAACCAACTCATTAATTATCAATCCAATAAATGTAGCCAAATCTAAGTGTAATCACAGAAATATCGGATGGACGCGGAAAGGTCAGTGACACAAATGACGAATGGGCAGCGGTCCCAACTGTTCGGTGAATGTGATCTGCACGCGGAAGGCTCTGGCGCAGCGCGCGCCGGCGGCGGCGCGGCGCGGCGCCTCGCCGCCCACGCCAATTCTAGCTTTCACATTTATAAGGCGGATAAGAACAATCCAATAGCAAAACTTTTACCACCGGTTTTTTATTAGTTTAACACATTAAAATTTAACATTCGGTTTCCATGTCTACGCACTGGAAACTTAGTTACCCTGAATTTTATGTACATATGCAACCGGATGCAGTACCTATCAGTCAGATAGCAATAATGATTTGTCATCAATTGTTACATATGTACTATGTACTCGTATCATTCCCAGCAGGAATAAGGACTAAATCTGAGGTTAACTTATAAAAAATTATAACCTAGTGTTGTCACAGTAAGTAGTAGGTATGAATCCTTAAGTGGGAGTTACAAGTCGTGATAAAGTTTAGCCTCACGATGGAAACTGTTCCTTAGGCTACTTGTAACATATACTGAGCGAGGCCAAACTATCCACGCAAAAAATTCAAAATGGCGGCTATTTTAGTTTCCAAATTATTTTATTTTTTTTAGAACTCAAAAATGCTTTGTGCTTAGATATGAGCGCCGATAGGTGTTTGGTCGGCGGCGGCGCGCCGGTCAAAATCGATCGGCGGCTGCGGCGTATCGGCGGCGTGGCCTTGAAAGCACTTGTTGTATATAAAACACTAATAACTTTTAGTTAAAAGGACCGCCCGGGATCGTAGCTGGTGCGGGAACATAAATTAAATATTCATCTCTATAAATTGCAATGCTTAATGGTGCAATAGGTAGGCAGACTTCCGCAAAGAGTGCCTGCCAGGCCTGAGTTCAAGGTCGTGCCCGCAAATTTGGAGCTCGAAGGGTTCGCTCTAAGAAGAGGGCATTTAATTTCGCCGCCAAGCCTTGCTGAAATGATCCGTACCTATGGCTCGTTTTGACCACATCAAAAGTATAGAGACCTAATAAGTAGCCTACCCTCCAGGTAGTAAGCAGTTCTGGTCTTTATCCAAATCGGTCGAAACCAATTTCTGTCGTCCGATACTTCCTCTTATCTCCTATGCTGAAATCTGATGGCTCGCTGGCTTTCACCGCATTAGAGAAGTCCAATCTTTCCGCCTCTCCATTTGCCAGTAGTTCTCGTATAGTCCGTACAAAACTCTAAGGCCAAATTCTGTCAAACGAACGCAAGCAAAAAACGACTAAGAGCTCTGACTGTAAGGTAGCCTTACAGTTTTGAACGTACTATACCACCGTCAATACCTCAATATCGAAGCACTACAGTCTAGACGTGACCAACGCTAGTGGGCCTTATGGTATACTTGCAAGGGTTCTGCTTCTGAAATACTGTGTTCCCGAGTTGTCTCCTATTTTTACCCTCTTGGCATTCTTGCTTGCCAATGTGCAACCAGTGCCTAACAAGTGTAGTCGTGCCGATCCCTATAATTTTTGACACATCGTCCTCTCCTCTATACTCTCTAAGGTTATGTACGTAGAGAGTTCTGAACAGTAAACTGCTGACTTAGCTTGAAACTAAAAACCTCCTCAGTGATCGGCCATATGGCTTTCGCCAGCGCCGTTCCACTGGGGATCTTCTTGTGTATGTCACGCAGCACGTACTACTGAGGCTATCGTGAAACACGGTGAGGCTCTTGCCGTGTCTCTTGCTTGACATCTCAAAGGCTATTGAGAGGTTTTGTCACGCTAATCTGCTTCTTGCATATCCCTTCAGTTTTAGCCATACTAACTTGCTGCATTCGGCTCAGCGGATCGCAGAGCCAGGAGACTTATTGGCGGCTGTACTGTACGGTAGTAGAAAGAAACTAAGGTGCAGAACCTAACACATAGAGGCAAAATGGCCTGTCTATAGATGTGTGTCTCCTACAAGTTGTACTTCGCCGAGTGTGCTTAGGAGCTCCATAAGCTCATACCGCCTTCCACCTTCTTCCATCGAACATCCAAACGTCGTCGAAATTCCTCTTATACGAACAAAGCTCTTTTCATTATCTTTTAGTATGCGCACTGCTAAGGTTTGGAACGTAAACAATGTTCGCGAGGTCTATAAGCTTACAGAGCCACTATTGTACATGGGCTACAACGCGCGCGGGATTAAGGATGCCGCGCCGATGCCACGCCGGTGGCGCCACATCGGCGGCGGCGGCGCGAAGTTTTCATCGGCGGCGGCGGCGCGCCGGCGCGGCGCTCATAGCTATTTGTGCTACACAAAAACTTTGTATGAGAATTATATTTTGCATAAATTTAGCTATAACTTTGGTTATTATAATTTTCTCGATATATCTAATAGTTCATGAGAAAAATGGTGTTCAATATTGCGTTTCTTGTTAAAACACTGTTAGTCAAAAGGCTTAGCAAAATCAAACTGCATCGTATGCAGAAAGCAATTCATTTTCTCCAGTGTTACTAGGAACCAATATAAAGGATTTCTTCTGACGAAATGAAAATTTCATCGACGGGAATTCAAAATGGCCGTCATTTACCAAAGGGGGAGCCACATTTTTTTTAAAGTGTATAATTTCAAAACGGCATCTGCTATTGAAGTAATATGGGTATCAATCGATTAGTATTGACACCATTAATTAAAATAAGAAAAATACCATGTAAAAAATTAAAGATAGCGGGCACCTATAACAAAAATGTAAAATTCTCTTTCTTCTTTTTTTCGTTATATTAAAAATAACAACTAAATGTCCAATGATATAGTCAATTTATATATTTACATAAATTCTCATAGTATTACCTACGCGACAAAACAAAAATTATGACAATCCGTCGATTAGTTTTTGAACTATACGAATTACAAACGAGCCGACGACGTGTGTCATAGTAGTTATAGAAACAAACTGCACTTTTGTGATGAGAGCAAGTCGCTTTAGCACAAGGTTTAGTGAAGAGACCAAACTTGATTATTTTTTCGATACTATCTAATTTTCACCCGTCAGTAACCGAGACTACGCCACTTCAAAATTATAAGTCTAAAACGTTCTACTAAGTTAAAAGGTAGACAGATTTGGACAATAAATGTGGCAATCGATAGAGAAAAATGTTGTCCAACTTAAAAAAAATTACGCTATTTGTTACAAAACTTAAGAAAAAAATTTTTTCTTTGTTTAGCAATAAACTTTTTATTTTTTTGATATTTATACTCTGTAAAATCCTACACTTTGATTTTTCTGCGTTTAAGAACATTTTCATCTATACTACATTGTGCATTTAGGGAGGTAAGGAGGTTATTACTAACGAGTCTAATGGAATTACTTTTATTGACTTGAGTTGTAATAACCCTTACCGTACATCAGTGGCGGCGCGTCAAAAATATTCTTAGGAAAGCCGGAAATAATTTGCCTTTCTTATACTTCATGAGCCGTAGTAAAAGAACTGCACTGGCTGAAAATTAGGTAAGCCGGTGGGAATCGAGTTGTATGGACGCTCCGCCACTGCCGTACATACATACTTACACACATCATATACACACGCCCGTATCCCATTGGGGTAGGCAGAGACCAAAGAACGCCAAGTACTACGGTCCTTACATACATCTCTTGCTGCAGTCACATCCATACATCTCCTCATACAAGCTCGTCGGTTGCGGGAACCCTTACCACCCGTGATACAAATATATTATATTACTTCCACTTAGCATGGCTTATAACTCTCATAGTTGTTTTTTAATATTGGGGAAACTTTCTGTGGTGTGATTTTTTTTGGAAAAAAATATTCTTTTAAGGGTCAAAAAATATATAAGGTACTAGCTGTTGCCCGCAACTTCGTCTGCGTAGAGCTTGGTCATCGTGTTAGAATTTTATCGCTATTCTTTTATTTTATTTCAGGCGGTTACCTAGTTACATATCGCTGTTCCATACAAACTTCCACTTCCTTAAGGGATGGGATGAAAACTACTATCCCATGTCCTTTCCTCGGACTCGGACTATATTCACACCAAATTTCATCTAAATCGGTTTAGCAGTTTAAGCGTGAAGGAGTTACAGACGGATAGACAGACATACTTTAGCATTTCTAACCCGCCACGACTTAGTACGGGTAGGTCAGTTTTTAATATATTTATCTATATTAAATTACTAAAACCGGTTTTGTTGTATTTAAACAGAGACTCTGTAAAAAATTTGAAGTCTCTATTTAAAAAATGTTGCCCCCCATACAAACTTTGAACCCCTTTTAACCCCTTGAGGGGATGAATTAAAAAAAAACGCTGAAATTAGTTTTGTAGTTTTTAATTTAAACAGTTACTGTAAGAAATTTTAAGTCCTTCACTCAAAAAATTTTTGCTTCCAATATAAACTTTGAATCCCTTTTTAACCCCTTTAGGGGTTGAATTTCAAAAAACGCAGAAATTAGTTTTGTTTTATTTAAACAGAGAGTCTCTGTAAGAAATTTGAAGTACCTCACATAAAAAAAATTTGCTCCCCATACAAACTTTGAACCCCTTTTTAACCCCTTTAGGGGATGAATTTCGAAAAACACTGAAATCCCTTTTTTTGTATTATTATAAGGAACTTATATACAAAGTTTGAAGACTCTCACTTTAAAAAAAAATTGCTCCCCATACAATATTTCACCCCTATTTTGAACCCCTTAGAAGACGAAAATTTTGAAAACGCAGGTATAACTTTCATTGTCTTATTTTAAGGAGTCTTTGTACAAAGTTTCAAGTCTATACCTTTAAAAAATTATTGCCCCCCATACAAACTTTGCACCCCTGTTTTACCCCCTTAGGGGTGGAATTTCCAAAAATCCCGTCTTATCCCTTGCCTCCGTTATATAACCTAACTATAGTGTAAATTTCAAATTTCTAGGACTGGCAGTTTCGGCGGGGCGGTGATTAATCAGTCACCCATCAACTTTATATATATAGATGAATATAAGTACTTATAGGGTATGAATATCAAAAGTTTATTGCAAAAAGAAGGATTTTTTTTCTAGTTATGTTAAATAAAATCACAGCGTTATTTTTTATGTAGATATTATCGAAAAAATGATCAAGTTTGGTCTCTTCACTAAAACGATTGTGCAAAAGCGACTTGCTTTCATTACAAAAGTGCAGTTTGTTTCCATAACTACTATGACACAGTCACCAAGGCTCGTTCGTAATTCGTATAGTCCAAAAACTACTCGACGGATTGTCATAATTTTTACTTTATCGCGTAGATAATACTATGAGAAATTATGTAAATATATAAATTGACTATATAATTGGACATTTAGTTGTTATTTTTAATATGACCAAAAAAAGAAAAATGAAAATTTTGATATTAGTTGGCAGCTAGCTTTAATTTTTTACATGGTATTTTTCTTATTTTAATTAATGGTGTCAATACCAATCGATTGATACCCATATTAATTAAATAGCGGATGCCGTTTTGAAATTACACACTTTAAAAAAAATGCGGCTCCCCCTTTGGTAAATGACGGCCATTTTGAATTCCCGTCGATGAAATTTTCATTTCGTCGGATGAAATCCTTTATATTGGTTCCTAGTATCACTGGAGAAAATGAATTGCTTTCTGCATACGATGCAGTTTGATTTTGCTAAGCCTTTTGACTAACAGTGTTTTAACAAGAAACGCAATATTGAACACCATTTTTCTCATGAACTATTAGATATATCGAGAAAATGATAATAACCAAAGTTATAGATAAATTTATGTATAACATAATTCTCATACAAAGTTTTTGTGTAGCACGAAGCAGTTTTGAGTTCTAAAAAAAATAAAGAAATTTGGAAACTAAAATAGCCGCCATTTTGAATTTTTTGCGTGGTTAGTTTGGCCTCGCTCAGTATAAGTTACAAGTAGCCTAAGGAACAGTTTCCATCGTGAGGCCAAACTTTATCATGACTTGTAACTCCCAAGATCCATTTATATGGGGATTCACACCTACGGGCGCAAAAGTTTGTAGAGAGCGGTAGAATTTGAAATGAAAAATAAATAAATATACTAGTCATAAAAATGCGTAATTATAATAAAGAGAAATGGCAGCCTCGAGGGTCTTTGATGCCAGAATCAGTGAAGTCTGCAAGTTTATTGGTTGAATGGCAGAGGAAAATTTCAAATTGGAAACAAAATGCAGAGAAGCTAAAGAAAGTGAAGTTGTTTACTTGTAATAAAATAGATGATCTGTTAAAGAAAGGTAAAATGGACCAGGCGTATATAATGATAAATTAATTAGAAAAGAAACATAGACAAAGAAGCACTGCTAATTTAAACGAAGAAGGTAAAATATTAGTGGACAATAAAGATATAACTGAAAGATGGAAACGATATATTGAGAAATTGTATGAAGGAGTTGGTTTGAAAGAAAATGATATAGAAAAGGAAAGGTGTGTTAAAGAAGATAGCCTTAAACAGTATACAGAACGGTAAAGTAGCTAGTTTGGATAATATACCTCTATACAAATTACAAAGTAAGGATTAAACACTCAAATTGTGACCCCTTATACGACGCAATGTTTGAATCGAAACAAATAATTCATCGCTACCGATATAAGCAAAAACCCCTAAATGCGAAGAGTACCTATCGTACTCTAAGCCTCATATCACAAGCAATAGATAAGTATTACTGAAAATAATACAAAATAGAATCAGGCCAATAGAACAAGGAGCCCGGCAAGATTATCCTCTTTCGCCGCTTATATTCAACTTATTTATTGAAAACGCTATTAGAAAATTAAATGAGTCCAGCGTAGGAATTTGACAATGGAAAAATTTAAGGACATCTCATACGCCATGCCATGTCCATTGGATTAGAACAATAATACAGGGAAAAGCAAAAGGGCAAGACCTAGAATAACGTATATTGACCAAATAAAACAAAAATTAAATGCACCACCCACAAGAGCCAAGCTCTTAAATATTATGATGATGAAGTTGCGTGGATAAAAGAGCGGCACTCAAGTGCGCGCCGGTCATCGCCGACGTGTTTATTTGCGTGAGGCGCGCGGCGCGCGTCGTCGCGGACATTCACACGTGCGCCTGCGCTCATCGAGCCACTAGCCACTCCAGCTACTTATAGCAAGTGCCCTACGCGGAATGAGTTGATAATTTAGTCCGCGCAAATGTTTCAGGTGTCAGTGATATAAATAAGTAGATACTACATACGACTCGTATCTCAAGTTCCGTTTAAATAGCCAACATAGTTTGTTGATGGTTCTTAAGGCTCCTTTCGCAAAACGCTGGGTTTTCCAAGTGTTATAATTTTCCCGCGCGCAGTCGACACCATCCACCTTTTTAACCCCTGACGCAAAAAGAAGGGTGTTATAAGTTTAATGTGTCTATGAGTGTATCTGTGTATCTGTCTGTGGTATTGTAGCGCCCAAACGGATGAACCGATTTTCGTTTAGTTTTTTTTGTGTCATTGATAATTTTATCCCGAGTATTCTTAGCCATGTTTCATAAAAATCTGTTCAGCCGTTTGAAGATCATCAGCTCTTTTCTAATTGATGAGGGGATCTGACTAACTTCCTATGTCCGATTGATTCGAAATTTGGTACCGTGTTACTACAAGGTTATTGCAAGTATATAGTAAGGTAACCATGACCTGATCAGCCATTTGAAGATCATCAGCTCTTTAATAGTTGATGAGGGCATCCGACTACCTTTGCATATGTCCTATTGATCCGAAATTTGGTACCTTTCCTAATATTTATACCTACTTTAAAAAGGACAATATAAAAGTAAAATATAAAAAACCCCCGACACAAAAAATAAACTCTAAAAACTAACAAATAATTTTTAAACCTATTATAATAATTATCGTCACATATATTATTGTAAGTTCAAATATTTTTATTTTAGTTGACGACCGCTTTAGCTTCGTTGGTAGTGACCCTGCCTACGAAGCTCCCGAAATCCCGAATCCCGCTTGGTTCGAATCCCGGCCGGGGCATTTATTTGTGTGATGAGCACGAATATTTGTTCTTGGGTCTTGGATGTTTTCTATGTATTTAAGTATTTGTTTATCTATATAAGTATGTATATCGTCGCTTAGTACCCATAGTACTACAAGCTTTGCTTAGTTTGGGACTAGGTTCATTTGTGTAAGATTGTCCACAAATATTTACTTTGCCAACAAATACTAACATAACGATAGATCAGATTTTTTCTTTGAAATATTTTTTTTATTCCGGTTGATTCGGAACCTTAAATGTGCCGGTTTGTTGAAAAATATGGTGTAAATATTCATATTTACACACACACAAATTTACATGCACAAAATATCTAAAACAAGGATACTTATTTACGATTATGAATAAATATTTAAGGTTCCTTATTAGGTATGTAACATTCTTTTTAGGCCTTAAATAAACGTAATACTCCGCGCGCGCTTTAGAAACCTACTAATCGTTTAAAATTAAATAGATACAGGGTAAATACCGTTCCGCTACATTGACGTACCTAACTCAATTCAAACATATACAGAACCGGGCAGACCGAGCTTTGATCGGCATCCTTTCGGGTTTTTCCGATACGACCTTAGATCGATTTCCACCCCCGTAAAGACCTATTATAAATTTCATTGAAATCACAGAGCCGTTTTAGACAATCTATTTATAAATAAATATGTATATATACAAATAATGCTCTATAAAGCATATATGCTTGTATGGGATAGTAGAGCTCTGCTTGACGTAGCATTACATGTTTTTCTGGTGAAAACGAGTTTAACCCGGAGGAAATGAGATGAGACCCCTTTATTAAAAAATCATCGAAATCCTCTGAGCCGGTTTCGGCAACCCATTTAAAAACAAATATAAGTAGGTAGGTACTTTAATATACAAATTTTGCTCGTATAATATCTAGGATGTTGTTACATATGTATACTTTCCAAAAAAACTGATAATCGTAGACTGTCACTGTTTTACTTAACTACTGTCTTCGAGACGATTTAGCCGAGTTGGCTTTGTCCTTTATTCAGTTTCTCAGATGGTTAAGGTGCATGATATTGTCCAGGTGCGGTTAGAGTGTGGCCCGCCGGCCACGACGGAGCGCAGCAGCGCAAGCGCAGGCGCGGGCGCCAGCGCGGCGATGGCGGGCGCGCTCGCGCCGCGACGAGAGGCGCTGCGCGCGCCGCCGCCCGACGCTGAGCTCTTGCAGTTTGCGGCCTCGCTCGCCGCCAGCAAGAGACTCTTCGTCACGCTGCCCGACTACTTATGCGACGAACCCGACTTCGCCCATGACGATAACGAACACTGCTGGAACGGAAATACCGTAGGACAGTAAGTCTAAACCACCAAACTAGTACCATAAATAACTTGTGAAGATGACGAAGTCTTCTTTTTAACAGACTTCACAAAAGGAGGAGGTTATGTTCGTCTGTATGTTCACGCATTTTTTTTTGTATTAAATGGACTCGTATGCTATACTTTCCCATAACGTCGGTGGTCGTCCCATGTTAAATCTGGTCAAGAAGATCGATGGAACTCCTCAAATATAATAATAAATATAATATAAATAAATAATAATAGAGGCGCCTATGGCAATTTCGGTGTTTTCTGTTGTAACCAACGCATTAGCTGTGTGAGCTATGAGTGGCGCGGAGAACCAAATTGAAGGGTTGTTGTACCTAAAATAAAACATACTCCAAAAGTATAATGTAAAATGACCACTTGTATATTTTACTGTAATTGAATGCATCCATGGTGTTCAGGTACGACAAACCGCTTGTGACGTCCTCTTCGCTGAGCGATCAGAAATACAATCCGGAGGTAGACGGCAGCGTGCCCCCGGACCCGAAGGTGGCGGCGATAGGCGACCAGCTACGACAGGCGAGACAGGTAAAACCACAATTCTATAATTATTTCAATAAAAAACTAGTGTGTTGAATGGATTTTTGGGAGGGACATAAGCCATTTATTCTATGCCTCGGCTCTGCTTGAATTCTTATAGTAATAATTTCGTAAGTAGGTAAACATGTGTATATCCTGTAATTGCCATAACAAACATACTTACAAGCACGCAAAATCAAGTAATTAAATCATTTATTTAATAATCATAAACAGAACTTGTTTGTTAAGGATGCTGCTATGATAATAGTTCCATATCCAATTATAATGATTTTATGTGAGGACAATTATTACTTAGACCGATAGCTGTAATTACTTAAATCGGTATCACATACTATAAGTCTGCCTATTTATGATTATAATATTATATTGACCGCGTTTTACTTTACGTCTTATAATTTGGATTTAGCTAGACGAGAAATATGTAGTTATGCCGTAGTTAATAGTTTATAGAAATAGTTCTTTATTATGTAGGCACGTAGATAAAGCGGTATCTAAGGCGGTTCATAAAGGTGAGGCGAATACTGTTGGGTAGCTATAGTTTGTATGGTGCGCAGCTGCTGATCAGCAACAGTTGGGCGTCGCCGGCGCCGGCCGAGGCGTACATGCAGGGCGACCAGGCAGGCGAGGAGGGCTCGGGCTCCGGCCGCAGCTACTCCTACGACGACGCCGCGCTCGACGCCGAGGGCTCCGGCGAAGAGGGCTCCGGACACGTCGCCGTCGGTCAGTGCCCTTGCCTTTAGCAATGTCTGCTCGAGTCGGTAATCCCGCTCGCCCTTATTTAAATATATTTTCACACCTGCTATTCAGAAAAGTCATTGTAAGCCTCGAATAAGGGATCAAAGTCGTATTTTTTTTCCCTCATTTGAGGGCAACAATGACTCTTTTCTTCATAGAAGGTTTTAAAACAGGATGCGCCACTCGGTAGCAAAATGATTTGTTCGACTTTTCATGCTTTTAGCTGCGGGCCTCATAGGCGGTGTACACTTACACGTACACTTGAATCCCTCGCTACGCTCAAGATTTTACTTTAGAATCTTTCGCTTCACACAGGATTCAATATACTGCCCTCGCCTTAAATATTTCAGTATGCTCCCTTAAGGCGCAGGGTAGGGCAAGGCCTTCCCCATACAAACTTTGTGCACGTTTTATTCGTCAGTTTTGGCACTACCAAATATAATATTATATTTTTTGGTTGTAAATACCTATTAGATATGCGAAGATCGTGATGTGATAATTTTCAAATGTTTCAAAAAAAATCAAAATTAAAAAATAAAAATAAAAATTAATAAAAGACAATTTACATCACGAAATAGCTATCAGAAAAATAAGCATACTGACCAAAAATCATAACTTTAATGCAAACACAAACGAAGTAAATCCTGCACAAAGTTTGTATGGAGAGAGCTTGCCCTACCCCTCCTCTTAAGACACAATGTACTGTTGTGTTTAGGAAGCCGACCGGACGGAGGCGAGGAGAGACGAGTGCTGGCGCCGCCGACGACGGGAGCGGGCGCGCGCGCGCAGGCCGCCGCGCCGCTGGTGGCGCTGGCGCTGCTCCTGCGCGCCGGCGCGCTACTCACCTAGGCCCGCCGCTCGCCGCCCGCGACACTTCCGCCCCTGAACAGTTTACTATCCTAACAGAATTTCCATATCGTTTGTGTAAAGCCTCGTTTAGGTAGAAACGTAGCGTGAAAAGTTAAAAGACTCGTAAGTTTGTAGTAGATACCATCTCTTTAGTGATCCTACGTCGGAACAGTAAGAACCTTATTTCCGAAGGTACTCTCAGACAGTACTTAGCTGCAGCTACGAATATAACGACATAATAAAATGTATCATTTTATTCTTTCAAAGAATTTCTTAAATTTTCTTGTGGATACTGTACTAAAAATTGGATTCAGTCGTTTTAATTTGTACGAGTTAATGCATTTAAACAATAAAAATACGCGATAGATTTTAATGGCCTGCAATTGTCAAATGCATATCAATATTTTATCAATAAACGTTTTTGTAAATATAATCTATATAAATTAGATACGAGTACATTTTAAAATGAAACATTTTTTTGCATTTAACGTGTTCAATTGGAACGTACTGGCACCAATTATCGACGCTTTTAGAAGGTCGTGTCGTGTACTATCATCAGTGATAAAATAAATATACGTTTAATACTTAGAACAATAATAATGGGGGTAAATTATTAAGCTTCTCTTTGAGAAATAACTAGCTTTTTATTAACTGAAAAGACATTCGATATTTCCAGTTATCGACATCCAAGTTCCAGTGGTCGACACCCAATCACCGACATCCCCAATAATCGACACCAGAATCGTGCAAGCATTTGGATTAGGTACATTTTATTGTGATGTATTTTACGCGACAGTATATGAAGTTATCGTTTAATGAAACTAGTAAAATATAATCAAATGTTGTACACGTACATCTATTGTACGACTCAACACCGACACACGCCGAGCGCGAATAGTCTGTGTTAAAATACAAGAAAACTAAGATTAACATTATTAGGGTTCCGTACCAAAAAGGTAAAAAAGGAACCCTTATGGTTTCACTTTGTCTGTCTGTCTGTCACATTGCTAAATATCTCAAGAACTACTTATGCTATCGATTTTTTTGAATATCATCCCTTGTAGGAGTTGATATTTTGTATGGGGCACAAGTTTTTGCAGTGAGAGACATGAAACTCTATTTTTTATTTGTTGAAACACAATAAATTTTATGACTTTTTTAAAATGAAAAATGAAGTAAATGAAAGTGTTTTTAAGTAGGAGACTTCGAACTTTATAACTGTCTAGTAATTACTTATGTACCTGCCTATATTACAACAAAACTAAACTAAGTAAATTCAGAACTTTTTAAAATTCATCCACTAAAGAGTAGTTTTACGTTCACTCTTTTTTTTTCTCAGAAGCATTGCCT
This sequence comes from Cenopis cana, assembly GCA_951800055.1. Lineage (NCBI taxonomy): Eukaryota > Metazoa > Arthropoda > Insecta > Lepidoptera > Tortricidae > Cenopis > Cenopis cana. The sequence continues at coordinate 17,626,622 of OX637471.1, read as the reverse complement.
CACTCGTAATTTTTATTATGTCACCTTTAAACAAAACGGCTGGTGTCTATGATATTGTACTGGATGACTGGATGAGAGTACAATGAAATAAAGTATTTATTGAACTAATAAAAAATATGTCGATTACTGGTGCGCGTCGATTATTGGTGCCATAACGCTGTTTGATGTCGTCGCGTCGCTTTTAACTTACTGTTATGATGAACTAGCTGATTGGCAATAAATTCATAAATATATATATATAAAAGAAGAACGTATAACGATTAGAAAAAAGTGATAGAATTATTAAGGGTTTACTGTACAGAATGTAAATACCTAAAACCCTGTGACGGTCTAGGTGCTTAGCTAGTAAAACATATTTTGTTGCCATATTAAAATTACGGATATCATTATTTATAATACTAATTAAGTCATAATTTAATGTAATAATATTTTATGTGATACTGATTTAGTTAAGTCGATAAGATTTATTTGCATGTGTTAAGTTATTTATAAATAGTATATAGGCCCTGCCCAAGTGACTAGCTTACGATGTAAGTGTAAAGCAGCAGCGTGCAGCGGTGCGGCGTCGGCAGTGGTCGGCAGGCCGGCCGCGCGACGCGACTCGCGCCCTTACTCCTACTCGATTATATAAACAATCTTGATTCCGAAGCTGGACGTAGTGGACGTATAAATTACTTGACAATCTATATATGCCAAACATTTACCTTGAAGCTCAAAACTGGAAAATGAAAACTCTTCCTTTTTTAGGCGAGTTTTAAACAGGACCCCTGGTGGCCCTGGTCAGGCGGCGCCACGCGCCAGGTCCACCAGCAGTTACTTTACCTTGGAAAATATTCCGTTCTTAATGGATGCTTATAATCGGTTATTTTGGGGGTACACTAAGAAGACTATCCTAAGTGCTGCCCCTCGAACACGCTGTGCTCACGCCACGCATGAAGAGGGAGCGGTGTCTGACTTCTTTCAGTTTTTAGGGTTCCGTACCCAAAGGGTAAAACGGGATCCTATTACTAAGGCTCCGCTGTCCGTCTGTCACCAGGCTGTATCTCAAAAACCTTGATAGTTAGTTGATATTTTCACAGATGATGTATTTCTGTCGCCGCTATAACAACAAATACTAAAAAACAGAATAAAATAATGAGTGAATTTTTTGCCGTTTTTAAATTCTTCGTGCGCGAGTCCGACTCGCACTTGGCCGGTTTTTCATTTACATCTCTTAAACCAATGACATTTTATGTTCTACATTTGTGACTGAATCTCCGTTAATATTAGGCCAAGTGTTCTGCAAAGAACACTCGTTAAATTTGTCATCCAATGTAGAATACAAAATGTCCAAAACTGTCCCCTCTCCAGGTCAGCACAGAGTTCTCGAGGTCGAAAACTTAGGATAGTCTTCCTAGTGTACCCCCCCATTAAAGTTCCATTAAGTTCGGAATACTCCGATTTTATCCGACATATCGACTAGATACAGGTCGCTCGCGCCCACCCTCGGCTGTGCCGGGCCCAACAACTCGGTCATGACCCGTTGGGTCATCTTCGTACCTACCTATAAAATGTAACCGATCTACATTTCTAAAGGTAGAAATCTCTATATATATAAAATAGTAGAAATGATAATGAAATGTATGTTTGTAGGTAATATGTACATTCAGACACCATGTAATGGTGCGCTGGAGAGTTTTTGTAAATGTGTTGTAGATTATACGGAGGCGTAGACTGGAGAGGACCAGAATTGGAAGTGGAAAATATATATTGTTAAACTGTCGTTTGAGACGGCATAGACGATCATGTTAAATGACTACGTTATGTTCTAAGTTCAGTGGACGCCGGACGCTCGCGCCACGTGCCTAAATTATTATTTCCGTTTACCGGGATATGCATTGCACTCTCTGTCGGGAATTAACTCAGATGAAATTGTAAATAAATTGTTGGAATGATGGTAGTGTCAAAAAACAAGACACACTTGCTGTTAAATCTGAATATATATTGAAATAAATATTGTACCACGCATGTTTTTATTTTATTGTACCTATACCTAAGAATATTAGTATATTTCTATAACAGGTATCTCAAGCCAGCCCAAATCAGCTTAGTGCTTTTAAAAAACGTTACTCGCTACGTATAATATATCGGAAAGTAGGTAGGTGCTGGTTGGAAGACGTCATTTTCATTTGCCCCACAAAAGTAGAGATTAACTGAAAATTATGACCGGATCCACTTACCCTCGTCTCCTTTAATAATACATATATTTAAACCTTTTTTTTTGTCAAATATGTAATGTTATTTTATTTTTGATCGTCATATTTTTTTTAATGTCCTATTTCATTAATTCTGCAGAAAAGGGGCATTTACAGTATTTACCGGATTTACGTGCACGCATTAACGGAATAACCGACTGAGACTTTTTTAATCCGTAATAACGGACATTTAAGAAGGTCATAAAAATGACTATTACATATCAAAATGCAGTTTAATTTAAAGTTGTTGTATAACATTCTATACCTACTCTTAAAGCCAGTCTTTACTAGTGAACCAATTTCAATCAGAATCAGAATCAAAATATTTATTTTGTTAAACATAGGTAACAGTGAAAGATGTTACATATACAGATACGTTTGAGCACTATGTTTTACCCGCAATGCAGGTGTACAAAATTTGTTTCATGCAGTTAAGTATAATATAATAAACATGTCATTCACATAGTCGTGTTGTACTACCAAAATAAACTAATTTAATTTAAACAACAATTAGCAAATAATAATTATAACTAATATTAATACAAATACTGGTAACAGTATCATTAAAAAAATCATTTATTGAATAATAACATTTGTCAACCAGGAATATATCAGCTGTTTTTTAAAATTATGTTTGTCAAGCGATATAATTGAGTCAGGAATTTTATTATATATTCTCGGTGCCATACCCAAGATACTTTTTCTCGTCAGAGCCGTATTGCAACATTCCAGTGTTTTTATTTTATGTTTGTATTGTTGCCGTGTCGGAAGCTTCCGTCCCTTGATACGCTGATGAACAATTTGGGGTTCGTCTTGACAAAAATGGCAACTTCAAGGATGTATAAGCATGGTAGTGTTAATATTTTAAGTGATTTAAAAAAGGGAACACAGTCATCTCTAAATTTTAGTCCACACATTGCTCTTATACAACGTCTCTGTGATTTGAAGGCTATTTCTTTATAAACTGAGTTACCCCAGAATATAATACCATAACCTCAACACCGAGGCTACAATACCGTGATAGGCCACAAGTATATAGCTTCTCGATTAACCGTTGTTGAAAGTCTAAAAAGTGCGTAGGCTGTTTTACATAATTTTTTGCACAGATATTCAATGTGACATTAGCAATTAGCTAAAATGTCAGGTTTTGCTGCAAATAGCTTACAAAGTCAAAAATGCCTTAATACTCCGTAATTCCGTACACTTACCTTAGTACAATCAGATGCCGCCTCTACTGATTATTCGTCGCGTTTCCCTGGTCATTAGGTTTCCAGTTACACGGGGATATACACTTGTTCGCTCTTTCATTAAAAATCTTATGGTACCAACATACCTTAGAGTCATTCCTCGATGAGGACGCACGAGAGCGCGAGCGACGCGACGACGCAGAACGCTGACGCGTGCGCGAGGGCCGGTTATTGGACGATAAGGCAGCGATTTGCTGCTCTAGTCGCTCTATGCGTATCGGATGAATTCACTTGGCACAGATGTAATATACGTAAATATAAGTTAATTTAGCCCGGTAGCCATCCGCCACCCCCTGGGGGGTAGGAAGGGGGGGGGGGGGGGGGGTGGAGTGGGGGGGGGGGGCGTTGAAAGTCCCATTTTTCAGTTTTTCATGAAAAACTCATAAACGGTGACCCATAGCGAAAAATGTTCTTAGGCATAAGTAATCTAAATAAAATTATCTACATAAAAGGTTCTATACACTTTGTCGCTAGGATTAATATTTAATGAGATTTTAAAGGGAGAATGTAAAATTATATGAAAATTTAAGTGGCTATTAATTCCTTTGTTTTTCAATATTTTTAAAAACAAAAAATACTATAATTATGCACTTAATGAGCTCTATTCATTGATACCCCACTCGATGGGGTGGGTCAATTTTTTTTTTCGCGCCCCCCTTTAGCTGTATAGGAGCCCCCCTTGAAAAGCTAAAAAAAAAAAATATTTTTGAAAAAATTTTATAGCTTTGGATCAACAAGATGCTTAAATGGTGAAAATTTGAAGACTATAGATCAATCCGTTACCTTTTGAGGGTGGCCCCCATGCAGCTAAGGGAGAGCATGTATGAAAACAAAAGAACTACCCCATAGAGCCCCCATCAAAGAGCAACATTTAGAGCAATTAAGCTCTTCTTTCAGCTTTGCATACTGCTGACCTTTGGCTGGAGGCCGTGTGATAATGTCTTCCACTTCGCCCGCTAACTTTTGATCCAGCTGAGCGATGACGTAGTTAAACTTGGTACTATCCGCGGTATATACCTAAACTGTTAAACAAGCTTTGACACATACAGAACAATATCTGGGCGGCCGAGCTTTGCTCGGCGTTTTCCCGGGCATGAGAGCTAGCTAGATCGATTGCTCGTCCCCGAAAACCCCTACATACCAAATTTCATCAAAATCGTTAGAGCCGTTTCCGAGATCCCGGAAATATAGAAATATATATAGATAGATATAAAACAAGAATTGCTCGTTTAAATATATAAGATAGACACCACGGTTCGCGCGTGACATTCACGCTCGAATACTTAATTTAAATGCTGCTGACCTTCCATTGAGCGGTCCAACTTTTTTAGGTTTCCGTACCCGAAGGGTCCAAACGGAACCCTATTGCTGTTACTCACGCGTCCGTCCGACCCGTCCGTCCGTCGTCTGTCACACAACTCACATAGGTTTTACAACCAAACGGTTGGAGCCTCTTCGAATTTTTACAGTATAAGCGTCTTATTGATCCAAAGCCATACAAATAGGTTAGTGGGACTAGAATACCTATTTACTTTATGAGAGAGATATATAAAAGTTGCTCGTGCGCGCAAAGCCTAATATGACACACCTATCGAGCATGAAAAGTGAAAAAAAAATCCCTTAGGTAAATGTAGAGTTCCAAACTTTTTAAAAAGGGTCAGGGGCCATACATATTTAGAGAGAGCACAAATCGTATGCGACCGATTCAAATGCTAAAATCTGTGGATAAACACACTTGCAATTCTTTTTATTTTCCTTATTACCCAAAGCGTAAAACGTCCGTCTGTCACCAAGGGGGCTACCGCGAATCACGAACGAAATTTTCCCTCTCTGTCACACTTGCAAGTCTGTCCGTAAGTGCGATAGAGACGGAAAACTTCGTTTGTGGTTCGCGGTAGCCTCTCAGGCTGTATCTCAAGAACCGTGATAGTTAGAGAGTTGAAATTTTCACAGATGATGTATTTCACAACAAATACTAAAAAACAGAATAAAATAAATATTTAAGGGGGGCTCCCAAAAAGTATGATTTTATTGCCGTTTTTATAGATAATGGTACGGAACCCTTCGTGCGCGAGTCCGACTCGCACTTGGCCGGGTTTTTTTAATATAATGTTTTAAGCGTGCCACAGCTTGTTTCAACTGCATTACCTTAAACCTATCTTCCAAATTTTTTAAATTGATGCTTCAAAATGAAACTGCAAGAAAACGAAGAATTCAAAGCGGGTAAGGCGCAGGTAAATCAGGTAAATAGCCCGCGCTGGGGTTAGATCGATGAGAGGCGGTGCGCGGTGTCGGCCGGTGTCACCCACCGTCTTCCCCGCAGGTCTTGTCTTCCCGCTGTCGTTCCTCCGGGCGCCTTGCTTGCAAACAGACCATATCTATTGGACATGTTTTCAGACAACTAATCGATCAGAAATATACATATAGCTTCTTGGATATTCCTAAGGAGAAATGGTAACTATGAAGGTTAAATATTGCTTTTATTTTGGTTTTCGTTCAATAAGTTTGGGTTTTTTTTTTTTTATACGACCGTAGCTTTAGAGTAGATTCTCTATTCGCTAGAAAAGTGACGCGGGGCGCTCCTAAGGAGCGCCCCGCAATAAGTTTGGGTGATGGATTAAAAACCAGCCAAGTGCGAGTCGGACTCGCGCACGAAGGGTTCCGTACCATTATCTATAAAAACTGCAAAAAAATCATGTCTATTATTTTTCACTTCTCATGCTCGAAAAGTGTGTCATATTAGACTTGTGAAGCGGGGCTAAAGTAGTACATTTAAGCCCTAGGGAAAATATGTATACATATTTATGATTTACAAAACATTTTAATTTGAACAATCAAAATACTTCACCGATTAAATCCACCAATCACAGAAAAGTAATTTGACAGATTAAAACATATTTGGTAAAAATATCAACCAACCGGAACACAGCTGTACTAAAATCGACCAATCAGGAAAGATGTTTTTCAGTTCTCTAAAGATTAAGCGGTGTCTATGGTCAAAGCAATTACTCCTCTTAAAAGAAAAAAAAAGCGCATGATGCATCTCTTTCTTTAATATAGCAAAAGAAAGGGAGGCGAATACGCAAAGCACACACGCATAGCGAGGCATGGTGCTGGCCTTAGAAAAAAAAGCATGCTGTCAAATTAGACATACACCCGCCAAGAGTTAAATTATTCATTTAAGATCATTGAGTTATATGTATAGCGCAGACATCCCCTAGCACAAGTTTGCGCATCTCAACATATGCCAAGGCGCATATGTTTGCTTAGTCTATGGCGGGCACTGATGGCGGTCGGATGGGCGCAATTTGAAACTTTAACTTCAAAATTTGGCTTATTTTGCATTTCGCTGTTGCACCAGCCACTCCAAAAAAGATAATAAGTGCACAGGAATCAATTTTCAGCACTTTGATAGATAACGAATATTGACAAAAATATGGTTAATTCATATTATTCAATTTTATTTAGAAAATTAAGACGCGCGTCATAATGGCGGCCTTTGAACCAAAGATTAAAAAATGTAGAAGTGACAATTTCATAAATGCATGATGATGTAATGACTTATTAATTAGATCTCGGCCGTGCTAAAGCGTCATTAAATTTCACATACCTTGACAATTTAAAGCCACTGATGCATACTTTAGCACAAAATAGCAGTAACAATTTTTGTCAGTCTTGCGGACAAAATCGTGTGTCTTTATTTAAATACAAACGATTTAAGCATCACTGAGACCAATTTATCCGCATTAAAAAATGAACTGGTATTTTCTATATACTATATTGTATTGTATTAAATCACACTAGGTCTTTTTCTGAATCTGAGTTTAGAGAAGTGTCGCATCTTTTGCACCTACGTACTCTTTGATCATCTTTGATGACGTTTCAAAATGGCGGCCGTCGGGAAACGTCACGAAAATTATTCTAGGTGGCCAGTCTATATGTAGTAATAATAGGTCAATGTTTAAGATGGATAATTTGTGTTTATGTGTTTTCTCGCAATCGAAGTGAAAAGTAGAGTGTATAACTCGGGCCTAAAAGCCATATTACCACTCGAACAATTTTCCCTCTCTACGTTCGGGAAAATAACCATCTCGTGGTAATATGGCTTACTTTAGACCCTTGTCAAACAATCTACTATTACTAATAATGTACAGTCGAGTTCAATTAAATATGGACATTTTTGCTCTCTATTCTCTAGTAATAAGGTCCAACTAAACCAAACAATGAGGTGCATATCAGGGACTATCAAAAGCACGCCCGTACAGTGGCTCCCAACACTCTGCCACATACCTCCTCCCCACTCGAGAAGACAGCAAGCACTAGTTCGTAGAGGTGGGTGATAAATAACTTCACGATGAAAAAATCACGGTGATCCGCCGTTAAAAAGTAACAGTGTGACTTGTCACGAAGTAACAACGTTACAAAATTAACGTTGTTACTTAGCGACGATATCACTGGAACAGTGTGTAAGTTCACTGTGTGTAAGCGACGCGTCGCGCCGTGCCTCGTGACCGCTGTTACTAACTGTGACTGTGACTGCGGTGCGCTGTCACAGAGTAACATCAGTTGTTACTAAAATATCAGTAACTGCCGGGAACGATCGACATGCAAATAATGTCGTGACACGAAATAACCGAAGTGACAAAGTCACGGTGATTTTTCAATGTGATTTTTTTGGAACGGGAATAACAATAACGGTGATCGAAAAGTAACGTTTGTTCCCATGTCTACTAGTTCTTGAGGCACAGAAGATCGTGGCCCGTCATGACCTGCCTGTCAACGCCGAGTTTGTAAAACTGCCAACACATCGGTTGAAGTCTCGGCACCCTCCTTACCAGACTGCACAACACGAACCCGCAACACTCACTGGCTTCTCACTGCCTAGAAAAGAATGGTGCCAGCTACTTAAATAGGGTGAGAACTGGTTACGGACGCTCACGAGCTTTCCTACACATGTGGTTGGGTAGAATCTCCGGAGTGCGATTGTGGAGCTGCGGTGCAAGACATCGATGACATCGAGCACATTACCAAGAACTGCCCGCTCAGCAGATACGACGGTTACCCAGCAGACTTGTTCACACTTGAAACCGACGCTATCCAGTGGATTCAGAACTTGAAAACATTACTTTAGTAAACGACTGTTAATTTAATGCCATACGAATAAATAAATAAAGTAATAAGGTCCAAGAATTAGTGAACCTGAGTATATAGTGACTGTACATAAGTACCAATTTTACTTACTTACATATATGTAGAGCAAAACATGAGAAGCGATTCTTTCAAACGAAGGGTTCCGTTTCGAGTGAAAATTCAACTCATGTGACTCGTGTGACACGTTCCTTTATTAAGGGTCCCATCAGTGTGCGTGGCTCGTCTTGCACAATGGTGCTCTCGAGACAAATGGAGGGTATACAACTATACATATACCTACTATACCATTGCTTCTGAGACCCCTACGGCCGGTCAGGTGCCTTCGGCGCCCAAGGCCCAGCCCAGCGCCGTAGGCGCGCTAGTGAGCACTTTGGGAATGTGTGGGCATAAGTGACCTGACCGGCCGTAGGGGTCTCAGAAGCAATGGTATAGCCATTGCTTCTGAGACCCCTACGGCCGGTCAGGTGCCTTCGGCGCCCAAGGCCCAGCCCAGCGCCGTAGGCGCGCTAGTGAGCACTTTGGGAATGTGTGGGCATAAGTGACCTCGGGTGTGCAGACACTGCCGTCTAGATGTGCACCGAGGGCGGGTGGGGCGCGGGCGCCCGCGCGTTGCGGGCCTGCTAGCTAGCGGGCCTAGCGGCGCCACCCACCTGTGATGCGATGCGATCTATTGTTTCGCCTGACTTTATGTTCATTATTTATAATGACTGTCTACGTTCGAGGTACTTTAACACCTACGCCGCAAACTGCGCCTTCCTACGCGGTTTTACATTCTGAATGATCCAAAAATGAGAAATCAACAGTTACTTGAGGTACAGGCGCCTATTAAATCCACCCTAATTTTTACAAATAAAATAATTGCCAATGAGTAATTTAATAAACAAAATATTAAAAACACAAGAACATTTGCATTACAACTGAAATATAACAATTAAAAAATTGGTTGTATGGGCCTGAGAAACCCGATGGTCGCTTAATTCCATTGCGGCTTGAGTAGCTGGAGTTAAAAAGGTGAGGGTGAGAGTAGAGTCGCTGTCGAAGTGTTAGTAGGGCCTGTAATCAGGTTTTTTGCTTTCCTAATAATACCCTACGACATAACTAAAGTTCAGAAAACCACAGCTAACTCAACACCATTACTTGCTCTGTTGGTATGTGGTGTTACGCTCCTCTCAGCTAGCACGATAAGTATTTTGGTCATGTTTTACGGTTCAATTGGCCTAAAATGTCACGTGAAACATGAACCTAAATCCTATCGTGATCCTAAGAAATGGGCTGGTGGTAGTAATGGCACCAGACCTCCCGCGAATGTGCAGTGTTGAGAGTGAGGAGTTAGAAGTTATCAGTACGAATTACAGCATATCCTCGGATCAAAGTATCAAACACGTTTTCGTTGTAATGTGGAGTCGCAAGCGTCCAACCAAGCCCAAAGGCTTGCCTCATGGTAAGCAGACGGCATACCGTATTCTTGTTTCTCACCGATGTTAACCTTACCTTCAACTAAATATTAGTGTAAGCACATTTCCATGTCCAACATGCATGTCCAAGCTTTATTTTTCACTCTGTATGACTCATTGACACAAAGTTATAGGTACTGTTGGTAGCTATGTCCTATATTATAATGCGCGTTTAAAAAATTAGTTAAGTTAATTGTATGTTTTTCGAAAATCTATAACCTAAGCGTCATATATTATTAAGACGACGAATTGAGATTTTTGAGAGTCGAACGCTCGAGTTTTCACTCGAGATCTGTTAAAAAACTATGATGTTTTGACAAATGTCTAGTGAAAAGTCGAGCGTTCGACACTCAAAAATCGGCCCCCTGAACTGATTAAAGCGAAATTGACTCACCATGATCAGTCATAATACTTAGCTTTAATTTGCTAATTGCTTCAAACACGATTGGATAACTTTTGTAACAGAATTTTTTTTCGTCAAAAACACCTCTGTTTGAGATGTTTATACAGAGATTCGCATATATATTACATTGCAGCCAAATGACACTTGTTAAAGCCTCTTAGTTTTCAATATAAATCCATCTAAACAAACACTCAAATTTGATAAAGGCTCGGCAACGCGCATGGAATTGCGGGCGTCTATAGGTTGCGGTATCCGCTAACCATCCGGTGGACCATACGCTTGTTTGCCACCGTCGTAATAAATAATTATAATAAGTCTCCTTTGATGGCTTATGTTCTGTGCGGCCACTGTCTGTCAACTCTGTCATGCGCTACTCGATCGCGTGTAAGAAATACCGGGGTGGATGAAGTGAGGGGATTTCGGCACACTATTTGAGTTTCATAGTTTATCAATTCGTCGCCTTACTTAAACTACGATGGCGAGTTATTGGTATGTATCAAACGCGTTCAAATGCCTTAATGTATGAAACGGGGTATCGCGTGGAACACGAACGCGTTTTTAATTGGTCGTCATTAGCAGTGCGATTGTTACCTACTGCAGGCAGTGCAGGCGCCTGACTGGGGCATAGGGGCATAGGCCCAGTAGGTATAGACCACACTTTACAAATGTACAATTTGACAATTTTTGGTATTACTTACTTATGGATGAGGGGCCTAAGATGATCGCCTAAATATGTCGGACATATAGCATTCGTTCCTTCTCGCACTTACTTACCTGACAGAGGGACGAATGCCATATACTGTCCGACATATATAAAAGATCTACTACACATATATAAATGTCTACTCCTAGACAAAGAAAGTTTTAGGTAACTTATTGAATTTTGCCGAATTAAATGGGGCCGATTTTTGAGTGTCGAACGCTCGACTTTTCACTCGAGATCTATCAAAAAACTATTGTTTTGACAGATGTCGAGTGAAAAGTCGAGCGTTCGACACTCAAAAATCGGCCCCCAGATCCGAGCATGTTTGTGAAAAAACATATTACTCAATCGAATGTTACGATTTGACGATTGAGGCCACTGCGCGTAACCCTCGGGGTCGGCCATTAGGCCCGTCTGCGGCACAGACAAGACAGCTCTAGAAGCTCAGATGTTATCTCGCATCAAATGATCCGAAGAGTCGCTGCCAGCGCCATTCAATGCGGAATTGAAACCCGGGTCAACGATCGCCGACTAAACGCCCGGCGAGACATGCCATGCCGGTTCCTCCTGCCACCGCCACCGCGCGCTTTCGCTCTCGCGGAGTCTCAAAAAGTCGATCTGACATAGTTCTGTCGACTTATCCGGAGCGGGCTCGATGTTTTAAAACTCGACTCTGCCACCCTACTGTGCTAAACTTCTGAATTTTGATTGATTTTCATTTGATTTATTTGCACTCCGATCAGTGCTCCGACCTCAACAACGTTCATGATCGAGTTTATGATGGACGTAAATCAAATATAACGTTTGTTACCAACTAGCTATCAAGTAAAATGTGAAAGAAGCGAATGCTTTAAAATGTCAGATTTAAACAACCGAGGGGCTAAGATGATCGCGTATACCTACCGTGTTTTATGTGACGTTTTTATGCATTATGCTAGTGACTGAAACGAGATGATATTATGGAAACGGAGGAAGTTTGGAATGAAATAACAATTCATAATTTATTCTTAGGATAAACTGTAAAACCGTGTAAAAAGTGCAAAATTAAACTTAATTATTGTTAGCCTCACGCCTTCACTTCACTGAAACGCGTCAAAGCATGTAGTTTATGGAATTTAGGGAAATCGAATGCGTTTGACAAGAGCAGCAACCCCAGCGTGAACGCCGCCTAAGTGAATTAAATTATTTCTGTAACCTACGTACTTCACCTTAGTTACATTATCTATTAAAAGGAGAATTAAGACTTATTTGGTAACTGCCTTTTTGTTCATTGACATTATTAACCGATAATATAACCCATACATATACACATCGGCGATATTTTCGAGAGGGATGTATTCACAAGACGCTAGTGGAAGTGATCTCGCACGCGCAGCGAGCCGATTCACTTCGAAAACGCAAAAAAAACTGCCAAGTCGAACCATCGTTTGGAAATAATTCGATGTTAGACAGATAGACACGTACTTACTCGTAATGATAATGTGTTATTAAGTAAATATCATCAGTTCGTCACACATAGTTACACATAGGAAAAAAATAAAAACTCCACTGAGGCTGGTTAAACGTTTACTTAATTATGACATTACGGCGCTTCAACTTCGACAAAAATGCTTTCGGCCCAGTGGATTTCGGGGGGTTTGTTCTCCCCTACGGGGTCTACGGGGTCGTATTATGATTATTCACCCGATTCTCGTGAAATTTTTGGAGGGTTCGAAAGTTATATAGATTTTTGCGCCATGTCAGATTTTGGTAATTAAAAAAAAGAGACTTTGCCGGGTCTACATCTCACAAAGACACTACATTTAGTAACTAACTACCTACTAATTATATAAAGTTTTCTTGAAACCGGCCTCCAGCTTCGTAGACAAAAAAAAACAAATATGCACATTTTCGTTTCATTTTTCACAAAAGACAAGATGAAAAACAATATTGACATGATCTAAAAATTAGGAATTGTGTTATTTGCAACGCGAAATACTTGTTAAATTCAATAACAATAGAAATATGTACAAACATTTTCTGAATCAGTGAAAAAAACATTTTGGCGGGAACTGTTGACTGACGATGACGTTAATGGTGTTTGTGTATGGACCATTTTATTCCATTTATCTAATATATATAAAGTTGATGGTTGTTGAAGTTGATCTGGAAGAGATCCCTTTTAGGGATAAGTTCGCCTTTGTACCAAAATGTCCTTATTTGTTTGTATTTTTTTTGTGTTTTTTTTTGTGTACAATAAAGTTATTACATACATACATACATACATACATATATATTGATGGGTGACTGATTAATCACCGCCCCGCCGAAACTGCCGGTCCTAGAAATTTGAAATTTACACTATAGTTAGGTTATATAACGGAGACAAGGGATAAGACAAGATTTTTTGAAATTCCACCCCTAAGGGGGTAAAACAAGGGTTGCAAAGTTTGTATGGGGGGCAATAATTTTTTAAAGGTATAGACTTGAAACTTTGTACAAAGACTCCTTAAAATAAGACAATGAAAGTGATATCTGCGTTTTCAAAATTTTCGTCTCCTAAGGGGTTGAAAATAGGGGTGAAATATTGTATGGGGAGCAATTTTTTTTTAAAGTGAGAGTCTTCCTTATAATAATACTTAAAAAAAAAGTGATTCCAGCGTTTTTCGAAATTCATCCCCTAAAGGGGTTAAAAAGGGGTTCAAAGTTTGTATGGGGAGCAATTTTTTTTTAAGTGAGGTACTTCAAATTTCTTACAGGGACTCTCTGTTTAAATAAAACAAAACTAATTTCTGCGTTTTTTGAAATACAACCCCTAAAGGGGTTAAAAAGGGATTCAAAGTTTATATTGGAAGCAAAATTTTTTTTGAGTGAAGGACTTAAAATTTCTTACAGTAACTGTTTAAATTAAATACTACAAAACTAATTTCAGCGTTTTTTTTTAATTCATCCCCTCAAGGGGTTAAAAAGGGGTTCAAAGTTTGTATGGGGAGCAACATTTTTTTAATAGAGAGACTTCAAATTTTTTACAGAGTCTCTGTTTAAATACAACAAAACAAATTTCGGCTTTTTTTTTAATTCATCCCCTCAATGGGTTAAAAAGGGGTTCAAAGTTTGTATGGGGAGCAACATTATTTTAATTGAGAGACTTTCATTTCACAAAAAGACTGTTTAAATTATTTCAGGATTTGTGGATTTGGATAGATGTTAGAAACGAAATTTCTACAGGTCCATAATTAAATACGTATACAGTAACGAAGAGAAAACGACAAGATACGTGTCAACTCACACAAAAAATAGCCTAAGTAAATGAGAGTTTTTAACCGATAAGTAGGTCCCTAAAGGGATTTTTAGAGGGGTTGAGAATTTGGGTTGACCGATTTATATCTGTACAGCATATTAATAATTTGGTCTCACCGGGTAAAAGTACCACAATTATTATACCGTTTCCTGGATATTAAGATGTTTTAACTAAAAACCGAGCTCTACGCAGACGAAGTTGCGGGCAACAGCTAGTTTTTAATAAAAAAAAAATCGGCTTTCGCTCAGACTAATTCGACTCCACATCAAATAATAATACCTACTGAACGAGATGGACATATACAACTTTATATAAGAGCGACAGAGAGAGACGTATGATTTGTTGTCCTTGTCATAGTTTCCCTTTTTTATCTGCAACAAACTATTGATATTACTCATGATATTACTTTCGACTGTGGCAAAAAAAAACAAACAAACAAATTAAGGAGGTTGTTTATGGTAAGCAGTCAGGCGTTTGAAAAAGTATAGGATCTCTGTAGAATCTGTACTATGTGGCTGTATAGGTTAGTGCCGTTGCCCAATTTAACTCCGATTCACCATACAATTTTTTTTAATACTTTTCTGCTCTAGAGCAGAAATGGACCACTTTCAGCACGCTACTTAGATGAACAATGACCCACTTTCAGAGTATGAGAAATGAAATCAATTTTACTTCAAAAACCTATCGAGTGGGGGGTATCAAACGAAAGGGCTTCATGGGCTGATTCCAAAAATATACCACACTATTAGATTTCGGCCAGTGGTGCCGTAAAAAATAAAGTTCATTTTCATAACACACCAAGTTTGGTCTCTTCCTGACAGGAAACGGTTGAATGATTTTTTATAGGTAGGTATACGCTGAACGACTTACTGTATCATTAATATCTAAACGCAATGAAAGGAGTTCGGAAAAAATCACTATGCGTGAAGTCAGATCTACAAAATGCTAGTTTTGCTGCTTTAAAATAATGAAATAAATGGTAGGCATTCATATTTTCCGAACTCCTTTCATTGCGTTTAGATATTAAGGATACAGTGTCGTTCAGCATAAATCTAAGAAAATTCATTCAAGCATCTCCTGTTAGGAAGAGCCCAAACATGGTGTGTTTTGAAAATGAATTTTATTTTATACGACACCAGTGGCCGAAATCTAAAGGTGCGGTATATATTTTTGGAATCAGCTCATGGAGCCCTTTCGTTTGATATCCCACTCGATAGGTTTTTGAAGATGTTTTATTTATTTTTCATACATAAAACTTATGACGTCATAAAAACTCACTCCACTAATTTAGAAAGCGACAACATGCGTTTTGATAATCAGTAAGTAGAGCATGCTGATTCCAACGATACCACTTGCCGATATAAACCTTTTCAGTCCTACGGAAATTGCGTTTTTTCAACTTGGCCTCTCTACTATCCATGCGAACTAGTGGTGGTAGTATTTTTTGGTAAAGTTAAAAATGACAAAAATCTAAGATACCTAATTAAATTTGATAATTATAATACTATGCTTCCTCACCCACTCGCTTTGGTTAGTTCCCAACCAGTGGTAGAGATTTCATCGAGTTTTTGATGAGGCACAAGGAATAATGCAAACTCAACAAAAAGTTTACATACCTACGAAAGTAAACAAATAAGGCAATGACGTAGGTACCTAATAAATTGGCGGATCGGCAGTTCCTGTCGTTACCGATGGTGTTCCAATGTTCCCAGCAACGAACCTATGTATGAGTCCATCAACACATTGTTATTCAAACATTTATACTAAAATCAATTGAAATTCAGTGTGAACTACACACAATGTGACAGCTCTATGCTTCAAGCAGCTACTTATTCGTGGCCGACTGCCTTATTCAAAGTGACGAGTTATTAATATTGAATTGGTAAGTCGACGACTCCGTGACCTTGACGAATAATTTAGCGAGGCTAGTGTTATTCCTCAATGAACGTCCATACGCGTCCGTGACTTAATTCGCAACACAATGGTGTTGATAGCTATATTCCTGTTCGCCCGCCACAAACAGACTCGAAATGGAGTCATCCGGCTCATTACACTAATCAAGTAGGTAGGTAGGTAGTTATGAGTCAATAAGCGGCCGGCGCCCATAGATTCATACCTCACGAATCTACATTAGCAGATATTGAAGTTCAAGACACGACAGGTGTGCGTTGTATTCATATTAGTGAGTACCTACCGCAGGTACTTTCAGGTACTTTCAACAACGCAGGTACGCGTTAGCGGCGCTTTTAGAAATCTTTAGGTACAGGGGTTGTCGAGCTCAGATTTGCGGCTGAGATTAAAGTCATCATCTACGAGCAGTGAGCCGATTTTTGAGTGTCGAACGCTCGACTTTTCACTCGAGATCTGTCAAGACATCATAGTTTTTTGACAGACTTCGAGTGAAAAGTCGAACGTTCGACACTCAAAAATCGGCCCCCAGTTCAGCATTAAATAGATCCACGCACTCGTCCGTCGAACAGGTGCACCGCGTCACGAAGCACGTGCTGGAGGGTTTCTCTCGTTTCAAGGGGCTCAGGACCGGTGCACGGTGGGATCTTTCTCGAAGTGGCGAAAGAATGACAGACGTATGAGTCACCATACATGCCATCGCTCAAGTCGCTTCCTGCCTGTCATTCAGAATCGATTTCTCCGTAGGGCGATTGGTGCCCCGCCCCGTGGTACCAGTCAAACCATGCCAACCATTAGCACCACGTACCTACATATGGTTTCTTTAAACAGATTGCCAGGTGTTATTTTGATAACGCTCGTCCATCATAGAAATCCGTTACTTAGGAGGGCTGTCGACAACGTTCCCATCCCTCCGCCCCCTGTCGTAACTCGGCGATCACTGATTAGGGACTGCACGGTCCGGCGTCCTAGGCACACATTCACGGACCAGCGCAGAGCAACCATCGAAAAATGGAACGCTGCGCTTACGGCGTCCAACGCAGACACGACGCGTACACTTAGGCATTCCCGCCGCCGGCGAGGAAGGGGACGTCCACCGCGCGATGGTGACAACACAGACACTTGAGGTGTATCCGAACTTCCGAACGCAAGTGGCAAAGAATAACCGTGTCAGTACTAGCAGGCGCGGACTCTGAGGACTTGTGTGAGTAAGACGAGTCAGTGTAGGTACCTATCTACTAGTAACTACGTGTAGACTAGTTAACTTATAGGATGATTCACGCTAGACCGTTCCGTGTCCGGGCCGGCCCGTTTTCTATTACAAGAAATCGACGGCCGTCGCACGTCCTGTCGTAGAAAACGGGCCGGCCCGGACACGGAACGGTCTACTGTGAATCATCCTTTACCGGCGTTTCTAAGTCGCATAATACTTAAATCCATAGTTGCGCCTAACAGGTGTTTAACTCTATCCCGTACCCTACGCTCGTAAAATCTTGCCTAAATTGATTGGCATTCATTTCAACCTTTAGTTGACAATCTACTATTCCACGTTGAAGAGTGAATCAATGAATCTTATATTTATTTATTATGCTAAGAGTGAGAGAAGCTCAAGAGTGACAGTCAAAATCATCACAAGTAGAAAGAATTTTTAAGCGCAATGCCTGCCCTACATACCTCCATCTCGTATTCAGGTAGGTACATATAATATAAATATATTAAGATATGTGCGATATCGACGCCGAGATCCGCGACAGATAAGTACCGTCCTTTGTAAGCATTTTGTAAGAGCCTACCTAATCTCAAAACAGGTTTGCTAATTCAATTCAATTTATTTATTCTCACATAAGCTAACCAAAAAGCAGTCACAATCACAAGACGTCATTCCCCATTAATTCAACCCGTTTCGAATATTTGTGCATCTAGTCATTTTGGTGGACCCGATGGCAAGTATTTTTATATCTCGCTATCTGAATCCTAAAATCATCAACATCATCATACTAATATATTGGGATTTGTTTGCAATGTAATGTTTCCTCTATCTGCCTATACATTTAATAATAAGTAAACCAAGTACCTAAATGTACGGGTTACGCGATACGCGACTCGCTACACTGTAGTTGTAGGACTGTGGGGGTAAACGGAAATCGAAGAACGAGTAGTTAGTAATGAAAAGGGGCTTTACCGTGGCGTGGCTGCTAGGAAATGAGTAGGAAATTAAATTTCACAAACCTGCCGAAGCCAAACTCGGCTCATTTCAAAGATTCTTAACTTAGACACGCGGCCTACCTATTGACACCTATTGATCACCAAACTATAGTACGATTAGGTATTTCAGCTCAGCTGAATACAAACGTGATCACGTGAAACATGACCTTAACACCGATCATGCTAGATGGGCAGATAGAGGTAGAGATTGTACCTAAAACTGTCTTTTGTCACGGGCGCGATAGATTGAATCCTGAAACGTAACGAAGGACTCCAGATTTCACTCCCGAGCGATGCGAGGGAATTAAGACTAACACCCAGAGCACCCCAGAGTGCAGTGAGGGATTTAAGCGCGCCTAAGATTAAATCAACTTAATCCCCGAAGAGTTTTATACTCCATTAATTTTGTATTAAGGCTTGGTCACACCGCGTGCGCGACGCAAGCGGGACGCCGCGCTGCGCGCCATAATGTATGAAACCGTCCCGCTCGCGTCGCGCAGCCAGTGTGACGTCGCTAACCTGTTAACATACGTTCCGGCGCAGCGCAAGCCTTTAAGCAGTACCTATGATGATACCGCAAACAATAAACTTAAAAAAAACCGGCCAAGTACGAGTCGGACTTCACACATTTAGGGTTCTGAACAATCCGAACCAACCTCAAAAAATGTGATTTATCAGTATAACGTAATATTAACACCAAACAACTATAATAATAACAATAAATGTAATATCCCTGGTGTATCCCTTGCATTTCATTAAATTGTCAAAAGGGCCTCTACGTGTTGGCTATGTGGTACTCGTTGGCACTTCGGTGCCTCGGTACTTCGGCTCCGCGCACGCCTCCCAAAGGTCCGGGACACCATTGTCCCGTGAACGGGAAAGACATACAATGTAATAATACTCGTAACAATAAACATTATCACCAAATTTCAAGTTCATAGGTCAAAGGGAAATTGATTCTGATATAAAAATCAGACAATTTCAGAAACCACGGAAACTAGATTCTTAGGACTTATTATAGATAGCTGTATGTCATGGAAAATGCATGTAGAAGATGTATGTTCTAAAATAAATAGGTATTCGTACGCTCTATATATGTTGCAAAAAATAGTGGATAAATCAGTCGTATTGGCTGCATATCATGCATATGTCTCGTCGACCTTAAGATATGGTGTCATCTATTGGGGCAACTCTACTAACTGGCTGCTCGTATTCCGAGCACAGAAAAAATGTTTGAGAGCGGTGTGTGGGCTAAGACCCACCGAATCTTGTAAACCATATTTTATAAGTCTCAAAATTTGACTTTTCCATGCTTATATATATTGGAAATGGCACTATTTGTAAAACAAAACTTAAATCTGTTTCAAGGCTTCGACAGTGAGCGGCAGCGAAACAAACTACGTGCTCACCCATCTAAAACAGCTCTTTTATCAAAAAGCATTTTGGGAATGTGCCCGAGAATTTATAATAAAGTTCCTAATTATATTAAAGAGAGGCAAAATATAATGCACTTCAAGAAAGATTTAAGTCGGTTTTTATTAGAAAAGGCTTACTATTCAATAAGCGATTTTTTTACAGACAATTAAAACTATAATTTAAATTTGAGTATATGTAATTATTATGGACATGCCTGAATTTAATTTTTAAGGACATACATATGTGATAATCATGTAATTTAAATAGTGTTTTAATAATAATAATTTTGTATAATGTTGACATAGATATTTCTATTAGTTTAATTTTAATTTATGTATTGCAATGCTCGGAAGAGCTCATGTAGAACTACACCTAACTTTAAGACCTGATTGTTACATGAATGCAATAAAGAATCTGAATCTGAAAAATTCTACAGAACAAAATTTTGTGACAGACGACGACGGACGGACGCATAATACAATAAGGTTCCGTTTTCCGTTTAGACCCTTCGGGTACGAAACCCAGGAAAAATTGAATAAGTTCCGGGCAGGATCCGAACATGCGACATTCTGGCATGTTACGCGGCCAGTCGCTCTAACCACTGAGCTATCGCAGCAACTATGATCGGGTCTTAAAAACCGCTCCTGCTCATATAACTCAGAAACTACAGAACTTGGAATTTTGAATTACGGTTATAGTAGATTAATACACCACAGGGATTAGGGAACGAAGGGCGCCAGAAGTAAAGAGTTAACTCCCGAGCGAAGCGAGGGAATTAAAACTGAATCCTGAGTGTAGTGAAATTTTTTGAAGAAGATAAATTTATTTTCACCTCACTACTCGGAAAGCCCTTTTTTTTATTCTTTAAAAACAGATAGCAAAACTGCATTTTATCCACATGTGTGCAAAGTAATTTTGAAATCCGAACGTGTTCCTAGTTACTTTTTTAACATAATAACATGTAAGGCCGTGTTTCCACTATCCGATACAATATCGGTGTACGATTCGTTACCGATAAAAATGTATGGAAAACTGCTTAGTGCTCACACTATCCGATCCGATATCGGCCAAATTCGTATCGGATCCGATATCGTTCGTTGTGGGTGGACACAAAACAGCCAGGACAATTTTCGCCCATCTGTTTTTTTCAGGCGTTGTGAAAATAATCAGTCTTTGGATTTCAGATTTTATATTTATTTTAAATAAAAAAAAATATAATTATTTTGAATTTCAAGCAAAAAAATATTTTTTTTGCAACAAAATCGTCATTATACTCCATTTCGACTAATTTAGGGATAGGGATTTCAAATTTTACATTTATTTTGAGGTTTAAGTCGAAAATAATATTTTTTGCAAAAAATCGTCATTATACTCGAATTCGACTAATTCAAGGATAAGGATTTAAAATTTTATCATTATTTTGAATTTTAAGCAAAACAAATATTTTTTTGCAAAAAATCGTCATTATACTCGATTTCGACTAATTCAAGGATAAGGATTTCACATTTTACAACTATTTTGAATTTTGGGTTAAAAAATTTTTTTTTGCAAAAAATCGTCATTATACTCTATTTCACCTAATTCAAGGATAAGGATTTCAAATTTTATAACTATTTTGCTTGAAGCTGCACAGACCAGGTCCTGGCCTTAACTACGCATATAGAAGCTGGTTTCCAAAGACAATTGAAGTCGACTGCAGTCTTTATAAACCTGACTGCAGCATATGATACAGTCTGGAAACAAGGGATGATATACAAGATTCTCAAAACGATCCCTAGCAAAGAAATTGCTGACATTATCACAAGTATGCTCAGCGACAGAGAATTTGAGGTCTACCTTGGAGATACCAAAAACCGCAAGAGAAGACTGAACAATGGTCTACCACAAGGGTCAGTACTCGCTCCAATTCTTTTCAATCTTTATATTCATGATTTGCCATCCACTGTGTCTACCAAATTCATTTACGCTGATGATATAGCACTTGTTTTCCAAAGCAAAGATTTCAAGTCTGGTGAGGACGTATTATCATCCGATCTGGCGAAGCTCAATAAGTACTTTAGCGAGTGGCGCCTAATACCGAGTATAAGCAAGACGGAAGTGGCCTGCTTCCACCTTAGCAATCGACTCGCTAATTACCAACCAGCCGTCTTTTTCAGAGGAGAATCTTTGAAGTTCAATCCTTTCCCTAAATATCTCGGCGTGACCCTGGACAGAACATTGACCTACAGGGAGCATCTTCATAAGGTGTCTTTAAAGATTGCCTCGCGGAATAACATCCTCCACAAACTCTGCGGTACGACCTGGGGTGCTTCCGCTGAATGCCTGCGAACCTCGGCTACAGCACTTGTCTTCTCAGCAGCCGAATATTGTGCGCCTGTGTGGCTAGAGAGCTCACATGTTCAAAAAGTGGACACTAAGCTGAATGAGGGTATGCGATGTGTATCGGGCACAATTAAATCCACCCCGCTCCATTGGCTCCCGGTTCTCAGTCATATTGCTCCACCACACCTCCGTAGAAAGCAGGCACTGAAGAGAGAATCAGTAAAGATCCAGTCAGAGCAGTCTCTAACCTATCCACCAGACTTTCTGCTACCCCCCACCCCAACGGCTCAAGTCCAGACATCCCACCTGCATCACAGCCCAAAAGCTGAATGATTTTGACCTCAGCCAGAGTTGGAGGGACGAGTGGATTTCCCATACAAGTGGGACTTCGCTGCAAACCATCGATCCCACGGCTAAACCTGACGGTGTCAATCTACCGCGCAAACTATGGTGCCGTCTGAACCGACTTAGAACAGGCCACGGGCGCTGTAACTACTTCCGACACAAGTGGGGCTGGCGGGACTCAGCTCTCTGCGACTGTGGCGAAGAGGCCCAAGATATAGAGCACATTATACAGCGCTGCCCCGTGCACTCATACTCGGGTCCCCCAGAAGATCTGTATAAGTTAACACCTGACGCTATTTCGTGGCTCGGGACCCTGAATGTGGACTTATAGTTTTTTTCCTATTGCATGAAACGTTTATGTGTGTATACGCCATACGATTAACATTAAAAACTATTTTGAATTTTGAGCAAAAAAAAAATTTTTTTTGCAAAAAATCGTTTTATACTCGATTTCGACTAATTCAAGGATAAGGATTTCAAATTTTATATTTATTTTGAATTTTAAGCAAAAAAAATATTTTTATTGCAAAAAATCGTCATTATACTCGATTTCGACTAATTCAAGGATAAGGATTTCAAACTTTAGAACTATTTTGAATATTAAGCAAAAAAAATTTTTTTGCAAAAAATCATCATTATTCTCGATTTCAACTAATTTAGGAATAGGGATTACCAAATTTAACATTTATTTTGAATTTTAAGTTGAAAACAAATTTTATGCAATAAATCGTGATTATACTCGATTTCGACAAATAAAAATTTCAAATATTTTTATTTGAATTTAAAGTAATACATTTTTCACGCAATTTATTTACTTTAGCATTTGTTTTTGAATTTTGCTTAATTTTTTTGCGTTTTTTGTTCAAATTTACTTTTTATTTTCTATTTTAATGAAATGAAAAATTGGAAGAAATTCAATATTTTTATATTGTTTTACTTTTGTTTTTTCCTTTTTCTATTTCCTCGCTTTAGTGAGGTGAAAAGATTTGTGTTACACACGGCTGCAAAGTTATTTTACGTCTCGTGTGTTGCAACACTCGCTATGCTCAGGATTCTAATTTTGAACCACTCGCTTCTCTCAGGATTCTATTTTCGAACCTCTCGCTTCGCTCGTGGTTCAACCATAGAATCAATTCGCTAGCTCGTGGTTCAACCCTAGAATCCATTCGCTAGCTCGTGTTCCAATTCCACACTCGCGGTTAAAATACAACTTTGCACCCTTGTTAACAAATAACTATTTTTAAGAATCTTCAAAAGCTAGAGGTATTTTATTGACCGATCGTCATGGTAATGGTGTTAAAATATTCGGAAGCAGACAAGAAGTGCATTTGAGTAGGAATTTGAAAATCCTACTTAATATTGTATAATTCCTTATTATTCAGCTTGTAGTGGTACTCAAGATAAAAATAAATATTTTCGTAATTTTTTCATTTTCAATGCTCCGATTCTTGCGGGACTGCGAAATCTGTGTTTTTTTTTTTAATTCCGTAGATTAATTTCCAATGTGCTCGATAGTAGTAGTAGTAGTAGTAAAACTCTTTAATGTACATAATAAAACACATGAAAAAAAAAATACAATAGGAAATGGTATGTACAAAGGCGAACTTATCCCTTTAAGGGATCTCTTCCAGTTAACCTTTGAGTAAATGAGAGAAGACATGAACATAGGTAGACAATTACAGCAACCTGTACAATAATTTATACAAAAAAAGACAGTAATTATAAAACATACATACACATATACTTACTGAAGGACAAGTATAGATACACATATAAACGATATAGTCGTGTGAGGCACGAAATCTGTGATTTAATATTAGAATTTTAACAGCCATTTTCGCCTACAATTCTCTCTACTCGTACAACTCTCCCTAAGACATCAGAGGATAATATTGTTTGTACTAATTTCACTCGCCGCATATTTTCCCGATGTTGTTTTCCCTGAAATCCAAAAACCCCATCATAGCGACAACGCACGATTTTTCTAATAAAAAAAACTAAGTATATAGATTTGGTACAGATCAAAGAGCAACGGCACCGGCACGGCAGCAGCTTATGAACACTGCTTATGAAGCTTTTTGGTCCATCTCCTCGGAGTTTATGCTGCCACCACACTTCGCTATGCGTGCAAAGAGAATATAACCACTACGTTCTATGATGCGTGCAAAGGATGCGTGTGCAAATATTCGTGTTGCATCTCTTTCTATAATATCGCACAAGAAAGGGAGGCGAATACGCATAGCGAAGTGTGGTAGCGCCATTTCCATTACAACTGCGACTGAACCAAAGACTGCCAAAGACTACAATGTATATTTGATGTATATACATGGTATATACTAAAGTAGACTGAACCACACTGAAGCAGGGTACATGGTTGCACTCGTAACAAAAGCCTCTCGCCCGAGAGCCGCCATAAGACAAAGAGAGACAACAAACGTAAAATTCATCTCCCTATCTTGCTCTTTCTTTTACCTGACATCACAGCGAGCAAGCAGCGAGCTGCCGTGCAGAACCGTCTATTGCGCCTTAAACTTTTTTGCCAGTCAGCTTGTCTATGATCAAGGAAAATAAAAAGTTTTGTGGTCTACTCTATGTTAAAGTGAACTGTCGAACAGTGTTTTTACGCCTACTGTTATGTGTTAATTTTTACGTATTTTTAAATTAATTGATTAAGGTATTTGAATAATCCCACTATAGTTATTTGAAATAGTGTTATGAGATTATTACTACTTTGAATAAGGAGTATTCCATCGTATTGCAGATTTAAAAAAACAAGTGTCTAAGCCCTTCGTGGTCCAAACTTTGTCAACATGAAGAAAAAGGTACGTTTTACATTGTTAAGTTTTTCGGGATTTTATTTATTACCTCGTATTATATCGTTAGTTATGTTAGTCCTAAGTAATGATATTCTTTATGTAATATTTCAAGGTACTGTTAATGGGTAAAAGTGGTTCGGGGAAGACCAGTATGAGGTCTATAATTTTCGCCAACTACATAGCGAGGGACACGAGACGTCTGGGTGCCACAAGTGAGTAGCACGTCCATTGGCGAGATGAGTGTGAAGGAAGGGTGTTGTTGAGTGTGATGATGATGACGATGCTGCATGTTACAGTCGATGTGGAGCACTCGCACGTGCGGTTCCTGGGCAACCTGGTGCTCAACCTGTGGGACTGCGGCGGCCAGGAGGCCTTCATGGAAAACTATTTTGCTTCACAAAGGGACAATATCTTCCGGAATGTTGAAGTGCTTATATATGTGTTTGATGTGGAAAGTAGAGAAATGGAAAAAGATATGCACTATTACCAGTCCTGCCTGGAAGCTATACTTCAGGTGAGTACATTACTTATTATGGTAAAAGCAAATCAAACTTCTAAAATAGTCTCGCACATTCCTGATAGTCACAAAAATGACAAGATATTTATCCTGCGAATTAGCCTCAAGGTCACTTTTCAAGTCAAATCTAAATAGTAACTAGATTAGAATTAAGTGGATTAACACATTTGACTCAAATTATAATAACTATTTTATTTGTGTTACACCATTTAATGGCATCTCATGTTTGTTAACAAATGTTTCAGAATTCGCCGGAAGCCCGAATATTCTGTCTGGTGCACAAAATGGACTTAATCACTGAAGACACTCGGGAGGAAATATTCAATTCACGAGTAGAGGATCTTAAGCGGCTCTCAAAACCCTTGGAATGCACTTGTTTTCGGACAAGTATATGGGATGAAACATTATATAAGTAAGTTACTATTATAATTATTATCAATTTTTACTCAGTTTTTAACACTGACTTGCACATAATAAATCATTATTCCTTTCACACCCAAAATGATATGTCATAAGAAGGTGCATTTTGATCAATGAGTATTTGTCAGTGGTCTTTTGGATCTGAAAAGGTTTCGTCCTAGATACCTACACCCTATAGTAATCATATTATAAATATTTGTTTCAGGGCTTGGTCCAGCATAGTGTATAAACTAATCCCTAATGTTAAAGCTTTAGAATCATCATTGAAACAATTCGCGTCAATAGTGGATGCTGACGAAGTAAGTATATTTTGACATATCTAAATTATCAAATCTAAATATTACTGCCAACATTCCAATTCATGCCTAAACATGGTTGGTGGCTAATAAACACTAGTATATGTACCCTGCCTTAGGCAATATGATAATGATGTCTGGCCTGGAACACTTGAGATTACACTTGCTTGATTGCATTTGCTTATGACTTACAACACTTGGTAGTAATGAATACTGTGTCTATCTCGTGCCTTGTGGTCACGTTCAGCACGAAATAAATGCCTTATAACTTATAAGTGTCGCCCAACTCACCGACTACTCCGGTGACCCAGCTCCCGATTTCATGCACAGGATCATCTATCATTTACATGTATGAGGCACTGGTCCCACAGTCAGCGAGCAGCTAGTACTATTATAGTAATTAAAGTAGAATTACTATGAGAGTACTCGCTGGCGGTGGGACCAGTGCCTGAGATGGCGGTGGGTGTAGAAAAGTATAACGTCTCGGTCACGACTAAGCAAAGGCGGCAGTTGCGACGATATGACACAATGAGGGCTACCGTTTTTGCGCTCACCAGTTGGCGCCACCATGCTGTCAGTCCAGCTGTCAAAGTTTTTTATTGGTTATTAATTATTATGGGCGTAAAAACTAAATACACTGTGAAATCGTATTTTATACAATAAAACCGTACCGTAAATATTTTTATCGAACATTCCGCATTGTAGTGCACTCCCGTTTTGTACGGAAAAAAGTATGACATAAGTTTACTGACTGTAAAATTATGAAATTCGTTAACCTCTTACTCATATGTGCCATTACCAATCTCAGATATTGCAAAATAGTCATCATATTAATCTAATTAGAAATAAACCCGCGTAACCCACACACAAAGTATGAAATTTGCAGTATTTGACATTTCGGATGACTGACGTCACACTAGCGCCTCTAGAGGCGAATCCATACGCGGTAGCCCTCATTATGTGCGTGTGCCGGACGGCGGCGTTTCTTGGCTGCGTTTCAGATTGCGTTTAAATTAGGGGGGGGGGGGGGCAATATTACTACAGCTAACCCTAATGGTGTTTGTGTGGAGGTGCTGCTGTTCGAGCGCGCCACATTCCTGGTGGTGTCGCACTGCCAGCGGCGGCCGCACCGCGACGCGCACCGCTTCGAGAAGGTCTCCAACATCGTCAAGCAGTTCAAGCTCTCCTGCTCCAAGCTCGCCGCGCAGTTCCAGAGTATGGAGGTAGCCCCATCATCATTATCATCATTCTCTTAAGAGCCGGGCTCTTGTTGGTGAAGCTTGATGCAGTTCTCTCCATCTTTGTCGGTCCGAGGCCAGCTTCTGACATCCTGATACGACATGACATCCACATCCTCTTTTATCTGGTTGATATAGCTTTTCCTTGGTCTTCCTATTCCTCTTTTCCCATTTATTTTCCCTTCTATAACCCTACCCCACGCATAAAAGTTGCTTAAGGTTAAAGGGTACAAGTTTCAGCTGAATAACAAAACCTGAAAAGGAACTTTGAAGAAAAGTAGCCTCCGAGTTTATCTGAATTTCTAAGGTCAATTATACATGGCAGCTAATAATATAAGTACTATATGCTCTAAGTACAGAATAATAGCGTTATGATTTGTGTTTCTTTTGCCTAGAGAGTGCAATGTTCCGGGAAATTCCGGGATAATCATAGAAGCTGAATACCATTAGTGGTAGCAGTACTGTTTATTTTTTATACAACGACGGTGGCAAACAAGCGCACGGTTCACCTGATGGTAAGCGGGGATCGTAGTCTATAGACGCTCGCAACTCTAAGAGTCACATGCGCGTTGCCGACCCTTAATAAAATTTGAGGATTCAATTGTTGACAGAAGAAGGGACAAATTTAGGTCCCTCGCTGTCAACACAGTGCATCCTCGGGAACTCTAGCAACCTTGCTCACCTCTAGGAACACAACCCTACATACTTGTATAGTAAACTAGTTTTTGTCCGCGATTTCGTACGCGGGGAACTCGATTATCGCGATATATCGCTTTCCTACTCATCGCTCTTTCATACCAACTTCCACCCCCTTAAGGGATGATTTCCGGGATAAAAAGTATCCTATGTCCTTCCCCGGGACTCAATCTATCTCCATACCTAATTTCATCTTAATCGGTTCAGCGGTTTATGGGGACGTATCCCCAACGCAAATGTCCCGCTCTAACACGCCTGAGTTTACAATTAACCATCCCGCTCTCTACGCAAGCTCTGCGCGCAGTTTCATAAATATTTAGCTATAGTCATTAAGTCAATCATTTTATCAAAGCAAACCCTGCGAATTTGTCTATAACTATTTACGATCTTTAATTGAGTACAAAAATTAAATGTTAAATATCAGTAATATAGCCGTAGTATTGAAAATACATTCCAAAAAGGGGTAACTTCGCGATTTTTTTCTATCGAGTGAAATTCATCAGGTCATGTAACTGACTGCGAATTTGACTAGACAAGATCCTTATGTAACACATATATTTTTTTTTAGATTTTAAGACACTATATTCTAAGTCTCAGATGGTTTTTAGAAACTTAAAAAGTGGTAATACGCGGCCTTAAGCGTGAAGAGGTAACAGTCAGACACACTTTCGCATTTATAATATTAAGTATAGATAATGTTATCATGTCTGTGGTGTATAGTATATACTGTTGGTGTGTTGTCGGCAGGTGCGCAACAGCGTGTTCGCGGCGTTCATCGACGGGTTCACGAGCAACACGTACGTGATGGTGGAGATGTCGGACCCGCGCATCCCGTCCGAGGCCACGCTCATCAACATCCGCAACGCGCGCAAGCACTTCGAGAAGCTCGAGAAGGTCTCCTCCAGCGCGCCCGGACACTACCAATGAGGCCCCGCCTCCACACCACACCGCACCCACGTGCCCACACGTGCCCTCTCCTCCTTTTATCGCCTCGCAGCCTTTTATCCGCCTCTGCAGCTCTGCTGGCAAATCTGCCCTAGTCACCAACGGCAGCATCAACAGGCTGCTTGATTATTGTAACAGGGTAGCTTCCTAAGGCCTCGTGACGTGGCACGAAATGACTCGTGCGCTTGCAAGGCGTTTATGGCGTTCCCACTCTAGATTATGCCTGTGCGCAAACGCCGTGTGACAATAAGGCTCACAACGAGGCTTCAAAAGGGTTAATTAAGATACAAACCGCCTGCTTCAAGGAGGGGCGCGTCCTCTATCCACACTTGATATGGATGATTTCCAGCAAATATCCTAAACTTGTTTTATTTTTGCATATACTTTTATAATATATTATACGTCTTCTTTTTTGTATGTTATGTTAAGGTAATATAAAATGTTACCTCTTAGATGTACCGCGATAGTTAGTCAACAAGGAGATGTTTTCTATGTGAAGTTGCGCCGCTTATAAATAGCACACCGAAACCACTAGCTGCCTAATTAAGAAAACTTTGTAACATACTCAATTAGCGTGTGCGTGCATGTATTTTCTGTCCGCGTCATATTGCTGCGAATCTTACTGCATAACATTATTAGCAATCAATGTACTTTCAAGTGTGTGTTATCTGAATTAGCAGCCAGCAGTACACGACCTAATTATTTATTAATCCGAACTTCTGCTCAACTCGTTAAGTATTAATAAAATTAGCCTACTATAGATATCTACCTCTTCTTTTAAATAATGTGGTATTAACAGCACAGCGCTCAGGGGAAAGGACATGGTAAATGAGTGCTCACAAGGGGGGTGTGGATGGAAAGGTCGAAAGCAGAAAGTTTGAATTCAACATTTTGTTTGGGCTAGTTAGGAGACAAACATACTAAAAGTTCCACCCCCTCGGAGGTCGGCCCTAGGAGAGGGGGGAAAAGGTTTTTGTGAAAAAAAACTAAAACTATGCGCCATAAGAATTTTTGTTATAATACTACATAATGAAAGCTGATAAAATTCTCTACAACTTTGATTCTATACACTTCACCTATTCCCAATGGTTGTCTAAGTATGAGCTCCGACTTTGGTCTCCTAATCCAAATCAAATGCTCCACACTTATCCGGTGCCGTCTGGGCCACGCACGACACCGCCTTATAACAGACGTATTTCTTGTCTTATATATTATAATTTATAATGTACTGTTAGCTGATCAACCAAAAAATACAACATGTCATTTCTGATCTTACGGCTTCCCCTAGTGTAGGAATTAGACGAAATATTACTTGCAGGTACAAACCAGACGCAGATTTTGTATGACCTATCTAGAATGTTCATAGCTGTATAAACCTGTCCAGAATTTATCAAGATATTTAAAACATGCTTACAGAGAGAAATTAGCGACAGCAAATAATTGCACTTATAGTTGCAAATATAATGTTGCCTTTAATCCTTAGCTTGAATTAGCAAAACTTTGCTGTCGCCGCATTATCATACCTTTAAGTACCATTTAAGTTGCTTGTCCATCAGCGAGATGATGTGAGCAAATGATAATGTTATCAATGATGGGCGACAGGAGGAGTTGTCGCAGCAGCTCGCCTCTTCTCGCCGGTGTCCGTTAAGCGTTGTTATATCCAGCTTTATAAACTGTAATGCTCTCTTGAATAATTTAATATACTCATCACTCTCATCAGTCATCAATAGGACTACATTATATGTATATTCATTACCCGGCGTAGATATACGAGTAGTTACAGTCAGCATCGAGGACGAAAGCTCTTATTACAATTATGTAAACATTTGACGTCTTCATATGAGTGATTATTTTAGATGCTGACTGTACAAGTAGGTGCTCCATTTTTTAATTATTTGCCAGTTTCTGTCTTTCGTGGCCAACCAGTGCCAGCTTAGCTTAATGAATGGTTTGGTCCGTGCAACGTATAATTTTTTTAAACCTGACTGCAGCTTAGCGCGTTAGGAGTGTGCGGTTGGAGAGTGGCCTGGGGAAAATCCAGGGGGAAACCTCCGACACGACCACGCGGGCGGTTTAAATGTCCTCCAGTGAAATTGGTTGAGCGGTTTCAACCGAATCTGAAGTGACAACGTAAACGTTGTTAAACTTAGTTGACCGCGGTGGTCGCGACCCTGTCTACAAAACAACTACCTACCTTTATAAGTGGCGTACAAATGTAACAGACGTTTGATGAGTGTGATCCATACAATTGTGTTACAATACTTACATAATCAGCTCCGTCAGTGTTTACCGTTTATGAAATAATAGCACAGGTTTTTGTTGTTATTTGCTATGCATGGTTTGAAAGATTGATCAGATTACATCAGACATATTTAATTAAAACTATTACGCAATTGAACAAGATTCCTTGTAACGTAAAAACTGGATCAAAATTTACAGGCCGTAAATACACAAGAGACGTATAGTATTTTTATAGTTCTGAATCTGTACAAAGGTCAAACTTGTCATCTTCATTTTGACATGTACAGTCAAGTGCAAAAATATGTATCGAAAGAATCTTCTCATAAATATGCACCAAAACCTTAATGTACCGACATAAGAGCTATGGGACATATTTTTGAGCAAGTTGTTTGCACCCATATTTTTGCACTTGACTGTACCTAAATGGATGAAGTCCCATTTCTTATTAATAGGCTTTTAATTCATCTACAATTTAAGTGATTAACTTGTGCCAGGAATGTTGCTTGTATGAATTTTCATGTAAACGAGGAATAAATTCAAAATATTCGTGGAATTATTTAAATTGTCGACGAATAATGAACCAAAATGTTAACTCCACCCAAATAATTGGTCGAGAAGACATGATCGCTAACATTCGCGTTTTACGTCTTTACTGTTTTGCCCGGCTGTTTTCTAGTGAAACTAGTGTATTTTAAGTGGACAACGGCCGTATGTTATTGAAAATTTCTTATAATAAGGATAATTATTTAGAATAATTTTATTTTAGATACGTCGATTGGTGTACGACACTATTTGGAACTTTATTTCCTAGACATGCGAGTAATTTGGCGAGTTTATTATAACTTAATAATAGTAATGTCAAAATTAAATTTTGTTTAGCATTACCCAATAATAATCTCAAAAACAGACAAATGAAAACCTATAAAGGATCGTAAATTCGTAATAGTTCATTATTTATCAAGGGCGGTAAAACAAAGAATTTCTCAGATCGCAGGCTTTCTTTATTACCGCCCGTGGTAAGTATAACATTTTATGTCTCCCCTTGGCGAGGAAGTGGTAATATCCGCGCGCGTAGCGTGCGGTTATTGCCACCATGGCCAAGTATGGCATAAAGAATAATTACATGATACTGTGGTACCTGTTAACTCAACAACGGACTGTGCGCTTATCAAATATGAAAAGTGCACAATTTCGAAACCATATACTGTTTAAAATTAACGTAAAGTTGTCTTGTTTAACCTCCAATGCAACAGAGGGGTGTTATTTATTAGTTTGGCATGTGTATCTGTGTCGGTCTGTGCGCTTATCAAATATGAAATGTGCACAATTTCGAAACCATATACTGTTTAAAATTAACGTAAAGTTGTCTTGTTTAACCCCTAATGCAACAGAGGGGTGTTATTTATTAGTTTGGCATGTGTGTCTGTGTCGGTCTGTGCGCTTATCAAATATGAAATGTGCACAATTTCGAAGCCATATACTGTTTAAAATTACCGTAAAGTTGTCTTGTTTAACCCCCAATGCAACAGAGGGGTGTTATTTATTAGTTTGGCATGTGTATCTGTGTCGGTCTGTGCGCTTATCAAATATGAAATGTGCACAATTTCGAAGCCATATACTGTTTAAAATTACCGTAAAAATGTCTTGTTTAACCCCCAATGCAACAGAGGGGTGTTATTTATTAGTTTGGCATGTGTATCTATGTCGGTCTGTACGCTTATCAAATATGAAATGTGCACAATTTCGAAACCATGTACTGTTTAAAATTAACGTAAAGGTGTCTTGTTTAACCCCCAATGCAACAGAGGGGTGTTATTTATTAGTTTGGCATGTGTATCTGTGTCGGTCTGTGCGCTTATCAAATATGAAATGTGCACAATTTCGAAACCATATACTGTTTAAAATTACCGTAAAGTTGTCTTGTTTAACCCCCAATGCAACAGAGGGGTGTTATTTATTAGTTTGGCATGTGTATCTGTGTCGGTCTGTGCGCTTATCAAATATGAAATGTGCACAATTTCGAAACCATATACTGTTTAAAATTAACGTAAAGTTGTCTTGTTTAACCCGCAATGCAACAGAGGGGTGCTATTTATTAGTTTGGCATGTGTATCTGTGTCGGTCTGTGCGCTTATCAAATATGAAATGTGCACAATTTCGAAACCATGTACTGTTTAAAATTAACGTAAAGTTGTCTTGTTTAACCCGCAATGCAACAGAGGGGTGCTATTTATTAGTTTGGCATGTGTATCTGTGTCGGTCTGTGCGCTTATCAAATATGAAATGTGCACAATTTCCAAACCATAATAGGTTTAATTTGTTTTCCAACACCTAATCTCACATATGATATCACACATACATACAACCTGATCTCACATATGATATCAGACTTTGCAAACGCAACGACGACGCAGTATATTCTTTGCCTTACCGCCCACAACACTATATTTTTTCGAAGCCACAACTTCACATTAAGGAATGTTAAATGTCACATTTAGGGAATGTTGGATGTAAATAATAAATACTTAGTTTAGTTCCACCACCCGTCTAGGGTGGCCTGGAAATGTGCCTTTTCAACGCCAATGACGCATAGATTCAACGCAGATTCAACGCCAACAACTAATATATCCGTCACGGCGGGCAGTGCGATAACAACCTACGTGCATTCCTGTAAGGTTCAACTTAGCGTTTGACAAATGTCATGGCGTTGAAAAGGTGCCGTAAAATGTTAAATTCTATGACCAGGTCTGTGCAATCAAAAAATACTGTTCGCAAAAACACTTGCATTTGGGGGCACGGTAGTGCCGCCGCCACCAACAAGAGCCAAACGAAGCGCAGAAGCACTGCCTACCTTTACTCGAAGCGCTTATCCGTTTTTTTAAATTACTTATTGTTATTTAAGTACTAAGATCTTCTAATAGGGATGTTGACTCAAAATGTTTTAATACTCCATACGAAAGAATACATATAACTATGCCAAACAGTGAAAATACTATTCAAATGTCTCAAAAAATAACGAAACTACAACCGTTAGAATGTTTTTAGTTAGAGAGAGAAAACGCCACAGGTCAGTGACGTCACTGACCTCGTGCGCCATAGTAAATGACGATCGTTCAATACAACGGGGCGTTTTGCGGAAAAGGGACAGAAAATGCCCCCTCCTAAAACTTTGAAGACTTATAATTATGTAATTATTTATTCTTTTGGATTACTTTTTTCACTATTTGATAGAGAATTTGATCCTTTTTCGAGAAAATTCGGATTCATTGATTTTCTTATTTGGTGTCAACATCCCTATTTAGGGCGGATTGCACCAACTTACGATTAAAACATACCGATCGACGTTAAATATGACACTGGCAGCTGTCATAGTAACCTGAAAAGAAAATCATACAATTAGAATTTAAAGAACACCGCTTAGGAATACAGACGATTAATCTGGCGCAACCTACCCTTACTATTACTACTAGTAATTTTTAACAAAATGTTTAGAAAATAGTTATTTACTGTAATTTTAATTATTTGGTAGGACTGGTAGGAGGTTCAAATTTTACCAGTGTTTCGCCTTCCTTTAACTAAAGTGATCGTGCCAGCAGTGCTCGACACATTTAGTGCACCAATATATAACACCGTCACGTCATCATGATTATATGAAGTAAAGTGGCAAGTATAGGGTCAGTGTCGGGCACAGTCAGTCAGAAGCTGAGGTGCAGCCGGGCGAATATCATACCGCGTCTCGGTGAAGTTCAGCCTTGAGAAGAGAAGGAACTTTTATATTTTAAAAAGAGCAATTATAGCTTTTATCTTGATGTTACACAGCGAAAAAAAAAATTATAAAAGTATTTTTTTCGCTCAGTGTAATACGCGTTAAGATGACCGCATAACAGAATGTGTCAATAATAATGTAAGCCAATTAATGCTATTAAGCCTTACAGAATGTGTCAATAATGAAGCGCAGTTCGGTATTTTTTATTTTAATTATAATATGACGTGAGTGCATCGCACCCACCACGCACACGCCGGCAGGGATGCCATGTGCGGCGCCCGTCTGTTGTCGGCTCCGGCGCTGTGACGATGACGGTGCCTTTCCACTTGACCTATGCTATGCTATGTTTTCATACATTTGAAACGTAGCTGGAGCTATGTGTCAAATGTATGAAAGCATAGCATAGCTATAGCGGAAAGGCACCGTGATTCTCCGAGGTAAGCCTTGTAGTGCTAACTTCGGAACTACTCGCAGATCAGTAAATAACTTTCCTCGTAGAATCGCATCGCAGCCTTCTTGATACGATAATGTTAGCGACTTCTCTTGCAAAGTTATTATTTTATTATTGGAATAATATATAAATTGTTTAATAATACAGGTAGTTTTACTTGTGTGTTGTAAAGTCTACGTTCTACCCGTCGTCTACCAGTCCCTTTTTTCGCCGGGAGAGGACGGCTTTGGGTTAATAGAACGTAGATGGACCTTTCCCCAAAATTTGCACGTCAACTAGGCGTCTACCTAGCTACCCTTCCCGTCAAGGTTGGGCTTCTATTTCAAAGTAATTTAGGGTCAATGCGACCAATACCAAATTATATAAGGATATAATGCAGGTAAGTAGGTACCTACCTGCGTATGTATGTAGTTAACAATGGTTGGAAAAGATAAAATTTCACAATCAAATATCACAAATGGGCCCGGCTAGATACCCCGCCTTTACGGTACTGTCATCGTCGTAAATATCTGAACACTTTTATGACTTAGGTAGGTACCTACGTTTGAAGTATCAGTACAAGTACCTAGGTAATTGCACAAAGTATGCATTTTACTGTATGGATAAGTATAGGACTTCGGGGAATCATGAAGGTCGCATTATGTAGCGCTGTGAATACCCGGGTGCAGCTGGCAGTGGCAGTTTCCTCAATGGACTGCGTAAATAAATACTCGTCGCATAGGTACCTACGTCATCAGCTAATCGCGGCGCGGCAAGCCCCCCCCCCCCCCACCCCGCCCTTCGCGCGCGCTGCTCGAGTCCGCTCCACTCCACGATCGTCAGGCACAGGCGTCAGGCACTCGCATTGGAAACGGGACGCACGCCTGTCAGACCACTTAATTGCACTAACATCATATCATTTGTCATCAGTTTGGACTACATTTTCAGGTACGCACATTTTAATTCCTAATTTGAAAGTACGTAACTGAAAAATCAACTGCTCGCGTAGTTTTTTAGTGTCATAGTATTTCACAACATTTTGTTAGAAGACATTTACTTTGCAATTTTGTTTTGCTTTCAGGTTATAACAATGGCTCAAGATAAACCCGTGTTTGACTACCACGAAGAGTCCCAAAGTGAGAAGTTGGCACGGAAATCTAAGGAGTCTCCGTTTATGATTATTGGTAAGTACCTACTTGACATCTGTTTAGGTACCCCTCATAACCTTAACCTTGCACAGCTGAGCTGAGCGTATTGATTGACTTGACAATGGCACTTTACTCATGTTTTAATGTTTCTCTTCTGTGTATTCATTGGACCCGGTTAACACGGTTATTATCACGCGATACGCTCACAATACGTATAACGTGGGTATTGGTACTGATGAGGATGACTATAAAACAACAGGTAAATTACTTGAATAGTAGGTATGATACTGACATATACTCTCGATCATTGTATATTTTACTTTAACATTATTGTAATAGAGTTAATACCTATTACATACACACTGTCTAAAAATCGTATGTTTGTAATAGAAATTATAGAGGATATGTCAGAATCGAACTCAAAGTAATCTTACTGTAAACAATGTTGAAAACCACGACAGGTAATATTGACAACCCTGTATTGTCGTAATAATCACCGTATAACTGAGTTTAGATACATCTTGAAATCTTGATCTACATCCATATCATAAATCCTCTATAATGTGTTCAGATATGATTAAAAGATGACCACCATTACAACACTAAATACATACCTATTTTCATCATGCGATGTCATAATTAAACTTCCTGAGGGCCTACCGCGAACAAAAAACGAAATAACTGCCTCTCTGTCGCACTTGCATATTGGAGCAACAGAGAGGGAGATACTTCGTTTGTGCTTCGCGGTAGCCCCTCTGTACTTTAATGTTGACATTAAAGTACAGAGCTACACTGAGAAATTTTGAAACTTTGAAACGTTGTTCTGCCCAGAGGAGGAAACAATAGAGACTGTTTTTCAGATATATAATTCTAGACTATGTGACTGTGGTACTGACAATAGCCGAAACATAATTTAATTACTTAAAATTTTCTCGATAGGATAGAAAAGAAATCCAAAGTTGAGTTATTTTCCTTTTTTTACTCAGCCTACTAAAACAACGCATTATTAAAAGACACGATTAAGTTAATATGATGGTATTTTACCTCATCTAGGTACTGACAAGAGGAAATTTAATAAACCTGCACACAGTCAGATATTTATCGAGATTTGTCTAAAAACGCCATTCCCGGAGAGTGTTGCATCCCGATTTGTCGTGAAGAAAAACATACGCGCGTCTCTTTCAATCAATGTATCGCCTTAAGATACAGGCTTGTGTTCACAAAAGACTGCAACGAGCTCACGAACTCAAGCCCTGAATTTGAAACGCAATGGTTCCTGAACACACGATAGAACATTTATTAATATGCATGTAGATAAAATAGCGTATGCAACTGTGTGCATTGTGATAATTAGATCTTAAAACACTCGTGTTTTACGAACCCTCATTATGTAACAGGTCTGTAAACTAGTAACCAATCCTAAAATTTGGTGTAGGCACTAGTTTTTACGGAAACGACAGCCATCTCACCTTCCAACCCAAGAAGAAACTAGACCTTATTCGGATAAGACTTTTGTCAAGTGAGTGGGCAACTTGACTGTAAGAAATTCTCAAGCCACCCAAAGGCCTCTAACTTGGCTTAATGACTGCTGTCAGCCTGTCATAGACATCCAGTCGGCATGCTTATCCGCGCATACCGCATGCGGTACCCAATGGTTGGACGTAGCCAGTTCTTAGAGTAGATTTTGTAGACCAGGTACCCAGGTAAGGTTTTTGGTGTATTTTTGTACAAATAGCTATTGTTAAAAGATATTATTCAATGTAGATTGACGACTATTAGTGGGGGAAGTAGTGTCATGAGGTCCACATTTTGGTATCGGATGAATTGACTTGGCACAGATGTAATATACGTAAATCTAAGTTAATTTAGCCCGGTAGCCATCCGCCACCCCCTGGGGGGTAGGAAGGGGGGGGGGGCGTTGAAAGTCTCATTTTTCGGCTTTTCATGGAAAAGTCATAAACGGTGATCCATAGGGAAAAACATTCTTAGGCATAAGTAATTTAAATAAAATTATCTACATAAAAGGTTCTATACACTTTGTCGCTAGGATTAATATTTAATGAGATTTTAAAGGGGGAATGTAAAATTATATGAAAATTTAAGTGGCTATAAATTCCTTTGTTTTTCAATATTTTTAAAAACAAAAAATACCATAATTATGCACTCAATGAGCTCTATTCATTGATACCCCACTCGATGGGGTGGGTCAAATCCCCCCATCGGACAAAGCCCCCCCCCCCCCCCCCCCCTTCCTACCCGCCAGGGGGTGGCGGGTGACTACCGGGCTAAATTAACTTATATTTACGTATATTACATCTGTGCCAAGTGAATTCATCCGATACCAAAATGTGCACCTCCCATACATTGGGTGACACTAATTCCCATACTATATCCGACTATGATTCTGAGGACACGGTCATCGCTCATCGGTCAAGTCGAGTAAATAAACAAAGACACGGCCGTAACATCCCTTTCTAGAAGCAATTCAGGCCATCTTAGAGCCTCCTGTATTATAATTATAATTCTGTAATTCAATTCTGAAACGCCTACGAAGTTCTGGGTTTGCTTACTTACCTCAAAAAACCTATATTCTTCTTAACAAAACAGCTCTTGTTAACCCAAGTTTCGACAATGTTTCAATCAAAGTTTACAATCTTGCAAATAGATGGTACTAAAGATAAGCGCACCATTCAGCACTATAATTATGTATGTATTGTGATTCATAATAGTTCATCAAGCTGCAGCAGTCAGCACGTACGTAGATAACAGTTGTCCCCTATAGGTAAACTTAAGACCTATTAGTGTTAGAAACAGTTAAATTTATTTTCATGTATATAGGTAACACGTTTGAACGTCTGAAGCCAATGCAATCTATTGTTTTAAAGCTGGTGATGATCTACTTAATTAGACTCAATAGACTAGACATTAATGTCGGATTGTTTGTGTACGCAGGCCTTTGCGGGTTGGCGTCGGCGGTGGGCGTGGGCGCGTACCAGTACAAGCAGCGCGGCGCCATGAGCACCAGCGTGTTCCTCATGCAGTTCCGAGTGATCGCTCAGGGCGCCGCCGTCGGCGCGCTCACCGCCGGCATGGCCTACACCCTCTTCAAGAACCACTTCTACAAGCAAGACAAACCTATCGAACATTGATGCCCTACTATAATGCTAATATTTTGGTTACGTCTCGCTAAGACCGCAGGGTAATTGCTTTCCTTAACCTTCCTTACGATCCAAGCATTCGTTCGTTTTAAACGTCGTCCAATGACAGTTTAGGTGCACGGACGTCCGAAAGTTACGCAATTACCCTGCCGAACCGCAACCAAGCACAATAAGTATGTTCACATAATTAAATACACGACACGATTGATTTTATCTGCCATTAAACGTTTGACTGCGCATTATGAATAAGTAAATGATTATGATGCTTTTTAGTTAGTACAGGGATTGAATTATCAGCTTTTGTGCTTTCTATTACGAGCACAAAAACACGAATGCTGATGCCATCTGGCACGGCCGAATATACAAGGTGTCCAGTGGCAGAAATCCGACTTCAAACGTCTATTTAAAATCTATTTATTCCAATGTAAAGACGATGAATGCAGATTGAATTTTTTGAAAATGACAGTGTCTAAATGTCGACCTCTGTTGTGCTTGCACTCCTCCAACCTATGTCGGATATTTTCAAAAACTCGTATACAGAGTGCATCAGGAATTGAGTTTATCTTAGATACCCACGGATACTGTTTTTTAACCGTGCAATGTTGGCAAATTGGTTTTTGTAGACACGACTTTTGAGGTGGCCCCGCAGAAAAAAGTCACATGGACTGAGATCGGGAGATCTTGCAGGCCAGGAGAAGTCGCCAAATCTGGAGATCACTTTTTCTGGGAATAACTCCCTAACTGCATTCATTGATGGGCGGGCTGTGTGGGCAGTGGCACCATCTTGTTGAAACCACGTGTTTTGATTGAAGAAGGAACCAGCTTCAACGTGTTGTCTACAACACACGTCAATCATTCCACAATATCTTTCAGAGTTGACGGTTATCTACAGCTGTGCCACGGTCACGGTCGTTTTCATGAAAGTAAGGCCCTATAATGCATCTCACTGAAATCGCACACCAAACGGTCACTTTTTGACTGTGCAACGGCATCTCATGCATTTCGTTCGAATTGTTCGTAGCCCAGTAACGGCAATTCTGCTTATTGAAGAAGAAGATGTTTCTCATTCGATAATTTGACGAGAATCTTTCCAAGATCACGTTGCTCAGTTGGCCAGCAATCCATTGCGACAACAAATCCGCAACCCTCACGATACTAATGCCCCCACGCGTCACTCTCGCACTTCGTGTTCCACTGCGTGTTTGTATTTAAAATCGGAATTTTGCCGCTGGACACCTTGTATATGAATTATAGGTATCAAACATCCTGAATCATGTGTTATGTAACACATAGCATACGATTTTGATTCGAATTGAGTTAGGAATGAGATTATGTGCTATGTTTAACAATGGGCTGGCCCTGACCAATAATTAGTTATTGCCTTAATTACTAAGAGTATTTTTGTGATAATTGTTATCAATGATATTGTATGTGTCTGCTTCAAAGTGACTGAAAAATATTTATTACGAACGGGAGTGTACAGTGTACCTAGTGCATAATATACGACTCATGTAATCGTGAGCGCTATGACTACGACGTCTATTATCTATGAGTTCTATGACCATGAAATTAGGTAGGTACTCGGAATGTATGTTTTGCTCTACGTGTAGGTATTGTTTTAAATTATTGGAATGTCTAGTTCACTGTAAATATATCA
Organism: Cenopis cana; assembly: GCA_951800055.1. NCBI lineage: Eukaryota > Metazoa > Arthropoda > Insecta > Lepidoptera > Tortricidae > Cenopis > Cenopis cana. The sequence continues at coordinate 17,584,626 of OX637471.1, read as the reverse complement.
GAAACCAGGCTAAGAAAATGTTATTAAAATACTTGATGTCAAGTTATTTTGAATGGTGTGTGGGGATGATGGCTAAGACATTTTTACAGCTGACTAGGTATCTGATGTATCTAATTTGTATAAGAAAGTTGTTGTGAAATTGCATTACACTTCTTTGATGTTAAATTCTGTACTTTGATTTCTGTAACTGGGGTGGTAACTACCTATGATAAATATTACCTACTTACATGTTATTGACATTTAACCCTTTGACCGCCAAGAACCTATAAAGTGGTTGTGTGTCGTCGTGCCCACCACGCCAACAAACACTTAACCCTTAAATGCATGGTGTACGAATGTACGATGCATGCATCGTACATAACAAAGAATTCAAGATTTATTTAACTGTAGGTATATATTTATAAAAATATTGAGACTTACTTCACAAGGATATATAATATATTTTCATATTCATTCTTAAAATGTTAACGCTTCTATATATTAAATAAGCCTTTCATTGGTTTTTAGACGAGAAGTCAGCAATTTCAAAAAACGGCCGCCATATTTTTTATGGTCTGGAAAAACTTATAAGATAGTTTTTATAGTGTTTTATCAGTACATATTAAATCATCAAATATCGCGTTTTTGTTGAAAAATAAAAAATCCTGCATTTAAGGGTTAAAAGGTCAGAGTGAATGTGTACTTTGATCATGAATAATTAGTACATTACTTACCAAGGGCGATAAAACAAAGAATGTCTTAGATCGCAGGTATTTTACGCCCGAGCCTAAGGCAAGGGCGATAAATATGTCACCCCCTGGCCAGGAAGTGGGTTTTTTCGCGCGCGGAGCGTTCGATAATGTCCCCTTTATGGCTAGGTGTGACATAATAGTACATTACTTAACAAGGGCGGTAAAACAAAGAATGTCTCAGATCGCAGGTATTTGACGCCCGAGCCGAAGGCAAGGGCGATAAATATGCGATCTGAGGCTTTCTTTATTACCGCCCGTGTTAAGTACAAAATTTTATGTCACCCCCTGGCCAGGAAGTGGGATTTCCCGCGCGCGGAGCGTGCGGTAATTGCCGCTTTATGGCCAGGTGTAACATAAAATCATTTATGAACTGTTTTTATTGGTTTAGACATTACACCAAAAAAACAGTGCTTGGCGTACTGGGCACGAGGACACATCGCTTTGGCGGTCAAAGGGTTAAAGCTGCAAAGCTGTTTTTGTCTTGGGCGCGCTTAACAAACACGCCACGAAACAGTATAGTGGTAATTTTCCATTATGTCCGAAAGGTATAAAACAGTCGGTGGTCGGAGCTTGCGCAGGTAGTCGACCGGCGTAACAAAGGCTGCTACTGTTCTACTGCCAAGTCACTACAACTTGTACCTTATCATCTAGAACGCAAGGTAGCTATTTGTGCGGATAATCTTTTTTCATATTTCCTTTCGTTTTGAAGTGCTAACGATAAGCGTTTTATGGCTTTTCGGACATAATAGAAAATTACCACTATACTTATCCACTCGGTATACAATCTACTATTATCTACCTACGGACAGGTTAATGCAGAGGACTTGCCGAATGGGGTTGGCGGCGCAAAGTTCTGAATAGATGGCGCCACTAGAGTTTGTCCCATCTCGATTGATGCACATTTAACTTTAAAAAATATTGTACGTATAAAATACCTTTATAAATAATAATAAGTATTAAACTTTGTATCTTAGGCCGAGACAATGTCGGTTAATGTTTCAAAGCCATTTAAATACAAAAGGTTTTGTTTAGACAGGAGCGTGTAAGTTGTTAATGTATTAGTATGTGTTCCGTAAAATATACGTAATAATAAACATTATCACCAAATATCAAGTTCATAGGTCTCAACTCAGCCCAAAGAGAATAATGGGGTCGGCGGCTGCCAAACTTTGCCACTAGGTGGCGCCACTGAGTTTGTGCCAAGACATTAGTTCGTGATTATTATTCTCTTTGGGCTGAGACCTATGTTTGCTGATAATATTTATTATTACGTATACTTTACGGAACACATACTAATATATTAATAATTAGATTTTTTTCCAGACATTTTCTCAACCATCTTAATTTTGCTTTTACTGATTGCTCGCGTTGCCGTAAAAGTGCTTTTAGCTGTGTCAGAGCCAGACGTCCGCATTTTTCATTTGGATCCATCTTATCGCGCTAAACGGACGAGTATATATGTTTACGAAAATATAACCGACGCCCTCCTGTCTAAACAAAACCTTTTGTATTTAAATGGCTTTGAAATATTAACCGACAGTGTCTCGGCCTAAGATACAAAGTTTAATACTTATTATTATTTATAACGGTATTTTAAACGTACAATATTTTTTTAAGTTAAATGTGCATCAATCGAGATGGTACAAATTCTAGTGGCGCCACCTCGTGGCAAAGTTTGCAGCCGCCTACCCCATTATTCACATACATTGGGAATCCCACTGCTGTGTGTGGGATATTATAAGATGTAGTACTGTAAGTATCAATAGGTAGTTAGGAAGTTTGTCTCCCTTGCACTTCCACCACTGTTTAGTATTTACGCTACGATGCGCAGTAATGGTGCACGAATGCAGTGTGCGTCAGTGTCCAACGCTCCCTCACTCACACAAGAATACACAGATTATTATAGAGGAATTTCCTGTTAGCAATAGGTACACGATGTTTCAGTATTACTGAATTGCTTGCCAAAATGACGTGCAGGGAATTTCATAAAATTATCTAATAGTTGGCAGATTCCTTCTGCTTGCAAAAATATACCTATACCTAAATCCCAGCGGAAAAGTTGTCCCTACCTACTATTTGTGTTGGCGCAGGTACAGTCGAGGTCATAATATGTATACACTTTTTTCCTAATTCTAAAAGGTTATATAAGTTCTAAAAGGTATCATCCCCCAATGGCACTCAAAAATGCATCTTCCAAATATAGACAGAATAGCTTCTTAATGCGCGCCAGTCGTAACCTAAATGAGTTGTCTAAGGAACTTGATATTGATATATTCAACTGTAAAATTTCTAGCGTGAGACGTAACATAGTGCAGCAGTATTTTGAGTGAGTGTGTTAGCATCTCATTTATTATTATAATTTTTGTCCTTGTCACCATTGGGTTAGTATCCTTGTAACGGCCCAACTATGCTCGTTATGTACCTTGTTATACCTACATTGCACTTTTAAATTAGTTAGTGAGAACTTCTGTTTCAGCAAAACTTCAAGTCTTGCATTTGTATTAGTTTTATTTTCTTTGTAATACTATTTTCTTTGTTACGTTAGTGCGTAACATTAGTTAGTACCTACTGGTTAAGTATCATGGCACTACCTGTGAGTTCCTATAATTGGCTCTCTGTATCTACTTTCATATTTAATATATTAACATAGCTGTTGGTTCTCCAAATAATTAAAATAAAATAAAAAATACCTTATTCTTAACCCTTTCATCGCCATCGCCTGAGATGAGACAATCTTAACGTATGACAGACTTGAAAATAGCAGGTCACTTTTTTTGACGTTTGGCAGTTAAAGGGTAACATTTAACAGGCATAGCGTTATTTATCGATTTGGAAATATACCTCTACCTACGTTGAATGGTCATGGTGGTGGAATCCGGTATATCAGGAATCATCGGAAGGTAACATCACTATTGTGTGCAAGGAAATCGCAGGTACTTGTCACTGTGGCCACAACACCTTAGTCAATGTTGGGATATTCTCAACAACATAAAATCCAATATTTATTAATATCCACCTAGCTTCCAGGAGGGTGTAGTAGAAGATACTCAAATGATTAATATCATTTTAAATGACATATGCTTCAAATTATTTTTAATTGAGTTCACATTATTTAATACAGATTTAATATGATTAATTATTTAAAAGTGCATAATAATAATAATACAATTATAGGCATAGGGTGATAGCAGTAACTTGAATAGGTCACAAATAAAATTATTTCATAGCATTCAATTCCAGTCATTCAACGCGATACAATAGCAGACAGAAAAAAATAAAACATGTTTTTACTAATACATAATAAACCGATTTTTTTTTATAAATAAAATTCATCTGATGTTTTGACTAATAAATGCCAAGTCAAGTATTGTTCCGCATTTAATATGTAAGCATGTGGGCACCCTACAGTCCAGCAATATATTTAATGGTTAAGGGTGAATCTGCGTATGGGAAGTAACGACCCAAACATGACATGCTGAATCACAGGGAACTTGCTGAGTACTTCTTTCTTATACATCTTAATTAGGCCTTGATTAATTTTTGACCATGAGGTCACAGAACTAATACTCCAGAGCTGATTAGAATGCTCTGCAAATGGCCCTTTCTTTACTTCTTTTATGTACTTTATGCAGGAAAGAAACATGTATTCATCTGCAAATTTATCAATGATATCCTCCTCTAGAAACTTTACAGGAGGATATATCTTTGGCTGATCAATGAGCTGCGCACTTCCCCAAATAAATGGCACAAACTGATAGTCATCTAGGCTCCACACGCCGTGGCTGCCTGCGGGCTCCATCCTGTATGTTGTCTGTAGCGTCCTCACTATTTGCAGGTACTTGTTAAATATGAGAAACACAGTTGGCACATTGTCTTCTGTTTGAAGGAAACCAATTTTATATAAACAGCAGAGAAACATGATGAATGCCATTTCATGGCCTGTGCCATAATCAATCCTTGTGGCATTGCCAAAACTCTCCTCCAGGTAAGCTTTTATCTCTGAAATGGCAAGGTGTAGTGATTCATTCATCATTTTTTGTAACAATATTGTTGATTGGGATTTCACTTTTTCAAGCCAATCTCTGAAAGCAGTGTTGCCAAATCTTTGTGGCTGCTCAACAGGTGGAAATTCATTTATCATTTTATCTATCTCCTCCAAGACATGCAATAGTTTTGTGATATTATCATTCACCTTGCAGTCAACAGACAGAGGTTTGCCTTTAATAGATTCATTAAGGGTAGCGATAAATCCTGTATATTCCATGTAAGCTTCAGACTTTTCCCAAACTGCCATATCAGTGATAGTTTTGACAGCCTTCTCTGGCTCTCGGAAGCGATGGTTTGTGGGTACAGATGAAACTGTGTTACTTTCTGTTGCTTTTCCATCACCAATTATACAGTCTGCATTCATCTGAAATGTATATACAGATACAAATGTATGTAATATTAAAATGCTGATTTCAATAACAGTATTATGTATACTTACATTTATAAAAAAATCTAAGGCTAAAAATTGGTTCCAAACCAATTGAGGCAAAGAAATGGATAATTAGCTAGTCAAACAAAAAAACATGTGCCAGTACTTTGATACATGAAATCAATCTTAAGTATTGTTTTCATGAAGAACCTAAGACTGATGATAAATAAATAAACATTTGTGGAGAATCTTACACAAATGAAATACTGGGATAAGTTCTGGATGTTATATCATGAGGGATCTTTCATCACATGAGCATAACAATGGAAATTAATGGTGGGCGTAATAAGGGTGAGGATATAAATATCATATTACATAAGTAATAAACATTACACCTAATTGAAGATAACAGTTAAGCCATAGACGTTTTCTCGTACGCTCTACTTATGCGTACCCTACAATAGCGGTTCGCCGCCGCGGTCACTCGCTCAGCTTAACTACGCCGCGATAAGCTCACTTGCGAAGGTCGTCTATGTCAATTTGACCCTAGTACAACCCGTCAATAACTAAGTTTAATGACTTGCAAACATAGTCGCGGCAATAGTTAAATGTGTGTGTTAAACAAGAATTAATCGAAATGGAAAGGATTCTACGAGGTATCATGAGATATCGTGTACTGGACCGAGCTAGCATGGTCAAACAGTTTCAGCAAGTCAAAGACAACCCAGTGGTAAGATACATAATTGTAGACTAACCTTGTATTGTACAAACAGAATTTCACAGCGAACTTTACTAACTTGAACTTGTTGTGTTTGTCAAAGATTATTGAAAATAGGGAAATGTATAGCAAATATTGTTCTGAACTGAAATAGGAATTATACAATATACATATATTGACATTGACAACATAATACCATTGACATTGCATTGTGGTAGCCGGCTCAACATAGCTGTATTTTTCTTTTAAAAAGGAATGTTTTAAGGAGTAGTCTACATGTAATGTGTTTATGAGTTGCAACCAGTTGCAACTTTACTATAAAGCGAGTTCAAATTACAAGTCAACTATAAAACTCTTACTCACGAATCAATTTAAAATATTTTGTTTAATTGTTTTTCATTCGTGACAATTTAACGTGTGACTTAAGGCCGTGCCAGACGGCCGAAAACAAGCCCCACCGACGTCCGCGTACAGTCGCTCCGTCTCGTAAGGGCTTGTCCAAGGGTTGTCGCCGACCGTCTGGCAAGCGCAGTGCTCTTTACGTGGCTGTCAAAAAGAATATAACCACTACGTTCTAAGAGAAGGTTTTTGATGACAGTGACATTGTCAATATTGTGATCACATGATATTGATGTACAGTTTGGCAGACATTTTGAGCCACAATAAAAAAGAAAACGCGGAAGTACGTCATGCCAACATAATAGCTGTAACAGACGATCTAATATGGTGCGCTCCGCACCGCGACCTTAGTCCGCTCCGCTCCGAACCATATTCGATGGTGTGTACAGCGGTCCGCCGGACATTATTATTATTATTGACGGTGCGCTCGGTTCGATGATTCTCCCACTGGATTTGGTGCGGTCCAAGTACGAACGTGTAGACGGATCTGCCATACAAATATCTTCGGAGCAGACCAAGGTCACGGTGCGAGCGTACCATATTCGAACGTCTGTTCATGTGCACATGACACGGTGCGGTGGTGTGGCGCGTTGAGCGCTCCGAACGTGTCCGTCGGTGCGGAGCGCACCATATTCGTTCGTCTGTTACAGCTATAACAACGCAATAGGGATATCGATATCCTATATATCGATATCGATAAATGATGACCAGTGACGTCCACATAAATAATGGACGAATCGATTCAGTTTTTGAACATAGGTACTTACTAGCCAAAAGAATAACACAATGAAATAATTTTATCAACATTTATTTACGCTAGCCAAAGTATTAAATCCATCAGCACTTGTTCTTGATTTGGTTGAACCTCACGTACAAAGGACTTGTATGTATGTATCTTAAGAGAGCTGCTGCATCACCTGCTCCATCTTCCATATCTTTTGGCTTTGTCAGACTTCCATCAAACAAGACTCATGGCATCTGTGGTGCCACGTAACATAATAAATGGCTGTGTGCGATATCACGATTCACTTTTTCTGTATTTATTTGTTCTCTTTAGTACCCAATATTTGAAGACTACAGAAAATCCTTAAGTCGTTCTACGATAATGTTTTTAGTGTTTGATACACACGATGGAGAAAATGTATAGGCCCTGAAGTGGAACTACCTATATTATATAATCTTTAAAATAGATCTATATATTAACCCTTTGACCGCCAAAGCGATAGTGTGTCGTCGTGCCCAGTACGGCAAGTACTGTTTTTTTGGTGCAATGCCTAAACCAATAAAAAAAATTAAAACAGTTCATAAATGATTTTATTCATGATCAAAGTACACCTTCACTCCGACCTTTTAAGTGGTTGTTGGCGTGGTGGACACGACGACACACAACCACTTTAAAGGTTCTTGACGGTCAAAGGGTTAATAATGAGTAACTGCATTCACAGATTTTCAAATTGATTTCTGGCGAACATTAACTTTGATGACGGGACCTATTACATGGTGATTATTATCTTAACACTGGCACTCTCAATATTATCGTTGATTTCAATATTGTTGGGAATTTGCTTCAATATTCATCAGTATGCAACTATGCACCCGCGTGATAACGACGTTTTGTGATATGAGAGTATAGCCTGATAATAACGACCGAGTAACAGACCATTTTCATAGTTGTTGAAACTCTATCTCTTAGCTCGATCTGCATCTTATTGTACTATGTATTTTTTCAGCCAAAAGCAGTATTCTACACATGCATGGATAGTAGAATGATTCCTACTAGATTTACGGAAACCAGTGTAGGCGACATGTTCGTTGGTTGGTAAAAATATAACTTCTCATTCTGGTATGTATGTATAACATCTTCGTTTTGTTATTTTAAAGTACTACTTACATTTTTTGCAGTTAGAAACGCTGGAAATCTGATTCCACACTCTCAACACTTTGTAGATGAGATGACTAGCTGTGAACCAGCGGCGCTGGAACTTGGTTGCATAATTAATGACATAAGGCACATAATTGTTTGTGGCCATAGTGATTGTAAGGCTATGAATCTCTTATATAAATTAAAAAGCAAAGAAGAATCCAGCACGGTTAGTAAAATCTTACTATTCATACTTGTTTTATTGTCCATTAGTTACTTTATATTAGTTTATATATCAACAAAAGTGGTCAGGGTCACAATCCACCCAAAATCAGCTTACTTCTACAGAGTGCGAATGCCGGATCCAGACAATGGGTCATAATGGCCTATTACGCTACGCTTGATTTCTAGTTACCAATACAGATTCTTTAAGGTGGGACGCTTTCCATTACAAAACGTATTTTATCTACACACATATCATAAATCCTCTAATATGCGTTCGGAAACCGTAGAAAATGACTCTCATTTCAACATTCAATGAATTTATGGCAATTTTCTTATCTGTGGCTAAGGCGACAGCAGTAATAAAATATTTCATTTTAATCTCATATATGATGTTAAAATATTACGTCAAACAAAACTGTCAAAATTTAAATGTCAAAGTTGACATGTCCCTATTCTAGTATCACTGGAAATTCAAATTCAGTCGATGCGAAATGTCAGCTCGATGTTTTTTTAGTATATATCGCACGAAATTTGAGCTAGAACGACATGATCACATCAGAATAAGGACTCTTTACTTTTTAAATTAACATTCAGGTATCGGTTGCCAGTTCTAATTTCGATATTTCCGCAACCGTGCAAAAAAGGTTGTATTAACACAATTATTGTATTTATTTACTACGGTTTCTGAACCCATCTTAGAGTAATTATAATATGTGTGTAGATAAAGTAATGTATGCAACTGTACATAATTAGGCATTAAAACACTCGTGTGACCTTATTATGAAACTCGCCTTCGGCTCGTTTCATAAAACACACTCGTGTTTTAATGCCCCTCATTATGTACCAGTTGCATAAACTACTATTGACATTCGCAGGCTAACGGCGTGATATTTTAAGAAACTTATGTAGGTAACAGGCTTTCATAAATTGGCTTTCCATTTGGGCGAAATGTCCCCTTTCCTAGAATAAACTTGTATAAACTAAAATAATTTGAGAAATTAGTTTGTCACGTGAGTATCACGTGATATCAATTTTTTCCAATTATTTTTAGTACTGTAATTTTACGCTAAAAAAGGGGTATAGAGGAAAATGCTTGGAACACAACTTTTGACTTGGTAACTTTGGGCTAGTTAGGGGTTAACATATAAAAAATTCCCCGCACCTACCCCCGCCGCTGGGGGGGCGAGGGGGGTTTAAAAGTCCCATTTTTCGGTATTTCGTAAAAAACTTGTAAACGGTGATACATATCAAAAAACGTTCTTAGGCATTAGTGATCTACATAAAATTATCTACAACAAAATAGTAGTTTATGCAACTGGTACATAATGCCTAATTATGTACAGTTGCATACATTACTTTATCTACACACATATTATAATTACTCTAAGGTGGGTTCAGAAACCGTAGTAAATAAATACAATAATTGTGTTAATACAACCTTTTTTGCACGGTTGCGGAAATATCGAAATCAGAACTGGCAACCGATACCTGAATGTTATTTTAAAAAGTAAACAGTCCTTATTCTGATGTGATCATGTCGTTCTAGCTCAAATTTCGTGCGATATATACTAAAAAAACATCGAGCTGACATTTCGCATCGACTGAATTTGAATTTTCAGTGATACTAGAATAGGGACATGTCAACTTTGACATTTAAATTTTGACAGTTTTGTTTGACGTAATATTTTAACATCATATATGAGATTAAAATGAAATAATTTATTACTGCTGTAGCCTTAGCCACAGATAAGAAAATTGCCATAAATTCATTGAATGTTGAAATGAGAGTCATTTTCTACGGTTTCCGAACGCATATTAGAGGATTTATGATATGTGTGTAGATAAAAGGTTATATACACTTTTTCGCTAGGATTAATATTTAATGATATTTTAAAGGGGGAGAATATTTTTTTATGATAATTTAAGTGGCTTCTCATTCACTTATTTTTCAATATTTTGTCAAAATAAAAATACCATATTTATGCACTCAGCGAGCTCTACTCAAAGATACCCCACTTGATGGGGTAGACAACATTTTTTTTCGCGCCCCCTTTAGTTGTATACTCAATGATACCCCACTTGATGGGGTAGACAACATTTTTCATCAAGTGGGGTATCTTTGAGTAGAGCTCGTCGTCTGCCCCCCGTATAAACCCATAAAAATATTTTTGGACAATTTGTATAGCTTTGGGTCAACACGCTGCTTAAACTGTGAAATTTTGAAGACTCTCCATCCGTTACTTTTTAAGGGTCTATGCCGCTAAAGGGGAACATACATCACACCCAGTAGAGTAGTCCCATGGAACAAGTGACACTAATGTTTACCCCAAGAGTCTCATTTCCTAGATTTTCAAACTAGCCAGAAGTGCGCGGTTCTCAGTCGTAACTCCGTAATATTAGATTGTTTGACAAGAGTCTAAAGTAAGCCATATTACCACGAGATAATTATTTTCCCGAACGCAGTGACGGGAAATTGTTCGAGTGGTAATATGGCTTTTAGGCCCGAGTTATACACTGTACTTTTCACTTCAATTGCGAGAAAACACATAAACACAAATTATCTACCTAAAATGAATAATTTAACGCATATGTCTAATTGCCAGCTTGTTTTTTTTCTAAGGGCAGAACCATGCCTCGCAATGCGTGTTCGCTTTGCGTATTCGCCTCCCATTCTTTTGCTATATTAAAGAAAGAGAAGCAACATGCGCTTTTTTTTCTTTTAAGAGGAGTAATTGCTTTGACCATAAACACCGCTTAATCTTTAGACAACTGAAAAACGTCTTTCCTGATTGGTCAATTTTAGTACAGCTGTGTTCTGGTTGGTTGATATTTTTACCAAATAATTTTTAATCTGTCAAATTACTGTCCTGTGATTGGTGGATTTAATAGGTGAAGTATTTTGATTGGTCAAATTAAAATGTTTTGTAAATCATAAATATGTATACATATTTTCCCTAGGGCTTAAATGTACTACTTTAGCCCCGCTTCACAAGTCTAATATGACACACTTTTCGAGCATGAGAAGTGAAAAATACCTATGTTCAGTTCTGGCGCTTCGCCGGCCGCTTCAGCGGCATAATGTTGCATGACAACTCAATGGGACTAGTGGGATAGACTTACCTAAGTTGCTAATGGTGGCTGGTGGTGGCTAATTGATTTGCAACCGGTCGGCTAGTCACAAAATTACCGCAATGCTCGTAATAATTAGTTAATTACGCAAATAAAGATAGGTAGGTACTATGATACTTGTGCATTGCATTCCAGGAACAACGAAGAATGTCTCCTTTAAGGTCTTGGTTATGTAACCATGGGCAAACAAGCTTGGATAAATTCATCGCCATGAATGGCGATTTCTCTAAACCTATGCTATTTACAGCTGAAACGCCTCAAACTAAGTTTGTAGCATACATCGACCCTGAAAATAAATTTAGTACAGAAGACAAATTATCTCAGGTAATACGAGTAACTCCTTTCAAACAGCTAGTCTGAAATGGAACTGCCACAAAGAGATGTCTTTATTGAACATGAACATAATATTATTATATTTATTATGTTGTGTCACAATTGGCTACTTGACAGTTTTCGGAAATGCATTTTAAATTATACGTAGGTTTATTTTATACCTGTAACAATTATCTTTTCACCTCAGCGGCTCGAACACGGCTGTTTTGCTGCTTGAAACCAGTGGCCAAAATGCAATTTTGCTGCGAGCGTGGGTCAAAGTAGCTTTTTAATTTTTGGTCCACGAATTCCAAGTTCTGCCACTTCGTAGTACGGAGTATATAACGAATTCGATATATTTGACTTTCAATCGCTCTGTCCCTTTCAATTCGTAATATTAAAAAAGAGAGGGCCCACATAGGTCGATTCTTAATTTGATATTCAAATTCTCTAATCGACTCAAATCGATTCCCAAAAACGCGCTAAATAAGTAACGTTCGAAAACTCATAAATTTACTGAGGTAGAGCATGGCAGGAGATATTTTTTTTATCTCTTAGCCCGTATTGAGCAGCTCGACTGGGGAAGTACCTCTGCCTTGCAGAATACCACAGCCAAATACCACTTCGGTGCTGTGTTCCTGTGCGTGAGCAAGGTTGCCAGAGCTCACTGAGGGAATGTTGGGTGGGCATCATAGGGGCCGGGCAGTGATCATACCGTTACTGGTCTGCGTGAGCGTGGTTTGTTGGCGCGGTGTCCAGGGAGACCCGGTGAAACGGCTGTCCGCTGGCCGCCCGCGAGCTGAACGGGGTCCCGAACCCAGGGAACACTTTTAATCTCCGCCCTGGGAGGCTGACCTGCCAGCCCTGCGAAAAATCCCCGGTGCAGTAGTCGTGCCGGAGTAGGAGACCGGGGTGGACCCGGCTATTGTACTGGGGGGGGACTGGGGGCCCTTCCGTCCACGGTGCCAGCAACCCACACAACTTGCGTATCCCTTTTGCGGATTCAATGCCATATTGCCCGTTTTGATGCCTTCCCAGTGAACCCTCTCTAACCCTTCACACACGTTTTTTTTTATGGCCAGGAAAACTAAAAGTAAAGTTGTTTCTTCAGCGGCTACCTTCTCCACAATATCTGTGGACTCTTGTAACATCAGAGGACTCCACTCTAACATCAACGCAGTTCATCAACACCTGGAAACTGCACAGCCGACCTTGCTTTTCCTCACGGAGACACAAATATCCTGTCCGGCGGACACGTCGTATTTGCATTATCCCGGGTACAAGTTAGAGCACAAGTTTGTGCGCCGCGCTGGGGTGTGCATGTTCGTCCGGGAGGACATTTGTTGTCGCCGGCTTCATGGCCTTGAAGACGGAGACCTGTCTGTCTTATGGGTGCGCGTAGACTTTGGGGGCCACACCCGCATTTATGCGTGCCTTTACAGGTCTCACAGCGGTGATACAGACACAGCTCGACTTTTTGACCACATCCAGGCGGCGACTGACAAAGCTTTGGAACAGTATCCCTCCGCTGAGTTAGTGTTGCTAGGAGATTTCAACGCTCACCATGTCGAATGGCTTAAATCTCGATCCACTGACTTTGCGGGAAGGTGCGTTCACGAATTTGCTTTGGCCTATGGGTTCTCGCAGCTGGTAACTTCTCCTACGAGAATTCCAGATATCGAGGAACATACTAGCTCCTTGCTTGACCTTCTGCTGACTTCGCGTCCGGACGGGTACACGGTTAGTGTAGATGCGCCCCTCGGTTCATCTGACCACTGCCTCGTCCGGAGCCAAGCGCCCTGCGTGACGTCCGAGCGGCCCCGGCCAATTGGGCGTCGTCGCGTCTGGCATTACAAGTCAGCAGACTGGGATGGACTACGTGAGTTCTATGCGTCGTACCCGTGGAGGCAGATCTGCTTTGCGTCTGACGATCCTGATGCCTGCGCGGCAGCGGTCACTGAGACGATCCTGGCGGGAATGGAATGTTTTATACCCAACCCGCTAGTGCCTGCGGGTGGTAAGAGTCGGCCGTGGTTTAATAGGCTTAGCAATAACGCTTCACGCCTTAAGCAAGCTGCCTATGAAGCTTGGACCACGGCTCGCTCCAATCAGGATCCACAGACTTCAGACGCAAAGCGGAAGTTGAACGCTGCCTCGAGGTTCAGTAAGAAAGCCACTGCCAAAGCAAAATTCGACTTTGTGAGCGGCTTTGGGGAGCGACTGGCGAGACATCCCTCTGGGAGTCGTGCTTTCTGGTCGCTTGCCAAAGCTGCTGAGGGAAACTTTTGTCGGTCTACGCTTCCGCCACTGCTGAAACCAGATGGTAGCCTGGCCCACAGTGCAAAAGAGAAAGCCGATCTCCTGGGCTCTCTTTTCGCCTCGAACTCGACTCTGGACGATGGAGGCGCCGCACCGCCTGTCAGCCTGTGGTGTGGTACTCCATGCCGGAAATCCGCATCACGCAGCGGGAGGTCCGGCGGGAGTTACTATCTCTTGACGTCCATAAGTCGAGTGGGCCTGATGGTATACCTGCAATGGTTCTTAAGCGATGTGGTCCTGAGCACGAAAGAGCGTTATTATGGGACACATCCCATAATAACGCGCCTTTTCGTGCTCTCTTACCAAAAAGGTTACGTGCCGACTTCGTGGAAGACTGCCAATGTGCACCCAGTCCCCAAAAAGGGCGACAGGTCTGATCCGGCGAACTACAGACCAATCGCTATAACCTCCCTTCTCTCTAAGGTTATGGAGCGCGTGATCAACGCTCAGCTCCTTGGGTACCTAGAGGATCACGATCTAATTAGTGACCGCCAGTACGGCTTTCGTCACGGTCGCTCGACCGGTGATCTTCTAGTGTACCTAACACACCGATGGGCGCAAGCCCTTGAGAGTCAAGGTGAGGCATTGGCTGTAGGCCTTGATATGGCGAAGGCTTTCGACCGGGTCTGGCACCGCAGTCTTCTTTCGAAGCTTCCATCATACGGTCTACCCGAGGGTTTATGCAACTGGATTGCCAGCTTTTTGTCCGGCAGACGCATCAGAGCCGTCGTTGACGGTAGTTGCTCCGATAGCATGGACATTAACGCTGGCGTCCCACAAGGTTCTGTGCTGTCGCCGACGCTGTTCCTACTGCATATCAATGATATGCTGTCAATTGACTGTTTACATTGCTATGCAGATGACAGTACCGGCGACACTTTTTACACAGGCCGAGCTAATAACCCTCGTTCCAATATGGAGGAGAGCCGAAAAGTACTTGCATCTGAAATCGAGAATACTCTAACCAGAGTTTCCGATTGGGGGCGACGAAACTTAGTCCAATTCAACCCCACCAAGACGCAAGTCTGCGCGTTCACCGCTAAGAAAGCTCCATTTACTGTGGCCCCTCAGTTTCAGGGCACACCTCTTACCATGTCTCAGAGCATTGGGATCCTTGGCGTCGACATCTCCAGCGAAGTGCAATTCCGTAGTCACTTAGAAAGTAAGGTTAAGTTGGCATCTAAGAAACTTGGAGTGCTCAACAGGTCAAAGCAGTACTTCACACCTCGACAACGGCTGCAACTTTATAAGTCGCAAGTTAGGCCTCATATGGAGTACTGCTCTCACCTATGGGCGGGAGCTCCAAAATACCAACTTAGCCCTTGTGACTCGCTTCAAAGACGGGCAGTGAGAATCGTCGACGATCCCAGTGTGACAGGCGACCTTGAACCGCTTGATCTCAGGAGGGACTTTGCCTCCTTGTGCGTGTTCTACCGCCTGTATAACGGGGTGTGCTCAGAGGAACTGTTTGACATGATGCCCACGGCCACCTTTCATCACCGCACCGCTCGCCATCGGCAGCGAGCTCATCCCCACACCTTAGAGCCACTGCGTTCTCGAACAGTGCGATTCAACAGGTGCTTTATACCGAGAACACTCAGGTTGTGGAATGAGCTTCCTGCCGAGGTATTCCCAATGGGCTACAGCATGGGGCTCTTCAAAAAAGGCGTGAAAAGGGTTCTTATGGGTAGGCAACGCGTGAGTGACGCCTCTGGTGTTGCAAGCGTCTATAGGCGGCAGTAACCACTTACCATCAGGTGGGCTGTCAGCTTGTTTGCCTCCGACGTAGTATAAAAAAAACAAAAAAAAAAAAAAAAAAACCTAAGAGTTATAATTATCAGGAAGTTGTTGGCAACGGTTCTTTTAAATATAATATTATTATTTATAAATAAAACCTTTATTGCAGAAAAAACAGAAAGTTTATCACTTTAATTATTAATTTTGACTTTTAACAATCTTTATTTTAGTAGAAGAATAAATCCGGACTTCGGAGCCATTTCAGAACGCACCCTTTAAAAAAATAGTGCGATTTTTTTTCGTTTTTACTTTTATTCTGTCTTGCGCTTACAGAAATTAATCGAAAAGACGCTTAATAATTAGTGTTGAATATTATAAAAATATCTAGAAAACATTAGTGATGAAGGGTGTATTTAGACTTACGAGTAGATAACAGTGCGCCCAGTGTACACGCGAGCTGGCTCGAGTGAGAAGAGTACCTACTTAAAAAGTGTTATTGTCTCATTCTTGCGCTACAGATATTGTTCAAATAACTAAAATACGTAGTTAAGTGAAATCTGTGACACTGACATAGGCTGTATTTTAACAACAATACAACTAATTTTTAGTGTGCGTGTGAATTAGTTCGCATGATTATGTACGTAAAGTCTGCCGCGCCTAAACTCGAGCACAGAATAGTATAATAGCGTCTTGTGCTGGCTTCGCTGAGGAGTTAAGACAAGCAGGAGATTCCTAATCAATACTGAATTAAATCTGCCTGATTTATCACGAGACACGTACGTAAAAGCCTATGATAAGCCGTAAATGATGTTATTAAAGTTTAATATGTTCTCGCCGCTGAGGTGAAAAGTTGTATGTATCACACGAGAGCAAAGATATTTGCATCTCGTGTCTTTGAGTCCCTCGCTACGCTCAAGATTCTAATTTTGAATCACTCGCTACGCTCGTGATTCAATTATAGAATCTTTCGCTTGCTCGGGACTCAACATCAACACTCGCAGCAAAAATCTACTTTGCTCTCTTGTTGAACAAATAACTATTTTTCCCCCAAAGAGCTTAATTTCTTTCAAAAAAAATATTTTTTCTTTAAGTAATTTGAATTTCGCGCGAAAACAGCCGATCACGTGACTGTGAGTACTGTGACTTCGCACTTGATAAACAACTAAAGGTTTACTTCCGCAGCCGACAGCAGACGGCAACTGCATGTTACACCGCACTCCAAATTGTACAGTAACTTGTGCTGTTGCGACACTTCTCCGCTCATTTTAAATAGAGCTTTTTACGAATACCGTTACGGTTCAATTTGGAGTGCGGAGAAACATAACGTGCAGTAAGTGCAGTTGCGGTCTGTTGCGGAATTAAACCTTAACTTTGAAATGTGACGTCACACGCGTTTCGGTTTTTGTAATCCACAGATAAAAAAAACTCTTAATTTATTTTTCAAAAATAAAATGCTTTCAATTAATTTTAAAGCACAAAACCTATTGTATGAGTATTGTAAACCTATAAGCTACTGTATCCAACACATTAATTATTTTATCTTTACAACTGTCAAATAGCGAATATTAATTCTAAATTTACTTTTTTTAGGTTAATACCTTACAGCAGCTTCAAAATATAGCGTCTTATGGTATGCTGAAATCAAGACTGCAAAAACATGACTTGCATATCCACGCGCTGTGGTTCGACATCTTTACCGGCGACATTTATTACTTCAGTAGGCGAGCTAAGACTTTCGTGGTCATCGATGAGTCTACATATGAAACAATTTTAGCCGAAGTAAGAAGATACTATTCGTAAAATAACCTCCGCAGTTCCTTAGAATTTCTGAGGGGCTAAGATGATCGCTTATGTGTCGGACATATAGCATTCGTCCCTTACTGTCAAGTATGTAAGTGCAAGAGGGAGAGGGACGAATGCTATATGCTCGACATATAGCATTCGTCCCTTACTGTCAAGTATGTAAGTGCAAGAGGGAGAGGGGCGAATGCTATATGTTCGACATATTAAGCGATCATCTTAGCCCGTCGGGTGCTTTATCATTCTAGTAACTATTGAACGCATTGTAGCCGCAAAGTATATTTAATATACACATAATTTATACGCTAAAAGATTGGCTACGCTTCTTGATATACAATACATACATTGTCTCTTGTATAAACTTATAAAAGTATAGTATAGTTTAAATAAAAGTAATTAAGGTAAATAGTAAATCATGTAAGTAACTTATAATAGGGATGTTGACTCAAAATTTATTATTACACCATACGAAAGAATATATAAAACTAAGCCAAATAGTGAAAATCCTATTCAAATATCTCAACAAATAACGAAACTACAACCGTTAGAATGTCTTTAGTTCGAGAGAGAAAGCGCTACAGATCAGTGACGTCACTGACCTCGAGCACCATAGTAAATGACGATCGTCCAATACAGAGGTGCGTTTTGCGGAACAGGGACAGAAAATGCCCCCTCCTAAAACTTTGAAGACTTATAATTATGTAACTATTTATTCTTTTGAAGTGCTTTTTTCGCTATTTGATTGAGAATTTGATCCTTTTTCGAGAAAATTCGGTTTCATTGATTTTCTTATTTGGTGTCAACATCCCTATTGTTATAAGGTTATAACATTTATCATTATGAATTTTATACGGGCTTTTATGTAAACTAATTTAAGCTTACCGCAGTGTAGCTAATACGATAGCTTTATGGTGACGTTTTTTGCAGCTCAAAAGTACTAAAAAAGTACATAAAACATGACGGTATAATCATTAGTGCTAGCTGCTTAGCTACTTGGCAAGACCGCGTTTATGTCGGACGTACAGAATTCGTCCCTTACTAGCAAGTATGTAAATGCGAGAGCTACGAATGCTATACGTCCTACATAAAAGCGATCATGCTAGGCGGGTCTGATATTTTTGATAAGTTTTTTTTATGCTTTATACTTGTTTTTTATTTATGATTAACTGTTCAACATTTCTATGATTGCCCCAGTAGCGCAATTCCTAGTCGTGGATTTGTAGATACATATCATTGTTTTAAGAATGTTAGGTTTTAATCATTAAGTCTATACGATGCTATTGTTGGGACCATATCAATACCTATACCTACATCTTGCTGTAAGTAATATAAAATTTGGCGACCAAATGTGTCATTTGGTTTGCATCCCATCCACCAACCCCCTAGTTTTGTTGCCGTTTTACATAAACTTGATGTCATTTCTAGTGATTATGTTAAAGGCTTGTCGACTTTCGATAGATTAATATTTGTCTGGATCTCTCCAAATAGTTCCAATTCCAATGCATGATCGAATAGATCGATAGGTGAGGAAGAGCACGCGACCTGAAGATTAGTCCCCCCGGGGTCGGGAGGTTCCTCGTCCATATTAAAGTAAGAAAAACTTACCTAATCCAATATAAATATATACACTAACTACACTAAAATAAATATTTACAAACAATACGAGAAAACTATATACAGAATACCACTTTTCTGATCAATATTTCCAGTAAATTTATAAAATGTCAGAGAAACGAAAAACTTGACCGCCGCGTTCCACGTTTCCCGCGCTTTTTAAAAAAAATAATAGTCGCTTTATGTAGGACGTATATCATTCGTCCTTCCTCCCACACAGCAAAATTCATCCATATGGATGGACTTAGCTTACTTGTTATAGCAATAAATCGACGACGGTAGTCCACAAACCACCGACCAAGATCACCTTCAAATTCTGACCGTGTAGCACAGGCTTTACAAACGGATAACGTGCAGTATACATGCCACAGTTTTTCACCGACGGAAAAACGTCCCAATGCGCGCGTGTCAATGTCAAAACCAAAAGTGACGTAACGTTAACTAAAGTAAGAAAGGTAAGGTAGTAGGTATAACCTTGACCATAGATTTGCAGTGATGCAATGTGAGGAAAATTTTTAAATTATATATTATATAAACCCTCTACTTGCCCCAAACTTTGTAATTAGGTAAGTTTGGTTTTGTGCTATTTATTCATTTGGGTACTACGGTCCATAACGTAATCTTAACAATAGCGCCTTATTTACAGAATCATGGCAAACTCACGTCCGGTATTCAATTATACTGATGAATCTCAGAGTGAGAAACTGGCCAGGAAATCTAAGGACTCGCCTTTCATGATTATAGGTAACTATATTTGAAAGAAATCCTGCATAATGTACTTTTTCTTGTGTAATTAATTTTGATACTTAGTTAACTTTAAACTATGCCACCTATTTAAGGTGCCTAATAAACCTAACAACTGTTGATTTGCACAGCAAAAATACTAATTCCACATCAAAACTGAGTTTTACTGTGCCAGTACTTTTTGCTGCAGTGTCAGTATTTTTTGATGTGCAGTTAAATATATATACATAGTATTTCTAGAACAGAAACTTCGATTTTGTCAACAAATAAATTAAATTCTTCTGCTAGTAATATTCTTACTTAAATATTATCTCTATATTAAAAGAGTACCTAATAGGTACAGTCGGCCCATGAAAATGTTGAGCATACTTAGAACCTTGTCACATCGAAATCAAAGAAATCTCGCACAAACTACTAAGGAGATACTAACGTATGACGACTGAAATGTCATAAGTATTTGAAAACCTCCTCTTCTTACTCTTAATAGTATATTACTGCAGAGACCAGTAAGTAAGCCATCCTGGACGAGTATGAGTTAGCCGGCCGAGCCGCAGGCGAGGTCCGGCTATAATACGAGGCCAGGATGGCACTTACGGTCGAAGCTTGTATAGTGCTTTTCTCAAAAATGAAACAAATTGTATGAATAACGGTTAATAGTACCTGCATTCTGACCAACTAGTACTTTCATGTTCCGCTTTGCACTTGATGAACTTTTTATAAATGGTCAAATACCACCTTAGACTTGGATGGAAGTATTTTTTTCAGTACCTAGTGATATCTGTGTATGTATTGCAATCTGATTCATCTACATAAACTCATTTTTATCAATTATACTTCTTACTTTATATATTAAATCAATGAAGTCAATCCCGTCAAAATACAAGTGAACTTTTTTTAGCTAGATGTTGTGTTAAGACACTGATATTATGCCACAACCCCAATAGAATAGATTTATAAAATCGTATTTAATTAATCGTAAATAGAATCGTATTTATTTTATGTTTACTATTAGTATTTAATTTCACTAAATCTATTCATGTTAATTTCTAAATTAGTCTCGAAATAGTTAAAAACATGATTGAACTGTATTTCCCGCCAATTCACATCGTGCAATACGGACACGTCAACCTCCATGGTACCTAGGTACATTTTTTTTAAATGTCAAAAACTGCCAACTTTATTTGGTAGTTCTAAATTCAAATATTATGATATGTAATGGGATTTACATACTTACTTCCTGGACAGTAGGTGTTACTTCCTGGACACTTCTGGCAACTGTCCAGGATGAGCCACTTTCGAATACTATCTTCACAGATGTTATGAGAACATTACATATTATTTTTGAGAAAACTTTTTTTCTACAACCTTTTTGTCGGTTGTAAGGTGACTGATAAAAGTCATGTGTGACATTCAATTTTCAAAAGATAATCTTTCATAAATATTCTGGTGCCACTGTCAACAGGTAAAATAATTTAAATATTAATTACGAGAAATCTGTCAAAATCGCAGAACAGAGACAAAGATATACAATGACAAGTCTGCACTCTTTTGCGTGAATGTCATAACAATATGTTCTCAATTTAAATAGGTGACAACCTAATTATCACGCACGCTAATATGCCTTATTCTGGTTTAATTTGACAAAGTACTAAAGTGCTCAACATTTTCGTAGGCCCACTTACATTCTTCAACTCATCATTCAGACAGTATACTTAAGTACAGGCTTTGTCCATCTCAGTATCTACCTGTTTACGCCACTGTAAATATTAATGTACATAATACACCGTAAATATTATAAAATATTTTTTTACTAGTCTTTTTAACCTTTATAAATAAATATATTAAATAATTATTTTTACTCATTTGAACATGAAGAGGTCAAAAATGTAAGAGTTGCCACAAATAGTACTTCACTATTCACCATATTTTGTCCTCTAACATTGCACTTGCTAAGCTAATGTGCTTAAGTACTGTTTCACTGATTTCTATGCCTAGTTTGTTTATTGCATAATTATAATTGACTGTGTATTTTTGTGTCAATAGGAATTTTAGGTCTGATTGGAGTGTGTGGAGTGGGAGCTTACAAATTCAAAAATCGAGGTAAAATGAGCACAAGCGTTTTCCTAATGCAGCTCCGAGTGGCTGCCCAGGGGACTGTCGTCTCTTGTCTCACTATAGGTGTGGCATACACTTTGGCCAAGCAACATCTATTTAAAGACACCAAAAAAGATGAATAAATACAAACATGTCTGCACCCTAACCATTGTAAAGTAATTGGAGGCTTGTTGACTGTAAGAAAAATCAGTTTCTTGTAGGATCATAAATGAGTCTAGATCCTCCTAATGAGTCCTTGTATAAGAGCACAATCTGTAGCAAATATATTAGTTTGTTTATTGAGTTACATGCATCTGTAGATCTGACTGAATAATTATGAATCATATGAAAATAAACAATTTATATATTAATATAATTTACCAATAGTTAAGCTAAAACCTGATACTAATGTAGTACTTGCAAATCTGAATTTAATGAAATAGTTAATGAACCAAACAAGTTTTGCTTATGGGAGACTTAGATGTGAATCTTAGCCCCCTTGATGCAAGTTGATGGCTACTAACATTACTGAGAGGAGTCTCATCTAAACTGTCATACTTGTATCTGTAATGTAATAATATGCTGAATTGCTGATAATACATAGGTACAGATTTGTCTTGGTCACGCTTCTATCTCTAGTCTGTAACATCACACATTTTTATTATATCCTTGACCTACCTGTAATTGTTATGATCTTCTTTCCAGTTTGGTTTCAATAGAAACTAAAACTGACCAGTTCCTTCTCGAAATTCAGTGTCAAGAATGACTAGTTAAGTTGCATGTAAGGATAAACTCTAAAATACCTTATGGCCAGTTGTCTTGTTGGAACAGTCAAGGCCCTCATAAGAAGAAGTTAGTATATCATAAGCACATACATATATTATTTTTCGTGGCAATTGTACTTATTATCTGAATGTGCCAGAAGTAGATCAATGTATAAATCCGAACACTGAATGTACAGTTGAGATAAAAAAAACAATTATGCACCTTAATTTCATATTTAAGCCCTCAGTACAGTGCAAGATCTCAAATACATTATGTGACCATAACTATGTGATGTGATCATATTTACATGATGATGTAATGAATTATTATTTAATTATTAAGAAATGTTACTATTGTGTAGATAAACTGTGATGACCTAGATTAAATGTTACTTTAGTGATCTATTTTCCAGTTGAATGAGAAATGGTGGTTTAATTTGGGGAAATGGGTCTGTGTGATAACATTACTAGTCCTTTAGACATACTTATGTTAAATTATATAATGAATCACTGTTCTATACTGTGACTGCACCCTGGATGTGTTTACTCAATTTACCACTTGTTCGCTCTCGCGAAAATAAAGACGTGTTTTAATTTAATATGTGCTTTGCCTTTTCTCGCTTGCCACGCGAGTGCGGTGCGGATATATAAGTGCTAATTGTGCAGGGCGGCCGCTGCTCTACTCTACTCTAGCACTGGCACTAGTGACCGATAGTTAATAACGTCTACTGGATCTTACTTACAGTACACGTATGGGAGGGCTCTGCTCATCTGTGGAACACATAGTGGCTTGTGATCATCAACAGTAATATTTTCTTGAACTGGCCTATCTGTGGACATTGCAACATTTAATTGGACAGGTAAATGTCACGATCCTAGTAGACGTAATTGGGATGAGTTATGTATAAGATCTTTTTGTGAATCTCATTACTGGTCCGGTAGCTAATGGATATAAATTTGTTACTGTAATCGCTCTAGCCACTGTGCTACGGGAGCAAACGGCACCCAAATTCCTCAACCGTTCCCTTCTACAACGCCTTAGGGAGCGGGAGACATCTATCTAGAAGAGTCAGGCTTCCTTAAAGGCACTAACGTTGAGCGATTGGCTGCGAATGCCAGCTAAATGATAAATTTTTCCTTATATGTAGAAATTTATAATATGGAATATATACCTATTTACTGATAAGATCAGTTAATGTTTAATATCCATATGTTTTATAAATTTTTCCAATTATACAATACACTGCTGACTCAAATTCATTCAGGTATATGGTGCGTTTTATTTACACAATTACCACCCCATTCCCACTAAAATATACAGTGTGTTACCGGCAAGCGGGCATTTATTGAAACTGATTCTAATGCGGCATTTACATTAGGCTAATTGACGAGCCATTCCAGTAAGACAATCCAATATTGGCACCGTGTAAGTACATTAGGCCAATTGGCGAGCCATTCCACTAAGACAATGCACCTACCGCGAACCAAAAACGAAATAACTGCCTCTCTGTCTGTCATTTTCGGTTCCCGGTAGGCCCCTATTAAGGGCTGTTATTTGTACCGAGTTGTCAAGTTACTTTGCTCTACATTGCTGGCAATTAAAATTTTGACAAATTAAGTGAAGTCGTAATTTTGGTTTAGTAATAAAAATAAGCGCATGGTTAGGTTAAGAAACTACGTTTAAATACCCAACTTAAATAAAAGCCCGCATGCCGGTAACACACGGTATATACCTACAGGAAAATTACTTTGCTCTTATTCAGTTACTCCCTTGGATATTCAACGTTAACACTAATGCTATAGAGTTTCTATTACATACACCTACTACGCTGAGTCGATGACCCAAAGAGGATTTTACATACACACTAAGTATAAAAAAGTAAAATTAAAAAATTTAAAAACCCCTGACCCAAAAATTAACAAATAATATTTTAAACCTATTATAATTATTATCGTCACATATATTATGTAAGGTCAAATATTTCTATTTTCCAAGCGTCGTCGCGTCGAGGGACCGCTAATATATGCTAAGCTACATAATATACCTATGTGACGAAATTATAATAGGTGTAAAATATTATTTGTTAATTTTTAGTTTATTTTTTGGGTCGGGGGGTTTTTTAATTTTTTTCTTTTATTTTGTCCTTTGTAAAGTAGGTATAAATATTAGGAAGGGTACCAAATCTTGAATCGATAGGACATGGAAGGTAGTCAGATCCCCTCATCAACTATTAAAGAGCTGATGATCTTCAAACGGCTCATCAGGTCTTGGTTACCTTACCATATACTTTCAATATCATTGAAGTAACACGGCACCAAATTTCGAATCGATCGGACATAAGGAAGTTAGTCAGATCCCCTCATCAACTAGAAAAGAGCTGATGATCTTCAAACGGCTGAACAGATTTTCATGAGACATGGCTAAGAACACTCGGGATAAAATTATCTATGACGCTTCGGTCTTGTTGATGGACCCCCTGGGAAGCCATCTGGAATATTTCAGTATTGGTGTCTCGATTTTCTGGGGGAGATCAGAACTTGATTCTGTAATATTTCAAGTACTCGTGCATCCCCTGCTCCCGTGTCTCGGGCCGCCACACGACGTCCAAACATTTTAACTATTGCAACTGTTAATAAGGAAGAATTCAGGCTCCCTAAACATTAAATGATTAATTGGAACGGTAATTTAAATCGCGAACCCACCAAGTTTCTGGTGCATAATTAATCCCAAGTGTATCCAAAGACTATTTTTTGTGGAAGTGACTGGCATCTGAACTGAATACTTCCATGTGACCATGGAAGTGAAGTTAGCGTTCCCATTCCAGGTTAAAAAAACCGGTCAAGTGCGAGTCCGACTCGCGCACCGAGGGTTCCGTACACAGTTCTTGTATATGTAGTTGTGTACCCGTCCCGACCCCATTAATTCAGGAACAATCTTAAAACAACATGACAGCACCATCTATCGGCGCATTGTGTTACTAATTTGCGCGACTGATTAACTTAGTACGTATGTTGGTTTTTCAAGGATCATTCTTTATCACATCAACCGATTTAAATAATTGTTTTTTTATTTGAAAGAAGGTATTTTCAACGTAATTTTGTAAATTTAAATATAAAACAAAAATATATACAAAGGTGATTAAATTACAAACTTAGTATAGAAGAGTTTTTTGATGATTAAAAAAAAGAAAAACTAGATAGAGCTATGGCTATAATTTTCCTGTAAAATATACATGCATATTAATGTTGTGTAATAATTTCAATTTTTTTTCTTCGTAAACTTCGGAGATAAGGGGGGGGGAATGGTATTTTTTTTTACATTTTCCCTCGTAAATCGAAATTACCCCAACGAAAAAAAAAAATTAAAAATTGTTTTGGAATGTACAAGTCAAGCCCTTTCATATGATACCCCACTTGACATAGTCGCCAGACTTTAAAATTTTGAACCCCCTTTTATCTGTCATTATTCACAGAAAATAAAATAAAAAATTTAAAAAACCATCTTCTATGTATCTGGGTTACCCTTGTTTATAACTATTCCAAATTTCAAATCGATAGGATAAGTAGTTCCTGAGATATTTAGCAATGTGACAGACAGACAGACAGACAAAGTGAAACCAATAGGGTTCCTTTTTTACCTTTTTGGTACGGAACCCTAAAAATGATTCGATGTGGAGGGGCGCATTGTCGTGCATGACACGCACTATAACGAGAGGCCGGAGGAGGTATATCGTAGGTTAGGGTATGTACCCTTATGGATTAGATATGTCCAGAAAGGCATCCTACAAGATTTTAATGAGCAAAACA
Organism: Cenopis cana; assembly: GCA_951800055.1. Taxonomy (NCBI): domain Eukaryota; kingdom Metazoa; phylum Arthropoda; class Insecta; order Lepidoptera; family Tortricidae; genus Cenopis; species Cenopis cana. Next base: position 17,557,955 of record OX637471.1, on the reverse strand, counting down.
ATCATACTTTTACACAATACATTTATTTTTTATCTAAAAGCGCAATAAGTATACTTAACATTTATAAAAGCTTCCGTAAAAAAAAAGTCAAATAAAATAATGTCATAAATATATACGAAATTAGTCAGGATGAATCGGTTTTACTACAATCTGAGAGGGTTTTACGCATTTTTAAACTGCAGTTGGGTATTGCCAGCTCGTCCTTCTCCGAGGCGGAGTGGTGCTGGTGGCGCAGCGACGCCGACGTGAGCTTCACCGACGACAGGTCGTCCGCGTTACTGAACAGTCCGTTAGATATATTAGAGCTGGAACTTGAATGATACGTCATAGATTTAAACAGTTTGACGGGTGTAGATGTTCGCGCCCTGTTATTATTGACACTTGGTGCACTATCGCCTGAATTTTCGTCCAGCATCGTTTTTGACGAGTTTTTTAAGTCTTCTGGTAATTTGGTTTCAAACATTGATATAAATTCCTGATTACTCTCATTCCTATTAGATTTATCTGTGAAAGTTATTTTCTTAGCCAGTTCTTTAGTTAAAAATTCTTTAACTGTCATGTTATTGGAAAATGATGTCTGCTGCTCCACATTTTTAGATACATCTAACCGCCGCTTTAAGACAGGTTTTTTGGAGAGGCTGGACACGGACCAGCCCGGGTCTGCGGCCGGGTCGTCCTGTTTACTACAATTCTTGAACTTGAGCTGTGATACACTGGAACTGGACGTGTTTGAAGAGGAAGACAAAGCTAACCGTTCTTTAGTCTTTTTTAAAGTAGAGGAAGCCCAACCCAACCCAAGCTTCTTAAATGCATTTTCCAGATCAGGATTGGATGATATACTCAACGAGTCTGATGTTTCACCAACGTTTTCTTTGTTTGCGGATAATTTTGATTTACTCCTATCTTTCTGGACTTTTGACAGAGCCAAGACAGACAATGTAGATTCGGAAGATATGGTTGTAGAGTTCACATTTGAAGCGGTATCAAACCTGAATGGTTCTGTGATCAGTTTCCTTTTGAGTAATTCTGCCACCACGTCTGGCAAGCTACCATCTGAGTGCAGAGAGCTAATGTCTTCTGGTAATCCCATATCCTTAGACACACTTTCGCCTTTCGTATTTAAACTCCTCTCATAGTAATGATCACGAGCATACTCCTGAAGACTGACAAACGGCCTCAACATAATCTCATTAAATTGATTTAAATCCATCATTTGTAATTTAGAGTCTTCTGAAGAATAACTGGACGTCACTTTTATTTTATCATCACTTGACTTATTCACAGAACCTGAATCTGGATTTAACTGGGGTTCCCTGTTTACAGTTTTTTCCATGTTGGGATCAACATAATTCCCTGCAGATTGGTTAGCGTTTATAGAAGACGACTGCTGTTTGAATTTTAGGCTCAAGGGAGAGTCCACTTCAATGACAGTGGAAAGTTCATGCGGTATGACGTTGTCTTGAGGTCGTTTTAAGTGAATGCGCAGTAAAGCGGGAGGGGGTTTGTTCCGACACCTTGAGTTGTTATTAACGCGGCACTCCTCATTCGTGGAAGCGGACGATGCCGACTTGCTGGGACACTCTGTATTACTGTTTTCTGATAACACATTTTCAGAAGTATCAATTTCTGGGAATTCTATATTATGGGGCTTAGGTACACCTGGTACTAGGTATTCGTAGTCTGTGGAATCGACATTATATTCCATTTGACCACTCTTCACACTAACCGTCGAAGGAATATTTAAATTCGCATTTCCAGTAGTAGAAACTTGGTCAGATTTATGATCTGAATCAGATGTCGAGTCTGCCGTTGAAACTTGACTATAAGCTAATGATTTATTTTTTCTGACCTCTTTTAATACCTTTGCCAAATTTGACAACCTTTTTGTACATTTTTCAGTAAGATCTGCAATCTTTTCCATATTTTGGAGCTTGTCTTCGGCCAACTTTATAAAATTACTTTCACCATCAGCCGTGCGGCTTGTCTGTGTCGAGGTATTGATAGCCTGCGATGGAATTTCATCATTACTATTTGGAAAATTGATTTCTGAATATGTTGCCGGCTTTGGTTGTCCTGTAGAAAAATCTTCACCAACACATTGATTAGTAATAAGTTTTTGTAACTCTTTGCTTGTTGTACGAGTTTTTAACATATTGCCTTGGTCACATGATTCTCCATAGCTCTTAATATGATCTGATGGAGGCGATCCCTGGTTTACTGAATTGCTGGACAAATGTTTTCTTGGACAGCTGGAGTATCTTTCCTGTCTGTGGGTCGAGGGTTCGCCTTGCTTTGCGACAATTTTCTTCGATATATTTAACGACTTTACTTTGTGTAATCTTTTATTTTTATTTTTAGAATTCCGCTTCCGCGACTTTATGTTTTTTGTAACCGTGTTATTACTTTTCGTTGAGCAGTCTGGATTACAACAATTTTGATATGTAGCATGATTGTGTAAAGTTATATGTTTCTTAAGAACTCTCTTAAATTGCTCTAAAGAAACGTCAAAGTCATGAATATAGTTACGATGTCGGTTATTTTTGTTACCAACATTGGTAGGCACATTAATGATGGAACTAGCGGGAGTATTCACGGAGCTACAATCTTGATTTATTATTTGAATGGTTTTAATGCCCTCCCGATTTAAAGTAAGTAATTTATGAATATACTCTTTAATCATGGGGTTGAGATATGATTTGCTTGATAATTTACCAGAATGCGTGTTCGTTTTATTTCTTTTGTTGTTTTTAGTACTTTTAGTGTTCCACATAGACATATCTATTTTGTCTTTGTTAAGATAATGCTTCATCTTTCGTGAATGTTGTTTGCAGCTTACGTCAAAACCGCGTCTTGTACATTTAGAACATCTGTAACTCCTAACTTGTGACGGGGGACTCGACAGAGAGGACTCTATTTTCTCTCTATATCTTTCCGAATGATAGTTTAATTGCTGGACTTTCGGTTCAGATACTTTTTCAAATATTTTGCAGCTTGAGTATCTCTTGCAATGATGTTCTTGTCGAATAACATTCCTTTCTTCAAGATTGTCACTGTTTCGAGAAGGCCGGCGTGACTTCCTACACGGCTTGTCACCACGCCTAAAGAAATTAGGTAGAACTACTTCTGGAGGACTCATGTAAGCAGTAGACGTCGACGAACTCATGTGGATGTAAACAGGCCTCGCCGGGCGCGGGCTGGGCGTCGTCTGTGTGCAAGTAGACGTCGCCGGTCTCGGCACAGGATCACTCTTTGAAGAAGGCTCCGTTAATGGACCTGTATCTTTAAAAGACGTGAAAACGCTTCTGTCGTGCGTCGTTTTCGAAGGTTGTACGTCGTTACTTGTAGTGTTACTTTGTTCGGATTGACGCTGCTCTTTCTTGTCTTCTGTTATGTTCGGTGCAGGAACGTCCGTGGCAATTACGTCAACCTGATCAGGACCAGAACTAGCTGGACCGGTTGCTACAGAGAGCTTATCATCATCAGTTGTTATTTGTTGCACTTCTTCTCTGGTTTCCAAGGCTTGAGATCCTTCTACTTGAGGATTTTCTTTGTTTTGATTCCCAGTATCGGATGTTTTTTGCTCAGCCGCTACATCTTCGCTTTTTGCCGTCTCCTTCAGGGTGTCGTTTTTCCTTAGCTGAATGATAACTTCATAAGCGTCGTGTTTGAGGAAGCCGGTAGCTCCAATATAAAAGTTGCCTCCTCGTTGATCGCCTTCATCTATGAGTTTGAACAAGGCGGCCGGCTGCGAGCCGGCGTCGAGCGCCTTGTCCGCGTTACCCGGGGATGTGTCTGCTGCTGGCTGATCTTTCGAGCTGTGGCCTTTGCATTTCACGGATGAGCATTTTTTTCTAAAAAAAAAAGGAAAAAAAATACATTTATATATTTACATGGCCCTTTATTGTTTTGTGGCGTGCCAAGTGAACAAGTAGGGGAGTTTTAATATACCTCGGTTGAAGTCCGTCCCCTGCATCGGATCTGTGGGACCTGTAACCTGTAAAGAATGACACAGGTTAGTAAGTATAGACAGTTAGACACGTTTGAAACTGGCTATTTTTATAGACACGTTTGAAATGAAACTAGAAAGGATAAGAGTTTTATGTATTTATTAATGTCCTAAAACCTCGTAGGTGATCTTACTGTAGGTGAACATTCTATACAAAATTTACAACTCGCAAGAGTAGTTCCTTCATTTTCAAAAGGGAAAAAATAAAAAATTAAATTGAACATTGAATACCTTGTTTGTTACGTTTATCAGGCTTGTCATTATTGCTGGAATGGTCCTTATCGAGTTCTGTGTAGTACATCGATTCTAGATTCTCCCTGTAACATATTTATTCATTATTAAAGAAGCATGTATTCGTATGAAGAATATCATATAAGTAAAAGAAGCAAGAAAAGGTTTGTCACGATCTTAGAGAGTGGAAACCCGTTATGTCTGCCTGCCCCTCGGGGAAATTAACGGCCGTCATTATATATGAATGTGTGAATGAATCAAGTTACATTGCAAATGAAGACTAGGAAACTAAAAACAAACTAGAAGACCAAATAACATGCGAGATAGCTTTTTTATTGTAGGGGTTTAGACGTTGTTCGTTTCCTTAATTGACCCAAGGTTGACGATCTACTAATTCTATCTACTCTCTGCTACTATTTAAAAAAAAATCAAGAATCCATTAATTACCACCAATATTTACGATGGGATATTGATTCCCAATGATCCACATTTGTAGAGTAGCAGTTAAATATGTTGCAAGGTAACCTGGCGAAGGAACATAATGACTAAGTATTTAATTACCACCAATATTTACGATGGGATATTGATTCCCAATGATCCACATTTGTAGAGTAGCAGTTAAATATGTTGCAAGGTAACCTGGCGAAGGAACATAATGACTAAGTATTTAATTACCACCAATATTTACGATGGGATATTGATTCCCAATGATCCACATTTGTAGAGTAGCAGTTAAATATGTTGCAAGATAACCTGGCGAAGGAACATAATGACTAAGTATTTAATAAAAGGATTATCACTTTACATGGTACAGTCAGATGATTTAGATACTTACTGATTGTTACCAGCAACTCCATACACACCTGAAACAAAAAAATGTGGTCCGTTATTACGACCTGCAAAAGTAGTCAGAGAGATTGCAGCGCAGGTGTTTACGGGAACGAATAAACGATCTGGCAGGGACTTACTTTTATCTATTTCTAGCTCGCTCTATCCGGTCGGTACTTAAGACTCATGTGTGTTGCGTTGTTGCACAATTACATTAAAACAATTACCTTCTATAAGATTTTCATTGCTGAGTGGGTCATCATTATTCGCTGCATCTTGTTCTTTATGGTCGACAGCTTCGCTTATTGCTCCTTTGGTAGGTGCTTTCGTCATATCTTCATTAGCCGTCCCTTTTGATCCCTCATTACTTTGAGCGACGTCATCAATTATTATATTGCAGGTCTTATTCTTTTTTCTCTGCTTGTGGTTTAATATTTTGTAAATGATAATTCTCTCAGTATCCGTCAGTTCCCTAAGTGTGTCGTTGGTTGTGTGTTGTTGGGGAGCGGAGTCGCGGCTGTCAGTAGAGCTGGTGTCGGAGGCTGCTGGTGTGGAGCTGGAGCGGTCGCGGGGCGGGCGCCTGGTGGGCGGAACGTCTCTGGTGGGGGGCGTGTGCTTGTGCCTCGAGCGGTACTCGTGGTAGGTGTCAGCGCGGAACTGCACGCTGGCCCGCGCGCCTGTGGGGATGGTGTGCACGGCGAGCTTGCTGTCGCTCTCCGGGACGGGCATCCACGAGTACCGGACATCTCTTTCGTTCAAATTGTCTACGTTGAAATCTGACGGTGACTCTGATCGCTTGGGACTTCTTCCCGATAATCTGGATTTTATTTTGGAACTCTGGAAAAGTATTTTTTTATATAATACCTTTATAAAACCACTGGATCGATTTTGATATTTTTTAATACGTGTTTGAGTCAACCGAATTTTTCGGTTCAACGTAATGCCTTCATCTGTTGTTCTAAAATTCACTTTCTTTCAATTGTTCATTATCAGAGCAAAATAGTGTCAATAAAATAAGTTAAAAAACAATAATAATGGTTTAAGAATATTGATTTCTCAAGGCGGTAACTTTCTTGTAACAGTAACAAAAACCGTTCGGTAAATATTCGGCAGCTTTACCGAATATTTCCCAGCCCTCACAGGCTCCTCGAGGTGGAAGACTATACTAAAATCTTCCTTATGTACCCCCAAATAACCCCGTTAAGTTCTATTAAGTTCCGACCACTTTCCACCTACCCCTTGTTACGACATACCTACCAACAGGATTATGATTGATGGACGGTCCCAAGTGTTCGGATATACTTGTCAACAGCCAATTGTCTGTTTACAAAGACCGAAGTGCAATATCTATCGCTGGGTACTGTAATTGTTACCATTATAAGTAGGACCTCAGAGAACAAATAGGTATTCTACTAACTTAATACTTACTATACCGATAAGTACTTACAAACTAATCAGTTTCGTTCAAATTAAATTGTTTGTAAATGATGGATATGTCTAACTGTGTATGTGACAGACAATGCAATTAAAGCATTCTCAAATTAATTGAAGAACATTGAATTTTTACATTTATCGGATTTGTAGGTAATGGTCACTTTCAGGCAAATCAGCAGGCAAAGTTACACGTTACATGTCCTAAACGTACATAAAATACACATTCTAATGAGCGAAAATCGAAGTTCGCAAATCTCCCTCTCTATCGTTCAAATCAAGGGCAATAGATACACGAACGAACGTAGTGGGCGTTTTGTGGCAGCCGCTTGCTTTCTATTGCTGGCTTCCGCTCTCGAACTTGAATGTTTTATAAATGATTTTCTTAAAAATGGCCAGAAGGGTAGGCGTTAGGTACTTCCTACATATTGGAACGTGAAGTGTACAGTTTATGACCACATTCTGTTGGAACCGCGACTTTATTGTTAGTGACTGATACAGCATGTTTCCGCATATTTTCACGTTTTACACTACTGATACCTAATTAGGCTGCAACTACCTAATTCCGTGCCTCGACAATAATATACTATTGTAATATAACACTATGTGTATTCAGTTCTAAATAATTTATATAATTACTTACCTGTAACTTTTCCCTTCTGCTTTCTTCTTCTATGTTTTTAAATTCTTGCTGCAATATTCTTTGTCGATTTTCTTTCTGTGCCTGAAGGCGATGGTCGTCTTTGAAAGCATTATTCTGAAAAATACGAATAGAAATGGTTAAAGCAGGAAAACAAAATAAATATACCGCAAACGCGTGTCTGTTACCTACAATTGGTCTAGTATTTTTAGTTTTGGGAAGGCAGTTTAGAAACGCCATTGTATCCTTATATTCCTTCACGACGTTTTGTCTGGTCACAGCGACTTTATGGTCCGCATCCTGGTTCCTCTTCTGTTTATCGTGGTTAGTCGCCGTCGCCGACGCGGCCTCGCTCAGCGCGCGAGCGTACGCGTCCTCGCAACTGCGGTCGCGATGGACAACGCGCTCCACCGCGCGCGGAACGTCCCTGCTGTCTCTAGTAGAGTGATTGTACATTGTTATTGACTTTTTCTTGGCTAAGTTATCAGAACCCTTTCTCCTGAGCGTTCCTTCCCTATTGCCATGACCTGAAAACATATCAAAATCATGAAACCCTCCTTGGCGGTGGCCTCCGTCAATTTTAGTTTAATCACCACACCGAGGCACGTTTTCATAGTCACGACACAGCAGGAAACTTATCAAATTGTATGCAGCTGCCTTCAAGAGAAGGAGCACGATAACGCCGTGTCCGTGCTGGTGCCGTTATCGTGGACTGTAATATAACAGGTCCCTATATAATGTCATCATTAAGCCCTGCGTTATCGTGACGGTAAAAACGACTTGTTGGCATGGGAAACTATAAACCTGTTAGAAAGTGACGGATACGCCGACATACACATACTCTCGCGGCCATCATGTGCTAGGCCTACAAAATACCTGCGTTTCTCTTGTTAATGCCATAATCCCTTAAGCATTACAGGCAATCTCGAAACTACGACAAAAAAATTGTGTAGATACGGTACAAGCATAGAAAAAGCGCATATTTAAATGTTTGTGACAACAAAGTGATACGTACAAATATGTCTAGTAATGATAAAAGAAATGACTAATTTCGTGAGAACCAATGTTCGATAATGTTGATGGCAAGTCAAATTAGAATGGAACACGATCAAATAATAGAACCACCGCTTTAGCTTAGTTGGTAGTGACCCTGCCTGAGAAGAAATAAAATATTTAAAAAAAAAAAACAAAATCCATGTAAACTTAAATTTATTTGAACTGGCCGAGTTGTATCAAATGAGTCTAATAATTGTGAGCGTCAGGTTGACAGGACCATGGTAGAATTTTATAGCGAGAGTAACCCCAATATTTAGTACCTATTTTGTACCAGTTATCAAATAATTAGTACCTCGCTAAAAATCGAGATATATTGAAAATAAAGTGGCCAGCCATTCTGACGTCAGGTTGACAGGACCAAGTCTAGTTCGCCTACTTGTAGAAGTTTTACCAAATCAATTGTTTCGCAAATATTTAGTACCTAATTTGTACCTCTATTAATCACTTTCCTTTTGTTATTTCGACTTACCAAAAAAAGTTACACCAAAAACAAGTTTTGTAATGGCGTAGTATTGTAGGGAGTTGGTGTGAACCGCGCCTTAAATTTAGATAAGGTTTGATCTAAATTTAAGGATCTAAAATTGTTTTTATCTTTATCAAAATGTCAATAATATGTCGTATTTAAGTACGACAATAATATTCTACAGTTTAGAAAGCGGGATCGGTAACGGTTTTCTTATAAAAACATACCTATTTATCAGTTTCATACAAGAAAAACAGTTTTTTTTTCTGCTTTAAATAAGCCTTATTTTGAAAATTTTTATATAACACTTTTTATTCCTTACATCATTTTCAATCGAAAAGCATTTTTTAAAATAGGGTTTTTGAAAAAAAATGCGAATGTCCATTTACTAGTCATTTCGTTCCAGTGTGCCGTGCGCCATTTTGCGGCAAAGTCGCGCCACAGTCACGCGGATTTTGAAACGGGCAATCGCACCGCTGTTGCCGACCGCCCCGCAGCCCGCACCTACCGCTAACATCGGTGAATTTTGATTCGAACTAAGTCGTGCATAGGAGGTATCTAGTGGAGGTTATCTATGACGCCCATACAAAACTTATTCTTGTTGTAACTTTTTTTAGGTAAGTCGAAATAAAAAAAGGAAAATCATTAACAGAGGTACAAATTAGGTACTAAATATTTGCGAAAAGATGGATTCGGTAAAACTCCTACAAGTAGGCAAACTAGACTTGGTCCTGTCAACCTGACCGTCAGAATGGCTGGCCACTTTATTTTCAATATATTTAGATTTTTAGCGAGGTACAAATTATTTGATAACAGGTACAAAATAGTACAAAATAGGTACTAAATATTGGAGTTACTCTCGCTCCAATCCTTAAGGTTTGATCTAAATTTAAGGCGCGGTTCACACCAACTCACTACAATACTACGCCATTACAAAACTTGTTTTTGGTGTAACTTTTTTTTGGTAAGTCGAAATAACAAAAGGAAAGTGATTAATAGAGGTACACATTAGGTACTAAATATTTGCGAAACAATTGATTTGGTAAAACTACTACAAGTAGGCGAACTAGACTTGGTCCTGTCAACCTGACGTCAGAATGGCTGGCCACTTTATTTTCAATATATCTCGATTTTTAGCGAGGTACAAATTATTTGATAACAGGTACAAAATAGTACAAAATAGGTACTAAATATTGGGGTTACTCTCGCTATAAAATTCTACCATGGTCCTGTCAACCTGACGCTCACTAATAATTAGTCCATTCAAAAAGTGACTTTACTGTCCAAGCATGAAGGTTCAAATTTTAATGGCAGTTTTATAAAATGTCTGACATTTGAAATAATTTCAAGTATATCTGGGTTACCATTATTTATTTATAACTATACCAAATTTCAAATCGATAGCATAAGTAGTTCTTGAGATACTTAGCGATGTGACAGACAAAGTGAAACCATAAGGGTTCCTTTTTTACCTTTTTGGCATGGAACCCTAAAACCTAGAGATGCAACAGTTGGTTCGACAGAAGGACAAGTATCACGAATACATCCTACTTAATCTCTTCAGCAAGACACAGATTTTGGATTATCTAAATTGCAAGTCTGTGTCCCTATAATCTAGGACCTAGATAGAGTGAGATCTCTGTTCAGACAAAGAGACATTTATTCCTCTCAACTCTATTCCGTAAATAGCACAATTGAAATTGCTAATTCTTTATTATTTCGTCCCATCATGTACAAGTCTGTTTTTAAGTATCAGAGTATGGCATCCAGTTGCATAATGAAGGTGGTACAGAACAGTACTGTTTGTTGCATTCCTAAAATTATTTACTACATGACTATTCGTCCTAACCTTTGATTTGGAATAAACCGTGGATCACGTAATTTGACCTAGAGTGCAACCAACAAAAAATGATTCGATTTGGAATAAACCCTGGATCACGTAATTTGACCTAGAGTGCAACCAACAAAAAATGATTAAAACACGTGAAAAATGATTCAACCACGTGAAAAATGGACACTAATGAAGATAACCAGGTGACGGAGGGCATGATAGCAAATGAAAAGTACAGTGCAATTATTTCCAAATAACCTCTAAGGAATTAATCTATTTGATTTTCTATCTTGATATAATGTTCATAATGTCCTTACAGACTTTATTATATTAGGGTTATTATAGGAAATCAAATGTATTAAAACCTTAATTAAGTGCCCTTCCAGAAATGATTAATCTTCAGTAACTATAAGATAAGCCTAAGCGGTGACATCAAACAGCAAATAGTTCTCGTCACCTGATAGTCCATTATGTCCACAACATCTGTGGGGTATGAAGGGTCTTGTCTCCTCTGAAACAGGACTAGACACCAAGTTATGTTTCACGCGACAAATGGAACTATAGTTTTTATTTGAAGGATTTGCATTTGAAAACTGTTTTATCTCTGTGGATTGATTGTAACAAGTATTCCTATGGGACTGAGATTGACAACCATTTTCAGGATGCCACATTGGCACTGGAAACACTTGGCCTTCTACTACATGGCAAATGTTGTTAAAAGCACTACCTTCAGGTTTTAATGGTCTGCTTCTTATTATAGTCTGCCTTAAATCCTTTAAGTCTTCTGAATGTTGTTTACTTGAGCTGACCTCTGGTTCTCTAAGTCGAAGCACCCTGTTTTGAATGTACTCTGAGACTAACGTGGAAGACAGCTTTGAAGGGGCAGTATCACAAGGTATAGCAGCACTGCCACGCAAACTTGATGGCATTTCATCACTGAGTGCAAACAAATTAGCTTTCTTTTGTTTACCAGCACTATTGTCTTTGTCAGCAACTGACAGTTTGTTGTCATCGTCAGGTGGGATAGCAAGCGCGGGTACACTGGGCTCCCATTCAGGGGGTAGTAAATCCATGTCCCACTGGGTACCCATGTCTATCCTTGAGGTTTGTTCAGGGGAATCCTTGTCATTTAAGTCTTGGTCTCCAGTAACATTCTCACAGGTGGGTTTGATGGCCTCATTTACATTCTTTATTTTACTAGAAGGTTTTGTGGACAACTTATTTGCTGCAGATGTTGACTTTTCACGGCTCAATACATTTGCAGCTTCCCTAAAATTATTAGAAGATCATGTTAAAATGTTAACCAACCTTTTATTCAAAATAGCTCACATACTTTGAAATAAATGTGCAATACATTAAAAAAGAAAAACACTGAAATATACTGCAATGCCACATACTAAAAAATTCACTACACTACAAAAATATCCTTTATCTACACACATATCATAAATCCTCTAATATGCGTTCGGAAACCGTAGAAAATGACTCTCATTTCAACATTCAATGAATTTATGGCAATTTTCTTATCTGTGGCTAAGGCTACAGCAGTAATAAAATATTTCATTTTAATCTCATATATGATGTTATAATATTACGTCAAACAAAACTGTCAAAATTTAAATGTCAAAGTTGACATGTCCCTATTCTAGTATCACTGAAAATTCAAATTCAGTCGATGCGAAATGTCAGCTCGATGTTTTTAACACGCTTTTATTAGGTTGACCTGTATGTAACTATGTAATGGAATCTAAGGTAACTAATTTAACCATCTTCAAAGCATCGTAGCGTCATGAAAATTGGCAGCTGTATGTAGTTCTGATGACAATACAATAATATGGTACTGTCGAACTGATCTGATGATGGAGCCGGAAGATATGAACTGGAACTTCATGATGGAACATCCTATCATAGCTGTGATTGGATTTGTTAGAAAAGTCTTGTAATGAACTTTGACCACGATTAGGTTTTAAGGTCTGATGATGAAGCCGGAAGATAGGCACTGGCATTCCATGATGGAATATCGTATCATAGTCGTCTTTGCACTTGTGAGAAAGGTCACGTAATGGACTTTGAACACGATCAGGTTTCAATTAACACGCAAAGCGTGTTTTTCTAGTGTTTTTAAACTATTAATTTTTTTAGTATATATCGCACGAAATTTGAGCTAGAACGGCATGATCACATCAGAATAAGGACTCTTTACTTTTTAAAATAACATTCAGGTATCTGTTGCCAGTTCTGATTTCGATATTTCCGAAACCGTGCAAAAAAGGTTGTATTAACACAATTATTGTATTTATTTACTACGGTTTCTGAACCCATCTTAGAGTAATATAAAGTGTGTAGATAATACACGAGTGTGTAGATAAAGTAATGTATGCAACTGTACATAATTAGGCATTAAAACACTTGTGTGACCTTATTATGAAACTCGCCTTCGGCTCGTTTCATAAAACACACTCTTGTTTTAATGCTCCTCATTATGTACCAGTTGCATAAACTACTATTTTACACATGAAATGGTATAATATTTCACTACTGCAAGTATGTTTTATAATATACACCTTGTTCATAATAAATGAAATTTGAAAATGGACCATAAATTCTACTTTTGTTTGTTATTGAGTTCATTCTGTTAAATGTTCTTGTTGTACGGTATACTGTGTTCAGTTAAATTATTTGAATGGATTCACAAGTAGTTACCAATTTATCTTAAGTAAGCATAGATTATATATATACTAATCCCAGAGAGTGGTGTCCCAGAGATAACAAAGGGAGCCAGAAAAACCTCAAAGATGGGAGGACCAACTCACAGCGGGCCCTAATAGGAGAGCGGCCCCGTGACGGAATACAATGGAAATAGCTAAAGGAGGCTTTTGCCAAGCAGCACAATGATTCGCTTAATAGACAGATATATATACAACAATACAGATGTATATAGGGTAGTTAGTTGCATGATGTGAATATTTAATTGAATACGGAAAAATGAAAATTATGATGCTAAGATTATTCACAATTTTGTTAGTAAAATAATTAACAAGGATTTTAAGGATAAGGTCATGGTAGGGCTGGTCTGAATGTTTATATCCAGTGAAACCCATTTTGGGAGCATTTAAAATTAATTATTAAATGAACAGTGTCATTACTGCCATTTAGGAACAAAAACATGCAGAGCTTGTTTACCTTGCTTGTACTTTTCTATCCAATGCCTTCTTCAGTTCATCTAACTTTTGCTGTTTCTGTCTTTTAACTGCAGCTGCAGCTTCTCTACCACGTAAATGAGACAAGTCAGTCTTTTCCAGAGGATTCGCTGAAATAAGTTTATTGTCTTTAAAATTTAATGCAGATATTTTCAAAGGGTAGGTATGGTCTATATAAACTTGTAACTAACTATATAATGGCTAATAACACATGTAACATACAACATATACCACGCAAAATAGGCGCATTCGACGTCGAGTTGCGGAAAACTAGCCCGCGCAAACCTATAACCTAACATACAACATATAGGTAAATTAGACAAACCAAATGTGTATATAACAAAAGAGTTTATACAAGTTTGAGCACTAGAAATGATATAGGACTCCTAGTGGTTTTTTACAAAAATGTTTGTTTAATTTCATCAAATAACCTACCTGGTTGTGTCAGTTCGCGCGCTTGCTTGTGGCTGCTCCCAACATTATCTAATCCTCTGGAATACAACTCTTCTAGTTTATTAACAAATTTTTCTTGGCTTTGTTTAAAATTCTTCTCTTTCTTTTCGTCAAGTTCAGAGACCTGACGTAGTTTCTCAACTTTGGCGCGTTGCCGTAACTTCTTGGCAATGTCTTTAGACTGCTCCCTAACCTAAAAAGTTCATCGCGTCGTTCTCTATAAGTAAACTGCACTAGTCACCAATTTATTTATTTATGTGTATAATTTACTACGCGTATAACAAAAATTCAAACCTGCTGGAGCCGTAACTGACGACGACGGAGGAATTCACTTGTTTCCTGTGCTTCACCTTTAGAAGTCATTATGACATTAATTCTGAGCAAAAAGTTTGTTATTTTGTGACGCCAAATATTTTTTGGAAAATTGACAGTTAAGGGTGCAATGACATGACTTGGAACTCAGATCATAAAACTTTAACATAATACGTATGTCAATTCATAACGAACTTTTGAGTTTTGTTTGAGTTGTGAAATGAAATGAGATGACGTGACGACGGGCACAGATCTAATAAAATCGACGGGGAACCAAAAACCAAACTTAAGCTGCCTACACAAAGCCCTGCCTGCAGGGCCCTGCTTGCAGTGCCACTGCCAAATCGTATTGTGTGTAGGCATGCAGGGCCGATTCTTTTATCTGTTAAATCGGCCCTGCATGCCTACACACAATACGATTTGGCAGTGGCACTGCAAGCAGGGCCCTGCAGGCAGGGCTTTGTGTAGGCAGCTTTAAGCCGGCAAAGTATGAGGGCCTGTTCAGATTATCCGATCCGATATCGGTGTAGGATACGACACCGATAAAAATGTAAGGAAAACCGCTGACTGTTCACATTATCCGATCTGATATCAGTGCAGGATCCTATAGGCGAGCGATGTCGGTGGCATTAAATGAGTGCTGTACGAGTTTAAATTAAATACAAGTCATAATGGTATACTGAATAATATTTATTTGCTACCTTTAATTTTATGTAGATCGTCAACGATCAATACTGCCGCCAGTTATTGGTTGCTTTTATACTTTACCGTGGACTTCCACGGCACGACAAAACTCCATGGTTTCATTCATAATTAGTATAAAGTCTACAGTCTATGGTTCATTAATGAATAAAACCATAAAGAATATCGTGGAAGTGCACGTCCACGGTACGGTAAAACTCTATGGTTTCATTCATAATTACACTACCGTCTATAGATGCCTTTTATTGTAACGGAACTGTCTAAAATTAAAACAACTTTGCATTAAAATAGGGTATTAAACTAAGGTAAAAATAAATTATTTTTTACTTGACTAATAAAAGATCTAACGAAAATACTCGAAAAACATCAATTATTAATTTATTTTAGCTAATTGAAAGATTTTATAAGCATAAAGATTTAAAAAGGACGCTGATATGAACAAACCTACTCACACTGTCTTAGTCACGTCACTAAGACAGTATTTCCCTACAAACTTCATATTAACAAATCGTTTTTGACATTTAATAAAAAGTTGCTGATTTGACTAGGGGTTTAATACCGTATTGGATGCGCAAAAAATAAAGCATTGTTAAAAGCTTGTTAAGTGTTGTATAACTAGTGGCTCTGTGAGCTCTTGTCGTAGTCGCTAGGCTGCCGGCCGCATACGCACGGAATTCAGAACGGAATCGGAGGGGAGGGGAGTCGCAAGCCTCTCCCTCTTATGCTGCCACCACACTTCGCCGTATGCGTGCAAACATTCGTGCTGCATCTCTTTCTTTAATATCGCAAAAGAAAGGGAGGAAAATACGCAACGCGACACGCATAGCGAAGTGTGGTGCCGGGGTTAGAGCGAGAGGCGTCAACTCCCGTCACATCCATACATCTCCTCATACAAGCTCGTCGGTTGCGGGAACCCTTACCACCCGTGATACAAATATATTATATTACTTACACTTTATCATGGCTTATTACTCTCATAGTTGTTTTTTTTATATTGGGGAAACTTTCTGTAGTGTGATTGTTTTTGGAAAAAAATATTCTTTTAAGGTTCAAAAAATATATAAGGTATGAATATAAGTACTTATAGGGTATGAATATCAAAAGTTTATTGCAAAAAAAGGATTTTTTTTCTTAAGTTATGTTAAATAAAATCACAGCGTTATTTTTTATGTTGAACAACATTTTCCTGTATCGATTGCCACATTTATTGTCCAAATCTGGCCACCTAGTAGAACGTTTTAGACTTATAATTTCGAAGTGGCGTAGTCTCGGTTACTGACGGGTGAAAATTAGATATTATTGAAAAAAGTAATCAAGTTTGGTCTCTTCACTAATACGATTGTGCGAAGGCGACATGCTTTCATTAAAAAAGTGCAGTTTGTTTCCATAACTACTATTACACAGTCGCCGAGGCTCGTTTGTAATTCGTATAGTTCAAAAACTAATCAACGGATGGTCATAATTTTTGTTTTGTCGCGTAGATAATACTATGAGAATTTATGTAAATACATAAATTGAATATGTCATTGGACATTTAGTTGTTATTTTTAATATAACGAAAAAAAGAAGAATGAAAATTTTACAATTTTGTTATAGGTGGCCGCCATCTTTAGGGGTCAGGTATTACACACGCATTTTTTCACGGCAACCGGCAGATACGCGGTTGTACTTTGTAGTAGGCACTAGCACTACATACAGATCAACTACACATTTTCGTCGAAAGTTGGAGTGCGGCGGTGTAACATGTGGTTGCCGCCTGCTGTCGTCTGAGGAAGTAAACCTTACAGTGTTGCCAGAGCACTTCCGTCAAAAAGCACGGTCGGGTGTCCAAAAAAGCACGTTTTTGGAATAAAAAGCACGTTTTTAGGGTTCCATTCCGAAGGGTCGAAAATGACTCCTATTGCTGTCACTCACGCGTCCGTCCGTCCGTCAGTCGTCTGTCACAAAATTTTGTTCATAAGATTATTGTTTCTTCCCATTGACCCATAAACTTGAAATTTGGTGATACTGTTAATTATTACGGGTTTTACCACACATACTTATATTTTGATAAAACAGGTTTTTTTGTTTGGAAAATTCCTTATTTTTCATGTTAAAACCAACATACTTTTGCGGTTGGTTCGGAAACCTAAATGTGCGAAGTCCGATACGCACTTGGCCGGTTTTCGTCACATACAGAGTATCGAGCCTTTACTACATCGTGTACACATTGCACCACACGAACGATAGAGCTTGCAGTTGCAGGACAAGTTCTTTCCTGCAACCACAGGTAAAACATAACTTTTAACTTTAGGATATCAAAGCGCAGGGTAGGAGAGAAAGATCGTTAACCACAATGATTGTTAGAAAAAAAAAAAAAAAATTACAGTATTAGAGAGTACCAAACCAACATTACCTCCCCATTTTTAGAAGTAAAATAATAAAGCACCATAGCACTTTAAAAAGCACGGTTTTAGCACGTTTTTGGGGAGCGCACGTAAAAAGCACGTTCGTATCCAAAAAAGCACGCAAAACCGTGCTAAAAAGCACGTTCTGGCAACACTGAAACCTTATGAAGTGTGACGTCACGTCACAGTCACGTGATCGGCTGTTTTCGCGCGAAATTCAAATTACTTTAACCCTTTGACCGCCACAGCGATAGTGTGTCGTCGACCGTCGTGCCCACCACGCCAAGCACTGTTGAATTGATGCAATGTCTAAACCAATAAAAACAAATTAAAACAGTTCATTAATTATTTTATTCATGATCATAGTACACCTTCACTCCGACCTTTTAAGTGGTCGTCTCTACAGCGTTTCTCAACCGATTCTCTTGAAATTTTGTGAGCTATGCCCTTACCATGAGTTTGCAGTTTGCATTACGTAATTTACGTAAACGATTTAGTATGGACAAAAGTACAGCGCCTCTGGCGGTTACTGAATAGAACTAAGAATCGGCTTGCCGGCATCTTGCCGGCCGCACACGCACGGAATTCAGAACTGAATCGGAGGGGAGGGGAGTCGAAGCCTCTCTCTCTTATGATGCCACCACACTTCGCCGTATGCGTGCAAACATTCGTGCTGCATCTCTTTCTTTAATATCGCAAAAGAAAGGGAGGGAAATACGCAACGCGACACGCATAGCGAAGTGTGGTGCCGGGGTTAGAGCGAGAGGCGTCAACTCCCCTCACCTCCGATTCCGTTACCACTATACGTTTGCACGCATACGGCGAAGTGTGGTGGCAGCATTATACTCGCTGTTTTAGTTTCCACTAGTTGTGTTTCGAAAAAACTTATACTAGAGCTACTGTACTGTAATCATGGACTTATTATTACTGTCACCATCATTAAATCGCGGTAACTCGATATTACACGTCAATAAGGCGACTACTTGATGATCAAGTAGTCGCCTTATTGACGTGTAATGTAAGCAAGCAAGGATCAAGTCTACATATAGGTACATGTTATCATCAAATCCTGAAGATTCGTTCGAATGTTGTGTGTGTTGTTTATTATTTTCATACTGAAACTGAAAGTTGACTAGTTATTGCATTAGAATATGGAACTAAAGACCGAATGCGGGTAGTTTTAAGTACCCGTAGCTTAGTCAGAAGAGGTGATTGATTCGGTACCTTCAGAGTTGCCGATTCGTATACTATAGGTACTGTCAGCAGTGGTATGTAGGTATCTGCACCGTGGGAACCGAGAATTATACCTATAGTGGTAGCCGTACAGGCCCAATTTCAAAGAAAAACCGCAAATCGATGTACAGTTTAGCCATTTGGCACACGCATACTAGAGGTCAAAGTCAAAACACAGTTTTTGACCCGCAGTTCCTAAAAAAAATCCCTTAGGAGGGGAGTGCCTAGACATTCTATTTTTTGTATGGAAATATTTTTTTTCCTTCAGAAACCTATCGTGTGTAGTATCATTACATTTCAGCAATTTCTTTTTATATAAATCACAAATAATTTTCGAAACATACCAAGTTTGAGGCCCTCCAAACACGAAATGGCTGATTTTTATTTGATACAGTCTATCACAAATGATACGTGATATCCTCGTATCTAACCTCAAAAAAGTATTTTTGAAAAGAATTTCATTAAGTATTTTTTTTCAATATTACTAAGAGACACGGTTCTACTTCAATACCTATTTTACGTGATTCATGGAATTTCAGTGCAGACACGATACATATTAATCATAAAATGATACGTAGTATCCATATATCCAACGAGAAATACCTCTTTAACCCTTTACCAACTGATGAAAAGGTGCAGTTAAAGGGTTAAAGAGGTATTTCCCGTTGGATATATGGATACTACGTATCATTTTATGATTAATATGTACCTGTCACTTAGTAATATTGAAAAATTAAAAAAAAATACTTAATGAAAATTATTTCGAAATAGCTTTTTTGAGGCAAGATATGAGGATATTAAGTATCATTTGTGGTATATTGTACAAAATAAAAATCAGCCGTATGTATCGTGTCCGGAGGACCTCAAACTTGGTATGTATCGAAAATTATTTTTGATTTAATTAAAAAAAAATAGCTGAAATGTAATGATGTGGCATATTTTCAGAATCGCCTCAAAAAGCTCTTTCATACGATACTACACACGATAGGTTTTTTAAAAAAAAATCTTTTTTCATACAAAAAAAAGAATGTCTCGGTTCTCCCCCCTAAGGGATTTTTTTTTAGGAACTGCGGGTCAAAAGTTTTGTTCTGATTTTGTTTTAGTATGCGTGTGCCAAACGGGTAAACTGTACATCGATTTGCGGTTTTTTTAATCGTACGGCGCTACACTACTACACCTCGGCGGCCGCGCGCGGCACACTTACAGTCACTCACCACTCAGTCAGTTGGCTTGGCTCATGGCTGCCACACGCGCTCACGGCCGGACGCTGCCACGCGTAATAAAGTTGTACCGAATCAAAAATTACTTCGATGCAGAAGAATTTGCAAGTTTACTCCGCAACTGCCATTATATCCAAATAATTTACAATACAAATACTCTTTATTGTACACCTCACACAAATGAATCAGTTACAATACAGCAACATGTAGGTAAATGTAGAAAACAGGCGGTCTTATCGCTAAAGAGCGATCTTTCCAGACAACCGTTGGGTAGCGGAAAAATGAACATTAAGTAATTATGCAGTATTAATTTAATTGCAGATCGGATACTGGAAGGGATCGTCTTAATACAACGCGACTACGCGATGATCGTGCATTTCGTGCAATCAGGCGAGTGAAATTCGCGAATATATTGAACTCGAATAGGTGTCCTAAAGGGATCGCCCTAAAACAAACGCGACTACGCGATTATCGCGCGAACTCGCGACTTTTACTAGGTGGTAAATATTCTAAGTAAAAGTCGCACGATCGCGCGATCATCGCGTAGTCGCGTTTGTATTAGGACGATCCCGAAGGATCTCGGTAAATCCCAGAGAACCAACACTAAAGTTTATTTCTAAGTGGTGACAACCCTAGCGTCGCTCGCTCGGTGCGTGCAGCCAATGACCGGAGCGTTCAAGGTCGCTCCATTGTTAAATTTAGTAGGCATTTAAAACGGGTAGGTATGAGCTTTTTTATTAGAACATACGATCTGTGCTGTCAGTCACGGTCACCCTTGGGTCGCCCGCTTCGCAATAATTCGAGGTCAAGTACATCAGTACCGCTCAAACTTACTTGCAAATTTAATAGCGCGTTGAGCAATGAACTGACTGAATTCCCGGATCCGCTAGCCGCACCTCCGGCCCCACCGGTATTACTAGGAATAAGCCCCTGGAGTAATTCGAGGTCAACTACTTTAATATTGTCCAAAGCTAGTAGCAAATCTAATAGCGGTTCTTGTAATGAAGATGAACTTCCGGATCCGCTAGCCCCACTTCCTCCAGTGCCGCTGCCACCGCTACCACCACCGAAGCCGCCGCCGCTGCCGCTACCGCCACCTCCGGTTCCACCGCCAATACCACCACCGAGGCCACCGCCAATACCACCACCGAGGCCACCGCCAATACCACCACCAATACCGCCGCCAATGCCGCCGCCTATGCCACCACCTAGACCACCAGCACCACCACCACCGCCACCACCGCCATTGTTCTGTATAGTGGTGTAGATCAGGGCGTTTATTAATCTAGATATGATTTCCTCTAGAGTGCGCTCGTATCTTGTAGGTTGGCAGCTGGGGACGGCGGGGACACGCGGCACGACGCGCACCGGCTCGCACGGTCGGGAGCGCCGCACACAGCTGCCCTGCGTCACCTGCGGATGTTAATATTCACTATAAAGCACCAAGCTTAACGAGAAAATAACAGTGACGTTACATCCATATCTACAAAAAAGGATTCAGAACAGCGATTTAGATCGCAGGAGATAGCCACTCACCTTACTTTAATATCTATTTAGCGGTAGGTAGAACCATTACCTACAGCTTTGGTGAACTAAGTGAATTGTCTCAAACAAATACCTAGTAGTAACGCAGTTATTGAGATTTTATTGCTACCAACCGTGACCTTGATGAGAATGGTGCGGTCCGGGCATGCCATGATCGATCGTCAGTAGGTACATTAGCGAGCTTCATCGCGGGCCAAGTAATACTTAATTCTATAAAACTGTTCGGCATGCCTACCTTAGTGATTAAATTGTGCCTTTAGCCCATCAGTATTTATTAAAAAAACTGGTTATTTATTTATTGTATGGCATTTATTTCGAACCGTGAGATCTTCGAGAAGACAGTACGGTTGCCAGTTTTTGTTGCACTTTTAGAACCACCCAGGGGTCACGTGTAGGGGTAGGGTAGCTGTCATAGACAGCAGCCGGGATCAATTCCCTAACGTGCCTTTCAAAGCACGGGAGCGCTCAGTTAGTAACCACTCAAAGCGGTCACCATCCATCGACTGACCCCGCCCGACATTGTTTAACCTTGCATACTGCTTGCGGTACGCAGGCGCCACTGGGCCACGAGCGCTCCAGCACTACACAGCAAAAAACTGGTAAGATAATGTTATATTATGTATATTATAACCAAACTAAGTTAACTCACCTCGCAAAGGGATGCTAGGAAACCCAAAAAAACAAGTCTAACGAAAACCATAGCTACTAACGATGTTGTTCTCTTGCTTAATGTGAACTTGTATTTATATATTAACGGCATTACATCATAAACTAATGCTTTTGTTACAGTCCAGTATAGAACAATTGTAGGCAGTCAAGCAAATACGAAATAGTGAGGCAATTATGAAAACACATTTTGACATCTAGTCTATCTCACAGCATACGACGGAACCAATAGTGCTAAAGTCACGTAGTGAGCTGGTAGTGAGTGATTAAATACCTGAGAGTGTGTCAGTATTACACAAACATAGGTAATTAGGGCACAACAGTATTTTTTAAGAACTGATAAGTATCTATTGAAAACCGACTCTAGATACCATAAAATGACAAGAGGGTCCATGAAACGACGAAGTTTGGCTTGGTATAGCTATTTGACTAGTTAATCTAGTTATCGATAGGTGGGCATGACCAAGTAGATGTAGTATCAATCAATATAAACAATTATGGATACAGGGCCAAAGCAGAGACGCCAAGTTAATCCACGATATACGGCGAACATCTTTTCAATTCTAACATTTGGGTAAGTCAACACCCGACACAAACAGCGGATAACAAATAATGTAGAGGTATCCTAAGCTACCTATTAGGATAGACGTAGCTTAGGATACCTCTCATTACAGCCAGGAACTGGGATTCTTCGATTAGGTTTAGGAACCTAATAGTAGGTGTGAATCCCCATATAAATGGATCTTGGGAGTTACAAGTCATGATAAAGTTTGGCCTCGCGATGGAAACTGTTCCTTAGGCTACTTGTAACTTATACTGAACGAGGCCAAACTATGCGCGCAAAAAATTCAAAACGGCGGCTATTTTAGTTTCCAATTTTTTTTAGAACTCAAAAATGCTTCGGGCTACACAAAAACTTTGTATGACAATTATGTTATGCATAAATTTATCTATGGTTTATATATCTATTTCTTGTTAAAACACTGTTAGTCAAAAGGCTTAGCAAAATCAAACTGCATCGTATGCGTATGCAGAAAGCAATTCATTTTCTCCAGTGATACTAGGAACCAATATAAAGGATTTCATCCGACGAAATGAAAATTTCATCGACGGGATTTCAAAATGGCGGTCATTTACCAAAAGGGGAGCCGCATTTTTTAAAAAGTATATAATTTCGAAACGGCATCTACTATTTAAGTAATATGGGTATCAATCGATTGGTATTAACACCATTAATTAAAATAAGAAAAATACCATGTATAAAATTAAAGATAGCGGCCAACTAATATCAAAATTGTAAAATTTACATTCTTCTTTTTTTGGTTATATTAAAAATAACAACTAAATGTCCAATTATATAGTCAATTTATATATTTACATAAATTCTCATAGTAAAAATTATGACAATCCGTCGAGTAGTTTTTGGACTATACGAATTACAAACGAGCCTTGGCGACTGTGTCATAGTAGTTATGGAAACAAACTGCACTTTTGTAATGAAAGCATGTCGCCTTTGCACAATCGTATTAGTGAAGAGACCAAACTTGATTACTTTTTTCGATAATATCTAATTTTCACCCGTCAGTAACCGGGACTACGCCACTTCGAAATTATAAGTCTAAAACGTTCTACTAAGTTAAAAGGTGGCCAGATTTGGACAATAAATGTGGCAATCGATACAGGAAAATGTTGTTCAACATAACTTAAGAAAGAAAACCTTTTTTTTGCAATAAACTTTTGATATTCATACCCTTTAAGTACTTATATTCATACCTTATATATTTTTTGAACCTTAAAAGATTTTTTTTTTCCAATAACAATCACACTACAGAAAGTTTCCCCAATATAAAAAAAAACAACTGTTAAGGTTTGCTACTGGGGTGGAGCCTCAGGGTTGCAGGTAGTCCGTCCACCAGCTCGTCTCGCAGCCAAGTGGTCTGAGCGGGCGTTCTTCCCTCCACAATTGGGAATGGATGAAAATATCAGAAGTGCTTGATTTTTTTTCTGGTGATAGGAATAACCTCCCTAAGCACCAGAAAAAAGTTCCAGATTTTTTCATAGGGCCAGTGATTTTTGAAAAATAAAAATATTTTCCTCCCGCGCTTTCTGGGCCCTGCACGGCACTATAACACTATCCTTGGTCCATCATTAACTTTAAAAAAATATCTGTGGCAAATTGACATAGACAATGACATTGACGGGTCTCCAATGACAATGACAAATAAGGTTATGTTTGTGAGGAGACCTGTCAATGTCAATTTGCCACAGATATATTTTTTAAATTATATGATGGACCAAGGATAGTGTTATAATGCCGTGCAGGGCCCAGAAAGCGCGGGAGGAAAATATTTTTATTTTTCATAAATCACTGGCCCTGTGAAAAAATCTGGAACTTTTTTCTGGTGCTTAGGGAGGTTATTCCTATCACCAGAAAAAAAATCAAGCACTTCTGATATTTTCATCCATTCCCAATTCGTTTACCCCTTCCACGCTACTTCAGGTTTTTCAATAGTGTTGCCATATAATTATATTTCTACCCTATTATTGACAATGTTTGCCATGTAAAATTAGATTTTCCCACATCATAATAATAAAATCATGACATTCGGCCATCCGCCTGCGCGCAGTCACCTGGCGCGCGCACTAATAGTTATTTGTTATACAAGGGTGCAAAGTTGTATTTTAACCGCGAGTGTGGAATTGGAACACGAGCTAGCGAATGGATTCTAGGGTTGAACCACGAGCTAGCGAATGGATTCTATGGTTGAACCACGAGCGAAGCGAGTGGTTCGAAAATAGAATCCTGAGCGAAGCGAGTGGTTTAAAATTAGAATCCTGAGCATAGCGAGTGTTGCAACACACGAGGTAAAATAACTTTGCAGCCGTGTGTAACACAAATCTTTTCACCTCACTAAAGCGAGGAAATAGAAAAAGGAAAAAACAAAAGTAAAACAATAAAAAAAATTGGGTTACTTCCAATTTTTCATTTCATTAAAATAGAAAATAAAAACTAAATTTGAACAAAAAAACGCAAAAAAAATTAAGCAAAATTCAAAAACAAATGCTAAAGTAAATATATAAAGCAAAATATAATTTGAAATCTTTATTAGTCGAAATCGAGTATAATCACGATTTATTGCAAAAAAAAATTTTCCAACTTAAAATTCAAAATAAATGTTAAATTTGAAATCCCTATCCCTAAATTAGTCAAAATCGAGTATAAAGACGATATTTTGCAAAAAAAAATTTTTTTTGCTTAAAAAATTCAAAATAGTTATAAAATTTGAAATCCTTATCCTTGAATTAGTCGGAATAGAGTACAATGACGATTTTTTTGCAAAAAAAAATATTTTTTTGCTTAAAAAATTCAAAATAGTTATAAAATTTGAAATCCTTATCCTTGAATTAGTCGAAATCGAGTATAATGATGATTTTTTGCAAAAAAAAAAATTTTTTTACCTCAATATTCAAAATAGTTATAAAATTTGAAATCCTTATCCTTGAATTAGTCGGAATCGAGTATAATGACGATTTTTTGCAAAAAAAAATATTTTTTTAGCTTACAATTCAAAATAAATATAAAATTTGAAATCCTTATCCTTGAATTAGTCGGAATCGAGTATAATGACGATTTTTTGCAAAAAAAATATTTTTTTCGCTTAAAATTCAAAATAAATATAAAATTTGAAATCCTTATCCTTGAATTAGTCGGAAACGAGTATATGACGATTTTTTGCCAAAAAAATTTTTTTTTTCTTAAAATTCAAAATAATTATAAAAAAATTTTTTAATTCAAAATAAATATAAAATCTGAAATCCAAGGACTGATTTTTTTCACACCACCTGAAAAAAAAATCTGATGGGCGAGAATTGTCCTGGCTGTTTTGTGTCCGCCACACTAACCGATATCGGATCCGATACGAATCTGACCGATATCGGATCGGATAGTGTGAGCACTAAGCAGTTTTCCAAACATTTTTATCGGTAATTAATCCTACACCGATATTGTATCGGATAGTGGGAACACGGCCTTACATGTTATAAAGCTGCCTACACAAAGCCCTGCCTGCAGGGCCCTGCTTGCAGTGCCACTGCCAAATCGTATTGTGTGTAGGCATGCAGGGCCGATTTAACAGATAAAAGAATCGGCCCTGCATGCCTACACACAATACGATTTGGCAGTGGCACTGCAAGCAGGGCCCTGCAGGCAGGGCTTTGTGTAGGCAGCTTTATGTTAAAAAAGTAACTAGGAACACGTTCGGATTTCAAAATTACTTTGCACACATGTGGATAAAATGCAGTTTTGCTATCTGTTTTTAAAGAATAAAAAAGAGCTTTCCGAGCTAGTGAGGTGAAAATAAAATTGCGTCCGCGTTAAGAATACTATTTAAACAATATGTATACCAATAAAATAATAATATGGGTGAATAATTGATTTATTTATTTTTGTACAATATTTAGTTAGTAAATTTAAGTCATAGCAATGTACAATTATTATTAATTAATTAACTCATTTATCTCAATATCTTTATCGCACAATGCACAATTAATAATCACTTATAAAATCCTATTAACGGAACTAACGATACATTGACTACTTTATCTTTAGATAATAATCAGAAATCATGACATTCGGCGGGTTATGTTTCTGAGGATGTATCAGACTCAGCACCGGTACTAGCGCTATCATCGCTCGCGACGCTTAGGGCTTTTATATGTATCCACGGTCTCATCCTATCGGCAGCTACTACTGTGCGATACTTTTTCGTTTTGCTAAACCCGGGAATATTGGCTATCTCATATCTGTCATTTCCCATTACTTTCGTTACCTTATAAGGTCCTATAAATTTAGGAAGCAATTTTTTGCTTTTTCCTAAATTTTCGTTAAATGAGACTTTAGTAATCTTGACAAGATCATTTACGTTGTAAAGCCTAGCTGGTTTTGCTCTAGAGTTATGACTATCCCTCATTCTTGTTTGGCTTGCTTTAATGTTATCAAGGGCTTGAGTTCTGATATCATCAACTGTTTGGGTAGGTACCGTTAATCGTTTCCTTCAATGCTTCTTTCAGGGCTGCGTCCGGTTCGCCCATTAATCGGACGCCAAAAACTACTTCTGATGGAGTCTTTCCTGTCGACGCGTTTACTGTTGCATCCCAACTTTTCTCATCATTATTTGAGTTTAGTGTAGCTAAGGCTCTGAGCACAGTCTGATTAAAACGCTCCACTTGTCCGTTGGCTCTCGGGCATGCGACTGAATTAAGGATGTGTTTGATTTTCAATTCAGTACAGAATTTCTCAAAGATTTTAGATGTGAACGCGGTACCTCTGTCGGATATCATGCGCTGTGGTGTTGCAAAGTCTTGGAATATATTTTGGAGTACTTTAATAACAGACGCACTTTTTGTATCCTTAACAGGTTTGACAAATACATACTTAGAAAAGCCATCCACAATTGTCAAGATTTTCTTGCTTGCTTTTGACAAAAGGTCCCACGTGATCAATATGTATGGTTTCAAAAGTTGACTAGTTATTTCGATCGGATAAATATGTCCTTGCTTTGTCGGCATATTATCTTTGTTGAATGCGCACTGTACACAAGAACTAACATATTTTTTTATGAACTTGGTCATCTTTGGGAACCAATACAGACTTTGAATGCGTTCTATTGTTTTATTGATCCCGAAATGTCCTATTTCATCATGATTCATTCGGCAAATATGCCATCTTGCTCCTTTTGGTACGACTAAACGTAATTCGTTAACATTGACTCTGCGGTACAACTTATTTTTAAAAAATTCGTAATGCTGTTTAATTTCGACAAATTCATCGTCAATATCCTGTTTCAATAGTTTTGATATTCTGTTTACTTCGGGGTCTCCCAATTGAAGAGTTAAGAGCCAGTCATTCTGTTCAATATGAAGTACTGATATTACGTTTTCAATGGCACAATCGTCATTACATTCTTCAACCGGATTACGGCTCAAAGCATCGACATGGGACATTTGGTGCCCAGGTCCATACTCGATATCGGCTTCGGTATACTCTCCTATTTGTATTACCCATCGGGCAATTCTCGGCAGTAAATCTTTCTTTTCATAAGTAAGGCGCAATGCGTCGCAGGCTGTAAAAATTTTGAATCTTGTTCCCAATAAATATGGCCTAAATTTATTCAGGGAACCCACAACAGCCAGGGTTTCTAATTCATAAGAATGATAATATTATTCATCCTGTGATGTCTGTCTGCTGAAGTAGGTAACCGGTTTAAGTACTCTACTCTAGGGTTTTTCTGCCATTGCATAAGTATACCACCGATGCCTACCGAGCTTGCATCAGTGTGTAATTCCGTCTCTAAATCCGGATCGCATAATGCTAAGACAGGTCTCGTACACAGGGTTTGTTTCAAACTAAGAAATGCCTTCTCCTCAATTTCAGTCCATTGCCATTTAGTCGTTTTCTTAAGCAAATTCGTCAAAGGTCGAGCTATTTCGCCAAACCCTTTAACGAACTTTCTGAAATAACTCGCTAACCCCAAAAATTGTCTAACTTCGTGAATATTTTTGGGTGCGGGGAAGTCTTTAACTGCGATTACTTTTCTATCACTGGGTTGTATGCCCTGTGCAGACACTTCATAGCCTAAATAATCTATACTAGTTGCAAAAAAGCAACATTTCGAGAGTTTCAATGTTAGACCATGTTCTCGAATTAATTTAAATAGCTCTTCCAACTTTGCAAAACCCTCTTCCACTGATTTAAAGGGAATCAGTAAATCATCCATGTATGCCATAATCGAATCAAATCTCTTCGCTCCTAAAATTTTATTAATAACTCTTTGAAAAACTGCAGGTGCATTTGCCAGCCCAAACGGCATTCTATTAAACTCATAGTGTCCGCCTGGGGTGACAAATGCTGAGTTTCCTCTGAAAGAGGTATTTGGTAGTATCCTGAAGCCATGTCTAGGGTTGTAAAATATTGATTGCCACTAAGATTTGTTATTTGATCCTCTATTAATGGGAGAGGATATCTATCTTTAACAGTTTTAGTGTTTAGGGCCCGATAATCAACACACAGTCTTTGTTCGCCGGTTTTCTTCTTGACCATTAGAATGGGACTTGCATAGTCTGAATTTGAATCGCGAATAATGTTATTATCCTTTAATTCCGTAACAATTTCTCTCACTTTAGCCCTCTCTGAATGTGACAATCGATATGGTCTATAAACTACTGGTTTATCGTCAGTTAATTTCATTTTTGATTTCAAAGTCTTGTGCAACACATCCTATTTCATCTAGAGACATTGCAAAACAATCGCGATACTCTTGGAGCAAATCATGCAATTTTTCTAAGTCACTTGGACTTAAGTCAGGGCCTACTTTTACGTCTTCGATTTTAATCGGTAGCACGGATGTGTTAACATTTATGCGTCTCACGTTTACTTCATTAGCCTCAGTAAAAATAACAGCTCGAGATAACAGGATATTCTGTTTAAGAGTGAAAGGTTCTTTTGAGTTATTTGAAACCAATATACTACCCTTACCGTTAATGAGGCTGAATGCACCTTGATGCACATAATATTCCTTTCCTGGTTCGTTTCTACTCTGTCCTTCAACATATACGTCACCTGTGAATTGCTGATTGCTAACGACCGGTACCAAGTGAGATCCCATCAACATAACATCCTCCGTGAGAATCAATTTGAGTCGTGATTCATCGAAATCTGACACTGACGTTTTATAAAACATCAGTTTCTTACTGTCCTTCAATACCGTAACATTAGGATGTTCAGTAAAGTTCTGACCGATAAGTAAAGGGTATTGCAAAAAATCGTTGTTTACCGCATAAACTGAAATTAGTGTAACAACCTCGTCAATGCAAATGTTTACCCTACTACTTTGAGATGGCAATCATGGTTCTTTCATACATCATAATAAGCCTGTCTAACTACTGTAAGAAGGAAACTTAGTACCCCCAAATTATACCATTTTCTAAAATTTGGCTAGCTGGCCCATAGCCTAACGGGGATAAAACTGTTTTTGTCTTGGGCGCGCTTAAATCCCTCACTACACTCAGGACTCAGTCTAAATTCCCTCGCTTCGCTCAGGAATTAAGTCATTACTCCCTCGCTCCGCTCGAGAGTAAAATTTGGAGTCCTTCGTTACGTTCGGGATTCAATATCGCACCCGTGACATAAAACAGTGCTTTATCCCCTTGGTGCATAATCTACTATTATTGGCAATCTAATAGTGAAGTCTTTTTTTTCTTTATGTCACACCTGGTCATAAAGTGGCCATTATCGCACGCTCCGCGCGCGAAAAAACCCACTTCCTGGCCAGGGGGTGACATAAAATTTTGTACTTACCACGGGCGATAATAAAGAAAGCCTCAGATCGCATATTTATCGCCCTTGCCTTCGGCTCGGGCGTAAAATACCTGAAGAGGACTTATACGGCATTTCGTGAACATAAGATTTCCTGTATCAGGGTAGGTCCTTTAGGACCCAGAGATGGATTTTCGAAGTAGAGCCCTCGAAATTTTTTATGTCAAATTTTTGAGGGGGGGGGGGTGAGTCCAGGTTAATCTTGATATCTGCGCCAGTTAAGCTACTGGGTCAAGTTCGGTGTCAATTTCGAGTAAATCAAGGATGCTAAATTCATTTCGGGAATTATTTTTGTACCATTCCATACAAAATTTTAGAAAAATAACAAAAAATAGTTAATTTTTCATTCATACTAAAAAAATTAAAAATTAAAAGATAGAACAAAAAATCAAATTAATTAAAAACATAGTTTGCGATCTTGGAATCGTAGTGGTGGGTTTATTAACTCAATAAAAACATATTTCATGCCAATATACGTCTTAAAATATTAAAAAAACAATGAAATATTACAATTTCGCCCTAAAATATCTCGTAAAAATTTATCAAATTTTAGAGAGCCGTCCTGCTTCGTACGCGTTAACGATTTACAAAAAGTCTTAGCTTATGTTATTAAGGACTAATGTAGGTTTCTATTACAGAAAGAATTTTTAAAATCGTTTGATTACTTCTAAAGATAGGCCCCTACAAACGATAGTACAAATTCGAACTCCATGAATTATATGGATAACGGCTAAATAAAAAAAAATGCCAACTAACATTAACGGATCCTGTCCAAAATAATATTGGATCACCCTAAAAGTACAGCCTTATTAATAATAATAAAAAAAATGATATTGGTCCACCTTGTAAGTAATAATTGTGGGGTTTTGGAAGGCCTCGTAATAAAATATCGAATGTAATCAATTACTGGTTTTATTTCTCGTTTTAACACCTTTTTATTAATTTTAATGCTTAAGTCACGCACGCTTCCGTTCACCGTTCAAAATGGTTCTCCCCTCTCTTTCACACATCGCGTCATCCTTCTCACACACTTACGTTCCGTTTCACTCCTTTCCCTTACGTTCCATTCCTACATTTCGGTCATCCTACATCTCAAATCCGCCCCCGGATTTGGTCTTCTCACCCTTTCATCCCATTCAGTCATCCTTCTCACACACTTACGTTCCGTTTCACTCCTTTCCCTTACGTTCCATTCCTACATAATTAGCATTCATATACCGCGGAGATACCTTTGTAAATTGAAGAGTGTCCATTTTCTCATGGATCCCATTATCAGATCTTGACCAAATTTAAAAGAAAACATCATTGAGGCAGCCCCTTCCAAACCAAAAAAAAAACGCGAAATCGGTCTTAAACTAGCAAAGATATTTGTGAACATATCTAAAAAATATTTACAATTGAACACAGGACCTCATCTTTTTTGAAGTTAGTTATGATTTTTTAAACCCAGGACCAGTATAAACTGATAAAGATGTTGTATACTCTCCTTCTTCGGCCTCCTCGACGCCATCTTTGCTGAAACCCCTGGTCCACACTGGACACACATTTAAAACCATCAGTAATCACATTTGCGACTACCCACAGGTCTTGAAGCAGCGTGCATGGCATTCATTCTCGCTTTCAAGGACAGTGGCCTCTGCAGCTGTTCTTGCAGCTAAGTTCTCGTGCCGCATTCCAGATTCTGTGTTGGGTTGTCTATACGGGCTGCCACTGTTCCTCCTTTTATCCACTCGTCTGTTAGGGAGGGTATATATTGTGTGTCATTTAAAGTTTGTCCCCACAAGTGACCTGCTTGATAGACTGCCCTAAGCGCATGCATACTGAAACTAAAATCCATAAAATATTACAGTGTAATTTTTATCACAGTCATCGTTTTAAAACCTGAAAATAACTTAGAGGAACTATCATTGTTATTAGTCAGACACGTCGGTATAGTCAGGTAAGATTCTCTGTTAGTTATTTTTAATCTTAAAAGTGGAAAACATTTCAATTCGGTGACTGTACCCAGTAGCTAGTAACGTATTTCGGTACTTACCGACCCGCCCGCGCAGCCGTCTTGCGACCCATGATATTTTTTTCTGTCATAATTTTGTAGGCAGAGCTATATTGATATTTTCAATTATCAAAAAGTAAAAATTAAAAATGTATAAATTTGCGATTTTAGTCAGAAAATTGTTCCAAAATAGTAAA
This sequence comes from Cenopis cana, assembly GCA_951800055.1. Taxonomy (NCBI): domain Eukaryota; kingdom Metazoa; phylum Arthropoda; class Insecta; order Lepidoptera; family Tortricidae; genus Cenopis; species Cenopis cana. The sequence goes on along the minus strand of OX637471.1, from coordinate 17,525,187 downwards.
ATGTACGATCAGAAATGATGTCGGTGTATTCCTTTTATACGAAAACGATACCAAACTTGCCTTAGTAGATATAAGAAAGGAGTCAGCTTAGTTTGAAATGTACAGGTCGGCTGCTATGTTTCGACCCCCCCCCCCCCCATTTCTTACCACGAAAAATCCGGGGGGCTCTACTTCGTAAATGCATCTTTAGACTATAGATATCAATCCTGCCAAAGGAAATCTTTTGTTCATTAAACGCCGTATTTTCCCTTTTCTTGTTCCGTACAGATGCCACTAATCCACCCATTATTATCTGAGAAGATAACATAATAACACCGATTCTTGTGTGCATAGTGTACAAAATACCCTCCTTTTCTTTAAACTTTAATTTAGCTTTATTGCAAGAGAAATTTAATACGTTGGATATATGTACCGTCCTTTAATACAACCAAATGTTTAATACATTGGATATAACCAATTTACTCAATTATGAAAAATAATTTCATGATAAGTCGGGTATTCGGACAATGATTCGAGCGAATTCTCATGCATGAACTACTGAGTTCAAAATTGTTGTAGTTATACGTTCCATTAACTACCATACTTCTAGGTAAGGCAGGTACTTAATTTATGATCTTAAACACTTTTTTATATCTTTATCTTTGAATAAGTACTCAAAAGCGTACCAATATTATCAATTAGGAAATAAAGACATAAGTCACTTACTTTTCATTTGTAGACCGACGGTTATGGACGTGCAGATCTGAGCACTTCTGAGATGTTAAGGTTTGCTACTGGGGTGGAGCCTCAGGGTTGCAGGTAGTCCGTCCACCAGCTCGTCTCGCAGCCAAGTGGTCTGAGCGGGCGTTCTTCCCTCTACAATTCGTTTACCCCTTCCACGCTACTTAAGGTTTTTCAATAGTGTTGCCATATAATTATATTTCTACCCTATTATTGACAATGTTTGCCATGTAAAAGTAGATTTTCCCACATCATAATAATAAAGTCATGACACAACTATGAGAGTAATAAGACTAATAAGCCATGATAAAGTGTAAGTAATATAATATATTTGTATCACGGGTGGTAAGGGTTCCCGCAACCGACGAGCTTGTATGAGGAGATGTATGGATGTGACTGCAGCAAGAGATGTAGGTATCAGTGGCGGAGCGTCCACACAACTCGATTTCCACCGGCTTACCAAATTTTCAGCCTGTGCAGTTCTTTTACTACGGCTCATGAAGAATAAGAAAGGCAAAATTATTTCCGGCTTCCCTAAGAGTTATATTATATCATGGATTTGGCTCGGACATCGAGACAAACCATTATGTGGTTTACGGTGTCTGTATGATGAATTCTTGTATTAATTTCTTTATTAAATAAATAAAAAAAAAAAAAAAAAGAATATTTTTGACGCGCCGCCACTGATAGGTATGTAAGGACCGTAGTACTTGGCGTTCTTTGGTCTCTGCCTATGCCTACCCGAATGGGATACGGGCGTGAGTATATGATGTGTGTAAGTATGTATGTATAGTAAGGGTTATTACAACTCAAGTCAATAAAAGTAATTCCATTAGACTTTCGTTAGTAATAACCTCCTTACCTCCCTAAATGCACAATGTACTATAGATTAAAATGTTCTTAAACGCAGAAAAAACAAAGTGTAGGATTTTACAGAGTATAAATATCAAAAAAATAAAAAATATTGCTAAACACAAAAAAAAATTCTTAAGTTTTGTAACAAAAAGCGTTTTTTTTTTAAGTTGAACAACATTTTTATCTATTGATTGCCACATTTATTGTCCAAATGTCTACCTTTTAACTTAATAGAACTTAGTAGAACGTTTTAGACTTATAATTTTGAAGTGGCGTAGTCTCGTTTACTGACGGGTGAAAATTTGATATTATCGAAAAAATAATCAAGTTTGGTCTTCACTAACTTTGGGTTTCACTAATACCATTGTGCAAAAGCGACTTGCTTTCATTACAAAAGTGCAGTTTGTTTCCGTAACTACTATTACACAGTTGCCGAGGCTCGTTTGTAATTCGTATAGTTCAAAAACTAATCAACGGATTGTCATAATTTTTGTTTTGTCGCGTAGATAATACTATGAGAATTTATGTAAATACATAAATTGACTATATCATTGGACATTTAGTTGTTATTTTTAATATAACGAAAAATAGAAGAATGAAAATTTTACAATTTTGTTATAGGTGGCCGCCATCTTTAATTTTTTACATGGTATTTTTCTTATTTGATTAATGGTGTCAATACCAATAGTGGCCTCGGTAAGAGGACTTATACGGCATTTCGTGAACAAAAGATTTCCTGTATCAGGGTAGGTCCTTTAGGACCCAGAGATGGATTTTCGAAGTAGAGCCCTCGAAATTTTTTATGTCAAATTTTTGAGGGGGGGGTGAGTCCAGGTTAATCTTGATATCTGCGCCAGTTAAGCTACTGGGTCAAGTTGGGTGTCAATTTCGAGTAAATCAAGGATGCTAAATTCATTTCTGGAATTATTTTTGTACCATTCCATACAAAATTTTCGAAAAATAACAAAAAATAGGCAATTTTTCATTCATACTGAAAACAGAAAAATGGCCATAACTTTAAAAAACACCTACACATTTGGAAAAAAAAATAGGTCTTCAGAAAACCCTGTTAATATCATATTTAAAAATATATATTTCAGAAATATACCTACTGTGGAAGTATTAAAAAAATTAAAAATTAAAAGATAGAACAAAAACTCAAATTAATTAAAAAACATAGTTTGTGATCTTGGAATCGTAGTGGTGGGTTTATTAACTCAATAAAAACATATTTCATGCCAATTCACGTCTTAAAATATTAAAAAAACAATGAAATATATCAATTTCGCCCTAAAATTTCACGTAAAAATTTATCAAATTTTAGAGAGCCGCCCTGCTTCGTACGAGTTAACGATTTACAAAAAGTCTTAGCTTACGTTATTAAGGACTAATGTAGGTTTCTATTACAAAGAATTTTTAAAATCGTTTCATTACTTCTAAAGATAGGCCCCTACAAACGATAGTACAAATTCGAACTCCATGAATTATATGGATAACGGCTAAATAAAAAAAAAATGCCAACTAACATTAACGGATCCTGTCCAAAATAATATTGGATCACCCTAAAAGTACTGCCTTATTAATAATAATAAAAAAAATGATATTGGTCCACCTTGTAAGTAATAATTAGCATTCATATACCGCGGAGATAGCTTTGTAAATTGAAGAGTGTCCATTTTCTCATGGATCCCATTATCAGATCTTGACCAAATTTAAAGGAAAACATCATAGAGGCAGTCCCTTCCAACCCAAAAAAAAACCGCGAAATCGGTCTTAAACTAGCAAAGATATTTGTGAACATATCTAAAAAATATTTACAGTCGAACACAGGACCTCATCTTTTTTGAAGTTAGTTATGATTTTTTAAACCCGGACCAGTATAAACTGATAAAGATGTTGTACTCTCCTTCTTCGGCCTCCTCGACGTCATCTTTGCTGAAACCCCTGGTCCACACTGGACACACATTTAAAACCATCAGTAATCGCATTTGCGACTACCCACAGGTCTTGAAGCAGCGTGCATGGCATTCATTCTCGCTTTCAAGGACAGTGGCCTCTGCAGCTGTTCTTGCAGCTAAGTTCTCGTGCCGCATTCCAGATTCTGTGTTGGGTTGTCCATACGGGCTGCCACTGTTCCTCCTTTTATCCACTCGTCTGTTAGGGAGGGTATATATTGTGTGTCATTTAAAGTTTGTCCCCACAAGTGACCTGCTTGATAGGCTGCCCTAAGCGCATGCATACTGAAACTAAAGTCCATAAAATATTACAGTGTAATTTTTATCCCAGTCATCGTTTTAAAACCTGAAAATAACTTAGAGGAACTATCATTGTTATTAGTCAGACACGTCGGTATATTCAGGGAAGATTCTCTATTAGTTATTTTTACTCTTAAAAGTGGAAAACATTTCAATTCGGTGACTGTACCCAGTAGCTAGTAACGTATTTCGGTACTTACCGATTCGCCCGCGCAGCCGTCTTGCGACCCATGATATTTTTTTCTGTCATAATTTTGTAGGCAGAGCTATATTGATATTTATATATTTAGAATCTGCACAAAACGAGCTTTCTTATAGTATTTATTTCATTATTTAAATCAAATTTTTACATCCAATATCAGAGCGCTGAATCAAAAAGTAAAAATTAAAAATGTATAAATTTGCGATTTTAGTCAGAAAATTGTTCCAAAATAGTAAAATGTACGATCAGAAATGATGTCGGTGTATTCCTTTTATACGAAAACGATACCAAACTTGCCTTAGTAGATATAAGAAAGGAGTCAGCTTAGTTTGAAATGTACAGGTCGGCTGCTATGTTTGGACCCCCCCCATTTCTCACCACGTGAAAAATCCGGGGGGCTCTACTTCGTAAATGCATCTTTAGACTATAGATATCAATCCTGCCAAAGGAAATCTTTTGTTCATTAAACGCCGTATTTTCCCTTTTCTTGTTCCGTACAGATGCCACTACAATCGAGTGATACCCATATTACTTAAATAGCAGATGCCATTTTGAAATTATACACTTTTTTAAAAATGCGTCTCCCCCTTTGGTAAAAGACCGCCATTTTGAATTCCCGTCGATGATATTTTCATTTCGTCGGATGAAATCCTTTATATTGGTTCCTAGTATCACTGGAGAAAATGAATTGCTTTCTGCATACGATGCAGTTTGATTTTGCTAAGCCTTTTGACTAACAGTGTTTTAACAAGAAACTCAATATTGAACACCATTTTTCTCATGAACTATTAGATATATCGAGAAAATGATAATAACCAAAGTTACAGATAAATTTATGCAACATCTAATCTAGAACGAAGTACCTATAGCCCGCAAGTCGCAAGGCCCTTAGAGCATTTAAGACTGGAGACGCCATTGATATACTTGCCCCTTTGCCAAAGGTATAGAGGAAAAATCTGACACGTTATTAAAAACTACTTCATTGATTGATTATACAGGGTGGCCCAAAAATAAGTTGACACGGAATTTTAGAATATGTTTTATTACGACACGACTATACAGGACTTTTATAAAAAATACTATCATTAAACTAAACAAAACACTAGTTATATGCAAAATATTCCCCTTTGGCTTTGATACACAATTGCAAACGTAAGTTAAACGACGAGCAAATGCCGCCCGTATTAAAACGTCATTTTCGGAAAGGTCTGCACGATAAACTCTATGGTTATAATTATAATTAGTTAGTCTAAATTCTATAGTCTATTTATGAATGACACCATAGAGTTTATCGTGGGCTTGCAAGCGACCAACCACTGTGAAAATTTGAACGATCAATAAAATTTCACCCGTATCATCCCGTATGTAGGTACCTACGTACAACTACACAAAATATTCCAATTGCGCATTTCAGCGTCCTCTGATGCTCTATTTTTTCATAGGTGGACATTAGAGACTTTCAAGTTAGGATATAATCGCGATATTGGCAGCAGCGATCTATACGCGCCTCTACCAGAACACCGCTCAGATATCTTGGGTTGGTCACAATTATATTTAGATACCTACTATAGACACAGTACACAAAGAAATAACACCGGAAAAGTGACACCGGCTCTTTCATAACTTTTTGTGGCTCTTGCAAGCTCTTGCACAATGGGTGTTGCGTTGCATGTGTTATCCACATTTTCCTAAAATTAATATTTCGCTTGTTTTTCTTTTTTTTTGTATTTTTTGAATGAAAGCACATACTTTAATACATAAAGAATAATCAAGAAAATATATTTAATTGGAATTGTATATTTGCTCCATTTACTAAAGTTTACTAAACTGGCTCTATCATGTCACTTCTCCCCTAAATTTCTCTAGTTCTGCTATTCTACTTAGCCCTGATAATTTTCCTTTTAATTAATTATACCTATATATGTAGGTACTACTAGGTATAGGTACCATGAATTTTTTCACATGTCCAGTAGCCATACCGTACATGCTTTCGATGGCAGGTGGAGGACACATGTCCATGTAAAAAAATGAAAACAGAACGGATAACCCTAAATGGATGAGCCGCACTAATGTAGTATCATTCTGTGACCTTACTAACTTGGTGTAGGAGATGCCTTGCAGCGGGCCTGGGAACATGAAGTGCGCACGAGTACAGCAGCAGACTCTAAGCCCAGCTTATGGCGGGTGCTGTTTAAAGTGTTCGGGGCTGAATTCATGCTGTATGGATTGATCCTGGCTGCCATGGAGTTTATCATACGGTTTGTATGGATTATAGGCAATTTGAATGAGGGAGAAAGTAAACTGGATGTATTTGGTCCTTCTAACTAGACTTTTTAACCCTTTAACCGCCATCGTCTAATATGTACAGACATCAAAGTTTCAAATGACAGAAATGGAATCTTCTTAATTTATGACACAGTGCATCCATGTAAACAATTATTTAAAACCCACTGCATCATGACACACTACTATCAAAATCGATACAATACAATTACTCGTTACAGAAAAGTGCCACTTTGATCCCTCGTAGCAGGGAAGAAAAGTGCCATTTTGATCCCTCCTAGCAGGGAAGAAAAAGCCCTTATCCGAATAGGTGATGTGAAAAGTACCTTTACCGATTTTGATAGTTAAGTATTGTATCGATTTTGATAAAATAAATGCACAACCATTGTTATTTCAGATCTTTTATTATTCTCAATAGGTGATGTGAAAAGCAGTATGTGTCACATGGAAGCAAAATTATTTCCACCTTGGGCGTTAATTCTTGAATCCCTCACTACGCTCAGGATTATATTTTAGAATCCCTCGCTACGCTCGGGATTCTATTATATAATCCTTCGCTTCGTTCAGGATTCAATTTACGCCCACGCCGTAAATATGTCATTTTGCTCCCTTGTGACACAATCTACTATTCTATATATAATGGTATAAAATTTGTTGCTAACCGATGAACGCGCGTATTTCAAACTCGGTGGGAGCGTTTTCATACATTTTGAGGCAAAACGCAAACGCGTTCGAATTAGTTAATGTTTGGAAAAAACTTATACTAGAACTACTATGTGTTCGTATGTGTCACAACTACAATTTATAATAACCCGCGCTCGTGTAGGTACTGTACATAACTATGTACATATGAAATTGTGTTTAAAATAACTCATTTGTTTGGGAACAGGCTGCAGCAACCATTGTTCCTGGGTCTTGTACTCCGTTATTACAATCCAACCCAATCCTCCCAAAATACCACGTGAGTTAAAACTGTTACAACGTAAGTAGCATTGCCTTTGTTGCCTGTGTTATTAGGGTCAGGCCGTAGATTTTGCCACTTTTAGTATAACCTACTTACCTCTCCGCTCCTTTTTTCTTAACTATATTAATGACCATACCATATATTAATCAACCATTGCCCATTCCTAAGGCCCATTCCCAAAGAAATAGTGAACCGCGGTCACTAAAAATATTTTAATAAATTCATAAGCTTATATGTTATGACTTATGACGATATTTTTCTAAAAAAAGGACGAAAATTTCATAGAAATCGCATATTCGCTTTGGTAGGGGTGCACTTTGAGCATCAGTCAAACTAAAAAAAACAACGGGTTGCACTCCGGGAGTGCCGGCAGAAGTGAAAACTCAATGACATGATAAAGAAAGTAAGTAACAAAGATATTCATATTAACATTCATATTCATATACATATATGTCTCGAGTATCATTGTGTCCACAATACTTTACAATCATAAAACAGATGACGTGTCCATCTGGGCCAATTTTTCTGACGTTGTAGTTTCTTTTTTTCGTTAGAATTGAATGAAATTTGGTAGAGTAGGGAAGAGCTCCTGATTCTGTACATGTAAAAAAAAATTAAAACATGGCGCCGAAAACAATTTTTTTCTCGTATATTTTATTCACTGAGTTACGAAAATCTCATAAGTTTTGTCACTCAACGGAAAAAAATTGTGGGACACTGTTGGAAAAATTGTGCCTATTTTGTTCAGAATCAGGAGCTCTTCCAACCTACCAAATTTAATTCAATTCTAACGAAAAAAAAACTACAACGCCAGAAAAATTGGCCCATCTTACGATATTAGGAGGGGTCAACTTAGCTGATCATACGATTCGTCACACCTAGGGTTTCTGCTCGAGACTTCTCGAACTCGAGACAACTCGAGAGTTTCGCCTCCATTCGAGACGAGAAACAAATAGCCGACTCTCGAGACTCTCGAGTTCCGGCGAACACGAAATAAGGGCTAAGGTCAGGGTCGCCATTTTGTCGCTTTTATCAATTATAACACCGTCCGCGCACTAGGTATAAACACGTGCAGCGGACTCCTCACTCGCACGCTTTGCAACTTGCCGCCGCCGCCGCATCAAACGAGTTAGTCAGTCAGTGTCAAGCAAGAACGAGCAGTTTAAATATTTCGGTGCTAGCTGTGGCGTCAAACAAGGATGCGTACTAGCACCAAACCTCTTCGCTCTTTACTTTGCAGTGGTAGGCAGGGATTCCTTACACCCTTGGCGGATGGCACCCGTATTCGTCATTGTACCGATGACGGTATCTTCAATTTAGCACGACTGTGTCTCATGCCACTGTCACGGAGATAATGTACGCAGATGACCTTTGTTTTGTGGCGGACTCCCCGGACAGTCTGCAAGCCCAATGACGAGCTTCACCGAGTCATGTCAACGTTTTGGCCTGATAATTAGTGTTAAATAAACCGAAGTTATGGGTGGGTATGGTATACATTAGTGCCCGTTGACATGACACTTGGTGGTGACTCTCTTAAGAGGAGGGGTAGGGCAAGCTCTCTCCATACAAACTTTGTGCAGGAATTACTTCGTTTGTGTTTGCATTAAAGTTATGATTTTTGGTCAGTATGCTTATTTTTCTGATCTCTACTTCGTGATGTAATTTTTTTTTAATTTTTTTTTTATTTTGAATTATTTTGAAATATTTGAAAATTTTCACATCACGATCTTCGCATATCTAATATTTACAACCAAAAAAAAAATTATATTTGTTAGTGCCAAAACCGACGAATAAAACCTGCACAAAGTTTGTATGGGGAAGGCCTTGCCCTACCCTGTGCCTTAAGCAAGTGGACAGATTCAGTTATCTGGGGAGCAATGTAACATCTAAGTGCCACCTTGATGATAAAGTTAACAGCAGAATCGGGGCGGCAGCTGCTGCCTTTGGAAAACGTCGAGTCAAGGTGTTCCGGTCACACGACATAAAGCTCCAAACCAAGGTCTCTGTGTACATGGCATTGGCAATAGTTCTGCCTAATCTTTTGTATGCCTCCGAACCGTGGTGCCTCTACCGCAAGCACATTCACGTATTAGATAGCTTTCATCTGAAATGCCTGCGTGACATTATTTTTGTGTTTTTCATTTTATTGACAACAATAATTTACAATTTACAAACCAACGACTCGAGAGTCGAGACAACTCGAGAAATTGGAGTCGAGAGTTCTCGAAACGTGCACTATTAAATAAGGTGTGTAATCTTTCAAGACTAAATTCACTTTAAAACAGAGCCAATTTACTGAGTAATTGTACTAATTGTTGATTTCATTTGCGTTACGGTTACACAAAAATTAAATTATCTCACCTTGCGTTACAACTTTTTTTGCGCTACCGAATAAAGGTGCATGATGCACAGTAGGTTTGCGTTTCCGAGTGTGATTTTGATGAGCAGACAGGGGCGGCGAAGTGGCTACGCGTTGAAATCCAACGATCACCCAGGATGTCTTCATGAGGTATTTTGTCGAGATGTAAAATAAACAAATTTATGCACAGCCAAATGTAGTTATTTAATTTCCATAATTAAACACTCACATTATGCCTGGTTTTCTATTATTTTATAAGATTATTTATGATTAAATTTAAATAATGAGCAGAGCAAATTTAATGTAGCCATTGCAGTTATAAGATGGTTGTAACGTCATTGGCATAGAGTTAAAGTAGATCTTTATTAATTTATCTATGGTTTTCCAATGTGGGGTGTACACACATACAATTTTTAACACTCCTCCTTACGGCCCACATTGGATTATATTAATCCTGAAACTGCAAATATGACTCTTGTCGAATATTGTCCGAAATCCCCGCTCACTAATGCCATTTTGTTCGGGGCTATAAGGCACAGTGGTCTGATGTATGATGCCATGTTTCTTTAAATAATTGCTAAAAGTTGCATTAACAAACTCAGTACCGTTATCACTGTGAAAAATCTTTATAGGCAATCCTTTCTGTTTTTCTACCATAGTTTTGAAAGCAATAAAGTGAAAACTCACCTCCGATTTATATTTCATCAGGAATCCCCACGTCTTTCTGGTGCAATGGTCAGTCAGGCTCAGCAAATAACGTGCTCCGCCCCAGCTGCTAACTTGCATTGGCCCCGCTACGTCTGCATGTATGATTTCAAGTGGCTGTGTAGTGCGACTGCTGCCAACGGTAGGAAAAGAAGCCTTAGGCATTTTCCCCGTCAGGCACGACACGCAGCTACCAGTCATGGTGTCCCGATTCTGAAAAACAAGCTTCATGCAATTTTTCCCATCACCGAGGACCCTCATACCTTTTTCAGATAAGTGACCGAGGCGCTTATGCCATCAGTGGCGTAGCTACCGAAGGGCTAGGCGGGGCAGTGTCCCGGAGCCCCCAAGCTCAGGGGGCCCCCAAAACCTGATCAGGCCCGTATTTCCCACAAGGCCCGGGCCTAGGGGCCCCGCCGGCCTAGGGGCCCCCCGTGACTGAGCCTTCACATATATTTTTTTTCGAAAAATTTCGCGCTCGCTACGCTCGCATTTTATTCATCTACATTGCTTGATGCTAATGAAGGATTTTTCGCACCTACAACCTGCACGTAATGTCCGAAAAATTACGCGCTAGCTACGCTCGCGTTTTCATCTACATTACTTGATGCGTATCGACCCTACTGGATCACACAGACAAACTGTTCCGACAGTTTTGTGAGACCCCGTTAATTTTATGTTTTTATACCCTGATTATTAAATAAATGAATAAATAATTGCAGTGACAGGATGGTTGTTACGTCATTGGCATAGAGTTAAAGTAGATCATTATTAATTAATCTATGGTTTTCCAATGTGGGGTGTACACACATACAATTTTTAACAGATTTCGCTATGTGAGGTACCTAAATCAAATGGATTATGGAACCGAACTATTTGCGCTCTCACTTCGTTAGACCGCCAAAATATCTCGGTTGTAATGTGTTCTTTTCATACCACGGTTAACAATCTACTATTATACATTAATTCAATTTATTTAATGTAAAAATCAAACAATATACGCGCACCTTAACTATTTTGCGTTACCGTTTTGCGGCACTCTGCGCGACCGACTCGTTGAACATTTTGCGCGATCGTTGCGCTTTTGTGGGAAAATCTACGGACTGACCCATTTAATAAGTAAATAGACACGAGTTTTACAGCACATTGCACGTACGTATGTCTAGTTGCTTAACCTGCGTGTGTTGATAGGGACCGATACTTCTTCCGGCTGTACAACTATTACAACACGGAGGGCGGGGTGAGCTGGGGCGAGGCCGTGTTCTTCTCGTTCGGCGTGGTGCTGGTGAGCGTGGTCAACGTGCTGGTGCAGCACCCCTTCATGATGGCAACCATGCATATTGGAATGAAAATGAGAGTTGGGGTTTGCAGCCTCATTTATAGAAAGGTTAGGTACATTAAACATTTCACAGCCATTTACTTGATATAAAGTCAGGACATTACCTCTACCTCATTACACGCCCATGACTTCATATCCATTCGATCAAGTCGATGTAACCTCGGTGAGAGCGTTTTTATATACATTTTGAGACAAAACGCAAACGCATTCGAGTTAGTTAATGTTTCGAAAAAACTTATACTAGAGCTACTGATGTAACGGCAAGCTACGTGATATCAAAGTAAGGTTAATTTTCAGTCTTTGGCCACGAAAACTTTGCCGTGTGAGGCAAGGCTTTGGCGGTGAATGGTCGCTTTTATACTTTACGTCCATGGTAAACTCTATGGTTTCATTCATAATTAGTCTAAAGTCTATAAGTGTATGTTCTATTTATGAATGAAACCATCTAGAATTTATAATGGACGTGCACGTCCACGGTAAAGTATAAAAGCGTCCAATAGGTAGTAAGTACAAACGTACCCATACCTACTTCACATTTACGATGACGACTAATATATTGAGAAAAATGAAAGTACTTTTGACAAGTTTGGTTTGATTGCAGGCCCTAAGAGTGAGTCTGCAAACGATGTCAGACAACGGCGCGGGGCTGGTGGTGAACTTGATGGCCAACGATGTCAATAGATTTGATACGGGACCGTTATTCGCTCATTATCTGTGGATCGGGCCCTTGGAAACTTTGGTATGACATTAATCAGGTAACCATAGGAGGCACTAGAAAAAAATATAGGTAGGTGGTGGGAAGTTGAGAACGAACAAGCTTGAAGCTTGAACAACCTTTCAGCGCTTCGATTAATTCATGACGATAGCACGACTGCATATATTATTGTCCTTAAATGACAGTGACCACTGTTTAATCTTGTAAGTAATCTCGTAAAGGCAGCCGGTTGTGTCTCGCCGCTGGCAGCCAGGCTCTGCCCACATAGGCCGCACATAACCTAGGGGTTAGCTAGGGCTAATAGAAGGCTACTCTTGCTAGGTACTTGTATTACTTAGGTACGGTACTTTCTCTCTCAACGAGCGCGGGTTGGCCATGGTTGTAGTTGTGACACATACGAACACATACCTATATGACATAAATACCTACCTAAGTGAACTCATAGCTCTTAAGTACGCTGGTCGCTGACGCACACATACTTAGACAACACACAACCATGGCTCACCCGCGCTCGTGAGATTAAAGTATACTATACGAACAATCATTATGTAATTCAACAGTAATTTAAACGAGAAGTACCTAGTTACCTATACCTACAGTAGGTGCTTCGATCGTCTATGTATATTACCTAGAGCTCCATTCGGAACTGGTTCCTACTTCCTACCCACTTCCATTCTTACTAACCCGCCCGTTACTGCTAGTTTAAGTAATTGTCTATCAAATAGGTGCTATTTGTTATATTAGCAGGATAACTAGTATGTACTATCAGATTATGACTTTAACAACTACGGCGTATGGTGGTCCACATAATTATATTTATCACTTATATTTGTCACTTTGCGTACAGTATCCAGCACCAATATCTGCCATATAACAAAGGCGGCATAAATATCTGATCTGATCATAAACGTCCTTACGGCCCTACAAATAGAGTCGTGTCAGACATTTATGCCGGCTTTGTTTTGGTGACTGTACGTAAGTACATAATATATTAAGGATTTGTACTGACAACTCATTTTGCTATTACAGCTCATGACAGTATTCCTGTATCGAGAGTTAGGCATAGCAGCCATCTACGGAGTACTTACTATTATAGCAGTTATCCCGTTTCAAAGTACGCACATACCTTTGACCCTTTAACCTTTTCAGTCCTCTGTCAAATACAAACGCTGTCACACACCATGGTATATAGCATGTTAATGTCAAACACTAAGTTGAAAACCCTACATGACGGATATAGGTATTCGTCGTCGAAAAGGTTAACCGCCATCGTCTGATTCTGATATGATATGTGATATGATATCACTTTCCCTCATATAGTCAAGGACCTGGCTACAGTCCTGTAGAAAATTTCGCCAATGGATACAAAATTAAAACATAATGTAGTATTTTTGGAATCGGCTCATGGAGATTATGATGAGATTTCATTTGATACCCCACTCGATACTTAGATTTTTTAAAGACAATTTTGGTTCTTTTTTCAAATTAAGATAATTACCAGGTAAGAGCTGCATCCTATCATCAGTTTAAAATCGGTACAACGATCAGATTTCGGAGAGAACAATTGCCGTTTTTTTTTTAAATTGGCCCGTTGTGAAAACCTAACTCCTGAGGGCATTGATCCGAGAGATCTTTGGTGCTTGTAGTTTTCCTCGGCACGCGGACGGCGCACTACCGGCGAAGAACTGCGTTGAAGTCAGACGAGCGCGTGCGGCTCACGAAGGAGATTGTGATGGGCATGGAAGTTATCAAGATGTACACATGGGAGGAGCCCTTTCGGAGGCTGATAGACCATGTTAGAAGGTATTTAGCGCAAAATGGCCCTACGTATTTTCGAATGGATCTACACTAGGTACCCACCTACCTACATAAACAATTGACAAAACAAAAGTCGTCCCTCCTGTGGCCTATAGTTAAGGGCCTATGTGCAATGTAAGTTATGCTTTTATTACATGGATTTATAGCAACGGAGACACGGTTTATGCGGGTTACTAGACCAATCCAAAATTAAGCTTTGTAGCCCTTAACTTTCGATAAGTATGTCTACAAGAAAAAACACGAACCTAAATCTGTTTATGACCTAGGTCTCTCTAACTAACGTAGGACGACTAACTCAACTCAACGGAGTAGCGGCGTGAATAAATATGCATACCTACTTGGATAGAATTGTTCGTTACCTATCTGTAAGGGTTGTACGTCCCTTGAGTTACTTCCTATCTGGGAGTGTTAAATACCATAAGCATCACTATAGATCTATCCGTCCGAGTTTATGGTACGGATGTAGCCTATATGTATGTGTTGATAAACACGTGATAAATAGGTAACAATTCTGCCAGGAGTCTTGGCAATAGCGATCAGATCACTGTAGCGACCTCCATCCCAATCCAGAACTTGCGTAATCGGATTTCAATCGGTTTCCAATAGCTCTCCAAAAGATGATCGCTATTGCCACGATTCCTAGTCCTAGCACATATAAATATATTAAGAGTGATAACAGACAAGAAATATACAACATCAAGATGACATCGTACATACGCGGAGTGATAATGTCGTTCATAATGTTCACGTCTCGCTTCGGCATCTTCCTGACGGTGCTGGTGTTCGCGGGCGCGGCGCCGCGCGTGCCGGTCGAGACTGTCTTCTTCCTCACTTGCTACTACAACATCGTCAAGCAAACCATGACGCTGTACTTCCCGCAGGGTGTCGGACAGGTAACTAGAACAAGTTTTAATTTGTATTCAAGGAACAAACTTTCCCGTAGGCAATACAAATGATACTTAGTTTAGTTAGGTACAGATACTCGTACCTAACACCATACAACCCATTCGGAAAACAAAATTATGCCTTACGAATAAAATGCCTTGCACGTCTCTGTGTCTCTGTCTCGTCCTGACATTTATTTTGCAATCCACCCCCATGTCAGCGTCTGCTGACATGCCTATGCAGCATGTCTGCTGGAAATTTAAATAGTAGATTATACACCAAGGGGATAAAGCACTGTTTTAGGTCACGGGTGCGATATTGAATCCCGAACGTAACGGAGGACTCCAAATTTTACTCCCGAGAGGAGCGAGGGAGTAATGACTTAATTCCTGAGCGAAGCGAGGGAATTAAGACTGAGTCCTGAGTGTAGTGAGGGATTTACTTAAGCGCGCCCAAGACAAAAACAGTTTTATCCCCGTGGGGTATACTCTACTTTTGTCACCACCTTTGGCCAATTTTATACTTTATGTTATTGAATATGGAATCGAGTATGATGACTATTTTAACAAAAAATATTTTTTTTTTAATTCCAAATAAATATTCAAAATCTAGTAATCCTTAATTCTAAATCTTGAAATCCTTATCCCTGAATTAGTTGAAATCGAGTATAGTGACGATTTTTCGCAAAAAAAGTTTTCTTATCTTAAACCTCAAAATAAATATAAAATTTGAAATCCTTATCCCTGAATTAGTCGAAATCGAGAATAATGACGATTTTTAGCAAAAAAAAGTGTATTTTTCTTACAACTCAAAATAAATATAAAATTTAAAATCCTTATCCGTGAGTTAGTCGAAATCGAGTATAATGACGATTTTTCGCAAAAAAAAAAATCTTTCTCTTAAAACTCAAAATAAATATAACATTTGAAATCCTTGTCCCTGAATTAGTCGAAATCGAGTATAATGACGATTTTTCGGTTTTTTTTTTTAACTTAAAACTCAAAATTAATATAAAATTTGAAATCCTTATCCCTGAATTAGTCGAAAACGAGTCTAATGACGATTTTTCGCAAAAAAAATATTTTTTTCTCTTAAAACTCAAAATAAATATAAAATTTGAAATCCCTATCCCTGAATTAATCGAAATTGAGTATAATGACGATTTTTAGGAAAAAATGTTTTTTTTTTTTAAACTCAAAATAAATATAAAATTTAAAATCCTTATCCGTGAGTTAGTCGAAATCGAGTATAATAAAGATTTTTCGCAAAAAAAAAATTCTTTACCTTAAAACTCAAAATAAATATAAAATTTGAAATCCTTATCCCTGAATTAGTCGAAAACGAGTATAATGACGATTTTTCGCAAAAAAAATTTTTTTTAACTTAAAACTCAAAATTAGTATAAAATTTGAAATCCTTATCCCTGAATTAGTCGAAAACGAGTCTAATGACGATTTTTCGCAAAAATTTTTTTTTTTTTCTCTTAAAACTCTCTAAGTGGTTCACTTCCTATCTTCAAGATCGCCGCCAATCGGTTCGAGCTGATCAATCGTTTTCGGA
This sequence comes from Cenopis cana, assembly GCA_951800055.1. Lineage (NCBI taxonomy): Eukaryota > Metazoa > Arthropoda > Insecta > Lepidoptera > Tortricidae > Cenopis > Cenopis cana. The sequence goes on along the minus strand of OX637471.1, from coordinate 17,508,527 downwards.
CTGGTGTGACCTCACTTCTGGGGTTCCCCAAGGCGGCATTCTCTCCCCTCTTCTTTTTTCAATTTTTATTAATCAGGTTACTTCCAACATCAACTGCTCTTACCATCTGTACGCTGATGACTTGCAACTTTACACCCAGGCGAGTGTTAATACCATTGATCAGGCGATTGACGGAATTAACAGAGATCTAAACTATCTCTCCATGTGGTCGCGCTCTTTTGGGATCTCTGTTAACCCCACTAAATGTCAAGCCATCGTTCTTGGGAGTTCCCGGATGCTTTCACTGGTCGATTTCACTCGCACTGCACCGATCCAGTTTGAAGGTGAAATTATTCCCATATCACCTACAGTGAAAAACCTGGGCCTGATTATTGATAATAAGCCTTACGTGGGATCCGCAGGTGTCTGATGTCTGTCGCAGAGTGACTAATGTATTAAGAGCGCTCTACAGATTTAAAAACTTTCTCCCTGTCGGTACTAAGATTCTCCTTATCCAGGCGCTTGCTCTGCCTATAATTGATTATGCTGATGTGTGCTACTCCAACGTCACTCAAGTCTCCCTCAACAAATTGGATCGCCTTCTCAACAATTGTATCAGATTTATTTTCAATCTTCGCAAGTACGACCACGTTTCCATTTTTCGTAAACAGTTAAACTGGCTTCCCATACGTGAACGAAGAAATCTTCGCATTTTGTGTACTCTATTCTCAATTTTATTCGATCCAAACACACCTGATTATCTCAAGTCCAAGTTTCAGTTTGTCTCTGCCCGACCCGGTTGCGTTCTCCGTACTTACTTAAGCTCACTATTCCTCCTCATCGCACCGGCTTCTTATCCAATTCTTTCACTCTTCAGGCAATTCGCCTGTGGAATGCTCTTCCACTCACGATCAGGCAAGCACAGAGCAAACTCTCTTTCAAGCGGATGTTGCGCAAGCATTTATTGGGCAATTTATGAGACTTATTCTCTTCATGTTCTCGTGATATTTCGCACTATGTAGGCACATTATATATATATATACATATATATATATATATATATATATATATATATATATATATATATATATATATGTATGTAGTTTATTATATAAAGTATTTGTGTATGTTTATATATAACTATATATATTTCTATAATTATATGATATAGATGAGAAATTTAACTAGTTGTAAATGTGTGTATCTATTTGTCTTTACGTTTTTATCCTGCACCCAACAAATGTTCCTTTTTGGCCCAGTGGTTGACTGGTAGAGAATGCCTTAAGGCATTAAGTCCGCCATTTGTACCTTTTTAATGTGCAATAAAGTTTAAATAAATAAATAAATAAATAAAACTCAAAATAAATATATATTTTTTTTTTACCTATTAAATTGTCTTGTGGATTTTATTTCAATAACAAAGAAATATAAAATTTGAAATCCTTATCCCTGGATTAGTCGAAATCGAGTATGACGATTTTTCGCAAAAAAATTTTTTTTTTACCTTAAAACTCAAAATAAATATGTAATTTGAAATCCTTACCTCTGGATTAGTCGAAATCGAGTATAATGACGATTTTTTTGCAAATTTTTTATTTTTTAACTTAAAATTCAAAATAAAGATATAGTTTTATACATTTTTTTGAGAAAAAAAAACGGAACTAAAGTCACGCGCTTGACCCGCAACAGGCGGCGGCCGCCGACGCAGTCTTTTGTTTCGAACGCGACGTTCCAAACAAAACACGGAGCTGGTGTGCCACCTCCTCGCCGCCGTGTGGACTTCACGAAATTAGACTCTAAGGAAGGACATAATAATAAGAACTATGAAAAGTGAAATCACATTATTACCCGGCGGGTTATAATGAGATTCAGTACAATATTACAACCCGGCTTAAGCCAAGGGTTATAATAGTTTGCTTTCGGTAAGGTTTGCATGGTATATCATTGGGCAATATCGAGCAGGTGGTGTGCAAAGAATACTTCCCGTTCAATAGTTCTTAAGTTATGGAACCTGTGTTCTTTTATATTTAACTATTATTGTATGCCCGAAATGGGTTGCCATTGTGACTCACATGTTTATATTTAAGACCGTATTTATACATGGTAAACAACAAATTATTTATTTTCTTTTCTTTTTTCTTTTCATGTCTACTTATGTCTTAAAGACGACCGCACACTCGAACGCTCTCGACCTTGAGCATACATCAACTAGCTTTTTGTCAAACGTATATATGTATACTTATATATGTATACGTATGTACGTATATATGTATATGTCGGATCATTTTGTGGGCGTTCATCTTCTCCAGGTTCGTGCATGGCGGGAACCACGAAATAAGATGCATCACTTGTAGTTCAGATGTGTATTTTTCAATTAACAATCACAATCACAGCAAACACTTCAATGATTACAATTAGGGCTGCCATCTCGAATTTCGCCAAACCCGGACAAAGATTTAAAAAACCCGGACATTTGGCGTAAATCGCATTTTTCCCCGGACGAGTCCGAAAATAATATTTTAAAAAACAAGACCTTTAAATTCGATGAGGTGCTTCCTTACATGAAAAGTGGACACTTCTTGACGCCCCCCCCGGACGGCCTCCAAACTAGGACAAATCCGGGAAAACCCGGACACACTCGGATTAAATGATTTAAGGTTAGAAACGCGGTGTGTTCGTCGCAGAACTAGCAAGACGTCCGACTCGATCCAATGCTCAACCAAGAATGATGATTGATGAGCATGGCTGCCAGCGGCGCCATGCTTACTTTCCCCCACCCCTCAACTCAACTGTCACTTTTGACATTCAGGTTAGCCAACATACCCGTTGCTAGTTCTGCGCCGACCTCACCCAAGCAAATTGCTTGACGTTTCTGAAGACTGCCAATAGTGCCAATAGATGGCGTTGCATCATCAACAATAACTAGCCGTGAAATTGAAAATACATGGCATTGTCGTAGCTAATAATTCCTAAATTTATCACGAATAGCGCATTGATTTCACCCTGTGACACGGCCATCTTGACAACTCACACGTCCTCGTGTGAGCGTGTGGTATTTGAAAGAGGTAAGTATATTCGCACAGTAATTGCTCTAAACCTCGGCCAACCTGACCATCGTGGCTATGTTAATAAGAAACAAAAGTAATTGACCGTGCCGCAAGGCAGACAATGCAATGACACAATATAACAATATAATTTCAACAAATTAAAAATTAAATGAGTCTTAAGTCTTAATGTAACTGATACAATCACCCATTAAAAATCTTAAAACAGTGTATTTACTTGTAACTAACTCCTTACTTGTTAAGGATCACATTCTATTCCTGGACAATCCTAGGGCAACCGACAGTCACCTTGCCTTAACCAGGTAGCTTTAATGAAAACCCGACTTTCCTGAACAGTCATTATAGGCGACCCAAACACATGGGCAACCCACAAGAACGACCAATGTTCCTGGACAATCCTAAGGCGACCGACAGCCACCACCTTGCCTTAGCCAGGTAACTCCAAGGACAGCCCCAGGATGACGGAATTTCCTGGACAATCCCCAAGGGTGACCGAAATCCATGGACAACCCCTAAGGACGACCGACAATCCTGGACAATTCTAAAAGGCGACCGAAATCCATGGACAGCCCTGAGAACGACCGATGTTTTTATGGACAATCCTCAAGGGCGACCGAACTACATGGACAGTTCCTGAGGACGACCAATAATAATGCCTACTTTTTCGAAATTAATCGCGCGCCGTTACGGCCGTACTGCACTATCACACGTCCTCGTGTGCACTGTCATCATTCTCCTCATCTGCGAACAAATAAAACACCCAATGTACATACAACTACTCGCTCGGTCATTCTGACCGCTACACACACATTAAGAAAATAATGAAAACAGCTCATCTAGGCCATCATGGTCAAAAGCTTTTTTTTGAAGTACTTTTTGAAATTGATTGAATTCCGACTTAATCCAAGTTATCTGGAACTATATCCAGTCCTAAGAAACTTAATTGTTGTCGAGCGTCAGGTACACAAAATAAATCAAAACTTTAAACATTTTAAAAAACCATATGAAATGTTCCTCTTTTGTCCCGGCTATCCTTGTAGCCCAAACCAACCAACCGTGTGGTTACTGACGTACAACCATCCCCATGGTTATACGCAACGTACATGATCATCCCTGTGATCTCAAAAAGTTAAACTGTGACTCCAGAGAACACACCATATGCAATTAAAAAAAATTAAGGACACAGAAATCTAACAACTCATCTTCTCGCTCGGAAATTTGTTTTCTTTCTTACTGACTATGACGATAAGGTCACTTTGGTCACTTTGAACAGTTAAGATCAATTAAATGAAACTCAAGCTTTTTAAAACGTCAACAAGTTCAGAATTTTGTTTCTAAGGGATGTGAAAGTCTACAAGTGAAATCATTTGCTAAAAAACATTAGGCTGGGTTGCACCAAACCGCCTGTAATCGTAAGCTGTGTTCGTCAAAACTGATTGTATGGGAAGATTGACAATTTTCCATGGAATGACAGCTGTCAGCGCCATACCCAACGATGATTGGCCTGCAGCCGTAAGCCGGTGCAACAGACTCTTAGCCATCATAGCCGCATAGATATGGTTGAAATTATTTTTGTTGAACGTATTTCTATTAAAATGTAATTGGATTTTGAACCTTATAGTTTGAAAGGTAAAGTAGCTTTTTGAAGGAATTGCTTTGGTGCAATTCGTTCTACTGAAATGATTTCAAGTATACTATGCGCATAAAAAGCAGACTACGTATATCTGTTGGAAGTTACGGTATTTAAGATGCGTCGTGGCCGCACAGCAACGGGAAATCTATGCCCGGTGTTTTACGCTTACGTCTACAAATGATATTTGAGGTATATGCAGTCTGAGCCAAAGCCACTCAAGATTAAGTATGATCCAATAAACTGCAAAACTCAAACTGACAACTATTCCAATAGTTTCGTTTACAATCTCTTACAAAATCTTAATTGATTTCGGATTACCTACTTAACGATTATTTGCATCACTACAAATTCAAAGAAAGCTAGCTACTTTTCATTTCGAAATAAATTGACTAATTTTTCCGACATTTTCTAAAATAGGTGCTGTGTAATCATAATCATAGATTGTGATGAAAAGTCGGAATTGCTTTTAATGACGATAATCAAGTTTATCCTATCATTTCAAATTCCATTAAAATTGATCGATAGCATGTGAAGACTGTTCCAAAACCCCAATGAAATTTGAACTGCTCACCGGATAGACAATGCTTGCCATGGTGTGGTGCACGATACGTGCATGTTGACCAGAGTAGGATCTTTAGATCTTGAGATTGCCACACGCCACACCAAATGCCGAACTGTCAACTCGCTCGCGCGCTCGCTCGCTGATGTTCAGCCAAAGCACGAAGACTGCTCACAGTGGAGTCTGCGACCTCTTGAGTACTACTGGACTTCATCCTTTTATTGCCAGTGGTGTCCACAATTTCACAGCCTCAGAAACTTGTGGTAGTCCGGCAACCTCCGCGGATACTGCACGATCTCTTCGTCGATGCATCCTCGACTGCTGGACGAGGTCTTTGTTGCCAGACGTAATTCTCGATAGATGTATTCGTACCACACTGAAACAATTAATGTCATACCTACGCGTAGCACACTGTTTGTTTACCATTTGAAGTTTCTATGAAAAGGATTAAAAGCTATCAAATTTAATGAATATTTGAGATGTGATATAATGGCAAATACATTTCTAGTTCTGTATAGTTAACTTTTCACTTTCACTAAACTTCTCAACATCTTAGCGATAGCCCAGTAAAGTTACATCTTGAAGCCCGCAGTCAGATGGCGTTGCATCATCAACAATAATTAGCCGTTAAATAAACATTGAAAATACATGGCATTGTCGTAGCTAATAATTCCTAAATTTATCACGAATAGCACATTGATTTCACCCTGTGACATATACATATATGTATGTAGTTTGAAATTCTAACTTTGAATAGTTAGGTATAGCATTATTATGTCATCATTATTTTTGATCCAAAGATAGCAGAAATGAATGTAGCAGTGCAGAGGATACGAGACTATTTGATGAGTGAAGAATGTCAATTTGCTCCTAAAAAATTTGCACAGTCAGGAGGACCTCCTGAGCCGATTAAAAAACATGTGACCATTGTTGGTAAGTACCGTTTTTTGTACAATAATAAATACTGTTTCAACAAGGGAAACTTATATTTTTATGTGAATTTACAGTGGACCCGGAAGCAGCACGTCGCGCCCAGGCTGGCGAGCCTAGCACCTCAAATACGCAAACTATCGATGGCGCAAAAGGTTCAAATTTACCCTTTAATTTCCGTTCATCATCATCCTGAACTATTAACTAGTACACCTAACTACTATGGTAAATTTAGGTATATTTATTCCGCTTCAAAATTACCGCCGATGACCAGTGCCCGTGTGATGGAAGCACCTCGCAATCCATTGACCACCTCATAAAACATTGCCCAAAATTCACGAAGTCGAGATTCGATCATGAAATCATTTGTCATAATCTCAGTATAGAACCATACAACCTCCTAGACCTCACTCAAAAAGAAACTACCTTAACCTCATTTTGCAAACTCATCACCACAATAGTCAATAACCTAAAAAAGTTTAACGGTACATAGTCCACGCCACAAATTAGTTTTTCCTCATCTATCATCATTTTCATCTCTCATCTTTTATTAACTCCCAGAATCACCAAATTCAGTCAGAAATCATTTCATCAAGCTTTTAAGAATTTAGCCGCCCGTACCCTTCGCGGGAACTAAATTCAGGTAGGCACAGCTTTAAAAAAAAAAAAAAAGGTAGCTACCTAAATTTATCCTTTAATGCTGGTTGCTATAAATTATTTGACCACAATGACGCTAGTTCCGGGTAAAAGAGTTCAAAAGGTCAGATAAACATAAAGATCATGAAGCCTTGTTTCGGCCCGCATAGGTACTTACACAATAAATACAATATAATAAATAGTAGATTGTGTCACAAGGGAGCAAAATGCCATATTTACGGCGTGGGCGTACATTGAATCCTGAACGAAGCGAAGGATTCTATAATAGAATCACGAGCGTAGCGAGGTAACATATTTATAGATGCTCTAAATATATATCAAATTTGAAAACCTTTTCCCTGAATTAGTCAAAATGGAGTACGACGATTTTTAGCAAAATAAAATTTTTTTCAACGTAAAATTAAAAATAAGTGTAAAATTTGAAATACTTATCCCCGAATTAGTCGAAATCGAGTATGACAATTTTTCGCAAAAAAAATTTTTTTTCAACCTAAAATTTAAAATAAGTTTAAAATTTGAAATCCTTTTCCCCGAATTAGTCGAAATCGAGTATAATGACAATTTTTCACAAAAAAAACTTTTTTTTCAACCTAAAATTAAAAATAAGTGTAAAATTTGAAATCCTTATCCCCGAATTAGTCGAAATCGAGTATAATGACAATTTTTCATAAAAAAAAATTTTTTCTTAAAATTTAAAATAAGTGTAAAATTTGAAATCCTCATCCCCGAATTAGTCAAAATCGAGTATAATGACGGTTTTTCGTACAATTTCTTTTTACTTATAATTTAAAAAAAAAAGAATTTTTCGCAAAAAAACACAGCTGACGTTTCGTATCGACTGAATTTGAATTTTCAGTGATACTAGAATTTTGTTAGTTTTATATGATGATGCTTCAAATTTGAAGTTTTTCATTATATATTATTAAATATTTTATACTGGCAACACAGGGTCCTTGAACAGAAAAGTGCCACTTTGATCCCTCCTAGCAGGGAAGAAAAACCCCTTATCCGAATAGGTGATGTGAAAAGGCAATATTCCTACCTAGATATATGGAACTAGTCCTACGGATCTAGAACTACCTCAATAAAGGCTGCCACGTACACGTACAGGCTGAATTCTATTACCTACCGAATTCGGTGGTCTAATTTAGAATTTTTCTATCATGTAGATATGCCTAAAGACAAAGTGATGGTGATGTTCGAAGGTGCGTCTAGCAGCTGGATTAAGTCAAGCGACCAGTATGACGCCGAAAATATTAATCTTCAGGTAAATAAACAACAGAACCCGATAAATATTCCACAACGACCTTCGTTGTCGTTGTCACACAATATTGCGTTGTTGAAACCCCAACTTTAAATTGTAAAATGGCATTTCACATTATTTATATTCGTAAGGGAAAATACCTACACTACCTAACCCGTTCATGACCATTGCATTAAACTACTATTTTGTGTACGGGCCCCTAAGAAGTAAGTTATTTGACAAAGCCTACGAATATCCAAATTTGGGAATATCTACTCGTATGTTACTAAATTACAACTCGATAGCTTCACAATAGTCTTAAATTGGGTACAGGTAGCGGTTATTATGCGGTAGGTGTAGGTACTTAGGTAGCGGTTATTATGACAAAAAAAGTTAAACCGTATATATTTCCCAATAAATTTGCAATTCACCCTTGATGGTACTTATGGCTATTGTCACAGATCATGTCTTGTTCGCTGACCATGGTAATCGGGGCAGTTGGCTCGGGGAAGTCTACGCTCCTGCACATGATCCTGGGAGAGCTGCCGTGCTCCACCGGCTCGCTGCGCGTCGACGGCGCCGTCAGCTACGCCAGCCAGGAGCCATGGATGTTCGTCGGTACACAGCCTGCTGGCCATTCAAACGTTCGTAGTTTAGTGCCCCATACATGGGTCACGACAAACTATCTACACGCACATGGGTCACAGTCGAACCTTGTAGTGACTACAAGCGAAACATTTTGTATGGGGACTATGAACGTGTTAAACCCTGCCCTTTTATAATTCACATTTTTTGTTTCAAAGTGTGTTAGCATCTCATTTATTATTATAATTTTTGTCCTTGTCACCATTGGGTTAGTATCCTTGTCACGGCCCAACTATGCTCGTTATGTACCTTGTTATACCTACATTGCACTTTTAAATTAGTTAGTTAGTGAGAACTTCTGTTTCAGCAAAACTTCAAGTCTTGCATTTGTATTAGTTTTATTTTCTTTGTAATACTATTTTCTTTGTTCGCATGTGTGGTTACGTTAGTGCGTAACACTAGTTAGTACCTACTAGTTAAGTATCATGGCACTACCTGTGAGTTCCTATAATTGGCTCTCTGTATCTACTTTCATGTTTAATATATTAACATAGCTGTTGGTTCTCCAAATAATAAAAATAAAATAAATAAATAGACTCGCTCCCCTTTACTTAGATGGTACCTACTTAGGTATAACTATTCTTTACCTTGAGATTGGGAACCATCACTGTGAAGTGAAGTTACACGCAGATTGAAGTAAGTAATGCAACTTGGACTTGACTTCTCACGATGTCATTTTGTTTTTAAAGACACGTAGTGTACGTTTGAGGTTTTCCGTTTTTAACCGACTTCAAAAAAAGGAGGACATCAGGTTACTCCCGTTGTCAAGTTCTAAAGAAGCGAACTCCTCAAAAAATCAAGGGTAGCATTTTGCGAACTGGAACTGATGAAGAAAACCACGGATGGTCATTCAAAATTCCAAGTGTTTAATCCTAAGATACGAGTATTTCGATCATGAATCATGATAGTGAAGCGACTATGACGAAGTGAATTTAAATGAATGGTAGTGATCTCCTGATGTACCTTATTTGCTTTTTAGTTTATTTGAAGGCAGTTTTTTGGAATAAGTTAGTATTCGTTAACCAATACTCATATTCAATAGCTCGTTTTATAATATTTTAGGATCAGTCCGTCAAAATATATTGTTTGGCCAACCGTTTGTGAAATCGCGATACATGGAAGTGTGCAAAGTGTGTGCACTTGAGAGGGACATCTCGCTGTTTCCCCACGGAGACAAGACCATCGTGGGCGAGCGCGGCGTGTCGCTGAGCGGCGGCCAGCGCGCTAGGATCAACTTGGCCAGAGCCATATATAAACAAGTCAGCTTCCTTATTTGCAGCATCATATCAGCCGAAAGACATCCACTGCTGGACATAGGCCTCCCCCAAAGAGTGATCCCCACAATGACCGGTCCTGCGCCACCCGCATCCAGCGGACTCCCGCGACCTGTACCTGGTCATCAGTCCACCTTGTGGGGGGGTCTACCCACGCTGCGCCTATTTCAATATTGATCGATAACCCAATATATATATATTCATAGTCCCATATATGTATAACGTATAACTACATATTCCTATATATATATATATATAGTCTTCAAAACGCATGCCATAGCGTCTGCATGTGAAGGAGCCGTTTTCATTGGTCTTTACATAAGTCGGTCGATATATGGCATATGGGTGCTCGCCGCATGCGGTATGACGACTACTTAAAGGGTGCCTTTCCATTAGAGCTATGCTATGCTACGTTGTTATGGATGCGTTTGAAATCCACCAATCACATTCGTCGGTTCACATAACATAGCACTGGTGGAAACGGGTTCAGCTAAGCTATGTTTTTTATATGGAAAAGATATGTTTCCATATAATATTTTGTCCACCCATCCACAGCACGTATGTGTAATAACGACCAGAAATGCGGTAGGCGGTAGAGCGGTATATCGACCGACTAAAGGTCCTAATACACATGTACGAGACTGGCATGCGAGTTTTTTAACTACATTGCGAGGTTTTATAGAGCGATTGAACTCTTTATACCTCCGTGACCCGCAGTGTAATGAAACTCGCCTGCGAGTCTTTAAGGTCAGGAGAGTAATAGATGAGACGGGGTTTATTATGTAGAGAGAAAGAGTATTTCTTTATTCTGTGAGTCTTCGTCTTTCCCCAGTGTTCCTGTTACCCTTACCCCACCTCACCTTGCTGGGCTTCTGCATAAAGTGCCAATGATAATAACATTTCATTAATTTTTTAAGGCTGATATATATTTACTGGACGATCCACTTTCCGCAGTGGATACTCAAGTTGCAAAACATATATTTGAAAAATGCATCAAGAGGTAAATTGTTTATGCTGAATAAAGTAATCTGGGTAAGGTCATAGATTACCAATTACGCGTTATAACTATAGATATAATTAATACGCAGATCGAATCAACAAACTATACATTCTGGGTCAACCATAATAATTGCATGTAAGCGTAATAATATAAATATAAACAAATTCTAATGGATTGTAAAACCTTATGAGAGTTATGAGGTATCCAATGATTTTCGGTCTTCTAAATCCATTCGGTTTCCATTTAAATTAATAATATTTTATGCGAAAGTACTCCAAACGCGACAGGGCGGGTATTGAAAACAAGAAGTGGTATAACATCTACGGCCTTACCCGATAGCATACTTATAGCTCGCAATGATGTTTAAGTACTCAACCTACTAATACCGTAACTTTATAGGTACTTAGCAAACAAAACCGTCGTGTTAGTGACTCATCAAATTCAATTTATCAAGTCTGCGGACAATATAGTTATAATGGACAAAAGCAGGATACTCATCAAAGGAGCACTAACAGAATTAAACGTAAAGTATATTTTACGAAGATAGTTCAATCCAGGAAGAAGCGCTCCACTATATACTTGACTAAGACGGTGCGGGTACCATAATGCCTCTGCTACTCGCTCGGTATCCTTTGACGTCTCCTTTCGCGCCTCGTTCTCGTCACGGGCGCCTTCCGGCGTGGGGCATAGGGATACATGTAAAATGGAGTGGAGCGCTTCCATGTGGATTGAACGGCGTTTAATAAGGCAGAATCTGTACAACATTTTCAAGGTTTGGTATTTTAGAAGCAGGAACTAAGCCTGATCCGAGTGATGACGGACAAGGTGCGGGAGGTTCACGAAGAGGAGGCGGGCAAGGGCCCCGGCGCGGCCCCGTCCTTCGGGCAGCCCAGCGCCGCCGTCAGCGCCTTCCGCGGACACTGGTCCATGCTACTGGACGACAGAACGACGGTAGTGCTATTTGCTTCCCTTGATATCCACTGGATAGTTTTAATTTACGCAACAGCGGTAGTCCAATACGATAAAATTAAACTAAGGGCATGTGCCCGCGCATTGGGGACTATTTATATGAAGCACTGATTCGATATATTATTATTTTGTTAGTTGATATGTAATGTAATCACCGCATACTGTGAAATAAATCATTAAAGACACCACTCCACTCATTAACAAAGACCATTTTCGTAACATACAGTTAACTAACGCTAGGCCTTATAGGAACTTCTAATTTTGTTAAAATACTAACAATAAGCTAACACGCACTGCACTTCTTAATAAATATAGTGGACTCCACTGTGGACTGAACGATTAAAGTAATACTCGTGTACATATCATACAGGATCAGAAACCGGAAGTTGAAATGCAATCGAAAGGGAGAGTGAAAGGGTCGGTGTACAGGGAGTACTTCCTGGTGGGCGCCGCCTGCCCGTACGTGGCGTGCGTGGCGCTCATGTTCGTGCTCGCGCAGCTGTGCGCCAGCGCCAGCGACTACTGGCTCAGCCGATGGTAAACTATACATATCACAGGGAGTACCTACCTAGGTATCTCCTGGTGGGCGGCGCCTGCTCGTACGTGGCATGCGTCGCGCTCATGCTCGTGCTCGCGCAGCCAGCGCGCCAGCGCCAGCGACTACTGGCCCAGCCGATGGTAACACGACACATATATCATTTCGACGACCGGTATAGCCTAATGGGATGGGATAACAATAACAACTACCCGTATTGTAGGTATATACGAGAACTCAAGTAGCGAAGTTCTGGCAGTACATAAAAGTGTTAACGTAACGTATTGTTCTCAGGAGTACCGCTGAAGACCGTCTGACTGGTGACCCCCTTGTTGACAGTATTATTTGGGCGGAGAGCGGTCTGACTCGCCAGTTCTTTGTATTAATATTTGGAATAATCACATTGGCCACTGTAGTTGTCGCTCTACTGAGAGCTTGTATGTTTTTTTCATTGTGCATGATGTCATCGATCAGGTACCCTACGCCATGCTACTTAAATTATTAATGAGATGAGATGAGCTCAAATAGTTGAAATGAGACAAACAATGAATGCTTATCACAGCGCTTGTCGGTTTCCAGGTTGCACGATAAAATGTTTGAATGTATTTCTCGGTCGCCTATGAGCTTTTTCCACGCAAATCCATCAGGCAGAATTCTTAATAGATTTAGCAAAGATTTGGGTGCTGTTGACGAATTACTACCGCAAGCTATGATCGATTGTTTTCAGGTAGGTAACATTATGTTATGTAGGTTTATGATTCCGCTTTTCATTTTATTCCGCGAAATATGTGAAGGTAACTTTTTTGACGTCGACTGCTGTGCAACTAATTGGAGCATTTGTTTCAGATAATCTTAAACCTGGTCGGCGTCGTAGTCGTCATCTTAGTGACTGACATAACTCTCTTAATACCAATAACAGCAGCAATGATTATCTTTTACATATTGAGGGTTATTTATATCAGAACAAGTGGAGCTGTAAAGCGCCTTGAAGGCATCAGTATGTTTCTTCAACATAACATACCTACTTATTTTTGTAATTACAATTAGGTGCACATAAACATCATGTTGGTGCTCAGCGGCAGCTCTTTATTGTACTAACTTTGTGATTTTGAGGCAACTTATGCTGCTTCAGCGTATGCATTCAAAATTAGGACGCAAATACGTACATTACTTAGTGCATTACGCGAGTTTTACTCAATTTCGTGTCGAGGTTCCTCAAACAAGATATGCCCAATGAGTAGCGTTGGATACAGCCTTGACCATCGCGTCTTTCAAGACGTATTCCTAACAGAAGTGTGGGCATGCGGGGCCCGCCATCAGGTGCGCCATGGTTTGCGGTGCTGTATCGCAGACACATTGGGTAGTGTGGCCCCAGTGCAGTCTTCATTTGCAGCGGCCCACTAGCGATCTAACCCTGTCAAGTTTGTGGTGTTCCCGCAGCGCGCAGCCCGGTGTTCGGGCACCTGACGGCGACGGTACAGGGCCTGAGCACGGTGCGCTCGTTCGGCGCCGAAGCCCTGCTGGCAGCCGAGTTCGACCGCCACCAGGACCTGCACAGCGCCGCCTGGTACCTGTTCATCACCTGCAGCCGCGCCTTCGGATACTTCCTCGACATCATATGTCTGCTCTTCATCATTTGCGTAACCTTCGGTTGTATAATGAAAACCGGTTAGCACCCTTGATTTCCTTCTGACAAGGGGCCGTCTATTAATGACGTGAGGCGTTTTTAGAAATTTTCCGGTCATCCCCAGGGGGCATGGTGAGATGTGGTGAGATTTGGCTCTTTCCGGTCTCCCTTCCCCCAATTTCACGAGAGATTTTTCCAAAATGTGTGATTCTAGTGTAAATGTGTCGGATTTATTAAACGGACGGACGGACATGGCGAAACTATAATGGCGAAACCCTAAAAAAAACTTGATATATATTTTTATTTAACTAGTTAGTACCTATTTAAGATTACTGAGAATGAGAATTAATATCATTTTGTAGTTATTACTTGCCGGAAAAAAAATACCGAACCCCCCCCCAAAGTAAGATATAATGAGATTCGGCTCGACTCTTTGAACATCTCAGGTAATTAATGCCCCCCCCTACGTAGCATGTTCGCCACCAAACCAACGTGGTACTAAAAGAACGTTGGTTTTGTTTAGACATAGACGCGAGCGCTGTGGGTCTGGCGATCACGCAGTCGATATCGCTGACGGGCATCTTTCAGTGGGGCATGCGCCAGTCCGCCGAGATGGAGAACCAGATGACCAGCGTCGAACGGGTGCTCGAGTACACCAACCTTACGCAAGAACCTGCTTTGAGAGCCGTAAATATATTCCCTTTTCTGGTATACAGAGACAGAGTCCGTTTGTTATGACTCCGCATATAAAGTTAAACACGTAGAAAGCAGCTCACAAAATACAAAACTCTTTCAATATACCTGCATAAGTATATTCCATAATTAGCTATGTGAATCAGTACGGGTTGTGCAACTTTCTGTTCAACGTAATATCTCCGGCCACTTTAAGAGGAGGGGTAGGGCAAGCTCTCTCCATACAAACTTTGTGCAGGATTTACTTCGTTTGTGTTTGCATTAAAGTTATGATTTTTGGTCAGTATGCTTATTTTTCTGATAGCTATTTCGTGATGTAATTTTTTTTTTATTAAATATGTTTTTTAATTTTTTAATTTTGATTTTTTTTGAAATATTTGAAAATTTTCACATCACGATCTTCGCATATCTAATATTTACAACCAAAAAAAATATTATATTTGTTAGTGCCAAAACCGACGAATAAAACGTGCACAAACTTTGTATGGGGAAGGCCTTGCCCTACCCTGCGCCTTAATATCGCTGCATGCGGACTAATTGAGAGTAGAAGGCATAAGTAATCAAGAGTGCCAAACCAACTCGATGTTAGCTTGAGAAAAGATCAGGCACATAGTATAGTACGAGTACATATATGTAACTCTTCTTGTGCTATGCTTTGATCTTTACACCAATGGTATGATATGACCATTTGTCTTACCACACCCAATAACATTGTCAGGCCTCATGCCGCTTTGGCTAAGCTCGGCTTTTGCGCGCGTCAATTCGACATTGACAGTATTTAGTACCGTGACCGGCGTTGTTTCACCACGATGATGTAAACGGGACGACCCTAACTAGATGGGAGTACGCGGTAGATGATGTCTGTCTAACATCGGTATTATTAGACAAGAGGCCCTTCTTTACTTAAGTACGATTATTCATTTAATGTCATTGTGTTTGCAGGAACAAAAAGATAGACCGCCGGCCGAGTGGCCCTCAGAGGGCGCCATTAACTTCGAGCAACTCAGCCTCAAGTACACGCCGGAGGGCCATTACGTACTGCACAAACTGCACTTCAACGTACTGCCCCACGAAAAGGTACGTCGACCTGCACAATAATCGCAATGCCCACATTGCGTATAGGTCACGTTTATGATGTAGTCACTTCCTAGAGACAAGATGAGGCTTCCGCTCTTTCTTTTAAGTATGCTCGATTGCTCCCTGGCTCCGAATTAATTGTTCTAACATGAATTTGCCTGCCAGGTAGGCATCGTGGGCCGGACAGGCGCCGGGAAGTCATCAATAATTCAGGCCCTGTTCAGGCTTGCTTATTTGGAAGGCGCAATCCTTATCGACGGCGTGAACATCTCGACAATCGGCTTGCACGATTTGAGGGAAAAAATATCCATAATTCCGCAAGTAAATCTTATTATTAGCTTTTACATCTTGTGATCTTCTTACTAAGGCAAAAAAGGTTAAGGTATCAGAGAAAAGAGACTAAAACATGTGTTCGTGTTCGTATACTGATAAATATGTATATAATAGGGATGACGACACTATAAAAGAAAATCAATAAATTCAAATTTTCTACATAAAGGCTTAAATTCTCAATCAAATGGCGAAAAAAGTAATTCAAGTAAATAAATAATTACGTAATTATAAGTCTTCAAAGTTTTAAGAGTGGGTATGTTCTGTCCCTTTTCCGCAAAACGCACCTTTGTATTGAACGATCGTCATTTACTATGGCGCTACTTAACAGTGACGTCACGGTTAGGTAGCACTTTCTCTCTCTAACTACGAAAATTCTAACCGTTGTAGCTTCGTTATTTTTTGAGATATTTGAATAGGATTTTCACTATTTGGCATAGTTTTATGTCTTCTTTCTATTGAAGTCATAATTTTTTTTGAGTCGACATCCTTATTTCACTGGGTGTCGTAATCAAAGGATCCAGCATATCCATTTACAAATCAGTAGCAAGAACGTGCACTCTCATATTGCGATTTTCTCTTCGACTTCATTAGTTTTAAGCTGTTAGATGTAGCAGTAACCACTTACCATCAGGTGGGCTGTCAGCTTGTTTGCCTCCGACGTAGTATAAAAAAAAAAAATGTTCCTTTTTGATATTGTTACCGGTTTAAAACTAGCATTTTTAACGTTTTCCATTTTAGGAGCCAGTCTTGTTCAGTGGCACTATGCGAAAAAACTTGGATCCGTTTAACGAATACGACGACGACGTTTTGCTGAACGCATTGAGTAAAGTAGAACTTATATCCGAAGAAAGGGAGCCCGGTTCGTTTCGCTAACCACTCTAACCAGTTGTTTTTATATAGGTAGCTTTGATTTCATACATCTTTTACGTAGTTATGAATTTTGAGTAGATATCAATAAATACTCGTTATATAGGTACGATTAGCTAGTTTAATTTGGTTCGTGTCAGTACAACTTAGATGGTAGAGTACTTTTATCTCACTGCCGCGGGTGAGCCACGGTTGTGTGTTGAGCTATACGTGCACATTGTCTATGTGTGCGTCAGCGTAGGAACTATGAGTTCATGTTGTCTAAGTGTTCGTCAGTAGATACAGTACTATATACCAATGTTTGGGAGCGGTTACAGTGTGCCGAAATAAGTAACACGTTCGTACCTGGTAGGTGCACTAAACCGGTTGGTGGCGGAAGGCGGCTGCAACTTCAGCGTGGGCACGCGGCAGCTAGTCTGCCTAGCGCGCGCCATCGTTCGCGCCAACCGGCTGCTGCTGCTGGACGAGGCCACGGCCAACGTGGACGCGCGCACCGACGCGCTCGTGCAGGCCGCTATCCGCACGCACTTCCGAGACTGCACCGTGCTCACCATCGCGCACCGGCTCAACACCGTCATCGACTCCGACAAGGTACAGTTGCCGGCAAATATGTTGTACCTGCGCAATAGCCGATTTACGTACAAATCACGCTACTGCGCACTGGCAACGGTACATGGCCACGGCCGACCGAGTCGGCAACAGTGGCAGAGAGTCCATACAACTCGATTCCTACTGGCTTGCCTAATTTTCAGTCAGTTGTTTTACTACGGCTGATGAAGAGCAAATTATTTCCGGCTTCCCTAAAAATATTTTTGACGTGCCGCCACTGGTCGACAAAACCTCCTATACGGCCTAGCCACGACTTTGCGCGAAATGCGACGCGGCAAGCGTTTTATCAGTTCAATGCACGATCGAGACGCAACGCACTGCTTTTAATTGGGATCACACGCAATGTATTAGGAAAGCTGCTGCCGCCGCCGCTCGAAGTCTTCACCGGGCCGATACATTTTCGAATTCAGGTTTTCAATAAACGCATTGCCAGCTCCTTGCGCAGGTTAGGTATTGTGAGCTGTCGAACTTGCAGCGCAAAGAACGATTATAGCCGTCCCGCTTTCAAGGTTTCCGAGAGACATTTTTGACGATAAAACAATAAGTTTTTTATGGCTATACAAGTTTTGAGTTTTCTTAACCTTTTAACACCGCCAAATGTCAAAATAGTTCCTCGCAATTTTAAAACTTTGTCAACATATCATGAAGCAGTGATTTACATTGTCACTTTGTCAGATATATATGACGATGGCGGTTAAAGGGTTAATAGGATCGATGGTTTCTGTATTGATAGATATTAGTGTTGGACGCCGGGCGGCTCGTGGAGTTCGCGCCCCCGCACGAGCTGCTGCAGAACACCAAGGGAGTGTTCAGCAAGATGGTCGCCCAGACCGGCGCCTCCATGGCCGCCGCGCTACACAAGATGGCAAAGGAGGTACGTATGTACGAGTAATGTACCTCAAACTCTAACGCCGGCACCACATTTCGCCGCATTCGTGCAAATATTCATGTTGCATCTCTTACTTTAATATGGCAAAAGAAAGGGGGGCTAATATAGGCGCGCCCCTCCACAGCCCAAGCCGTACAACTGCCCACAGATTAGTATGAGATTCGCTGTGGAGGGGGGGGGGGGGGGGGGGGGGGGCGCATCGTCGTGCGTCGGCGCACTATACGCAACGCGAACACGCATAGCGAAGTGTGGTGCCAGCCTTATATGTACATGTTTTTTTATACAACGACGGTGGCAAACAAGCGTACAGTCCACATGATGTTAAGCGGACACCGCAGCCTATAGACGCTCGCAAATGTAAGGAAGTCACGTGCGCGTTGCCGACCCTTTATAAAATTGGAGGATTCACTGTGTTGACAGATGAAGGGACAGATTTAGCCCTACATGTGCATGGGATTGGATTAAGAGGAGGGGTAGGGCAACCTCTCTCCATACAAACTTTGTGCAGGATTTACTTCGTTTGTGTTTGTATTAAAGTTATGATTTTTGGTCAGTATGCTTATTTTTCTCATAGCTATTTCGTGATATATATATATATTTTTTTTTAATTTTGACTTTTTTTTGAAATATTTGAAAATTTTCACATCACGATCTTCGCATTATTGGCGCGCTATATTATTATTGTTGGCGCATATAGAGTTTAAGAAAATTCAAAATGACGGGAGTGAGAGGTCGTCAAGTCTGAAATCATAACTTTGCATCTAGCGCCTAAATTATCGGCCGGATTTCAATGATCGTGTCACAGTTATGTATTACAGGTTAGTGCAGAATTTATTAAGCTTCAATGTTGCCCTTGACCATATTTTAATAGGGTACGTAGATTTGACACAAAATGCGAAAATCTTACGGATGGAGTACGTTTCCCAAGATAGTGGCGGCTCTAGAAGGTCCTGGCGTGGGGACTTTTGGGAGGCGAAAACAAGGCCTTCAATGAACATTCGTGCCAAATGTCATCAAAGTTACCGAGATTTCGAGGTTGTGCATATCTCGACTGGGTTATTATATTAATTCAAACATTTCTCTTTCAGAACTACAAGAAGATACAACAATGAATGAAACTATATTGCTATTTAAAATATATATTAAAACAGTTATTTATAGTATAACATTATAATATGTCATAGTCATAGTTATAGTCTCGATTAAATGTGAATTTAAAATTAAAAAATATTATTTCAGTTATATTAGTGATCATGATTATTGATTAAGCTTATGCTTAAACTACAAATATTATAGTACCGATTTAAAGCTTGAAATATATCTACATACAGTAATTACTACATGCTCTAGTTGCGTACCAGTTAGTTACACCGTCTCCACGTTACAGCTCAGGCACGCCAGTTGAAGTTCCATTCTCTTCTTGAAGTCCGCTACCACTCTGTCTAAACGTCTGAAACAAAGGAACGCCTTCCAATATCATCAATGAAGCATGGAGTTGGAGTCCCAGTCTTTGAACAGTAATCATGCGCCACTGAGGCTAATTCGGAATATGCCTTTTTTTGATGCCATTCGAACCAGTTTTTAGAGAGGAATAAATGTTTATCTACACACATATCATAAATCCTCTAATATGCGTTCGGAAACCGTAGAAAATGACTCTCATTTCAACATTCAATGAATTTATGGCAATTTTCTTATCTGTGGCTAAGGCTACAGCAGTAATATAATTTTTTATTTTAATCTCATATATGATGTTAAAATATTAAACGTCCAACAAAACTGTCAAAATTTAAATGTCAAAGTTGACATGTCCCTATTCTAGTATCACTGAAAATTCAAATTCAGTCGATGCGAAATGTCAGCTCGATGTTTTTTTAGTATATATCGCACGAAATTTGAGCTAGAACGACATGGTCACATCAGAATAGGGACTCTTTACTTTTTAAAATAACATTCAGGTATCGGTTGCCAGTTCTGATTTCGATATTTCCGCAACCGTGCAAAAAAGGTTGTATTAACACAATTATTGTATTTATTTACTACGGTTTCTGAACCCATCTTAGAGTAGTTATAATATGTGTGTAGATAAAGTAATGTATGCAACTGTACATAATTAGGCATTAAAACACTCGTGTGACTTTATTATGAAACTCGCCTTCGGCTCGTTTCATAAAACACACTCGTGTTTTAATGCCCCTCATTATGTACCAGTTGCATAAACTACTATTATATGGATCAACTACAATTAGAACAACACAAAAGACATTTAAATGGGTGTCAAAGTACAGCATAACTGCAGAGCCCTGAAAGCGTCTCATACTAATTGAGCATGTCACATACTACGTGCCCCGAACCACCATTGTATGGATTGTCATACAATTTTCTGTTTATGTTTTCATATAATCCTGATGGTAGCTTTAGTTAACATATAGTCAATAAATCATTGCATAGTTTTTAAAAACTTTCAAGTACCTATCATATCTATTTATTTTTTTATTTTTTTATAAATTCCTTTTGTTGTGAAAATTTTATGGTTTAATATCCATCCATCCGCATAAATCTTATCTTATCTTATTTTATATCTTTAAACGAGCAATTCTTGTACATATATATATCTTAATATCTGGGCGCTGGGGTATCGTAATATCCCGGGCATGAGACCTAGCTAGATCGATTGCTCGTCCCCGAAAACCCCTACATATCAAATGTCATCAAAATCGTTAGAGCCGTTTCCGAGATCCCGGAAATATAGATATGTATATAGAAATCTTATATCTTTAAACGAGCAATTCTTGTATATTTATTTATTTATATATATATTTATTTCGGGGATCTCGGAAACGGCTCTAACGATTTTGATGAAATTTGGTATGTGGGGGTTTTCGGGGACGAGCAATCGATCTAGCTAGGTCTCATGCCCGGGAAAACGCCGAGCAAAGCTCGGCCGCCCAGATATTATATATAGATATAAACAAGAATTGCTCGTTTAAAGATATAAGAATATCTTTAAACGAGCAATTCTTGTATATTTATTTATTTATATGTTTATTTATTTATTTCGGGGATCTCGGAAACGGCTCTAACGATTTTGATGAAATTTGGTATGTGGGGGTTTTCGGGGACGATCAATCGATCTAGCTAGGTCTCATGCCCGGGAAAACGCCGAGCCAAGCTACACAAGGATACATATATACAAGAATTGCTCGTTTAAAGGTAAAAAATGCAACATCTGTCAGAATTAATAAATAAAAACAATCTACTTACTGTTTATCTTCTTCGGAGTCTAGCGGCGAAATTCCGGCTAGGGCTTCCAACAGGTAATTCCTGGATAAAGAGGTATAATACAATTTACTCAATATTCGTTGACATGAGTGTTTCTAGGGTTCCGTACCAAAAACGTACAAAAGGTTTATGGAGATACAACCTCTCAAAGTTCATCATTCTTTCGCACTTCTCAAACTTTGTAAGTATTTATCTCGGAAACTATTGAGTCTACAGAGACAAATACTTTTAATATTATAGCAATTTAGTCTTTTTTAAAAACGTCAAGGTACTAGAAGCAACTATTATATTTTTATTTTTCGATTTTCGACAAAGTTGCGTTCGGCGCTCGTGGTCACAAACTTGGATTATTCGTTTGGCCAACATCATAAACAAGTCTGCAAAAAATCAGAACTACAGGATTTGACGCAAACTACCCCGTACTTTTAGGCGACAAGGTTACTGGATTATTTCCTGTGATGTGAGATTAAAATTTCATTGCCAAATTTCCTTGTATGGTGGGCTGCTAGAGGGTATACTCACTCCGCCTTCCTGGTGAGGTAGTGTTGGCAGGCGAGGCGCAGCAGCGTGTACTCGAGCCGCGTCTGGAAGGCGGCGGCGCGCGCGGCGGGCGCGGAGGCGGAGGCGGGCGCACTGCACGCTGCTAGTCGTGCCAGCTCTTCACACACTGTCTCGCAGATGTCGCGCACGTACCGCGCCGACGCCGCGCCGCACACGCTGTCCACCTGCCCCACACGTATACTTCATAATGGTTCATGGTGGTGGTTGGTTGTTTCATAATGGCGGTTATCGCTAAGCAGGAACCAACTACGCATGCTGGTAAGCGCACTTACAGGGCATTGTTGCCTAAATAAGTACATGCATAAATTAGGTTTGAGTGACACAAGGTGGTGCAGACTCTGCTTTGAAGCGGAGGACCTGCACACATCCGAACTGATTGCCCTAGCGTAATGCGCAGCAGTAGCTCTATCTTGGGCGAGCACGTCATGTGCCCTGATGAGATGAAGTGCCAGTTGCACCAACGTACGAACACAGACCGGTCACCGTCAAATATGGCGCCGGCAGCTGTCATCCCATAGAAACTTGTAAAATTTTCCATACAATCAGATTTGACGAACACCGCTTACGATTACAGACGGTTTGTTGCAACCCAGCCTTAGGCTGGGTTCTGTGTTCGTACGTTGGTGCAACTGACCCTAAGTGTCTCGAGTTGAGCAAAATCCTGCGTCCCTTGGAGTTTGCAGGCCTTGACCAAGAATAGTAGTACGTGGCGATCACAATAGATCAGCAATGGCCGCAGTGATACGAGGGCTAAGTGAAGAAGAAGAAGAAGAAACATGTTTATTTAGCATATAAAATACAAAATGCATACAATGGAAAAACACTACTACTACACACACACTACTACACTGCTACTTAGCCCTCGTATCACTGCGACCATTGGAATAGCAACAACACTCAAATAATAATAAATGATGGCGGTTACCTCGGCGTGCACAGCGATTAGGTTATTGATGATCTCGTAGACGTAGGGTCTTGCGTCGTCGGCGAGCGCACCGGCGGAGCGGTGCCGGCCCAGGAACATGCTAGGCTCGATGGTGCCCACCAGTGGGTCGCCCTTGTGTTCCAAGTACGTTTCTGCGATGTTGCTCTCGAGGCTGCTCAGTGCGTCTTTCGTGTCCTGGAGCGCTTCCGTCGGCTCTGGCAACCCGTAGCTGAAATTTGTACAGCTATGCAGCCGAGAGCAGTTTATCCTTGCACCATGATTTTTTTTTAATGGACATGACCAAATCTCATCACAGAGAAGAGATACACGAAAAATTACATCAACTTATTGACCGAGCGAAGCGAAGGTCTCTTTATCAGGTTAGCCAAGAACGCTTTCGTATGTCCGGCGGATTTCCGGTTGTTCTCCTCTACAGGTCGCATTTCTCAACTTATTCTGGTGAAATTTTACGAGCAGGTTCGATAATATAGTGGTTCGAAATTTAAAAATAAAATACTCACGAGGTCTAGTCAGCTCACAGAGCCACTAGTAGTACTTGTATCTCACGAGCGCGGGTTGGCCATTGTCAAAATATATTTGCCTGTTTTTAAGGGGGCTCCCATACAACTAAAGGGGGGCGCGAAAAAAAAAATTTGACCCACCCCATCCAGTGGGGTATCAATGAATAGAGCTCATTGAGTGCATAATTGCAGTATTTTTTGTTTTTAAATATATTGAAAAACGAAGGAATTAATAGCCACTTAAATTTTCATATAATTTTACATTCCCCCTTTAAAATCTCATTAAATTTTAATCCTAGCGACAAAGTGTATAGAACCTTTTATGTAGATAATTTTATTTAGATCACTTATGCCTAAGAACGTTTTTCGCTATGGGTCACCGTTTATGAGTTTTTCATGAAAAACCCAAAAATGGGACTTTCAAGGCCCCCCCGTTCCTACCCCCCAGGGGGTGGCGGATGGCTACCAGGCTAAATTAACTTAGATTTACCTATATTACATCTGTGCCAAGTGAATTCATCCGATACCAAAATGTGGACCTCCCATACATTGGGTGACACTACTTCCCCTACTACTGATTGGATTGGAACTTGGGGTTGTAAATTGGGGATTTGTTAACAGTGGGACTTCTGTACGTATTACTATTATGTACTTATTCTGCGGTACCTGTGGAAGGCTTGCGCGATGTTGTCGAGCGTGACGCGCCTCGTGTACTGCGCGTTGGCGCCGGCCATGAGCAGGCGCTGTTGCCAGCTGGGCGCGCCGCCGCGCGGCTCCTCCAGCCGCGCCTCCAGCGCCACCGACAGGCAAGTGTTGTTCAACTCCTGCACATCAACAACGCATAATCAACATGCACATATACCCCTGAACCTCTAGTATACGTTTTTTCGAAAAAAAACACAAACGAATTCGTTTGCGTTTAGTCTTAATTTTTATGGCAAAAAATGTTTACCGCCTAAGGCCACCAGAGCCGCTGCTCGCGTTGCCTTACTAAATGTAAATGAGACTAAACGCAAACGCGTTCGTTTGTGTTTTGTTTCGTAAAAACTTATACTAGAGGTACAGTACCTCTACGTCCTCTGTTGTCCTTACGGGGCGGTATATTCGCTTGTCTCGGTATACTCGTATTCGTGTGAGCGGCGAGCACATGTATTGGCGGCGTACCTGGTCGGCGTGCTTGAGCGCCAGGTCCCGCAGCACGGCCACGAAGGCGAGCAGGGTCTGGCGCGCCAGCCGCCGCAGCGCGGCCGCGGGCTCGCCCGCCAGCAGCGCGCTCTCGCGCCGCCCGGCCGTCAGCACGCACTTGTCGATCGAGCTCAACGCCTCCTTCACCACGCTCTCCAGGAGAGATGGCTGCCAACACAATAATACATTTCTCAAACATTTACACATTATAGGCTGCGAAGAGTCACGTTTCGGGTGCGACTAGACGAGAGGCCTTTAACGGAATTTCATACAAAGTTGCACATTCATGTGACTCAGCATCACGGCGTTCAGCCATGAAGAAAACTATAAGCAATAATTGATTTTTAGTTCGTTAAGACATTCTGCCACTACGGTAATTAAAAAAAATAGAATGTCTCAAAAATAAGACGGAACAGGAATGAGACGTATATAATAAGACGGAATTTGAATAAGATTTGATAAACATAACCTCAAAAGTATTGAAAATTTGAAACGTCAAAAAGTTCATGCTTTCCCGCCGTTAATTTTTTTAACAGAATCGTAAGTGTATTTTTCCACCGAAAAACGCAAATAATTTAAGAAACATACAAAAACGTAGCGTTTCTAACAGAAAAATACTAGGTGAATTGGCTGAATACAACCGGGCATGTACCCTGAAATTCGAAATCCGTACTTCGTTGGCGTCCCTTTCACGCGAGAGTGAAAGGGACGGCATGTGCGAGGTATAGATTTCGGAGTAGACACTCTGTGCCGTCTTTTATGTATATGCCTGTTTCTACTTTTAATAAAGTTTAGAAGTCAACAAATAAATAGTAATATATGTGTCAGTTTAATTTTTATCTAGTTTACTTTCAGTTTCTGTAGAAATTAAAGTTTGATTTCTCGGAGCTTTTTTAATTTATTTCATTGCATGTTTAAGAAAAGCACTATACATACCTCGGCGTGAAAAGGGGTTGCCAACCTCGTAACTATCCGTACTCGGCCGGCAACCCCTTACTTCCCGGCCTCTGTAGTAATGTACTATTATTGCCATGGCCGGGAAGGAGGCAATTGCAGGCTGAATGTTTGTTTTGACGAGCTTGCGAGTCCGTTTAATTATAATACGAAGGCTGCAATTGCTTTTCTGGCCGTGGCTAATACATATAGTGCTTTTCTCAAAAATGGGGGAAATAAGACGAAAGCTTAATTAAGATTTTATAAACATACCCTAAAAATATCATGCTTTCCCGCCGTTTCTTTTTTTAAACCATCAGAAAAATACGAATTGAATTGACTGAATACGACCTGCGCCTTATTTTATAATATGACTGTTTCTTTTATATTCAGAATCAGAATCAGAAATAAATATGTCTGAAACCCGAACTTTTTATTTTATTTTGATCTGACCTTAAACTATACACTTTACCTTCCAATATGTAGCGAGTAACGGCCATTTGCGGGCCAATTTTTTGAAAAACTCGTAGTTTTCCTATGATTCCTATATTGATGTACAGTCGAGGTCATTAATATATTTTTCACTTCTCATGCTCGAAAAGTGTGTCATATTAGACTTGTGAAGCGGGGCTAAAGTAGTACATTTAAGCCCTAGGGAAAATATGTATACATATTTATGACTTACAAAACATTTTAATTAGACCAATCAAAATACTTCACCGATTAAATCCACCAATCACAGAAAAGTAATTTGACAGATTAAAACATATTTGGTAAAAATATCAACCAACCAGAACACAGCTGTACTAAAATCGACCAATCAGGAAAGACGTTTTTCAGTTCTCTAAAGATTAAGCGGCAAGCACGTAGATATAGAAACTCTAAGGGGGGGGACGGGTCATAAATTCAGTACACATCTACGACGAAAACGCGAGCGTAGCGAGCGCGAAATTTTTCGAACATTATGATGCAAAATGCGGAAAATACTTCATGTTACGCATCAACATCAAGTCATAACATACCTAGATGAAAAACGCGAGTGCATCGAGCGCGAAATTTTTCGAACAGTATGATTCTAATGCGGAAAATACTTCATATGCATCAACATCAAGTCATAACATACCTAGATGAGGAACGCGAGCGTAGCGAGCGCGAAATTTTTCGAACATTATGATGCAGGTGCGGAAAACTTCACACGCATCAAGTCATAACACATCTAGATGAAAACGCAAACGCGAAAATTACGATGCAGGTGCGGAAAACTTCACACGCATCAAGTCATAACACATCTAGATGAAAACGCGAGTGCGAAATTTTTCGAACATTATGATGCGGGTGCGGAAAATACTTCATACGCATCAAGACGTCTAGGATGAAAACGCAAGCGCAGCGAGCGCAAAATTTTTCGGTCATTATAATGCAGGTGCGGAAAATACCATACATAATTAATGTAAAGATAGCTTTTGATTCTCCGAAAAAATAAATACCCTGTGGAAATCGACACTAAGAAACTGACATCCCAAAGCACAATGTAAGTAAATCTACATATTTTTAGGGTGTCGTGCCCAAAGGATCCAAATGGAGTCCTATTGCTGTCTCATGGCTGTCTCTCATGTACAGACGAACACCTGACTATTGGAGCTTCCGTTTTCAAATTTTCATAGTATAAGCATGTTGTTGACCCAAAGTCATGCAATTTTTATTTTTATGTTTTAAGTGGGGAAAAAATTGACCCATCGCATCAAGTGGGGTACCTATGGTTGTTTAGATCTCGTGGAATAAATGAAGTATTTTTGTTTAAAAAATATTGGAAACCCATCGAGTTCGGTCTAGTGAAGGCCTAGGTTGATAGCGCACCGACCCTGGTTGCTCCTGAGAGGTGACTTTCTGTCAGGTAGGAGATAGTTAGAGAGATATACCATCTTGTCTTGCTCTGAATGAGAAGCCACCACCCCACCCCAGCCAAAGACCAGCTGCCAAACTAAGTTATTTTACGAAATTTTGTTCCGAATATTTTTATTGCTTCCTATGGGCCTATGAACTTCGAATTTGGTCATACCTACTTAAGTTTAATAACAAACAGGTAGGTTAGGTATATTTTACTAACAAATACCCTAAATGTGCGAAGTCCGACTCGGTCTAGGCCAGTTTTTCGGTTCCATGGATCAGTTAGGCTAGTTTAATGTTCATCCAAATTTGCAACTTCGAAAAACTTGACTTCGTTACAAAACAAAACACGAGAACATTAATTTGACCATTTTTGAATGGCCATAGCTAGGCGTATAGATCTGCGGTTTTGCTTAAATTGTTTCAAATTAATTACATAAAAAAATGTATGTATTTTATACATTTTGCTGACGGAAAACGCAAAGTTTATGACTTTTAGAACAGTTGCTGTTGATACTGGCTACGCATAAATAAACATATTTATTTTCTTAAAAGGGAAAAAAATTGGGTCACACTGATTTTTTTTCTGGCTCTAGGAATGATCAGTGGACCATCGAGCCCTAAGGGGGGGGTTTGAACCCCCTAAACCCCCCCCACATATACGTCCCTGTTAAGCGGTGTCTATGGTCAAAGCAATTACTCCTCTTAAAAGAAAAAAAAAGCGAATGATGCATCTTTTTCTTTAATATAGCAAAAGAAAGGGAGGCGAATATGCAAAGCAAACACGCATAGCGAGGCATATGGTGCTGGCCTTAAAAAAAACATGCTGTCAAATTAGACATACGCCCGCCAAGAGTTAAATTATTCATTTAAGATGGATAATAGAGTAGGCCCATTTTTGAAGAAGTAGAATACAAGAAGCAAGTCGTGTAACAGTTGGGGTGACAACGTTATCAGAGGGTTTAGACCCTGCAGAATACGGATCTGCCTGTCGCCATCCCCAAATTTGAGCCGGAAGAATGTTATATCGGAAGAGGTGCAGCCCATACAAATTTTTTCGTTGTACATTTGGTAAATCGTTGTTCCGGTACTCTAACTATGGTCCGATTGTTATGGATTTTTGATATGCCGTAAAGAACAATATTTGTCATCGTATCCCGAAATGTTTGACACTCCAGCTCCACGTCTTTCTCCGCCATCTTGGAAAATCTGTCACTTTTTTCAGGTTTTTGCTTGTACTGTCGTTATAGTTCATTTTAGTGCTAAACATGGTTTGGCAATATTGTAAAACACAAAATTTGCTAAAACTTTTGCCTACAAAGATTTTTTCTATAACCCCTAGGGACGAAGATATGACAGGAGATATCATTATAAATTGCCACTTTTTTCTAGTTTTCCTCTCATGTTTACGTTTAAAGTGCATTTTAGTGCTAACTATAGTTCAGCAATATTGTAGATTACAAAATTGGCTACAACTTTTGTATTGAAATATTTTTTCCACGATCATCAGGAAAGAAGATACGATGTCACCTATGGGGTACTACCGTCGATATTTACTACTTTTCCAGTTTTCTTCACATATTTTCGTTTTAGTGCATTTCTCGGTCAGCAATATTATAGAAGACAAAATTATATGCAAATTTAAAGTACCTACGATCTTCTAGGTATCGTGGAAACAGACGATTTTACGCTAAAATGCACTTTGAACGTAAACGTGAGAGGAAAACTAGAAAAAAGTGGTAATTTATAATGATATCTCATGTCATATCTTCGTCCCTAGGGGTCATGGAAAAAATCTTTGTACCCAAAAGTTTCAGCAAATTTTGTGTTTTACAATATTGCCAAACCATGTTTAGCACTAAAATGAACTATAACGACAGTACAAGCAAAAAACTGAAAAAAGTGACAGATTTTCTAAGATGGCCGAGAAAGACGTGGAGCTGGAGTGTCAAAAATTTCGGGATACGATGACAAATATTGTTATTTACGGCATATCAAAAATCCATAACAATTGGACCATAGTTAGGGTACCGGAACAACGATTTACCATATGTACAACGAAAAAATTTGTATGGGCTGCACCTTTTCCGATATAACATTCTTCCGGCTCAAATTTGGGGATGGAGACAGGCAGATCCGTATTCTGCAGGGTCTAAACCCTCTGATTACGTTGTCACCCCAACTGTTACACGATTTGCTTCTTGTATTCTACTTCTTCAAAAATGGGCCTACTCTAATTCTACAATATTGCAGAACTATGTTTAGCACTCGAATGAACTTTGATGACAGTATAAGCAAAAAACTGAAAAAAGTGACACTATTTCCAAGATGGCGGCCAAAGTTATGGCGCTAGAGGGCCGAAAGTTTTAGGTTACCATGGCCAATATTGTTCTTTACAACATACCAAAAAACCATATCAATCGGACCTCTTTTAAAGTAGCAGAGCAACGATTTACTAAATGTACTACGAAAAATTTCGTATGGGCTGCACCTTTTCCGGTATACCGTACTTCCGGCTCAAATTTCGAGATGGCGACAGGCTGATCCGTATTCTGCAGGGTCCAAACCCTCTGATAACGTTGTCACCCCAACTGTTACATGACTTGCCGCTTGCATTTTTTAGAGACGCCTTTTCCAATTCTGTTCCTGCTCTATAATTTGTGTTTATGTGTTTTCTCGCAATCGAAGTGAAAAGTAGAGTGTATAACTCGGGCCTAAAAGCCATATTACCACACGAACAATTTTCCCTCACTACGTTCGGGAAAATAACCATCTCGTGGTAATATGGCTTATTTTAGACCCTTGTCAAACAATCTACTATTTTACCTAATCGAATGCGTTCGCCTACAATTTGTAACCAAGCACATTCGATTAGGTAAAAAAGTGTATACATATTTATGACCTCGACTGTACTAGGTACAAGTTCGTTCCTGTATCAAGTTAAAGACCCTTAATTTCCGGTTATAAAGTATAATC
This sequence comes from Cenopis cana, assembly GCA_951800055.1. Lineage (NCBI taxonomy): Eukaryota > Metazoa > Arthropoda > Insecta > Lepidoptera > Tortricidae > Cenopis > Cenopis cana. The sequence continues at coordinate 17,477,673 of OX637471.1, read as the reverse complement.
TACCAGCACAAACCATCGTAACGAAGGGAGATCGAAACTATCGAAAGCATTGGTGAATGATGGTCAGGAGCGACAGGGAAAGGGGCTAATAATAAGCGAGTTACCAGGTTAGTAACAGCGCCGTAGTCTGAGAAGTGGTCGACGCGCCAGGTCTCGTGGTCACCGAGCGCCTTGACGCGGCGCAGCGCGCGCTGAAGGAACACGCTCATGCCGTGCGCGCGGTACTCGAAGATCACCTTCTCCACGATACTGAGCGGCTGTCGACAATTACCATATTTATTTTGAGCGCAAAGAAATCGCATGCATTCGCATCGCGTGCAGAGCGACATAATAACGATTTGTAAACGTGAATTTCACGCAGGAGAGTTTCACTTGGGATGTTCCTAATCAATTCGCACTGACGTTCCGGAATCAGTTAGATAATCGTGCACATGCCGCTCTGTGACATTCCTGACGTCTGTGTACATTGGTAAGCCGGTTTTCACCTTTCACCACGAAAAAAAATACAGATGGTAAGTTAATAGTAGTAATGCTCAAATGAACGAGGAGCCAGATTGCAGAGGCCTTGTACACACACACCTGCGAGGGCAGGTCTAGCTTGAGCAGCGAGTCGTAGGCGTCGCGCAGGCTGCGCAGGTTGGCGAGCAGGCGCGCGCGCAGCGTGTCCGCGGGCGCCGCGCCGCCGCCCGCCAGCAGGCACGCGCGCATGTGCTCCGCGAACACCTCCACGCCCGCTATTATCATCTCCTAAGGCACAATCACATTTCGAGTGGTGACTGGTCAAACCCGATAAGTCGCGTGAAAGGTATTTTGAAAATAGAACTAAGGGCAAAGAATGTCGAGTTCTCATCTCAAAAACCTATCATATCATCTCGACTTTTCGGATATGACCGCTCATCCGTTGATTTTGCTTTTATTTACATACATCGCACGAGTATATTACATTACTTAGAAAGGGCGGTAATACAAAGAACGTCTCAAATCGCAGATATTTGACCCCGAGCCGAAGGCAAGGGCGATAAATATGTGATCTGAGGCTTTCTTTGTTACCGCCCGTGGTATGTACAAAATTTTATGTCTCGCCTTGGTCAGGAAGTGGTATTTTCCGCGCGCGGTAATTGCTACGTTATGGCCAGGTGTGACATAAATGGATACAATTTTGATAGCTATACATGGACTAAACCTTGAGGTCAGCGTGACGCTGCGGGTCGGCGGGCGAGCCCGCGAGCTCCCCTGCGAAGTAGCGTCTCGCGAGCGGCCACAGCGCGTGCAGCTCGGCGGCCAGCGCGCCGCACGCCGCGCCGCACCACGCCGCGCGCGTCGCGCTCCACGCGCCCTCGCCCTCGCCGTCGCGCGCCTTGCGCTTGCCTGTACACCACAGACTAGTATCTTATACTACGGGATAGGGTTCGAGTGTGTTGCAGGCAATATTTCCCGCTGCAATAAATTTTAAAACTACTGCCAGCACCACAATTAATCGACACGACTACGGAAAATGGCATTCAGCCAAAGAAGAACGCTCGTTTATCCAATCGTATCGTACAAAGAATGCTTTCTGCTAAATCAAAGTCAAATTATCACCGCCTTATTAATTAGGTACGTCACCACATGTTTTTTTCAATATCTATGTGTTATTTCCCCATAATATTTAAGAAAAGCACTATATACTCGTATATATGTATATATATGGCAGTGGCGGAGCGTCCATACAAATCGATTCCCACCGGCTTGCCTAATTTCCAGCCAGTCCAGTTCTTTTACTACGGCTCATGAAGAATAGGAAAAGCCAAGTATTTCCGGCTTCCCTAAGAATATTTTTGACGCGCCGCCACTGATATATGGTATACCTCTTCGGAAACTGGGGTTGCCCAACTCGGTCTCTTATCAGGCCTGACAACGACCTCGTAAGGCAATCTGTTAATTTTCCGAGCCTCGGCCATAATGTATTTACAATAGCCGTTGGAATTTGTCAAGCTCAAGCTATGAAAGTAAAAATCGGTACATATAAAACATTTTAATTCCATTGAAAGAAGAATCTGTAGATTAAAGTATCTTATATCTTTAAACGAGCAATTCTTGTATATTTATTTATTTATTTATTTCGAGGATCTTGGAAACGGCTCTAATGATTTCGATTAAATTTGGTATGGGGGGATTTTCGGGGACGAGCAATCGATCTAGCTAGGTCTCATGCCCGGGAAAACGCCGAGCAAAGCTCGGCCGCCCAGATATTATATATTAAATGTCACTGACCGGCATTCTCCTGGTCTTCGATCTGTTTGAAGTGATCCTTCACTTTAACCAGCAGATTGAGCAAGTACTCCTTGCGGCTGGTGATCGCGACCCACGCCGCGTCGCCCTCCCAATTCAGACTTATCAGCAACCTTAACAATCATACAAAACAAATGTTGTTAAATGTAATGCAATGTGTCAATAATTAATTTTCAAGTAGTTTGAGGAAAACCGCGTTACTCTTTGTGCCCTGCAAATTATAATATCGTGTTTTCTAGTATCAATATTGTAATAATGTATGAAATGGTTACAAAACCACTCATTGTTACGATGGACAAGGCTTAAGGTATGAAAGTATGGTGTGAAGAAGCCAAGTACATACCTTCGCCAGCAAATACATTAGCTACATCGCATCAGCAAGAATCCCTACTGAATACTAACAAACACGCTCTTTCGCACTTTTCAGACTACAGCCACTACAGGACTTAAATATCCCCTATCCTATCTTATATATACTTTGATAGTCCTTGCAGCTGTGGCGTATAATCATAAATACATAACATGCTTTATATGATCTTCCATTCACTTAGGACTTCAATTATTTAAATACTTTGATACTTCAGCTGTGGCAAATAATCCTAAATATATAACATGCCTCACATGATCTTTCATCACTTAGTATTCATCATCTAATGCCTAAAGTGAAAAATGAACACGTTGAAGGTATAATTCGCTTTGCTCATGTAAACGACAACTACGTATCAGTATCATGTAATCACTAGTTAAAGCTAGTCAAACAATGTGTAAATATTAATGTAAATCGTACTTACTTGATATACTTAGTTTGCTCTTGGACATTCACTGGCATCGTTTTCATTCGCTTATACAAGTTTTCCTTTAAATCCTCTATTTTCTTATCAATTTCAGCGAGAATTTTCTGAAAAAGCTGAAATCAAAGGGAGTTTTAGCATTAACTATTATATAGTATTAATTAACAGCGTACATATAGTTCGATCAACGCACGAGCACGCGAGCTATGGATGGACACGACACTACGTAGCGGCCCTCCCGAGTCCTGGTGTGTGGTGTCTATAGGCGATATGCCTATATGTCTTCTTCTAGCTATGTTCTTGGTGGTAAGTTGGTCGGGGCTCCCGAGAATGCGCAGTGTTGGAAGTATTAAGAGACCCGCATTTGTCTGTCACCACAACGAATCCTCAATTCAATTTCACCAAATCCTTGCCTCGCCTGAGTTCTGATGCGACTTTGCCTATAGTGCAGGGTGTGCATTGCAGACGAGCGCAGCGGTCGTGTGAGCGCCGAGCGCCACTCGCCGCTTACTAGAGGGTGCTAGACTAATGATTTGGGGTTGCCAGATGGTCACATTTGTCACGGTTTTCGTGACTTTTGGTCTTGTTTGTTAGTGCGTGGCTTGTGATTTTTTAGACAATTTTCGTGACTCTAAGCTAGACGATTTTTTCACCAAGTTTACCTATACAATTTGCAATACATGTTATTTAGGAACTCATCCAAAAATGTGTCATACTATGTATAGTAAAGTAATCTTTGCCATTAAGTCCACCTTTTGTACAGCATTTGTATTTTGTTTTGGGGCATAAAATTAATCTACTGTTTTTTCCCCCAATCTACTGGTTTTTACGTTACATGAATCCGGCTTTTTTCAAATTCGTTCTGGCAACAATGGATTTGGCCTCGGGCTACATGTAACATGTGGCCATGTATTTAGTTCATGAACTAGACACGCCGCTGCCCGGGCCTCAAGCGTCCCAACGCTACGGTGTCTGTGCTATCGAGCCGTATGCTTAGCCACAATTGTGGTATGCAACAAAACAATAACCTAGTTATTCAAAAAACTTAACAAACCTCCACTAACTAAAATGTCTTTTTCACTTCTCATGCTCGTAAAGTTCGACTTTAAGTCGTGCGTAGACGACATAAAATCGCTTTTTAAGCTCTTTAAGCTTTTTAAAATCTTCGTCGAAGAACTTGGAGACCAAGGCAATCTGTCCAACAGCCACACGATCAACCCCGTGCGCTGCGCCCGCAGCCTGCCAGTGCGCGCGCGGCAGCCCGCGTTCCATCGAACGAGGTTAACTACCTCACGAGTGTAATGTGATGACAATCTTATTTAAATTATTTGTTAATTTCCTCGCAACTGAAGTGAAAAGTAGAGTTTTATGCACTTGTTGTACAATCTACTATTATCACTGTCTCACAAGCGCATATATCAAAATGACGGATAAGGACAAACGAATTTTAGCGGCTTGTTAAGTTATATAGGTTTGATGGACGTTTACGAATGAAGGGGCTAAATGAATAAGCATAGAGCGAGGTAATAGTGACCTTGACGTCGGTGTTGCCGAACAAGTTGTTGACGCGCGTGTAGTCGTTGACGACGAGGTCGTACTCCTTGCGGCGGATGTTGTTGTCGATGGAGGCGGGCAGCTGGAACAGGAACTTGTGCCGCGTGAGCAGCAGCAGCGCCTCGCGCGTCCGGTCCGCGTTCTCCTTGCGCGCCAGGATCTCCGCGAACAGGGAGTCCGCGAGCACTATCGATTCTGCACAAACCAACACATACTTACCCGTGTTAGCTGTAATACTTGTAGTAATATTAACATTTTTAACTTGACTTCAATTCACTATACGTCACTAAGAGCTCAAATAGGTACAAAGAAGCACTCTTTAGGGAGGGAGATTCTTTATAATATATCTATATAATAATAATTATTATTTATTTATTTATTTAATCATTTATTTCAGGCATTTGTGGCCCATAATACAAATACATTAAAGACTAACATACACTACCGTCAAACAGTTAAAGACCAAACACAATGTTTAGTTTCCTTGTTATAAATTCTTCTTGTTAAAAACAACGTAAACTTACTATTTTTGTCTTTTGACCTTTAGCAAATACTTTTTTCAATACATTTGTAAGGAAAAAGTATTGAATTAAGAATGCACTTAAGAGCAAATTTTCCAAATTTGATATTTAAATGATATTGTTTGTTCTAAGAACTTCAAAACTGAAAACCAAATGACCAAAAACCAAACCAAATTGTAGGTAAATACTGCAACGTAATATTTTCATAGGAACTTATAAAATGTTGATTTGCATACATATTTTGTGTTTGGTCTTGAACTAGAAGATGGAGAATTGGAGATATGTATTTGTCAGTTCATTGGCTCTATAATCAATATTCTTGCCAGTAAGGATTTTATTTTGGTTTACTAGCTAGCTTATATTATTTTCTGTATGTAAGTTTTGTAGAAAAGTAATAAATAACAATATAAGCAAACCTTCTATTGCTGCTTGCAAACTAGGCAGCGGTTCCTTCCCACTCTTTCTTTGATCCTCTTCATACATGTTCTTCAGGAGTACCAAACGATCTAGCTGATCCATTACTGCTCCAGTGTTTGCTTTTAGAAAGCTTAACTGACCCTCCTTCTGACTCTCAACCTGATAATTTATAATACAATTTTATAAAAATGTTGCTCTCCAAATCAGATTTGATGTTCAACCACAATATTATATTTGAAGTTACATTGTATTTACCTTTCTTTGTAAAAACACCATACCAGCCCTAAGATCTTCGAAAGAAGTATTGCTGTGGTGTTCCAGTAGATACCAACCCGGCTGAAAATTTTCATCAGAAAGTTTTCCGGACCTGAAGAAGGACATACAAAAATTTAGTTTCATGATTCATTATTTTCATTAATCATTACATTACCAAGGACATGGTCATACTAATATTAGTCATAGTCATAGTTTATTTGTAAACATAGGTAGAATACATTGGTGGATAAAAAATGGTTTACGTAAAACTATGTTTTGCCTATAGGCGTACAAAATCAGTAGCATGATAAAGTTATTCAAAACATGAAAAATAATTAATAACGCAATAATAATAAGAAAAATAAACAGAACATGTTAATGAAAATAGAAATGTGAGATGTCAAATTATTATTGCGTATGTGGACATGGTCATACTAATATTAGTCATAGTCATAGTCATAGTGATTTATTTGTAAACATAGGTAGAATACATTGGTGGATAAAAAATGGTTTACGTAACACTATGTTTTGCCTATAGGCGTACAAAATCAGTAGCATGATAAAGATATTCAAAACATAAAAAATAATTAATGACGCAATAATAATAAGAAAAATAAACAGAACGTGTTAATGAAAATAGAAATGTGAGATGTCAAATTATTATTGCGTATGTGCGCTCATCGCAAATCGTTATTTATTTTGAACGGATAAGTAAAACTGACAATCGATTATAATATTTGAACTGACTGCCTGGTAAAGGTTTCATCTAATCAATATTACATCATGTAAAAGAGACTTGAAGAATGATTAAGCACACCACACACTGGAGCGGTCTACGGTGGCGGCCAGCTGACAATATGTACATCAAGGCCACTAGTATCTGAATGGTTGTTAGGAGTGTCATAGTATACAACTGAGGGCCACCGCGGGCCGGTCTAGGTAGTGTGTAGTAAGCTTTACCCGTCGGGAAATAATTCGAGCAGTTGTTCCTCAGGGAACTTGCAGTCATCTCCCTCAGTGGAGAGCCCCAGCGGGTCGGGCGGCGTGTAGGCGGCGGGCGACATGGGCCGCCGGCCCCACGGCAGCGAGGGCGGCGCTGCCTCCTCCACCCACACCGCGCTCTCTTTCACTGGCCCTATCGATTCGTGGTACCCTAAAACACACATTTACAATAGTGCTACCAAACTGTATCATCAAGCTTTTATTCTCGACTGTAGTTTAGTTTGCATTCGAATCAGACTTTTTTTATAAAACCAGGATATTAAAAACAGAGGAAATCAAATAATAAAGGTCCTCACATGTCGCAAGTTCGGAACACAAATAATGATTTTGCCATGAGTAATACTAAGATATTTATCACAAAAGGAAAGTACAAGTATTTAAATACTACCATTGTATGTGTATTTATATTGATAATTTAAAACAAGTTTGGTACAGTATCTATGACTATGCCATAAGCAATATGATTATCACAGCTATTGTATTTGAGTGCTGAAGTGTATACACAACCTCTAAATTGTACAGTGGAGGTGCCCTCTCCACCCGACCTGGTGGTGACGATGATGTCACCTCGCCCCTTACACGCTCCGGAACGCGCCACTATTTTGTTCTTACTCTTCCATTCAGCAGACAGGAGACAATCACACCCACATATTATTAAACCTGAAAGTTTACTGATGATTCATTTTAAATGATCATTATAGTAAATGTACTGAAATGTATTATATTTAGTTGTTCTTGACAATGGCTCTAAACTGCCAAGTCTCATTGTTGAAGGACTTGTACTTTTTTTAATGATCTATCTAATTATACCCTGTGAAAGTCATGTACTCCTAACGCAAATTAGTTTTCTATTAGTAAAAGTTTATCAAAATCATTCTAGTAGGTATAATTTTCATAATTTGCATTGCATTGCATTTGCGAAGGTGTATTTTTATGAAAACAAGTATTTACTGGACACAGTTCATAAAATAGTGGCTAAAGGAATGTAATATGTATAAAAAAATGTATATTCACTCAAACAATATTCAAAACAATAAATGTTTGTTAATACACACAAATAGAAATAATCAAAGGAAATGGATCATTCCGCAGGTGTTTCAACTGTCAGCTCCTAGTTCTCAATTTTGGAGAATTAACCTACAACAATATTTAAACTCAATTAATTTTGACAACTTGATAATCTACAAGCATGATATAATGTGGCATCAAAACATAATTCTTGGAATAGCTCGTCTGTTCAAAATTTAGAAATAGAGACTGACGGTTGTAACACCCATAGAATGACCCAAATAGAAATAATATCAATTGCTCTAATCAAAACTAGTTTGTAATAGTAGTTTATGCAACTGGTACATAATGAGGGGCATTAAAACACGAGTGTTTTAATGCCTAATTATGTACAGTTGCATACATTACTTTATCTACACACATATTATAACTACTCTAAGATGGGTTCAGAAACCGTAGTAAATAAATACAATAATTGTGTTAATACAACCTTTTTTGCACGGTTGCGGAAATATCGAAATCAGAACTGGCAACCGATACCTAAATGTTATTTTAAAAAGTAAAGAGTCCCTATTCTGATTTGTGATCATGTCGTTCTAGCTCAAATTTCGTGCGATATATACTAAAAAAACATCGAGCTGACATTTTGCATCGACTGAATTTGAATTTTCAGTGATACTAGAATAGGGACATGTCAACTTTGACATTTAAATTTTGACAGTTTTGTTTGACGTTTAATATTTTAACATCATATATGAGATTAAAATAAAAAATTATATTACTGCTGTAGCCTTAGCCACAGATAAGAAAATTGTCATAAATTCATTGAATGTTGAAATGTGAGTCATTTTCTACGGTTTCCGAACGCATATTAGAGGATTTATGATATGTGTGTAGATAAATGTTATATTACTATCATTATATTACATTATACATATAATAGCATATATCATTTAAAGATTGTTTATTTAGAAAACTTCATTTAAATTTGCACTATAGCTATAGTGCAGGTCTTGATGCTATGTGAATCTTGTTAACATTTTCGCCTTGCCAAGTAAGCATTTACAAAATTATGAATCCAGAATGTATACACTGAAACCAAGCCAGCTACATTAAACATTATAATAAATTATATCAGGCTCAAAGTACAAAATGTGGTTTTGATTCATGTTTAGGTCTATAAATAATACATTTGTATATGGTCAATAAACTTTTTTTTTTTTTAATTTTCATAAGGCAGTGCTAGAGTACAGATTTCTTACCAAGTCTATGAATCTAATCAAAATATCAGGGACCAGCCCACTATCCCTTGTACGGGTTTCTCATAAGGCCTAACTCATCATACCCTTTCCTGTCAAAACCCAATCAACTTGCTTTAAAAACCCTTATCAAAAGGGTAGCCTATTCGATTAAAGGTGTCCCAATACCCTATACCCTTACAAAACCAAAATCATCCTCTTACTTGTTTGTTGTGAAAGGGTTTTAATGGTTAGCCTATCATTTAGGGCTTATAATAATAACAAACTTTAGCCTTCTACCTATTTGACAAAGCACACATTTGTTTGAGTTTGACAGTGAGCAATCATCAAAAGTGGTTGTGGTATTTTCTTGTTACCATGCAAGTCTCAATAGGGAAACCCTTGAGAGTAATTGGTGACCGTTATAAAAAGGATACCAATAGCAAACCATAAGCTTATACTTGGGTTTCCCTTTTGGTAAGGGAAAGTCATTTAAATGGTCCCCGCAAAATATGCATAGTTACGCCCCTAGAAATCAAAATGACAAGAAATGGAAATGAAAAGTTAAGAACAACTGCAATATTATGACTTGCCTATTAAATCCGTTGCGCTCGTTCCGAGAAATTCGCCTCGAATAGTAACTCTGGTACCAGGAGGTCCTTCTTTAGGAGAAATTCCAGTAACGACGGGCGGTGGACCCATTGCTGTAGTTTAAGTGAGGGATTCGTAAAGAACATGTAACTGCAGCCAATTCTGTTCGACAGCACTTACAACTCCTGGAATTTAGAATCAATGAGTATATCTTAAATTAATGAAACACTAATACTAATAAAATAAAACAATAATCTTAAAGCCAAAGTTGAGCCAAGGCAACTAGTGACAGTGACAGTGGTGTCTGTGTTAGTGTGTCACCACACTGTCACAAATAATAAGGCGGTCACATATGTTCGAAATGAGTGGATTAAGGTTATCCGATATTTATCGGTGTAGATCCGAAACGATAAAAAAACCGGCCAAGTGCGAGACGACTCGCGCACGAAGGGTTCCGTACCATTATCTACAAAAATGGCAAAAAAAAAACATGTCTGTTGTATGTGAGCCCCCTTATTATTTATTTTATTCTTTTTTTAGTCTTTGTTATTATAGCGGCAACAGAAATACATCATCTGTGAAAATTTCAGCTACCTATCACGGTTAATGAGATACAGCCCGGTGACAGACGGACAGCGGAGTCTTAGTAATAGGGTCCCGTTTTACCCTTTGGGTACGGAACCCTAAAAAATATCGGATCGGATAGTGTGAACACTAAGCGGTATTCGGAACGGCATTCGGAATGAGATACAGCCCGGTGACAGACGGACAGCGGAGTCTTAGTAATAGGGTCCCGTTTTACCCTTTGGGTACGGAACCCTAAAAAATATCGGATCGGATAGTGTGAACACTAAGCGGTATTCGGAACGGCATTCCGGATGTATGTCGCTAGCCTTAAAGCTGCCTACACAAAGCCCTGCCTGCAGGGCCCTGCTTACAGTGCCACTGCCAAATCGTATTGTGTGTAGGCATGCAGAGCCGATTTTTTTATCTGTTAAATCGGCTCTGCATGCCTACACACAATACGATTTGGCAGTGGCACTGCAAGCAGGGCCCTGCTGGCAGGGCTTTGTGTAGGCAGCTTAACTAAACGCTCTAGTTGCGTTCCAAAACAATTACATCTTTACGACTTACAAAACTTGTTTGTCTAGTGTAGGATACAACCTAAAAATGCTATGAGGATAATCAGCATAAAACAGCTTGAAATCAAAATGAAGTAACGTGTTGTAGTTTATTAGTAAATGCGAGGTAAATAATACTTTCTTGCTAGTTTTTGAACGTACACACCAAACTACCATTTTTGACAGTATTGATAAGCCATTGTCTGACTGAATGTCATGTGGGTTATGTGATGTGCTAATAAAAAGCTTCTAAAAGTATTCCTTATATTTTCGGGGCGTAATAAAATTTTCTGTGAACAAAATATTTCTTGTCATTATTAAATAATGATAAAGTTGTAGCGAACCTAGCCGAAACATGGCAGAGTCCAACTTCAGGTAATTATAAGTAGAATAAAGTTTTATTTTACGACTCTCAACGACCTACTGACTCAGATCCCTACTATATTTCAGCAAAGTCGACGAATATGGCTTTGAGAGGCATGAAGATTTTGATTTTCAGAGTTATGAACAGTTTATGTCCGTGTACTTGCGAGTGCTGGCAACTCGAGCACAGAAATGGTCTTCACTTCTAGGTGAAGGAAAGTCGGTCAAACGCACTACCACCGTCAAAAGATATGTTCGCAAAGGAATTCCAAGTAAATATTTATAGTTCTTCATACTGAGTCAATACTGTACCAATGTAATTGGAGTGTGAATATTTATAATTCAAAATCTTTATAGGTGAACACAGGCCAGCGGTATGGATGGCAATATCTGAAGCAGAAAAAATGAAAGATCAAAGCCCTGACCTTTTTCACAAAATACTAGACACACCCTTTGAAAAGGAATTGGTAGATTTAGTGAAGACAGATTTACCCCGGACATTTCCAGATAATATTTATTTCACAAAGGAAGCTAATCACCAGACGCACCTGTTCCATGTACTCATTGCCTATGCACACAGCAACCGGACAGTTGGCTACTGCCAGGGTCTCAATTACATTGCAGGTATTTTTACAAGTAGTGTTCAGCTTAATAATTAGGGGGAGTTGAACCAACTTACAAATTCAGACTGATCTACAAACCTGTCCTCTCCCAGTGAAAACAAAAAACAAAATAAAACATTCTTTTGCTATCCGGCTGGGGATCCCAGTCACCGGTAGCAGACGGCTTAAATATGGCACTGGCAGCCATTATCTCACAGAACATTATTAAACCTGCCATAAAAACAGATTTTAAATGCTGCTTTCAATTACGGACAGTTTGGTGCAACCCACCCTTAGTCATACACTTTAAGGAATAAATTAGTTTTATACATGTTTAGTATAACTAATTACCATTTCACTAATTTTAGGTTTATTGCTGTTATCAACAAATAGTGAGGAGATATCATTTTGGCTGCTGAAAGTCCTAGTTGAAAAGATCCTCCCTGACTACTACACCAAGACTATGGATGGATTGATAGTAGATATAGAAGTATTATCAGAACTTGTCAAATCTAAAGTGCCAGATGTTCATCAACATGTGATAAACCTGGGTATGCATCTACTAATTAGCATTATTATCAGCAACAGATAAAATAAACATGATAATTTTAATTGGTCAATACTTTAATATCTTAGTTGAGTGCAAAAAATTATCATGATTTTGATATCAACTATATTAGCAATTGCAAGCTATAGTGACTATCTGACTATAACAACATAAATATTAAGGGAAAAATATATCTGTATCTAGACAAAAAAGATATTTATTAAAAAAATATATACAAGAAGTCAAGAACACAAATTCAAAGAAAAAAACGAATTAACTACTAATATAACTCTTGACTATATTATAGTCTGGATATCTCCTTGGATATGGATATCCAAGAAGCTGTTGCTTATCAATATCATTACATCTTGAATACACTTGTAACAAGTAAGACCTGACGACCATCAAGCTACTCAAGCTGGTATAAGGATATGTATGGATGTGATTGAAGCAAAAGACGTATGTAAGGACCATAGTACTTGGCGTTCTTTGGTCTCTGCCTACCGCAATGGGATACGGGCGTGAGTATGTGTGTGTGTTAACGAGTAACATGTTGGTTTTGAGGTAGAGTCCATCCATGTTGTCTGCATAGAGTAATTTGGCAAGCCCAAGTCATCTGTCATTGTATACATTTGGGGCAATTAGGGTGGTGCTATCACAATATTCCAATGCAGATTCTAGTATGTTTTTGGTACAGTCAGCCTCATAAGTAGCTGGACACTTTGACCTGTTGGAAAATTTGTTTGACAGGTTAAACAAACATATGTTATAGCAACGGGTTAAAAAGGTGTTAAGCGCCTTATGAGACCGATTGTACCTATAAGGTACTACAATATAATAGTAACAACTCACACCCTACAAACATTAATATATAATATGTGATCAAATTGCAGGACTCCCCTGGGCTGTAATCACCACCAAATGGTTTGTCTGTCTGTTTGCTGAAGTCCTGCCCATAGAGACTGTCCTACGGATATGGGACTGTTTATTTTATGAAGGCTCTAAAATTCTATTCCGAGTTTGTCTGACACTAATAAAATCCAACCGAACAGCGATAATGTCTTGTGATGACTTCACATCACTAGCAGAATGTTTTAAAGCAATTGTGAAAAACGCAAGTGCTCTGCACTGCCACGAATTTATGCAGGTGGGTTCAGTCAGAAGGATACCTTGGCTTCATTCAAAATAACTGCCTTTAACTTAACCTATTCACCGCCACAGTAGATTCTGTAAGTTGTGCCTCACACGCCAAAGTCTTTGTAGCACAAGACTAGAATAGTACATTGCTTAACAAGGGCGGTAAAACAAAGAATGTCTCAGATCGCAGGTATTTGACGCCCGAGCCGAAGGCAAGGGCGATAAATATGCGATCTGAGGCTTTCTTTATTACCGCCCGTGTTAAGTACAAAATTTTATGTCACCCCCTGGCCAGGAAGTGGGATTTCCCGCGCGCGAAGCGTGCGGTAATTGCCGCTTTATGGGCAGGTGTGACATAAATGAACTTTACTTGATAGCATGTAGCTTGCCTTTACATTGAATTGATGAAGTCATTAGCATAGCATGTGGGGTGTCTATAGTGTCCTGGCTTTATATCAAGTCAATGGCAGCTAGTGAAAAGGTTAATTTAAGCTTTACTTGGGAAGTAGGAATGTCTTTTGTTATTAGATTAAATAGAACCATCTAACCAATCTGTACAAAAGTTTTTTTTTTAATTGCAGGCAATATTTAAAGTACCTGGTACTTTATCAAACTCTACTATAACGAAGCTCCGAGCTCGGTTTGCGAAGCAGAGGCGGGAACAGCTCCAGAAGGAGCAGCGGTAAACTTGTGCCACCTGTCTTCCACAAATGTTGATCTCACTTTTTTTGATACAATATAACCAAACTTATAAAATAACAACAAGTTTGTAAAGAATAGTTAAGTAAGTGAGGGGTAGCCCATTAAATCATTTGCTTATTGTTGTAGCCTTGCTGCAGTTTAAGTTAGCAATTGATGTTAACTACAGTTCGAGTTTATAGTGGCGTTTGGTACTGTTTTAAAACATCAAATATTTTTATTCTACACTCTCTACAGTAAACATCCACGGAAATTGTTTATAGCTCTCATATATTTTTTTATAAATGTAATATATATACTTGTGTATCTATTATTACAGAGCTAAGCATACAATATGATAAAGTTAAGGAATGGTATATATAAATGGTGGATTATCATTGAAATCGCTTTTTTCTGATCCATATTTGACAGCTATATATAATAAGCTATTAAGTAGCCTTAACCAGGGTATATTATAATCACCAAAATTCCTATCATTTCTGTTCATGAAATGACAGTAGGTAGAGTGCCCTAATCTAATAACCCAGGTTTCGGTTAGAGACGTGTGACACTGCTTAATATTTATTGCTTATTCTGTACATATTATGTAGTCTTTAAAACTCGGGCGTGTTTCTTAAGGGTAGTTTTAGACGTTTTAGTGCTTCTTACTAGTTTCACGAAGCCAAAAGGCAGGAATTGAGGTCGTCTATATGTTTTCCCGGCCTCAGCACTATTATAGATCCCTATAATAGAGGGCCATAAATTACCTAGAGCTTAATCCACTGTGTGTGTGTGTGTGTGTGTGTGTGTGCATGTATATACATACATACATATATAATATATACTCACGCCCGTATCCCATTGGGGTTGGCAGAGACCAAAGAACGCCAAGTACTATGGTCCTTCCATACGTCTTGTTTCAACCACATCCATACATCTCCCCATACAAGCTCGTCGGCTGCGGGAACTTCAGACCTGGCCTTTTTTGTGTGCAAGTGCAGACTACCTATTACCACTTCCACTTCTTACTGTCAAGTATGTAAGTAAGTGCAAGAGGGACGAATGCTATATGTCCTACATAATAACGATCACCATAGCCCCGCTGAAATTGATTGCATAATTATGGGAAATATGAGTTACGATTACGGGTCAACGAATTTCAGTGCTTTTGAGACAATTTTATCGTTCGTAAACTTATGTCTTACTGTTTTCCGAACAAAACGGGACTGCTGAAATTCCGAACAAAAATGATTTGATATTTTACGGTAAGGTACTGTTTTAATGTATTAAATACGAGCGACATGCTTCGAACTCTGACCCAGCGCCATCGTTACGGATTCTGCGCGATCGCGCTCAACTTGAAGAAGACTTCGCAAAGAGTTCGAAACAGTTTCACATTAATACCAGAGTTTTAATTGTTTAGTAGGACAATTATAGCTTTAACATGAAACACGAAAAATTAAAATCAAGTATTAAATACGATTCAACGTAAAGTTGGTTTTCACGCTCAACCAATAACAAACTTTGACAGGGACCTAAAGCACAGTGGTGCCAACTGGTGAACACAAAAACAGGGTCAAATTGTTAGGTGTGTGGTTAAAACGTTTTACACTTTTACTTCCGACTTGAAGAATTCGTACTTCTCGCTCGCACTTACTTACTCATTAGTGAAGGACGAATGCTATATAGGTCCGACATAAAAGCGATCATGCTGGCTAGCCAGGAGCAAATAAGAAAGTCGTATCAGGTGGTTGTTATATTATATCTTTCATTCTTAATAATTTACTGTATTTAGGTTGTATAAAATAGTTTAATCAATTTATGGATATTGTTTTCAATAAATAACAATTTAATTTATTTAGTGTGAATAAAAAAAACTTTAAATTGACCATTCTATTTTTCTCCTTAGGTAAATAGCAAATACCTCACAAAAAAATGAAAGGATAAAGTAAGAGTGATATATTTTTTCTTAAACAGGCTTGAATTGCAAACTTCAATAGTACGGTATCAAGGCCTAATGTACATAAGTATGTATGTTTAAGTGGTGCAATAAAGTATATTGAATGTTGAAATTGGTTTTATAATTCCTAATAAATGGGACATGTGTAGTCAAATGAGTCAATTTGTGCCAGTGCCATACATGGGAATTGGCGTTCAAAGGGGTAACAGGATACCTCTGCACATTGATGAGAAAAACAGACAACTAATTGATACTATACGAGTTACTTTTTTTCCTCAAGGTAAAGAGCCCTAAAAGTAATATAATATAATACTATTTGGGAATTCAAACAGCAACAATTACTAACAAGGACATTTAATGGATGAAAAATAAAGCATCACATGAATATTGTTAGATATTTCATATAACAGGGTTTGATACTGTACAGTTAAGCTATTTCAGCTATTTTTTATAACATGTTTGATCTAAATATTGTATAGGATTAGCAAAGTAAGTAATCACTGACACAATACAATAGTTTCTTCCTGACAAGAGTAGCCAACAACCAAATGCATCCATCCAAGCTTTCCAGTTTATGGGTTAGTGTTGGATATTTTGGTTCTTGCCAGTTCCATTGTATCTAATATACATAGGAAGATGCCTGATTCTGGCAATAAATAGTTTGATGTTATAAGGGGTTGCTTAGGTACATAATCCTTCATTAAATGATCCCATGGCCAAACTGAAGCTAAGTGGATTATTGTCTACAATATCTGAATCTTAGGGATATGATAGCACTAATTGTCCAAGTCATGATTTCCCACTCTCCAGGACATCTTTGGCTTCATTGATCTTGGCAGCAATGAGTGGGGATCCTCCACGGTCTGGGTGGTTGAGAGACATAATTTTTCGATGAGCTTCTCTTATCTGAAAATAATAATTAAATAGTATATTTTCTATTGAAAGTTCTGATAGGGTTTTGATTTATTTCATAACTATAATCTCCTATGTGCCTCAATGCAAAATTTCTCATCTATAGACAGAGAATTTTCTTAGATTCTAGAAAAACTTTTAAATAATAATAATGATGATGAATCATTTTTTTACATTTTTATACAATATAAAAATCTTTATTAAACAATCAAAATAAACTAGATAGTATTATTGGTTTCACGACTCAGTTGTTAGATCTGAACAAGATAAATACTAGACAAACTCCACCAAATCTAGAGTTGCAGTTTTTATTGTACACAAAAAAGAAACATTGTTTCTTAATTCTATCTTTGAACATTCTCAAGCAAATGGGTTGCTGATGTCAATAAGTACAATTTCAAATGGCATCATTACAGAAAACCCACCACCAAACCAACACCACAGAGCCTTTTGTTTGAAAATCGCAAGGATATGGATTAAGGTGTTTCTGAACTAATATAAAAACAGAACTAATTTCTTGTAATATATTACTTTTAATAATAACATACCTCCATCATCAATATGTAAAAATTAAAATATTTAAACAATATTGCCACCTACCTTGGCTTTATTTGCAGTAGGACTTACACCCAAAATTAAAGCAGCTTCTCGTTTCGTCATTCTTTGTTCGAATCCACCTTTGTAGTACTTTGATGTTGCTAAAGACTCTGCATCAAATTTTGGCAAGTTTTTAACAGCTTCTGCAAATTTTACAGAAGCATTCGGTATCTGCTTAAGGACATATCGACCGGCGAAACCAACTGCAGCCATGCCAAGACCAGCAAGTATAATCGAGCTCGCCTGTAAGCACCAATTAATTAAAATTACCACAATGATGTACTATTATGAAATAATTGAGGTTAAACGCATTACGTACCATTTTACTTCAAAAACCCGTCGGAAAATTTGATAACTACTAGATATTTCACAATATTTGTATAGTTGATTTTATGCACATTGCAAGAATTTTATAACGCCAGGCTAATCCAAAAGTTCGATTTAATTTATCTATTTACTCTACTACTTCACCTCACGATCAGACGATTTTATTTCTTGACAATGACTGTTGACATTGACATTACGAAAAGTTTTTTAAGGCTAAGCGCAAACAGAGAGCGTTCAGCGTTCCGCGTTCTGCGTGCAGAGTTGTATTGAATTCAAGGAGCGTTCTGACTGCCTGCTGTGTGCATTATCGTAAGGGACTCGGTAGGCGTCAGTTACACGGTCAATATTATCACGCGATACAGTATTGGCCTCTCTCTCACTTATATGAAAGTGAGAGAGAAGCCAATGCCGTATCGTGTGATAATACTGACCGTGTAACAGAACGTAGTGGTTATATTCTCTTTGCGTGTAACCGATGCCGTACAATACAGAGAACGCAGAACGCTCTCTGTGTGCGCCTACTCTGAAGGGTTCCGTACCGACACCTATCCAATAAATCGTAGCAAAAAAGGTCGTATCTTAAAGCTGCCTACACAAAGCCCTGCCTGCAGGGCCCTGCTTGCAGTGCCCCTGCCAAATCGTATTGTGTGTAGGCATGCAGGGCCGATTTTTTTATCTGTTAAATCGGCCCTGCATGCCTACACACTTAAACGTGATGGTATCAATAATACGCACATTCATACCGCAATACGTAACACGGTGATACGTATTGCGATATTAATGTGCGTATTGGCGTCATTGCGAAACCGTGATAATAATTATTACCTTGTAACCAATAAAATACAATATATTTAGGTTAGGATTAGGACTCCCGATGATTTTCGGGGTCTGCCCTGGAGGGTCTAGCCCAAGTCTAGCCTTTCCTTGAGTAGTTTGAGTCACTTGATGAGCAGCTTACCACAATAAATACTTGCTAATCAAAATGACAGACAAACAACAGTCAGTCATATCCACGGTCATCTCTCAATATGAAAGACATATGCCGGGCATACGATATTAGCTTTAAAAAGCAATGCATTAGTCTCAATTTCACCTCGTTCTCGTGTCGATACATGCTCGATACCTGATGTTTAGTAAAACAGTTGTAACCAGTCTGGTTTTCCTTCTTATGATTCGGATATAATTTTATTTCTATCAAGATTATTTTTCCGATTTAAAAATGCCAGTAGTAGATGATGTAAAGCACATGGAAGACATACGTTTCGCATTACTTATGCTCCGTTTAACTGTAATGGCCCTTCTGGTAGCATTACTAACATTGCATCTGCGCTCCGTGCGGGTATTTCGCTGGGAACAATCAGTGTCTGGTGGTGTACTCGTCACATATCTCATCGTGTCAACGGGACTTGCTATTTGTGCAAGCTCTGCTGACCGTAAAATCACAGGCATTGTCGTCCAGTGCTACTTGTGCGGCACGGGTGCGATTTTACTCATTCTGAATGCTATAACACTGTGGGCTCGTTGGCGCAGATCTGGGGATCTCACTCAAGCTGTAGCAGACTTACTTGCTGCCCTTGGCGTGCCAGTTAGAAAACAGGTTTTCATAAAAACATATTCATATTATTTTCTCAACTTATTAACTAGTTATTTCCTTTACATAGTCATCACCTTAAAGTTAAATGACGTCTTAAACTTAGAAATGTAGTTTAGTCGGCAAAAGCTCTAGCAGAGAATCGCAAGTTCGGCGGCGAGCCCGCGGCCAAGTCCCGTACATCACGGTATTCCAGACTAGCAGGGCAGAAAGGGGACAGGGATTCCAAACCGAGACATTAGCCCTTCTGTTATTCGAATTAACAGTAGGCCCTCTGAGCGCAGCAGATTCAAAGAGGGAAAGGGAAGCTAAGTGTCTGTTCCGGATCCGCCAGCGCCACCGATACTCTGATAAGTAATAGTGATAATCCACTAGTAATCACCTCCTGACACCTGCCATTGCTAAGATTTTGTACTGTTTATTATTTATATCCAGTTGAAATATTTGCTTATATGACATACGATTGTTTGTATAGATGCTGGCTAAAATTTTTCTTAGCACTGCGGCGGCCTGTGCGTTCATAGCTGATATGATACTGGTAATAATGTACAAGAAACAAGGCACAGTTGTTAACTAATGAAGATCGAAACGAGAAGACCGATGTCACAAAATATTATAATGACCTATGTCACGGAAGTATTACGATTTATTTTATTTACTTGCCTCGCCTAATCGCCTAGGGGACTATTGCTATTATTACTTATTCTGACTAGGGAATGCAAAAACCGGTGAAAATCAAAAACCGGTTATTAACCGTTTTGACTGGACAAAAACCGGTTAACCGGTTTTTTACCGGTTTTTTACAAACTACCTGAAATCGAAGTATTGGACTATAAATTTATTATTTCTGGGTTCTATTGGTAATCCGGGCATGTTTCTAGTGATGTGAATAGGTATAAGTAAGCTAATAAATAAAACGAATTTGGTTTTATCCACATCTTTATAAACTTCAAAACAAATCGACAAGTGACAAATAAAATTAGGAAACATTCTAATATAATATACGGATATATATAGATATCTTAATAAGCGGCGATGAAAAGTAATATTACCAGTATAGCACCAGCAAATGTCCTTATTTGTTTGTATTTTTTGTGTTTTTTTGTGTACAATAAAGTTATTACATACATACATACAAAGTTAAGATGGTACCTAGTGTTCCAACCTACTTTTTACAATGACATATTATAACAAACATTAAGTATATACATTGAAATGAATAGAAAAAAAAAATTAAATAAAATCTCTGAGCACTGACTGATTAGATACGTTACTACAGGGTCATAAATAAGAGTGTAATGACTGGAAATAGATAGCCAACTTCACGCATATTGTGATCCCGACTAAAGCGCCACCAAGTGCTAAAGTTAGTAAGCATTATCTTGGATACATGAGAAAAAACATACAAAAAGTGCATCCGCCGCTGGGGATCGAACCCGGGTACATTGTCTCTAAAGACAATATACTTTACCACAGGGCCACGTGTGTGATACTGGTACGCATCGAATTTTTGAATACCTTTTTAACAGTCTACCTACTTTTACTTTTTAGCTGACTATTCGAGCAAGTTTAATAACCATGAAAATAGGTGGCGCTATTATTAATTCCGTCAGCTTTCTTCCAAGATGAACAACCATGTACAGGGTAGTAGCAGGTAGCAAAACTATCCAAGTAAAACAATAGGGCTTACCCGGCCATAAACCCTTTCTGCGCTTTTGACGCGGCAGACTCAAATGAAGTGGGGATATGGGAAACTAACAACATTTTAACATTATGATATTCATGTGCTCTCCACAGTCGTAAGAAAAAGAAACTAACTTCTTTAAACGTACATCCTACCATCCTTAAATAACGTGATTTGGAGGTGAAAGAACGCTCTTATCTCCCCATGAAGTCGTTTTTTATACTAAATACAATTTCGGTTAAAAACCGGTTAGTGGTGTAAAAAACCGGTTTTTTACCGAGCTCAAAAAGTTCCGGTTAACCGGTTAACCGGTTTGCATTCCCTAATGGTATATTGTACAAAATAAAAATCAGCCGTATCGTGTCTGAAGGACCTCAAACTTGGTATGTTTCGAAAATTATTTTTGATTTAATTAAAAAAAATAGTTGAAATGTAATGGTGTGGTATATTTTCAGAATCGCCTCAAAAAGCTCTTTCATATGATACTACACACGATAGGTTTCTGAAAAAAAAATCTTTTTTTCATACAAAAAAAAGAATGTCTCGGCTCTCCCCCCCTAAGGGAAATTTTTTTAGGAACTGCGGGTCAAAAAATTTGTTTTGTTAAACTGTACATCGATTTGCGGTTTTTTTAATCGTACGGCGTACACTATGTAGGGTCGAACGCAGTTCTGTTGACACTCAATTTCGCTCCGCTCGTCGTCGTATCTAACTACCCCATGCATCGTTGACGGAACTCTTGGGAAAAAACTCTCACTAGGTCCGCCACGGAATTTCTTCTATGGGACTACTGGGAATGAACGTCGTCGGCTCCTGCAAAGATTTAGAAACCGTAAACAATGAGCACATTTTCCATACCATTGATTGCCACGATATCGTTGTCGTCGCTTGCAAAGATGCAATGTGAACACATAGCTCGATTGCTGGCTAGCTTCCACCAACCTTGATGGTTGACATGACAACCGCATCCATGGATGGTGGTATGCGACCAAATTTTGTTTGACCTTGGGAAATGTCATCACATACTCGTACCACCTTCTAAATGGTTTTAAACATTGGTGAAAACGGAAACCATATACTTATTATATTCTTTGTTGGGAATATTGGATGTCAACCGTGTAGCACAGTAGCCCAGTCTAGTCTGTCAGACTACGAAGGAGGAGTCTGATTGTATGTACATTACTCTTTGGTGTATATGTATGCGAAGCACATGTAAAATACATGCAAAGATGGATTTAAAGGCATAGGTCTCCGCCTCGTCAATACTATTACTATTAACGTCGATAGAACGGTGCTGTAAAAGGGCACAGCAACCTGAGGGGCAACCAGGGCAACCCTCTGAAAGGATTCAGTAAGAGAGGTATGTTGCCTGAATTTGGAGCAGCTCAGCTGGGGAATCGGCTCCGCTTTGCAGAAGATCACAGCCATAATAATATTATTTACTATACTATACAAGTATGTTGTGTTTCTGGAAGTGAGCAAGGCTGCCAGAGCTCCGGAGGGTGCTCTGTGTTGAGAGCGAGGGAACTAAATTGTCCCTTGTGCTGTCAACATAGTGAATCCTCAAATTTTGTAAAGGGTTGGCAACGCCCACGTGACTCCTTTGTTGTTGCGAGAGCACATGCGAGAGTCTATTAGGCTGCGGAGTCAGCTTACGTCGTGGTATAAAAAAAATCAGGTTTCATTTTGCTTAAATATTTCATCAATAATGGCGTCAGTTACACGGTTTCATGTAAGTGAGAGAGAGGCCAATGTATCGCGTGATAATATTGACCGTGTAACTGACGCCAATCGCGTGATATGTATTGTGATATGAGTATAATAACATAATAATCACCACAAAGAGAATATAACCACTACGTTCTAAATCACCATGTAACCGGCCCAAAAGAATGAGAGATTTCTTATTTTTAACCACTGCGTTAGTCTATGCATATCCTGTGGTCCCACACCCAACCCACAACCACAACCACATGCATGTGGTCCGCTGGACCGTTCGATAGGATAGTGTACGTACGCACTATTTTATTTTAGGGTACTGGCAACACATTCTGTGGATGGGCCACATATTTTTTTAAGAAAAAAGATCGGGCCTTTTCTTTTGAGGCGCAACATGGCTGGAGATCAAGCGCAATTTTACCAGTTATTAAATACATTACTTTCGACAGATAATGACATTCGATCGCAAGCAGAGGTAAGTTAAGTATAAATTTTAGAGATACATGCATTTGTTACGTTAATATGAGTTCTGTAAATTTCTGGTCAATTGGCAGTCACAGCCTCGTGTCAAAACGTGGTCATGGAGGATCTCGTAGTATGCACGTTCTTGTAGCCTAACCAAACTTATCATCTGCAGTGATTCTTTCTTGTCATCTTTAGTGATTTTATGTAAACAGGGAAAATTAGGAGTGTTTAATACTTATAATTTGTATACATATTGAAGGAAGCATTATGCATGCATATACCGCTTCCTTTTTTATCCAACGACCAACGTGTGTGTGATCGTACCTACCACATGACGGCCTTTATAATTCTTCGATAGGAAACTCAGTTCGAGTAGTTTCATTTTAGATTTCCGTAAATAGCGAAGCATGACCTCTATTTACCTTAATGCCGGATATGTATAATGTTCATTTTTATGACAAGTCTGTTGCAGAGCCGATAAACCTTCAAACTATTGCTGTAAACATCACTTTTCATTTGAATTGTTGGTATTATTCTTTATCAATACTTATATTTATATTAAAAATGTGAAAGTAATTTTGACACATGGAAGTAGTTTGAGACCCTGGGAAGGACAGTGTAGTTTTTATCCTGGAAATCAATCCTGGGCAGGGTGGAAAGGTTGGTAGTGTGTAAAATTAAACCTGAACCTAAAATAATAGCAATTATTCTCAAAGCTGATAACATGTTCTACATGGACAAAATCCCAGGCAAAAGCATCTCTTTGTATAAGACCCTTATCCTGAACTTTGCTTTTGAAATTCAATTATTATTACATATTTTTTTACCATTATCTTCTTGTTTTGATTTTTTTTTTATAATACAAAAGGCAGAGCAAAACCATAATTACAATTAAATTATCTGATATAACTTGGAAAAAGTACTGGGTCAAAAAGAAATCATAAAGGGAGAGTAAAATCTCTCACTTGAAAAAGTAGTGCAATACCTGTCTTCTACCTAGGGCTCGCAAACATGGGTTTACACAAAGTGAAAAAAATATATATAATGCACACAAAGAGCTACACATGCGAGCATGTTGAGACTATGAATAATAGACAAATAAGAAATACAGAGAGAGAAAGAGAGGTTAATTTGTTTTTAAACCTAACGAATTGTAAGTGGTTTTGTATGTCATGCATGTTTCTCTAAAGAGGTTTCAATCTGTTCCATCATTCCTTTTTATATTATAGCGGTTCTAAGAAATGTATACAAGTATTTTATGTAAAGATATCTCCATGTTCTCCCACTGCTATAATATTGAAAAAAAAAATACATATAGGTTGTGGTGGGTGTATTATTGGTGAAAAAATTAAGATAATTTTATGCTGAACATATTTCTAATACAAAGTTTTTGTGTAGCACTAAGCATTATTGAGTAAAAAAAAAAAAACAATTTTCTTTTTTGCATCAAAATTTTGCAGTCAGATTATGGAAGATTTTTAGTAGATCAAAAAGATACAAACAAAGAACTAAAATAACAAACTTCGCTTCTGTGGATTATGACCCCTAAGATCTCCTCTACTATAGAGGAGATTCCTCCATAAAAATTACAAGCCCAAACTCGACGGGGGCAGAATCACTTAGCTTATCCTGGCACGGCCTTTAATGGAACATGGAACTCATCACAAGTATCATCATCATCATCAGCCTATATACGTCCCACTGCTGGGCACAGGCCTCCTCTCATAGATGAGAAGGATTGGGCAGTAGTCCCCACGCTGGCCCAGAGCGGGTTGAGGACTTCACATACAACTTTGAATTTCTTCGCGGATGTATGCAGGTTTCCTCACTATGTTTTCCTTCACCGAAAAGCTAGCGGTAAATATCAAATGATATTCCGTACATAAGTTCCGAAAAACTCATTGGTACGAGCTGGGATTCGAACCCACGACCGCCGCTTGACAGCCCCATGCTTGAACCACTGGGCTACCGTGGCTGCCGCTACGCTACCACTGGGCTAGCCGTATCACAAGTATAAATTTTAAAAATTAATTCTGGAGATCAACCAACCAGTCACATCACACAAAAATCAAACAAAATCACTATTTTTCATATTAAAATAAAGTACAATAATTTAAATTAAAGAAGTGAACACCTGTAGTTTTGATTATGTAAGGGCAGATTGCTGGAACAAAACATGTGCCCAAAGCACCAAAAAAATTTTTCAGGATCTAGTTAAGTAGCTTTGTTTTTGATAGGAACCAACTCCTCCTTCGGCCATCTTAAATTTTATAGGGGTGGAAAGTTAGTGGAAAAAATATTTTTATAATAATTAGTTAATATTTTTAAGGTAGAAACCTGAAAATTTGCTAATGATAATAATGCATTGAAATGGAGGCAAACTGTGTTTTCAGCATTTATTAAATTTTCACCTTTGAAGGGGGGGAAAACGGGGTTGAAAGTTTGTATGAGGAGATTTTTTTTAAACTTAGGTATTTGGATATTCGTTTAAAGGCATTGAATTATAATAAAATTGATTTCAACGATTTTCAAAAACCCCTTAGTGGATACTAACGTTATAAAAACTTGTGAAAAATTCAGCTCTGTAGGTCCAACGGTTTGGGCTGGGCGTTGATTTAAGTGAGTCAGTCAGAACTTTTACGTTTATATAATATAGATAACGTCGCGCTCGCGTCGCCGCAATGCACGTGTGGCGTCGCTAACCTAACCTCTCACGTCGCGCACGCTAGACCAGGCCTTACGCTAGAGCCAATAAATCTTTACTAAGACTCGGGCTTCATTGACGTTAGTGCTGTTAATGAAGCCTGAGTCTTCTGGTAGATGTCGCTGTACGCCTCCCTTAAGGCGTTTGTATAAATGAATTAACGGTTAAAGAATTTGGAGGCCGGGTGTGGGTCGCACCTATAGCTCAGTTGGCTAGAGCGATTGGCCGCGAATGCCAGGAGGTCGCAGGTTCGAATAATGCTCGGTGGCTAAATTATTAATCTTTTCCTTTAATTCTAAATTTGTAGTTTGCGTTAGCAGCGTTACAGCTTTATACAAATTTAATTTACAATGTCAGTACGTATATTGTGATGCTAGTTTCCGGGTGAGAACAATGTGACGCAGTAAATTATACTGACGAGTAAAAATAACGGGTGCACTTTCTATGGAACTTCCATACAAAGTGTACCCGTTATATTTCCTCGTCAGTATATTGTAACTCTCATATGGCAAACAGATTTATCATTGAACACTAGACCTTTTTGAGATTAGACTGGTTTCCTTCACCCTTCCTGATATGCTAAACCAAGTGCATTTTTAACATAACTTCTAAAAAATATTAGGGCATCAAAAATTCAAACTAGAAATTACTATTACTAAATGAAATGGAGTATTATAGTTGCATTTGAAACAGTTTATCTATTGTCTTATGGAATTATGGTGGTTAATTTTGCGAATTATTATGTTGATCAGTTTTTATTTAGGCAGACTTTCGCTTGAATGTGTTCTGACTAAATGAAGAAAATAATATATTTGTCCCTTAGGAAGCATACAACAATATTGCAACTGAAACTAAAGTAGTATATCTTGTGGGTGCTATACAAAATGGCGATGTCAGTGAAGAAGCACGTCAAACGGCAGCTGTGCTGCTGCGACGATTATTCAGCGCAGACTTCTTCGACTTCTTCCCAAAGCTGCCATTTGAACAACAAACGCTACTGCGAGAACAGCTCCTGCTCACCATACAGATGGATCTCAGCCAACAATTACGCCGAAAAGTGAGTAACACTTCATCAATTTATTAACATCTTATTAGTATAAGCTTATCGCCAAGAGAGCTGTCCTCAAAAATGTTTACAACCCACTGAACATTGCTCCGTGTACCTCCTCTGCGCAACCAGCGTCCATAGGCTGCGGTGACCGCTTACCATCAGGCGGGCCGCACGCTTGTTTGCCACCGACGTGGTATAAAAAAAAACCCACGACAGAGTGACAAGAATGACCAACTAAAAAGAAAAACATGTTATTATTCAATCCATGCCTATAATAATAATGGTTCTAAACATGGCCACTGATTCATGGCTGTGAGTCATACTGACTTGAGTTTAATTTGGCTAATCAAGTGGTGACTAGTAATATGACTAAATCAGAAGCTTTCATAATATGTAATTTCCCACAGATTTGCGATGTAGTATCGGAATTAGCCAGAAGCCACCTTGATGATGATGGCGCCAACCAATGGCCCGAATTTCTGCAATTTATGTTCACATGCGCCAATGCACAAGACCCTAACATGAAGGAGGCCGGCATAAGGATGTTCACGTAAGTTGCTCTACCATAAAAGCAACTCCGTGTTGCGACTTTCAGGTGGTATTTGTATGTTATTTAATTGTACTAGACCCTTCCTGTACTAAATACAAGGTGTTTAGAATTCTACAAGATTGTAAATTTTTCATTCTATTCAACATCTTGACTCTGACTGTAATCTATATGGTCTCAAGAACGCCAAAAACTAAATTATATAGAATATGCTTATTTAAAGGTTTCACAACATTTATGTTTAAAAAGCATTGCTGAGCTAATGTTTTTGTCATTGTAGGTCAGTGCCCGGAGTATTTGGAAATTTGCAAAACCAAAACTTGGATGCAATCAAGAGGATGCTTTTCACAGCCCTGCAACCAACAGAATCAGAAGCCCTTCGAGTACAGGCTGTGAAAGCTGTTGGAGCCTTCATCTTGTTACATGACAAGGAACCTGCTATCCAAAAACATTTAAGTGATTTACTCGAGCCCATGATGCAGGTACTTCTTAATCAGAATGTGTTTTACATAGTTATTTTCATGCCATTATTATGTGTTTGTTTTTCTAACTATTTATACTTTTAGGTTGTCGTCCAATCTATGGAAAAAGCTGATGATGATTCAGCTTTAAAAGTGTTGATTGAACTGGCAGAGGCTGCGCCAAAATTTTTACGACCACAGCTAGAAAACATTTCTCAAGTTGCCATAAAGGTTTGTGTTTATATTAATTAATTTATAGTTTGTTTTTCTACTATAAGTGCACTCTAGTTTAACCTGCAAGAAAGAATGTAACAACCAAACAGTCACATGCAATACCTGCAAAGAGGGCGGTAACAATACCGTAATTACTAATATCGGGTAAATTGAGTACATGAAGCATCTCGTTTTGTCTCTTAGATAGAAAACCTACGTGATTAAGATAAAAAACAGCACGATAAGGAAATATATTTTGTGTTAATAGATGGTCGGAGACAAGGATCAAGAAGATACCTGGAGGCAGCTTGCTCTAGAAGTGATGGTGACTCTTTGCGAGACGGCCCCGGCGATGGTTCGCAAGCAAGTGCCCATGGCGGTGCGCATGCTCACCCCACTCGTGCTGGAGATGATGTGCGAGATCGAGGACGAGCCCGAGTGGGTCATGGAGGATGAGGCCGTTGATGACGACAATGAGAAGTTAGTATTATTTATTAGGCTCTAAACCTGTGTAAGATTTATTTATTGGCTGCACAAACTTTTTAGTGCAATCTCAAAAATCTTACAAAAACTAAAGAACAAGATAATTAGCATCCTTATGATTTATTTATTTGGGTGTCAGTCCCTTGGTAACATTTTTATAATGCAATTTATTGTCATATAGCAACTAAATATGTACCAGTAGAAGCTTCGATTGAAACATTGTAATTGTTATTTCAGCAACAATGTAGTAGCGGAGTCTGCTCTAGATCGCATGTGTTGCGGTCTCGGCGGAAAGATCATGCTGGGGCTGATCGTGAGCGCAGTGCCAGTGATGCTACAGTCCGAGGACTGGCGGCGGCGACACGCTGCGCTGATGGCGGTGTCGTCCGCCGGCGAAGGCTGCCACAAACAAATGGAACAGATGCTTGACCAAGTTGTATCTGCAGTACTCAACTACCTGGCTGACCCTGTAAGCTTTAGGACTTACATCTTCTTCTTCATCCCGTTACCCTCTGCTGGGGTGTAGGGCTCGAATCAACTCTCTCCATTTACTTTCATTCCATTTATTTTTAGGACTTATATGATGTTGAAACTGAATTAGTTGCTTGTATATTGACCGAGGTTTTCTGTGCAGCATCCCCGTGTGCGTTATGCAGCTTGTAACGCCGTGGGGCAGATGTCAACGGATTTCGCACCAGTATTTGAGAAGAAATTCCATGACAAGGTTGTTCCTGGATTATTCCCAGTGCTGGATGATAATGCGAACCCGCGTGTTCAGGTAACTGTTGAGTGTTGACAAATTACTCTTTGATGAAACATCAACAAATGCTAAATGCACAGCTATGTTAAAATATGATGTATTTGTTTCTATACAGGCTCATGCGGCTGCTGCGCTAGTCAACTTCAGTGAAGATTGCCCAAAGCCAATCTTGACTCTTTATCTGGATCCACTAATGAACAAGTTAGAAGTCATTTTAACTGCAAAATTAAAGGAGGTAAATTTCAATATTTATCTATTTGGTCTGCACCACCAGTGTTCGTTAGTGATACATTTGATTTTTGAGTGCATCACTTCCATAGCACTGGTAAATTAAATGTGACATTTCACTTTTAATTCTCTCTGTAGAGAAGTCCAGGTGTTTCGCTCACAACATATATAAAGTATATTCTTTTTAAATATCTTGGTTAAAAGTATCTGGAACCTAAACAATAAAGTAACTATTCTGTTTCAGCTGATCGAACATGGCAGAAAACTTGTGCTAGAACAAATTGTGACTACAATTGCTTCTATTGCCGACACAGTAGAAAAAGATTTCGTACCATACTACGATCGTTTCATGCCGTGCCTTAAATACATTATCGCTAATGCTAATACACAAGAACTCAAGATGCTTAGAGGAAAAACTATTGAATGTGTTAGTCTTATTGGTAAGTTGTCTTAATCCCTTGAATTATTTGTTCTTTGTTTATATTGGCTATTTGCAATATTTGTTATTTGTCTAAATCGAACACAAGTAACATTAAATCTTTGTATACAGTAGATGTTGACAAGTATTGGTCACATTACAGGTCTGGCTGTAGGTGAAGAGAAATTCTTAGCGGATGCTTCTGCTGTGATGGACCTTCTACTGAAGACGCACACTGAAGGCGAGCAACTGCCTGCTGACGATCCGCAGACCTCCTTCCTTATTTCGGCTTGGTCCCGCATTTGTAGGATTATGGGTATGTTTAACTAATACCACCTTCTTAGATTTAGTATATTTCGATAAAAACATGTGTTTTATGATGTTATTAATTGTAGGCAAAAATTTCGCCCAATATTTGCCTATGGTGATGGAGCCGGTGATGCGCACAGCCGCGATGAAGCCGGAGGTGGCGCTGCTGGACAACGACGACCTCGAGACCATCGAGGGCAACCTCGACTGGCACTTCATATCACTTGGCGAACAACAAAACTTCGGCATCAAAACTGCAGGTACTCCAACAACACTTTCTTTAGGAATGCACATTTTTTCCTACGTGCACACTTATGCGAGGTGTGTTACTGCCAAGATGTGCAACATTAATTAGAGGATTTCGCTAACGCCAACCTTCGTAGGATGGAAGTCAGATAGTAGCCCTCTATACATTGGAACCTCTTCTACCAACCAAAATAATGAACAATACGTAACAATAACCATATCCACATGTTGTGTTGACGCTAATCCGGGTTCGGTAGATGAGATGATCAAACATAATTATGATCCTACGTCGCAGTTTGTCCAGTGTGCCGTATTACTTATTTCGTGTTCCCTCCCTCAGGTCTTGAAGACAAAGCATCTGCATGCGAAATGCTTGTGTGCTACGCTCGCGAGCTGAAAGAAGCTTTTGCTGAGTACGCAGAGGACGTAGTAAAGCTAATGGTGCCGATGTTGAAGTTTTACTTCCACGACGGAGTGCGCACGGCGGCCGCCGAATCCCTGCCCTACCTGCTGGAGTGCGCCCGCATTAGGGGGCACCAATACATCGAGGGCATGTGGGCTTACATGCTGCCCGAGCTGCTCAAAGCTATTGATTCCGAACCAGAGCAAGACGTACAGGTTGAGCTTCTCAACAGTTTAGCCAAGGTTGGTGCTACCACTTATCCAATTTTATCAGCTCAGATGTACTGTTACTGACAGTTCATAACGAAAATATTAACACTTTAATCCCCACGTTTTACAGTGCATAGAACTTTTGGGCAATGGATGTCTCAGTGAGGAGACGATGGCGGAAGTGCTCCGTATCCTCAATAAACTGCTCACCGAGCATTTCGAACGCGCCACAGAGCGCCGGCAAAAGCGCGCGGATGAGGATTACGACGAGGTAATACAAGTTCTTGTGTTGACCCTTTTCCGCAAAACTCACAAAAGTACATGTGCGACTTTTTTTTATTGCTTGATGTTGTTTAAGATACTGATACTATGCCACAACCCCAATCATTTCGTACTATTGTGTTAAGCGGGTATTATAAAGTGAATATTTGACGCAGGTGGTGGAAGAACGGCTCGCCGAAGAGGACAACGAAGACGTGTACGGGCTATCGCGCGTGGCCGACGTGCTACACTCGCTGCTGTCCGCCTACCGCGAGTCTTTCTTCCCGCACCTGGACACTCTGCTGCCGCACCTCGTCGGCCTCATGGCGCCCGGCCGCCCCTACTCCGACCGCCAATGGGCTATTTGTATATTCGACGATGTCATTGAGTTTGGAGGTATGACGCGATGTTCATCATAGACGCGTGTTTCGCTAAACTCGTGTCGCCGTTTTTACAATGTCCTACTCCATGTTTGTCAGGTCCGGCATGCGTGAAATACCAAGACATATTCCTCGAGCCGATGCTGAACAGCCTGTGCTCCGCGGAGGCGGAAGTGCGGCAGGCGGCGGCATACGGGTGCGGGGTGCTGGCGCAGTTCGGCGGGCCGCAGTTCGCGGATGCGTGTGCGCGCGCCGTGCCGCAGCTCGCAGCTATCGTCGCCGAACCCGACGCGCGCTCGGTCGAAAAAGTGAACGCAACCGAAAACGCCATATCTGCAGTTACCAAAATAATCAAATACAATCATTCGAAAATCAACAGGGATGAAATCATAAGGCATTGGTAAAGCATAAAGTACTGTTTATTTACTGTCGGATATTATTGAAAATAATGACAAGAATCTTAACCTCGCAATGTTTTGCTACAGGTTAACTTGGCTCCCAGTGGTAGAGGACATCGAGGAAGCGCCGCACGTGTACTCGCTGCTCTGTGAGCTGGCGGCCGGTGGGCACCCTGCGCTGACGGCGCCCGACGCGCCGCAGCGGGTCATCGCCCTGCTTGCGGAGGCCTTCCTGCGAGATGCTGTGCCCGATGACAACCCCGTTTACGCGCAAATGGTTGTTCTTCTCAGGCAAATTCAGGTTAGGATTTGTGATTTCGGGAAAATATACTCTACACTGATTAGGGCGTCCAAAATTTCTCGGATTTCTCAATTACGTAATTAATTACGAAATTAGATCTTTGAATTACGTAACTGACCCGGATTTCAAAATAAAAATCTCCAAATAATTTGTATTTGTTATAAATTATAATGAAAGGAAAACGATTTCTAACACCATAATTTAAATAACTATAAGCAGCATCCACGTGTAATTTTCTGAACGTATGTGGTCAGTCCAGCTTGAGGAACTTCTACCAATAATACGGTAGTCTTAAGTTTTATTTGTATTATTATTGGTAACCAGCTGTTCTGGAAATCTACTGTTTCTACAAAACCATTCAGGCCTGGAGAGAGTTCCCAGGTTTGAACCATTCCAAGGAGCTATTTAAGGCATTTAACAAAAAGGGGTCCCTGACGCCTATTGCTAAGCAGGAAGCTAGAAGCTAAATAAGCACATGCACACGTTAGGATTGAGTGACACAAGGAGGTGCAGACGCTGCTTTGAAGTGGAAGAGACGCTTGCACACATCCTAACTGACTGCCCTAGCCTAATGCGCAGCCGTAGCTCTTTCTTGGGCAAACACGTCATGTGCCCTGAAGAGACTAAGTTTCTCGAGTTCAGCAAAACCCTGCAATTCTTTAAGTTTGCAGGACTTAACCGATAATTGTAGGTGACGATCGCAATAGTTATTCGCAGTACATATTTTACCCCCCTAATAGATGAATTTTCAAAAACACTGAAATTACTTATCTTATAATTTTCCCTGAGAGTCAACAAAAAAAGTATGAAGTCTCTCACTTTAAAAAATCTTGTTGCCCACAAACTTTCAACTCCCGTTTCACCCCCTCGCCCTCTCAGGTGAATTTTCAGAAACACTGAACTTAGTTTAAATTTGTTTTTATTGCTAGGTCTATAAACGAATTTTTAAGTTCCTCATTTAAACAATATTTTACTCCTGAACAAATTTTCTAAACCCTTTTCACCCTTCAGAGTGCGAATCTACATATTAGGGAAATTTCAAGTTTTTACGAAGAATAATTTTGTTCCCAATACAAAATTTCAAATCCCTTTCAACTTCCTAAGTGTAAAACCTGAGTAGATGCTCGAGTCGGGCGTCCAGCGGGGCGTGCATGTCAAACAATTGAAACTCATACTGATGTCCTGAGTCGCCGCCGCACAATTAGTATGGACGCTCGCCCGCCCCGCTGGACGCCCCGCCGAACGCTCCGCTCCGAGCGTCCACTAAGGCCTTACACTAAGAGTGAATACATCGACACAAACTTTGTTGTTAATAATATTAGTAGGATTACGTGCCTGTGTATTATAAATGGTTCGTTTGTTTACAGAGCAATGCTGAGCTGTTCAATTCGTGCCTGATGCAACTGAGCAATGAACATAAGGAGGCCCTGCAGATGGCACTTGCTAAAGTGGCGTAACGTAATGCGCAGCCCTCGCTGCACACCGCGCCGCCACTTTCGACCGCCCACTACTTGTATTTCTTGTAGAGCACTCCGCCTTATAGTAGTTTTCCGTTGCCTGTGACGCTACCGGTATGTCTGTCTTCTGTCATTATTAGTAAACATTTATTTTTCTGGACCTTGCATTAAACAAAACGTAAATTATGCATGACGCGATATATTTAATTCTTGTGCAAACTACAAGGACGATTAATTTTGCGGATTATTGAATCACATACATTAATACCTGTTATTCCTAAATTACTTCGATCTCACAATAAAACATTATAATTCGGGCTGGCAAAAAAAACTGTGATATATTTTTATACATACTACTTATAATTTCGATTAATTAGCAGCCAAACTTTTAACTTCTGACATAACATT
The DNA here is from genome assembly GCA_951800055.1 of Cenopis cana. Taxonomy (NCBI): domain Eukaryota; kingdom Metazoa; phylum Arthropoda; class Insecta; order Lepidoptera; family Tortricidae; genus Cenopis; species Cenopis cana. Next base: position 17,443,085 of record OX637471.1, on the reverse strand, counting down.
CGACCTAGATTTGTTTTGTTAAAGAGTTACTTTTTATATGTTTCGTATGTAATGTATTTTGTAACGACTTTTTTAATGCAAGAAAAGGCTATTTCCATTAACAAGCACACATTTAGCTACCATGAGGTAGCTGTTTCTGGCGATGGATTCTATGTTGTGTAATGACTTTGACATCAATGTCTTGTTTATAAAAACAATATTTATATACACTAGGGTACAGTGGAACATCGGTAGCTTGACTTGCTGAGATAAATACTGATGGTTAAGTAATAGAATGTGGATCAACTGCCAATTGATATTTTTGTATTAGGTAGTATAACAGGCTGTGATAATTTTTGCAATTATGATACCTATCTTTGTTGTTGAGATTGTAATGCTATATGCTATTATTATAAATAATTACAGAGTTTTGTATTATCTCAGCATACATTATAAATGGGGATGTTGGCACCAAAGAAAATCGATAAGCCCAAATTTTCTCGAAAAAGATCGAATTCTCAATCAAATGGCGAAAAAGTAAGTCAAAAGAATAAATAATTACATAATTGTATTATGAAGTCTTCAAAGTTTTAAGAGGGGGCATTTGTTTCGTTTGGAGTACTAATAAATTTTGAGGCAGCATCCCTATTATACGAAAACATTTAATTGAGTACAGAATTGTATTAGTACTGTACACTATATCTACACACTATCGGCCTTCTACTGTACCTGTTACAGGCCACCAGTTAACTGATGCGTATCCATGACTGCGTGCGTTGGCAATGGAAGTCACTTCACAGTTTGTTTTCGACTAAATTTCTCGCATGGCGTGTCTTCCTGTCCCGCGAGCTATCCATGAAAGGTCTCGGTTAAATGGTATCCTGCATATATTACGCATTTGTTTGACTAAAATTAAAGTAATTGACATTTAACTATTGTTTTAATAATTTCACCCAGCCAAATGAAATGACTCATCCTTGATAGGCAGGGTAGGGGTAGGACCCAAAGTTCGCACTGATAGACGTGCTCCATCTCATTCTTACCTTCTAACCCTGCCGTGTGTAGTCGGTATCAAACAGTATAGTGCGCGCCATCCACGACGATGGGCCCCTCCAAAGCGAATCTCATACTAATCTGTGCGCAGTTGTACGGCTAGGGCTGTGGAGGGGCGCACCTTCGTGGATGACTCGCACTATAGCCACCAACACAGTACTTTTCTATCACCAACATGTCCCCCTGGTGACTCCATGGGTACCTAGTTATTTTTACCCGTTGTTCTACCGGGGGTTCTAAACAGTTATCGCCAGTGGGTCTACGGGTAATTTATTAGGGTTCCGTACCAAAAGGGTACAACAGGAACCCTTATGGTTTCACTACGTCGCTAAATTTATATCTCGAGAACTATATACTTATGCTATCGAATTAAGGGTCCTTATCAGCTAAAAACCGGCCAAGTGCGTGTCGGGCACAAGGTAGGGTTCCGTAGTCGTCCACCCGTTACATTATGTGGACTAAAAAGTTCGCAAACTTATATTTACTATGTTTTTGGCAGAATTGACAACATTATCTAAGGTATCAATGGAAATTGTACGAAAGTTTGCTTTTGCAAAGTACATTTCTGAAGTTCGACTACTTATTACTCGTTAACTATAAGAGCGGACGTTATTTGAAGATCCCTATGACACTGACAGTGACATACCATATAGTGATGTCCATGTGTCGATACTTCAATTGTTTTTTATCTGTGGCGGTTCTTATCAGCGTCCTCTCACGTACATTAATTTAAACCTCAAATGCGGTTATCGTGTAAAAGACGTTTCTGGCTACTAAACCTCCATTTTTAGGGTTCCGTTTCCGAATGGTCCAAACGGAACTCTATTGTTGTCACTCATGCGTGCCTCCGTCGGTCGTCTGTCACAAAAATATTTTTCGCAGATGTTTTCAACTTCCCTTTGACCTATTGACATAAAATTTAGACATAACGTATTCTTACGCCGCACCAGAAGAAAGACCAGTACCTACAGGTCAAAAATGACCTGTGCCGCAGTGAACGTGTTAAATAATTAATAAATATGTTATTTAACGTTGTTTTATTTTTACACACTCACGTAACAATTAAAATGAAATATAAGACACGTTTTATTATTATCACTTCAATTATCGACATCTGTTATCGACAGCACCGCTTCCTTAGTCGATACAGACCAACGATATAACATTTGCAGTACGTCACCGTGTATATTCCGTTAAGCATATTTCTAGGAAATAAGGGACAATTCAAGTTTCTTTCATATTGTTATAATGTAAATGTTACAATCCTACATAAATTAATTAGCTACATTTCCAAAAGATGCTTATTAACATTTCGATGTGACATCGACGCTCTTCCAAGGTAATATAAATAAACTGTCACTGCAAGTGTCATAGGGATCTTCAAATAACGTCCCACGATTAGTAATGTCTACTTAGCTGTATTAAAAAAACACCAAGTATCTTCAATATGTTTATTTACTGTTTATAATTTAATCCACAATAGTTACAACAATCTCCCTTGTTTTTCGTTCCCGCCACAGATAACCTTTTTTTTTCAACTGTCCGTGTCATTAGACCTGCGCATTATCCATAATGCCACTCGAATAGTTCTCGTCCGACATTATTCTGACATATCAGCGTTTAATAACCTTTCTTTGGTTTTATAGATCGCTAACATTCGGCCATTCTGATAGATGTCTGCCCTCAGACACACTATGCCCTCAGACACACACTGCCCTCAGACACACACTGCCCGCAGTCACATGGCCTTCTTCTTGTTCAGGTGACCTCTTTACAAAGATTTGTACCCATGCCGTTGGATTACTGATCCTGAACCATATGATAAGATAAGATAAGATAGCCTTTATTAGCTGAATTATTTTCACATTTCATTTATATCAATTACATTTTTTTTTATACATTATATTATTTGCATGCACATAATTTATCACATAATTCATTTATCATAAATATCAAAATTCAATTTCAGCTTGTCTCTTAGACATAGGCCTCTTCCCAAGCTTTCCACTTATTGTGGTCTTTTGCGTCTCTTCTCCATGTGTTTCCAGCTGTCTTTCTAATGTCATTTTCCCATCTCATTGTTGGTCTTCCTCGTTTTCGTTTTCTCAGCCTTGGATACCATTCCGTTATGTATTTTGTCCACTTCTCTATTTTTCCCCTCATCATGTGTCCTGTCCATCTCCATTTCAGCTTTTTGATGCACCGTGTAATGTCGGGCACTCTTGTTTTCTTCCTAATTTTTGGTAAAGATACTTTGTCCTTTTTTATATTCAGCATGCTACTAGGGCCCATGTTTGGCATCCAATATCCATACGTGATACAAGGAAGTATGCACATGTTGAATACTTTGCTCTTTAGTGTCTGTGGAAAATGTTTGTTCTTCATCACCTCTTGGAGGGACCAGTATCTTTTCCATGCACTTGTTACTCGTTGGTCTATTTCTTTCTTCATCTGTAATCTTGGGGAGATAATCTGGCCAAGATATATGTATTCATCCACATATTCAATTTCTTTGTTGTTTACCAATATTCTAGTTTTTTTTTTGTTTGTCATAACTTTTGTTTATCCCGTGTTCATTGATAGTCCTAATTTTCTACTCTCGTTTGCTAATTCCTGAACCATCTTTTCCAGTTCTCTTGGATTATTTGAAATTACTATTACTATTAAGTCATCTGCAAACCTGAGATGGTTGAGTGTTTTGCCATTTATGTTTATTCCATAGCTATCCCAATTTAGTTTCTGAAATATTGATTCAAGCACTATTGACTGAACCGTATGTATATTAAAAAAAACTTGTTCAGGTTCCTCTATATGGCGAGTTCAGTCGTTCGAAAAGGTGCTCATGTCTGTACTGCTTCGGCCATCCCTCTTCATAGAATGACCCTATTCTATCAGCTCTCTGTTTCTCGAATCTTTAACAGTGTCGGAACACGCTCACTCCAACAACTGATTTAGTCATCTTACTTTCACCGGTAGCACGCTCGCTCAGACGCCCAGAGTCAGTCAAGTCTTCAGCAGTATCGGAGCACGCTCACTCCAACAACTGCTGCAGTCATCTCACTGTTATCGGTAGCACGCTCACTCCGATACCCAGCGAATCAGTCAAATCTTACTGCTGTCGGTAGCACGCTCACTCCGACACCCAGCGAGTCAGTCACATCTTCAGCAGTATCAGAGCACGCTCACTCCAACAACTGCTACAGTCATCTCACTGTTATCGGTAGCACGCTCACTCCGATACCCAGCGAATCAGTCAAATCTTACTGCTGTCGGTAGCACGCTCACTGCGACACCCAGCGAGTCAGTCACATCTTCAGCAGTATCGGAGCACGCTCACTCCAACAACTGCTGCAGTCATCTCACTGTTATCGGTAGCACGCTCACTCCGATACCCAGCGAATCAGTCAAATCTTACTGCTGTCGGTAGCACGCTCACTCCGACACCCAGCGAGTCAGTCACATCTTCAGCAATATCGGAGCACGCTCACTCCAACAACTGCTGCAGTCATCTCACTGTTATCGGTAGCACGCTCACTCCGATACCCAGCGAATCAGTCAAATCTTCAGCAGTATCGGAGCACGCTCACTCCAATAACTGCTGCAGTCATCTCACTGTCATCGGTAGCACGCTCACTCCGATACCCAGCGAATCAGTCAAATCTTACTGCTGTCGGTAGCACGCTCACTCCGACACCCAGCGAGTCAGTCACATTTTCAGCTGTATCGGAACACGCTCACTCCAACAACTGCTGCTGTCATCTTGCTGCTGTCGTAGCACGCTCACTCCGACAACCAGGGAGTCAGTCAAATCTTCAGCAGTGTCGGAGCACGCTCACTCCAACCGCTGCCGCAACCATCTGGAGCACGGCAGCAGCACCGCTGCATCTTTAGAAATAAAAAGAAATAAAACTCCAAGCAGAATCATTCTCATGGTTAAAAAAATATTACTTTTATAATATGTGTATAAATATATATATTTTTAACGTGTATAAATGTATAATATCTGAATAATATTTCACATGTTGTTTTAAATATGTAAAGTATCGTATACTACGATAATTATTTTTATGAATAGAAAGTCACGAGTTAGTTTTTAATATAATATAGTTGAATCTTTTCATATTGTATGTGCTATAACAATTAATCACAAACAGCTATATTGTCAACTCACTCGAGTAGACATATCTCTGTAGTGTCCAACCAGAACAACATCGAGCTCATTACTCTGAAACTATCGAATGTCACTATTACTTCGGTCTACAAGCCTCCGAAGACGAACACGGAAACATATTGCCTATGTCTCGACTGATTCTCAATGACTTCCCTCGCAGTCAACATCGTCCCGCTCTCATAAAGATTGGATTGGAAGTCCCTCGTGTTAACTCTCTACCAAAACCACGATGGAACATGATGAAGGCAGACTGTTCTAATGTTTCCAGACAATCTTTTGTACATACTACCTACATGTTACTACACGAACCAGTCTCCAGACTGCCGTGTCCCATACTACATGTTACTACACACACACACACGTATCCAAAATACTATATACACAAACTAATAAGTTTACTATTAAGTTTGTTTTCCTTGTATGTACTTAATTTGTGCAATAAAGTGTTTTCTACTACTACTACTACTAATTTCCAGAAAGTCGCGTCTGAATACTACGTGTGACTGCACGACTTTGTCTCCACACTTTCGTGTCTACAGTCTACATATAACTACACGCACACTTCTCCATAATGTCGTGTCTGAATATTACATGTTAGTCTCGTCCTCATGTCTAGATTGGAGGATTCAATAAACAATGGAATTTATGGTATGCGACAATAATCTCAATGGTTCCCTTTTATTTGACCAACTGCTCATCATCATTCAACACTTAGAGTTTAACTATATTATTTTATCAAAATCTTTGTACCTAACAGATTTATTTCCTTTTTACAAGCTTTACTTTACGAGCATTTACTTGTATATGCGATATTCCATTTTTTGTATAGCAAACAATTGAACCTTCCTGGTTGGATTGTATTTATGTATCGTAATTTTTTATGCTTATTTGAGATAGAACCCACTTTTGCTATACTATTCATTAAAATTGATATCTTCAGTATATTATTTCCTCATTATGTTATCATCACCATAAAATTCTACACCTAGAGACTAAATATATCGTCTTATCAATCAGTTATCTCTTACTCATTTTCAATGGGATTTCTAGTGATGAGAGTATCTTACTAATTTCGGTTTTCATAAAGGTCAAGTCTAGCGTTACTTGCTATACGCGCTCATTTTGTTATTGTGACGTATTAGTTACGATTCGAATCTATTATAGTACTTTTTTTCTAAATTCGATGTCTCTCTCTGTGTGATTAATTTAAACACAATAATACATAACTACCCACTTTAGACCTTGGAAATCAGTAATTCAATAGGGAATATGCAATATTTTATTGAACTTGCCTATTTTAAAGATTAACGGAGTAGATAAAAATACCAACCACGGAAAATTAAAATATGCACTAATGATTCATTTAATTAAAATCAAAAACGACATTTCAAATTTCGCGTGTCGCTCACTGCCTTGACATGACGTTGCTACTGAAAACGTCATACTTTCCATGGCGCATGAAAATCATTTTCATCACAGAAATAATACATTTTCAGTTTTATTTAATATAATAAATCATCCATAATAAATATTCTTCCATTTTATAGATAGTTTTCAACTAAAGTTACTGAAATGACTGTCAGGAATGACGTCATTGCTCGTGTTAATTTACGTTTCAATTAACTCACCAGTAATATTTAATCATATTTCACATTGGTCTACTAGTGCTTAATGATAACTTATCAACCTTGTTCTAAGTTAGCTATTAAATTACATTTTCCTATAAATTGATCGCAGTCTCATCAAATGTAAAAATTAAACGTGAATATAATATAATTATCTAGACTAGGCTTGTTACTCTGTCTCAATACGTAACTGACAGTAAAATTACTCATATTGATATTGATATTCATTTATTTCATATAAACATTACATTATAAATTACATTTAATGTCAATCTATAAGAATGAATATTATGATCGTCAAATAAGTATACAATTATTATTCATTATACTACGAATAGAATTAAAAATCAAAAACGCCGATGTTCACTGTTCATGAATTCTTTCATAGAATATATTGTGTTCTCAAGCAATTTTTGTTTTAATTGGGACTGGAATTCCGATCCATACCTACTAATAACTTTAATAAATTATTCGTATCTCTGCCTGCATTTGATTGACACATCAATAATTTAATTATAGTTCAGTCATTTTCATTCAAAATACTTTCAAGTTTTTATTGGGTACCTTTCTACTCATTATTTCCGAGAAGTGATTCAACGGATTTTGTGTAACTCATTTCAAGTAATTAGTTCTGAACTAGTTGATCGAGCTAACTAGAGCATTTAAAATATGTCTGGTTTTCCTGAGATCCTGTCAGTTTATGTGATTCTGATTACTTATTAATTTCAACTCTTTGATGCCATGGCATTGGAAAACGGAACTTAATCTCGAAATCAGTTATGTAATGACTTCACAATTTTACCTACTACATGAATAAGCAACTTTTTTTTTTACTAGCTACATGAAATTAAAAGCGCTCAATCGGTCAAGAATGTCACACTTACTTGTTAGTGCATCCAACTTCTTAACCAACTTGAATACCTGCATTAAAGCTCTCTCATGCTCACGCCCAATCCGCAGCCGGCCACTCCAGCTTTGATTCTACTGCAATCGCTCGCACTGCTTCTGCTTTCGGCACAACGCCGCTTCGACCTCGTCCGTTGGGGCCGACTACGCCTCTGCCAGGATCAAGCCAGCTCCATGCTGATCATGACCGCTCAGCTCTACCCGCAGTGCCCGCTAAGCTTTCAACTGCTTGCGACTGCACTACTCCAACGGCGAACATGACAGCCTTGGCCACCTTCGTGATTTTGAGCACAAAGACTGACAGTTTAACTATGCTTCTGAAATCAACTTCCATTGCATTAGTAAATGTCCACCATGACATAGGTAATTTGTTGAGAAATAACACTAAATTGAAATCAAAAGTAATATACATTTAAGCCGGCGAAAAAAAAATACAATGCCATACTTTTGTTATCTGCCCTGGGATCCCAGGGACTGGTAGACGACGGGTTTGTCTTTAACTAATTATTTACTTAACCAATTAACTATAGGGAAGCAACAGTTACATTTTACTTTGTTCACTAACATACCAAACTGTGTACCCTGTACTAACTCTAAAATCAAAAATATTTATATAGTCACTGAATATATCGTGTAGCTCTTTTGCCATACAGCACCCAAAGGAAATTATTAGTTTACTTATACAAAAATCTCAAAACTTTTAATAACCAACAACTGTGACTTGGTTTGGTGTAACAACTTCACGAATTAATAGGTACATTATTTAAATCAATACACTTGCCATCCTAACAACTCAGGCAAATAAAATATGTTTCAGTCACACTTATTCGTTAACATTAATCACTAGATATTTAAAAGTAACAAACCACAGTTCCAATTTACTCACATTTCATAAATCTCTATTATAGTATACAAGATGTTAACAAATACAGCTCACCTATCACCATAGTTCATTTTACTTTTACCTGTAGGTACGTAAACCTTGCCTGTTTACATAATCATCATCAGTCGTTCCCTCAATGCTGAGGACCGTGGCATCATGTCCTTTCTTGCTGACCATAGTTCCTGTCATTTCCGTTAATAAACTTGTAATACATCGATGGCACGCAGCTTTCTTGGATTTCGGCGCGCGACGTTCCCGCTTCTGATATATTAAAAAAACACCAAGTATCTTCAATATGTTTATTTACTGTTTATAATTTAATCCACAATAGTTACAACAATCTCCCTTGTTTTTCGTTCCCGCCACAGATAACCTTTTTTTTTCAACTGTCCGTGTCATTAGACCTGCGCATTATCCATAATGCCACTCGAATAGTTCTCGTCCGACATTATTCTGACATATCAGCGTTTAATAACCTTTCTTTGGTTTTATAGATCGCTAACAGCTGTGATAGTTTTCCTTTTAAATTCACCGTATATACTACTACCATGATTTTTTCAAAAGCTTAAGCCACACGGAGAGTGGCAGGGCGGTACCGCCCGCTACCGCCCTCCCGCTCTCTGTGTGGCTTAAGCTTTAATAGTACGCCAACCAATTCGTTAATCAAAAAAGGCTTTTAGAAACCTTACAATATTTTTGAAAGAGCTATCCAAAGATACCCCAGATGATGGGGTTTGGAAAAAAAATGCACCACCACCTTACATGTAGGGGAGGTACCCTAAAAAAAATTTTATTTAAAGATTTTATTCTACCGTTTTGTCGGAGTCATTGATATGTATACTCATGCCTAATTACAGCTTTCTAGTACTAACGGTTACTGAGAAAAACGGGGGACAGGCGGACGGACGGACGGACATGGTGAAACTATAAGGGTTCCTTGTTTACTACGGAACCCTAAAAAGGCTCATATTTAGGCAATCTTCTGTTTAATTGACACGTATCTTGATATTTTCTAAAGGTTACTATCTAGAACAGGACTATTGCGATCTAATGGTAATGAACTAATGACATACATTCAAAATGTATTTTTATTAAGAAATATTTTTTTCTAACGTAACTAACTCCAAAATCCAAATTGACCATTTTCGACCTAAAACTCTGTTTAAATTCTACTACACACAATAAAATCTAAAAAGGGCAAGATCTAAAACTAATATAATCATCGTATTCTATAAACACTTTATGGGTAGGTATCTATCATCCCGGCAGTAGCAAAGGTGCTGGAAAACGGGCTGAGCTTACGCCTAACCGATTTTCTCGCCGCAACCGACGCCCTCGCGACAATATGCCTACCTAGTAGAAGAGCCGGTGACACTGAACCTAGTATGATAAGATTCCCAGATGGCATATATATAATTAGGTGCGTCATTAGTCGGGGAACACGAAACGGCGATGCTGCAATGCGAAAAACCTGGCGAAGCCATTGAAAATTAAAATTGAAAAATGATGAAAAATCCGGTTTCTAGTATGATAAGATTCCCAAGTTTCGTTTGTTCCTCGAAATAGGGGAGGGGTAGGACTATACGATAGTGCAGTGCTGCAAGCCCTCCTGACTGGCCTTGTCAGTGGCAGCAGTATGATAAGCGACCACTTTTCTGAGGTATCTAGTATGATCGGATTCCTGAAAAAAAACAGGGCTCATCTGAAAGATCAGCTCTTTCTGTGTAAGAAAAACCACTGCTGCATTTTCCAAACAGTGGAGAAGGTGGTTGCTGAAAACAAAACTTGAGAATCTTATCATACTAGAAACCGGTTTTTTATGTTTTCAAAATTTCTTTTTAATAGCTTTGCCTGCTCATTTGCTTTGCAGCATCGCCATTTCGTGTACCCCCATTAATGCCACGACTAATTATATATATATATATATCATCTGAGAATCTATCGAAATTGGTTCAGTGTTGTCGGCTCCTTTAATCGCTGCAGCAACCACCTTCTCCACTGTTTGGAAAATGCAGCAGTGGTTTTTCTTACACAGAAAGTGCTGATCTTTCAGATGAGCCCTGTTTTTTTCAGGAATCCGATCATACTAGATAAGGTAAACGTGGGTATCTTCGGGAGGTTAAGCCTTCTTCAACTTCAAGATTTTTTTCTGCCTAAAGTAAATGCGATATTGAGTCCAAACATTTTTTGCCGTAAAGATACGTTCTTGGATAATACTTATAAACATCAAAATTTGTAACTTTTAAAAGTTTTCATTATAAAAAAAAAATATTACGAAACCTCTGCTTTTCTTACTACTTCGTGATACAAATCTGGCTCTGCTTTTGAATTCGTGAGAATGTGTGTCTTGTTTCGGGATATATTTTCAAAGTAAATTAAATGCCATATATAACGTATATATCAAGATTTGAGATAGTTGAGCGATTAAAGGTGGAATAAGGATCTAGTTAATAAAAAAAAATTCAAAATGTTTTTTATTTTTATGAAAAAAATTAACTTTAACCCTGACTAGGCTATTATTTTAAGAAAAAAATCCCATTAAAATTTAAGAAATCAACTTCTTTTTCATAATGATTACAAAATAATTTTTTCTCCTTTAATCGCTGCAGCAACCACCTTCTCCACTGTTTGGAAAATGCAGCAGTGGTTTTTCTTACACAGAAAGTGCTGATCTTTCAGATGAGCCCTGTTTCATTCAGGAATCCGATCATACTAGATACCTCAGAAAAGTGGTCGCTTATCATACTGCTGCCACTGACAAGGCCAGCCAGGAGGGCTTGCAGCACTGCACTATCGTATAGTCCTACCCCTCCCCTGTTTCGAGGAACAAACGAAACTTGGGAATCTTATCATACTAGAAACCGGATTTTTCATCATTTTTCAATTTTAATTTTCAATGGCTTCGCCAGGTTTTTCGCATTGCAGCATCGCCGTTTCGTGTTCCCCGACTAATGACACACCTAATTATAGATATGCCATCTGGGAATCTTATCATACTAGGTTCAGTGTCACCGGCTCTTAAACGCGTTCGGCGAGCGCGATGGCGCGCGAGCTGGTGCGCCGGGTGATGGACGCTCGCGAGCGCGGCCTGCAGGTCGCGGTGCTGTGCTGCGACCTGTCGGAAGGCGTTCGATGTCGCCGACCACGGCGTGCTTGCTCTGAAACTGCGCCACTATGGCATTGACGGTAAAGCGCACGCCCTCGTCACAAATATCCTAGATGGCAGGTCGCAGGTAGTGGTGAGCGGTGGAGGAAAGGTAAGGTCAGATCCGATGTCAACCGCATTGGGAGTGGCGCAGGGGTCGTCGGTGTCTAATATACTCTTCTCGCTGCTTCTCAACGACCTGCCAGAGGCGGTACCAGCAGGAGAGATATTTATGTACGCCGATGACGTTGCCGCTGTAGTATGCGCGCCTGACATCGAAAAACTCGAGCAACGGCTGAATAACGTGACATGTCAGGTGTCACAATATTTCCGGTGCAATGGCTTGGCTCTTAATCTTACAAAAACCCATTTCTTCCACTTCCACCTGGGCGGGAAGCCTCCACGGAGTCTTAACGCTTTTGTAGATGACATCAAAATAGACCAAGTCCAAAACACAACTTTTCTCGGTTTCGAGTTGGACAGGGGGCTTCAGTGGGCATCGCACATCAAGAAAGTGTGTACCAAGCTCGGGAGCGCTTGCTTCGCACTACGTCGGCTGACGAGAGTGGTGCCCAGGGATGTGGTACGCTCTTTTTATTTCGCCACTGTACACTCGCTCCTACAATTATGGTGTAGAGCTTTGGGGCCGCGCTGCCGAATGGGAGCGTGTCTTTCGCATGCAGAAGAGAGCCATCAGAGCGATTGTACAGGTAGGCCAAAGATATTCTGCGCGACCGCACTTCAAGACACTTGGAATACTCACATTACCTTCAGTGGTGATATTCCAGGTGGCTATGTAACCTAATGCAACCTGCGCAATGCCAACAGACTTATCGGAGTGAAGCATTAAGCGGGTATTACACTGTCCTGAATTCAGGACACTTAGAAGGGTTCCGACCTATACGTTAGAGCGAGATGCTTCAACTCCCCTCTACTAGTTAGGACGCCTGATTCAGGACAGTGTAATACCCGCTTAAGCTGGCGAAATCTGCTAAGCTCACTCACGTGAGCCCGTAGTGTACAACCGCCCAGTATATATTTAATTTTCTCTATGCAACCGCCTGCCGGCTCACGTCACTGACGCGCCGTCGCTAACCGCCTTTAAATCGCGTCTTAAACGCTGGCTTATCGAGCACACTTTTTATAGCTTTGTTGAATTCACCTTAGGTTCGTTTTTGACATTTTATTATTATTATTAGTGTGACATTGTACCTACATTATTTTACATTTTTATTCTTGACATTGATTTTGCTTTATTTTATTATTCTGACATTGACATTGTATTTATTTCCGACATTATTTTATCCTATCTATATACATGCAATATACATGTAGTAGGCATATTTTTTTTTTCTAATTTAACTAAGGATTGTGACATTTGTAACATGATTAGGTATGATTATGCCACCAGCGCTGGCTGTAAAGTCAGCATAATGCTGAGTGGGCTTATTTCACGACGGCCTCTTCCCTACGGGTCTTTCCTATGTCATCTGAATTTGGAAATAATTCCCCTAGGGTCGGAGTAAGAATGACTTTCCTGGGCAATTACTAAACGGGCGGCGCAGCCGGTGGTTTGTTCAGCCCTTTGCTCAGCAATTGACGTATTCCGGCTGATATGAGTATCATATAATTTATTTTTGACATATGCGACATTTGATTTCTTTATTTTATTTATTGTTTTATATTTTTTCTTATTTTATACCTGTTGACGATCCTTTTGTGAATTAATTTTGTTTTAAAAATGTAAAACACTGTGTAATTTTATAAAGGAAATAAATATATCTAATCTAATCTAGAGAGGTAGGGCACAGCAAAATGTCATCTTGCTCGAATTTGGAGCAGCCCAACTGGGGAAGTACCTCCGCCTTGCAGAAGACTACAGCCATAATAACATTATATACTCAGGTATGTATAATAGTGTTGTGTTCCTGGAGGTGAGCAAGGTTGCCAGAGCTCCCGAGGTTGCACTGTGTTGAGAGTGAGGGAGCTAAATTGGTCCCTTCTGCTGTCAACACAGTGCATCCTCAAATATTATAAAGGGTCGGCAACGCGCACGTGACTCCTTTGGAGATGAGAGCGTCCGCTTACCATCAGGTGGACCGTATGCTTGTTTGCCACCGTCGTAGTATAAAAAAAAAATCTAATCTATGATTATTAAGCCGCCTACTCAAAGCCCTGCCTGCAGGGCCCTGCTTGCAGTGCCACTGCCAAATCGTATTGTGTGTATGTGGTGTGTATGCATGCAGGGCCGATTTAACAGATAAAAAAATCGGCCCTGCATGCATACACACAATACGATTTGGCAGTGGCACTGCAAGCAGGGCCCTGCAGGCAGGGCTTTGAGTAGGCAGCTTAAGAGACGGGACTTCGAAGAAGGTTTTTGATGACAGTGACATTGTCAATATTGTTATCACATGACATTGATGCACAGTTTGGCAGAAATTTTGAACCACAATAAAAAAGAAAACGCGGAAGTACGCCATGCCAACATAACAACGCAATAGGGATATCGATCGATATCCTATATATCGATATCGATAAATGATGGCCAGTGACGTCCACATAAATTATGGACGACTCTATTCAGTTTTTGAACATAGGTACTTACTAGCCAAAATAATAACACAATGAAATAATTTTATTAACATTTATTTACGCTAGCCAAAGTATTAAATCCATCAGCACTCGCTCTTGATTTGATTGAACCTTACGTACATCTACAAAGGACTTGTATGTATGTATCGAGAGCTGCTGCATCACCTGCTCTTTCTTCTATATCTTTTGGCTTTGTCAGACTTCTATCATTCATTGACTTGCCTTCGAGACTTACGATTGAATATTTTGAAGAGATGACTTCCATGGGTGAACCGAATAACCTTTTAAATCCTATTCAGAGTAAACGCGTGTTTAAAACGATAGAACCATTATATTTTATTTTAATATCAACTTGAACAATATTTTTATTTGACAATATTTGTTATGTTTGTTGTCTTGACTTAGTATCTCCTTCCTTAGTAGTTTGTCTTGACAACTGAAAATATTGACAGCCTAAACCAGAGAGTTTGAGTATTCAAGTTAAAACTCCTTTCAACAGAACGGAAATTACTTACCATAAGTGACTAAAGAAAGTGACATTGACATGTGACTGAGATGGATTAACTGAGAGAGCGAGATGAGATATCGGTATTCGTTTTGTTTTTTTCTAGCCAAAGACCATACAAAGTGCCTTTTTCTTCCTCATTCTTCCTTACTAGTTGCGCGAGCCTGCTATGTAGTACTATTGTACTATTCTGTGGTTGTGCCATACCAACAGTGTGTTCATTACTTGATTCCGCTTGATTCACATTTTATTTGCGCGGTGGCGCCTTCTCGATCATATTGACAGTGAACGGTTTTTTCTTCTTTTCTTATCTACGTTTAGTTGACGTTTCAACACACACCTATTGTAACATTTGTGACTTCGCTCAATTCAATTCTCAATATTCTCATCTCCAGAATTCAAATTGCAAATACATTACGAGATATTGACCATGGTGCGTGAAACTTACATGTTAATTTTTTTATTATACCTTTCATTGTGCTATTTCCAACACACTTAAAATTATAATAAACATTATCAAAATGCCTTTAAGATGAATTATTTACAGTGCTCATGTAATTTTGGGATATAATTTCCTGTAAACCAATGCATACCAGCTCCAAAAGATTTGGTAACAGTACATTGTTGTGCCAGTACATAGTAGTTAACTAAAGTACCTAGTATTCTTCTATTGTAATTGTGATAGGTATTCTAATTCGGCAAGTGACATATCGGTGTTTTCTCTTCCTTAGCTGTTGTGATATTTCCTACGTTATACCTCTTTCTAAGGTCATTCTCCGGACTGACTCTAACTCCATCAAACTATGGAATCCTTCGTAAATAATTGCGGAGTTTATGTTGACCGCAGACACTGATTTAGGATGACTGTATACAAAGGTAATTTGTACAGTCGATTTTGTCCATGTTACGTAGACAACTGAACATGAACTGAACTTACATGCCATGTGATTTCATGTGATATGTTATAGTTTTCTTTAGTAGGAACTTGTAATGTTGGGGTATGTTAAGGTGAGTCCTCACTATAAATTCTAAGGCTTAATTTAATTGGACCCATCCGGTACCTAATTGAGCCACCAAATATTCGACCAATGGTTTTGTCTAAAATACGTAAATTTTGTTTTTGCAGGTTCCAACTTGTTACTCGCACTAGGCAGTTGAGCATTAAATTTTGCTGATTAGGTACATTTGTGGTTTGGATCGTCATTTTCATATTTTTGTAGTTTTTATGACTGAACAAACTCATTTTAATCCGTCCGCTACCGGTGACTGGGATCCCCGGCCGGATAAAAAAAAGATTGTTTTGTTTGGTTTTTTCGCTGGGAGAGGACGGGTTAATAAATGATTTTTTTGAGTTAGTTATTTATTCACACTTCCATTAACTCCCATCTATCTGGAAACATACTATCCGGTATATGGCCAGATACTATGGAACTATTCGGTATTGGGCCGGACACCGGATAGTGGCTGGCTATCCATTGCATTTCTCAAAAGTTCCTTTGCTACTCATAACTTCTATATAAATCATATATACCTAATTTGTGCACCAGTTTATTATCTATAAGAAAAACACCCAGGCTTTGTTCCTGATTTTGACCCTAACTACAATTTTAATATGTTGTTGTTGCTGTCCTTGGCACCCCAGAGGTGCAAAGGGCCTTCATAAGCTCGCGTCACGCTTTCCTGTCTTCAGCAATGTCCTTAACAGTTTTAATATAACTGATATTATTTATTTGAATTACCATTATCACCAGGGTCCGTACTTTTCATGCCGATGACATCAATTTGACGTCACACTGCATATATTACTTTTGAAGTCATTTGTACATGATTAAAATGATTGACGACTAATGATTAATAATTACAATAAAACTATGTGGGATCATCCTATATGCAGTGTGACTTCAAATTGATGTCATCAGCATGAAAAGTATGGGCCCTGCTAATAAGTATCTGTCAGCTTTATAGACTGGCCATATATCCTTAGAAAAAAGATTAAAGAAAAGAGGTTAACTTCTCATGATATATCAAAAATTCTGTTATGTTAGTCACACAGACTGCAGTGCTAAGAATGTCCACTGCCGGCTATTGAATTTATTGGAATAATAGTGTTATATTACAATAAAACTGTTGCATGCGATAAGTTGAGGTAAGTATATACATGGTTCCATGATACAGGAAACTATTAGGAAAAAATGGTAAAGCTTGCAATGATGACATTCCACAAAATAAATGTTCACATATAGCACACTGAATGCGTCATATGTTTAATTCAGGTGGCAACTGAAGTCTCACAGTACCTCAGAATATAATGTCGAGAAAGAGGTGCAGAAGTGAAGAGGATTCAACGTTGAAAATGGCGGAGTCGGTGACGCCCGGCGGCGGCGAGGGGCCGGCGCGCGCGCGCGAGCTGCACGGGCAGAACGGCAGCGAGACCAGCTTCTGCAGTACCAGCCAAGCGCTCGAGCAGTCGCAGGTTAGTTCCTACTGCTCTCCCGCGCCGGAACCACTAGGGCATGCAGTCATGGTTTCTTGGGCGTCAAAAATCTGACGTCGACATTAGTGATTGGAGTTTTCGTCACTAAACCAAAGTTGTCGTTAGATTTGGGATCAGATCGTTTATTCTCTTGTGTGTGTTGTGGCGAGAAATTGCGCAGGACCGAGCAAAGTGGCGTGCTCTTGTGTCGGAGGCCAAGACTCATTTTCGGTCGTCGTGCCAGCCCAGTTAGTTAGTTAGTGAGTTAAACCAAAGTTGTCTCGAAAATCAAGTATCAGGAATATCGGGTTTCGTATATTTTCAATACATCATGTAATTCTGATTTATTAGTTTCCTCTACTCGATTCTTTTATGAAAATAATGTAGGGTCAACCGGGACAAAGGCGTCAATGCGGCGAAACGCATCTTTTAAAGATTTAATA
The DNA here is from genome assembly GCA_951800055.1 of Cenopis cana. Taxonomy (NCBI): domain Eukaryota; kingdom Metazoa; phylum Arthropoda; class Insecta; order Lepidoptera; family Tortricidae; genus Cenopis; species Cenopis cana. The sequence goes on along the minus strand of OX637471.1, from coordinate 17,425,307 downwards.
CAAATAGTATTTTAGACATACTTTAGCCGTATATATTATATACGGCTACTTTAGCCGTATATAATATATACGGCTAAAGGTTTATATTATAAACCGTACTTCCATACTTTTATAATAGAGGGCTAAAGAGTTCGCTCGGAGGTTAACCTCATGTCTACCGGTGACGCGATTACAAGTCAAGTAAACAAAAACATTGTTCTGTTGTGTTTTTTTCGCCGTCAACCCACTGGCAATTAGACCACCTGTTACCATGTAATGTTTTAAATGTTATTTTATTTTGAAAGAATTCATCATTTCAATTATGTACAACACTAGTGTAATAATAGTACATTACTTAACAAGGGCGGTAAAACAAAGAATGTCTCAGATCGCAGGTATTTGATGCCCGAGCCGAAGGCAAGGGCGATAAATATGCGATCTGAGGCTTTCTTTATTACCGCCCGTGTTAAGTACAAAATTTTATGTCACCCCCCTGGCCAGGAAGTGGGTTTTTTCGCGCGCGGAGCGTGCGATAATGGCCGCTTTATGGCCAGGTGTGACATAAAGAATATTTATTACTATTAACACGAATAATTAACATGCATTTATTCTCGAGATCTATGCTCAAACAAGCTCATTTCTGCGAGGTCTCAACCAAAATTTTAAAGCACGAGATTTTCTTCTTTCGTTGTCTAATCTCGAAAGTTCACCCGAGATCTCGTGAATTTGAGATCTTGCGAAATCGAGATTGCATTCCTTAGGCAGCACGATGTTATGTTTATTAGCCCCGCCCGCTCCATGGGGCTGGGGTCCTCCTGTGTCGCCCATTCTGTAGCTGGCACACTGAACATAAACAATTCATGTTCATTTTCTCGCAGTTACATACTTTTTAATGAGGACAAATGTTTATCGTAACCACTAAATTATAGTTGACGTAAACGCGATCGTTCTAGCTATCCTTCTTGTGCAGTTTTCTCACTGACTTGTTTATATTAAGGACAGGCCCTAAAGCCGCGATTTTGGGGGGGCAGGACGTTTGGTACCATGAACGCAAGTTAGAGGAATTTGAGCCTTCTTTACAGGAGCTATATTTCATATTCAAAGCTAGCAGTCACAATCGCGCGCCGCGGCACGGCGCCTACATTTAGCAATGGAATGTAACCACTGTGTAGGAGGTTCAAGTTCCTTTGACTTTAGCAACACGCGCGCTGAATGCGGCTGTCAGTTCAACATCTTCGGACAAGCCTATACTTACTTTTAAAATCAGTGAGTTTTCTATTGAAATAGAGTCCAAAACGGACAAACATTCAATCTCCTCGACTGTACAGTCAGCGCCCTACTGTACAACACTCATGGACATGATCGTCTAAACACGTAAACATTGGTTATTGTAGTGTAACACTAAAAAGTGTGTAGTTTCACTTGATGGCGATGGCTGTAAAACGCATTTCGACACGGGAAATTTTAGCGATTGGACCACCCCGAACACCTAAATGCGATAGTAACTCTATCCGTCTGTTATACCTACCTTTTCACAATTAAGCCACGGAACATATAAGATATTTAAGATGAAACGTGGAATGGATCATCCCCTAAGGCGGCAAAAGTCAGTCTGTAGATAGGTACTATATCCAGTTCCACGCGGACGAAGTCACGGGCAGAAGCAAGTTCATATATATATAAACCTACAGCTGTAGTTGGCTACCTATGCGAGCGTGGCGCGGTATAAACCGTTAGCGTTGACTCGGAATAAGTTTACGTTGACCGATACTATTTATCCGGCTTATTATGAAAACGAAAGCCAAATGAATCAATAGTTGGGCTCGCGGCCAAATATGTGGCGATGGCGTGATCTCCGGCCATGCTTCTGCATAAACACGTTACTCCACCAGTGGATACACTCGCTACATTTTCGGGTATTTCGTTTTACATTGACTCACAAAAAGGATGGATTGATGATACAATAACCAAATTAAAATTATTTATGAGAAACAACCGGTCCTCATCTAAATAAATATTCCTCAAACATGACATTGTAACTGATCAATAAAACTGATGCTTGATTCACAAACGATCAAGTCAGTCAAGACACATACATACCGCGTAACATGCACAAAATACACGGCTAGCCGGTTTGTTCTTTTAGGGTCCCGTACCCGAAGGTTCCAAACCAAACGGAGCCACTCACGCGTCCGTCCGTCCGTCGTCTGTCACATAGATTTTACATCCAAACGGCTGGAGCTAGTCTTCAAATTTTCACAGTATTAAGCATCAGGTTGACGCAAAGCCATACAAATTGTCAAAACTTAATTTTTAGGGTTCCGTACCCAAAGGGTAAAACGGGACCCTATTGCTAAGACTCCGCTGTCCGTCCGTCTGTCACCAGGCTGTATCTCATGAACCGTGATAGTTAGACTGTTGAAATTTTCACAGATGATGTATTTCTGTGGCCGCTATTATAACAACAAATACTAAAAACACAGAATAAAATAAGTATTTAAGGGACTCCCATACTATAAAAACGGCAAAAAAAATCATGTCTGTTGACATGAATTTATTTGCCGTTTTTATAGATAATGGCACGGAACCCATCGTGCGCGAGTCCGACTCGTACTTGGCCGGTTTATTTTCCATAAAGATAAACGGGGCGCGAAAAAATATATTTAACTTATTCACCTATGAAGTTTATATATGGTAATATTGTTTCGTTTCACTTGAACGCACCAAAGACTCATTAGATACTAAACAATAAACATAGTATCTGTATTAGTCTGTGGCACCTAGGCGTATCGTTTAACGACAAAGCAGCACGGCTAGCCGTATTGTTTTGGGGCATACATAGAGTATAAACTTTTCTGCAAAATTATTTCGTATGTCTTTACATTAGTGTTCGTGACTTTGTAAATGATAAATAAAAGTAAGAGTAGAAAAAATATGAAATGGTGAAATACGTAATCATAGTTTTGGCTGAAAGTAAAAGTAAAGTACAGATTTCAATTATAAGAGCTGTCTCACATGCTCGAGAAGACATATAAAACCATTTAGATGACGGAGCAGAAATCCTATAAATACCAGATCTTCTAAACTCCTTAACAAGAAATGCTTTACAGTGAAGACAGCTGATATTTCTGAAAGCAGTAAGAGCTGCGGTACCAGCGGTGCGGTTGAGAAGACCAAATGGAAGGCATAGTCCGTCCGCCAGGGAATCTCCACCGATAACGTTTGTTATTAATGAGCTGTTTATGCATTGTCCGGGTTCGGGTGAAATCGTGTCTTTGTTTACCATTTTCTACGCCACACCTACACCGTCGACGAGTTTTAGAAACACGTATACTTGTTAGCGCGTTTCTAAACCGTAACGTCATGTTTCTAAAACTCGTGGTTAGTCCCGTTCGTGTGAAGCTATCGGGGGTGGCAGATATGCAGTCATCACGGGTTGGCTCGTGCCAGTTGGCCGATGCGAGGTGGCCGAATATCGGTCAGCGGCTCAGCGGGCCGGTCGTTGCCTTCCTTCTGCCGGAATAGGTGTCGTTTGGCCCAGCCCCGTGCCCGCTGGCCTACAATTGAAGTACACTCGCCTCGATGTATACTCGGACGCATGCCAGGTTTTCTAAAAAGCGTCAATATATCTAAAAGACATTAAGAAAAAATAAAAACAAACGTATAGTTGAATTTACACGAGATGCGTAGTCCTCGATGCGTTTTAACAGAATTCAAAAAGATGATGAAAGATGTTTTCATTTAGGGAGGGGAGGTGGAACTAATAATTACCACCACAGTTTACCCATAGATAGTACTCCTCTATAGAAGAACAGAATTTTTACAAAAAGGCAGTTGCAGTTGCATGTAGTTGCTTTGCAGAATTGCAGCACACCTTGCAGTTGCATGCTCCATGTTGCATTACGAAAACTTGCTAAATATATATTGTGTAGGTAAGCGGTCTAATTGAGAATACGCAAAATTTTATTTCATGGTGCCATTCGAACTAGTTTTTAGGGAGGTACTAATGTTTATATGGATCAACTACAATTAGAACAATACAAAAGACAAAAAAATGGGTTTCAAAGTACAGCGTACGCAGCCTTGAAAACGTCCCTTACTAATTTAGCGTCGTAACGTGTTACGTGACTTCACATAGCTTCCTATAACCTAACCTAACCTACCTACTACGCGCCACGCGCCCAACGCGAAAAACTAGTAATTTGCTGTTATCGTCGTGAAATATTGCGTTTACGTACATACAGGTAAATTACTTTCGAGACGTTTTTGCATTTGTAGTTGTGTATGGACAAAATTTAAATGTGTGTAAATTATTTTTTAAGTGTGTTTAAATTTAAATGTAGAATCCCTGTAAATATACAAATACTACTAAAAATGCAAAAACGTCTCGAAAGTAATTTACCTGTACATACTTGTCATGAATTTTTTGTTTGTTTATGAAAACAAGAATCCTGATGGTACTCACGGATACTGACGCTTACCAAGCTGACATAGCCTGTCCCTGCAGTTGCATCCGCGTTTATCAAACAGATGTTTTAATCGTAATAATTTATTGCACCTTTAAAGTCCATGTCCATAAAAAATTAAAAGAAATCGCATGAATAGTTTCTACGATTATCCCCTCTTGACATGAGATACATAGATAATACATATTTATGATTTTTATGATACGAGTAGGTTCTGCAACTGGAGGGGTTCACAGGCACGTAGGTACCTTCGGTACGTAAATGATGAATGTGTCACGGCGGCGCCTGTGTCACGCGACCCGCAATGACCGCGACACGTTTCGTTCTGTCTTAGGCCACAAGAGACGTGCTAAGCTGTGTTTTATAAAGTGACACTTATTTATCAAGCATGCGACGTATCAAATACAATAGGTTGTCTAGCCGTAGACCACCCAACAAACTATACTGATACCAAAAGTTACTCATCAATCTCGTCATACTCGAGTCAACTTCTCTTATTCCATTGACGTAAAACTGACGTCACAGTCACGCTGCGTTCTGTATGATTCCAACTATTTTTATTGGCATAATCAATAAGTAATGACTAGGTACTCACGTAGGTATTTATAATTTCAATTTTTAAGTATGCCATAGTGTCCCGATTTCCATTAGGTAATTATTATTACTGTTCAGCAAGTTATTCGAAGCCTTATCCAAGGCAAAACAATTGCATTGGATATTACCTAGGTATTTGGCACATGTTATAATTTATAACATAGTGTGGCTATATGGATAAAAAACCATCAAATTATCACAATAAATTAGACAAATTGATCGAAATTGTCATATTTCAATACTCATTGAAAGGAAATGATATTCATCATTTTCTTTTTAAGTATTGTCAATTATGTCCATAAACGCAATTTTCTTAAAACTTTACCTCTTATATACCACCAACCATTTGCCTCTAATTTTCGTCTTTTGTGTTGCACTAATTGTAGGTAGTTGGGTTACAATTACAATTAGTCTTTAAAAAGTGGTTCGAATGGCACCATGAAATAAAATTCAAATCGGGGATTGCTTATTTTTGGAAGTCGGCTAAAAATATCACCACTGTCTAATTACTAAACAGTGTTCAAAAACTTCCTTTGATTTGCAAACATATTGCCATTAGTACTTTGTTAATAACATAACGTTGATGTTAAGACACATTGTTCATATTCCGTATATAGTCCCGTACATAGATTATTTTATAAAGAGGCGGAGGGAGAGTGCATGCGGCCGGCATCGTTGAACGACGAGTGGGAGGGGAGGAATGAGTGCACGCGGTCGGCTGCTGGTCGAGTCCCCTTCGGAGCGACTCGTGGCGCCCCGCGTGTCCGACGAGCCTCCACGTCGGCGTCGCGCCACCGCCGAGCGCCCCGCGGCCCCCGGCTCCCCGCTGCCGCTTGCTCGCGCTAACCTTACAATCTACTAGCATTATATTTATCATTCCACGCTCAAAGAACCGACTGATTCCACGCCTCTTCACTCGGGGATATCGGAGCTAGAGTACGCGCGTTGTTATCAATTATTACGGCCCCCTCCTATTCCGGGTAATTTGACCAGTGACAGACGGCAAAGGTTTAAATAACATTTATAGTTATAAATCGTTAACATTTACTAGTCATTCCCGGTACTAAAAAACACTAGTTTGTAGGTACTGAAATGTGCGAAAAATATTGAATGTCGTAAAGTGCGTGTATACAGAACAGACCTATATTTTGATAGGCAAAAAGGGCGCCACCAGTTAGCAAAGAAATGAAATTATTAACAGTATTTTGACACGAATTAGAGTGTTTTCGGTGAATTGAATAAGCTTGGAAGCAGAAGTATCGGTGCGAGATGTCGATGACGACCACGACCACACTGCCCGCGCGGCGCGCCGGCGGCCTGGAGACCGGCAGGCCGCGCATCAACGGCCTGCTCAAGCATCCGCAGCCTCCCGTAGAAGTTCCCGTGAGTTACCTTCCGGTGTTCACTAACGACATCAATACGTACGTGGAAACAAGGACTCGCTTTCCAAGTTTCCTGTGTATGTTAATTCTAATTGACAAGTGTTTCAACATCATTCATTTTCTACAGTACCTACAAGGTTTCCTCTTATATATAAATAAATCTGTCATTTTTATGTAAGTGCAGTTTCCTCGTAAGTACGTGGAGTGTGTTGTGATACTGAATGTGGGTTTGTTGTGTTGCTGACCAGAAATGTATCTTGACATGGACACGACTGTCTAATTACTGTCGAGAGCTAGATGGGATGGAGCTCCTCCAAGTGAAAGTGTGACCGCTAACATAGGTAGTGCATGAAGTTGGTACACATAAGTTGACCGACTGCTCGGAAAGTTCCGTACACTGCGAATTCATTAAACATGTATGTGGAAGAATAATATTCGCAACCCAGCCCAAATATAAACATAATAATTATGCATTTCATGTTTCTCGTCACTTATTTTTTTTTATAGTCAAAGATTTGCCTGGCTTTAAGTTTTCTGATATACTCGTACCTATCAATGTTTGTGTGATTCTTAAGCTAAAGGGTATCTTTTTGTCGACGGCATAAGGCGCTATTTCCTTAGTGACGCAATCAGAGATTGTCTTTATTGACATCATTCATCAACAACGACGGACTTTCTGCTTGTGATTTGCGTTGAGAATTTCACATTTCGAAATTAAAACCTCTTAGGTACATAATTAATATTTCTGTGATATTGCCGGCATTGATTGTTACATTATTTATATTTGTTTTAATTGTGAATATGGATGAAAACTCTGTGACAATGCCGATAGTTTAGGAACTGGCAGATGGCCATGGGGAGCAGCTCAGCACTAGGGGAGCCCCCGACCCGACCGCTCGCTCGCGATCGCGATAACACAAACACATATACATAGTCCCTATTCGTCCCGGTACCGCCGTATACCCGGTAGAGTCAGTCCGAGCCTAGGTCGGGCCTAGCTGAATTTTTTGCTGGACTCTTCTCAGCTAGGCTAGGTTTAGTGAACCAGCGACTAAAAACTAAACTCCCATCAGATTCGGTTGAAGCCGCTCAACCAATCTCACTGGAGCGCAAACTCTTAGAGTATTCCAGTGTTTGAACCGCCCGCGCGTTCGTAGAGATTTTTCCCAGGCCATCCTCCAACCGCACACTCCACTCCTATCGCTGTAGGTACTGGGCCCGGCCTATAAAGTTACATAGGTTCAACAAAAAAAAAATTCCGACGCTGCCTCTGCTGTCGGATTGCCCTCTGCCACTGTATACGCATCGTCCTTGCATACCGACATTAAATACCTATACAAAATACGTGCTCAATCCGACAATACAATTAACGTTCAATTAAAAACTCGCTGTTATTGCAATGCAATCTCAGATCATATAGAATGTTATGTTCTGAGAATGCAATCATATCTCACGTACCAGAAGTCGGAGCTTGGCTGTTTCCTGAAGCGCGTTCGTCAACTTTGTTCAGGGCTTAATGTTGACGTCACTAAGCAATCATTGACGTAGGTATTCTTTTACTTTGCAAAGTTAAATAATGTAAATACATTTCAGTTCAACAGATTGTTTCACTAAGATTTCGTGAAACTATTATGTAAGGAGTAAGGACAACGTACTGAAAGTAATGACACGCAATCTTGACAGATTGTTGGCCACGCGCTTCTCAAGGTGTCATAGGTCGTTGTCATCGTCATTATTATGTGTCAGCATTGTGTCAGCAATTATTAACCGTATTTCTTTATTTTGGATGATCGCTAATGTATTGAGTGATAGAATTGCGTTACTTTTACCAATATTAACCAACAACTTTTACCAATGATATTGTTTAAGAGGAGGGGTAGGGCAAGCTCTCTCCATACAAACTTTGTGCAGGATTTACTTCGTTTGTGTTTGCATTAAAGTTATGATTTTTGGTCAGTATGCTTATTTTTCTCATAGCTATTTCGTGACGTAATTATTATTATTTTTGATTTTTTTTGAAATATTTGAAAATTTTCACATCACGATCCTCGCATATCTAATAGGTATTTACAACCAAAAAAAAAAATATATTTGTTAGTGCCAAAACCGACGAATAAAACGTGCACAAAGTTTGTATGGGGAAGGCCTTGCCCTACCCTGCGCCTTAAACTAAAACAGCTACATATACTTAAAAGCTACATACATTTGAATTTTGAACGGAATGTACAGCCTTGAGTATACAGGGTGGCCCAACCTTTGACGTTAAAATTTTTTTTAGATTCCTCATGTCGTGGGCTATCTGAATATACCCCATGTATGTTAGCCGATTTTTCGTAGTTTTCGAGTTATGAATTTTTAAACTTATCTTTGCTAAGAAAAATCGAAAATCTGTTGTAAACTAAATCGTTTGTTGGAGGTGGTAACGTTGTTGTTATGATGCCAATTACATGTCACAACATTGAATTCTGTGGTTATTATGTGTTTGTAAACAAACACGTTTTGAACACTGAGATGCAGGTTTTTTTATTACTATTAAAAATGGGATTGCTCTCGGCCAGCATCCAGCCAGGGGGCAAAGATGAGGCCGACGATGAAGCGAGCTCACCCAGGAGATGCCTATTCACTCGTGCCTTTAATCTGTAAAATATACTTACAAACGCATCTCGCCCTGGCCAACTGTGAAAGTATTCGTGGTTGGCGATACAGACGCTTTCACGTATGTTAAGAATTACAAATTTTCTAAAAATTATAAAAATTCTCAACACAATAACCTTTGCAAACAGTAAATCCAGGGAGGCTCTCGGGCCGCCTGTTGCCGACCGATGATCTAAAGGTATCAAAATCAATGGAAATTGTACGCAACTTTGCTTTTGCAAAGTACATTTCTTAAGCTCGACTGTTACTCGTTAACTAGTAATGTCTACTTAGCTGTGATAGTTTTCCTTCTAAATACATCGTATATACCTACTACTACCATGATTTTTTTCACATGCCTAGTAGCCACCGTTTAGCTGGCAGGGGTGGGGGACACTTGACCATAACAAAAATTATCACTTCAAAGCTTAATATCACGCCAACCAATTCTTGAATCAAAAAATGCTTTTACAAACCTTATAATATTTTTGAAAGAGCTACCCAACGACAGCCCACACGATGGGGATTGGAAGAAAAAAAAATTGGACACACAATTTAATTATGCTACAAGAATGTCACCAACAGTTTGTATTAGGTACTATAAAAGTCCAAACCATCACTGACAAACACCCAGCTGCTTCGTTGTATACCTATCACTGACATGCCAAAAAACTAAATTTGTTGCTACTGCTATGTTTTGTGATTTAAAGAATTTGAGGCCCAAACATCCTGCTGTCAAAAGCCGTTCTACGAAAAACAAATCATTAAGTACAGTACAGTCGTGTAGGCATAAACAACTGAATGTATGTGCGTAAGAGTAGGTAGAAATACTAAAGATCCCATCGTAAACAATTAACAAACCTAAAACCATAGTTATTACTCATGCAACACGCATATTATTCTTAATTATAATTTAATTGTTCAAAAATTGTGCTAATGTCACTAAGCCTCATGATGATGGGTTATCCCGACGTGAAGCCAGATTACGTCTTTCCAGTATTTTGTAGAAATGAATGTAAGGTATCAAAAAAATGGTATAGGTCAACCGGTGAATTGCGTCTATTTATAATTTTACACAAACAGCACTTTAGAACTATTTTAGGCTAGCCTTCTATTTTAGGAGCTGGTCAATCTCCAATGGAAACAAAATTAGTGCTAACTCAGGCGTGGCGTTTTGACTTCCTCATCTTACTACTCGTACCTTTAGAGTCCAAGTTAGAATGGCTCGCTATGCGCTTGGGATTCTATTCTGAAACATTCGCTTCGTTTTTCGTAGAGTTCGTCATTGGAACGCGCCAAGCACAAGCAGACCGTTAACATAGTATTTGGCTAATATGTTTCTAGAATCGTTTTTAGGTCAAGACTGTTTTTAAATTATTACAAAACCGTAAAGGCAGTTTAAATGAGTCCGCTAATTACTGTGGAGCAAATTCCTTAACTAGCCGCGTTCACTACTCGTACTCGGGTACCATTCCCTCTTGTAGGAATCTGATGCCAATGCATAATATGCTGTTCTAGAAGCAGTAGGTACTACATTCGTCGTATGTTATTACTAAAATTACTCGTTGTTGAGTACGAAATTAATTATAAGGTTGTCACCACGAAACATAACCTTGAGCTGTTTGTCTGTGAGTGGGTTTTACTGTTACCTTAAGCCTTATTCGCATACTCCTTGTAAATATTAAATCGCGCGAACAGACGGCATACATACGGCAATGAATGTGCATAGTTATGAGTAAGACGAGCGAGCTGAGCGCATTACGTCACATCGCGCCACTTCATTATCGCACACAGCGGTAATCGCCGTGACACCTTGACACATCGCTTGTCAGTTCCACTATTTTAATGTTACACGTTTTTCAACTCGCCGGGTGACTGGACTTTGCTTATCATTATCAGAATTGTGAATGCGGCAGACCCCACATATAAGATGCTAAAAGACAATTCTGCAGCGCTAATTAACACATAATGAGTCGAGTAGGAACGGCACGCCCGGCTCGCGCTGACGATCACGTCCGGTAGTTTTTTAGATAAACATTTATCAGGCCAGGTCCCCGAGTGTTTCATGTGCACTTTTTAACAGTAAACATGTTGTGGTGTTATGGAATGCTATATTAAGAGCGAACACATAACGCAAATGTTTGCAGCCTTTTTTCAACAACGCATGATTGTGGGGTAACACACTTATTTATTGTGGGGTAACCTAAAACTGATTTACAGGCGGTCAGCGGCTCTTAACAATAGGCAAAAAGACTTATTCATTCTTCCTCTGCTATTATTATTATTATTGGTTTTTGTGGGCCTTCTGTGCCGCCTCGACCAGTTAATGATCTATTGTGGCAGCCCTTAAAGTTCTTTGCTTAAACCCGTTGCTTCCAGGAATTTCCAGACTCTTTGGGTAGCAACCTGTTGTATCTCCTCCGGATGCATGATGTGCTTCCCTAGGTAGATACTTCTTTTGCGCATAAGTGGTCCACAGGAGCAGAGCTGCTAGCTTATAATCTTCGTCGTCGAAACATGTCAGCGAACGAGTTTAGGTATTATTGCTTTGGATCTATATAAACTAACAGTTTTCAGGCGAAGGAAGACGAAACGAGTCGGATGGTAAATATGTATATAACTCAATAATATGTATGAGGCCCGGGAGCCGAGCTCATTCACGTGTCTGAGCGGAAACGGATGGTACAACCACCAGATAACACGGCTACTGATTTAACCCAAATTTTATTATTAATTGGGGTCGGCGCAGCATGTATTTTTTCTTCCATTCCTCAATCAACAATTTATGCAGCCTGAAATACTCTTAGGCTTAGTGAAAATAGCAAATGAGAGCTGAGCCCTCACGCACTGAAGACTCTTCATTGCAGTGTGCTCACGTAATCTATAGCTTGCAGGTACTCATGTAATATTGAACTCAGCTCACAAGTTCAAGGTGTGTTGTGAAGCAATGTTATAGAAAACTTGGGGTTCGTGTTCTCTGTCGTATTGAAAGTTATGGTAATGATAGAATAGTTTAATAGTAGTTGTGTATTGCGGTTGCAGTCCCTGCGGCTGGCGGCGCCGTTCAGCACGGAGCCGATGGCGGTGGCGGAGCGCGAGCGCTGCGTGTACGGGCGCGTGTCGCGCGCGGCCGCGGCGGCCGGCTCGGCGCCGCGGCGGGTGCGCGTCTACTCGGACGGCATCTACGACATGTTCCACCAGGGACACGCGCGCCAGCTGCAGCAGGCCAAGACCGTCTTCCCCAACGTCTACCTCATCGTCGGAGGTCAGCATATACTACATTATAGTGCGTGTCAACCACGACGACGCGCCCCTCCACAGCGAAACTCTTATCTATGCGCTACTGTACGGATTGGGCTGTGGAGGGGCGCGTCTTCGTGGATGACACGCACTTTACCTATATTAATTTAAACTGAAACTTTCTACTTATGCTACCCGCAGCTGGGCGAATATTGAACGTTGTTACGTATTTATCGTCTTAGTTAAATATTGTTCAAAGAAAATTAATATGGGATTTGACATTTATTTATTTAGTTTAACGAGTACCAACAGCTAATAAAATTAACATAGAAACTTAAGTAGTAACAACAAGCCAATGATAGGAACTCACAGACAGAAGCAGAACAAGAAATTTAACAAAAATACTGCACACTTATTCGCACTATGCTATTCAGAATATAATCTAAATTGGAATTAGAGAACACAAAGAATGAATACAACTCTAAACATAATAGCTAGGTTATATTATTAAGCTCAGCTAGTGACAATAATATTCTGGGTTATAGGTATAATCATGCTCAGCTAGTGACGCTAAGTCGCACCCTGCTGCTAGCTACGAAAAAATAAATAACGAAATTAAAAGTGATTGAGTGAGTGACTGTGAGTGAGTGAGTGAAATGAAAAGTGAAGTGAAATTCAAAGTGGATTGAAAAATTAGTTCGCTAATCTTCGCCTCACTGAAGGAATCGAGCCATTAAATACATCAATATCCAGATCTCTTGAAATAGCGTTTAGATTACGGCTTGCGCGACATAAAAACCTATTTTGCCTAAAATTGGATGAAGTACGTACATTTGAGAGAAATGGGGGCAAAGTAACGTTTCGACCGGGTGGGCGTATTAAATGAAAGTTTAAAAAGCAATTCAGGACAGTCAATATACCCGCTAGTGATACTTAAAATATAGATTATATCCGCAATTTCACGGCGTTTTTGCAATAGAATAAGATGGTGCTTTCTACATAATCTTAAGTAATTAGAGGAATTATAGGGCTGTTTCAGTTTAAAGCACAGGTGTTTCAGGAACTTTTTCTGAACTCTTTCTAGTCGATCAATATACGTGGCATAGCAAGGGTTCCAAATTTGAGATGCATACTCGAGCTTACTCCTGACTAGTGTGCAGTATAGAACCTTGAGTGTCTTTGCTTGAGTAAAACACGCGGAGGTACGTAATATAAAGGTTTTCAAGGCACTACTTATTATACCGTCGATATGCATATCAAAAAGAAGTTTACTGTCATGTACGACACCCAAATCTCTCATAGAACTAACTTTATTCAAGGTTTGACCTTTAAGCGTATAATTGTAGGATATCAATTTGCGTTGACGTGAGAACGTGATTGCATGACATTTGGATGGATTCAGGTCTAACTTAAACTTATTAGTTTGCTTTTTCTTATTACATTAGATCTACCTTACGAACGGTTGAAAAGGTTCCGTAATCGCACCGCTGTACATACTTATTTTAATTTATAACATTCCATATCACAAGGCTGAATATCGTCCAGAGATGTGCGAAGGCCGGAAGCTCGACAGCTAGATGGCATCAAATAAATGAACACACATGTTCGCATATCCCTGGTGGATGCTCTCCCTAAGAGCTCGTCTGTGGACGGCCGCTGCATGTAGGTGTAGGCGGGGTAGCGGCGCAGGATGTGGAGCGTGAAGCATATACGTATAAACTTTCCTATACAACGCTTTATCTTTGGGTTAACGCATGTATCGCCGCGACCTGCGATCCGCCGATTCCCACGATTACTCCATAAACCTAGCAATGTTTTCTCTAACTTTACTTTAATCTTAATGTGTACACACTGGTATAAAAGTGTGTTAAGTGACAAAGCTATTTGATTGCAATCCGCGCGCGCATATTTTAGTTACAACCTGATCTGGCATGCCATTGACAGCCGTTAAAGGCCTTTTTCACGTAATGTCTTCCCCTAAAGCTCTCGTATGGATCTTTGCTACATATCAATTACCCAAAATTCGCGCAGCTATAAGTATTATATTAATATTAGTCACAGTATTACTAGCCAAGATAACCATGTTTTGAGTAAACGTGCAACAATTTGTGCTACGCGAATGTTTCTCCTTATTTACGAGCATTTATTTCCCCTTATCAATGTGCATTCTCCATGTACACCGGTATTGCGATAGTACATAAATATCGAACCATTAATCACAACGGCTGTTAGCTTAACAGATTGGCGTGGCTAATTTAGAATAACAATAACTCATTGGTTAGAAAAAATCGCACGATAATCGACACACGTATGAAGATAACATTCCCGTAGTGTTTCATACGCAATTTACCTTCGTTATCGCTTATCTGCCGTCAATCACGAACGATATCTCGTGTTTACCTTGATCTATTGTATTTGATGAAGTAACATATGATACCTACGGTGTGCTGGCGCCGCGAAGGTCGTTTATAAAATGGTGTACCTAAACAGTAACGCGAGCGCACGAATGAGTCGGGTGTGTTGTGTTTGCAGTATGCAACGACCAGCTAACGCACAGCCGCAAGGGCCGCACGGTGATGACAGAGGACGAGAGGTACGAAGCCGTCCGCCACTGCCGCTACGTCGATGAGGTAATGTCGCTCATCCCGACCCGAGCCGAGCCGTAACACACTCTGATCAAGAGCATGCATGCTCGACACGCATGTATGCACCACACATCACCTATACACCATTCATTTGTGTGTTACTGACATATAAACACCCATACACGAATGACAGTACATTCCAATTGTCCTTTTTTGTTCGTCAACGTCAACTACTGTGCGGGCGTAAAATACCTATTGAAAACCCCGCCCGAAGAACTTGTTCTAGAATTCTCGTCTAAATCGGTAATTCGGTACTATTTTTATCGTCCGAAATTAAATAAACTATGAGTCAACCAAGCTTGTAATGAAATGACATTTCCTGGATCATTAGATTTTACTTCGATTGTTGTTAGCGATTTCCTCCAGTGTGGTATGCTAATTAAATAAATCATCACATCACAAGTGTAGCATTATGACTACATTGAGTAATAGCGATGGCTTCATCGTTTTAACTTTTAACCTTCGAAGTACCTATTATACCTTCGTTCAATTCTATTTTTAACTAATGTTCACTGATTCGATTAGAATACCTACATTATAGTAGGGTTATTATTACCCCCAAAAATAGGCCATTTCGCGAATATATGCTTGAAGCAGAGGATTTGTGAAAACTGGACGGGGAGCTGAATACTCGTACTAGTGCATAAAGGCACACACATAGAAAATTGGTGGCTGTCAAATTTAAAATAAAATATATTGATACATTTTCTTCGTCATTAGTCGCCTAGCAAAATTAAAAATAATTAAATTAAATTATAAAAAATGTTTCGAGTTCCTCCCGCAGTGACTCACAAGTCCCGTCATGCGTGACGTGCGAAGAGATTGGTACAGTTGAGTACATTGAGTGTGTGTGTGAGGCAGGTGGTGCGGGACGCGCCGTGGGAATACGACGAGGTGTTCCTGGAGAAGCACAAGATCGACTTCGTGGCGCACGACGACATCCCCTACACCACCGAGGACTGCGAGGACACGTACGCCATGATCAAGGCCAAGGACATGTTTGTGGCCACCGAGCGCACCGAAGGTCAGACTACAGTAAAAACCAGCGGGGCTAGCGCAACTGTCTCTGTGACACGACGCGAGCAGAGAAAGCTCTACCCTCTCCTTTCTAATTCGCACACATTCGAGTGGGACAGAAATAACAGAGTCGCGCGAGATACGACTTGGGAGCAAGTTGTGCTAGCCCACCTGGCTTCATCTACACTGTGCTTCTGCTCACATCTGGCCCAAGCATATAAGTGCAATGCCAAGGAACACCCACATTGAAACCCCCTCTCAAGATTAAAAGAAGGGCGGCCTTCGTTTTATAATTGGGTTTACCTTAAGAGTAGTTTACTGATAGTCAGATCAGAACCTTTTATGAATCGGCTATAATTCTCTGTTAATATGAAGCAGGCAAATACAGATTAGTGACATCACAATGTTCAATAATCAAACATCGTAGTACAGGCATTTTTGTGTCTTTATAAAAATAAAAATAAATCATTGATTTCAGACTCATAGAATCCATATTTGTTAGTAATTACATCTCAAAAATAAATAGGTGTTAGTAGGCATAGGCAAATATTAAATCTTATCATTAAATTAATTATTATTATTCAAACATTAATGTGTTATGTTGTATTGTATTATGTATTTAAAAATAACTAAAATATCAAAAATACGTTGCAGAAGTTTTTTATTGTTATTTTTTAAAATATCGTCTAATACGCTCAGACCCTAATCGACTTGGTGGAATAATCATTTTCGGGCGTAGAACTAGAGTTATGACTTTACACAATTCAAAAAATATATTAAATTAAATAGAGGCTCATGAAAGATTAAAACCGTTGGCGTGTTCCTTTTTTCAAGGAGAATACAAAGAAGTAATAAAATTGTAGGCGGGTCATAAACAGATTTAGGTTCGCGTCTTTCCTGTGGACATATCAAAAGTTAAGGGCTACAAAGCTTAATTTTTGGATTGGTCTAGTAACCCGCATAAACGGCGTCTCCGGTTCTATAAATCCATGCAATGAAATCATACTCGTCACTCATATGCTCATAAGCCGTTAACTATTGACCAGTTTGTACACAGGACAGACGACTTTTGTTTTTGGAAGTGTTTATGACCCAGGCATAAAAATATGAAATGTCAATTGCATGACGATATTGTTCAATATATAGTTGCCAGTATCGTCCGTTGTCTACACCTTGCAATGTGTACATGCCCGATCTTTTGCGTCAAATAGTTATGAGTCGTGTCGTATTTGGCTTATCGCGGTAAAGGAAGCATCCTCGTTGGTCCGTCGCAATCTGCCCCGAGCGGCCGACTCATTCCGCAGGCATGCACCGATGACGAATCAACTCCCCCTGTCCTCCCAATAAACTAATTACTTAATGGATTTCTGTTTACCATACCCGTCCATTTTTGTCGTAATACAATACAATACAAATACTCTTTATTGCATAACCTCAACAAAAGTAACACATAACAGTACATAATGACAATGAGTAGAGGCAAACAACAGGCGGACTAATGGACTAATTCTAAATAACTATTACGAAATACGTCTTAAGCGATCTAGTTAATTATTAAAATATTGTTTAGAATTAATGAGACAAATGACATTGAATCAGGATTGACGCATGGAGCTTGTATAGTATAGTGCGAGATGGGTGTCCTTGCAGGCGCGGCAAGATTGCGTCAGCCTGTCGTGCTCGCCCTTTGTACCTTCTTCCTGCTCCTAGTGGTACTCCCCAAACGGATATAGATAATACGCTCTTATCGTATTCGCCTCTGCTTTAAATAATAATAAAATAAATAAATAATAATAAAAATAAACAAAACGCATACACGGAAAATATCACACTGCTACAACCTAATTTTGGTATTTTTTAATAATATGTATATGCAATTGATGAAGGGGAGTGGTTCCTATTACTATGAAGTTAAATTCTAATTTCGTCAAAGCGATTCGCCTTCGTGAATTGCAAAAGCTATACCTATAGATCAAAAAATGTTTACTATTTTATCAAATAAAGACGCGACGTCATTAGTTGTAAATTTTGTAATTTCCTGCATAATTCATACATTGTTTTTTTGACGTTTCATATAAAGTTATAGCACTAAAAGTACATAATAGATGGCAAGTGTCTTTTAATATTAAATAATATCATTAAGTAGTATTGTCACCAGACAACAAATACCTTGTTCACATCTGCGTAAGAGAACACACAGGATAGCATTCGTCCCTTACTGTCAAGTATATAAGTATCAGAGCGATGAATGCTATATGTCCGACATATACCCGATCATCTTAGCCCCTCTGGTACATATAATATAATATTACAATTTTCATTATGATGTAAGAAATCCGAAGTTTAAACGGATATGCCCTTGCTTTATAACGTATTGAAATATGATACAGCACCAAAGTATCGCGCCGCCACTCGATACACTGCTTAGAAAGAGTAACCATGGTTCATTTAAGGCGCAGGGGTGGGCAAGGCATTCTCCATACAAACTCTGTGCACGTTTTATTCGTAGGTTTTGGCACTAACGAATATAATATTTTTTTGGTTGTAAATATTAGATATGCGAAGAAAGTGATGTGAAATTTTTCACATATTTCAAATAAATTAAAAAAAAATACAAAAAATACATCACGAAATAGCTATCAGAAAAATAAGCATACTGACCAAAAATCATAACTTTAATGCAAACACAAACGAAGTAAATCCTGCACAAAGTTTGTATGGAGAGAGCTTGCCCTACCGCTCCTCTTAAGCCGTTAGGAAACTACTTGCCCTATTTCTTGTGTTTGTACATTTGGGTGATAAGTACCCAGATCCAGAGGGTCGCCGACAAAGCCCTAGGTCAGAGCGACCTTGGTCCGCAAAGACCGATCTTCAAAGGAAATCTTGCTGCAAACAACTGTTTACACGTTCTGTGTGGACCAAGGTCGCACGGTTTAAGGGCTTGTTTTCGACCGTCTGGCACGGGCTTAAAAGTAGTGTTGTGTCGCAGGCGTGTCGACGTCGGACATAGTGGCGCGCATCGTGCGCGACTACGACATCTACGTGCGACGCAACCTGGCGCGCGGCTACTCCGCCAAGGAGCTCAACGTGTCCTTCCTCAACGAGAAGAAGTTCCGGCTGCAGAACAAGATGGACGAGCTCAAGGATAAGGGCAAGAAGGTAGCACACGCTTACTCGAAACTACTCCGTACACTACGGAACCTCTGGAATAAGCTTTTTCGAAACAAAACACAAACGAGCGCGTTTGCGTTTAGTCTTAATTTATATGGCAAAAAATAGTTACCACCAAAGGCCTCCAGAGACACTCCTCGCGTTGCCTTACAAAATGAGACTAAACGCAAACGCGTTTGTTTCGAAAAAACTTATACTAGAGGTACAGACCAGTATAACCGAAACCTGCACTCTTTCTGCGAGGGGCTTCCGTCCGTTCATCACGTGATAGGTTGCGGGAGTTAGGCTAAGTTCACATGAACGCGCGGCGACGCGCGGTTGGCTCGGCGCGCGGTTTAAGATTGTAACAAAGTAATGTTGTTGTGTACACGACCGCGCAATACCGCGGGTGACCGCGCGCACCGCCATGCACCGCGCGCAAGATCTTGAACCGCGCGTCATTAACTCACGCGCGAGGCAAAGTTTAGATGAATCGCGCGGCAGCGCGCGTCATCGCGCGTTCATCTGAACTTAGCCTTATGATTTAAATGTACTACCTGAGGCCGCGCAGGACTCGTCAAATGCGCTCCAAACTTCAAAAGGGCATGCATTCTGGATTCTGGTATAAAAATGTTTCAAGTTTCTGCTCCGAAATGTAAACTATCTGTACTGACCAAATTACTACAGGGAACACAGCGTTAGATTCGCGCCATTTCTGAGAACACTGCCAATGTTAATGGTTATGTAGCCAAATTGTATTGTAATCTTATGCTATATAATATGCACGTAACCCGTTACTATTGACTACTGTATAGACGACTTTTCTCACGAGCGCGGGCGAGCCATGGTTGTGTGATGAGCTATACGTGCACATTGTCTATGTGTGCGTCAGCGTAGGAGCTATGAGTTGACGTTGTCTATGTGTTCGTAAGTGACACAAGTACAACAATGGCCAACCCGCGCTCCTGAGATAAAAGTACTATATAACAATGTTTCCATCGTGTTAGGTAATGACAAATATCGGCGAGAAGCGCGTGGACATCCTGACGAAATGGGAGGAGAAGTCCCGCGAGCTGATCGACGCGTTCCTCCTGCTGTTCGGTCCGGACGGGCGGCTGTCGAGCATCTGGAACGAGTCCAAGGGGCGGCTCATGCAGGTATTATCATTGTAATAAGCATATTTTTCAGCTAGGGCGCAAGCCAGAGATGGTCGGATGACATCAGGAAGACGGCAGGGCCAACCTGGACCAGAACCGCCACGTCCAGAACGAAATGGAAAGGCATGGAAGAGGGATATGTCCAGCATTGGACGCAAATATGCTGAAAGAGAAGCATATTTTTGCGTACTATTATTCTGTAAGTAGGTCGCAGTGGCACTTTTACAAGTCAAAAACTACTAGCGTTTCTCAAAGACCACTGCCGAGAAGAAACGCCAAAAGAAACTCGACAGTCAGCCATTTTCTCCCAATGGACGAAGGACGCAATTGCAGGCTGAGTATTTGTTTAATTATAATACGAATTTCACGCCGTTTTTTTTTCAACAGAATTGCAAGTGTATTTTTCCACCGAAAAACGCAAATTATTCAAGACACATAAAAAAACGTCGCGTTTACAAGAGAAAAATACTAGCTGAATTGGCTGAATACGACCTGTGCCTCCTTTTATATGACTGTTTCTACTTTTTTAAGAGTTTGGAACTCGACAAATAAAGGAATTTATATGTTTTATACTTTTTAATTTTGATCTGAACTTAAACTATACACTTACCTTCCAATATATAGCGACTAACGTCCAGTTTGCGGGCCATTTTTGAGAAAAGTTAATTTTATTCATTTTTGTTATTCAGGCGCTGAGTCAGCCGCCGTCGCCGCGCGCCTCGCCCTCGCCCAGCGAGAACGGAGACAGCGACCACCTCAGCTCCTCCGCCGCGCCCGCGCCGGCGCTCGCTCTCGCGCTCGCGCACGCCCGCGCACACAGGTAACGGAGCCTCTATTCACTATTCCACAGTGGGGAATATGGTTACACGCAATGTACAGTCAGCGTCATATAGTACGTAGCAGCCAAAGTGTCCAAATACTTCGGCACACCATACAAAATATATGGTGTACCGAACTATTTGGCCACTTTGGCTGCTACATACTATATGACGCTGACTGTATCCACGTGTGAGACGTGTATAGCGTGCGCGTGCATTGGTTGCTGTGGAAATGTTGGCACACGCAGCTAGATCAATGGGCCCACTTGGATGTCGTGTATAGCGTGTGCGTGCAGGTTCCGGCTTAAGGCTTGGTCACACAACTTGCGCGACGCAAGCGGGACGCTGCGCTGCGCGCCAAAATGTATGAAACCATCCCGCTCGCGTCGCGCAGCCTGTGTGGCGTCGCTAACCTGTTAGCATACCTACGTTCCTGCGCGCAGCAGTCGCGTCGCGCGGACGCCGCGCAACGCTGTGACCAAGCCTTTAATGTTTTACTAATGAAGCTACTAGCTATTAGCTATTTAATAATGAAGGTATAAAAACATAAAATTAACAGGGTCTCACAAAACTGTCGGAACATCGATGTGTGTTCAGCCATTTAGTTAGATAATTATAATTAGCCGAAAACACTTGGCATACTTTAAAGTTACGAAAGGATCGATCTAAATATTATGCTTGAATTTGTTTAACAGAGGCTCAGCGTCGCCGCCGCCGCCCAAGTCGCGCCGCTACGAGACGCTGTGGGAGCCACAAGCAGGTAACTGGGTAATACACTCTGCTTGATTAGCTTTCCTAGCCCTAGTACACTCCACACCCGCAACCACGCCGCACTACTCCATACTACCACTCTATAATATATCACAACCTATTAATATCATTAGAACTTGAAGTAGATTGCCCCAGAGGAGGAGGTTATGAGCATGATTTACCGCTCAACCAATCTCACTGGAGCGCGGACTCTTAAGAGCATTCCAGTGTTTAAACCGCCCGCGTGGTCGTGTCGGAGGTTTCCCCCTGGATGTACCCCAGGCTACTCTCCAACAGCGCACTCACATCGCTTTATTGGCCCCGGCTTATAAAGCCACAGACAGGTTAAAAAAAATGCATTATTTACCTATTATCCCTTCTGGCCGGAAAATAGCACCGTGTTGACTTAAAATGGAGTTATATTGATATGTTTTTGATTTGACAATTCATTGTATTGGCCGGTTTCGGAAGGGATATTAACCTGCACGAGGAAGGTCATAAGTATACTATAATGCACATTGCACACATCTTCGTACGCTTTGTTTTTTAAATATATTGACTTTTTATGCCGTATTTAAAATAGTTGCGACTATCGGGTGGCTCGATACATAAGGACGATGTTTGCCGTTAAAATACTTATTTAAAAAACGACGAGTACCTGCACGATATAATTTTAGTTTAGTGTATGAAACAGGCACATAGTTACGAAAATGAAGCTTTACATATGCATGTATGATCGATAGTTTGCACTTTATAGCGATCGATAGTTTGTACTTTATAGCTGTAGTAGCGATCAAAGATTTTTTCGTGACCGACGTTAGCCCAGGTTCGCACGAGCGCTTTTTCAACGCGCGTTAAAAAACGTTGAAATTACACAAATTGATAACCGTGTATTTTATTCACACGAAGGCGGTTTTAAAGCGCAGCGTTTTTTTATCGAGCGCTGTTCGATTTTCGACGTTGGGCGTTGGACGTTAAATCGAAATAAGCTTACGCAACCACCAACGACGGGTTTTAATTTAACGCGCGTTGAAAAAGCGCTCGTGCGAACCGGGGCTTAGTGTTTGCACCTTGTAAACTATTTAATTTTCTTTCTCTGTCCCCTTGAAAGATGGGATTTTTCCTTGAATTTTATCCTTAATCCTTTAACCGCCATTGTCTCAAATATCAGACAGTGACAGTGTATCTTCTCTCGTTATATCTTCGTGACCCGCAGTGTAATGAATGAAACTCGCATGCGAGTCTCGTACTTGTGTAAATAAGGCTTAATATTCCACTTATTATGCATAAGACAGGCAATTTAATGTTGAGGCCAGGCCCCTTTTCCACAAAACTTTTACAAGTCTACAATTCGACAAAATTGTAGTTTTCCGCTTTCTCCGTACAGTGGCGGGGTGACACTGTACGGAAAAAGCGAACCAAGAAGAGGGTAGATCGCTATGGTGTGTGGGTAGGCCACAACTAAAACTCGCAGCACGTCAGTTACTCCATGATAACGGCGCTTGCAACAGTGCCGAAATATCGGAAACTCACATATACAAATATACATGGTAAATATCCAGTTATTAATCGTAATTCTAATGTAAATGACCATGTGAGCGTAATAGTACATTCCTTGCCTTCGGCTCGGGCGTCAAATACCTGCGATCTGAGACATTCTTTGTTTTACCGCCCTTGTTAAGTACAACATTTTATGTCACCCCCTGGCCAGGAAGTGGGATTTCCCGCGCGCGGAGCGTGCGGTAATTACCGCTTTATGGCCAGGTGTGACATAAAATCTTTTATCTACACACATATCATAAATCCTCTAATATGCGTTCGGAAACCGTAGAAAATGACTCTCATTTCAACATTCAATGAATTTATGGCAATTTTCTTATCTGTGGCTAAGGCTACAGCAGTAATAAAATATTTCATTTTAATCTCATATATGATGTTAAAATATTACGTCAAACAAAACTGTCAAAATTTAAATGAAAAAAAAAGTTGACATGTCCCTATTCTAGTATCACTGAAAATTCAAATTCAGTCGATGCGAAATGTCAGCTCGATGTTTTTTTAGTATATATCGCACGAAATTTGAGCTAGAACGACATGATCACATCAGAATAAGGACTCTTTACTTTTTAAAATAACATTCAGGTATCTGTTGCCAGTTCTGATTTCGATATTTCCGCAACCGTGCAAAAAAGGTTGTATTAACACAAATATTGTATTTATTTACTACGGTTTCTGAACCCATCTTAGAGTAATTATAATATGTGTGTAGATAAAGTAATGTATGCAACTGTACATAATTAGGCATTAAAACACTCGTGTGACCTTATTATGAAACTCGCCTCTCGCCCCTCATTATGTACCAGTTGCATTAACTACTAATATACCATAGAAAATGTTGTCGAATTGTACGCTTGCAAAGTTTAGTGGTTCAGTCCCCAGGGTCCGGGTCCAGCGAGTCGAGTCGAGTGTGTTGTTTGTTTGTTAAAGTGTGTGTTGTGTGGGCAGATGCATCGAGCTCTGACGGGGTGGGGGGCGGGGAGGAGGAAGCGGCCGCGCTCCGCCAGCTAACCGACGACGGCTCCGACAGCGACGACGACTACCAGGACACCAACGCCTACCTCTAGGCCGGCCGCCGCTACCGCTACCGCTACCAGATGTACATTGTATAAAACGGACTCCATCAGCTCGACCGTCGCCCCAATCGGACTCCTAACATTACTAAAAATGACGAGGCAAACCCTAGCATTTTAGACAAGCATACTTGAATGACGTACACATAAAGTGATTTATTTTACTGCTAGTTGTGACCGAAATATGAAGGCGCAATCAGTGATAGAATTTCTTGGAAAAAGACAGAAAATACTTAACCAAACGACTCACACAAACTCACGACTGATATTATACTTATATGTATAACTACTTCGTATAGTGTCACGCGGGTGGCAAAAATGTATAGTAGAACAATGCAACTCGACTCGGGCAGACCACAGCTGTGACCCAGAGCCGAAATACTCAAAGCACAAAGTATCAAACCTACTAATGTAAGACTCGCGGGTGTCGGATTTTATATCACCGTTCGTAAAAATACGAGAATCTACTCGGAACGGGTCATAAAAACTTTGATTCTTCAGTGCTAAACTATGCTATGGATGCATGTGTCTTAAAACATTTACCTCTATATAGTTCTTCTCTCACTCACATCGCTCCATAAGTTACACGTCTTGCTGTCTCTGTTGATGTTGTTATCCTGCCAAAATACATAGCTTTGGCTGTCTCATATTGCATCGACTTGAATACTTTTTACATGTATTGTATTGTACGCGTATGTGTCATTTTGTGTGTGAACACATGCACACTGACTAAATATAAGTTAACCGCGTGGCCACATCGTGCTAATTGCAAGTTTCTGACAAATCCCCCTATTCATAAAAATTAACAAACTGCTAACTATAATGTGCTTTGTCCCATCCCATTCCCACAAACACAAATGTCAAAGTGACAAAGGAGTATTCTACGGCATCTTAGCTAAAATAGCTTTGATGAATGTTTATGAATAAGGGGGACAATGTTTTAAGTGCATTCATAGTCTACTCATCTCAACTCAAGCACTTTTAGAACCATATTCACATAAAAATGTTTAGCTAAGTTGGCCTGTGGAGACAATAAACATACCTATTATAAATAAAATAAAGTTGAACTTTTTATGAATATGGAGATGAGTTCTGTAGGTTTCCGTGTGCGTGTACTTTTTAAACAATGTACATCGCTGCCGTACGAGCGACAGTTGTACTAGTAATGAGAACTTTTTTCGAGCTGTTATTTAAATTATTTTATAGAGTATGTTACATCTCGAAATTTTGTATGAATACTGTTTGAGTACAATTGAGTGAATGTATTTAATCCTATTAATTTATGTTTCTTTAATAAAAATCTCTTTATAACCCTGTTAGATATACCTGTAGTTTTTAAAGCACCCTAAAATATTAATTGTATCTGTTTTGTCAGTTAATAAAAAAGGTGCTTATTATTAAGAAACGATTGTTTTATTGATGTCATGTGGTTTTACCCTTTTTACATTTGATTCCATGTATCAAAAAATTGCATATACAAATACATATTTCACTTATTTTCTATTTATTCATTATCATTAGTCATCTAGACTAACTTTTTACAACGATGAAACCATTTGTGTAACACATTAAAAGTTTTCTCAATGACAAGCCATCTAATCTCACTCCATCCATGCAGTTTTTAGCCTCGGAGCCTATTATGTAACTTAGTATCTACCACATATCCAAAATTATAGGATAATACTCACTAAGTAATGTAATACTACTAGTAATTACTCTCTACTACAACTAAAGTATTATGGTAAGGTGCTGCTTTATCCCAAATTGTGCTTGAGGATGAAATTGTGAGTATTCTACTTATTCACAGTGTGACTAAAGTAAACAAGCAACACAATATTAGAATGGAACATCTTAACTGTCTACAAAACATTACAGCAGTGTAACTATAGCCATGTACTGAGTGAGCAGCTTCGCGAGGCAGAGCCTCAGTCAGACTCAGATAGGACTTGACTAATCGGAGTATATTTCTAAATACCCTCCACACATTTGAAATCCATAAAGTATGAAAACAACTACATAATGAAAAATATGTTATACACATTGTTTTTTGCCTGACAAAGTGTACCTGTAGTTTAGTATAATTCATTCATTGAATGTAAATTCACTCCATCAGTACCTTCATAATAATATAAAGTAAGTATTTTCCTTACCTATTTAATGCAACATATTTAAAGTTAAATTGTACCCTGATCATAAATAAGCATTTTTAACTACACCCATATAGTAAATCCTCTTTAATATATTCAAACACCATAGGTAAGGACAAGCTTTTCAATACACTGTGCCCGCTGCTGCCTCTTCCGCGGGCTGCGGTGGCGGCAGCAGCGGATAACTCATCATACTTGAACGTTTATGAGATTGAACTGCACAGTCCGTGAACTTAACAGCATAGCTGCTAGCCGCAGCCGCCCGCGCCCAGAGTCTGCAGGCCGGGCTGTCTCGTCAAACATATTCGCACGCTGGCTCAACCAAACCACATGAAAGAAGATTTAACATATAGTTAGGGCTTTATAGGACAACACCAATATTTTTTTCATTAAAGCATGAGGCTTGGCACACTTGTTACTTAGGTGGACTAGAGTTGAAAACGCCCGGGAGACAAGGTCGGACGCGATGCTGGTGGGGAGGGGGAGGGGGGGAACTTTCGCTCCGGCCCGCGTTCTTTCAGTCCTCATATTATCTTATTTATAGAGACTAGGGCATGTTTGGTATCATTTTCGGATAAATTGAGGATGGCCGATTGTTTTCTGGGACATAAATAACATATTTTCATAGAAAAAAAATGAAATACAGGCAAAAGTTTTAAAAAGTCAAGTTAAAAAAAAATCTTTCTGCACCGATTACGTGAAAACTAGCAACAACTTTGGCATGAAAAAAATACCTTTAAATAGCCACATTTATGTAGATTCTGAAAACATATCATTTGTTAGACCAATATAAAACACAACTTAGTAAAAAAAAAGAAAACAGGTGACCCTTAAAAATTTTACTTCATGTTCGTTCCGATCCCCGTTCTTTCAGTACTCATATTATCTTCTTTATCAAGACTAGGGCATGTTTGGTAACGTTTTCGGATAAATTGAGGATGACCAATCATTTTCTGGGACATAAATAACATATTTTCATAGAAAAAATATGAAATACAGGTAGAAGTTCTAAAAAGTAAAGTTAAAAAAAATCTGTCTACATCGATTACGTGAAAACAGGCAACAATTCGGGCATGAAAAAAATATGTTTAAATAGCCACATTTATGTAGATTCCAAAAATATACCACTTGTTAGACCAATATAAAACACAACTTAGTAAAAAAAAGAAAACAGGTGACCCGTCAAAATTTTACTTCATAACAAAAACGGACCTCTAAAGCAAATTTTATAATTCTTTGAAAATGTAACACAATTATAGCATAATTGTATACTAAGTAGTTTGTAGCTGTGTTAACGTTGGTTAGCATGTAAGTTACACTTTAAATTGTGAATAATCTAACCGTTTGATCATTTCAAATCTTCTATCATGACTGTTTTTTACCGAACGCGTTAGCTATTTCTTGACAGAAAAGGTACTGCTGGTGTTTCCCAGTACCAGTGTGTACCCACAGTCCCTCTAGCTCAGGTGTTTGTAGAACACTTGCGACAGCTAAAAGTGCTCCCCTGTCCCTTCACAGGTTGTAACACAGTTTTGTTTTTCAACGGAAAAGGAAAAAAGAGTGCTTTCGAAACCTGGAATACATTCCTTAATGTCACAGAGGTTTCCTGGCAGCATACGATGGCAGAATTAAAGATGCAATGGCGACTGTGGAAAAGTTTTTTGTCGTCATTTATGATAGGTAATATTTACTTTTTTCATAAAACCATCAGTCATTTAGAGGGTGGTTGTGCATATTTAAGATTATTGTTTCAGATCCAGCTCAGTTTAGACAGTAAACGAATGCCGTAAGCAGCTGTTCACAAAAAAAGATCGCCAGTTAGAACATATTCCACTATCCAATGCTGCACTGCACCAACATTTCCTGCGGGCGGTTTTGCAAGCAGTTCATATATGGGATCAAATGTTACCGATCCTAAATATCCCCAGTCCATCTGATTGGGGATAGATGAAAGTAAATCACAGATGGGAATCTATATGGACTAGCTTGCCAGTAGCTGCCGAAGCCTGCTTGGAAATGATTCGGTGCAAATGCAAAAAAAAAATGCGCTGCTAGATGCAGGTGTCTCCAACAAAAATTGAAGTACATAAATGTGTGCTTGTGACGACAAATGTTATACATAAATATTATGTACGTATTTCACGAGTACCATGAATTATAACGAGTAACATTAAGGATTAGATCTGTAACTTGTTAGTTTTATTTTGAACCAGAGACCAGTCTATTGAAATGATCAAACGGTTAGATTATTCACAATTTAAAGTGTAACTCACATGCTAACCAACGTAAACACAGCTACAAACTACTTAGTATACAATTATGCTATAGTTGTGTTACATTTTCAAAGAATTATAAAATTTGCTTTAGAGGTCCGTTTTTGTTATGAAGTAAAATTTTGACGGGTCGCCTGTTTTCTTTTTTTTACTAAGTTGTGTTTTATATTGGTCTAACAAGTGGTATATTTTTGGGATCTACATAAATGTGGCTATTTAAACATATTTTTTTCATGCCCGAATTGTTGCCTGTTTTCACGTAATCGATGTAGACAGATTTTTTTTAACTTCACTTTTTAGAACTTCTACCTGTATTTCATATTTTTTCTATGAAAATATGTTATTTATGTCCCAGAAAATGATTGGTCATCCTCAATTTATCCGAAAACGTTACCAAACATGCCCTAGTCTTGATAAATAAGATAATATAAGTACTGAAAGAACGGGGATCGGAACGAACATGAAGTAAAATTTTGACGGGTCACCTGTTTTCTTTTTTTTTACTAAGTTGTGTTTTACATTGGTCTAACAAATGATATGTTTTCAGAATCTACATAAATGTGGCTATTTAAAGGTATTTTTTTCATGCCAAAGTTGTTGCTAGTTTTCACGTAATCGGTGCAGAAAGATTTTTTTTTAAATTGACTTTTTAAAACTTTTGCCTAAATTTCATTTTTTTTTCTATGAAAATATGTTATCTATGTCCCAGAAAACGATCGGCCATCCTCAATTTATCCGAAAATGATACCAAACATGCCCTAGTCTCTATAAATAAGATAATATGAGGACTGAAAGAACGCGGGCCGGAGCGAAAGTTCCCCCCCTCCCCCTCCCCACCAGCATCGCGTCCGACCTTGTCTCCCGGGCGTTTTCAACTCTAGTCCACCTAAGTATCAAGTGTGCCAAGGCTCATGCTTTAATGAAAAAAATATTGGTTCCCATACATTGATGTCCTATAAAGCCCTCACTAATATGGATGTAGATAAAGTAGTGTATGATGCAATTGTACATAATGAAGGCTACCGCTTTTGCGCTCACCAGTTGGCGCCACCGTGCTGTCAGTCGAGCTGTTAAAGTTTGTTTATCTACACCCATATAGTAAATCCTCTTTAATAAGTTCAAAAACCGTAGATAAGACCCCGCTTTATAATATACTGTGCGGCTGTTGCGCGCGTCCCCTATTAGATCACGAAATAGAACACTTTTATGAGATCACGTACAATATTAAGACACAGCTGCGGGCTGGCGGCGGCGCGCGGGCCGGCCTGTCGAAGCAAACATGGCGCACGCCGGCGAGAAGTGTCCACACGAAACACATGAAAGAGGATTTAATATATGGATGTAGATAAAGTAATGTATGCAACTGTACATAATTAGGCATTAAAACACTCGTGTGACTCGTGTTTTAATGCCCCTCATTATGTACCAGTTGCATAAACTACTATTATAGCCGCGTATTCACTGAGCGAGCGGCCTCGCGAGGCAGCCCCGTGAGGCAAATCCTCGGTCAGTCAGGACGTGCCTCGCGAGGCAGCCTCGAACATTTGCCGCGCAACGTTTACCGCGCGAGGCCGCCTCGATTGTTGCACTAAGCTGCCGCGCGCGGCAAGCCGAGCCACCGTGAGAGAGAACATCGAGCGCTTTTCTTTTCTCTTGACTTTTCCCTCCTGTACGATCCTAGCAAGGAGTCCATCTTTTTCTTTAAATCTGCTACGGTGACACCACCAATTATGGACACTTTAAGAAAAAGCACCAATAATGGACACTTCAACCCTTATTCAAAGATCATACGGTTTTAAATTGATTGTTCTATAAAAAATGAATGACTTATTTTCTTTTACATAAGAGTTAATGTACATCATTGGGCCTTGTCCCTTACTGGTGGTGTCACCCTACTGGAATATTCATTTTCTGGCTTATATTTCTCCACACATCTTAAGAGAAGATTCCAATCCCCTATTATTATAATCGGGACATTTCGCATCCCATAATCGTTTATATTCACTATATAGTAGTATTAACTGAAGGCACTGCTCTTGCTTTGCTTTATCCATTGCGAGACAAAACACAACCGTCTCGAGTGCGTGCGGCAAACGTACTGAGGCGCCTTTGAGCATGGACTAAAACCGACAACGCTCGGCTCGGGCCGCGGCGCGCTCGCCCGAGCACGTGCCTCGGGCGAGGCACGTCCTGACTGACCGAGGATTTGCCTCGCGAGGCCGCTCGCTCAGTGAATACGCGGCTCTCAAAGGCGCCTCAGTACGTTTACCGCGCGCACTCGAGACGGTTGTGTTTTGCCTCACAATGGATAAAGCAAAGCAAGAGCAGTGCCTTCAATTAATACTACTATATAGTGAATATAGACGATTATGGGATGCGAAATGTCCCGATTATAATAATAGGGGACTAAGAGAAGATGCGTGGAGAAATTATAAGCCAGAAAATTAATATTCCAGTAGGGTGACACCACCAGTAATGGAAAAGGCCCAATGATGTACATTAACTCTTATATAAAAGACAATAAAAGTCATTCATTTTTTAAAGAACAATCAATTTAAAACTGTATGATCTTTGAATAAGGGTTGAAGTGTCCATTATTATTATTGGTGCTTGAAGTGTCCATAATTGGTGGTGTCACCCTAGCAGATTTAAAGATAAAGATGGATTCCTTGCTAGGATCGTACAGGAGGGAAAAGTCAAAAGAAAAGAAAAGCGCTCGATGTTGGTTCAGCCTCACCATGGCTCGGCATGCCGCGCGTGGCAGCTTAGTGTAACAATCGAGGCGGCCTCGCGCGGCAAACGTCCGAGGCTGCCTCGCGAGACCGCTCGCTCAGTGAATACGCGGCTATTGGTTATTAATTATTATGGGCGTAAAAACTAAATACACGTTGATATCATATTGTATGCAATAAAACCGCACTGTAAATATTTTTATCGAACATTCCGTATTTTAGCGCACTCCCGTTTTGTGCGGAAAAATGTACGACATAAGTTTACTGACGATAAAATTATCGCAAAGCACTGAAATTCGTTGACCTCAAACTCATATTTGCCATAATCAATTTCAGATATTGCAAAATAGTCATCATATTAATCTAATTAGAAATAAACCCCCATAACCCACCCACAAAGTAAGAAATTTGACATTTCAGAGGACTCATGTCACACTAGCGCATCTAGCAGTGAATCCATATGCAGTAGCCCTCATTAGGCATCAAAACACTCATTTGATCACTTGGGGCAATAGAATGTTTGTGGTCGCACTATTGATTGACCCCAGTGTAGCCCAGCGAAGTTTTATTGCCCTGAGTGCCAGCAAGGATTGCAGCAGGTATAATCTGTTATTATTCTGGCTGTGTATGTTGTATTTATTAAATTCATCCACAGATGCTGTACTTAAAGTTCTGATTTATCTCCTTTAGTCTTTTGGTCAGGCAACTTTTCATAGAGGCAAGAGTCATCAGTTCCCCGCAGTGCATGTTTGGTACAGAGGTGGTGGATGAGGTCCACAGTTCCTTGATGGTTCCAGTACCACTCCTCTATAGCTGCTTCGTTGTCTTCCAAAAGACTCTCGCATTGGGTCTTCATGTGAGTGATTTCAGCAGAAGGCTTGTCCCATAGTTCAAGTGGAATACCAAGGTCTACTTTAACACCCTTATCCACCAGTCCATGAAGGGTTTTGAACGTCTGACTCATACCTTTCGCGAATCTAGTGCTATCTTGGCGTTCTTTGTGCACATTGTATTCCAGAATTCGATCACAGACTCCTTCCAAGGATTCTATCAACCGCAGCTCAGACTTCTCGTATTTTGTTCTTTTCTTTGGTTGAACATCGTCTAGTGAATAGCCGATTTCGATAACATCGTGAACTTTGCCGGTTTCGTCAAGTCTTCCTTGTAGTTCGGTGGCTAAAATCTTGCACACTTCGCATCTGTTTGCATATTTAACACCAACATCTTCTTCCGAACGTACTTCAACATCATTGCTACAGTTAATGTTTGACGCTAGTAATAGTACTAATAAAGAGGAAATTCTTTTAAAAATCATTATCTCAGTTCGTCGTATTACAGTGAGATTGGAGCAAGATTGGAGGATGATTGGAGGAGTACACAAATCTTTGAAATCTTTCAAGCAGAGCAATCAAACTCCAACGTTAGTATCTCCTTAGCATATTATATTCTTTGCTCCTTAGTAGTTTGTGTCAACCTCATACCTCAACCACAATTCTTGACAGCTAAATAGTGTTGCCAAATGAAATGTAATGTATATATTTTTTAATTCGTCCATTAGGACAGGCTAGAATAATAGCTGTAACAGACGATCGAATATGGTGCGCTCCGCACTGCGACCTTGGTCCGCTCCGCACCATATTCGATGGTGTGTACAGCGGTCCGCCGGACATTATTATTATTATTGACGGTGCGCTCGGTCCGATGATTCTCCCACTGGATTTGGTGCGGTCCGCACCAAGTTTGAACGTGTGGACGGATCTGCCATACAAATATCGTCGGAGCGGACCAAGGTCGCGGTGCGGAGCGCACCATATTCGATCGTCTGTTCATGTGTCACATGACACGGTGCGGTGGTGTGGCGTGTCGAGCGCACCGCACAGTCCGTCGGTGCGGAGCGCACCATATTCGATCGTCTGTTACAGCTATAAGACTATAGGCCATACTGCCTCGTCATCGACGTGGATATGTTTGAACCATTAACGTCTACTTCTGTCTACCACTGCCAGCATACATGGTTTAAATCATACATAGCTCAATTAGATATGGGGAAAAGCGTTACTTTTCGATCAGTCGATCACCGTTATTGTTATTCCCGTTCCAAAAAAATCACATTCAAAAATCACCGTGACTTTGTCACTTCGGTTATTTCGTGTCACGACATTTGCGTGTCGATCGTTCCCGGCAGTTACTGATATTTTTGTAACAACTGATGTTACTCTGTGACAGCGCACCGCAGTCAACAGATAAAAAAATCGGCCCTGCATGCCTACACACAATACGATTTGGCAGCGGCACTGCAAGCAGGGCCCTGCAGGCAGGGCTTTGAGTAGCCGGCTTTAGTAAAGCCGGCTACACAAAGCCCTGCCTGCAGGGCCCTGCTTGCAGTGCCACTGCCAAATCGTATTGTGTGTAGGCATGCAGGGCCGATTTAACAGATAAAAAAATCGGCCCTGCATGCCTACACACAATACGATTTGGCAGTGGCACTGCAAGCAGGGCCCTGCAGGCAGGGCTTTGTGTAGCCGGCTTAACAGCGGTCACCAGAGGCACGAGGCACGACGCGACGCGTCGCTTACACACTGTTCCAGTGATATCGTCGCTAAGTAACAACGTTATTTTGTGACGTTGTTACTTCGTGACAAGTCACACTGTTACTTTTTAACGGCGGATCACCGTGATTTTTTCATCGTGAAGTTATTTATCACCCACCTCTAAGCTCAATTGGTCTCCGGACCTAGTTCTGCGCGGAGACTGTAGCAGCTGGTAGCAGCGCCCTGCTGCATAACGGATGATTCTTGTAACTAGTAGCAGTTTAGCCAGTCAGAGCGAGGCACAGGGAAGTTAATCGACGATTGCGGCAAATGTACCGAGTGAAAACCCCATGCTAAGCACGGAGTCTGGGCTGCTACTGAGAACCACAACGAAGTTTTCCCTCTCTGTCGCATTTATGTGCAAACTTGCAAGTACGACAGGGAGGGAAAATTTCGAATGCCGTTCGCGGTAGCAGCTCTGAATAGTTTTGCAATATAAATAAATAAATCGCGAACCTTCTTCGCGACAGGCGGTACACCTAATTTTTTTCCATTAATCACCAATATATTGATTTCACCCATTAAATTAAGCTCAATGCTAATGGGGTTGACCGTAATATAATACACTAGTAGATAGACAAAGCAACACGTTAGTTTTTTTAGGGTTCCGTAGTAAACAAGGAACCCTTATAGTTTCGCCATGTCCGTCCGTCCGACCCCCGTTTTTCTCAGTAACCGTTAGTACTAGAAAGCTGTAATTTGGCATGAGTATACATATCAATGACGCCGACAAAACGGTAGAATAAAATCCTTAAATTTTTTTTTTGTGTACCTCCCGTACATGTAAAGTGGTGGTGAAATATTTTTTTCTGC
Source organism: Cenopis cana (assembly GCA_951800055.1). Lineage (NCBI taxonomy): Eukaryota > Metazoa > Arthropoda > Insecta > Lepidoptera > Tortricidae > Cenopis > Cenopis cana. The sequence continues at coordinate 17,390,289 of OX637471.1, read as the reverse complement.
CAAACCCCATCGTTGGTGTATCGTTGGATAGCTCTTTTAAAAATATTATAAGGTTTTTAAAAGCATTTTTTGATTAAAGAATTGGTTAGCGTGATATTAAGATTTTTTTTTTTTTTTTTTTCTCTTTATTGTTTAAGGAACATTTAATCACTTAAGATTACGTCAGTTCCATCGTACCTTAACCTTAGTTACTACCACTACCTACATCTAAACATTCTAAACTACCTACGTACGTACTAATTTATTTATTTGTACAAGAACACCTCACTCAGCAATACTGAGTAAGGTATTCCTGCACAAACAAATAAATCAACTTAGCTTCTTCTGAGATCGGTGCCGCTAACATAGATTGAAATGCACCTACATCGAACTTGTTAATATTAATTGATTTGATCAATGTTTGCCTCTGACTTTCGTTCCGTGCACATTCCGTCAGTATATGCTGAACATCTTCTACTCTGTTGCAAACTTCACAGTTTGGTGATGGTACTTTTTTCATTAAATAAGCAAATTTTCTTAACGGAATGTGCCCGGAACGTAGTCTTAAACTTATTTTAATTAATTTCCTACTTAGCCTAATATTTATAAACCAAGGAATATGAGGAGGTTCACATTGCATTGTTTTGTACCACACACCCTTCTCCTTACAGCGCTCATCAAAATATTCTTTCCACAAACAATGTATTTTTCTATTATATTTATGCACTGTTTCTGTAAAATCGGGTGAAACGTAAACATGCGCCCCTTTTGTGCAGGCATCTTTTGCTAATATGTCAACCTCCTCATTTCCTCTTATCCCTATATGTGCGGGTATCCATTGCAATTTCAACGTCATGCCATCTGGTAAGGTATTTAATTTATCTAATACAGAGTAGGCTAACGCTGTGCATCTGTTTCCAGAGGCGCAGCGAGTCACATGCTGTAAGGCACTTTTGCTATCCGTGAATATGACAACTTTTTTACGTTTCAAGCTAACTGCATAAGTTATTGCCTCTGAAATTGCAAACAATTCCGCTGACATAATACAAATGTCTGATCTTATACTATAACAACTATTGATTTTACGTAACGAGTCGAGATAAGCAGCTCCTATACTAGTTTTGTTCTTTGACCCGTCTGTATATATTTTATGCCAGTCGCCATATTTCTCATTTAGTTCCAATAGCAGATTATTTCTTATATCATGAGGATCATACAGCTTCTTGGGTCGACTCAATAGATCTAGATTGGTAACAATAATATCTTTGACATTAATAAAAGAGACCCAGATATTCAAACTAAACATTTTAAGGGGATTTGATGCCGATAATTTTTCATTTTTGATGTCATTGTAAGTTGCTGCCAAAAGCGGTATCTTCTTTTTCCTCCAGTACCGACATTCTACAGATAGTGTTAATGCTTTCAAAAGATCTATTGTTTTATTATTAGTCCATGTCAAACATTTAAGGCAATATTTGTACGCTAAAAAGGATCTACGGAGATGTAAAGGTAGTATAGCCAATTCTGCCTCCATCACATGAATTGGTGTAGTTTTAATAAAGCCACCAATTACTCTCAAGGCCTGATTTTGTAGCCTATCTAATTTTGTTACATGAGACTTGGCGCTACAATCGTACAAAAAGCATGCATAATCTAGTCTGCTGCGGATCAACGCTAATATTAAGCTTTGAAGTGATAATTTTTGTTAGGGTCAAGTGTCCCCCCCCCCCCCCCCCATGCCAGTTAAACGGTGGCTACTAGGCATGTGAAAAAAATCATGGTAGTAGTATATACGACGAGCGTGCAGCATCAGCGCGAAAGCGTCCAACACAAAGTTCATCTGGTGTGCAGTTAGTATACATACAAAAAATGTTTTTCGTTGCCCTTGCCCAAGCATCTAAACGGGATTTATTCAACAAGTAAATACAAGAATACTTTTTAACAAAAATAATATTAAACCTTAAATCTAGAACAGGCCCTTGTGGTTGAGGAGACGGAGATACTCCAGGGTCCAGCGCGTTAGCGGGGCTAATATCATCGCGTATATGTATGTCGGACATATAGCATTCGTCCCTTACTGTCAAGTATGTAAGTGCGAGAGCGACGAATGCTATATGTCCGACATATAAGCAATCATCTTAGCCGCTCTGATATTGATAGACCTCTGATAACGATACGACGCATGTCTCTCTGATACGGTTTGTATGGTGGGGGTGACCGTACAAAAAAAGTATGAAAATTGAAAAAAAAAAAGAATTACCTACTGGAACTCGTCAGATTTTCATAAAGGATGTTAAGTAGACCCTAAAGAAGCTCTTGTATACTAATCTGACGATTTGGCCGTGACGCAAGCTTGTGGCGGCTCTTAAAATGCAAAAAGTCGATAGATTGAAATACCCAGGACCGTCAGATTATCATACAGGCGGTTCTTCATGATGTCTTAGTCGAGCTGCCCACGTGCCTAATCTAACGATTATGAGGAGGGATTTTCTTAATCTGACGATTTGATAACAAACATTTTTTCTCTTCTTAGGTCTGCACTGAGTTGTGAAAAAATAAACTTTGTGAATAAGATCTGCTTACGGATTAGTAAGGGAGCCACCGTTAAATCTTTTTCACAAAGTTAGTAGGATTAGGTACTTAATTAATTACACAAGTATACACACACTGGCCGCTTATTATCAATCGCTTTTGAAGTTGAATAATACCTGTTCATGTAGCAGCGGCGGTTTGATCAGGGTGACATCATGACATTTTAAAATGCAGCAATCGGGATTCATAATTTGACCTATGGCTGATGTTTGGAGCAGTGAAAGCCAGGTGGCGTGTGAAGGTTCTTTGTACACGTTCGATACGGTCCCTATGGATCTAGTAGGTCAGGTCGGACTCCAGACCACACTGGCAAACTCTAGGCAGCTGCGGACTAATGCCAGGATCACACGTACCGATTAAAACGCCGAGACAGTAAAATTAGTATGGAAGTTTTACTCGGCCGAGTAAAACTTCCATACTGATTTTACTGTCTCGCCGTTTTACTCGGTACGTGTGACCAAGGCATAAGGGTCAGTTGCACCAACATACGAACACAGGCCGGTCATCGTCAAATATGGCGCCGGCAGCTGTCATCCCATAGAAACTAGTCAAACTTTCCATACAATCAGATTTGACGAACACCGCTTACGATTACAGACTGTTTGGTGCAACCCAGCCTAAATAAAGCATTGTATCACACTATCCTTGTCTAAATATTTCTGAACTCTTTAGTGTTCTGTATTAGAAAGTCCAGCATTTTAAGAATGAGGGTAGTTTTCGCTTCTCGTATTTTAGACCATAATGCCCGATCCACACCAATGGACGCAGTTGTGAGTTAAGAGGAGGGGTAGGGCAACCTCTCTCCATACAAACTTTGTGCAGTATTTACTTCGTTTGTGTTTGCATTAAAGTTATGATTTTTGGTCAGTATGCTTATTTTTCTCATAGCTATTTCGTGATGTAATTTTTTTTTTAATTTTGACTTTTTTTTGAAATATTTGATAATTTTCACATCACGATCTTCGCATACCTAATATTTACATTTACAACCAAAAAAATATATATATATTTGTTAGTGCCAAAACCGACGAATAAAACCTGCACAAAGTTTGTATGGGGAAGGCCTTGCCCTACCTTGCGCCTTAAAGGGAAAAAGACACTTTTATACATTGTCCTCAAAATTTGCAATGCCTTTTTCAGCCACTTGCCGGTATCCGATTGAGCTGAAACTTGGCACACTTATGTAAATTCGGTGGCAATACAAACAATATTATGATACCAACGAGCTGATCTAATGCTGGAGACAGAAGGTGGTCATAGTAACTAGTCACATTCTCATCTGAGATAGTAACTCTACACTCATAGTGTTTGGGCTCATTATAACCGACTCAACGAGTAGTTGATGACTGTGGAAACAAGTACAGTAGGCAATAAAAGATATTTAACTCAAAATGACAATAAGGCGCTTCATATAACTCATAACTAAACTACTTATTAAAATCCATAATCAATATTATAAATGCGAAAGTGTGTCTGTCTCTCTGTCTGTTACCTCTTCACGCTTAAACCGCTGAACCGATTGACATGAAATTTGGTATGGAGATAAACTGAGTCCCGGGGAAGGACATAGAATACTTTTTTCCCGGAAATCATCCTTTAAGGGGGTGGAAGTCCGTTTGTGTTATTTTGTTTTTTTTTTGTTAGTTAAATGTATATAGGACAACCAACCGATGTGATCTCGTAACAAACATACAACAAAAAATACGTAGGTACCGTAGAGTTGAGGACCTCATCCTTTTTTTTGTAGTTCCTTATTTCACACTTCTTAGTGATATATTGCCAAAGTGCATCTCATGGCAATTCCAATAAGCCCAAACACGGCTAAGTTCCATTGTTTTATTACGGAATTCCGTTGCCTACCTTCCGGGTTCAATCATCAGATTCATGTTTATGGTAACATTCTACGTCGTTGCTAACGTCATATTATAAAATCGCTAAAATATGTTTCCCTTGAACTTTTGAGGATTTCCCTCAATTCCTCATGGATTCCATCATCAGAAGTATACTGTGGTAACAACACAACCTACCTGGAAGCATATAATATGCTTTCAAATAAATAAATAGTTTTCCAAATCTGTTTATAAATGGCGGGGTTCCGTTGCCAACCTTCCGGCTTCGTATATAGTATAAGTAACATTACATCATGACAATCTAAATTGGCTTCGTCATAGTCGCTTCATTATCTTGATCGAAATATCTTAGCGCCACTCATGAAACAGTTGGAGTTTTGGATGATCATCTGCGGTCTTCTTCATCAGTTCCGGTTTACCAAATGCTACTTTCTGAATGCAAATGCTTGATTTATAACCGAAAATAGTAAAATCGTTATATGTTTCCCTTGAAATGTTAAAGAGTTCCCTCAATTCCTCATAGATTCCATCATCAGAAGTGAACTTTGAGAACAATGGGACCAATCCGGAAGACAAAGAAATAATTTTCCAAATCTGTTCACAAATGGCGGAGTAATTGTGTAACAAACATGCAACAAAAAAAAACAAACAAAAAAAACCAACAGGCGAATTGAGAACCTCCTCCTTTTTTTGAAGTCGGTTAAAAACAGTGCTTGGCGTAGGTACTGGGCACGACGATACACTATCGCTTTGGCGGTCAAAGGGTTAAGGGAGTGGAAGTGGAAGTTTGAATTCGTGTATACGCAAATTTTGGGGATGGGGGTGGAGATAGCGGGTAGAGGGAGGTGTAAAAATCATTTTTTTTTCGTAAAAACCTCTTTAACGGTAGCCCATAGCAAAAAATGTTCTTAGACATGATTAATCTACATAAAATTTCCTACAAGAAAGGAAATACGCACTTTTTCGCTAGGATAATTTAATGAGATTTTAAAGTGGGAAAGTTAATTATAAGTGTTCTCATGGACGGGTCTCATTCCTTTGTTTCTCAATATTCTTAAAAACAAAAAAATACAGTATTTTTGCACTCAACGAGTTCTAAACAAAGATACTCCACTCGATGGGGTAGGTAATTTTTTCGCGCCCCACTTTACCTGTATGTGAGCCCCTATAAGCATTTAAAAATATTTTTGACAATGTGTATATACACACACACACACATATGTGGGTCAACACGATACTTAAACTGTGAACATTTGAATCCATCCGTTTAGTTTTTAAGGGGGGCTCCCATGTTGAAATGACAAATGATCACAATCCATTGTATCAACCTTCAGAAAAGAATTAAAGCTCGCACAGATGTATGCATGCTACAAGCCCACCTAAAACATTATACAATACAGTTCTTTACACTAATTTATTCACGAAAACAGTACTCTTTTACAATTTATATTAACTTCCGCCAAACTGTATAACTGTAAAAAGTGTCTTTAATCAATAAGCGGGAGGGCAGCACCATCGTCGAACCCGAGCCATCTGGCAGCAGGTTTTAAACGGTGCCGTGTGCCGCGGATGCACATACTGGTGGCACGTATTAAGCGGGTATTACATTGTCCTGAATCTGGCGTCCTAACTAGTGGAGGGGAGTTGAAGCATCTCGCTCTAACGTATAGGTCGGAACTCTTCTAAGTGTCCTGAATTCAGGACAGTGTAATACCCGCTTTACTGCGACGCTGATTCTTGCTCTGAGCCAGCCCAGTATGGTGCTTATGCTGCGATTCCAGCGTTCAGATATTCTTTCACTCATGTGTTTTATGAAAGAGGACATTTGAGGTGCAAAGACGCCATCAACTGATGTTACAAGTGGGGTGAAGGTAGCATGTCGCATTTCACAGGCATTTGAGTGTTTTCTTTGCTTTTCAGCTTCGGCTGATTTTAAAACAGATGTGACCGGACGTGAGAGGTAGGAAGGAGCGTTGGTGTCAACAACACGAATATCGAATACCTAACGAATAAGTTCTTTACACTACTGGTTCAAAATCATATTCGCGGCGCAATTTCTGTTTTCTGTTAAGAAATAAATGTAAAAATAATGTATAATAATAGACAGGATATGCACAGGACATAGGCTACAATTTATACGCGTGCAAAATCGCGGGCAGCAGCTACTTGTAGAATAATTTTAGTGACCGGTTTTCCCTTCACATTGGTTTTTCATGTTATCGACTACGAGTTGCTCATTGGCACTGAATGTGTTAAAGAACTTCGCTTAGTCTGTCAGCCACGAATAAATTATTCAAAAATAGATGCCTACTTTACAGCTCAAATTGAATGAATTTGCCATTTGCCAAGGGCTCCACAAGCCTCTGTTAGTGAGAGTGTGGTGATGTTTTACTATCAAAAGTCTCGGAACTTGAAACTGTCTATTGCGTAGCAGTTTTAGTCACATAAAAAGAATCCCATCAAAAACAACATTTACAGAAATATTTAATTCGACTTGGCAGATAAAAATTCGCTACAGCATAATGGACAAATACATATACTATGAATATAACAAAATATTAAAAACAGAAATGAGATTATTCTTCAATTCGCAAATCGCTGTTAGCCTAATTCCAATGCTAACATTAGCACAGCGAACATGAATATAAACTGCACGCTACGTGCGTAGCGTGACGCATTTATGGATGGACAAGATAAGGACTTATTTATCCTTAACTCAATTGATTCATTGCATAACATTCAACCCAGGATTAAAAATTATGAATAAAAAATAATGTTTAAATTAATACCTGGGCAAATTAATATCACTTACAAAACGATTTTCACCTGCTAGCTACAGCGCTCCTAAGAAAAGTTTATTGATATTATTACCTAGTATCAGCATACTAGCTAATGAGATAAATAAAATTTTGGTGGTTTCCTTATTAGTAAAGTATGTAGTTGTAGAATGCAATGCTTTATGTCAGGCATACACATGCAAGCCGTAATATACTACTCTTGATGATGCGCTGACCCATGCAAGAATAACATAGCGACATACATAAACACTCTTAGAAATTTACTTATGCTTATTTTTTATGAATAGATTATTACATTCAACTCCGGGCTTCGAAGATGACAGGCTATCCAACTTCCACACAAGCCAACTTGTACAGTACATACACATTTAAAAGCCAACTCAGCATATGGAATTTGACTTTACTAAAATAAAAACAAAAGTGCAAGGAAAACACGGGGGCATCAGTTAATGTGGTTGTATTTGATATAGACATTGGTCATGTAACCACGCAGTCCACTGCTCACCTGCAGCCTTCTGTAGGGTTATTTCTTCAAACACTTCACTCCTAGATATCTCTTCAAAACCTAACTTATGAAACATTGCTATACTTATTGCGTTCTCCATAGATATTTTTGCTTCAAAGTTTTTGAGGCCTATTACTTTAATTGCATATAATAGCATGAGTGTGACAGCCTCCCACCCCAGCCTTCTGCCCCGGGCTGACTTCTCCGCTATCATTATTTCAACTTCTCCTGTTGATGTCTGTGTGTCCTTTACAAATATATTGGTGTCTCCAATCATTGCATCTGAAACAACACATATATTGCTTTACCTTTTTTAACTATGATTATTTTAGTAGGAAAATTTTTTATCTAAAGACAGACAAATCATTATTTAATATACTAAAGTATAATTATTATGTGTGTAACTTTAGTAATGAAAATGATAATGTTCATAAAATGCTGTGTTTTTGTAAAGAAACATACCTATTTCATCAGCATTATTCTCAAACTTGTCTTTATCCAAGATAATGAATGTGCATTCTGTGGATATAAAATCACCAGATTAGAAGCATATTGTTTCAAGATCCATCAAAACGCAATTTTCTTAATAATAATATATTATGATGTCCATACTATCTTCATCTTCTCTCCAAGATTTTTGCATCTCATACTCTTCTTCTAGTGTCAATGGCTCTGAAGCTGTAAGCATTTGAAGCTCCTCGGATTGCATCCATAAATGGTATCTGTAATTTGTTAGCATTAAGTAGATACAATATTCACACAAGATGATAAATAGATTAATTTTGAACCACATACTTCGATGCTGGGAGGATATCTGGCAATATACTTACTTTTCGACATGAAGCTCTCTGTAAGGAACCAACACTATATGCTGTCCAACTATTTTAATATTAGAATTTAACTTCATTTCTGCTGTTTAATCAAATTAGATTTACTAGTAATTTTATTGACCTTAAATAAATGGAACTTAGTTTATTTGTACTAAATTTTACAAGTACCTAGTCTGTTGGTCTGTACTCTGTTTGACATACGTTAGTATCTTCTTAGTAGTTTGTGTGTTTGACGTTGTTTGTTTATTCTCCCACCGTGATGTCACTTCTTTTATAGGTTGGATAACCTGATTTAACGTAATATTTATCCCATCGATTGTCAAACTAGACTCGCTCTAGGTGCCCCAAGATCCAAGATGAAGTAGCTTTGAGCTTTGATGAATTATCTGTGGTATTTATTAGTGATTTAAATTTTTCTTGGTGTTTGTATTGGGCACGAGTGGGCACGAGTCACGTATTATCTGTGCCACTGTGCGTAAACATTTGTCAAGTCGTCAGTAAAGTTGCGAAACTTGCGAGTTGCGAAGAAAGTTATATTTTGATGTCCTAATTTCGATAGTATTCGTTAAGAAGAATTAACTTAGTGACAGTGAGTTGTACGAAGTACCAAGGTACGTAGGTTCTTATTGGTGCCCAAAAATTCCTGAGAACACACCTATTTTTATACTGAATACTTATCTCTTCCAATTGGTCATTGTTGCTTATCTTATTAATCCAAATAATAACGATTGATTTCAGAGCAGAATAATGAATCAGTTCGTAATAGAGAAACGGCTGTGTTACTGCTACGGCGCGCTGTCGCTGTTGCTCACGGTGGCGGTGGTGTTCGTGGCCATCCCCTTCAACCACTGGCGCACCACGCTCAACGTCTGTCCGGGCAATTATTTCGAAAACACCAACTGTGGTTGTATATTCTATGGAATCACTACATACAGAAACTTTAACGGGGGGCACCACTCTAGGTGCATGTATGCCACTTTGGCTCCAATACCCATACTAATATATGCCATAATCATGGCTCTGTTTCACATGTACAGAGTATGTATAAACAATGTCGGCAGATATGAGGATGAGAAATCTACTTCAATGCAGGAAATGTAAGTAAAATAATAATTAAATATTTAAAATAATTTTGTTGTACACAATGGCTATAACAATGTAAATCATAATGTATCATTTCTATTACAACACACTGAACATTACATATTGAAACCAGCGATACTCGCCTGTTTGCATTGAGGGCTAATAATATTTATACTAAACAAGCACATCTAATTTCAGAGAGGGCCAATCAATAGTGGTGACCTCAAGGGCCAGAGTAGCCCAGCGCAATGACTCGGTGATCTACTGCTGGGTTCCATCGGCTACTATTGGGGTCATTTTTTGTATCTACAATCTAGTCCATGCAGCAATCATAACAGATGGATTTGTTAAAACTTGCAACCAGTATCGAAGCTATCTTGTCACGGTATTTATTTCATTTATTTCACTACCACCAGCTTTTCCTACTTTACTTGAATTGATAAATCTATATACAGGACCTTTTTAAGGCTTGTGTGAATAGGCATCTTCTGGGTGAGCTTGCTTCTCCATCCCCCTCATCTTTGCCATCTGGCTAGATGCTGGCCAAGCAAGAGCAATCCCCTTATTAATTAAAAAAAACTAGGTACCCTACCTAAATAGGTAGTAAATATACATTTATCAGTTTAAGGATTATTTATTCTGTTTATCTGAAAACAATTTATAATTATTATTCATTTATTTCAAACAACAAGGGCCCATAAATAAATACCTTATAGCTAAACATACATAAAAATAAAGGAATAGGGATGTTGACAATAAATAAAATCAATGAGTTTAAACTCTCTCGAAAAAGGACTTAATCTCAATCAAATGCCAACAAAAATAACTAAAAAGATTAAATAATAACATTAGGGACATTGTTTGCGGAAGCATGCACAAGCGATGCACATCCCTGGTGCGTCGGGTGCGGGCCAGCCCCAACCCCATCCTACGTTTGTTGGCTGACAGGTTTGACTGCCCATATTTGAGGCACTGTGATGATATGCATGTTTCTAGAAGTACTTATTATGTTTAAGGCGCAGGGTAGGGCAAGGCCTTCCCCATACAAACTTTGTGCACGTTTTATTCGTCGGTTTTGGAACTAACAAATATAATATTTTTTTTGGTTGTAAATATTAGATATGCGAAGATCGTGATGTGAAAATTTTCAAATATTTCAAAAATATTCAAAATTAAAAAATTACATCACGAAATAGCTATCAGAAAAATAAGCATACTGCCCAAAAATCATAATTTTAATGCAAACACAAACGAAGTAAATCCTGCACAAAGTTTGTATGGAGAGAGCTTGCCCTACCGCTCCTCTTAATCTACTAGGTACTTCTAGAAAAATGACTAAAATAACAATCTTTTAAAATACTAATGTAATGTTTAATGTAATTTTGTGTGTTTGTAATTCTAATAATTTTCAATTCAATTCAAATCATTCAGAACAGAACAGAACAGAATTTCAGACAATGTCCATATAATGTAATTTTAATTGTGTATTATTTGTCCATTTGTATGAGCCTTTTATGATCCTTGAAATAAATGAATTTATTATTATGCTCTTTATTTATCTGAAGACTTAGGCTAGGTTATTATAATATCTTTATAAAAATACACTTATTATTATAAGTGTACAAAGAGGGGGCATGTTCTGTTTCTTTTCCGCTAAACGCACCTTTGTATTGGAACCATCGTCATTTACTATCCGTCACGGACCTCGTGCGCTTGCTCTCTCTAACTAGCAACATTAAAACGGTTGTAGCTTCATTATTTTTTGAGATATTTGAATAGGATTTACAGCATTTGGCATAAATTTTTTTTGCCTTGTTTTTTGGAGATAACAAAAATTTGAGTCAACAACCCTATTCATTGACAACGAAAATAAGCTTCATCAGAATTCATATTAACCATAGGTGGGCCTAGGTGGACGTTTGTGGATTGTGGAATGGAATAGGAGATTTCCTATGGTATTATATAGTCAGATAATACATTTGAGCATGTAGTCTGGCCCCTATTATTAAGCCCTATTACAATGGGACAGTTTTAATTGGACATAATTCAACTCTAACCTCGCACCCGCAAGTAATTGAGACTGGTTGACTCGCTGTTAAGAGTTTTAAGAGATAAAGTTGATTAAAATGATATGTGCTGTAATATAAGTAGAAACACTATAAGTACTATAGTTTAAGAAGCGTTACTGCGCCGTTTACGCAAATAGTTTCAGTTGTAATAGTTTTTCTTTTTATTCAGTTATAATAGGCATTATAACTATAATTATTTTTCTCATGCTATTCGAACCAGTTTTTAGGGATGATCTAATGGTATGGCGTGGTATGGTATGGGACCACCTACAATTAGAGCAACACACAAGACGAAAATGAGAGGCAAGTCCATCGCTCGAATGAGGCACGTGCGTGCGATAGAGATGGATAATTTCAAACTTAGCAGTATCGCACATCGCAAGCACGACCCTGATTAAGAGTGATCTGCGTTATATTCTGACGTAAATTAAAATGTTACAGGAACTTCGTGCTGCTGGAGACCAAACCACCGCTATTCACTTCCGTCTCAGCTGCCAAGCCATTTATGATTACATGGACTACATACAGAAAAATCCTAACGGTATTGTAACTCAGGGGGAGTATTACATAAACACGGGTTTGCTTCTGCAGTTGGCCATCATAGCGTCGTGGGTGTCCGTCGGCATATGGGGGGCAGTGGTCGTGTACACCTCCATGCGCGCCTACAAGGAGCGCCACGTGCTCACCTGCTGCGGCCAGTAACTATGCGTTCTTATTTTGACTAATATGTGTAAGAGATACATAAAGGCCGGAATGGCGTAGGCACAGTTCAAACTTTCTATACAATGATTATGTAACGGTTGAACTTACTATAATATACGGTTAAGTTAGCTCTTAACTTCTTATGGTTGAAAGCCGTTGTTTTTTAAAGTCTCTTTTTCTTCTTAGTCGTAACCTCATTGCTGAGGATCGAGTTTAAAAGTACATCACCACATAAATAGTCAAGTACCTGCTTTAATGTTTAAATGGTGTAGTACCGTTTTCTAACCTATATGGGTTACACTTTGACTTAAATGAAAAGCTCTATTTTACGGGCTTCTAAGTAAACTAACTTAGTTTAGTTAGTTTAACTAAGGATGTAGGTACTTGGTACTTAGTAAGGTACTCCAATATAACAGCAGCCCTCGAGTGCGCGTCACGCTGCCTAATTGTTGTCGATAACTACTTACTATAAAAAACGACGAGTATTCCACGAATTCCATACGACACGAATCGAATCTTACGCCTGATTGGTATCAAATTGGAAGTGAGGATAAGGTTCAACCAATATATTGATTCAATTTTTGAGTGTTAGGAAGCTTCACAACGTAAAACAAAATTTTAAACTAAGTTATTTCTATTTAGAACAGACTGTTAAAATAAAAATAGGAATTACATCATAATTCGTAAAGAAACTTTAAAAACCATATTTAATTATTGAAATTTGCAAATAACTTGATTTCTGACATATTACAAAGAAAAGATATGGGTAATTTGTAGATATCGACAATTAGGTAATCGTATGTAAGTCTTTACATTCCTAATTAAATATCCAAAATCTGGGCGGCCGAGCTTAGCTCGGCGTTTTCCCGGGCATGAGACCTAGCTAGATCCATTGCTCGTCCCCGAAAACCCCCACATACTAAATTTCATCAAAATCGTTAGAGCCGTTTCCGAGATCCCCGAAATAAATATATATATAAGAATTGCTCGTTTAAAGATATGAAATATCTGGGCGACCGAGCATTGCTCGGCGTTTTCCCGGGCATGAGACCTAGCTAGATCGATTGCTCGTCCCCGAAAACCCTCACGTACCAAATTTCATCAAAATCGTCAGAGCCGTTTCCGAGATCCCCGAAATAAATAAATATACAAGAATTGCTCGTTTAAAGATATAAGATAATAAAGTTTTATAAGAATCCTAGTGGGAGGTTCAGATCTTATTAAAATAATAAATTGACAACTCGAGTCCGCACGAACCAGATTGTTTCCCAATCTAGTCATTAGTGCGTGTAAATATTTCGTATGAAATAACGTAAATTGTGTTCATTTTTAAGACTAGTTACTTAACGTGTTGTATATAGTATTGCGTCCATACGGGTTAGCTTTAGATAACCACATTATCCACTTATAGTGATGCTGATGGCATTCCATAGTACATTACTTGCCAAGGGCGGTAAAATAAAGAACATATTTATCGTCCTTGTCTTCGGTCTACTTGTGATCTGAGGCGTTCTATATTACCGCCCGTGGTAGGTACAACATTTTATGTCTCCTCCTGGCCACGAAGTCGGATTTTCCGCGCGCGCGTAACGTGCGGTAATCGACACTATGACCAACTGTGACATATATGTATTATTAGCGCGCTTAAAACATACCGGTGTCGAGTCGGTCGATCGGTACCGGTACAAGTTTGTAGCTGACGTCTTAGACTAGGCTAGGCTACTTAGCTTGCAGTAAGTAGTAGTATACTGTATAATGCTTCCTTTTAAGATGTTACTGCCGGTGGATAAAACATAAATTTTAGTCATTTGACATACTTACCAATTATTTAGACATAGCATCGAACTAGAGGTAGCTACATCTAGGTACCTTTATAGAATAGGAATTATATTTGTTGTTGTATACTAACATTCGAACAAATATTTGTACCTACATAAACCTAATCAATGTTAAACATAGACGTCTATACGTAGGAATATTCTTCATAATATCACCCGTTTGTTGGTTTGGTGGATGTAATTTGGTGCTTTATGACTTATGTTATGAGACAGATATCCACTAGAGCGCATACAGTCAGTTCGAATAAGTCGCGAGTGTCCATATATGTATAATATGCCGGTGCAGACAATGGGCCATGTTGGCACGGGACCTGCCTAGCTAAGATGATCGCTTAAATGGCGGACATATAGCACTCGTCCCTCTCGCACTTACATACTTGATAGTAAGGGACGAACCGAACGCTATATGTCCGACATTTAAGTGATCATCTTAGCCCCTTTGGACGCAGCTATGAGGTGGAATGATATAAAACTATGTCTTTCTCCCTTTAATAACTGCGCCCTGGTACGTTGGGCCATCCCATTGTGTGGATCCGGCATTATATAAAACTACCGCAAAGTTAAAAAAAGGGTTATCATTTTAGTCATGTACAATGTTCTATTTTACAGTTAGTAGCTAGCGTAAGATATTGCAGCTGACTACAATAAAGCATATTAAAATTTTACTAAAGAACATAAAAATATCCTTTTATGTTCTTTAGTAAAAATCTGAATATTATGCTTGTTTATCGCCCAAAGTGAAATAAAAGGTACCAATAGAATCCTCATGTAAAGACACAGTATTTCACGGTTAAACAGCAAAATAATTATTTTCGCATACAACAGATACATCGATATTGTGCGCGTTACGTCATAGGCTACATAGAGGAAATTAATTATATGTATTGTAGGCTATTGTCATTGTAAATTTGTAAGAGCCCTTTCGCGGGCCGCTGGGGTTCAGCTAGGTTTGTAACTTTTGCCTTTTATTGTGCTCTAATTGTAGTTGGTCCCAAATATGTAGACATTTGATCGTCTCTAAAAATCGTTCGATAAAAAACATTTTTATGTCCACTAGCTACCATGATCGCGATTATGTCGGACATGTAGCATTAGTTCCGGTTCCCGAACTTACGTACAGTCTGCTGCAAAAAGAAAAACACGAGTATACTGTTCAAATATAACTTCTTTAGTAATACTCTCTTAATGCCTTGTGCAATTTTTGCAGCTGACTGCTGTGTAGAATGAAAAGGAATGCTTTGTCTGATATAAATGCAATATTACGTAAAAACCACCGATAGAATTTGTACTATTAGAAATGTAAGTATATGTTTAGTAGTATTAAGTTGACATTCCATATTCTTGTGCCGTCCAGTAGATTTAAGTGCCTTAACAATTTATACACAAGTACATAATTCTATATATTATTTAGTAAATAATAATGCACTATTTTTGTACCAATTTTTGTATATCGTTTTTTATTTTAGGTATTGTAACACGTAAATAATAATGATTAATATAACATATATTCTACTACCAAGTGCATTTTATTACTAAGTTATCACAAATATCCGAGTTCCTTAAATAAAAAAAACAAGGACATATTATTAAGTAACTTTTTCCATTGTATCATAAGGTCGTAAGGAAACAGTAACAATTTTTCAATTTATCTTAGAACCTAAAAGGCTTTTTAGACTTTGTACTATACATTATTATTAAATATTATAATTAGTATACGGGACTTAATCGTGCACAATTGTAATTTAAGTGTGGTTTAAAATGACTGAATGAAAATCCCTGTCTGCTCCCCCTCCCCATACAAACTTCCACTCCCTTCAGAGGGCGAATTTCGACAAACGCGGAAAACCGTTTTCTCCTATTTTAATAGGTTTCTATCTTACAGATTTATTTTCTCACAAAATTACCAGTATTACCACCGCTTTTAACCCCCTAGGGATACATTTTGAATGTCCTGTTCTGATATCTAAGCTACAATAGGTACCTACTGGGAAGTTTCATAGAAATTAGTCCAGTAGTTTTTGTGATTAAGTGGATCGTACATCCATCCGCACAAACTTTCACGTTTATTACGTTAATACTATGATACGTTACTAGGATATAAAACACAAGTATTATGATTTAGTGTAATGGTTCTCCCACACTGCAGTTATAAAGTGTTGTGAACGTCACAAAACAGGTTATCAGTCGTGCGACAACGAGCTCTATATAGCAATGAGTTTCTTTTTTTAAATACAACTACCTTCCTAGGTACAGTCAGCAAAGAAAGTGCTCTACTACTTTTGGACTTTAACGTACATAAAATAAGAGTTGAAAAGTGGTAGACCAATTTTTTGGGCGACTGTACATAAAAGTGCATTTCTTTTCGTCAATATGTACCACAAAAGAAACACAAAATCCTCCGTGGCCGTGTAGTACCACACCCATGTCCGAGCGCGGATAGACGTAACTATATCTATATTATTTCACGCCAATATTATGCTGACCAATCTTGTATGGGAGTCCGTTGGATGCGTGTAGCGCAGGACCGGTCATTGTGGCAGTCTTTAAGGGAGGCCTATCCATTATTGGGAGAGGTTCAGTAGTCAGTAGTAGTCTTTCGGCTCATATGATGATGATTAATCTTTTAGGGTATGTATACAGGCACGGATCTAGGATCTGGTTCAGGGCAATCCTCAAATTGCATAAAGGGTCGGTAACGCGCACGTGACTGCTTTGGAGTTGCGGGTGTCTATAGGCTTCGGTGTCGTCCACATATCATCAGGAGCCAGTACGCTTGTTTGCCACCGCCGTTGAATAAAAATGGAGGGGTGCACTATCAGGCGAAGGGAGGAAGCACCATCCGCTTTATACCAGTATATGAAGGCCCTGTATCTATCCGCGCCTGTATAATAACAAGCACTGTTCCTATCATAGAGACGACGCGGCTACAATATGTACTTACGTGTATAAGGTCAGTAGAAAAATTAATGCAACTTGTTCCACATAAAATATAAACATATATTTATAACAATCACAATACAATAACAACAATGGGGCCTAAGTTCTGGCCGTTATTTACTAACTAGGTACTTATATGCATACAAATATTTGACCAAAGAAGATGGCAAGATATTAAATAACAAGAGTATAAAATGACGAATACAAGTAGGTGTTTATACATGGAATGTAACTAATTCAATTGCTTAAAAATGTAAACATCAGCATCGCTGGTCCACGTGATATTTTGCAAGTTTGAGCTAACCAAAACGCGGATCAGCTATTCTAACGTTCACCTAAAAATAGGTGAGTATACAATTCTATAAAATAAAAATATAGAAGTTAGATACAGTCGACGTAAAATGTATCTTTACGTACATTTTTGCCGTAGTACGATATAGATGTAAACATCTTGGACATTGACTGTACAACCTATACCTACTCTGCGCTTCATTACGTTTAACCCTTGTGTAATAAAATAAGGTTCAGGAGTGGCCAAATTTGGAAAGCTCGATGGATGAGTTCCTTCTCTTCTAATAATATCCAGTCAATTTAGAACAATACGCGCGGAATAAGGGTGCGTTTCTTATTTGTGTAAAGATATTACTCTGACACTTAGAGCATCTCTGACACGATTACAGTCCGCTGCGGAGGTGTCATCAATGTCATCATACGTGTCTCGTCAACGAATATCAGCTCACAAATACAACGTCAGTACCGCTTGTCACTTCGGGTACACCCGGCTCTCGGGCTGCTTTAAGCTGAGTATTCGATCGTGGCTGCCAGAGTAGGAAGATAGAAAAACAGTGATAGCACGTATGACCCGCAAATCCGATAGTCAGCCTTAGTGTACGCTCGAGTTGGGTGTGCAGCGGGGCGTGCATGTTAAACAATTGAAACTCATACTGGTGTCCTGAGTCGCCGCTGCATAAATAGTATGCACGCTCGCCCGCCTCACTGCACGCCCCGCCGAACGCTCCGCTCCGAGCGTCCACTCAGGCCTTACACTTACGCGATGAAAACGCGGACCCAGCAAAAAGGAATGCATCATTAAAGTTGTTTGTGCCGACAAACATCGGATTTTTCAGCCTTCTGTACGTACGTAGGTATAGTTTAAGAGCCGGTGACACTGAACCTAGTATGATAAGATTCCCAGATGGCATATATATAATTAGGTGCGTCATTAATCGGGGAACACGAAACGGCGATGCTGCAATGCGAAAAACCTGGCGAAGCCATTGAAAATTAAAATTGAAAAATGATGAAAAATCCGGTTTCTAGTATGATAAGATTCCCAAGTTTCGTTTGTTCCTCGAAACAGGGGAGGGGTAGGACTATACGATAGTGCAGTGCTGCAAGCCCTCCTGACTGGCCTTGTCAGTGGCAGCAGTATAATAAGCGACCACTTTTCTGAGGTATCTAGTATGATCGGATTCCTGAAAAAAACAGGGCTCATCTGAAAGATCAGCACTTTCTGTGTAAGAAAAACCACTGCTGCATTTTCCAAACAGTGGAGAAGGTGGTTGCTGCAGCGATTAAAGGAGCCGACAACACTGAACCTATTTCGATAGATTCCCAGATGATATATATATAATTAGTCGCGGCATTAATGGGGGTACACGAAATGGCGATGCTGCAAAGCAAATGAGCACGCAAACCTATTAAAAATCAAATTTAAAAAAATAAAAAATAAACGGTTTCTAGTATGATAAGATTCTCAAGTTTCGTTTGTTCCTCGAAACTGAAACTGACAAGGCCATTCAGGAGGGCTTGCAGCACTGCACTATCGTATAGTCCTACCCCTCCCCTATTTCGAGGAACAAACGAAACTTGGGAATCTTATCATACTAGAAACCGTTTATTTTTTATTTTTTTAAATTTGATTTTTAATAGGTTTGCGTGCTCATTTGCTTTGCAGCATCGCCATTTCGTGTACCCCCATTAATGCCGCGACTAATTATATATATATCATCTGGGAATCTATCGAAATAGGTTCAGTGTTGTCGGCTCCTTTAATCGCTGCAGCAACCACCTTCTCCACTGTTTGGAAAATGCAGCAGTGGTTTTTCTTACACAGAAAGTGCTGATCTTTCAGATGAGCCCTGTTTTTTTCAGGAATCCGATCATACTAGATACCTCAGAAAAGTGGTCGCTTATTATACTGCTGCCACTGACAAGGCCAGTCAGGAGGGCTTGCAGCACTGCACTATCGTATAGTCCTACCCCTCCCTTGTTTCGAGGAACAAACGAAACTTGGGAATCTTATCATACTAGAAACCGGATTTTTCATCATTTTTCAATTTTAATTTTCAATGGCTTCGCCAGGTTTTTCGCATTGCAGCATCGCCGTTTCGTGTTCCCCGACTAATGACGCACCTAATTATATATATGCCATCTGGGAATCTTATCATACTAGGTTCAGTGTCACCGGCTCTTCTACTAGTAAGTACTATTATCTATTCCGTGCCGTCGGCATACATTTACATACAATACACAATTTAGTGTTTAACAATACTTCTATATTTAATATTATACACCCCTCTAAACACACGTAAGCCCTTAACTAATCTTAATGTAACAGAGCTGCCTCTTGGCACATTTTGTTATAGGGTAACACTTATATAAATTATGTAGTCTATATATGAAATTTCCGACTTACTTCAAAGCAGCTTACTTCGCGAACCTTGTCTAAATGAAATTTCTGCAAAATTTCCCGATTGCGTCAGTACGCTAGAGTATGGCAACGCCTGCCTCTGTTTTTACATCGGGAGTGACCAGTATATATTTATGACATATTTTATGTGACGTTTATGTCGCTTTCGGCCGTAAAACATAACTACAACCTAGGTATTGTGCTAGCAAAGTCCACCCGGATGTATTTGGGCGCATAAACATTTAACAATGGATAATTAATTAATAACGGGTAAACACAACACAAAATCTTCACATTTCTTTAATCCACTATTATATGTATAAGTAAAGTACAACCGGATTCTTTTCCGAGACTTTACGAAATTTTTAAGTACAGCGGCACGGGATCTGACCCAAAAATAAAATCCAGTCTGGACATTTATATGATTGCTGTAAGATTGTTTCCTAATTTTACTTTACCTTAAGGTAACTTAGTTGGTGTAACAGTGTAGACGTTAAATGTGTTTGACACTAGAAGATTACTCAGTAAGTATATGACCTATTTTCAATCTGATTCCCAAGCTATACATTTATCCAACAAGGTGTCAATCAAACATTGAACATTGAATTGACTGGTTGCTTTTATAGTTCGTAAAAGCGTTCTTGTGCTAGGCAAATTTGTACTATGTAGGTAGGTATTTTAAATCACAAACAATTCACTTAAATATCGTAGAATAGCTAAAGTAAATAGGTATTTTTTTAGTTTAAGGACTATTCAATGTGTTTATAGATAACACAAAATTTGTGCATATATTTTAAGCTAACATTTGAAGGTAGGTAATAAGAAATTAATATGTATAGACTGTTTTACGTTTTATGAAAATACTAAGAGGATTTATCCCCATATTGCTGTGGTGGTTATCTCTCGATTTGCCAGATAATTTCGTCCCTTTTAGTATTCTCAGTATATCATATATAGGAATTAATATATCACATGAGTAAAGCCGGTGCAGTTAGAAAATTTCATACCAGTATAGTACTTATAGTATATTTCTACTGATTTTATAAAGCCGGGTTTCCATCGAACATTCTGGCTGCCGCGAGCTCTAAGGCGCTCGGTTGTTTTATGCGTCAAACGCATGCGTTCCATATAAATACGTTGCGTCAAACGCATTGCGTTGAATGGATTTATATGGAAACGCATGCGTTTGACGCATAAAACAACCGAGCGCCTAAACACCGTAATGGAACCCTGGTCCTGGTCTAACACTAGATTACTTTACGAATAAAATCAACAATAGGTATCATACATAAAATTATCGAATTTATAGGAGTAACCAATTTGGCGTGTGACATAAACACGGTGCAATAGGATAGGTACTTCCTAATTGTTTTAGAACAATGTAATACTTAAGCAAAAAGGTTAAAAAAATTGTGAGTTGTGTAGAAGAAGTGGTTTGTACCGTTTCAGTGCGGGGTGTTCTGGCACTCTGCTTCCCAGTCCTTGGGCACGAGCTTGTCCACGTGCTGCAGGAACTGGCTGTAGGGGCAAGGATCCTCGCAGAACGGCAGCTTCAGCTCCGTCGGCACTTCGATCTTTGTGTTGTTGCGGTAAAACACCTGACCAAAAACATTACATCCAATTACTTAACTCATTCATATCCTCCCGAGACGCAAATTCCTTATATAAAGGACCAAATATGGGCAATGGAAGATAAGTCAAATTTTGTTTTATTTCGTTTGATTTCAGAGATCAAGTTCAAATTTATAATCGGAATTGTTAGGTTCAAATTCGATTTTATTTTTATTTGTATTGTCGGTCTCAGTAGGATTACACTGCTATTAATAAGTTATGTACATGTCGCATGAAAGTAGCTGGGAATCGATTACAGTTATGTTTAATCATTTGGAACATCGATGTTTGGAACTTCAAATTTTTATGTATTACCTATTATTGTCAAATTATTATTATGTCGAAAATTTACAAAGTTAACCATCCTGCGTTGAAACCTCAGCGCGAGGGAGCGTTGCATGCCGCATTGCTTGACTGCTACGTTTGAGCAAGTTATAGTAGGTACGTAGTCATCCACGAAGGCGCGCCCCTCCACAGCCCATTCAGCACAATTGACAACATTTCATATTTTTAACTACTTTATTTTATGAACTAGTTAGAAAAAAGGTAAAAATTTAAGCCATCCGTATTTTTTCTTTTTCAATTTAACTCATTATTTCATACAAAAAAAACACGTTGAAAAGTAGGTCGTTCCAAAAGGGCGTAAGTAAAATATGTCGTCATCTTCCCAACAAGAATCCAGAGACACTCCAGAGCAGCGATTGTCTGTACTCTGTACTAAGGTCTCCCTGAATACAGCGAGGAAGATGACGTCAACTTTCGGTTTACAGTAATTTGCGATTTTTTCCAAAATTAACGGAGAAAAAATCTAAAAAAATATTTTGTGTGTACTTCACACGTTTTTACCGAAATGGTTTTCGAATTAAGACTTTTGGAAATTATGAAATATTGTCAATTGCGCATAAATTAGTATGAGATTAGCAGTGGAGGGGCGCGTCGTCGTGGACTGACACGCACTATACGCTCTGCTCCGACCTGCGTGTGACTGCAACTATGGCGTGGACAACTACATATATGTTTTATAAACAGTGACCTTGACGAAGAAGCCCTGCTCTAGTTCCTCGTGCAGCTCGAAGACGAGGCTGGCGCCGTAGTCGGGCTCGAGGTCGCCGTAGCCGAGCGCGCGCCACAGCGCCACCACGTTCACGTCGTGCCCCGAGTACACGAGCAGCGAGCGCGGCGCGGGGCCCTCGCCGCTGTACCCCACGCACTGCTCCAGGTTCTCCCGCATCTCGCTCAGCAGCGGACCTGCGGGGCAACCTTGTACTGAACCAACCCACACGGTGGCGTCTCTAGCCCAAGTAGCGCCCGTGTGCATACCATAACCCTAGCGCCCTCTAAGTAGTAAGCGGCGAGTGGCAGTGGCACTGCTCGGCGCCCCTAGGACCGCTGCGCCCGCGTGCAACGCACACCCTGCACTAT
Organism: Cenopis cana; assembly: GCA_951800055.1. Classification (NCBI taxonomy): domain Eukaryota; kingdom Metazoa; phylum Arthropoda; class Insecta; order Lepidoptera; family Tortricidae; genus Cenopis; species Cenopis cana. Next base: position 17,367,381 of record OX637471.1, on the reverse strand, counting down.
AGGCAAAACCGCCTCTGCCCACAGCCCAGCGGCACTAGCACAACTGCCACTACGACGGGACGCGAGTCGAGATAAATCTACCCTCCTGATTCTAATTCGCACAGTAGGAGTAAGACTAATACACGAGATACGCGAGATAAGACTTGACAGCAAGTTGTGCAAGCCTACCAGGTGGAAAACTTATCTCATTTTGTCTGTAGGTACTGAGTATGAGTACTGGACAGTCAATTGGGTATTTGACACATGTTAAAATTTATAATATAGTGACACTATATGGATAGTAAACCATCAAAATATCACAATGAGTTGAAAATTATAAACCTTGACTTAAATAAAAATAAAAGATATTTGACATCGAAAATTCGGAAAATTACGTTTTTGTTTTATCGTCCAAAAGTCAAATAAAAGGTATCAATAGAATGCTTGTGTAAAAATAAATAAATAAATGTATGGCAACATTGGCAACTATATGCCTAAACGCATTATTTCATGACTAAAACAGCAAAATACTTATTTTCCCATACAATGGTTGGTTCGATACTTGGCAAGTGACGTCATTTGCCCGTGCCAATTCGTAGGAGCCTTTTTGAGAGCCGCTGGCGTCCAGCTAGGTTTGTTCCCAATTTTTGTCCTTTATTGTGGCCTAATGGTAGTTGGTCCCATATAGACATTTGATCGTCTATGAAAACTCATGGCATCATAAAAAAAAATTGTCCAATACCGAATTGAAAGTCCTATGTCCGTGGAGAAAGAAGAGCGTTATAAATTATAAAACTTATGTAATCTATCATCCATTGTAACACTGTTTGTAGATACAGCTTTACTAGCAGTTAAAGGGATAATCCATTGGCGAGCGATACCGCCAGCTCCATATTGGCATGACATGATCAATATAATCTATACATGCAATACAAGTACGATTATATAAATAAGAGTGAAATATGAAACCAAGAAATTAACTGTTCAATTATCAGCCACGTGATATGATAACCCCAACGTAAAATCAAGGTTGACATCTTACCTAGTTTGAATCTTTGTAGAGTTTGGTTATAGGAGAGTAAGGCCAGACTGTGCATGAAGGGTGCCCTCATCTTGTTGGGGAAGACGTTTTTGGTCCACTCCGGGAGCTTGAGGCCGGCGTCCTGTTGCGCCAGGAACGTGCTGTACAGGAAGTCCACCTCCAGCACACTGCGCATGCTCTGATTTGTGTATTTGCTCAAATAATCAAACAGTTCCGTGTACTTTGGATCAGTATTGGATTCTTCTAGTAACTCTTCATACATAGCCTTCCAAACTTTGCATGGTTTTGTACTGGCAACAATCTGAGGAAAGATGAGGATCAATGGTCGCTAGCATATTCACTGTCAAGCCAACCCTTCTATAGTGCTATAGCAGAAACTAGATATAAACAGAGAATCCAGCTAGTGGGTTCTTCTCAGTTATGGCGCAGGGGTGGGCAAGGCATTCTCCATACAAACTCTGTGCACGTTTTATTCGTAGGTTTTGGCACTAACGAATGTAATATATTTTTTGGATGTAAATATTAGATATGCGAAGAAAGTGATGTGGAAATTTTCAAACATTTCAAAAAAGAGAAAAATTTAAAGAAATAAAAATATATCAATGAAAAAAAAATTACATCACGAAATAGCTAACAGAAAAATGAGCATACTGGCCAAAAATCATAACTTTAATGCAAACACAAACGAAGAAAATCCTGCACAAAGTTTGTATGCAGAAAGCTGGGCAAGCTACCCCTCCTCTTAATGTAAAACTTGAATTTAAACTTTCGTGAGACATGTTACTATAATTTTATTTTACTAAACAGTGTGCAATCGGCGCGGGTCGTAGACGCACTCTTCCTGAGGAAGAACTCCCGAAGAGTTCGAAACATGTCGCCCGAAGTGACAATTAATACGTGAGTTTTAACCGTTTAGTAAAATAAAGTTAATATGAAGGCAAGGGCGATAAATATGCGATCTGAGGCTTTCTTTATTACCGCCCGTGTTAAGTACTAAATTTTATGTCACCCCCTGGCCAGAAAGTGGGATTTCCCGCGCGCCAGAGCGTGCGGTAATTGCCGCTTTATGGCCAGGTGTGACATAAATTAATGTTACGGTGACAAGGTATGAAGTGGCCCAGGAATGAAATTGGTTGACCATACTTAAATAGCAATTGTACTGAGACATGCAACTTGTCTGACTAGCACAGTGGTTCTTTTAGCGATGACTGATGAGGGACCATTTGACTTTTTCTTGTCTTACCATGGACCACCTCCTATTTTTATAAATATGGTAAATGATTCGTTATCACGCGTGGCGCGCGCGCGTTCATGGCTTCGCGGACCACTTCGGGTGCTTCCAGGGACCAGTGGTTAAGAACCACTGGACTAGCATAACAGTAATGAGTATTTAAATTGATTTACTTACATTATCTAAGTGTTTTGGTAAGGAGTGGATTGGAATAGGTTGCCAAAGCAGCTCTGGGTTCCAGACCTGGCGCTCTGCGGGAGGGTACAGCCCGGCCAGGAATGTGGCAGCACTCATCATGCACCTCGACTTGTCACTGCTACGCACTTGTACATCTTTCTCATAGTATTCTTCATCAATAAAATTTGCGTAATAGCTGCGGTACTTCTTGCCTAACTCATAGAGTTGAAGTTTTCCTGGCTGTGTTAGGTGATTTCATGTTAATATGCATAGTTTAACATTTAAGTTGTTGCTATCAGGATTTTTAAAATATGAAAATTGACAGCCCATTGTTTAAAATCAATTCAATCATTGTTTAAAATCTTTAATCAATCTAGGTTTCAACTTTCAAGCATTTAGACTTTTAAAAAATCATTAAGTTATATAGCCTCTAGGAACTTGGTGCCAACGGAGGAAAACATGGAAAATGAAATTATGAAGACTTAATGTGACATTTGACAATTGTTCCATCCTGATGGGCTACCACGAACCAGCTAGGTACTGCTTGCTAGGCGAGGCTCAACACAACACTGGCAGGGTTGCCATGACTTGCCATCTTATTAATTTTAAGAAATTACATTTTAACAATGATAGTATCATATATTAAGATTGTAGACAGGGAACACACAACACAATACTACTATTATTCACTCAGCTTTCATTTAGCTTTACCTAAAGCTTTTATGATGATATTGTGTCTACTAACTAAGGATTCAACAGGCCCAAAAACGACACAACTGGCATAAGATGGAGGAGGCCTTCATCCGTAAATGTAAGGTCCCCATGAAATTGGAAGTTTAATGATGAACTGTTTTTCTCTTCTCCTTACTAAATTTCTAATTGTAACTAAGTTGAATTTGAGAGGCTTTTACCCATAGGGGGCTACACACAGAAAATATATAAGAAATAAAAAATAACATATTATATATACCTATATATATACATATATAAGAAAAAAAAAAGTGTGGAAACATAAAGCTTAATAAATAAATAAATAAACTAAGTTGAATTAACATTTTGTTAAAATACTTGGAAATGGAAATCTTATGAAGCTTTATTACTCACATTAGTTAGACCTCCCAAGCCTTCTGGCCATTGGTATGCTTTGAAGGGATCACTTTTATAAGTTGTAGTCGGGGTTCTAGCTCCATGGCGAAAAAACTACAAAATAAAATCACACAATCATATATTATAGGTATGACACCAGAGGAGCTAAGATGATCGCGTATATGTCGGACATATAGCATTCGTCCCGCTCACACTTACGTACTTGACAGTAAGGGACGAATGCTATATGTCCGACATATAAAAGATCATCTTAGCCCCGCTGAGGGGCTAAAGGACGGTATACGCGATCATCTTAGCCCCTTTGTAGGTAGTACTATTAACTAACAACTCAAGTAGTACTCGAATTCCTACAATAGAATGTGGAAGTGTGATGCACTCAGTTTTGTGTATTGTCATATTGTGACCATGTTGCACTCTATGCAGCAATATCATAATACTACTACAATATAAGTAGAAACTATGGTGTGTCTTGGCATGACTAAATAGAATGTTGTCTTACAATAATGACCAGCCGTAGAGTCCTCGACTCGTAGGGCAGCGTCTCGCTGAGCACGCAGTACCCCAGCAGGCAGCTCATGACGGCCAGTCCAAGCACCACCACGGCTACCGTGGTTGACCGCTTAGGGATCTGGCGGCACGTCGACCGGTCTACTTTGGGCGAAGACGATCGGCGCCAGGTATTCTCGTCGTTGTCGTACTCCATTGCGTAAAAGGTCGCAAGCTTTCAAGCTAAGAACATATGAATCGGTGCATAAATTTATATATTATAGCATTCAACGACAGTGGAGAGACATGATGTACTAACAAATACGCTGTTTATTCCGCTTCACAATTAATATTTAATAAAACAGCGAGTTATGTTATTTTATTTATGAGATTGATATTGAACTATGAAGGAGCGTTTAGATATTGACATGACTAACAGATTCTACACTGTACCGATCGGAATTTACCAATTAACTATTTTTCAAGCAGAAGGTACTGTACAGAAATGGTAAAATATCATTTAAATACTTATTAAATTATCTCAAATATAATGTGGGATTAAATAAGGTGGCATTTTTATATTAAAAAGCTTTACTTCGTGAAACAATGGCTAAGTATTCGAACGTTTCTGGAACAAGAGATGACAGCCAGTCGTCTCAACTCTCAAGCGTTCTACAGACTTAACGATTTATAACTAACAACGAACAATGGAAAGAGACCGCTATCAAATTGATAGGTGTGTAGTTGGGTGTGTAGAGCACTTTACTCAGCCAACTCGAATCAAACATGCATTCTACTTTTTTGGTCTAAATATTTTTTTACGAGCTTTTATTTAACTTTCACTGTTCTTATGTATACAAGTATGTAAATAAGTTATTCACAAAATTTGCAACCCCTTTTTCAGCCTCTTTGGGTGTATTCGATTAAGGTGAAATTTGGGCATAGGTACTATTTATTCATATACGGTATTATGGTACCACCAATCAGTGAGCTGATCTGCCGAGGGAGACAAGTGGCCATGGTCACTCCTAAAACTAGACTAGATAAAAACCGTCTCAACGAGTAGTTGACGACTGGGAAGAAGGTACGGTCGGTAATAAAAACCTGTAAAACATGTTTTTTTTTCGCCAGTAACTTGAAATTTGGATCATTAAATGGTTGTGAAATGAAGAGAATAGGAATAATGGTATTTTCAGTTTCAGCCACAACTTTCCCTTCAGGGTGTATTGGCCAATGTGTCAGAATGTCCAAGATACCTATTGCATTGACTTCAGCCTGGACTTCAGCAATGAAAAGTTGTAATGTTCTGATTATTAAATTTTATTTATTCCTTAACAAATTGCACTTGCTTAATCACAAAAATACAGTCAGGTTCACTAATATGTACCATATTAATGAACTCGAATGTATTTATGACTTTGTGCTGCGTAGCCATTACCCGTAACTCGACGTTCTTATTTTGTTTTATAAAATATTAACATCACTTATAGTGGTAGTTATTTCGAAAATACTGGAGCTAAATGAGCAAGTAATGCAACAAAAACGTTGGATAAGGAAGGCCGTTAAATTATTGAAACACGAGTTACTCAAAATATTAACAGACATTCTTAGCTGCAACGACACAGCTTCAATAACAAAAAAACACTCAGTATTAATCATTGTACACAATAATGTTAAAGAAATAAATATGTATGTAAAAATTCAATAAGATTATTTCATAACCTTGTACTGTAACTAGCATCATATACCTACGTAAGGCACTTAGTTTTAGACCTAATATTGTAAGATAATTGCAAATACATCATCAACTTGGTAGCATTTTCGGTAGTCGTGAAAAATCATGAAATAGAAAAAGAGTAATGTCTTTTAACAATCGAAAAATACAGTTACCTATATGTTCAATATACAAAAAAAGTACGTGAAGATCCCCAGACCATGGAGCCCACGAAGTTCTGGAGGTGAGGTCGCGCTATAAAAGACATGTAGCTTGGACGTCAATGCGGCCTAACATATAAAGCCGCCAACTTACGGGCTCTCTTTCACTAATGAACCCGCAGACGGGAAGTTTTTATATCTTTGTCTTCTTGAAGGCGAAAATAAGGTAAAACCAGTTGCCGTTATGTGATCGCGGGCTCTAAACTAAACGTCCCATGAAAATGGGCCCTAGCACCCCTGACCATCCAAGACGGAGCCACCCAGGGCCTGAACTCCGAACATCGAAATCCGAACTTCGTATAGTACCGTCCCTTCCACTCTTATACGAGAGTGAAGGGGACGGCACGATACGAATAAAGTCTCTCCCACTCGGTCGCTCGAATCAGCAAGTGCGACAGAGAGGGAGATACTCAAACTTCGTTCGTTTTCGATTCCTCAGAGTTGACGTATTGAAAGTAGACCCAAATAAATGGGTCGTAAATGCTATAACGAAGAAATCTCATTTCCCCCGTGCTGCATTGAAAAAACTAAGTACATAATTTTACGATGTCTAAATAAGTAGTAAAATAAAAAATATCCTTACATGATTACAGTCTGTAGAACTTTATAAATAAATCAATTACTTATCCCGAACATGTACCTGTCTCGTATGGAGCAATTTCTTGCAAAGTTAATTTCGCTATCAATAAAATTAAGATAAAACATTAAGACGGTTCCTACTTCTCAAAGGCCGTGCTACATTGGCAACGCGCCCTTTCCACGAAGGTGACTTGCTGTTTTCAAACGTGTGTTGCGCTGGTGGTTGGCGAGGAAATTCAGCGAAATTACAAGGCCTCTGGAAAGGGCGGGTGGCCAACCGCGTAGCAGGACCCTAAGTACTGTTTAGTTTGATCCGGTCCAAGCACCCACCACCACACTTATTTCTAGTTTAGAACCATTCACATCACAAAAGAGTATCTTAGAAACTTAGAGATGAGTATGTGTTTTCAGCTACTTTTCTACTGACGCGATTGGTTGGGAGACTATAATTTAATTGTGTTTAGGTGCAGAGTCCTCCGCTGTAAACGGGTTGTAATCCTTCAACCCCACAAGATCCGCAGAGACTTCCCAAAGCTTCTGAGCGTACTCGTCGTTTAGAGCTTTCCTGCCAGGTGTCTTGACGGTGCAGTCACTGGAAACAACACATGCGAGAATAGTACAAAGTTGTCATTATATATAAAGATTTGGGAACAGTTTTTCAAGATGGCGGCGACATCACAAGGTCCTGGCGCAGGGACTTGGTATATAATAAATAAATTAATAGTTTAAAAACACTATAAAAACACGCTTTGCGTGTGAATTGAAACCTGATCGTGTTCAAAGTCCATTACGTGACCTTTCTCACAAGTGCAAACACGACTATGATACGATATTCCATCATGGAATGCCAGTGCCTATCTTCCGGCTTCATCATCAGACCTTGAAACCTAATCGTGGTCAAAAGTTCATTACAAGACTTTTCTAACAAATCCAAACACAGCTACGATACGATGTTCCATCATGAAGTTCCAGTTCATATCTTCCGGCTCCATCATCAGATCAGTTCGACAGTACTATATTATTGTATTGTCATCAAAACTACATACAGCTGCTAATTTTCATGACGCTACGATCCTTGGAAAATGGTTAAACTAGTTACCTTAGATTCCATTACATAGTTAGTTACATACAGGTCGACCTATCAGACCTTGAAACCTAATCATGGTCAAAGATCATTGCAAGACTTTTCTAACAAATCCAAACACAGCTTTGATACGATGTTCCATCATGAAGTTCCAGTTCATATCTTCCGGCTCCATCATCCGATCAGTTCGACAGTACCATATTATTGTATTGTCATCACAACTACATACAGCTGCCAATTTTCATGACGCTACGATGCTTGGAAGATGGTTAAATTAGTTACATTAGATTCCATTACATAGTTACATACAGGTCGACCTAATAAAAGCGTGTTAAAAACAGGGCCGCCAATGAACATTAGCATCAAAATGTATAAAACTCCCCATACTCTATGGACGACAATAATCGCTAACCATCAGGCGATCACTCTGCTCTGCTAGTTTACCCCCTATAACAGAGGTCGGCAACCTTTTACCAGCCAAGGGCCACATAGCAGCTAACAATGATGTCGCGGGCCGAACATGTTAATGATTTGTAACTCTATCAGACAAAAGGTACCACATTGTCGGTTGACAATCAGGTGGCCTGCGGGCCGCCAACTGCCGACCGCTGCCATATAACATTAAAAAAACTTTCCTATATCGAGTTTCTAATGTTCGTCACTTTGGACCTTAAAGTCATTAAAATAAAGTCGAAAATTAGCAATAATTTTTATTTCTTATTATAATCTAGTTCCCTTTTCCTTTCATAATACCTGTAATATAGTCCAGTATCCGCTTCACATTTTTCGTCAATTGAACAATAGATGGTTGTCTGAGCCCCTAGTTCAGGGGACTTCAGAAACGGCATGAACATCGTGCCGATTAGTCTACGAGCTCCCCAGAACAAGGTGTCGTCCAAATGTCTACCCAGTTCCGTTTTGATCACACCCGGGTGTAAACTGTACGTATGTATACCATCAATGTTATGCTCCTGGAAAATAGACATAAATTAACGAATTAAACTGGCAGCACGTGGACTAGTAGGCCTAGCACATGATCGCCGCGTGAGTATGTCGGCTCGAGATAGACTACGCGTCTTTTTTTGATTGATGCTGTTAGAAAGTGATGGATAGTCTATCTCTGCTGCTGTGCTAGGACTAGGACAGGTATTAATGGAGGAGACTGGGGGAGGCCTTTGCCAGAAGGCACACAGAAATATAATAATTAGTGGTTACTGGAGTTTTAAGTTTTACAATTTTACTGTAACGAATAAGATATAAATACGCGCTTGCGACTTTGCATCAGGTTATGTGTGCGCTCCCAGTTATGATTAAAGTTTGGACTTGAGTGAGATATTCATTATAATTTACCTTCAGTTTAGACGCCAGTTCCTTGGAAAATAAAACATTTGCAAGTTTGCTTTGAGAATATGCTTCTGCAGGACTGTATGACCTGTTTTTGTAATTCAAGTCATCAAAGTTGATACCATATCCTGTAAATAAGATATGCATAGATTTTACAATAAATTATAAATATAAAAACCATATCTAAAATCATAGACTCCGACTTCAATAACTATTATGATAGCATTATATCATAAAAATATATTATAAATATTTATCATGATAGATTTTAAATCACTGCTCAAGCACTAAAGCTAGATTTAATAATAATAATATTTGTAGACAATCTTACACACGGAATAATAAAAACCAGTGGAAATGGTAAGTGGGCGTGCCGCGCTTTCATAAATATGAGGAGATACCCGAGATACGCATACGCAGCATTGCCTCGGCCTCAGTTCGCAGCTTTTGCTTGTGCGTAACAGTTGTGTCGCTACTATTACAAAAAAATCTAAATTGCATGGAAAATGCCATATTGTGCAGTTTTGGAGTACAAAAACGATAGCCGGAGCAAAAACGTTGCCAATGGTGGTGTTTCATACCATCGCTAAGTCTTATATTATTTTATTTTCAATAATTTATAATATTCTGTTTTAGGGCATTTTAAGCATATAGAAACCAAACAAAAATAAACCTTATCATTAAGCGATAGAGTTGATTTTGCACCATATGTCAAAGTATGCAGCAATCTAGAACATTCGCTACTCAAGTAGTGCGCAGATGATGTCGATAAGTTATCGATATTTGGTGCAAGTTATCTATTACAAAGATTTAATCGATTTAAATATAATTCAATGTTTTTTAGGGTTTAAAAGTAAAATAATGTCATTCATTGTAACCGCAGCTAATCCCAGAACAAGCGGGTTTCCGCCCGGGAAAATCCTGTACGAGTCAAACGTTAAAGCTAACACAGCACATAGAAGACGGGTTCGAACTCGGCATGATTACAGGCGTAGTCTTCGTGGATTTGACAGCTGCATATGATACGGTAAACATACAACGGTTGCTCTTAAAAATTGGTGGCATGACTAGAGATGCTGGGTTCACGAACATTCTTCGCGAGATGCTCCACAACCGCAGATTCCAAGTCCACCTACAATCGAGCAAAAGCCGCTGGCGCTCGCAGAAGAACGGTCTTCCGCAGGGCAGCGCGCTGGCCCCGATGCTGTTTAACATATACACCAACGAGTACCAACGACCAGCCAATCCTGCACAAAACACAGCGGTTCGCCTACGCGGATGACTTAGCACTAGCGGCCCAAAGTACCACCTTCGAGGACACTGAAAGATCGCTATCAAGGGCTTTGGAGGGCCTCACAACATACTACGAGACTAACTGCCTGAAACCCAACCCCTCAAAAACCCAGTCATGTACGTTCCACCTACGAAATCGGGATGCAAAGAGGGAGCTCAATATTACGTGGAACGGCGTTGCAGTTGAGCACTGCCCGTACCCAAAATACCTCGGAATAACCCTTGATAGAACGCTATCCTTTAAGAGCCATTGCATAAAAGCACGCCAAAAGGTCAGTTCGCGAAACAGTCTGCTGAGAAAACTCACATCCACCCATTGGGGTGCTTACGCACACACGCTTCGTACTACTGGACTGGCGCTTTGCTACTCGGCGGGCGAATATGCATGCCCGGTGTGGCACCGCTCCGCCCATGCAGGACAAGTGACCTCGGCACTTAACGACACTTGCCGCATAATCACGGGATGCCTCAAACCCACTCCTCTAAACAAGCTATACCCTCTGGCAGGAATCGCGCCCCCGGAAACCCGCAGAGAGGTGGCGTGCAGCGTCGAAAAACAGAGACAGGAACAAGACTCAAGGCATCCTCTCCACGGCCACAGGCTACCACCGGCCCGACTAAAGAGCCGTAGGAGTTTTATGCGGAGCACTGCCGCCATCGCGATTCCGCCGCATAGAATGCGGCTTGCGCACTGGCATGATATACGCGCCCCCCCTGACGATTTTGTTCGCCCCGCTGAAACACTCCCCGCTGGGCACAAACAGCCATGGCCGATCTGGAAATCCCTAAACAGACTGCGCACCCAGGTCGGCCGTAGTAAGGAGAACTTGCTGAAGTGGGGCGCCCTGACCAGCTCAGACACCCAATGCGCATGTGGGACGGCTCCCCAAACGATGAGGCACATGTTGTCCTGCCCAGGCTGCCCGCACGCCTGCTCCGAGCAAGACCTCCAAGACGCGACAGACGGGGCAATAAGCGTCGCTACCTTCTGGTCCCGCACTATCTGAAACCATCGACACGAGAAGAAGAAGAATTCATTGTAACTAGTGTACGGGGATTAAATAATGTATCTGTATTTCAGAGTTATTGAAATTTTTGCACTGATATTATTATTGATTTTCATCAAAATCATTAGAGCCATTTCCGTGATCCCCGAAATATATATTAGAATTGCTCGTTTAAATATATAAGATACAATATAAGTTAGAAATATATTGACAAAAGTATTTTTTTTAAACGAATATACGACATTATTGTTTTTTTTTTTCGTTATTTTAGACTAAATTAGAATACATTTTGGATTTAATTAAATTCCATGACCTATTCTTATTTTTAGGGTTCCGTACCCAAAGGGTAACACGGGACCCTATTACTAAGACTCCGTTGTTCGACTGTCACCAGGCTGTATTTCATGAACCGTGATAGTTAAACAGTTGAAATTTTCACTGTTGAGTATTTCTGTTGCCACTGTAAAAAAAAAACTAAATATCAGAAAAAAAAAGGGGGAATCCCATAAAACAGACACGTTTTTTTCCAGTTTTTAGGGTTCCATACCCAAAGGATCAAAAAAGGAACCCTATTGGGGATGCCCAGGCGTCCGTCCGTCCGCCCGTCCATCCGTCCGTCGTCTGTCACAAAATTTTGTTCCTAAGAATTTATTAACTTCCCGTTGACCTATGCACTTGAAATTTGGTGATAATGTTTATTATTACGTATATTTTACCAACAAATACTAATATATTGATAAATCACTTTTTTGTGGTTGGTTCGGAACCCTTAATGTGCGAAGTCCGACTCGCACTTGGCCGGTTTTTTATATTTTTGTTATGTGTGCGTGTGTGGTAAAATAAAGGCTTAGTAATCTATATATTAAACTAGCTACATTATTATTACCTACATTATCTATCCTATCTGATACTAGATAATGACCAAAGTTATAAAGTCCGTCTTAAATAAAAATGTTTTCGTTCATTAATATTACAATATCGATAACGTGAAAATTAAGTAAAGCACATCACTAACGTACACGCAAAGTGCTCTATCGGCGAGTAGCCGAACTAGGGTATGTACTCTTATAGTTTTTCTTTTAGCAGTTCAGCTATTGAACGCTAGATGGCAGAACTTTGAAGGCGCAAAAGAATTTCAATCATTTCGCATGCACATGCATGCATGCAGTTTAAATTAAGTGAAAGCTCCGTTGTTCATAGCACCTTTTTAAATAAAATACTACGACCAATCACTTTCAAGATTTCAATGTGTTTAGCATTATGATAGTGTGAGTTTTGGCGACAGTCGTCCCGATACTAATCGCGACTTATGCCATTTCCACTGGTTTTTATTATTCCGTGATCTTACACAAATCAACCTAGTCCCAAACTAAGCAAAGCTTGTACTATGGGTACTAAGCGACGATATACATACTTATATTGATAAATAGATACTTAAATACATAGAAAACATCAAAGACCCAGGAACAAATATTCATGCTCCTCACACAAATAAATGCCCTGACCGGGATTCGAACCCGGGATCTCCAGCTTCGTAGGCAGGGTCACTAAGCTAAAGCGGTCGCTGATTTGGTTTAGTTCTGAAGATTCAAAGGCTATTATAAACTCACGATTGTGAGCTGCTGAAGACACAGTGACGATCCTGGCCGGGACGCTGCTCCTCATGCGCGGCAGCAGCAGCAGCGTCAGCAGGAAGTGAGCCAAGTGGTTTGTCCCAAACTGCATCTCAAACCCATCCTCGGTATAACTCTTAGGACACATCATGACACCTGCATTGTTCACTAAGATTTTGATCTGCGCTTCAGTGTCCAATATTGTTTGTGCACATTCCCGGACAGACTTTAAAGAAGCCAGATCACATTTGACTAGTATCAGCTTGCCTGTATCTGCAATGTTCTTGCATTTTTCTTCTATTTCAGATTTGGTTGCGGCTGCCTTTTCCAAATCCCGACAGGCCATAATCACTCTTGCTCCTGAAACACACATTTCAAGTAGTTTCTGAAACACATAGTTCAAGCGGGATGGTCGGTTTTTAGGGTTCTGTACCCAAAGGGTAAAACGGTAACCTATTACTAAAACTCAGCTCTCCGTCCATCCGTCTGTCACCAGGCTGTATCTCATGAACCGGATAGTTAGACAGTTGAAATTTTCACAGATGATGTTTTTTTGTTGCCGCTATAACATCAAATACCAAAAATCTGAATAAAATAAATATTTAAGGGGGCTCCCATTCAACAAATGTAATTTTTTTGCCGTTTTTACAGATAATGGTACGGAACCCTTCGTGCGCGAGTCCGACTCGCACTTGGCCGGATTTTTTGCAGCATTATTCCAGATATGCAGGCTAGTATAGTGACCAAGTGGATGCATAACAGCCTTCCTATGCAATTGGCGGGAAGAAGCTTATATATGTGAGTCCTGTCATATTACTCGCCACAGCTTAAAGATTACTCGGGGATCCAGCACAAGCAATCCTAGGGAGCACTTTTTATCAAATCGCGTAGTATGTGAGTGGAAAAAACTACCAGAGTCAGTGATAAGTGCCCCTTCAGTGAACAGTTTCAAAAATAGACTAGATAAACATTTTAAACACAAAACCACAGGACAATAAAAAATATATAAGTGCAGTGATATACACGCATCAGCTTGTAGCTGCTAGTGTATAATAAATAATAATAATAATATGAGAGTATAGACTTTTGCCCAGCTGGTCACTTTACAGGCTAGTTAAGAAAAAGTAGGTGTAGTAACAAACCTCTTCTATAGAAGTCTAAAACAGTCTCTTTGCCTATTCCTGTATTACATCCCGTGATGACAGCAGTGTTACCAACCAACTTAGCAGTGCTCAAACAACGCCCGCTAAAGAAAGGCATTTTGCTAGACTTTAAACAAAATAACTTCACTGAAAGAAAAATAAAAACACTAATGAGTTACGGAATTACTATCATTCAAATGTTAAAGTTATCCTAATGACAAACAACCATGGGCAACTTTGTATGGAAAGTGGACTAAAAACCAACAGAGCTGAAAGTTATGATTAGGTATTTACATGTACTTGCTTTAACTAATACTGACACATAGGACTATGCAGGTTTTGTAGTATGCAACATAATTCAAAGTACTACATACCCAAAGAAAGAAATAAAGCAGATAACCAAAGAGAATATAAGTACCAGATAACCAGACCTTTTTCATATATAACTCTCAGCTCTGTTGGTTTTTGGTCCATTTCGATGAATTTTGTTCTTTAAAAGTTTAATTTAAGTTCTAATAAATGTTCTACTTAAGTTCTAATAATGTTATAAACAAAAATGTGTACAAAAACATCTCCCGACTTCATTTAACGCAGCCTAAATAAAAAACACATTACTTACATTAGAAATAAGTAACTTTATATGAGTTAGCAAAAACTTTATACATGTAGATAGGTGGACAATGAAACGAAATCACATAAATCAAATTTAGTAAAAGTAGTGTACAAAACACGTACAAAAACTTAATAATAACGGTACGGTTACGGTACTATGACATGACAGCTGGACAGCTCTGTCAAACGTCAAACCACCTACTGCAAAGGCGTGGCAAAGGACATTAAAGCTTTGTCCACACTTGTATCGTGTTCGCGTTTCAAGATCAGGCGTATCGTATCGAGCACACGTAATGTCTCCGCGATAGTATGTCTGTCTCTATCGCACTTGCAATAAGTGCGACAGAGATAGACATACAGTTGCGGACACAAAATTGCCTCGTGCGGACATAGCGTTAAAACTCGAGACCCACTAATAGCTGCCTTTCCATAAGCTATGATATGCAGCTATGCTACGAGGATGCGAACACTACGCTACGAAACTACGTTACTACTGGTTACTACAGGGCCGAGTCACAGTACCCCAGTACCACCCAGTACATATAACTCGCCTCCCTTGGAAACCGAATCGGGAAAGGAAACCGTGCGTCTGCACCCTGCAGGGAGGAAATTTTATAACCAAAGCACGTTGAGTGTGAATTTCAGCTCACTACCACGACTTTTTCTTCATAATTTGAGCGTCCGAAAAAACCCGAGCCACTGTTCCCGACCACAAATAAAAAACCGGTCAAGTACGAGTCAGACTCGAGCACCGTGGGTTCCGTACACTGTACACAGTTCTTGTATATGTACAGTCGGCCAAGAAAGTGGTCTACCAGTTTTGACAAAAGTTTCTGTGAGATCTAATTATCGCTAGGGTTGACTTTTCTAACGGCGTGTAAGAGTACCCAAATTGACGTACGTCTATTTTCTGAGATGCACAATCGTGTTGTTATATATTATTCTAATTTCTTGATTTCCTACTGCTGTAATGCCTCGTTATTTAACAAGAGCCGAACGAGCTATAATAAAGCACTTTATAACGAGGGCTTCAATAATAGTGAGATTTCTAGACATCTGAACATGCACATGACATACATACGTAAATACATGTAATAAATGAAAGGAGCAATTGTCACTCTCATAATATTATTGCAAGGAGAAATCGACCTTGTTGTTTCATGACGTTCAAATGAACTTCGACTGTAGGGTGGTAGACCACATTTTTTGCTGACTGTACCCGTCCCGACCCCATTAATTCAGGAACAATCTTAAAAACATGACAGCACCATCTATCGGCGGTTACTAATTTGCGCGATTGAATAACTTTGTACGTATGTTGGTTTTTCAAGGATAATTCTTTATCACATCAACCGATTTCAATATTTGTTATTTATTTGAAAGATGGTATTTTCAACATAATCTTGAAAGATTAAATATAAAACAAAAATATATGCAAAGGTAATTAAATTACAATCTTAGTATAGAAGAGCTTTTTGATGATTAAAAAAAAGAAAAACTAGGTAGAGCTATGGTTATATTTTTCCTGTAAAATATACATGCATATTAATATAATGTAATAATTTCAAAAAAAATTTCTCGTTAAACTTCGGAGATAAGGTTGGAATGGTACTTTTTTTTTACATTTTCCCTCGTAAATCGAATATTAACCAACGAAAAAAATACATTTTTTTTTTCAGAATGTACAAGTCAAGCCCTTTCGTATGACACCCTATTTGACATAGTTGCCAGACTTTAAAATTTTGAACCCCCTTTTAAGTACTTATTATTCACAGAAAATAAAATAAAATATTTATCACACCACCTGCTCGCCAGTGTACGCCGTACGATTTAAAAAACCGCAAATCGATGTACAGTTTAGCCGTTTGGCACACGCATACTAGAGGTCAAAACAAAATTTTTGACCCGCAGTTCCTAAAAAAAATTCCCTTACGGGGGGAGAGCCGAGACATTCTTTTTTTTTTGTATGAAAAAAACAATTTTATTTTCAGAAACCAATCGTGTGTAGTATCATATGAAAGAGCTTTTTGAGGCGATTCTGAAAATATACCACATCATTACATTTCATTTATTTGTTTTTAATTAAATCAAAAATAATTTTCGAAACATATCAAGTTTGAGGTCCTCCAGACACGATACGGCTGATTTTTATTTTGTACAATATACCACAAATGATACTTAATATCCTCATATCTAACCTCAAAAAAGCAATTTCGAAATGATTTCCGGTAAGTATTTTTTTTTTAATTTTTCAATATTACTAAGTGACACGGTTCTACTTTAATACCAATTTTACGTGATTTATGGAACTTTAGTGCAGATACGGTACATATTAATCATAAAATGATACGTAGTACATATACACATGTAGGGGAGGTACCCTAAAAAAAAATTTTTTTAAAGATTTTATTCTACCGTTTTGTCGGCGTCATTGATATGTATACTTATGCCAAATTACAGCTTTCTAGCACTAACGGTTACTGAGAAAAACGGCGGTCGGACGGACGGACGGACGGACATGGCGAAACTATAAGGGTTCCTTGTTTACTACGGAACCCTAAAAACGCTGAAAAATCAGTTTTTTTTTATACGGTGTATCTATATTGAAAGGCGACTTTCCGTGTACACGTCCATGCGTGCTCGGTTTAACTCGCTAATCAACTCGCTAATCACCTCGCTATTCGTGCGAATATGTAAGCCTGTTTTGATATTTATAAAGAAAACGCTGAATTTATTAATAACACCTTGTATTGTCATAAAATCGGGAGATTGACACCTGAAATCGGTGTATCGGTATTTTCGGGAGGGACGGGAGGTAACCTAAAAAAAATTTTTTTTAAAGATTTTATTCTACCGTTTTGTCGGCGTCATTGATATGTATACTCATGCCAAATTACAGCTTTCTAGCACTAACGTTTACTGAGAAAAACGGGGGTCGGACGGACGGACGGACGGACGGACATGGCGAAACTATAAGGGTTCCTTGTTTACTACGGAACCCTAAAAACCGACTTCCATGTATCTGGGTTACCCTTATTTATAACAATACAATACAAATACTCTTTATTGCACACCTCAAAAAGAACACAGTACAGGACATTAGGCCACAAACTACTAAAGGCTTGGTCACACCGCTTGCGCGACGCAAGCGGGACGCTGCGCTGCGCGCCAAAATGTATGAAACCGTCCCGCTCGCGTCGCGCAGCCTGTGTGGCGTCGCTAACCTGCCCCTCTAGCACAACATTTAGCATACGTTCCTGCACGCAGCGGTCGCGTAGCGCGGATGCGCGGACGTCGCGCAACGCTGTGTGACCAAGCCTTAAGGAGATACTAACGTATCATTAGGCTTAAAGTAAAAGTAGAGGTAAACAACAGGCGGTCTTATCGCTAAAGAGCTGATTATAACTATTCCAAATTTCAAATCGATAGCATAAGTAGTTCTTGAGATATTTAGCAATGTGACAGACAGACAGACGGACAAAGTGAAACCATAAGGGTTCCTTTTTACCTTTTTGGCGCGGAACCCTAAAAAGGTAATTAAATCGTTGGCTGAGTAGGTCTCTGAATTTGAATAAGATAAACTATTCAAGCACTCCATGAATTTATTAATATTTTCTTCACTGTTAGTCTCTTGTCAGTTTAAAATACCTAGTTTTTTGGAGCCGGTTTCTTTTTTTTGTGCAGTTACATGTCCAAAAAGATATTAAGTATTTATTTTGATAATATGACGGTTTTCTGACCTTATAACCACACTGTGTTATAAATTGTAACACGAGTCATCTGCCCAATTGGGGTCAAGATGTTGAGGCAACCATGTGAAATCGGTCGTATTAGGTAGAATGTAGGTAAGCGTTGTGATGTGTAGTCCAGCCCAGTCATTGGTAGGGTGATGGTACCAGTAATCGTCCGAGAACGGTAACCGACACTTCTTTTAAATATCAGTTCAAAATAAGGACTCGTCCAGTACAATATCATAGACATCATAGTCAAAAGCTGTTTATCCTTGAAACTTCATTTGTGCAGTGTCATGGTCCGAAAGTCCAAGTGGTAATTTAATTGGTGACACATGCCTGATATTCGTTCGCGTTAGGTAGAATGTAGGTAAGCGTTGTGCTGTGTAGTCCAGTCATTGGTAATCTAATTAAATATCGTTAGACGCCAAATCGTGGCTAGTAAATCAATATTTGCTGCTCATATTAGGAACAAGTGACATCTTCAGAGTCAAACCGAGCGGCATCATTATACGTGGTGAAATTATACAGCAATGGATTACTTAAGCGGATGGTGTAAAAGCAAGAGGCGGCTGGACGGGCGCACGGCCATCGTGACGGGCTGCAACACGGGCCTCGGCAGGGAAACCGCTATAGACTTGTATTTGAGAGGTACCTAGGTCCTGTAGGGTCGCTAGGCCAGTTACGCGGCCTGCGTCGATTTACATTTTTACATGCCCTAAACTACGAGTATGTAAGAAACAGTGAGTCGCGTGATGCATCTTTAAGGTACAAACACACTAGACCGTTCCGTGTCCGGGCCGGCCCGGTTTCTAATACAGGACGCGCGACGGCCGTCGATTTCTTGTACTAGAAAACGGGCCGGCTCGGACACGGAACGGTCTAGTGTGTTTGTACCTTAAGAGGGTACGAACAATTACGAGCGAGTCCACTAGCGCCACTCGTGAATAATTGTGATTATTAAAATTTTACGACACATTGCAATTTGTCTCTATTTTCCTTCACCTCAGTCACTAGTTGATTAAGTTGATATGAGCTGGACATACAAATGCGGCATTTACACGAGGCCAATTGGCGAGCCATTCCACCAAGCCAAGACATTGTGCCAATCCAATTGAATACGGATTTTCAATCCAATCAATTGGCCTGTGTCTGTTTACATGGTGCCAATATTGGCTTGTCTTAGTGGAATGGCTCGCCAATTGGCCTCGTGTAAATGCCGCATAAATTAATTCTTTACTACCATAAATGTACCTATGTCCCTTAGGATTGGGTAAGTAAATAAAAAGGGGTAAGCAGAAAGTCAGGAACTCTGTGATGAGAATTCTGTGATCTAGAAATTACATTAAGAACGTTACCTATCTAAATTGAAATCTATATTTAATAGCGTAATAAATAGGTAGAATGTCAATTACTGCATTTAGAAATGCCTAGAATCCCACCAACATAACACTGAGTAGTAAAAAGATAAATTAAATACCATGTAGGTACAAATAACAATACAATTATAGTTTAGTATATTTTTCTCCTATTTTATATTTCATTTACATTTTTATTGCAACCATGGTATTTATATGGCAGTTATTATACATTTTATTCACAATATCTTCTCTTCGTCTTTCATCATATTTGTTTCTTTTTGTCATAGGTTGCCGTGTAATAATGGCGTGTCGCGACATTAATAAAGCAAATACGGCAAAAGCAGAAATTGAATCATTACACGAAAGCGCGGAAGGGAAAGGAAGTCTAGTTGTCCAAAAATTGGACGTTTCCAGCCTGAGTTCTGTTCGCGAGTTTGCCACTCTGATGGTACAAGAAAAAGCAGACATTGAAATTTTAGTGAACAATGCTGGGGTAATGATGTGTCCACAGGGATTGACAGAGGATGGCTTCGAGACGCATATGGCCACGAACCACTTTGGGCCTGCCCTCCTGACGCTCCTCTTGCTACCTAAGCTTGCCAAAAGCGGCCATGCCCGAATTGTATTCGTCTCCTCGTTGCTGCATCGGCGTAAGTTTGTGGTTTATTAGTAAATTACAATAACTCATCGCTACTCGCCGACCACACAAGCACGTCGCCGCGCACTCTCATTCCTCACCTTGCAAATTGCACCATGCTTCTGTTTCAGGCGCAGAGCTTGACTTCGATGATATAAATTTTGAGAAGGCTTATCATCCTTTACAAGCGTATTGCCGCAGCAAGCTCGCGAATATATTGTTTGCACGAAGCCTTTCACATAAATTACGAGTAAGTAATTGCTAATCTCCTAAATCCTACACCTACATCAGTTTGATGAGCTATCAGCTAAGATATTTACTGATCTTTATACTTAGAAATACTGTTTGACCCTGTTTGTGAATACGAATATTGAAAGAGAATGCTGCGAGGAATTCATTCAGTCCTTTGTACCGATAACGTCATAACTGTTATATGAAATGTCAATAAATACTTGTGACATAGGTACTCCGCGGCTCCTTGTCTCCGAGACAAGCAAGAGTCTTGTATCAGCTAGTAGGTACCTATTATTTATTTACCTGCGTACAGTCTACGTCATGATACCGGGCAAAAGTGGCAAAACCCTCTTATCGAATAATATAAAGGCATGGAAGCACGGAACAAATAAAATTGCCCTCAGAGGTTGTGAATGCTAAAACTGTTAGTCAGTTCAAAAGAAACATAACAAACTAGGATCTATTTAATGGACTATGATTTAAGCGCGTATTTACACTGTCCTGAATTCAGGACACTTAGAAGGGTTCCGACCTATACGTTAGAGCGAGATGCTTCAACTCCCCTCCACTAGTTAGGACGTCTGATTCAGGACAGTGTAATACCCGCTTTATAGATAGCGTCAGTTGCCCTGCCCGCTTAAGAGGAGGGGTAGGGCAAGCTCTCTCCATACAAACTTTGTGCAGGATTTACTTCGTTTGTGTTTGCATTAAAGTTATGATTTTTGGTCAGTATGCTTATATTTCTGATAGCTATTTCGTGATGTAAATTTTTTTTTTAATTTTTTAATTGGAGGGTTTGACTTGTAAAAGTGCCATTGCGGCCTACTTACAGAATAAAGTTCATTTTATTCATTTTTTAATTTTGTTTTTTTTTTAAATATTTGAAAATTTTCACGTCACGATCTTCGCATATCTAATATTTACAACCAAAAAAAATATTATATTTGTAAGTGCCAAAACCGACGAATAAAACGTGCACAAAGTTTGTATGGGGAAGGCCTTGCCCTACCCTGCGCCTTAAAATAATTAGGTACTTACATAGCAGCTCAACTATAGTTCTACCGTTTAACTGTGGCAGTGGCAGTGACGGGGACGGGGCAGAGGAAAGAGTGGGGACAGACGTCAAAGGTTAAGTGGGTATTACACTGTCCTGAATTCGGAATCCTGACTAGGGGAGGGGAGTTGAAGCATCTCGCTCTAACACATAGGTACGTACCGCTCTAAACGTTCTGAATTCAGGACAGTGTAATACCCGCTTAAGGCGGCAAAGTCCCTCTTGCTACCCACTCGCGACGTCGCAGTTAATTGATCGACCTATACCTAATTATGGCTACAATCTAGAGTGCCTTAGGTACTGGCAGGTTAGGTAATTACTTTGCTTACCCAGAAAAAAATAAGTGCTCTCCGAATCCAGGAACACAACATCCGCAACGTAAGCACATACAGCTTGCACCCCGGGGTAATCAGCACGGAGATCAGTCGGCACTTCAGCACGACATTCTTCCGCGGAACCACCTGGATGTTCAAATACCTCTTGTCCTGGTTCCTGAAGTCGCCGCACTGCGGGGCGCAGACAACCGTCTACTGCGCCGTGGATGAACAGTGCGCCGCGCAATCTGGCCTTTATTACAGGTTATTAAGTTACATTTTTTTATTTGAATATACCTAGGTAAATACAGACGGATTAATAATAACATTGTGTTATGACAGAAGTTTGTGTGGTGTTTACACAATGCGACACCTTTCGTGAAACGCTAGATTTTCGAACATTCCATTGTTTAACCCTTTGACCGCCAAAGCGATAGTATGTCGTCGTGCCCACTACGCCTAGCACTGTTGAATTGGTGTAATGTCTAAACCAATAAAAACAAATTAAAACAGTTCATAAATGATTTTATTCATGATCAAAGTATACACCTTCACTCCGACCTTTTAAGTGGTTATTGGCGTGGTGGGCACGACGACACACAGCCACTATAGGTTCTTGGCGGTCAAAGGGTTAACGAAGGTTACTCATACAAGTTGTATGACTAATTATCGTAACGCAGTCTGAATTAAAATGTATAGACAGCACGAAAAAGGGAACCAGCGAACGCAAAACACTAACATAAAAGGAGAGAAACAAAACACTACGAGTAACACTAACATGTATGTAATTACTGGAGTTTAAAGTTAATAAGTATTTTTTTGTTTAAAGTGACTGCGCTGTAAAGGCCCCGTCGGGATATGCTCAAAACGACAATGTCGCGGAAAAATTTTGGAAGGTGACCATAGCGGCTCTGAAGTTACGAGAAGATGAGTTGTTTGCGTAATATTCTATAGATATATTTAAATTATATTTAAAACAAGCAATATCGAATGTTATCTATAGGATAATCTAAGATATATCAGGGCATTTTAATTTTCCGGTAGGTACAAGTATAGCTTTTAGTTTCGTAGCTAGGTATAACACGAGTGTTCTTAGACCATTATGCATAATCATAATAGTAGAGGAGATCTAGCCTTAGTAAAAAAAAAACGCATTTTGCAGTCAGATTTTGGAAGAGTTTTAGTATGTCAAAAATATACAACAAAGAACTAAAAAAATCAAACTTCACTTCTGTGGGAATTATTATATCCCTCCCACACATTGTTATCGTAGAACTCCTCTACTATAAATATAAATCTTCTGTTCTGGAAACCATTGCGTTTCAAGTTCAGGAGCGCGTTGACGTCTTTTGTGAGCACGAGCCTGTACTGTAATCTCAAAATTTCATTACGACATCGCTTAAGGAAATTATGTATTCAGTGTTGTAATGGTGGTCATTTGCTAATTAATCGTACCTGAACACATTATAGAGAGAAAAATGTACCTTAACCGATTTAACTAGTAGAAGTATAGATAAAGTGTAGTGTGTTCTTGTATACTTAATATATTATTTTGTTTATGATATTGAAAAGTTGGTCTCTACTCTCTAAGTATGGTTTTGGTTTTTAACACATTAAAGTGAATTTACTAATTTTGATCACTTTCTTACTTTACCGTGGACGTCCACGGCACGGGAAAACTCTATGGTTTCATTTATAATTACTATAATTAGTCTATTTATGAATGAAACCGATAGTTTTACCGTGCCGTGGCCGTCGACGATAAATTAACACCCATATCGATTAGCAATTTTAAATAGAAAACTTCCGTGAGTTTCAGACATATTGAAATCTAATAAACGGGTCACTCACCTCTGTATATATCCTGTCTGTCCTGTGTGTCTGTGTATATTCCACGATACAGTACAGACGTGACGTGAGTAACCCGTTTATTCGATTTCAATTAACACCCAGTAACAAAATATGTATTAGCAGAATTAATACTTACGGAACTAATATGTGAGCGGTATTTTAGGTTCGACGGGTTATTATTTTTTAAGCGAATTAAATGATAACTTTCCGTTTCAAACCATAATTGTTTATTTTGTAACTAATTGCACGTAGGTATACATTTCGTAGACCAAGTAACACCTTACCTACTGTGAGGGAGATAGTGGCGTGTGCAGTGCGGTATTTTGTAATAGGAAATGGTTGGTGTAGTACACCTACCTGCCGCACAGAGTCGTCTGAAAACTTCAGCGGGTTCCTTTTCTAAACGTTTACTGGGCCATTATATGCTGAGCTTTTGCCGGATCCACATAATGGGCCATGATGGACCAGGACAAGGACAGAGGTGGTAAAATGAGATAAGATAGTGTGTCATTCTCCGTTTAACGCATAACTGCGTCCTTGTCTTGCGCCATCATGGCCCATTAGTGTGGATTGCGGTTTATGTGTACCTATCTCTGGGATCATGTTGCACGACATTACTCTCACTACTTAATTGCTAAATTTGATTTTACTTATTGCGAGTCAGTGGCAATATTAAATACTTGGAATGACCAGACTTTCTGTGCACACCAATGACATTTAAGTCATTAATTAAGGTCAAATTGCTGCATTCAAATTAAGGTTACATGCAAACACAAGAATTTGTCTGTAGAAATGTCATGAAGGCAATGGCGGAAAATGTAAGATTTATTGACTAACAAGACTACAGAATTAGAGCATGTGTGAGCGTGTGTGTGTGTGTGTGTGTGTGTGTGTGTGTGTGTGTGTGTGTGTGTGTGTGCCTAGAGAAGCGTATTTTGGAGTGTCAAATTAATTAAAAGATTAAACAATTATACTGCCAAGTACGTAGTAGTACTATGAAATGTAACCCGCAACCGCATCTAGACACACCTATGAACTCGTCAGTAACAACCTACAGATGTTGCTATAAGATGGAAAGAGTCAGAAACATTCAATTCATTCACTTTCATGCCGGTTGCACACAATGGTCCTTGGTGGCCCACGGTACAGAGTGCCTACCGCCAACCGAAATGTAATTATAACCATTAATATAATATGAACAACTACTGATCATAAATATATCAGCTAGATAGAGGTAAATTACAGGCCGCTACAGTGTGTGGCTATTGCGACATGCGTTGCGGCTTGCGGGCTGCAGAGTGTGACACGCTTTATGCGGTGGAATGAGATGAAGTCTTTCTCCCTAACACAAAAACTACGCAGGGCAATCGTGGCTCATTGTGTGGTTCCGGCATCAAGATGGTGGGTGTGACAAATGAGGGCTACCGTTTTTGTGCTCACCAGTTGGCGCCACTGCGCTTTTGGTCCAGCTTTCAAAGTTGTAGTTGTGAAAACAAAGTTTACGTTGAAATCGTATATTTAATACATTAAAACTGTAACGTAAAAATATCTAACATTATGTTCGGAAGTTTAGCAGTTCTGTTTTTTCGGAAAAAGTAGGACATAAGTTTACGAACGATAAAATTTCAGGTATTGCATAATAGTCACCATATTATTCTAATTAGAAATAAACCCGCGTAACCCGCAAATGTCACTGTTTGTGGGTACAAACAGTGACATTTGACATTTCGGAGACCACGCATCACATTAGCGCCTCTAGTGAAGAATTCAACGCGGTAGCTCCCATTGATAGGTGTGTACAACATCACAATTCACGGCTGAAATGTCACGTAGTTTGTACAATGGTAATTGTTCTACCATATCCATAATACAACATTTACAATATATACATAATTTTCGATTTAGGTAGGTATACATATTTCATATCTATGAATAACAGTAACGGACAATAAAATATCAACATAAATGCCTTTAGTTAAAAAAATTGCTACTTAAAATAAACTGTGCAATAATACACCTTCATAAATATTTACACAACAGCACCAAAAGGTCTCGCTTAGATTAAACATAATAAATTAAGAAACTTTAGAATGATTTCAATTATGCTGGGTAATATCCAAAATGCACAAGCCCTTGGAAAATTAATGGTTATTGTGACAAGTTTTTTCATCCAAGTGCTACGCCGGTTCTTGCTAAACAGCGCGACGAACGTGCATGGCATGGCACCATACTTATAATAATCTTTTACAGTAAAGCAGTCCACTTTCTATCAGAAACATTTCGTTCGCAATCACAATATTTCAGTGATGTGATAATTATCAACATAATTGTTATCACTAAAGTATAATACAAACAGCTGACTAGGCATAAAGCATTTTTCTAAATATCTCATAAGAGGCATTTACTATTCCCCAACTCAGGAATGCTCTAGAAATGTTGAGAAGAGCTCCATGGTAGAAATTCGCAAAATTAGAGCCTCTTTTGCGCAAAATATATCTAAATTCATATGTTACAGTTCTATGGGGACCACCCAACTCACATTGCATTGCAATTTTAATGACATTAAGGGGATAAAATAAAGTGCTCAGGAAAGCACCAATAGATGCGCCAGCAAGGAAGTCCTGAAGGCTTTTGTATAGCATTTGCTCTTGGGGAGGCAACAGCAGCCGCACTTCATCACGTATTATGAAAAACATTGCATTTGAAGGTCCATTTCTCATCAGTATGGGAGTCAGTCCTCTGTAAAACTCTTTAATCCCATACATGCCTGCAATGTGACGGGTTGCATGAGCTGTATTTTTGAATTTATTATGGTATTTAGGATGGATTAGTAAAGTTTGTATCCTTTCAAATGGCATGAGTGTAGCTTCTACACAGCCAGCTACTACACCTGCAATTGATTTGGCAATATAAGGGTTGACATCATAATTAAGCTGAGGTTGCAGAACTTCATTATATACTCCAAACATGAGGGACATGGAACACGAGCGCTGCAGCAGTGGCGGTAGCATCCCACGGTATAGGAAAGCTGCACCTTCTTTTTGTAATTGATGTAAGGCAAAAGTTGTTTCTACTCCATGCAGCATCTGAAAGAACCAATAATGTACATGTCATGGTTGATAGTCACTTAAGACAAAAAGTCTGAAGAAGATCATTATGAAAATAAATAATAAGTACATAATTCTAACAATTCCTCAAGGAATACTTAAATACTTATAAATAATACTAGCTTTTGCCCATGACTTCGTCCGCGAGACCTTTTATTTGAGGGACAATTTCAGGGATATAAAGTATCCTACCTATATGTTAATCCAGGCGGCTATAAACTTGTTGTATACCAAGTTTTGTCCATTGTTTTGTTATCCATTCAGCCGTTTTTGCGTGATTGAGTCACAAACACTAACTTTTGCATTTATAATGTTAGTAGGATTAAATTAAAAACCAGGATTTAATAGTGAAACCACATAAAATGTAATAATCACATCAAATCTTTATCAACATAGTACCATGACTATGTCTCGGGTTTTATTGCCCCTGTCCCGAGTTTTATGGCCTCAGTCATCAGATTGGTTGACTATTATGGTAAGTATAGTGTTGAATTACATATGTAGGTACTATATAGTAAACTTTTGTTTATCACTGTGGCATTTTAATCACTTGCAAAGAGGAACATATTACGATAAAGAGAAACAACAGGCATGCTGCCACAAAACTAATAATACCAAAGTGTACCTGTCTAAATATGAGCTTGTTAAGAGGGTAGCTGATGATGATATTACAAAATGCGGCGCCGCCGCCGCACACGAACTCCTTCCAGTGCGTCTGCGTGGGGTCGGGCAGCGGCACTTTACCATCACGACTTTGCTCCAAAGGCTGCAGCTTCGTCATTGCGCTTCGCCTCTCTTACATAGTTATATTCCAGTCTCAGCGACTTCTCTGTACGACAGATGCATACAAGGTTAAGAGACACTCTTTATTGTGAGGTTAAAAATTGACTTTAATGAACTCGACTTATTAGAGTTCTGTATGAGAGTGTTTTTTTAATAAATTCAACTTACACACGCATTTGTTGCCAGTTACCTTGTTGTGGATGACGTATATATAGAAGTTAAGAAATGAACACGATTAATTATGTAAATCGTTACGTGTAAAATAGGAAATAGTACTAATTTCTCGATGTCAATGCCATACTTTACGTCACCCAAAGTTATAATCTAGTTGATTCAGTTTGCCATTATATCAAGTTCTGAGCACGATAGCATATTGGGTGTGAAATTAGCTACTTAGCTAGGCTGAACAATGTATTGTATTGTATCACTATTTAAATTAATGACCCCCGATTTCCAAGGCGCTCGAGCGCCCAAGTACACAATACACCAATCATGAGCATGACGTTTGTCACTAAGGTGTTGCCTGTTAATTAATCAATTGGGTCAAGTGTTTCAAATAGGCGCATCCTGACGCTCCAGCACGACGGGCGGCAGAGCAGAGCGGTAGATAGGGCATTAAATGACCTTGCCTCCTCACAAATTTCTCGTTTTATCTTAGCGTCGTATTGCTCTGCCATCCGTCGCGCTGTAAAGAAAGTCGGATGCGGCTTATAGCTTCTAGTTACGTGTAAACGAGCCTCGGTATTTTACGCAACCGCCATGTTAACGTTATTTAACGATGCCTTAACGACGTTAACTGCGTTACCGTCAACTCAACCAAAGAGTAAAGAGTAATTAAGTTAAGAGTACATATACTATACGTCAGTCGGCTCCGGCTGTCATAGTCATGTCAGATGCCGCACATTGATATGCTTTCGCGTGTTTATTTTCCCAACATAATACACATATTTTTACATTAAAGTTTTGTAATTGGCAATGGCAGCACTTTTAAAAAAGAGGGCCTTAGCTGAATATAATAAATCTTTTCAGGTAATTGGATATTAAATAGTACAGTTTATCTAAAATGTAGTTAACCAAGTTACACTATAATTTTATAATGACTATTTTCAGGATGGGCCATCCACAAAAAAGCTTCATATAGTAAAGAAGCCGCTTATAGGAAGTTCCGCAGCAGCGTTTGTAGGTTTACTCGAGAAATGTAAATCTAGCGAGGAGGCTCTGCAATTGCTGCTTCGCATTTCTGACTGCCTGCAGTTCCAGGAGTCGGACGTGGAGGAGGCTATCAGGAAGCTCTCAGAGCACTTCCAATCAGAGGAAGACTCGGTCGTAAGGGTCAAGATACTGTGGCTTTTCTGTGACATTGGACTGGAGTGTCCTGTTGCTAACCTCAACAACTTGATTGATCTCACTACACTCCTCATCAAAAATGAAACATCACACAAGGTATTGTCATGTCCTACTCATTTGCTCATATTTAAATCATTTTTTTGCCAAATTAATGATTGGCAATAGGGTATTATAATACTCATATAATATCAAAAAGGTTAATAGGCACTGATGTACTCATACTGTGTGTACTTCTAATCTACCAGTTTCTATGTAAATGGAATGTTGGAAGTTAATGTAGAACATGATTTTATTCCCACTGATTTGGTTAAGAGAAAATTGCTTATTGAATGAAAGAAAATGTAATTCCGCAATCTGCTTATTATACAATGTGATGCCATCACTTTTTTGCTGCTTAGCAAGCCACTCCACTAAATGTGCTACTAATAATTTTATACAATACGAACACATCTCGTAAACTTACTGTGGGGTTAGTACACTAGATGAGAAAAATATACCCCCCTCTTTCCAATTCACATAGTGAGACAGGAATCACTGAGTTGTGCATTTTTCAATTGAAATCAAGTCAAATATGGTGAAAATGTTTTCCAGCAAATTACAACACCAATAAGTAAATAATTACCATAAAGTTTCATATAAGACTGTATCACATGTTCTAATTTATTGGGATGTCTTGCAGGTTATAGCTCAGGGGTTAGCTACCTTGCTAAAGTTGGGCAGTAAACTCTCGGATGACAAAATTCTCATGATGCGTCTGGTGTTGGTGGCCCGAGAGAACCTGAAGGACACAAGTCATCAGGTGAAGTGTCGATGCCTGCAGCTCATCAGCGAGCTCTACCCTTTGTGCCCGGAAATGGATAGGACATTGGAAACAATAGCAGAAGCTGATGCTGTCGTCAAATTACTTGCGGAGTATTCTAATGCTGAGGTGACTTTCTTTTATTAAATGTATTCAGTAGTATTCAATGTAAAAAAAGGTTTTTTTTACGTTTTAATGAATACTATGTATGTATGTAAGCACTTTATTGTACACAAAACACATTGTACACTTTATCTTATATCTTTAAACGAGCAATTCTTGTATATTTATTTATATGTATATTTATTTCGGGGATCTCGGAAACGGCTCTAACGATTTTGATGAAATTTGGTATGTGGGGGTTTTCGGGGACGAGCAATCGATCTAGCTAGGTCTCATTCCGGGGAAAACGCCGAGCAAGGCTCGGTCGCCCAGATATTTGTACTTAATGAGTCAATCAATTTATTTTCTCTGAGTATTCGAAACTTGGATGCAAAAGCAAAATCTACCTGCCATTTTAGTTCTCTGTTACAAACATCAGGTTTGTCTAAATTAAGGACAAAAACAATTTAATTGACTGTGCTATGGAAATGGACATAATACCTATTTGTATGTAAACTGGTAGGTAAGGTTGTGAGCGTGATCCTAC
The DNA here is from genome assembly GCA_951800055.1 of Cenopis cana. Taxonomy (NCBI): domain Eukaryota; kingdom Metazoa; phylum Arthropoda; class Insecta; order Lepidoptera; family Tortricidae; genus Cenopis; species Cenopis cana. The sequence continues at coordinate 17,336,883 of OX637471.1, read as the reverse complement.
ACATTGTGAATTTGGACAACAACTTCAGCTTAGTGGTAGTGACCCTGCCTACAAAGCTGCAGGTCTCGGGTTCGCATCCTGGTCAATGCATTTATTGATGTGATGAGTATGATTATTTGTTCCTCTGAGTCTTAGATGTTTTATATTAATTTAAGTATCTATTTATCTATAAGTTCATGTGGAGTATAAAATGTAGATTCTTCATATACAATATTTATTACAAATTAGTGTTACAATTGATTTTGACTTTGATTTGAGTGGGACCGCTCCCGCTGCGTGCCTACCCCTTCGTCCCCTTACGCGGTCTTCAACACTATATAAGTATGAATATTATTATCTAGTACAAGCTTTGGTTAGTTTGGGACTAGGTCGATTTGTGTAAGATTGTCCGTAAATATTAATTCATTTATTTATGTCACACCTGGCCATAAAGCGGTAATTACCGACGCTCCGCGCGCGAGAAATCCCACTTCCTGGCCAGGGGGTGACATAACATTTTGTACTTAACACGGGCGGTAATAAAGAAAGCCTCAGGTCGCATATTCAATACCTGCGATCTGAGACATTCTTTGTTTTACCGCCCTTGTTAAGTAATGTACTATTGTAGGACGCCCGGGTCCGGTGCGAGGCGTTCCAGTCGCTGCTGACTTTCCACGAGCGAGGGCACGCGCTGAGCGCGGCGCACTACGAGCAGGCGTGCCAGGCGCTCAGCGACGACTACGAGATCGTGCGCGAGGTGGCCCTCAAGCTTGTGTGGCTGCTGGGGAACAAGTATCCAGAAAAGTAGGCTTCTCACACTTAATTCTTATCACGCGTGAAAATGCACCCATAGATAAGTGAAAAATTATTTAGTATTCTATACGACTTTATTCATTAATATTCTTATTTCTTAAAAAAAACCTCTATTGTATGTAATGTAAAAATTTACCATTTATTGGCCATTTGGACAATAAAAGAAACATTTTCCGAATTTTCGATGTTTATTTTATTTATTTATTTATTGTATGCAGCACAATCACCATGTCGGACGGCGAGACGACGATGCGCATGGTGGACGACGCGTTCATCCGCATCTGCTCGGCGGTCAACGACCTGTGCATGCAAGTGCGCGCGCTGGCGTGCTCGCTGCTCGGCACCACGCGCGCCGTCTCCGACCGCTTCCTGCTGCAGACGCTCGACAAGCAGCTCATGAGCAACATGAAGGTACCCGCCTCACTAACACGAGCTTACACTTTATCGTATATTCAAGCTCGACTCACTATCAACTGCATCTGGCCGAGCTGGGCTCACGCTGGTGTAACGTAATTTAAAGTGGGGGTAGAAACAATGGCAATTTGAAGAAAGCCGTGTTTGCCCAGGCGTGTGATATCCACGTCCAGGCAGTGTGTGTATTTTCGAAAGGTTGCATATGACATCACGAAGACGACAAGGCGTTATTTCGTTCTTTGTGCCTTTCATCAGCATTGCAAAAGCCTTGTGTATGTGTACCTTATTCAAAAAAAGTTCATCAGAATTATTTGTAGGGTACCCACAAGATGCTGCCAACTTGACCGCCGCTGTCCGTCCGTCTGTCAGCGCGCTGTATCTTATGTATTACTGTCGCTGCTATGAATAAAATACAAGCACTTACAAGTCAAACCCTACTAGCGTTTCACAGAGGCCACTGCCGAGAAGAAACGCCGAAAGAAACTCGCCAGTCAGCCATTTTCTCCCAAAAATATGCTTATTATAGACTAAAAACAACAAATGAATTAAAAATTAGGGTCCTCTTGTAAGTACTAACATAGATATAAGTATAATAATGTAACTAACCATATATGGATTTATTCTGAAATAAATTATTTGAATCTATTTGAATTGAATAAGGATCGTGAGTTTTTTGGGTCTTTTTTAATCAACTTTTACAGTTCCCCTTCCATCGTCATACCTGCATAGTTTTGAGTATTACGCGATTGTACGGAACCCTTCCTGTGCTAGTTGGAATCGTACTTGACCGTTTGTTAACCAACGTGCTTAGTGTGTTGATGGTGTATTGTCAGAGGAAGCGCACGGCGCACGAGCGCGGCGCGGAGCTGGTGCGGTCGGGCGCGTGGGCGAGCGGGCGGCGCTGGGCGGACGACGCGCCCGGCCAGCTGGTGGAGCAGCAGTCCGTGCAGCTGCTGCCGGGCGGCGCCGCCGGCGCCTTCGTGCACGGCCTCGAGGACGAGCTCATGGGTCAGTCGCCGCACATCATGTGTAGTCAGAGGAAGGGCACGGAGCTGGTGCGGTCAGGGGGAAAAATGCTTGTTGACTTCAGTGAATGGGATAAGGGCGAGGGCAATACATTGTAAGTAAGCGGTAAGATTCGTTAGCGGTCCAGTTTAAATGAAAGAATAATCAAGGCTAAAAACTATCAGAATATGATTGCGCTGAAAAGCTTATTTAGATCTGTCTGACTAAAGCGATGCGCACAGGTTATATGATAAGATTATAGGTATTGATAGTTGTTACACACCGTAGACTTTGATTAACGTTGCTATCCGGGTATAGTGTCTCCGTCATAGAGGAGTAGCTGCACCTACTTACAACTTGACGCTGTCTGCGACGAGTGGCGTCTATCTTACATTAGTAAGAACACGACTTCGAGCAGCGGCCGCGGTTTTTCTAATACATTGCGTGTGATCTCAACTAATCGAAGCGCGTTGCGCGTGGCTACCCAATGAACAGATAAATCGCTTGCCGCGCCGCAATTCGGGCAAAATCGTGGCCGGGCCGTAAAAGTGTTCCGGTTATTCCAGAGGTGCGCACGGCGGCAGTGGACGCGGTGTGCCAGCTGTCGATGGAGAACGCAGTGTTCGCGACGACGTCGCTGGACTTCCTCGTGGACATGTTCAACGACGAGATCGAGGACGTGCGCCTTCGCGCCATCGACAGCCTCACGCGCATCGCGCACCACATCGTGCTGCGCGAGGACCAGCTCGAGACCATCCTCGGCGCGCTCGAGGCAAGTACCTACACAACACAACACCGACATACTCTCATGCATGCATCCTATCTTATTGGCGTTCCATACCCGAAGGCCGATGAAACAGCCCCCCACGTCATCCTGGAATGCGAAGGTGTAGCTGCACAACGGACTCAAATCCTCAATGCACCGAGGTCACTCCGCGAAGCCTGTGGTGACACCAGGAGGATCCTGGCTAAACCCCTAGCTAGCGAACCACGCACAATGGTCCGGCATACACGGACTGAGTGCGGAAAAAGGAGTCCATAACCATATACCCGAAGGGTGAAAACGGAACCCTATTGCTATCACTCACGCGTCCGTCCGTCTGCCCGTCGTCTGTCACACAGGTTTACAACCAAACGGTTGAGCTACAGTCTTAAAATTTTCACAGCGTAAGCATTTTAGTGTCCCAAAGCCATACAAATAGTCAAAACTTATTTTTAAATGATTTAGGGGGGGCTTTCATACATTTTTTGAATATTATATAAGTAATATAAGTATGTTTCTGTATGTTGTATCCAATATACAAAGCCTATGTTTACTTTGGGTCGATTTCTATAAGATTTCCAGTGGATGATGGAAGATTTTTACTCTGCTTTTTCGCCTCCACAGCTCCACAGACTACTATCGTTCGCTCCTGAAAATGGTGGATGTTCAATGTAAAAGTAATGTGATAAATCAATGTTGTTTGATTTCCTTTAAAGGACTTCTCGATGGATGTCCGCGAGGGCCTGCACAGGATGCTCGGCGCTTGCAGTGTCTCCTCCAAGACCTGCCTCGAAATGTGTATCGATAAAATTTTGGAGAACCTCAAAAGATATCCACAGGTAATTTATTTATTTATGTCATAAAATCTACCGTTTCTTCAATGAATGGACATGCGGAACACCAGCGCTGGCTGTAAAGTCAGCATAATGCTGAGTGGGCTTATTTCACGACGGCCTCTTCCCTACGGGTCTTTCCTATGTCATCTGAATTTGGAAAAAAATCCCCTAGGGTCGGAGTAAGAATGACTTTCCTGGGCAATTACTAAACGGGCGGCGCAGCCGGTGGTTTGTTCAGCCCTTTGCTCAGCAATTGACGTATTCCGGCTGATATGAGTATCATATAATTTATTTTTGACATATGCGACATTTGATTTCTTTATTTTATTTATTGTTTTATATTTTTTCTTATTTTATACCTGTTGACGATCCTTTTGTGAATTAATCTTGTTTTAAAAATGTAAAACACTGTGTAATTTTATAAAGGAAATAAATATATCTAATCTAATCTAATCGTAATATTTATTTATTTTATTCAATCTTTATTGTACAAAAAGCACCTTATTGTGGAAAAGGCTGATTTAATGTCACGTGGCATTCTCTACCAGTCAACTATAAGGCAAAGCAGAAAAAATGTTGGTGGTGAATCTAAAAACTAATAAGTTAAATTACATGTAGCGGCTAGTTAGCAGCTACACTTGTCTTGTAGTTACGGTTAATGATGGAGTGCGTTGAAAGATTAAACAAGTATATTGGAGTAACGTAAAGATACAGTAAAGTTAAAATTGTTGACTGCTCTTTCTCTTGATGCGTATAGTTCCCCGTTTTGTTATGCACTGTTTGTTTTTTATAACTTATAACTTAACATATTACTAATGTTCGGTCTCGGTTACTGTACTGGGATAACGCTAGGAGGATGATGATGATTACTAATGTTCGGTGCCACGCGACTCAAAGTAGGTCGCAAGTAAGCATAAAGAAATGCACGGTGATGAAACCGTACATTACACCTCTTTTAGCAAACGACAAAATCAACACACAACTCAAATAAAGCGTGCAGCTGCTTGCGGTGGCGGTGGCGGCCAGTTGACAGTATGACAATCAAGGCCGCTAGTGTCTGAATGATTGTTAGCAGTGTGTGGTACGCTTAAGGCGAGGGGTAAGGCAAGGCATTCTCCATACAAACATTGTGCACGTCGGTATTGGCACTCCCGAATTTTTGTTTTTTGGGTGTAAATATTGGATATACGTAGAACCTGAAGAAGAAATTACCAAAAACTTAAAAAAACTGAAAAATAATAACATTCAAAAAATTAAAAAATAAACCTGCAGGTTATGGCTAAGAGAAAAATAAGCGTACTGGCCAAAAATCACATCTGTAGTGCAAATACAAACGAAGAAAAACTTTCACAAAGTTTATATGGAGAGAGCTTGCCCTACCCCTCCTCTTAAACAAGGAGCAAACGATGACTTGGTACGGGTATGGTGGCAGGACAAGCGGTCGACGTTCCGCTGCATGCAGCGCATGGGCAGCTCGCACGCGACGCTGGTGCTGCCGCTTACGGCGCGGCTGCTCGCCGTGCACCCCTTCTTCCACATGCCGGAGCCCGACGTCGAGGACCCGGCCTGTATCCTTTACTTACACACTTAGCACAACTATCCACCTAAATCTACCCTCCTCTTTCTAATTTGCAGTTCGAGAGAGACGGGAATCGCCAGAGGCGGATTCAATGTCAAGAGCGCGCCCTGTACATTTCAATTGTTTTTTATTAACATTAGAAAGAACGCCACAGAACGACTTACGGACGTTGTTTATCACTTTTATCAGGCACGTTCTGAGGTAAAAGAGTTTAATAATCTCTCTCTCGTTCTCTCCCTGGATCGGAAATTTCACTATGTATGTTTGAGCCAAAGCGATACATGCCGAAAGAGATAAGCGCGACCACGCCACCTAGGGGTGAAAAGCGGCGATATCAAAATGTCTGTTGACATCCTTCAAAAAGACTAGTTTTCGCATGAAACTCCTACGGCAAAGAACGAATTTTAATTATTCAAGACCAAGATCGGTAGTACTTTTACACGCCAGTTGGCTCATTCAATGTATATTCCGTTTTTTTAGATGTCAGAAAAAAAAGAAAAGGGATAGCTTTCAGTAGCTCTTGTACTAATGTGATTTTACTTTAGAACGCGCATAAACTCGCGATGCACTGGCTCGAGTTCATATAACCTGGACCTCTTTAAGGCACTAGTGAATAGGCGTTTTCTGGGCGAGCTCGCTTCATCGTCGGCCTCATCTTTGCCCCCTGGCTAGATGCTGGCCAAGAGCAATCCAATTAAAAAAAAATAGTAGGCGCGTTTACTTGTATTATATCGTAGGCTGTGTTCGGTATAATCCCTGAGCAAGTTGTCAGACATGTGCGTGCTGATCCTGACGCTGAACGCGGCTGCGAAGTGCACCACGATGCTGCCGCTGTTCGAGGAGCACACCGTCAAACACTACACGTACCTGCGCGACACCATGCCGCACCTGGTGCCTCACCTGCCTATAGGTGGGTCATAAACACTTGAAATAACAAAAGTCGTCCCTCCTGTGGCCAATAGTTAACGGCTTATGAGCATGTGAGCTATGATTTTATCACATGGATTTATAGAAACGGAGACACCGTTTATGCGCGTTACGAGACCAATCCAAAATGAAGCTTTACTTTTGATATGTCCACAGGAAAGTACGAGTAAAGTACGAGTACGAGGAAGATACTTTAACTTTTACTTTACTTTAAAGACGCGAACTAACTCTACTTAAAGTTTAACACCACGCAGACTATTGACAGGTTCATCGGAATCACCACATAATTATCTGAACCAATATTGTTTCGGATATCATAATCTTTGCGTTTTAGTATGAATTTGACAATTTTTGTCGTTAAAACTACAGAATGAACGAATGTAAATAATTTGTTCCAGTGAACTGTTAGAAGTTGTCAATAATATACATTTTGTGTACCTATGGAGATAAATTTACGTTGCAACATTAGCATATGTCACGGCCGCTGCTAAAATTATGTCGAGTGTCGGGTTATATGTCGGAGCACATTATACGGTCGGGATTATCGTGCTAGCGGATCGCCATACATAAGACATGTCACACTGCTTGAGTGAGGTACAGTCAGCGTCATATAGTATGTAGCAGCCAAAGTGGCCAAATAGTTCGGTACACCATATATTTTGTATACCATACACTGTGGCTGCTATATACTATACTAGCTGTTGCCCGCAACTTCGTCTGCGTAGAGCTCGGTTTTTAGTTAAAACATTTTAATATCCAGGAAACGGTATAATAACTGTGGTACTTTTACCCGGTGAGACCAAATTATTAATATGCTGTACAGATATAAATCGGTCAACCCAAATTCTCAACCCCTTTAAAAATACCTTTAAAGGTACCTACTTATCGGCTAAAAACTCTCATTTACTTAGTCTATTTTTTGTGTGAGTTGACACGTATCTTGTCGTTTTCTCTTCGTTACTGTACGTATTTAATTATGGACCTGTAGAAATTTCGTTTCAAACATCTATCCAAATCCACATATCCTGAAATCATTTAAACAGACAGTCTCTTTGCGAAATGAAAGTCTCTCAATTTAAAAGAAATTGCTCCCCATGCAAACTTTGAAGCCTTTTTTAAGACAGGATGAATTTCGAAAAACGCTGAAATTTGTTTTGTTGTATTTAAACAGACTCTGTAAAAAATTTGAAGTCTCAATTAAAATAATGTTGTTCCCCATACAAACTTTGAACCCCTTTTTAACCCCTTGAGGGGATGAATTAAAAAAACGCTGAAATTTGTTTTGTTGTATTTAATCAGAGACTCTATAAAAACTTTGAACTCTCTCAATTAAAAAAAACGTTGCTTGCCATACAAACTTTGAACCCCTTTTTAACCCCTTGAGTGGATGAATTTAAAAAAACGCTGAAATTAGTTTTGTAGTTATTTAATTACAACAGTTTTATATCCTTCACTTAAAAAATCTTTGCTCCCCATACAATCTTTGGACTCCTTTTTAACCCCTTTTGTTTTACTAAGTTACGTACTAAGTTAAGTTTTGTAATACTTAAACAGAGAGTCTGCAAGAAATTTGATATCTCTCACTTAAAAAAAATTGCTCCCCATACAATCTTTGTACCCCTTTTTAACCCCTTTAGGAGATGAATTTTGAAAAACGCTGAAATTACTTTTTTTTGCAGCATTATAAGGAACTTATATACAAAGTTTGAAGATTCTCACTTTAAAAAAAAATTGCTCCCCATACAATATTTCACCCCCATTTTCAACCCTTTACGAGACGAAATTTTTTAAAACGTAGGTATAACTTTCATTCTCTTATTTCAAGGAGTCTTTCTACAAAGTTTCAAGTCTGTACCTTATAAAAATAAGTGCCCCCCATACAAACTTTGCACCCCTGTTTTACCCCCTTAGGGGTGGAATTTCCAAAAATCCCGTCTTATCCCTTGCCTCCGTTATATACTCTAACTACAGTGTAAATTTCAAATTTCCAGGACCGGCGGTTTCGGCGGGGCGGTGATGAGTCAGTCACCCTATCAACTTTATATATATAGATGATGCTGACTGTACGCCGTGCATACGCGATGCGACGCAAGCGGTGTGACATGTTTTATGAATCCCCATACTTTACAACGCAGCGGAATGCGTACGTCCTCATGCACGTCAACGCCCACGCATGTTGTTTGACGAAGTGTTCATGGTTCGGTACTCTTAATTTATATGGCAAAAAAAGTTACCACCTAAGGCCACCAGAGGCGTAGCTCGCGTTGCCTTGTAAAGTGCTACTAAACACAAACGCGTTCGTTTGTTTTGTTTCGAAAAAACTTATACTAGAGGTACAGTATCTACTGTTCGTTTACGTTGTAATGGTACATGGCAGGCGAGGCGCAGCTGGCGAGCGTGAAGATCGAGACGGGGCTGGACGACAGCGCGGTGCGGCGCTTCTTCGCGACGGTGCTGCGGCACACGGACAACGGCGCGCTGTCGCCGCGCGTGCGGCTCGACATGCTGCGCGCCGCCGAGGAGCAGCTCGACAGGCGAGTACCTACACACACTACCTCCTCTATTAGCATTATTTGTAGCTGAGTATTTAAGTAAATGGGTCATTGTCAGTTGATAAAACAAAAGTTGTCCATTCGGTGGTCAATAGTTAACGGCTTATGTGCATTTAAGTTATGTTTTTATTACATGGATTTATGGTAAAAGAGGCACAGTTTATGCGGGTTACTAGACCGATCCAAAATTAAGCTTTGTAACCCTTAACTTTTGATATGTCCACCGAAAAGATGCTCACCATAATCTGACAATGACCCAAATACCATAGACGACACCAGTCACTTATTTATTAAGAAATAAACAGTCTCATAGGGTTAAATTTGACACGGTGAAAGGTATTAAATTGCAGACTTAGTTTATTTGAGTAAAAATAGATTATCCTTGCTTTACCGCGTTCTTAGATTGTTGATGTAGGCTGAGGTAAAATAGGTAAACCAAGACGAACTTTGGAATTTGTTTCTATTGAGTGATTTTTTTAAGCAATAGTTGTCGGCACGCTGTTATTGTTGTGTGTGTGTGCAGGCTGGCGGAGATGGAGCCGCTGTTCGCGGGCGCGGCGGTGTTCTCCGCGCTGTTTGCGCGCTGCGTGCGCGCGCTGCACGGCGCGCTGGCCGCGCCCGCCGGCCCGCCCGCGCACGCGCTCTCCTCGCTCGCCGCGGACACGCTCAGGTATCCTCTCTAGTAGTTAGTCTATAATGCCATGTAGGATCATTGCGCTGGTTACGCGACGAGCTTCAATTAGCGACCACATGAAAATCGAACGAACGAAAAAGGTAGTATGGAACGCATGAAGTACTTAATTATTACTTTTTAATTTTAAATATCTATTTATATACCGGCTCGCGCGAGCAATACCGCCTCTAGTATAATGATCAAACGTACCTTACTCCTATCATAATGTACATTCAATCAAAAGGTCTGAAATGTTTCAATTGTCATGTTTGGGATATGAAACTTATATACGAAAAAAAGTCTTCTTGTAATGGTCCACGTATTGTGTGCGCAGATTACAGCACCAGTTCAGCGGCGTGTCGGAGCAGGCGAGCGCGTGCGTGGGTCAGCTGGCGCTGCGCGTGGCGGCGGCGCGGCTGTGCGCGGCGGCGGCGGCGTCGGCGGCGGCGGCAAACGGCGCGGGCGCGCCCTCCGCCGCCGCGCTCTCCGCGCACGCCGCGCTCACGCACCAGGCCGAGCTGCTCGACCGGCAGCTGGCCGCTGCAGGTTGCTGTCTTCTCTATCTATCCTCTAGCCGCCCACCATATAAGATAAAATTCCAATGAAATTTAAATCTTGTGTTACCGAAAATAGAGTTTAGGTTATAAGCAAACGTATTTTGCGTGAGTATATTTTGTTTTGTAATTTAATGAAACAACAAATGCAACTCTTTTCCAGTTTAGAAAGAAACAAATTCCATTGAAGTGAATTTTTTCTGGTATTTTTTCTTTTTCTTTTGTCTGGTTTTTCTTTCCTTGAACCCACTTGAAGCCCCGATGCGACACGAGTAGAGAAAAATCCACGGGTACCTCCTTTTTCTAATTCCCAAAGTTCGACTGAGACGGTAATCGCGGAGTCGCGTGAGATGCGGCTTGGCAGCAAGTTGTGCTAGCCCACCCGATCTACTAGTCATTATGAAACGTCTATGCGATTCGCTGCTAAAATGAAACAATCATTTCATAACAATTTAATAAATCAAAAATACTCATTTACAATCAACGCGCTCACGTCAACGCATTAAAAGGATTCGTGGCGGCTTTTCTTCTAAACACCGAATCATGGTATCCCGGTCTACCGTGTAGCACATGCTCTGTTGTCTAGCCAGGGTCCACTACGACGCGCCCCTCCATAGCGAATCACACTAATCTATCCTCAATTGTACGGATTGGGCTGCGGAGGGGTGGGCCTTCGTGGATGACACACACTATAGCATGGAAAATTTTACAAGTTTCAATGGGATGACAGCTCCCGGCGGCATATTTAACGATGATCGGTCTCTAATTGACAACATTTCATATTTTCAACTACTTTATTTTATGAACTAGTTAGAAAATAGGTAAAAATTTAAGACACCCGTATTTTTTCTTTTACCGAAATGGTTTTCGAATTAAGACTATTGGAAATTATTAAATATTGTCAATTGTAAGTTGGTGCAACCCGCCCATAGATCCAAAGTCACTTGTTAAATCAAGATGATTTGGCTAGTTTGGATTTGAAGTTGGTTTGAAGCTAGCAAGTTTGTAAAACATATTCAGTGTCAGAAGTGTAATTAGACGGTCAAAAAAATGACAGACAAGACTTTCGACCTCTTCTCATGCGAAACTTCATCTTTATAAGAACGTACATACTGTATAGAGTGGAAGTGAAGCAGTGTGTGTTGTGTTGTCAGGTGTGGAGCCGGACCCGTTCACGATCGGCGTGTTCCAGCAGCTGTCGCTGGGCGCGGACAACAAGCCGCTGGCCCTCGCGCGCGCGCTGCTGCCGCTGCTGCAGGCCGCGCCGTTGCCGACCATACCCCCGCCCAGCGTCCAGGTCTTATCTTATCTTGTTTAAATGAGGGCCCTTGCGGATGCACTTCGGCCCAGTGTGATCTTTTGTGCATTTGCCCCCTCCTTTATGTCTACTCCAAGCTGCTCTCCAACATTTCCACAAACTGGATGATGGAGTTCAGCGGGAGTACTCTGATTTCATTTGGTTCAAGGTAGTCAAAGTCAGTCACTCTGTCTGCGTCCAGGGCACTCCCACGTGTACACTACACATGCTAACGAGTGGAAATATTCACAACAGACTTACTAATACAAAATATTGTACTTTTACAAAGTTTGTATTTGTAAGAAATTTATATTCTTGCTTTTATCCCTGTGCTTTTATCTCAGAATGTGAATTTTTTTGCTTTTTATAGCTCAAAACCGTTTATAACACTCTTGAATCTAACGCGATGCTTAGGCCTGGATGCTAAGTGCCATATCCGCAAGCCTCGACCAAAGCCCTCGTATACCTACTTAGCTGGCCAGCTACATTTTGCACCGTGACGTGACCGCATTTTAAAAACAAATTTGGATTTGCGAGCCACATCAGAGCCTTCCATGTTCCCAAATAAAGACAGTTGACATGGTCGCTGGCGCCGGATACGGCGAGGAGGACTATAGAAAGATGTTGAATAGAAGTGTTGTGTTTGTGTGTGCAGATTCGCATGTGCACGGCGACGATAATCGAGCCGGCGAGCGACAGCGACACAGTGCTGCGGTTCAGCGCGGGGCTGGCGGGCGGCGCCGCGCTCGAGGCGGAGGTGCTCCGCGTGCGGGATCCCGCCGCGCTGCGCGTGCGCGTCGCCTACCCCGACCGGCAGGCGCACGCGCTCGCGCCGCCGCGCGACCATCTGCGTCCGCTCGACCACCACACCACCAGTAAGTTGGTTTAACCGTAACACACACCGATCAGCCAGTCGTGGCGGCCAGTTGTATACTGTGACACTCGCGGAATCGGCATAAGCCGAGTGCTTTACTTCAACCTATTCGCATTAAGGAACCAGGCCTATTGGCTACAATAGTCCTGTCGATCCCAATAGAGCGTGGCACGACCATTTTCGAGAACAGGCACAGGCGTGTACTTATAGTAGGTACCTACGGCACATCAAAAAAATCGTATAAAAGAGCAAGTTGCTGGTGAATGATCCTGGCTACCAAGTTACCATTGACTTTATTCATCAAATACTACTAAATAATAAAACATTATAAAAACCTAACTTAGGATGCCGCCGGCAGCGAGGCAGGGCCTAAGCTACCAGTGGTTAGGGCGACAGAGAGAGGAACCTCCTGACTATCCGCGCCGTGTCCAGGAGTACCGCCTTCTGTATCTGACCCTTGACCCAGCCATCTAGCGAGAGTCTCTTGAGGTGTTGGTCGAGACTTCGCTATTAAACCGTTCGCAGAAACGACTATCGGGACAATGATCGTTGAATTAACATCCCACATGGCGGTTACCTCGTGTGCCAAGGACAAAGTCAGCAAGGACCTAGGACTTTGTCCTTCTCGGCCTTCACGAGGTTCTCGTCATGGGGGGTGGTGATGTCAACGAGCACTGCCTGGAATTTGGATCGATCTGTCAGCCAGCACGATATCAGGCTTATTATATAAAATGTTGTACAGACGACGACGGCACGGTGAACGTGCGGCTGCTGACCAAGGTGCTGATCTCCCACGGCGTGTGGACGGAGTCGTGCGGCGTGGACGTGTCCGTGTGCCTGGCCGTGGACGAGGGCGCGGGCCGCGACGCCGCGCCGCTCGTCGACCTGTGCCGCCCCGTACGGATCACCGTCGCGCCCAAACCCATCAAGCGCGGCATTTAACACTACCCCCACACTGTGCGACACGCTGCCCTGCTGCGATTGGCCTCGCGGCCCTTTGCCGCGGATGAGATATCTGTTGTACATCTCTTTTATTTTATATGTGTATCTGTGGCTGCTGACGAAGGTGCTGATCTCCCACGGCGTGTGGACGGAGTCGTGCGGCGTGGACGTGTCCGTGTGCCTGGCCGTGGACGAGGACGAAAACGCACTATTCCCAGCCAACTATGAAATCGTAGTGTGCTGGCTTGCTGGTTATGAACTTATGACATTATGAGCTTGTTTATATATGTTTCAGTAATATTTTTCCAATGATATGCTACTTGTCTTACATATTGAAAAATAGCTGTTGTATGTAATATGTAAGTACCAATAATAGAAAATAAATTAAGCCTATTTTGTTTTATTTTTGGGGTATTACTTAGCCATTTTAGTAATTTCGTTTATTTATCATATTATAACCCTTTTGTGTCAGTCTTTATTCACTATGTATCAGTGGCGGCGCGTCAAAAATATTTTTAGGGAAACCGGACATAATTAGCCTTTCTTATTCTTCATAAACTGTAGTAAAAGAACTGGACTGGCTAAAAAATAGGCAAGCCGGTGGGAATCGAGTTGAATGGACGCTCCGCCACTGCTATGTATTGAATAAAATATGTAAGTGCAAGTGGGACATAAATGCGTTTATATCTGTGTAGTGATTAAAAATGCAAGGTACCGCCTAAAGATGACTTAAATGATAAACTGAAATTTGTATCAACAATTATATTGTTTATTAATTTAAAATAATAATAGGATAAATTTGACTTATATAATATGTGACTTAATATTAACATTTTCATCAAAGTAATTGAATTGGCTGATTATGACTTAATATCGTTTGCTTGTGCTACAGAAGTCTATACCTATAGGGCACAAACGTTTTCTCTTTTGTTTTGCCTACACTTGAAGCCTAATAATATTTACATAACAATTGACTAAGGGCCCGGACACATGTCCACGGTACGGCACCGGGCACCGTCTAAGGCCTTTGTTCTTCGTACGTTGCCGCGTACGGCGAGGCGCCGTACCGTGGACATGTGTCCGGGCTCCTTTCTGCTCCTTTGCCTGCAAAGCTAAACTATAGGAGGGCTGGAGATTAAACCAGCATGTACGACCTGTACGCTTCCAGGGCTTTAACTAATGATAAGAGCATAGAGGAATCCACTTATCTTATGCGTATATACATTTTACCATTTTTATTGCCTTTGAAATCACCTCACAGTACCAATCATTTTGAAAGTAAATCAGTCCCTTTAGTGTGACATTCTTAGTTAGTGTGATTGCTAGTCCTTTGGCTGTCACTATATCTTTAAACAAGCAATACTTGTATATTTATTTATTTATTTCGGGGATCTCGGAAACGGCTCTAACGATTTTGATGAAATTTGGTATGTGGGGGTTTTCGGGGACGAGCAATCGATCTAGCTAGGTCTCATGCCCGGGAAAACGTCGAGCAAAGCTCGGCCGCCCAGATATTCTAGATTATACTGTATTTTTTATTTATATAGGTCCTGCATACAATGTCACTCCCTGTCTATGGACAATAGCTCTGATTTAGCTATGGAGTGGTGGATCAGCTGTTTGACTCCCGGCATCCAGGTGCCCACTGAGCTCACTTCATTCACCATCAGAGCTCTGTGGATGTCATCTGCTTTCTTAGGCTCTTCATCTCGTAGAGCTGTAAATTAAATCACTTTGCTTACAGTAAATCACAAATCACTTTGTACATTGTCACAGTGAATATCTCTATGAAAGTGGAGATCAAAAAGAGACATTGCAATAAAAAAACTACCTATAAATAAAAAATATCTTCCAAATCAGTGCCGATGCGCAGTGTGCCCAGAAGGCTGGCCGCGTTACCACGCTAATGTGTTGTGCAAATTATTGGCCAGCCCTCTGGTCACCTGTGGCTTCGATCAGGTGCGCTCGGTCTCCACGGCCCCAGCGTCATATGAAGTGGCCCAGAAATGAAATTGGTTCATTGGTCATCTGTAGAGAAACCAAAGCTCTCATGCAATCAAACTTATATGCAGGGGCTCATTCAATTAATTTTTTTAATTAATTATGTTTCTCTGCAGTACACTGGTTAGCTTGTATTTATCAATAAGTTGACATTTTACCTTTTTACCTCTTTAACACATTATGCAACATAAAAGGGGTAAGAGTTGAGGAAAACTGGCATATAATGCATATGTATGGTAGCCAGTTTTTGTGTGCACTAACTTATACTGAGGATTTACAAGGACACTACACTGTAGTTACTTTTAGGTATTGTAAAATTATTACCATGGGCAAGATCCTTCATTTGTGCTTGTACTGCAATATTCAACTTGCCGTCCTTCCACATTTGTTCCATTGCATCTAACCTCCTTTTAATGTCATTTGCTTTAGCTCCCAATTCACTGCTGCTTTCTAAGAACTCTAATAGGACACTTTTGACTTCGGCTAAAATACTTTTACTGTCAAGGCTAATTTCACAGTTGCTGGGCGCAACTGGCCGCAACATACTCGGTGGCACGGGAGGGACGGACCCACCAGAGGGCATGGGCGGCAAGCCCACGGGAGGCAGCCTTGCGGGGCTAGTACTAGCACCGGACAACGGGAAGGCCACCCTTTTGTTTAAGAAGTTCCGTGGACGGTTCGGAGGGGTTTGTTGGGGATCAAAAGTTGTTTTTGGTGGATCGTTCCACCCAGGATCAAAAGACACTAGAAAAAAGCAGATTATATTATATTCATTACATGATCGATTTGATAAATGCAATGGGAAAGTAATTTTATTTACCTCTTCCATTGTTGATAGAATTGTCCATTATTGCAATTCAATTGTTGAGTAATAGCAATGATGATTAAATTGTGAATAATAAAATAAGTTAATAAGAGATGTAGCAGGTAGAGAAAGCGAGTATATGCAACTATAATAACCAAACAACTTGCAAACAACAATACTGACTGAAGTGACTGATCTGATGAAAGGGTAGAACTTGGGTAGAAGAGAGAGGTGGAGTAACGGGAAAGGGAAGGGAGGTGAGATCAGTGTTGCCAAGTGATTTTTTTGTATATCAGAGCTCCCGGCAACGCTCAATGTCAATTACGTTACGTGCTTGTCAATGAAAATTTAACAATGGCTTTGGCATCGGTTACATGGTCAATATTACCACGCGATACAGTATTGGCCTCTCTCTCTCTTACATGAAAGAGAGAGGCCAATACTGTATCGCGTGATAATATTGACCGTGTAACTGACGCCAATACTGGCCTGTATTGTGTGATAATATTGACCGTGTAACCGATGACATTAGTGCTAGTTTTTATTGATAGATTGTTGATAGAGTTTAACTAACGGCGTCAGGTACACGGTCAATATTATAAAGCGATACAGTATTGGCCTCTCTCTCACTTACATGAAAGTGAGAGAGAGGCCAATACTGTATCGCGTGATAATTATGACCGTGTAACTGACGCCAACAGATTCGATTTGAGTGCGATATTATAGTCGCCGCGAAACATCAATTGTTTTGACATTAATTTGAACTTTATGTAGCGGGGAAGTGAGGTCAGTAATTTATTAAGGGTCGTACGGTTATTTTTAGATCAAGAGATAACAGCAATAAAAATAAGTGATTTTATAACATTTGGAAGTGAGGTTATTACAAACTTTGACACATTGACGTGTGTTTGACGTTCCTATTGAACCCATCAAACGCACTTAAATGAATGTGATATTGTATATGTTAAGCCTGTCATACACTGCAGCGGCTGCGGTACCGGCTATCAATACTTATTTTACTCTTTGGGTAGCGGTCAAAGAGAATATAACTGTTTAACTGTCGCAGTCAAAAGTGTGAATAGCATAACATGCATCTCGTCTCTACTCGCGCTCGAGATAGGCTACCTGTCACTGTCTGATTAATGCTGTCAAAAAGTGACAGGTAGCTTATCTCGCGCGCGAGTAGATATGGAATGCATGTTGTGCTAGAGGGGCTGGTCAAAAGGACTTTAACCGACAAAAACAGGCAAAACTACCTTTGACCAATCTGTCAAGGTTGACGTTTGTCACATAGGTACTGTCAAATTTCGGTTAGGTTAGGGTTCGCTTGTGTTCCTCAGAGCGGAATAGGCACCACGCGACAGCGGGGTGCCGTCGACATGCTGGCGAGTCACAAATCTAACAGTACCTATGTGACAAACGTCAACCTTGACAGATTGGTTAAAAGTAGTTTTGCCTGTTTTTGTCGGTTAAAAGTCCTTTTGACCAGTTCACACTTTTGACTGCAACATAAGAACATAACCACTACGTTCTAACATTCATTCAGTTCAGACACTAGTGCCAGGATTTTCATACTGTCAGCTGGCCGCCATCTTTGGCCGCCACCACATACGTTAGTATCTCCTTAGTAGTTTGTGGCCACCACCTGTGATGGGTTTTAGTCTGGCTTTACCCCAGCAATTTTTTATCTTTTATCTGTGAATCTATACATGACAACACCGAAGATGGGGCAATTTGACAACCACCATATGACAGCTTAACTTCCCGAGTTTGCAGAACTGGCGCTACTATCGCTCCGCCATCTGAATCCTTAAATGCATGTTTTTTTTTCTTTTTCGAACAAAATGCAATATTTGCTTATTTAAGGTATACCGAAAACGGGAAAAACAATATAATAAATCAATTAAAAGTTTTTCGTACAAAACTGAAAAAAAAGTTTGTTTCATGCATTATGAAATGTACAAATATTGATAATTTATATGTGAAGACAATATTTATGTTATGTAGACTACTATCGCTCCGCCATCTTAAAATGAATTAGGGTCGGTTCCTAGTATCGGATATAATGGTGCCATACAGTGGCGCCAAACGGCAAAATTTGGAAACACGACATAAGTAACTAAGGCTGGGTTGCACCAAGGGCCTGACACGCTTTGTAAGAGAAAGATAGCCTTATTGCGATTCCTATGAGAGGAAGTAGAAAATAGTGCGATGTTTTGTCCTTATCACCGACCGGACATTTTTTCATGGTCGGGTAAAGGCAATCTGTCATTAGTGTCAAGAAGATTGCAAAACAAAGTGGCAATATTTTGCAGTGCAATTTATAAGTGGAAAATTAATGATAAATTTGGTTTAAATGAATAATAATTTACCAATTATCAGATCCGTAGTGTTTGAGTGTTCAGTGCAAACATGGTGGGGTGTTCAGTGTTTGGCTGTAAAAGCAATTTCGACCGAAAAAAGGCGGATGTTACATTCCATGCGTAAGTACATTTTCTTTGAATTTTGGACCCGTGGTTATTTCTAA
This sequence comes from Cenopis cana, assembly GCA_951800055.1. NCBI lineage: Eukaryota > Metazoa > Arthropoda > Insecta > Lepidoptera > Tortricidae > Cenopis > Cenopis cana. The sequence goes on along the minus strand of OX637471.1, from coordinate 17,318,342 downwards.
AATCTCACCGGAACCAAATTACTGAGCTAAATCATTAGTTATATCATAAGACACTTGATGAAATAGGAAAAATATGTGAATTTATTAAAAAATAACCTCCAAACATTTGACATACAAACCGGTCAAATCGCGTAGTATAAATCTACCATAGAAGCCAGTTTAGCATTGATGTCCCATCATTCAGTCGGTTTATAATTCGATTTCGGGATACCAACAAATAATAAAAAAATCCCCTAAAGATTACCCCACGATTCGGGAATTTCAAGTAATTTGATTTTTTCAGTTTTTCAACAGAGGACGAATCCCGAAAAAATGGAATTGAGGACTGAGGGAACAGGAAAGAAAATTGGGTAAAATAATCTATAACTGCTTATTATATATTTGTTTATTTATTGAAAAATAATATTATAAGTATAATATATTATTGTAAATAAATTACCTGTTCTAATTTGAAGTTTATCCTTTTATTCCAACAACTACATAATTTATCTGTGTGAAAGACAAAAAGGGGCATGGAAGTAGTAAGCACTATCTGGTTACATTACTTACTACTTTCATCGTCTAGAGACTTAAACATTTAGCAAGGTTCTTTCAATTCTTCAATTCTTTAAATAAAAAATGGCTTCCATCAAATTTATGATGATTTCGCCAATGTCACGTGTTCAATGACGTTGTTCGGTAACGACGCCATGACAGTAGATAAGGTTTTGTACGGTAAATGGATTCTGCTCGTCGTCGCCCCGGGCACGTATGCTCACCAACGCGGCGACGATCAAAATCCATGGTTCTTTGGGTGACGTGATGACCAGCAAGTCAAGCGGCGAGCAGGAAGGCCAGCGGCGAGCGGCGAGAACAAAATGTATAGATTTGGATCAGTGAAATCGCCGTTTGATGCAACGGTGATAACCATGACTATATACTTATAGGTAAGATTATCACAAAAAGAGTAGCCGATCGGGATCACTTATTTTACGATATCGCCTACGATGTTGTGTTAATTTAGTTAGTGAGTCAAAATGGCGACTTTGTCACTACGGAATTTGATCACTTGTCTTGTAGATCAGTACTATCCGACTAAATTTTTGGGGTAATTTTTTGCAACCATGGTATCCCCATTTTTGACGTCATAATATGAGAAAGACATAGCCCCGGTCGCTTGTTGGCGCATCTATAACTACAGAGTATATACTATATCTATGGGTTGCACCAAACCGTCTGTAATCGTAAGCGGTGTTCGTCAAATCTGATTGTATGGAAAGTTTGACAAGTTTCTATGGGATGACAGCTGCCGGCGCCATATTTGACAATGACCGGTCTGTGTTCGTATGCTGGTGCAACTGACCCTAAAGCTGCCTACACAAAGCCCTGCCTGCAGGGCCCTGCTTGCAGTGCCACTGCCACTGCCAGTGGCACTGCAAGCAGGGCCCTGCAGGCAGGGCTTTGTGTAGGCAGCTTAAGTATTCATCTGTGACCGTCACAGACACAAAACATTGCCATACTCAATTTTTATTTGTTTGACAGTTCATTTGCTTGGTAGAGTTAACGTAGCCTAGCGAGACTCTAACCTTCTTGACAAAGCATGACATGATCAGTATTCATTGACAAGCATTTTGTATTGACGGCTGACATTGATCGTTGCCGGGGCCTTATTTCTTCATGAGAGGACACGTCGTTTAAGTTTAGGTTGCTGGCAGCGGCAGCACCAGTGACTGAGTGACAGTGACGTGACAGCTGTCAATATCATTATACCACATCCATCCAACCAACGACGACACACACCGCATCGGTAGTGGATCGCTAAATTGTTTAGATTCTTACTTTACGAAAAGTACTACAATATGTTTCTCTACAAGATTTCAAGCGTTATATATTTATCATTAACGACGATCCTTCTTATAATTCATGTAACAGAAGGTACGTAAAACGTTATACTTGATATGATTATCACTTAGTTTCTCCTGGCCGAAATGAGAATTACGTGGCCTTATCTTATGGGAGGATATTAGTTTTAAAAACTTATTCTCACTAACTATTAACTTCTCTTGATGATTGTGAAACAGGTTCTAAAGCAGAATTTGTAACGTGCGGCACTATATTAAAAATAATAAATGTGGATTTGCGGTTGAGGCTGCACTCGCACGACGTGAAGTACGGCTCGGGGTCGGGCCAGCAGTCCGTCACCGCCGTAGAGACGGCAGACGACTACAACAGCCACTGGCTCGTTCGCGCGTCCATGGGCGAGACATGCAAAAGAGGGTAAGACACACCCTTGAAAATATTTAAACCTCTTTCCAAAGGACTTTCATTGACCCAGTGTAAATTCTATTAAACTATCTTTGCAGAGAGCCTATTAAGTGCAACTCCAACATACGTCTGCACCATATATCCACTAAGAAGAATCTACACTCACACTATTTCTCGTCTCCATTGTCTGGTAACCAAGAGGTGTCCTGCTACGGCGACGACGGTGGGGAAGGAGACAGTGGAGATCACTGGACTGTAGTCTGCAACAATGACTACTGGAGGAGAGATACCCCAATTAAGTTGAGACATGTTGACACTGCTGTGTGAGTTACTTACTATAATTTTACTAACAGGGCAATGGTTATGATCAGGAATATGAACATTACCTACTTTTTCCTTTTTGTTTCATGATAATTAATTGGTTGTTCCAGGTTTTTAGCTGGCTCCGGACGCACTTTTGGCCGACCTATCAGTGGGCAGGGTGAAGTAGTGGGTGTCAGCTCACAGTACGGTGCCTACACTGACTGGCAGGCTAAAGAGGGCCTTTTTGTTCACCCAAGTGACCCACTTCCCATGCAGCATGCAATCCATACAGAATTATAATGTCAAGTCTATCTTATACTTAGCATGTGGAGAAATGTCAACATTGTGTTACCCTCTTCTAATCTAATTTATAAATAATCGTAAATAAGTTTCTCCTACCTCCTCTGAACTAGAAAATATGAACTAAGTGATAGCTTCTTAAATTATTATGGTGGAGAGTGCCACAACTATTTATCAAAACTAATTATGCTCAATTATTCATTCTGTCTGAGGGTTGACGGCGAAAAAAACAAAACTGTTCTTCTTCATTCATTTTTTTACATGACGGGGATCCCCGTCACCGGTAGACAGTGGGTTTAAAATTAGTATAGGGTTGGATTCTGCTAAAAACAACTGCACCAGTTTGTCTCATAGTAAAGAGAAGTACTACAACAAATAAAAATTAGTTATTCTTACTTGGTCTTGGATGTTTTCTCTGTATTTAAGTATCTATTTATCTATATAAGTATTTATGTCGTCGCTTAGTACCCATAGTACAAGCTTTGCTTAATTTGAGACTATAGGTCAATTTGTGACAGATTTTCAACAAATATTTATGTACAAAATATGTTCGGTATGGAATCCAAAAAACTAGACGAGTTTTTAAATACAATGAACAACATGTTACATGATTTTTTTTATACGTGTTGTAAAGGCGAGAGCGTCCTGCACAGTACAAGCTTTGCTTAGTTTGGGAGTGGATCGATTTGTGTAAGATAGTCCACAAATATTCATTTATTTAAGTGGAAATTTCAGTGCCAAGATATCTGGTTAAATATTTCATTGGTTTAACACGTTCACAGTCCCCATACAAAATGTTTCAATTTTCTCGGACGTCCAAGCAAATTACTTCCATCACACGTCCGTGCTCCACGTTTGGGTCACTATGAAACGAGAACGACCAGGTACGCACTCGGATTACTACAATATATTATAGAATGCTATTTCATATCTAACTAAAATATGAATTGATAAATCAGAATTGTCTTTATAAGCCTTTTATCGAATGCAGTTATAGTGATTTGAGTGCGTATAGTCAAGGGCACCAATATGTATGCATTATTTCACCTTACTCCATTAAAATAAGGTCCAAAAATGTATACATATTTTTGCCCTTGACTGTACCTGGTCGGCTATAGTGACCCATGTACGGGGCACGGACTTGTGGAGATAGTTCGTCGTGACCCATGTATGGGGCACTGGACTGTGAACGTGTTAATAAATAAACATCTTCAAGTATGGGATCTGTTATACGAGTCCTATAGGTACTTGTCCTGAAGCCAAAAATGTTATTTAACTCTAAAGCCGACGCGATTAATTGCGATGCGAAATCCCCGCCCGTCAATTAACACGTGTCGACACTATCGCTGCTTCGTCCATCTTCAGTTTGGAAATGCGATCCTGGTGTTAGGGGACATTAGTCATAACTTACGCAAATGCGGCGTATATTAATTTGGTTGACCAGACCGCACCTCACAGTGAGTACAATTTGTAACAAAGAGAAAATACTTGTCACAACAAAAAAGTTCCTATGGTTTTCCAATTGCAAACTCATTCCAAAATAATTGTTAACATAAGGCTTATGTGATAATTATTACTACTAAGTTGTGGTTTACAGTGTGCTCTGTTTTGATTTTCAATTTTATAGAGGTTTTGCTACGAATTTTACTCAGAAAATGATGGAATTGTAATGAAATGACAATTAGTAAATAAACGATGTGTAGTGATGTCAAGGTTTTATTTGTTAGCTCTCAACATTATTTCTATTTCTAAGAATCAATTTACCGAAGTAGAGAGGCTAAGCACAACAGAGAGGTACTCCACCTTACAGAAGATCTCGGTCATACCTATAATAATCATCTGTCGAAATAACAAATACTTGCCCTGTAAATATATGGCGTCTTGTTCCTGGTGATAGCCCCCCACAACTAATCCTGTTTGGGGCGCATAAGATCGGCAGAGACTTATTCAAATGTCTTCGCAAAACATCGCTTCAACAAAATCACACTCCAGGTTTGCATAAGGTCCCGCTCGCTAGCAAGACTCTCGCAGATTATACGCGAAGGTCCCGTTATTTTAATTACATATTTTATGTGTTACTTTACTACAGCGGAATTTGGAATAGTACATTACTTAACAAGGGCGGTAAAACAAAGAATGTCTCAGATCGCAGGTATTTGACTACGATAAATATGCGATCTGAGGCTTTCTTTATTACCGCCCGTGTTAAGTACAAAATTTTGTCACCCCCTGGCCAGGAGTGGGATTTCCCGCGCGCGGAGCGTGCGTTAATTACCGCTTTATGGCCAGGTGTGACATAAATTAGTTTTTAAACTGATTGATGATTATTTAAAAGCAAAACAACGATATTCAATACAAATATGCTTTATTTCGCTCAAAACTTTCAAGTCTAAATATAAATCGATATATCGAGAATGAAGCGATGAAATGTAATAGATGATCAAACGAACTTTCCTAAAGTGAAGTTCGATCACTAATATGCGATTCGTTTCATACGAAGATTTTGTCTTACTTCATCAGGAAATGGTTATTTTGCCCGTTCGCAAAACGTCACTTTTGCGAAATGTCCCGTTCGCAAAACTTCTCAATCCATTTGCAGAACATCCCCGCCATAATCGAGTAGAATTAAAAAAAGGCTAAAATCGCAAAGCATGTCGAAAAACTTGAGCGAAAAAGCAAAATTTGACAGTTTTCGCGTGGTGCGCAGCGAGCACCAGTTCTTCGATGTTGCAAATTTGGGTTTACGCTATCATAACTTATCCATGCAACATACTAAAAAATCAGAACTACATCATGATTTGCGACTTTACTGCCGATTTCCACTAGCCGACAGTATGCCCCACTATCGTCCTGCATCCTAATATGTCCGCCTGCGAAAAATCATCAATTCTCGTATCAAGTACGAGAGTAGAATACATGCTATCAGAGAAAACAAGATTTTTATTACATGCTAATCTACAAATAGGATCTTCGCGAACGGGACCTTATGCACCATAACCCAAGAAATATAGGATTACTTGGATGACCATGTGTTCAGTGGACTTCACTGCTGACGCATCATTAATTTTAATTAATGAAACATCGTCTACCGCGGTCATTTTTATGAATAGATAAGTCGTCTGGAATTACCGGGCTCGGTAAGTCTACCGAGATGCCTATATTATGTATATTGCTATTGGGATAGCATGTTGTGACTCCGCTAATGGAATTCAATTTCGGATAGCTATTAACACCTTTCGACTTCTGATCACCGTTTAAAAATTACCGCGTGAAATTAGATAGCTTTGTCTTTTTTTCAGGCACTTAAAATGAAATTGAGACTTGATTTAATTCAAATTCATGAATTTATTTAATAAAGGTTACTTTATTATTGTCATTAACAATACTGTGCTTTATCATTATAAAATAGGGTTAGTTCTCTCTCTTCAAAGGGGACAATTATTGGTCACCCTGGACAGAAATGCATCACAACTTTTTAGATTTATTTGTTAATTAAGGGATATATTTAACTGCACATCAGAAAAACAAATACGCCGGCCATTTATTTCCATCTATTAAACGGTTTATAAATCAAATAAATTATTTTACTGCGAAAAAAAGCTTTCCAAAACTGGTACTAGTAATAATTTTAAACTGTTCATCAATATTTTCATTTCAAATATACTGATTGCACACATTGCACATAAAATTTTTGATATGCGTCTGCAATTAATTAGATACGACGACGAGCGAAGCGAGGAGTGTTAAGTAGAACTGCGATCCTAATTAAGAAACGCGGGCCGACCGGACGAAGCGAGCGTGCTGCTACAGCGGCCGGCGCAGCGCCAGAACAGATTTTTTTACTAATAATTTCATTTATATAAAAAAAGCTTTAATTTTAATTAAACAGCGTTGCGTCGCGGACTTAAAATTGTTGTTGAAATACTAATATTTTTATGAAATAATTTCGCTGTGCTGTCAGTATTTTTGTTTGATTAATTATGGTATTTCTTGTATACAGAAGTCAGATTTTTTGATATGCCTTTATATGGGTGCCCTTAATTAATATCTACGGTCCTACTTTACTTTGTTCAATACTTAATAAACACCGCCTAAATATATTATAAATACTGGACACTAAACATGAGAGCATTCATTGTACCGTAAACCGGGGTTAGTTTAGGAATAAATGGGGCTACATTGATATATTTAGAACACTTATATAACCATCACATCACTAACTACCTATTTCTAGTTTGATTAAGTTTAGTAAATAGTTAGGAAATTTACAAAGGTATACCACTGACCTGTACGTCATCATCATTAATGAAATAAACTAAAATACGACAAAAAACTGGGTTTGTAAAGCCGCCCCTCATCATCATCTTCATTTTGAAAGTAACCCCGGTTTCCCGTAATGGTAAAAATGCAAGGTAGAAAGATTATAACTCACTCAACGAAGACCAAGAACTGCCAAATAAGGGAAATAATTCGTGTATGAGCGAATATTGGTATAGTTGTAGATGAAGGTGTCTTTAACATATTCATAGGACTGAGGGATGGGGGTGGAGCTGAGGATTAGGGGGGTGTAAAGGTCCCTTTTCTAATTTTTCGTAAAGAACTTGTGGTGGCCCAGAGCAAACAATCTTATACATAAAAGTAATCTACCTAAAATTGTCTACAAACAAGATTTTATTTTACACTTTTTCGCTGGGATCAATTTTAATGGGATATTAAACGGGGGAAATTCATATATGCAGCTTCTCGCTCCTATATTTTCCAATAGTATTTAAAACAAAATATATGATATTTATCTACTCGACGAGCACTAAACAACGATACCCCCCACTTGATGGGGTAGGTTGTATATTTTTTGCTCACCTTTAGCTGTATGGGAGCCCCCCTTAAAACATTTGAAAAAGTTATGGGAGCCCCCCTTAAAACATTTAAAAAAGTTGTTCGGCAATTTGTATAGCTTTGGGTCACCAAGAAGCTTATACTGTAAATATTTGAAGATTTTAGCTGCAACAGTTTCCACAATTCGCTCATGCACGAATTATTTCCCCTATTTTCCTTCGCTGGGTAGGCTATTAACAAATATAGCTAACAAAAAATAATACCATGAAACAATCATAAGAAAACAATAATTTGTTGGTAGCGAAATTGATTTTACGAGAATATATTTTTAAGTGGTTAAAAAACAATATCATTAACGAACTTTTCGAAAGCCAATATAACAAAGCCGTGTTGTAATATAATGGCTAACATGTTCCCTGGTAGAAAAGGCCCGCTAGTCAGTCACGGTCAATAGGTGAGGTTGTAGGGCGCGCGGCGGCGGCGCGGCGCCCGGCCACCTAGCTGAAGGCGCCCACCGTCGTCGCCGACCCGAGGACCGCGTTCAGCTTCTCGTACGCGTACAACAGGTTGTTGTACAGCTTCTGGTCACAGCCGTACTTCTCCAGCGTGCTGAACCGGAATGTCCGGAAGTTCTTCTCTACGTCTATATACGTGACAGCCTGCATCAGCGGGCACAGGATTATCTTCGTGTGGTCTTGGAAGTTTATCTAGAATAATTAACAGTATTATAAACATGTGGCGACCACGGACCGGAAGGCGCAGCGTGGGTAGACCCCCCACAAAGTGGACTGATGACCTGGTAAAGGTCGCGAGAGTCCGCTGGTTGCGGGTGGCGCAAGACCGGTCATTGTGGCACTCTTTGGGGGAGGCCTATGTCCAGCAGTGGACGTCTTTCGGCTGATATGATGATGATGATTATAAACATTGTTGTCTCACCAGACAATATCACCATTTCTTAGCCAATATCAGTAAAATAGTAAAGCAAATACTCAATCTTCCATACTAATCGATTATCGCTGCGCACTACTATAAATGACAGCAAGTTACTAAGTAACAAACACGTACATAAAGTAATGGGGCAATTACACTTCGTCGTTCGCCGCATGCTGCATGCGACGAACGCGAAAGTGTGAAGAACATGTTAGTCCGCCGCATTCGGCGATCGACAGCTGCCTAGTCGCCGTAGTGGGCGGACAGACTAGTGTAAAGATGACGTTCGTTCACATAAGTAGTTTAAAATCAATTCGGCGACCGCATTAGGTGAACGACGAAGTGTAATTGCCGCTTAAAGCTCGTACTATCACAGCATCGTTTCAGTACTGATTGGTTTCTAAGAGTAATGACTTGTAATGACAATGACAGGTTGATTAGTGAGTTTTAGTTGTCAAAATCAGATGAATAGCAGTATTTAGATGAGTGGTGGTTACCTGCAAAGTACCATTGGTGAGGTACATAATGACGGCGAGCGTGGACCGGAACCACTGGTGCAGATGCGGCAGTCGCGACAGCCCGTCGCTCTCACGCACCACTGCCGACGCGCCTGTCCAAATACAATAACATTACACCAAGGGGCTTGCAGTGGGAGGCGCGCGTCGCTTTAAATGCCTACCGCTCGCTCGGCCCGGGGCCGGCCGTCAGTCGAGGGCCGCCCGCCGCCGCGCGAACGCGTCTATATGCACGTTACCGCTGCCGCCGCAGACTAGAACGCGACGAGCGACGAGTCGATAGCCCTAGCGCTACACGTGCCGCGTGTGAATGAATACAAGTTATATGATAGACAGAGATGCTCAGAGTAGGCATGTTTTTTATGCCTACACGCCGTTTTTGTTACAAAGTGAAGCTTCTGTACTTGTACTATTACTTATTCTGTGATTACACTAACTAACACATGCACAGTACCTACCAACGCGAGCTCTTACACCTATTTTCCGATTGGAGGTTCTCAGTTCGTTTTCATGTATGTTTAGCGATAACGATAATTTTTTGCAATGTTGTCCGATTTTTACACGACTGCCCAAAAAAGGAGTGTAATGTTTTCAGGTTTTGACAGTTATTTTTTGTGCAAAAGCAGGTGTACCTCCAAGATGGTCTCGTATAATCTGATGCTGGGATTTGGGATCCAGGAGGAATCGAAGGAACTCCTCAAATGTAATAGGCACGCTTATGGCGATTTCGGTATTTTCTATACAAGCATTTACCTACGCTCGAAAACCAACACATGACAATATGGCAGGCTCTCTCCGGGGTGACCGTTAAGTTTTATCGGCATGAAACAGGTTTTTTCTTTGTTTAACGCCAGTCCGTTAGCCCGGAACCAGTCATGTAGTTGCTGGACGACGTTATTTAGGGCCGCTTCGAGTTCACTCCTCGTCGGCGTAGCATATATCCTAAGAAAGGGTATGACTAATAAAGTTTACAGTAAAATAAAATAGTTTACATACCTGTTTTCATGAGGTAATCGCTCATGTATCTCCTGAAGTAACTCAAGAGTTTCATTTTCTTAGCCAGTTCCGGTGGGTAGTCATCCATAGTTAAATAAATTTCTTGGCCTTCGCGAGTGATGAAGTGAACATTTCTGGCAAACAAATTATTCGAAGTCAATACGATATTTCCTCTTTCCTTAGCACTTCATGAAGACTGGATTAGGCGTGATTGGCCACCCGGTTATGATGACGATATTATATGACAGAGGAGAAACAAATGTGGTTCGTTCGGAAGTCGATTGAATATCTTTTACAAAACTAACTTCAGGACAATCATGCATGACACGTTCTATTTTTAATTAATAAAAATTAATTGTTATTTTACGACTAGCTTGCCACCCTGTCAGCCAGCGTATTACTTCCGAACTATTTTCCCTTGAAATTATAAGGCGCCATTTACATTGGCCGATCAAGATAGCCACAGTTATAGTTCGGACACAACTCGGCTAAATTCTGTCAAACGAAGCAAGCAAAACTAGACTTAGAGCTCTCACTGTAAGGTAGATTTTTGCTTGAGTTAATTTGACAGCACTTGGCCTTACAGTTGTGTACTAACTATACTATGAATTTCACCCCCTTCCAATGCGACGAGCCACTACAAAGACCCGATGTAGATAGCGACTTCCTCTATTTCTCTTGCCTTATGGGACAGAATATCTAGACAGGAGCAAGTACGCTTTAACCCTTTGAACGCTAATCTTCATGTACGGCAGTAAAACCTACACGCCAACTCATTTTCCATAAGGGATTTAATATGAACTTTAGTGTATAGCACGAAGGTGACTTTGACAACGTACGTCATAACACCTATAGTCGTTGTTGGCGCCGTGGGCACGACAACAAGCGACACCTTAAGGCTACGTCCGCAGAGGCAGGCGGCTCGCTTGGCGCGTAGCTAATCGCTTAGCGTACGCAGTGCGGCCGATCGCGAACATTCAATAAAGTTCGTTTTACTAAGAGTCGCTAGGTGACTCGCTAGGCGCCAAGCAAGCCCCAAACTTATCGCGGGGTCGGCATACGCAGAGTGATTTACTCCACACTGTTCACATTAAGTACGTAATCGCCGCCGACAGCAGTCGCTCGGCGTCGGCCGCTCGCTCTTATTGCGTAGACATAGTTTTTTGATTGGCTAACGCCGATTCCGCGTCAACAAGGGAGACCCTTGGGCGTTGTTGGCGTTCAAAGGGTTTAGTTTAGTAGATTGATATGTTGGGGTGGGGACTCACACTCCGTTAGGAAGCATGACGATCTTGCTGGTGTCGTTGAACATTACGCCCACCGACTCGTCGCACAGCTGGTAGCCGAAGCCGTACTTGTCGCTGTAGTCCACCCACTTGCTGATCCACACGAACGGCTGGGCCGCCGGATCGCTCAGCTCGTCACTAAGCACTTGCCGCCGGTTCTTCACCTAGCCGTTCAACATATTGTGTTACTCAACTGTTTTAACTTCCTACAAAACCGTAAAACACTACATTTTATAATTATACACTAGCGAGCCTGAGTGACCTTGTCCTGCCCAATAGCAGTTCCAACTACAGAGTTCAATTGAGAAATTTAAACTATCCAGGGATCTACTACACGCACAAAGACTCAAGCGCACAGAAAAAATAATTTATATTGTTTTATGTAATTGTTTCCCTTTTCAGTATAGGTTTATTTGATATTAAGAACTAAGTAGCTTACTTATAATACTTGTGAAACTGCTCTTTATGTATGTTAATTTTAATAATTATGTATTTTGTAAAATGAAAATTTCATTTAAAGGTATAATTCCTCAGCCGACAACAGACGGAAACTGCACGTTCCGCCGCACTCCAAATTGAACCGTAATGGTATTTGTAAAAAGCTCAATTTGAAATGAGCAGACATGTGTCGCAACGGCACGACGCTCACTCTAAATTGGGACATTTTGTCTTACGATTACGGTTCAGTTTCGTGTGCGGTGGAACGTGCAGTTGTCGTCTGCTGTGGGCTGCAGAATTATACCTTAAGAATAAAGTTCTATAAACTGAATCATCTACAATTATAATTGGAATAAATGGTCCTCCCATTTTAGTGATAGGAAGTGTTTCAGTTCTAGTAAGTATAATCAAAGAATATAGGTATAATTTAAATGGTATCGGGTTTCAATAGACTCAAATAAAAAAAGTTAAAAGTTTATCCCTGAACGGTTGTTTGCGAATGCTAGGAGAGTTCGTACCTTGCTAGTGAACAACTTGTAGAGCTGGTCTCGCAGAGATGTCAAGTTCTGGCGATACGACTGTGGCTCCGAGATTCCAGTGGGCACCGAGATCTTTTCATCTCGACGGCCGTCGTCTGTAACAAATGTTGAAGTTACACTTGAACAGTACATACTCAACTTATTCCGTTCCCAAAAGTTCAGTTCTCTATTAGAGCTGCTTCATCAAAAACACATATTACTGACTGGTTAACGTTAAATATGGCGTCAACAGGTTTCCAGTTTCCAGAGAGAACTGACAAGCTTCCCATACCATCAGATTTGAACGCCTGTAACTTACAATATTATTGTCGACGGTATGCAACGGTGGCGGCAGGGGGCGAGGGGAACGGTCGTATCGCCCCATACCTGACCAGTACACATACCTACACAGCCGTATATAGATAGTTTACCATTGGAATTGATCTCATGGAGTGGGCGGCGCATTAGCGCGAGTTTCTCGAGCTGGTCAGTGCGCGGCGCCGTGGTGAGGCAGGAGGGCGGCAGCGCGGCGGGCATGATGCCCGACGTGAAGAACTGGTGCTGCAGCAGCTTGTCCACGGGCGGCCGCTTGGCCGGGTCCTCCTGCAGCTGCATCACGATCATCTCCACCGCCGGCTTGCGCAGCGACGACGGGATCCTGAAACCGCGCAAACGACGCACATGCCTCATAAGCGTCTCGTTTCAACAATGTGGGAACGTAAATAGGCTAAATATTTGTCCAGATCGAAACTAGATTACTTAGGTGTGGTATCTTTCAAAGTCAAAAATGTGACTCCATGTAGTGTTTGTTTTGCACGATTTTTTTTGTATTTCGTAGTACGACCAAAATGATGTAGGTCGGTGAAGTCGAAGCTGCTGTGCTTTGCTAAGCGCGATTTCAGCAACAGTCACGCGAGCGAGTTAGACCTGCTAAACTGGCCAAGTCATTTATAACTTAATTATGATTTATTGATATTGAAATGTTGACCTTTTCTTATAAAACAATAAATAGGTACCTACATCTCACACTTTCGGAAATACATATCCTGTATAAGCCTGCCAGCTCAACAGGACACTATTAATAGCTAGTTCTCACTAGCTCGCTCCTAACCGGCAGAGCACTGTTAATAACCATAAATAACTGTAGAAAAAGCGAAAAAAATATATCATGTAGTTTCATTTCGTGGTAACTATTATACGTAACGTAGAATGAAATAATGCAGCTGACAGTGACCGGACGAAACAATGATTAGCGCAGAACGACACGGACACAGAAGGCTCGTTAGGGCACGGGCCTGGGCCGCGGGTACCACCTGAGGCGATGGTTGAGCGTATTGTCCTCGACCAGCGCCTGCGCCAGTCGCGCGGCGCGCGCGCGCCACCCTCCCGCCCCCGCGCCGCATGCGACCACGGCGCGGTATACGCTCTCGCTATTGTCAACAACACAACACTGCGTTTATAAATTACTCTTAAAGTAGGTACTCTACACATTATTCAAAACATCTTCATTGGACAGTCATTAAAGAACATTTTTCATTGTAAAATAAGTAGTATAATTAAAGAAATTTGCATCAAATTAAATTGAATGTCTGTACATGTTTTTATAGGGATAGTTAAATATGCATATTTCATATATACCTGTATTCACACTCCTTTATTCTCTTGTAGGTGTCCTTCAGAGAGGAAGTCTCAAAAGGCGGTTTCCCCACAAGCAATGTGTACATGATACAACCCAAGCTCCAAATGTCTACTTCCAAAGAGTGTCCTTTCTTGGTCAATATTTCTGGTGCAATGTAGTTGGGTGTACCACAAACAGTCTGCTTTCTCTCTCCTGAAAAACAATCAATCCATATAGTAATCACAGACTGCCTCCTACATAATTATTTATCGTAAAAAATTATAGCAATTACAAATAAAATATAAATGGTACAGTGCTTGATTTTTATAGATAGAGTATTGTCTGACCATCAAATTCGATTCTGGAAGCGAGTCCGAAGTCGCCTATCTTGACGTGAAGTTCGTCGTTGAGGAACAGGTTCCCTAGCTTGAGGTCCCGGTGTATGATGCGGTGGCTGTGCAGGTACCGCACGCCCTCCAGGATCTGGTGCATGAAGAACCTCGTCTCAGGCTCCGTAATCGCTTTTCGCCGTTTGTGAAGTTCCATCATGGACTGAAAATTAATGCTTTTGTAAAACATGCCACCATGTAGCTTGGCAGGTAGTCGCGGAAAGAAAGGTTCATCACTATTGAATCTTCATGGCATTGGAATAAAGCCTCAATTTTTTTTTACTAGGACTATGACATTTCGCAGTAAGATGCTAAAGGTCGTGCCAGGATAAGCTAAGTGATTCTGGCCCCGTCGAGTTTGGGCTTGTAATTATTATGCATGGTGTGGCTCTCAGAATCACTTTGCTTATCCTGTCACGGCCTTTAAAAATGCTTTAACTTTGCTCTATTAGTAATGTATTTGAGTAAGTCCCATTTTTCTTGTCATGATATTCAACCATTACCTCAACTTTTAGAAAATATTTACTCAGCAAAAATTATCAATGACATGGAGGCAACACTTTATTCAGCAAGCCTGAGTTAATATGGCTTGTTTTTGCCTTATAATCTTGAAACCTTCCTGTATCAGAAACGAAATTTGGGTTGGTATTCCATCATGACAGAGATTCTGATATTAAAACACAGGGACATAAGATAGATGTCAATTTATCATGGATATATGTCAATATTGGACGATAGGAATAGAGTTCTACGGTCGGCTCGTCACAAGATTACATATATAATTGACTATTTGCTTAGTAATAATTAAAAAAGTTTGATGGATATAAAATTATTTTTTTCTTTAGTTTCTACAGGAGAAATCACCATCAAAACGGAAAACTAGTGTTTCGCATATTTAACTGGTTCAACGTTGATTGAACTACTTATGTATTGATTATGATATGATCCCTTTAAGGATCGTTCTAAGAGTACCCTAAAGTAATGGGACAAATTATGACTTATTTTGGAGTAAATTCTATTCCTGTTGGGTAAAATTGACAGTAATAAAAATTCCAATATTGTATAGGATATACTAATACATCAATAAAATCAATGGCATTGGCTTACTATTTACTCGCGCTGCAGAACCTGGCAATTAAAAACCACTCGCTTAGCAGGACACTTAATGTTTTTGATATTTAATCTCCACATAATATCATGGCAGTGGAGTAGTGTCAAATAAGATCGTTTGAGTTTTTTTTATTCATATGTAGTATTGATGTTTGTATTTTAAATAAATAAATATTTGTGGACAATCTTACACAAATCAACCTAGTCCCAAACTAAGCAAAGCTTGTACTATGGGTACTAAGCGACAATATACACCTGGATAAATAGATACTTAAATACATAGAAAACATCCAAGACCCAAGGCATACATGCTCATCACAAAAATAAATGCCCTGGCCAGGATTCGAACCTGGGACCTCCAGCTTCGTAGGCAGGGTTGCTACCAAATAAGCTAAAGTGGTGTAAGCGGGCGGATTTATTAATATAGGTAACACCTCTCCAGTTTTATATGGACTAAAATCTCATTCATCATCATCTTCTGCCAGTCATATGTCACACGCTGGGCTCAGGCCTCCTCTCAACAAGGAAAGGGAATGGGCAGTAGGCTAATACCTCATAAATAACATAATTATGTATGCTTTCTATGTGATGATACATTGATTGGATGGTATTCATTCTATTATTAAGCTAAGTTGCAATACTTAACCGGTATAAGTATTTTACTGTTAAAAAATAAAAATTGAACATGGGAGATTGTTTTTCTTCAAAATACATTACATATTTTTGGTTTATAGGATCCTAATAAAATAACAGTATTAAATAAAACTTAGCTTCTCCAATTTCTTAAGTCATTCAATACTCATTACACTCATTTAAAAAAAAATGTAATTCTGTAATTTTCTGTGTAATATAAGATGAATATTTATTGTTATTGTTGAGTTTAACTTTATCAAGATGTCTTAGTCTTGTACAAGATAGTAAAGCCTGTGCAGAAATATATATACACTCACCCGCCTTTTACACAGTTCCAGCACTATGTAAATATTGGAAGAATCTTCAAAGAAGCTGTGGAATCCCACCACATGTTTGTGGTTGAGTGAGCGGTGGATGGATATCTCCTGTGCCATTTTCTCTTTGTGACTGGATTTTGTCATCATTGATTTGGGCACAATCTTTCCCGCAAACACTTCTTTGGTACTGGTGTGCTGGATCTCGTAGCATTTTGCAAAGCCTCCCTACAATTGAACACATGTTTAAGTTTCCTTCTTTTAACTTTAAATTGTAAATTAATATGTTGAAATTTTATGAAATTGTAACATTTACCAAGTCTCGAACAGCAATAGGATTAAAATTGTTTGCCTACTTCAAAGTGAGCTTATTAATAGTTATTCAATTCTACAATGACAGAACAGCAACTGATAGTGATTAATATATTAATATCTGGGCGACCAAGCTTTGCTCGGCGTTTTCCCGGGCATGAGACCTAGCTAGATCAATTGCTCATCCCCGAAAAGTCCTCATACCAAATTTCATCATAATCGTTAGAGCCATTTCCGAGATCCCCAAAATAAATAAATAATACAAGAATTGCTTGTTTAAAGATATAAGATAATAAGTAACTGACAGCACACCACAAACAGTTGTGAATTACAAGTATTCAGGGGCCAATATATACAGAGCTATGGCACTTGAAAAATCAGAATTTCTCTAAGAGGAAAAATAATTATTTCTCTAATGTTATAGTTAAAGAATCTATTTCTTCTTACAATACTTTGTAGCATAATAACGACTTCAGGAAATTGTTGACAATGTTTGTCTTGTCATGCTGGTTTTGTTTCCCGGAACTAATTAACAGTTCCAGGAGTCTTCAATGGTTATGCTCAAACACAATGTTAATATTGTAGATAAGTTTATTCCAAGTTTGCTTTCTTAATCTCATTGTTATTTCAGTCTAAATAAGACATGCATTCTTGTTAAAAATAAATTGTGAAAATTTAAGAGTGATACATCATAATCTCTCTCATGAAACGATCTGTGGGAATAAGATTGAGTAGCCCAACAATCCAGTTTTCATAAATCATTTAATCCGACTTTTGGCACTATGTTTGCTTATTTTGTGATAGTTAAGCATCAATTCTACCCTCACATAGGTGGTAGTGAAACCATTCAACAAACAACACTTTAGGGATCAGCCAAATCTATTTTCCATTTGGAAAACTTGTGAAGGCTGTGTGAACTTCAGGCAAATTGTAATTAAAACATACTATGTATGATGAAAGATTTAAGAACAAAGATTTAAGTCGGTTTTTATTAGAAAAGGCTTACTATTCAATAAGCGATTTTTTTACAGACAATTAAAACTATAATTTAAATTTGAGTAATATGTAATTATTATGGACATGCCTGAATTTAATTTTTAAGGACATACATATGTGATAATCATGTAATTTATATAGTGTTTTAATAATAATAATTTTGTATAATGTTGACATAGATATTTCTATTAGTTTAATTTTAATTTATGTATTGCAATGCTCGGAAGAGCTCATGTAGAACTACACCTAACTTTAAGACCTGATTGTTACATGAATGCAATAAAGAATCTGAATCTGAATGATAATAGGTTGGAAGTCTCAAAGTAAAAGCTCAAATTAGGGCTTGGTGTCCAGTAAAGGCTTGACCTTTGGTCCGCCCGATGATGATCCCATTTATGATAACATACAAATGTTGCATATATGAATGAGGAAAGTAAAACCATGTTTAATCAAGAATACAACAGCAGCAGGGGATTCACAGCGGCTGTTGTTGTACACCATAATGTTAGAAGTATAACAGTTACAGGCGACAGGTGATAGCCGTTAAAATACATGAAAATTGAAAAAGCCCGACAACTTATAAAGTTACTCATAAATTAACTAACACACTATCACATAATGCAAGCCAAATAAAACGAGGTAGGGTGAGAAATAGATAGGCAAAACAAGTTAGATACAGTACTTACCTTTCCAAAGAATCGTAATCTTTGATAGCTGCAGTTTCTAGTTTTGTCGATAATAATGTCAGGAATGGTTTTCTTATCATCTTCAGTATTAGACGACATTTTCAACTGCGTAAAAATTATACACTAATAACGAATAAAGAATGGAATAGTCTAAATTATACACAAAGAATCCGTTTGAAAGCCACCGACTGTTGCGCCGATAATGACTGTTGCAATAAAAATTTGAATTTGAACGGCTATGTAGTTGCTCCAATCATAGACATCCATTTTCTACCATCAGAGAGAAGGAATTCATTTTCTACTGTTTTCTACTATGCAATTGCCAGTGTAAGAAAAACTTTCAACGTGCTTTCAACATATATATAAAATATTTTCGACCCAAATTATATGACAAAATATTGCGTATGTTTTATAAAAGTAGACATAGCAACATAGCCATGTTTTGTTCATATTGTGTGCAGTAAGTAGAATTTAAGCGGAAAAAACTAGTTTAAAGCTTGAACAAAATAAATCAAGTGATGCCTGCGACAATCATCTTAACGAAAAATTCTAAAAAATACATGTATAATCTATTATATTAGCATATCTACCGGGAACCGAAAACGAAGTATCTCCCTCTTTGTTGCTCCAATATGCAAGTGCGACAGAGAGGCAGATATTTCGTTTTCGGTTCCCGGTAGGCCCCTAGGCCGCATTAGTTCTGGGGTTCTACCGCGAACCACAAACGAAATTTTCCGTCTCTGTCGCACTCGCAAGTATGTACGTAAGGGCGACAGAGAGGGAAAACTTCGCCACTCAGTACTAGATAGCAAAGAGAATATAACCACTTCGTTGCTATTAAATTATAGAAAGTACCGACAGAAGAAAAAATATCAGGATACGTGTCAATTTACACAGAAAATAGAAGAAGCTATACCAAGCAAAAATAAAATCAGACTAATAACTTTATTTTATTTTAATTCATAAGATTATGTTTAATATTATTTTTCTAAAAGAAACGGTATTAAAAATCTACCAAATTCTACACGGTCCGAATTGCAGATTGTTACTTGTGTCCATGTCCATGATCGTTTAGTACTCATTTGTTATGAAAATACAATTTATTGATAGAAGTATACTTTAATTTATAAATTATAATTTAATTATTTTCCTTGTTCGTTACAATTTATTGATAGAAGTATATATTAATTTATAAATTATAATTTAATTATCTTTGTTCGTTCTTTAAATCACTAACCAATCACTAAAGCGGGTATTACACTGTCCTGGATCCAGGACACTTAGAAGGGTTCCGACCTATACGTTAGAGCGAGATGCTTCAACTCCCCTCCACTAGTTAGGACGCCTGATTCAGGACAGTGTAAAACCCGCTTAACCATGAACTTGCCATGACTGTAAATGTGCAGTTTGAAATGGTGATAAATAAAACTCGGCTAATGTGCGTGTCGGACTTTGCACTTGGTTCCGAACGAATAATCAATTAATATTCAGCATTGATAAAAAATAACGTTATAACGGTTAAAGCTAAAAAATCCTTTTAAGTAATTTCTTACACGGGCAATAGTCAGCGTAGTTGTCAGTGTCACTGTGCCGGTTTATTTGAAAAATAGTAAAGTGGTAAAGTGATAAACTGATAAATGACGAAAAATACCCAAAACGATTCATAGTCAAGACTGGAATATTAATAATGTAGGTATAAACTGCTAAAAAAAACCGGCCATGTGCGAGTCGGACTCGCGCACGAAGGGTTCTGTATCTGTAGCATTATCTAGAACAGGGGTCGGCAACCTTTTAGCACCCACGGGCCACATAGTAGCTACAAAAATCTTCGCGGGCCGCAGATGATAATAATGATCCCTGTCTGTTGATAACTTGATATCAACTCGAAACAAATAGGTACGCCGTACGCGGCAGTAACGTAGTACAAATTCGCGCCCTTTTTACTTTAAAAACGAAAAAACGAGTCGTACTTTTTTCGAACACTGATGCAAATGCAGCAAATACTTCATACGCATCAAGTTATAACACATCTAGATGAAAATGCGAGCGTAGCGAGCGCGAAATTTTTCGAACATTATGATGCACTGTGCGAAAAAACTTCATACGCATCAAGTCATGTTCATGTAGATGTAAACGCGAGCACAGCGAGCGCGAAATTTTTTGAACACTACGATGCAAATACTACTTCATACGCATCAAGTCATGACACATCTCGTTGAAAACGCGAGCGTAGCGAGCGCGAAATTTTTCGAACGTTATGATGCAGGTCTGGAAAATACTTCATATGCATCAAGTCATGCATTTTTTGAAAATTGAGATGCAGGTGTTCTTTGTTTTTAGGGTTCCGTAGTAAACAAGGAACCCTTATAGTTTCGCCATGTCCGTCCGTCCGTCCGTCCGACCCCCGTTTTTCTCAGTAACCGTTAGTACTAGAAAGCTGTAATTT
Organism: Cenopis cana; assembly: GCA_951800055.1. Lineage (NCBI taxonomy): Eukaryota > Metazoa > Arthropoda > Insecta > Lepidoptera > Tortricidae > Cenopis > Cenopis cana. The sequence goes on along the minus strand of OX637471.1, from coordinate 17,297,472 downwards.
GGCATGAGTATACATATCAATGACGCCGACAAAACGGTAGAATAAAATCTTAAAAAAAAATTTTTTTTAGGGTACCTCCCCTACATGTAAAGTGGTGGTGCAAATTTTTTTTCTGCCAAACCCCATCGTGTGGGGTATCGTTGGATAGCTCTTTTAAAAATATTATAAGGTTTCTAAAAGCATTTTTTGATTAAAGAATTGGTTAGCGTGATATTAAGCTTTGAAGTGATAATTTTTGCTATGGTCAAGTGTCCCCCCCCCCTGCCAGCTAAACGGTGGCTACTAGGCATGTGAAAAAAATCATGGTAGTAGTATATACGATGAATTTAAAAGGAAAACTATCACAGCTAAGTAGACATTACTAGTTAACGAGTAATAGTCGAACTTCAGAAATGTACTTTGCAAAAGCAAACGTTCGTACAATTTCCATTGATACCTTAGATAATGTTGTTAATTCTTTCAAAAACATAGTAAATATAAGTTTTCGAACTTTTTAGTCCACATAATGTAAAGGGTAGACGACTACGGAACCCTACCTTGCGCGTGGCCCGACACGCACTTGGCCGGTTTTTTTTTAATGGGATTGCTCTTTGCCAGCTTCTAGCCAGGGGGCAAAGATGAGGCCGACCATGAAGCGAGCTCGAGCTCACCCAAGAGATGCCTATTCACTCGTGCCTTAAAACTGTAAAATATACCTCGTCCTGGCCAAAGGTGAAAGTATTCGTGGTTGGCGATACAGACGCTCTCACGTATGTTAAGAATTTCAAATTTTCTAAAAATTATAAAAATTCTTAACCCAATAACCTTTACAAACAATAAAGCCAGGGAGGCTCGCGGGCTGCCTGTTGCCGACCGCTGATCTAGAAAAACGGCAAAATAATCATGTCTGTTGTATGGGAGCCCTCTAAATATTTATTTTATTTTGTTTTTCAGTATTTTGTTGTTATAGCGGCAACAAAAATACATCATCTGTGAAACTTTCAACAGTCTCACTATCACGGTTCATGAGATACAGCCTGGGGACAGACGGACGGACAGCGGAATCTTAAGAATAGGGTCCTGTTTTACCCTTTGGGTACGGAACTCCCGGAACTTCCGTCGGACTCGTTGGCAATGGTCAATGTCTATGGGGAGGAGCTCTTTAGTACTTACCACGGGACCCAACCCTACATCCATTTTCGAGCTGGGGCCAAAATATTGTTCGCAACAGAGTGCGTGTTAATTTTTGCTCCTAAAATAGATGTAAGGAGCGTGTACAGCGTAGGAAAGCACGTGATGGGTCTGTAGTTCTTCGCTTATAATAATAATATATATATTCTTCCCGGCTGTGCGCTGTGCTCTGGCAGCCCGAGCTCGCGGCGCAGCGCGTGCTGGCGGCACGGTCTTGATTATTCAACTTCTTTATGAACGATTTTCATCGCTACAATCGATGTAATACCTACTTATTAATTAATTATGTAATTTTATTTTCTTACATAAATGGATTGACTAAGTATTGAGATGAATAGTTTTTCTCATAGTAGACGTGAAAAGAAGAGTGTAACTCAGTACACGGTAGCATAATTATTTCTAACTCAGGTGTGGCGGTTTGAAACCCTTCCTAAGCTCAGGATTCCATGTTTTATATTCTGGAATCCTTCGCTTCATTCGGGATTCAACACGCTAACCCTCGATGAAATATTGCATTAGGTTAGTTTAAATTGGCCGAATTGCCCCTAATTGCCCGCCACCTTCTTTAGGTATCCTGCTCTAGGTAGAATACCAGTAGGTAATAAGTTAGTGCTGTATCCCAGTTGGTTAGTAAAATCAGAGTTCCCGAGGTTGCGGTGTGTTGAGGGTCAAAGTCAAATCAGCGTTTGTCTCTTGTTGACGACAGCGAGACCACAAAATCAATGAAAGATCGGCATGTGCTTGTATCCATAGGCTGCGGCTAGGCACACAGTGCACATCTTGCATAAGCGGGCTGTATGTTTGTCACAATCGCGGTAAAAAAGCTTTTGCGATCAAATTAATTAAAATAGCCACTGTTATTTTAATTAAATTGTTCCTAACAGAATGCTGGGCTTGTACAACTTGATGACAAGTCGCGTCGCGCGCGACTCAGCGGCTACCCTCTCATTCGCAATGTGAAATTTGGAAAGTAGGAAGTAAATTTTGTCCTCTCCTCGCGTCGCGGCGTCAGTTCATTAGTTGTACCTATAGTACTTGTATCTCACGAGCGCGGGTTGGCCATGGTTGTAGTTGTGACACATACGAACACATAGACAACGTAGCAACGTACCTAACTATAACATATAAAACTAAAGTAAAACTAGGCTTTTATTTAAATACCTCGAGTAGCCTAACTAACTCCCCGCACACCATTTTATTCGAGAAATAGTATATTAGGAAGCTGCAAGCGTCCATAGGCTGCGGTGTCCGCTTACCATCAGGCGCGCCGTACGCTTGTTCGCCACCGACGCGGTATAAAAGAAATACCTTTTTATAGACCGGCAACCCGTCGGCATGAAGAGGGCGGGGCCCTCATCCAGTTCATCACATATATAGAGTGCCATCTCCTTGCGCGCTCCATTTATGTGATGAAATTCAGCATCCGGGAGCTCACAGGAGTTTGAGGCGTCCCGGATGGCCTGTTGCTGGACTTTCCGCCGCTGCTTTTCATCAGCAGCTACTGCCATCACATAGAAGTAATATCCTGCCATCCCTACAAAAAATATAATGATACTTTATAGAATTATATGCAGGTGTTTGTGTATGCTACTTTAGTGTGAAAACGAATAGGTATGTACTTACTTGAAACAATAAAATTGAATCACTTTATTCACTCAAGCTAGTTGGGATATGGTCGATAGGGCTTATCGCCGTCAAGTGAGCACTTGAGTATAAATTTATCCCAGTAGAAACGTCAAATCACGTCAGTTTATCGTTTAACGAGAGACCATGTTATACAAAACGTCAGTTGCTATCGTTTATCACTAGTCGATGTCGACAGTGGATAGCGAGAGTAACCATGTTATACATCGATAAATGTTCGGTAAAGCCGTTTATCGTTTATCGAGCCCTTATCGACGTCGACAAACGTGAAATAATAAACCATCATAGCCCTGCTGCGCTCGTGAGATAAAAGTACTATACTAACCGATTCGCCCTTCACAAACACATACTCGTATTATTATTTGCTAGTATGGGACAACTGACAACGCACGAAATACTAGCTAGTTAGGTATTACTTACAGGATGAATTTTCTTTCTGGGTCAGTGAGGGCAGCTACCAAATCCCTTGCTGCTACGCGAAAATGGTCTTAGAAGACCTTCCCTTAATTTTGAATTAATGAAGATTAGCGTGTACAGATTTTGAAAAAAACATACCTACAGTGTGCGAGAAAAAGGTAATTTTTGACTAACTTTTTTTTTATGGCTATCCAGGATCAAAAGCTTGTATGGGACCAAAAAAAAAATCCGGCAACAAATCGAGGAAAACTTTTCCCATCCAAAAATCCGCGTTTTCTGATATTTTGATCGCTGTTAAGTACTGTAATGTTTTCATTACAATATTATGTTCCTTCAACGTAACAGGCAGTCCTGTTACGTTGGCATTGGCAAGATAAAAAAAATTAAATAAAATTTCACTTTTTCTCAATAGAAAATGTATGGCAGAAAATTTTAATTCGCAGATTTTTAGTACATTACCTACGTACCCCAAGGAAGCTATTGATACTGGATTGGTATAAATAATTCGCGTAGCAGCACGGGATTTGGTAGCTGCCCTCACTGACCCAAAAAGAAAATCCACCCTGGATGTTCGACATAAACGCGATTGTGCTAGGCTGTATAGATAAGAACCGAAGGTAGAGCAGATTTTTCCGATGGTGGGCGCAGTGATAAAGGTTTATCTGCTGCGGCGCATCCTGCCGCCGCCCGCGCCCGCGCATGCATCTCCACGCCATTAGCGAGGCTTGGTCACGGTCGACGCGAGCCTCGCCGCTGTGAATCACTTGTGCATTATTAAATTCTCCGTTATTGCTGACCGTGAAACTTATTTCCTTCTCGATGTTAAACTATGTAGCTTAACTAGATAATTCATTTTATGATAAACAGCATATTTGTGTTATTGTTTGGAAGATCGTTTCGTCAGGTAAATTTCGTTTGCAAATAATGTCGCGAGGGTATTTGTGGATTGTATTGACATGTGCAGTGTTATTGTGTTGTGATGGGAATTCTCAGAGACTCTGGGTGACCACGGATGAATGTAAGCGATAACTTTTACACTATCTATTGTTCTTGTCAAATCTTAATCACTTTTAAAATGGTCGTAGTCGTAGTGGTATTGTCGTGCAAAGCAGTAGTTAAGGCGAACCTTGTAATTAGATCTGCATATTAATTCTGTTTGAGCATAGGGTGCTTTTACAGAAGCCTAGTATTCGTCAGATACCAGCAAGTATGTAAACAGTGTAAGAGGGACCAATGTTACCCGGCATAAAAGTTACTATTACGTATATTTTATCGGCATATACTAATATATTGATAAATCAAATACCTATTTTCTTTGAAATTTCCTTCTTTTTCCTATTAAGTTGGTTTCAATAGAAAAAATAAGGAAATTTCAGAGAAAAGAAACATTTAACGAAAAATTAAAATACTTCGTGCTTTTTCATGCATGCATAGGCAAAAAAAAAATTCAAAAAAAATCTGACTTTGGTGGCTTCTCATTCCTTTGTTTTCAAACATTTTTAGAAACAAAAAATACAGTATTTATCTACTCAACGAGCTCTAAACAACTAAGACAACCCACTCGATGGAGTAGGTAATTTTTTTTTTCGCGTCTCCCCTTTTGCTGTATTTATTTCCCCCCTTAAAAACTTTTAAAAGTAAGTTTTAACAGTTTGTATGGCTTTGGGTCTTAATTTGAGGTAAAATTTGAAGCCTGCAGCTCCAACTGTTCGGCTGTAAAACCTGTGTGACAGACGACGGACGGACGCGTAAGTGATCCTAATAGGGGGGACCCTTGGACCCTACGGGTTGGCAACCTTAAAAATTAATTCCTGACATCTGTTTTACACGGAAACGATACCACACACGCCCTAGTAGCCTTAGCTGATCAGTAAAAAGAAAACGAAAAAGAGGTGTACTTGGTCCCATTCAGCCCGCTCTCCCCACGCACAGGGGACAAATCTGACTACTCTTCATATCTGAAAATAATCACAGCGGAATACTCTGTCTATGGTAAAAGTTCCATGCTTGTAACCCAATGCGCACAATTATGTTAGAAATCTGCGCGTTAGTACCTATCTCTACTGTTGTTCTTACCCCAATGAATGTTAGCATATTTTGAAAAGTATACCTAGGTTCTATCAACATACTCCTAAAGAATGTTTTGTAGATAATTTTATAAGGAACATTTGATCCTATGATGGTTTACTCCTAGGTTTAGCCGTTTTCAATAAAATTAAAAAAAACTGTAATTCGGGACACAAAAGTGGGGGTGGGGGAGGGTTCCGGAAGGCTTTATAAAAAAATCAGTACCCGATTTGATGCAAGGCAAAATGTACGAATTCTATGAATTAAAAGGTTACCTGTATTCATTCGTTGATTGAGGTGTTGTTCTTTCTGCATCATGCAAAACGTTATACTTACAATACCTAAATAAGTAACTGTAATTATTAATTTCCTTACATTTTCAATCGTTTTGTTTCATAAAAAATAAACAAAAGAATTATTACGTATTTTCAGTTTTGGATAACGTGAAATGCTTTTATACGGCATGACTCGCGACGGACTGATACATTGATACCCATAGTACTATTAGCGACAGTGTTCGCGTGAGGGGTGGTAGGGTGCCCTACTTCCCTGTGGGCCAAGGTCAAGAATGTAATGGTTGTCTTGACAACACAATTAAACAACTGATGATGCTGATAATGATAAGATAATCTATCACCTATCACGCAATCTCAGATTCTCAGATGATTACATATTAGAAAATTCAAATAATCAATTATTTATTACAAATAACAAAATTAAACTAGCCTATGACAAAGTAAAAGGTATAGTTATAAATAAATATTAGAATGTTTCTTATTCCAATATTTCTTATATACTCGTAATATTCGAGTCAGCAGTACCGGACCCTCGGAACTTTTATCATCTCATCGGAGATTGGACCTTATAGGGCGCAATAAAGCGTTGTTCACGAATTGGCCGAGTACGCTGGGATGTTGCAAGTTCAAATCCTGCTCAGAGCCTACATTTTCAATTTTTCCCTTTAATTTGAAATTGATACCCCAAAATCCTTCATTTATAGACATTAAGGCGATATATCGATTGAAAGAGACACCCTTTGTTTTTCGCTCACGAGAAAACGGGATGCAACCCTCTCCGAGAATGGCTTTTTAGACAAATTTCGTTAAATATCTGACTGTGTGAAGGTTTATTAAATTTCCTCTTGTCAGTACCTAGATGAGGTAAAATACTATCTTAATCGTGTCTTTTAATAATGCGTTGTTTTAGTAGGATGAGGAAAAAAAGGAAAATATAGACTCAACTTTGGATTTATTTTCTATCGAGAAAATTTAAAGCGATCATGTTTCGCTATTGTCAGTACCACAATCATATAGTCAAGAATCATATATCTGAAAATCAGCCCCTACTGTTTGCTAGTCTGGGCAGGACAGCGTTTCAAAGTCTCCAAATTTCTCAGCGTAGTGCCTTAAAATCGATTTTTTATTTCATAGTTTGCAAGTTGAATCCATTGATTGCGCCGGTTATTGTAACAGTGTTTTCCTTTCAGTGGAAAACCATATAAATCCTGACGACCTCCGTGAACTTTTGAATCTTCGTAACACAAGCTCTACGTCCGCTCCTGCAGATCCAGACCGAGTCTATGTCTCTATCGAAGTAAGCCGTATTATATTTATTGGACAACTCCATTAGTTATGTTCAAGTCAACTAGGAAAGCCCCTCTCATAAAGTAACTTACTGTAGACTGTAGATGCTAATGGACTGTAAGCGTGTAGACTCGGGCAAGAATAGGTCTCCCTCGCCTGTCGTAAAAGGCGAATAAAAAGTCCGCCTCATGGAGCACTCCCAACCCCGATGACCCCCCCATCTGGGTTGCGAGTGCTCCATGTGGCGGACGCCGCAGCACTTGCGTACATGTACCCCAAGGAAGGTGACATAGACGGAATGAGCCAAAAGAGGGATCCAGTGCGTTCAATATGAATACTCCACATGAGAACGCAGATGGCGGTTGGATAGAAATAGTTACCACATAACATAATACATGGACCGCAGGTTTTGTCCACATAAAAAAGAATTTATAACCTTATAGCAATTTGTTTTCTTTTTAATTCCAATCTTGCATGATGTTTGTGATGGTATATTATCTCTCGTATATTATTAATAAATCTAGTACATTATTATATCTCGTACATTATCTCTCGTGTGTTTCCAGGACTTAGCCCCACACTCGGTACCGGAGGCCGTGGACTGTTTCGGGTTGGGGTCCCTCACGAAGCAGCTGCCATGGCTCTTCAATATGCGGCCAGATTCCTCCGACGCTGTTAATACCCATTTCTACTTTTACTCCCGCCAGCAACCATTCAGAGCTCAGGTATACTTCTACCATCATCCATCACAGTCCCAAGTCACAACATATTTATTCCCACCTCCCGAGTTTCATACTTTGTTTTTTCACAACTATTTATTATGAACTTATCATAATTGTTTTCTTTGGTACTTAATAGAGAAGTGAAGATTGTTTTCTTTAAGAGTTCAATATTTTTGAAGATAATCAATCGTCGTCAAATGGGGGAAAATGGGACATTCATGGCTTACTTGGAAAACCTGAATTTCGTATGAACTGATATGTAAAAACAGGTGTTCCAAGTAACCCGCAAATGTCTGATTTTAATACCCCATTGGACGGCACAATGTTTATACTTTATAGTATGTACCTATTCGTGCAAAACGGGGTAGGTATCTATTAACGAAATATACAGCCAGACTTGTAATACAATACATAGATATTTGAACTCATATTAATATTATTCATCTTTATTAAAAATAGATGATTTAAGAATGTGAACCTGTAGGTATATTTCTGAAGGACTAGTAAATTTATTCACGAAACTTAATTTATTTGCCGTCAGTCAAATAAGTCAGTGTAAAAAAGTAAGTAGGCAAGTATAACCCGGTTCATTCATTTATAGTGGTATAGTGGTATCGGTACAGGCCCAATTTCAATGAAAAACCGCAAATCGATGTACAGTTTAGCCGTTTGGCACACGCATACTAGAGGTGAAAAAAAAATTTTTGACCCGCAGTTCCTAAAAAAATTTCCCTTAGGGGGGGAGTGCTGAGACATTCTTTTTTTTGTATGGAAAAAAAAAAATTTTTTTTAGAAACCTATCGTGTGTGGTATCATATGAAAGGGCTTTTTGAGACGATTCTAAAAATATACCACATCATTACATTTCAGCTATTTTTTTTAATAAAATCAAAAATAATTTTCGAAACATACCAAGTTTGAGGTCCTCCAGACACGATATGGCTGATTTTTATTTTGTTCAATATACCAGAAATTATACGTTATATCCCCATATCTAACCTCGAAAAAGCAATTTTGAAATGATTTTCATTAAGTATTTTTTTTTAATTTTTCAATATTTCTAAGTGACACGGTTCTACTGCAATACCTATTTTACGTGATTTATGGAACTTTAGTGCAGATACGGTACAGATGTGGTATATTTTTAGAAACGCCTCAAAGAGCCCTTTCATATGATACTACACACGATACACGATAGGTTTCCGGAAAAAAAAAATCCATACAAAAATATAAAGAATGTCTCGGCACTTCCCCCCCAAGGGAAATTTTTTTAGGAACTGCGGTTCAAAATTTTTATTTTGACATTTTATGATAAATATGTACCGTATCTGCACTAAAGTTCCATAACTCACGTAAAATAGGTATTGAAGTAGAACCGTGTCACTTAGTAATATTGAAAAATTAAAAAAAAAAACTTAATGAAAATCATTTCAAAATTGCTTTTTTGAGGTTAGATATGAGGATATAACGTATCATTTTTGGTATATTGAACAAAATAAAAATCAGCCATATCGTGTGTGTGAAAATTATTTTTGATTTAATTAAAAAAAAATGGCTTAAATGTAATGATGTGTTATATTTTTAGAATCGCCTCAAAAAGCCCTTTCAAATAATACCACACACGATAGGTTACTAAAAAAATTTTTTTTTCCATACAAAAAAAAGAATGTCTCGGCACTCCCCCCCTAAGGGAAATTTTTTTAGGAACTGCGGGTCAAAAATTTTGTTTTCACCTCTAATATGCGTGTGCCAAACGGCTAAACTGTACATCGATTTGCGGTTTTTTTAATCGTACGGCTACCACTATTACCAACGCTATGAATGTTCCCTGTACATGTATGCTGGGAGTTCCACTTATCGCAATATAAATCCATTGCAGCTTAAGAGTTTCAGTCGTAATACAATAAAATTCGCGCGTTTAATATCCTGAATTAAGAGCCTAAAATTAAGCGAAGTGAATAAGAGCCACGTTTCGAGAAAATGTGTTGAATACAATTTAATCATTGTCATTATTATTATGATATTTATTTCCCTCTCTATGTCTAAGACACGAATATAGGTATTGTAGATGATGATGATGACATTTAAATATGGTGGGGTCTAGGTATTGCCGGGGGCGCAGTTCGGATTGGAGTGGGTGGACTTCAAGCCGGGCCGGAAGACAGTCATGATCGTACACGGCTTCATGAGTCACAGCAACGCGTCCTGGGTGAACGATATGGCACAAGCCTTTTTAAAATGGGTATGCTATAATTTCTCAGTAATCTCAGTCATCCTACATACTTAAACCAAAAATTTAAAAAGGAAATATTTATAAATAAATTTGATTAAAGCAAAATACATATACTTAATTTAAAAAATGAAACAAAAATTAAATGAAACAAATAAAAAAATAAGTAAAAATGAAATTAAGTAAAAATAAAAATTAATTGACCATTAGAAAAATAAACCGGCTAAGTGCGTGTCGGACTTCTTTGTCGTATCTTATGTCGGACTTTCCGAACCAACCGCAAAATTCAAAGAAAAATCCTGATTTATCAATATATTAGTATTTGTTGGTAAAATATACGTAATAATAAATGTTATCATTATCACCAAATTTCAAGTTCATATAGGTCAATGGGAAGTTAAAAAATTCTTCGTGTGACGGACGGACGGACGGAGGCGTGAGTGACATTTTTTTTAATTTGTGGACAATTTTACGCAAATCAACCTAGTCCCAAACTAAGCAATGGGTACTAAGCGACGCTATACATACTTATATAGATATAAATAGATACTTTTAGGAAAAATACTTATTACTATAAAATTAAATACAACTTAAATCTTATACGCAAGATAATGTCAATAAAAACTTACTAACTAAATTGACACAAACATGCCTAGTCAAATAACCCGCCCCGGATCACTCCGGGTGCAAAGGTGCCCATCACGCTCGCCGCATTGCCGCGTTGAATCGCGATAGACAGCCTTTGCATCAAAAATGATCCGGAACGGGCGTCATGACCTCTCTGTCGCAAACGGCGCCCGACTACATACATAGAATGTTATACCTACTAGGAGGTCTCAACCTTTACAATTGTAATTTACCTACAGTTACATGAATAAATATATTATTATTATATTACGAGTATATTATTATTATAATAGAATAGATAGGGTTCCGATTCGACTCTTCTTCTTCTTCTTCGGGTTCGGAACCCTAAAAAGCAAAGCAAAAATAAAAGAGCATAATTAAAAAATAAATAAAGCTAATTTTATTTACTTAAAACTAAAAATAAATAACAAATTTGAAATCCTTATTCCTGAATTAGTCGAAATCGAGTATATTGACGATTTTTAGCATAAAAAATGTTTTATAACTTAAAATTAAAAACAGATATAAAATTTGAAAACTTTTTCCTAGAGTTAGTCGAAAATGAGTATATTGATGCTTTTTCTCAAAAAAACACACACACACACACACAGTCACAGTCACAGTCATGACAGTGAATAAATGATTTATGATTTAAAAATAAGTAGTAGCTCATAATTCAAAATAAATATAAATTCTGGAATCCTTACCCCGAATTAGTCGAAATCGAGTAGGTATAATGACGATTTTTCTCAAATTAATCAAATAAAAAGAAAAAGACATCGCCGAAAATTGTCCTGTCCGGCTGGACTCACCTTTATATGTTATGTTTTAAAAAGTAACTAAGTAGGTACACGTTCGGTTTTTTAAATATTCTTTGTACTCTTGTGGATAAAATGCAGTTTTGCTAATCTGTTTTTAGGGTTCCGTAGTAAACAAGGAACCCTTATAGTTTCGCCATGTCCGTCCGTCCGTCCGTCCGTCCGTCCGTCCGACCCCCGTTTTTCTCAGTAACCGTTAGTACTAGAAAGCTGTAATTTAGCATGAGTATAGATATTAATGACGCCGACAAAACGGTAGAATAAAATCTTGAAAAAAATTTTTTTTTATGGTACCTCCCCTACATGTAAAGTGGTGGTGCAATTTTTTTTTCTTCCAAACTCCATTGTGTGGGGTATCGTTGGATAGCTCTTTTAAAAATATTATAAGGTTTCTAAGAGTATTTTTTGATTCAAGAATCGGTTGGCGTGATATTAAGCTTTGAAGTGATAATTTTCGTTATGGTCAAGTGTCCCCCCCCCCTGCCAGCTAAACGGTGGCACCTAGGCATGTGAAAAAAATCGTGGTAGTAGGATATACGATGAATTTAAAAGGAAAACTATCACAGCTAAGTAGACATTACTAGTTAACGAGTAATAGTCGAACTTCAGAAATGTACTTTGCAAAAGCAAACTTTAGAACAATTTCCATTGATACCTTAGATAATGTTGTTAATTCTGTCAAAAACATAGTAAATATAAGTTTGCGAACTTTTTAGTCTACATAATGTAACGGGTGGATGACTACGGAACCCTACCTTGCGCGTGGCCCGACACGCACTTGGCCGGTTTTTTATACAATAAAAACGTTCTTTCCGAGCTATTGAGGTGAAAATAATATTTTCCATATTAATATAGCATAGGCACAGAATAAGTAATATAGGCATAGGATAAATTTCCTGGGTGTATACGAGTATAGATATACATACCCAGGAGGTTTCGTATCTTTATATAAACAGTTTTATTTGTTGTGTAGGACGATGTGAATGTTATAACTGTTGACTGGAGTGGAGGCGGCAACACTTGGAAGTATTGGCGAGCGGTGGCTAATACCCGTCGAGTCGGCTTCGATGTCATAGCGTGAGTTTATCTCCTATTCCTCATGGTTTTTATTCCAGGACTCTCCCTAGGGCAGAGCGGACGGAGTGGATGTTCTAGGGGCCAGGTACTTACTTAGGGGCGCGCCTAAATGCTGAATGAGAACAAAAATCAAGGGACCTTTTGGGTGGCCCGGAATAAATTCCTCCATCAAGATCAGCCTAGCTAGCACGATAGCTTATACCATCACGTTTTATGTGACGTTTTAGTACCTACATTTAAAGTGACGGTATAAACTATTGTGCTAGCTAATCGGCAGGAGGGCCGGCGCTGTTGATATACCTATATAACCATTTTTTTTTATTTTATACCACGTCGTTGGCAATCAACCGTTTGGCTCACCTGATGGTAAGCGGTCACCGCAGCCTATATTTAGACGCTTGTAACTCCATGGGTAGTCACATGTGTGTAGCTGAACTAAATATTTTCATATAAAACATTGTACACTTAACAGGTTCTTGAAGAAGGTGATAGCGGAAACCGGTGCGCGCGTAAAGGATTTCCACTTCGTGGGCCACAGTTTGGGCGCTCATATTTGTTCGTTTGTTTCATGGCACTTGGGCGGCGTGGCCAGGATAAGTGGTTGGTGTACTCACTTCTCGTAAAACTGTATCCCATCAAAAATATTACATGCAAGTCTCGCAACACAGTTCTTCTACAACAAAAATGTTTTGATATGTAATGTTACACCAAGTCGGTTATTTATATTTTTGTCAGTAGTACCGGGCGGGGTGTTCACAGAACTAGATTTCCACCGACTTGCATAGGCATTACCTTATCCGGCAGATAGTAGTCCGTTTGTAACTTCGCTAATGATCTACCGTTTCTAGACGTGGAAAGAACCTCACGTTAGGGTTTTAATAGTTCACGTTACGGTTAGGGGTTTAATACAAAGCACCAAGAAAGAAGATCATCAGTCCGTCTTGTGCGACATTCTGGTGTGACAGGCTGCTACTATATTCCGCATACAATCTATTGTTAGGTTGTAGGTACTAGTACTAGGGTCTGATATTTAAAATGATTGATATAATTAATTGCCGTTTATAGGTTTGGACCCGGCCCAGCCTTGTTTTCGAACATCTAATAACTCCGAGCGTTTGGATAAAACGGATGCTGATTTTGTCGACATTATCCATACTAATGGAAGGCTTTTGAAAAAGATCGGATTTGGGTTGCCTGAGCCCGCAGGTAATGTATAGGTTCTTGTATTTGGGATTTTTATTTAAAGTTGAAGGTGCAACTTTTCAATCCCGATACCTCTATGATAAAAAGTGTCCCGAAATGTTCATACTTACATTGATATTGATAAAAGTAACCAAAAAGCAAGTAAATAATTTGAGTTTTATAAACTATCAAGATTGGCCACCAAATAAAAAAAAATAGGTACCCTAGTATTGTAAAAATACCATAAAATTTCCGAAATTTAAAATAAAGGGTGGGGTCTTGGTTGGGTACACGTTTAAATAGAAATGTCCATTTACATCGAGAATCTAACCCACGAATATGTTCACTTACGTAAATTATGTATGTTCAATGCGCAGGGCACGCTGACTTCTACCCGAACGGCGGCATGAAGCAGCCGGGCTGCCACAACGGAACATCGCTATTTTCCAAATTTTTCCGATACACACCATCACGTATGTGTTACTGCTTGAATTCGTCAGATATTTAAAATTACCAATCCGTTAAAAAAAGTATTGGCTCAAAGATAGGTAGGTGTAGAGCTAAGGTGTAGAGCTATGTTGCTATATTTAAGTTACCATTTTTAAGGCGTTGCAGCTAAGTAGTTTTTAATATATGATGATGTGACTGTATTTAAACTATACATTGTGGGATAACACAACGTTAGGTACTACTGAGGATTCCTTAATGACAGTTTCTAGTAGCTGGCCCATCTCATGTTCTGTGTCCATCTCAAATTCACGTGAACTTTGAAATGATTACGAGGCTTTAAGGTGGTTCGCTTTCCATACAAAACGTCTTTTGACATTCGCAGGCTAGCGGAGTGATATTTTAAGAAACTTAAGTAACAAACATTCATAAATTGGCTTTCCATTTGCGCGAAATGCCCCCTTTCCTAGTATAAACTTGTATAAACTAGAGTAATTTGAGAAATTAGTTTGTCACGTGAGTATCACGTGAGATCAATTTTTTCGAATTATTTTGTATGGAAAGCGAATCACCTTAAAGTTCGCCCGATGGAAAATCTGGACATACGTCATTACGAATTTACGAGCATGACGTCTATTGTAGTCAAAATATACTTAACAACGATTAGTTGGGATTGTGGGTCATTTGCAATAATAAAAAATGTTGGTAAATATTGTATACAGATTTACAGCAAGCGATTTGCAGCCACGGGCGAGCCTACTTGCTCTTCACCGAGTCTCTGCTCAACACCAATTGCTCGTTCAGGGCTCATCGCTGGAACTTATCTTACGAAGGGTAAGCCGCCTTTAGTAATTTTGTGATAATTTAGGTGTAGTACTCGTACCTAAACTAATAAACACATTGAAGGTGCGTATGTACCTACTCTACCAACCAACGTTCAACATTCAGCGTTCTTGTTTATTACGCGTACTACTTAAACAGTCATTTCTAATCAAATTGGCTTACTAGTACTCATAGATATTGGAGATACCTATGGCCTATGTACTACGGACAATACGGATGCTTCCGATGTATGAATCCCACGTACTTTTCCCTAATGTCTAAACTTTGAAAATACATCTACTGACACGAATAGTTAGTGGTTTTAGCATTTCAAAGTTGATGGGTCTCGCGCCAAGTTTACTCGTAATACATACACTCATCTGCTGCAGGGTGGACGCGAGTCTGCACGCGGCGTGCGATTTCACCGGCTCTTGCGCTGAGATGGGCATCAAAGCTATCGGAGGAACAAATTTGCCGCGAGCAAGAGGCCCTTACTTTGTTCTTACAACTGAAAGAGAGCCATACTGCCGTAAGTGTTGTCAAACATGACCAAAAAGTAACTCAACCATGCTCCATAGTGTTAGCGTTATTTATTAATTTATCGTATGACAATTATTTTAAAACCGTGACATATTCGAGAAGACAGTTTTTGTTGCACTTTTAACAGCAACCAGGGGTCACGTGTAAGGTAGCGGTGGGTAGGTAAGGTAAGTACTTTCTCTACGGACGTGGTGGAACTTCGACCTCCCTTTGTCAAGTGAGTGGGCAACTTGACTGCCGCCCGAAGGCCTCTAAGAGTAGTTAGTTAGAGTAAACGGTCGTGATGTGGTGTTGTTTCAGCGACGGAGTCGGAGCGGCGGCAGCCATTGCAGCATCTGCTAAAGGACCTGCGCGAGGGCTTTCGGCTGGCTGGGCTGAGCACGCGCCGCCCGCCCGCCTCGCGCGCGCCCGACTACGCCGACCCCGACCCGGACCTGCGCGAAACTGACACGCACACCACCAAGAGGAGTTGGTTCACTTGGTGGAAGAAAACAAACATATATTGAAATGGAAATAACTAAATATGTCTTTGAGGTGTTATTAATTATTATATCGAGTGTAAGCGCTATATAAGTAATCTTGCAAACATGTACAATATATATACAAATAGAATTATACTAGTATCAGACGTTTTTTTCAGTGGCGGTCCTTGAAATTTTAATAACATCTCGCATAATGCATCTACTTAGGTTTCAAATGCAAGATCTCCTTTTTAAAGTCAGCTAAAATAAAAATAAAAGTATTTTTTATAATTTCGGTTTCCTACACGAGGTTATTCGGTATTAGATATGACATGGAAGCAATTACTTAATAGTACTGCAACCTGTGATTACAAACCTCTATATTGTATTGATAGTTATATTATAATTATTGCAGTCACCCGACACTATATAAAACTAGGAGTTGTGTTAATATTACAACAATTTTGGTTTGCATTCCAATCACTCATATCGTACAGATACTTATGCCACCCTTTTTCGGAGCCATGAAGATGAGCTACTACTTTCAGAGGCTATGGGCGGAGCTTAGGCAGAGATTATTGTTTTTAGCACGAAACAGTAATATTAACGGTCTGAGACATCTCGTAAGGAGCAGGAGTACCCCAATCAAGTAAGATTAAACTAGTAGTTTATGCAACTGGTACATAATGAGGGGCATTAAAACACGAGTGTGTTTTATGAAACGAGCCGAAGGCGAGTTTCATAATAAGGTCACACGAGTGTTTTAATGCCTAATTATGTACAGTTGCATACATTACTTTATCTACACACATATTATAATTACTCTAAGATGGGTTCAGAAACCGTAGTATACAATAATTGTGTTAATACAACCTTTTTTGCACGGTTGCGGAAATATCGAAATCAGAACTGGCAACAGATACCTGAATGTTATTTTAAAAAGTAAAGAGTCCTTATTCTGATGTTATCATGTCGTTCTAGCTCAAATTTCGTTCGATATATACTAAAAAAACATCGAGCTGACATTTCGCATCGACTGAATTTGAATTTTCAGTGATACTAGAATAGGGACATGTCAACTTTGACATTTAAATTTTGACAGTTTTGTTTGACGTAATATTTTAACATCATATATGAGATTAAAATGAAATATTTTATTACTGCTGTAGCCTTAGCCACAGATAAGAAAATTGCCATGAATTCATTGAATGTTGAAATGAGAGTCATTTTCTACGGTTTCCGAACGCATATTAGAGGATTTATGATATGTGTGTAGATAAACGTTATTTTTAACTGCGCTAGCTGGGATCGCACGCACGACAAAGTAGTGAATATGATAATACGGTGTAATATTCGTAATATTTATTTATTAGCCCGTGCTAGTATCCTGAATGGTATGATGTATGATTTAAGCGATTACTAATAATTATACATAAGCCAAATTGACAAATTAAAATGAGCAAACGTTTCGAAAATAGCTAAATTGTTGTGTTAGCATAGGTACCTTTATTCGCTTACGATACGCTACGAAAAAGTATTAGTTTACGATCTGTAGCTCTAGTATAAGTTTTTTCGAAACATTAACTAATTCGAACGCGTTTGCGTTCTGTCTCAAAATCTATGAAAGTGGTATGAAAACGTGAACAGCGCCTCTGGTGGTCACTAGTGGAAACTAAAACAGCGAGTATAACATTTGTTGCTAACCGATGAACGCGCGTATTTAAAACTCGGCGAGAGCGTTTTCATACATTTTGAGACAAAACGCACGTTCGAATTAGTTAATGTTTCGAAAAAACTTATACTAGAGCTACTGGGGCCTATTGCATAATAAATTACAACTAATATTACAAGCGGAAGTCTCTTTCGAATGAAAGAGATTGAAAGGAGACTACCGCTTGTAATATTAGTTGTAATTTATTATGCAATAGGCCACTTAATAGTTGTAATTTTAATTAAGTATCTGGTAAAACCAGAGTCACCTCTAGTCCTATTCTAATATAATCGCGGCAAAGTACCTAATAGTGGTGTTGCATAGTATATATATTTTCTCAAAAATGGCCCGCAAACTGGACTTTAGTCGCTACATATTGGAAGGTAAAGTGTATAGTTTAACACATATATGGCCTGCAATGTCACATATAAATTCCTTTATTTGTCGAGTTATAAACTTTTTAAAATGTAGAAACTGTCATATAAAAGGAGGCACAGGTCGTATTCAGCCAATTCAGCTCGTATTTTTCTGTTGAAAACGCGACATTTTTTTATGTGTCTCGAATAATTTGCGTTTTTCGGTGGAAAAATACACTTGCGATTCTATTAAAAAAATAAACGGCGGGAAAACAT
Organism: Cenopis cana; assembly: GCA_951800055.1. Taxonomy (NCBI): domain Eukaryota; kingdom Metazoa; phylum Arthropoda; class Insecta; order Lepidoptera; family Tortricidae; genus Cenopis; species Cenopis cana. The sequence goes on along the minus strand of OX637471.1, from coordinate 17,279,322 downwards.
GATGTTTTTGACGTTTTAAGGTTATGTTTATCAAATCTTAATTAAATTTTTGGTGTATTTTCCCCATTTTTGAGAAAAGCACTATATTAGCCTCGGCCGGAATGGCAATTGCAGGCTTCGTATTATAATTAAACGGACTCGCAAGCTCGTCCGTTTAAACAAATACTCAGCCTGCAATTGCTCCCTTCCCGGCCACGGCAATAATGTACTATTATCTACCCACTTTATCTACCCGGTGAACAATGTTGAAAAGTAGTAGGAGCACGGCGGGTATGGTGTAGGTGGCTCTGGGTGGTGGTGCTGGCAGCATCGGCGGGGTGCCTGGCCGTGTTGCTGGTGCCAGCCGCGCGAGCCGGCGTGGCGCTCAGCTACACGCCCGACCTGCGATACCTCCCCTGGACCACCACCTTTCCCGCCGTCACCGTCTGCGAGACCTTTTATGCCACGCCGGCACAAAGGAAATTCACGGAGAGCACTGATTATGGTAAGCTGGTCAATAAGTGTCTAGGTAGGTACGTAAGCAGTAAGCACTTTATTCTTAAATGCGTCAAAGTGTCTATATACACCCCTAGACATTATAAATTACAAGGAACCTACGTGCTAAATTCAATTCAGAATCTCTAGAACCAGTGGTTTGGGCTGTGCGTTGATATGTCAATCAGTCAATCAGTCAGTTAGTTTCTTCTTTTAATATCTGGGCGACCGAGACTTGCTCGGCGTTTTCCCGGGCATGAGACCTAGCTAGATTGATTGCTCGTCCCCGAAAACCCCCACATACCAAATTTCATCAAAATCGTTAGAGCCGTTTCCGAGATCCCCGAAATAAATATGTAAATAAATAAATAAATATACAAGAATTGCTCGTTTAAAGATCTAAGATAGATAGTGATACACAACTAATCGTCACCGATAAGACAAGAGTGAAATCAAACAAGAATGCACTTTGTCAGAAGTGTCAATGTCATATTTTTCTCAATGAAACATTATTTATCTTTTAAAGGGCACCTGTTGAAGAATTTGTCCTACAACTATCGAAGGTATTTGACGAACTTGCTGTACGGATTGGGGGCTTGCACAAAAGAGGTCTGCGTACCTTGCGGCTCAACCGTCTCCTGCGACGTGCCCTGGAGGGAAATCATTGAATACGTAACTATTTTAGGATTCTTGTAAAAGTATTACCTTGCGCATAGTCGTCGCGTTGTGTATAACATAGACGAATAAAGTTATTCTGAAGTTATGAGCTAGAGTTTGGAATGTTTTTATTTGAGAGTTATTTCGGATTAAGTGTACACTGTTCCACATTAGATCCACGTGAGCTGCGAGGAGCTCCTAAGCTCTTGCGCGTTTAACGGCGTCGCGTTTTCGTGCTGCGCGCGCTTCCGCGCCGTGGACGCCGAGCACGGGCCTTGCTACTCCTTCAACTCGCTGCAGCATATGTGCGTGTTCCTGCCATCCGATAACTAAGATAAGATTGCTTACATACCTACAGAGATAATTATCTCTTATATAAAGGTTAACACATACTATAACAAGTCGGCGTCGGGTTGATCCGCCCAACCTGAGCCGTCACACGTTTAAATTCGGTTGACGCATTGTTTTGTTTCACAAGAGGTGGATCAGCCGACGCGATACCGTAACGGTGCCGGATTTATAAATGTGCGATAACCTTAATACGTAGGTAAACAATTTGAGTGAGGTGAACGTTTTACGAGTGACGATAATCGCGTTCCTCAGCTAACGCCGGTCGCCAATGATACAGTATATATATCATAGGTATAGGTAATATATCGGCAGTCTTCCTTAATTTACGACATGATCTTTTCAGAAATTCATTGCAAGAACAACTAATGACAGTAAATAGTACTACTGGGCCCGGTTTATTGTCATTTCGTCTTCATCACGACGCTGACGTGAGTTTCTTCTACAAATATTAGAAACGATGCAGGTGATACAATCTGCAACTCAAAAAAGTGAAACAGTTTATTTGGCCTAATCTTAGCAGGTAATAATATAATTTTGACTTAAAACCATTGAATACTATACTGACGAGCAAAAATAACGGGTACACTTTCTATGGAACTTCCATACAAAGTGTACCCGTTATTTTTGATCGTCAGTACCTATATTTTCTGGGGTTACATTTTGATGTGATTAGATAGATAGATAGATAAACACTTTATTCATTCCCACAATTTACATGGCATATTTGATTCGTCACTTTCACTCGATATTTTTATCAAACACTAGGTACCTACCTAAACAAGAAATTAGTACTTAAAATTAAAAATGGCGGCCTTTTTCTGAAGACATGTGATATGATATGATATGATATGATTCTTTATTTGTATTAATCGTACATTGTCAATTACAATGGTTGTGCGCTCAAAATCTCTGCTTACTGCGCATGTGCACTGCATTTTTTTGAAAAATGCTAAAGCGAGCACTGGCTAATTGTGCATTCAGCCAAGCATTTACCTATAGCGAAAATTTACAATTTATTTATAGGTAAAAAATAGTAGATTGTTAACCAAGGGTTGAAAGCGACAAGCGACCCATTGCAGACGAGATATTTTGGCGCTCGAACGTAGTGAGAGCGCCAATAGTTCGAGGCTGAAATGGGTGGTTTCACCCGAGTTAAACACTCTGCTTTTCATTCCGAATACGAGGAAACTAAAATTCAAAAATAATGTAAAATTTGAAATCCTTATCGAGTTAGTCGAAATCGAACATAATGTCGATTTTTCGAAAAAAATTTTTTTTAATTTTAATTCAAAATTAATATAAAATATGAAATCCTCATCCCCAAATCAGTTGAAATCGAGTATAATGATGATTTTTCCCAAAAAAAAAACTTTTGTCTTAAAATTCAAAATAAATGTCAAATTTGAAACCCTTATCCCTGAATTAGTCTAAATCGAGTACAATGACGATTTTTCGCAAAAAAAAATTTTTTTACGTAAAGTTCAAAATAAACATAAAATTTGAAATCCTTACCCCAGAATTAGTCGAAATCGAGTATAATGACGATTTTTAGCAAACATTTTTTAATTAAAATTCAAAATTAACTTAATATTTGAAATCCTCATCCCCGAATTAGTCGAAATCGAGTATAATGATGATTTTTAGCCATTTTTCTTCCTTTTTTCTTTTTTTTTACTCAAAATTCAAAATTAATTGAAATCCTGGTTGGCATTGGCTGATTTGGCTGTCGACGTGTTTTGTGATTGGTGGATTCAATGTGGTGAAGCATTTGGATTGGTTAATTTAAAATGTTTTGGAATCAAAAGTATGTATACATGTTAGCCCGTGGGGCGCAATGGCCCACTTTCAACCCGCTCCTTAGGTCAAATATGACACACTTTTAGAGTAACTATGAAAAGGCATTTTGTCTCACGAAGTGAGCAATAACTCATTATGCTCAATTGAATAGGTAGAGCCAAGTTTACTTTTTGTGCAGAATATATTGCACAAAAAGTAAACTTGGCTCTACCTATTCAATATATCTTATCTCTTTAATCAATCTTTTAATAAATCATTGTCAACTACATTAACACTATTTAAATCTATACATACAAAAACACTAACTAAGTACCTACTAAACTAACCTACCAAAAATTAAACTACCATTAAAACTCAGGTTCATATTTAGCATCATTCAGGTTAGTAGAACTAGGTCAATATGAATCCAAGTCACTGCATGATTGATTAAATATAAAGATGATAGCATAGTATAGTGTAAAGTTAATGTATACCTACAGGTATTTATAACGCTAAATAAGGTTATATTATAAAGAATGCATTAGGTAAGCCATAATGTTACTTACAAACTATACATGTTAGAAACCTATTGCCGAGTTAAGTTGGAGTTAAGATGAACAGCAATGCCAGACGGTTGTATATTTAGGAAAGGTAAAACTCCCAAATGAGCTGGCGAATATTTAATAAAAATATTATGTGATTATTATAATTATGTATCTATTCATTATTTGAACACAATTCAAATCTGTATAAAGTGTATAATAACCATCACGCCGTGTTGTACAGTTAAGTAATATATTAAAACCTTACATGATCAGGCTGGTGGGTAGTTTGTGGCCTCAATTTATTCACACAACAAGTACCTACCTGTAAAATATAAAGCGGTCATACGTATCTTTATCTAGGCAATACAATAAATAAGGTAATTGTACGTTTCAACAGATATCCGTTCACAGTCCTGAAGAGTTGTCAACGAACACCTTGGATAACAAGTTCAAGTTTGACGTGAAAACTCGGGAAGGGAATTGGGTCGAGTACCTTTTCTCGCTGGTGGAGATGGCGAACGAGCCTCTCCTGCAGTTGGAGGGAATCCCCGTGCGCGGCTGTCGCTATCTGGACGAGGCGCCTTCACAGCCACTGCATACTTACCCTGCAAGTAACAGTCACATCGAATCTTTCCTGAGGCGCTTATTTAACAGCATTGTGAATCTTTTCCACCTATAGGACCTATCCATGACCTATTATGATCCTAAGAAAGAGATCAAATGTTCCCATTCCCTTGTAATAAAGACTTGACTAAAGCGGGTATTACACTGTCCTGAATTCAGGACACTTAGAAGGGTTCCGACCTATACGTTAGAGCGAGATGCTTCAACTCCCCTCTACTAATTAGGACGCCTGATTCAGGACAGTGTAATACCCGCTTAAGGGATCGTCCTAATACAACGCGACTACGCGATGATCGCGCACAATCGCGCGAGTGAAATTCGCGAATATATTGAACTCGAATTAAGTCTTCAAAGTTTTAAGAGTAAGTATGTTCTGTCCCTTTTCCGCAAAACGCACCTTTGTATTGAGCGACAGTGACGTCACGGTTAGGTAGCACTTTCTCTCTCTAACTACGAACATTCTAACCGTTGTAGCTTCGTTATTTTTTGAGATATTTGAATAGGATTTTCACTATTTGGCATAGTTTTATGTCTTCTTTCTATTGAAGTAATAATTTTTTTTGAGTCGACATCCCTATTTCCTCACTGAATTTTTCTTGGACTATTCGTCATCGATATCAAGGTAAGCGCTGAGCTCTAGAAAAATAGTTGACACTCTCAATCTTTATTCATGTGTTTCATGACAGCGGGGGTAAACAATAGGTACTTATTAACTATCAGGAATTAAGGTGAGAAACATTAACACGTTAACTTACTTCTGGGTCCGAGGTTACAGGTTTACTCGTACGGATCGTGTAAGCTGGGTCAGAGTACAGAAGACTCATTCTACGAGTGCGGCTGTGTGCACCCCGCGCGCGACACGGCTTGTGAGTTCATTCCGCATTCCGCCCCATGACAATACCTTACTTACTTACTTACACGTAGCATGACTTGAGGATGCGTGTACCTGCGTGTCTACCTACAAAATATAATATATATTTTTTCAAATTATGTTATAAGTAAGTATGGTGACTAACTACCATTTGCCATTATTGCTAATATGGAAAATTCGTTTCAGACAAGAAAAGTTATTGCAATTATACGGGCCTTAATTGTTTGATGACATATGAAGGTACGAAGTTTAAATACGAGTAGGTACAGTTATTTATTGAAAACGAGGACTCATTAAACGCTAATATCTTTTGGTTTTCCTAGCTAATAAGCACAAATTGGGCATCGACAAAAGAATTAATCACGAAGCTTGCCTGCCGTCCTGCAGCGAGAGTGAACTTACCACAATACACATTTCCAAGTAAGGACACTCGAGTGAAGGACAAGTTTCTGGCTGCTATCAATTTGTAAAGAAACAAAAGGTCCTTCCATAGCCATTTAGAACCGTTTTATCTAATTAGGAAATGGGTGGTGGAAGACGCGGAATCCGGAACTAAGGTGAACATCCGAATGTCGTCTCTGCCGCATTTACGCTACGAGAGGACCTTACTTCGCTCTAATTTAGACCTAGTCGGTGAGCTCCTCTAATATACTACTGCTTTACAGAGCTGTTTTTGACCAAAATTTGATCGGCCATTTGGTCTAACGGATCTTTATAAAACCCGGCCGTAGGCTGGAGATCCGTTAGACATTCTGAGGGACCATTCTATTGTCTGCAATGGACATTAAGGACCACTTGGTAATTCTGTCACTTGGATATTATGACCGCTTGGACATTTAGACACTTTGGCCAATGCACCCGAACCGAAGGAAGTAAGTTATGTCAAAACAAAATACCAAAATATGAATTACTCTAACGTAGAGTAGAGTAGGGCTAAGTATGTAACGGGTGAATGTCAGACAGTTTCAATCGCTTAATTTCAGCTAGGTACACAGGGTTTTCGTATATATCTACCTAGGTACTCTTTTAATTTCGTTTTCTTTTTCATTTCAGTATCCATTGGAAGTGTGATAAGTTTGTTTTTTGGTGCTTCTATATTAAGTATGGTGGAAGTATGTTATCTTATCCTTCGGAATCCGTAGTAATTTATTACAGCCTTGGTGAAATTTTCTTTTGTAACTTAATCTAGAAAACTCTAGTAGATTATCGTTACATAAAATGCTTCATTAAAAGTTTGACCCTTATATGAAAAACGTGCGAGTGCACAATCTACACACACACACACACACACACACACACATACATATATATATATATATATATACATACATATGAGTTGTGAATAACATAAAAATATGAGTAATACCGGATTATTTTAAAGTTTATACCACTCCTTTTAAATCTGCATTTACACTTCGTAGGTACTATTAAAACTACTACTAAAAATAATGATTAAAAGCATATCTAAATAATAAGTGTTTTTTTGCGTGGATATAAGGCCCCCCAGCAGCTAACTAGCACACGGCCATCAGTGAGGCATCCCATAACGACACCTCGTAGATCGTTATTGGAGCGGTGTTGGCGTTCCCTAGCTATGGAATGCACAGATTAGAAGCTTTTGGGGGGTTATAGAGGTATATACATTAATATATACCAATGCAGACCGATAAGCCCGAAAGATTGGCTACTAGGCATGATGAATATTTTTTTTCATGCCATTCTACCCATTTTTTTAGAGACGTTCAAACTAGAAACCTGCATGCGTAATACTGTAGGTGTAGGGTGCGGGGGATTGTTATAGTAACGGAGTAAGCTTTGTCGATAGATATCCCTCGGCAAACTTTAGCCCTATGTAGCAGAAAACTTATAACTTATAAGTTAAGCTTATATCTTGTCTTTTATAGAAGAAATATTGTCTATATTTTTTCTTTGTGTTTTCAATCAATGGCATCAATAAGTAAGTAGTATGGGTAATACGGAAAGTAATGTGACGAGCGGAGTTAAGAAGCAGGCTGGTACTTGTACCCAGAAAATATACAAATTTGTTGATGTTAAGGGTGAGTATCCTTTTTTTAAATCGTCATATATTCTTTAAATTGATTTTCTGCTCTGTTGACGCCATATAGGTACCTACATATTTGAAGTTAAAAACATACGAAACGATAGACTTAAAGTTAGACAACAGTGAGTGAATTGTGACGCCAAGCATAGCATTGACGATGCACAACAAATAAGAAGATCAATCATGGTTACACAATGTTGCATATTTTGATTAAAAGCGAAGTACAGTCAGCAGCAAAAGTAGCTACGGGGGCGAGGTGTTTAAAATGTCCTACACCTACCTAAGAAGGTATTCCCTTAAAATAAAGATGTGTAGATCATTTTGACCTCTTCGAACGCGTAGCTACTTGTGCTGCTGACTGTATCTTGTTATGAACAGTACATTCACGTAATTAGTCAGGTATAGTGCGTATCATCCCCGAAGACGCGCCCCTCCACAGCGAATCTCAGACTAATCTATGCGCAATTGTACGGATTGGGTTGTGGAGGGGCGCGCCTTCGTGGATGACACGCACTATAGATCAGCTGCTGAAAGTAGAGCTTGTGCAGGAGGAGGGCTGCTGGTGGACATGATGAAACGCGCCGTGCAGAACAAGCAGTACGCGGAGATCGATCACGCCATCAAGACGAAGGTGGAGCCCTTCTTGTACAACAAGGGAAAGGGCCGCTACATCCCCATCTCGCACCTCGTGCTGCTGCGCAACAAGGAGCGCCCCAGGCACAAGCTGGTACGTTTACATACTCACACAAAACACAATGAGTGAGTTAAAGCTCAAAAGTATCTGTGTATCAACTCGGTTATATTACGCTCCGGCCGCGACTTCGAGTGGTTTTACTAATAGGTACATTGCGTGTAATCCCAACTAAACGCAGTGCATTGCGCGTCTCGACCGAGCAATGAGCATATTTTAAAACGCTTGTCTCGCCGCAATTGGTGCAAAGTCGTGGCCGGCCTGTTATAATACCATGTATATTGCGTGATGTTGGTAGCTGCCGCCGCTGCGCGGGATGGAGAACCCCGACGAGGAGTTCGACGTAGAGAAAGACTGGCCGCACGTCACACAGGAGGAATACGACGCCAACCCGTCTGCCTACCGCGAACTCTGCTGGGATCTCAAGGTAATTCTTTTGACGCTTATATTACCGTATTTTCAGTCCCTACCAAACCGGGGAACCGGCATCAGCATAGCACCACTCTTTGCGGAAGCAATTGCCATTTGATATTTCAACCCAAGGGGAATACAAAATCAATTAGATTACGCTTTATTGTGATTATTACAGGAGCGTGGTGCTGTGGGTGAGACGATCCTGCATCTGTGCCTGCTGAATGCCACGTCGCTGCTGGCCGACCTGGCCAAGCGCCTGCTGCGCTTCTACCCAAAGCTCATCAACGACATCTACATGAGTGATGAGTACTATGGTTACTACCATGCATTTACTTATAAATCAATCTGCGATAAATCTGCGACTCATCACTCACTGCTTGTCATTTCGTGAGCGAGATGTTCTCATCTGTGCCTGCTCAACGCGACGACGTCACTGCTGGCAGACCGACGAATGAGAATTTATTCGGGTGGATTCTTAGATTATTTATCGATTTCGGTTGTATTGTATACCTACATATGTCATATGTACTTACTTACTAGTCTTTTATAAAGTATAGTTAGATGTGAAAGCATTTATGCTCCTCATGAACTCGAATTACACCTTGACAATCGATTGCAAAGCCGGCATTAAAAGTTCAAGTATTTTTGCAGGTAATAAACAAGGTGTTTTATTGAAGTTCGTTAAAGTAAAATACCAATACATTTTTATTTTCAATATATGTAATTAAGAAGCTTGCAATTAAAATAAAAACTGCGCCATTTTTGCCCTTCGCCGCGATTACAGCCGCAGCGAGCAATATGCTCCGTACGCTAAAAGCTGCTCATTTGATAGAGCACCTGATAAATGGCGCAGAAAATTAAATTCATTTTTAATATTAACTTCCTCGCTTTAAGTAGAAAGGTTTCCAATCACGATACTCCATCATAATATTATAACGGGGTTCTCAACGATTCGAGCTTATCTATGCGACGTGGACATGAGACAGCGAAAGTGCACCTTGGGGTAGCGACTTTAGGGAATATATAGGTACTGAATATATATAATATGTTAAGAGCAGGCTCCAATGGGATGTTCGTTTGCAAAAGCTGTGGACCGCTTTCTGACTTCTGATATATACTTATTGTAAGGGTTGCCTACGATGCTGGAGGTCCCGGGTTCGAATCCCGGTCAGGGTATTTATTTGTGTGATCAACACGAATATTTGTTCCGGAGTCATGGTTATTTTCTGTTTTCTTTTTTAATACCTCGAAGGTGGCAAGCAAGCGTACGGTCCACCTGATGGTACCTAAGCGGAAACCGCAGCCTATAGACGCTATGTACTCGTATGTATTTAATTATCAATTTATCTATACAAGTATGTATTTCGTCGTTTAGTACCCATAGTACAATACAAGCTTTGCTTAATTTGGGACTAGGTCGATCTAGTCTTTTTATATTATAAAATATTTTAAATGAGTTAATTTTTCTTTTATATACTGTATTTTAGGAAACTGTAAGTCTAGAATTTAAGCAAAATCGTTAATGTTACATACAACGATATAAGACTGTTTGTTTCTATTAATAAAAAAAAAAAAATATTTTCGTTCCCTAAAAAACTAGAAGAGTTATTATTCAATACAATTAATTGTTGTAAAGGCGAGAGCGTCCTGCACATGACGATCACGAACGAGGACCCGACGATGGTGAAGTTTCTGCTGGACGCGGGCGCCGATTACCACGAGCGCTGCTACGGCAACTTCATGTGCCCCGAGGACCAGAAGGCGTCGCGCTCCGACTCGCCGGACCACGAGTGGGTCAACGTGCAGTACAACACCAACTACGACGGGTAACACTACGACATGCTTCTGTATCTCTAGTATATATTTTTTGAAACAAAACACGAATGAACGCGTTTGCGTTGTCTCACTATGCATGGCAAAAAATAGCTTCCATCAAAGCCCACCCAGAGACGCTGATCGCGTTGCCAAACGAATTGAAACTTACCGCAATCGCGTTCGTTTGTGATCTGTTTCGAAAAAGAAATATACTAGAGGTACTGTTTTCTATTAATAAGAACAAAAGCTCGCTCGCTACTTTACTTGTGAACTGAATTTCGGGAAAAGCTCGGGAAAAACTGCGAAGCTCGACTGTACGGAGCCCTTGGTGGGCGAGTCAGACTCGCACTTATCCGGTATTTTCGTAACGTTTAACTCAAATCGGTCACACTAATACTTTTGACATAAACTGTATACAGTGTAGGAAACATCTAATTCTCCATCACCTGATTAGTTTCCTGAATTACCCTTTATGCTTACTTGAGCAACTTGTGATTTAGATACGCTATCTTTTGCTTTAGATACGTGTACTGGGGCGAGTACCCGTTGAGCTTCGCGGCGTGCCTGGGCCAGGAGGAGTGTTACCGGCTGATCCTGGCGCGTGGTGCCAACCCCGACTTGCAGGACACCAACGGCAATACCGTGCTGCACATGCTCGTCATCTACCAGAAGATGGTCAGTACCGGCTAAGCTTCGCGGCGTGCCTGCGCCAGGAGGAGTGTTACCGGCTGATCCTGGCGCGTGGTGCCAACCCCGACCTGCAGGACACCAACGGCAACACCGTGCTGCACATGCTCGTCATCTAGCAGAAGATGGTCAGTACCCGTTGAGCTTCACGGCGTGCCTGGGCCAGGAGGAGTGTTACCGGCTGATCCTGGCGCGTGATGCCAACCCCGAACTACAGGACACCAACGGCATCACCGTGCTGCACATGCTCGTCATCTACCAGAAGATGGTCAGTATCCGCTAAGCTTGGCGTTGTCTGGGTCAGGAGGTTACCGGCTGATCGGTAGTGTAGCCACACAAGCCGAGGTTCGAAGCGTGACTGGGCCACGAAGAGTATTATCGGCTGATCCTGGCGCGAGCGCTTTGACCTGCAGATCATGGCAAGGACATGACGTAAAATTCTCCTACATGCTGAATGACTTCATTTTATTACGAAGACTCGTAGTATACCTTATGGAAGCAAAATCAATTGTTTGTTGTGGGTATTTCAGAGCACCTTCGACATGGCGTACGAGGTGGGCGCGTCGTTGCACCTGCGCAACGTGCAGAACCTGACGCCGCTGACGTTGGCTGCGAAGCTGGCCCGCACGGAGCTGTTCTTCCACATCCTGAACATCGAGCGCGAGATCTACTGGCAGATCGGTGCCACCACGTGCGCCGCCTACCCGCTTGACGGCGTCGACACCGTGGACACCGACACCGGCCTCATTAACAAAGATTCCGCGCTTAACTTGGTTGTTTTCGGAGTAAGTTTCAGCTGACGCTTTTATTTAAATACCTTAGTAACTACAATTACTGATCGCAGTATTTTTATTAATTTTAAACGATACATTGAATTTCCTAGCGCCATAGATACTTGTAGTATCAGGCTTCTGTTGTTCAAAACCTGTAATTAGATGCTTGCTTTTGAGTGTTTGTCAACGAGACAGCTCGTATCCCGTTAATTTTTGAGTTTAAAGGTTGTTTGAAGAATTATTGTCGTACTGCCGTGATCCTAAGGAGAAAGACGAGCACTTGGAGCTGCTTGAAGGCATGCTGATCGACCTGCTGAAGACGAAGTGGAACACGTTCGTGAAGTTCCGGTTCTACCGGCAGTTCATCCTTTTCTCGTGTTACTTCCTCGTCAGCCTCGTATGCTTCACGCTGCGCCCCGGGCCGCCGCCCGAACATGCGCTCAACTCAACCACATTTAATTCCACTAATAATAATGACACTGAAATCGTTACAGATACGGGTAAGTACAGCCATCATTTTGTACTCAGAATTAATGCTATTATTAATGCTTAGAGGTACCTACATGATATATTTATTTGCAGGCTTTATGTTTTGTTTTTCAGAAAATTGTACTTCAACGCTAAACCCTACTGAAATAGACCCGGGGGCTGTTGAGTTGCTGAATGAAACCAAACCCAATAGCGGATCCTGTGCTCGTTTCAAAAGCCATACCAAAGAAAAGGACAAACGTAGGTTGACCTATTCAAATTAAAATAACAATGTTAATCATGACTTAATTATCAGGAGTCCTACGTACATTACTTACAGCTACTGAGCCCCCAAAGGAAACAGACGTGGAAGATTGGTGGGAAGGTCTCACAGAGGAGTGCAGGCTGATGAACTTTGATTCTTGGCAAGCGAAAGTAAGTATGGACATTTTGTATTCCTACAAGTAACTTATATTCGCATACTTAATCCTTCTTATAATCAATATAGTTTATTTAATGCAGGTTCGCATTTCTGCAGAGCTTTTGCTTTGGTTGGGAGCGCTGGCTTACATCGGCGCAGCGTTGCGAGAAGCAAGATTTCTGGGTTTGAAGATGTTCGTTGAGAATTTGAGCACTGTGCCATCCAGGTAACATTCTCTCTCAATTCATGTATTTAACCAGTAGGCAGGTGATAGTCCGTGGTAGTAAGGTTATGTAGAGGGTAGTGCAGATGACTGGCCTCCGAGGAATTTAAGCGGATAAATTAACCACATATCCCATTTATCCGTGGCCTGGCTAACAGGCCGGGCCCAATAAAGCGATAGGAGTGTGCGGTTGGAGAGTGGCCTAGGTGAAATCCAGGGGAAACCTCCGACACGACCACACGGGCGGCATAAACACTGGAATACTCTTAACAGTTTGTGCTACATTGGTTCAGCGGCTTCAACCGAATTTGAAGTGTCAGTGGAATAGAGCTACTGGGAGTTTAGTCGCTGGTTGACCAAACCTAGCCTAGCTGAGAAGAGTCCAGCAAGAAACTCAGCTAGACTCGACCTGGGTCGGTCTGACTCTACCCGGTATGTGGCGGTACCGGGCCGAATCCATACTAGGTAATATTATAAACGCGAAAGTGTGTCTGTCTGTCTGTAGCATGGAGATAGTTTGAGGCCCTAGGAAGGACGGGATATTTTTAAGAAGGATATTTTTATCCCGGAAATCATCCCTTAAGGGAGTGGAAGTTTGTATGGAAGAGCGATAACTAGGTAAGCGCCTGATATAAAAAAAATCAATTGTATTGCGATCAACGAGTTCCACGCGGACGAAGTCGCGGGCAAAAACTAGTAGGGACTATATACTCGTATGTGTCTGTGTACACCAATGGTGTACACAAAATAAGAAATAGAGACATCCGCAGGAAAACAAAATTAACCGATGCACTAGAGTTTAGTCTGAGGCAGAAGCTTGGCGCTGGGCCGGACATGTACTTAGCAAAATACAAGGACAAGCGGTGGACTCTTCTAACAACTAAATGGCAAGGCCCACTAGGCAAAAGGAGCGTGGGAAGACAACGGAAAAGATGGACCGACGAGAGATTGCGGGATAGAATTAGTTCAATATTGCCACTCACAAATGCAAATGGAAACAGATAGAGGAGGCTTTTACCCACAAGGATCACACTTACTAAAATAATAACTTGAATTCTTTGAAATGTTGTAATGGTGTGAGAAATAAAGCTGTAATAATAATAATAATATGTGTCTGTTGTCGCGATCGTGCGGTGGACGTCCCCGCCGGCGGCCCCGATACCACAAAACTTTACAAGTCTACAATTTGACAAAATTGTACTTACCCATAGAAAAAGTTGACAAATTTGTGGAATTGTACAGTCGCCATCAGATAAATCGATACGAACGAGGTGCTCACAAATACTTGAACACAACTCTATTGCCAAGGCGTTAGAGTACATGTTCAGATATTTTTGAGCACCCTGAAGAGTACAGATATATTTGATGGCGACTGTACGCTTGTAAAGCTTCGTGGTACAGGCCCCTGGTTGTGCAGGGTGATGTTCCTGTTCTCGTGCCTGCTGATGGTAGCGCTGCCGACGCTGCGCCTGTGGTGCGCGGACGAGGCCGAGGACCACCTCGCCGTCTTCATCATGCTCACAACAGCGCCATACTTCCTTTTCTTCTGCAGGTATAATTTCCAAAAACAAAAAAAAAATATGCATTTTTTTAAATTAAAAATTGCTAAAAGCGGCACTGGAATTAAATTTCATGTGCTCTGCCTTCCCCTTTTGGGAATACGGGCGTGAGTTGTATGTATGTTTATAATTTCCATACACAAATGCAATTCCCATTTTCGCGGACACTTTATTAGCTTAGCTGCTGTGTGATGCCTATGATATGATATTTTCTGACGTTTGTAGTAGAATGTGAGCAATATAATATTTAATTTTATCTATGAATGTGAGTAGAATATAACTGTGTATCTATGGTAACGATTGTATTTTATATGGATATACAAGCGTTACCATAGATACACACTTGTAATACTAGGCTTGTAACGTTCGAGAAATAGGGCCCTGGGCCACTTGTGCCTATTACAAGTGTGTATCTATGGTAACGCTTGTACCTATATCCATATAAAATACAATCGTTACCATAGATATACACTTGTAATACAAGGCTTGTAACGTTCGAGAAATAGGGCCCTGGGCCCCTTGTACCTATTACAAGTGTGTATCTATGGTAACGCTTGTACGTATATCCATATAATATACAATCGTTACCATAGATATACACTAGTAATACAAGGCTTGTAACGTTCGAGAAATAGAACGATTTTTGAGTATCGACTTTTCACTCGACATCTGTCAAAACATCATAGTTTTTTGACAGATCTCGAGTGAAAAGTCGAGCGTTCGTCAGTCAAAAATCGGCCCCCTGTGAGATTTCAGTCAGATATGATCTGAGGGTAAATTCACAGAACTGAAATGGGAGCCCTCCCATACAACAGACATTATAGATACTTTTTAAGCGTTGATCCGTCACTACCGATCCCATGGTATTGCTAAAATGTTGTTTTGGGTTTTTTTGCCGGTAGACGACACCTATGCCAACGGTGCACAAAGTACCTGCTAACTTAAGTTATTGAGTGTTTTATTTAGATCACCTTGTGTAGGTATTTATGTTGTGCTCTACTGTAATTGTCTTAGTATTTATCGTCTTAATTGACTTCATGTATTGACAAGATATTTTTTTAATATTTATATTACAGAGGCTTCAAGACTGTGGGCCCGTTCGTCGTGATGATTTACAGAATGGTGATGGGTGATTTGCTGCGGTTTGTCTGCATTTATCTAGTGTTTGTCATGGGGTTTTCTCAAGGTAAGTTTAAGCGCATTGTAAATCCCACTTCCTGGCCATAAAATTTTGTACTTAGGTACCACGGGCGGTAATAAAGAAAGTCTCAGATCGCATGTTTATCTCCCTTGCCTTCGGCTCGGGCGTCAAATATCTGAGACATTATTTATATTACCGCCCTAGGTTGAGTGTTTTATCTCCTGTAAGCGGGTATTACACTGTCCTGAATTCAGGACACTTAGAAGGGTTCCGACCTATACGTTAGAGCGAGATGCTTCAACTCCCCTCCACTAGTTAGGACGCCTGATTCAGGACAGTGTAATACCCGCTGTAGCTCTAGTATATAAGTTTTTTCGAAACATTAACTAATTCGAACGAAAACGCAAACGGTTTTGTCTCAAAATGTATGAAAGTGGTATGAAAACGTGAACAGCGCCTCTGGTGGTCACTAAGTGGAAACTAAAACAGCGAGTATAATATTTGTTGCTAACCGATGAACGCGCGTATTTCAAACTCGGTAAGAGCGTTTTCATATATTTTGAGACAAAACGCAAACGCGTTCGAAGAGAATGTGCTATTATAGCTCAACACACAACCATGGCTCACCCGCGCTCGTGAGATAAAAGTACTTAGTAATGTAACCATTGGCAGCGTACTACATCATCTTCCTGTCGTTCGACAACCCGAACACGCCGGAGGGCGTGGACGACTCGGTGTCCAACCCCATGCCGTCGCCCATGGAGAGCGTCATGGCCATGTTCCTCATGTCGCTCACCTCCTTCTCCGACTACTACGGCGCCTTCGACCGCACCGACCACGAGATAGAAGCCAAAGTGAGTCACTGACCTTTTCACAACTAGGGCTACCGCTTTAGTGCTCAATACCTAGTTGCCGCCACTAGTCGAGTATGGTCCCGCTGTTAAAGTTTGTTATTGGTTTACGTTGGAATCGTATAATTATTACATGTAGACTACAGTCCCGCCGCCGGGAGGAGCAGCTAACATTTGTTATAATCTCTTATCGACTCTACAAGTGCAAGTCAATATAACCCGCGTCCTTGTGCAGATCAACAAGAGACAAGCTATACATCTAACTTACAATGTCAGAACATTATCAACTCACGAACGTTGCCGTACGTGATGTTTAGTCGTTTTCGTTTTGTTTTGAACCTGAATTTACTTCAAATCGGTTCCTTAAAACATATTATATTTCAGCTCCTCTTCGTAGTGTATATGATTATAGTGGCGATCTTACTGGTGAACATGCTAATTGCCATGATGGGCAACACGTACCAGAAGATCGCGGAGACGCGGAACGAGTGGCAGCGGCAGTGGGCGCGCATCGTGCTGGTGGTCGAACGAGGCGTGCCGCCCGCGCAGCGCCTGCGTCAGCTCATGACCTACTCCCAGCCCATGGCCAGCGGCAAGCGGGCGCTGGTCTTGAGGATCAACCAAAAGGTAATAAAAAACTCCCATTCATGAGTCACAGACATATTGAAATATAATGCGACGCGTGCGCACGTGTTAGACGCGAGGCCGTCGCGGTTAGACCTTATGATTAAGGACCACGTACCTATTGGTCCGAAACATGTCGAGCACGTCAGTGACACTTTTTTATAATTCAAAAGATAATAAGTTAAAATAACACTCACTCTTACAACAATGGCATCATTCTGCAGCTGACGCAAAAAAAGGAGTGTTTACACGACTGCCCAAAAAAAGGAGTGTAATGTTTTCAGTTTCGTGTATGTATGTATGTGATTTTTTTTGTTCCCCCAGAACTTCTCAACGCCTTACCGATTTATTTTTGTTATTTAATTAGGTCGTCACCTGTTAAGTTACGCAGATTGATTGATTTTGTTACACATTTCATTTTAAATTTAGTTTAGACCAAAAGTTGTATCCATTTTTACATCTTACTGAGTTGTAATAAGGTGAAACAGTGGATACATAGTTTTGTAGTAGACTTTACAATTTTATAAATAAAATGTATTGTTAACAATTTTGTTTTGTTATAGGATGAAGATAAAGAGGAGATGAAAGAGATCCTAGAAATGAAGCGGACTCACGAGCGAATAGTGGCCAAGAGGAAACAGCGTGCTGCAGAACTGCGAGGGTTGCAGGGCCGGGCGCCGGCGCCGGCGCCGCCCGTGCGCGACTATCCCATCAGGAAATGATCACTACGGGGCGCCCCGGCCCCGACCTCGACTCGAACAGCGGCTGCTGGCGTTGGCGGGAACATTTAATAAATGGGTTTAACACACGCAACCGCCCTTCTTAAACTTTATGAAATTATACAATAGACATCAATACATATCGTCGAATCAATAATGTGTACTTTATGTCTTATAATGATAATATACTATTTATTCGTTTGTGTTGCTATTTTTATTAACCCCCGACGCGCAACGCAAAAGTGGTATATGTTAATAAGTTTAACATTGTATCTGTGTATATGTGTGTCTGTCTATGGCATCGTAGCTCCCTAACGGAAGGTCCGATTTAAGTGCTGTATTTTTAATGGAATCTTGATAGTGGAGATGGTTCTTACATTGTTATATTAGCTTAGGTAGTAGCTATGTTTTGTGTCGGGTGGTTTGATTATTTTAATTTATTGAATACATTTGTAACTACTACGTACCTATTTTTATGAATATTTAGAGTACCTATTATATGGCTTAATTTGTGTGTCATAATCATAACACATAGTTTCTGCCCCTATACCAACGTAGTTTTGAAGGTAGGTATTGACAATGATAAGGTCAACCGGGACCACCCGGGACTAAGTAGGGCGTTTATACCTAAATATAATCGCAGGTAGGAGTAGGTAGGTACTTACTTATAACATAACACATTGGTTTTAAAGAGCAAGAGTCGTAAATACATTTAGAGAAATTTGTATTAAATATGTAAAATTTTCGTTACGAAATAGGTATATTCAATAGTTGTGTTTGTAGATAAACGAAGGTGCTAATTATGACCCTCGGCAAGCGACATCGGTCGCCGGGAAAATTTCACTGTTACCTCATTGTTTGTAACTTCAACCTCTATTTGGGCTACCTACTCATACTTACTCGGACATATTTTTGTGTGTTCATGAAGTCTGCTCATTGTTTACACTACGTTACATACTCACACCGTCGTATTTTAGGTTCTCTATTGACACGCCGGCCGGGCCGCCGCGCCGCCGTTGCAGCAAGAGCATTCTTTCATCAAACGAATGTTACATTATTAGGTAATCACTGAATCAACATTGATTCAAGATTTGAAATTATTGCCGAAGGTCAATCTCAGTCAACACACGGTCAGGTCAGTTTAAATAATGCATTAGGATATCGTTATGAAAACAATGTCAAGTGGTTTGAACTTGAAACAAGAAGAATTAAGTTATGTGAAATATCTGCTTTGGCTAAACTTGACTCTGGCAAACCTCCGTGCTGCCCAGACCCCAGATACAAGAACGAAAGCGCGTGCGAGCGGGATGCTAGGTATGCCTAGCTGTCAAACACAGACAGAGAACCTTCTGTACATAAGTACTATTATACCTGATTAATCAGGTTACAGACAAATTAATCCATACTTAAGTATGGACATACAATAAAAGTGAAATGGTATCTAGGTAAGTGTGTAGGTGTTGCTCAAACCGGTGACTTTGGTTTGGGGCTCTCCTTGTAAGGAGTCCTATTGATGCAGTTAGTCGGGCTCTCATTCAGTCGTTCAATGAGTTTGCCAAAGCTTTTTTGTAACATAGGTACCTATTTATGTTTTGAAACTGTAGCTCTAGTATAAGTTTTTTCGAAACATTAACTAATTCGAACGCGTTTGCGTTTTGTCTCAAAATGTATGAAAACGCTCTCATCGAGTTAGAAATACGCGCGTTCATCGGTTAGCAACAAATGTTATACTCGCTGTTTTAGTTTCCACTAGTGACCACCAGAGGCGCTGTTCACGTTTTCATACCACTTTCATACATTTTGAGACAAAACGCAAACGCGTTCGAATTAGTTAATGTTTCGAAAAAACTTATACTAGAGCTACTGGGCTGAATAGTCCTATACACATAAAACGAATTGCCACGCTGGCAGGTCGGTTGCCAATCCGTCAGAGTTAGAAGCTAAACGAGAACTTAGGAAAAATGCACTTAAAATCATTAAAATCGGATGGCATATTTGTTTTTTGAGTATTTTATGATGTGAAAAACGATATGCATAAATCCCATCCCATGAAATGTCATCCCCCCCCCCCCCTGTGACCACTCCTACAAACGCGAAATTCGTCAAATTAGTATATGATAATAATAAGTATCATGTTTAGCAATATTCTCGAAGATAAAAATCAGTGTAGGAACCGGTGTAGCTGACAAGCAATCCTATAAAGGTTCCTATTTTCTCAAGGCATGGAACCCTAAAATGTATTTGCGACGTAGGTATCTACAAATACAGCCACTCTAAAATAGGCTTATACATAGCCACTCTAAAAACAAACGATGGTAATATTGCACCACAACGTGAGCGATTATTTTAATTAATGTTTTGTAAATAATGCTAATTACTATTATGTCACATGGTATTGGGTATCGTTCTCGTTATTGTTCACTGTACTGAGATAAATACAGTGTAAAAATACAACCCTTTACTGACGTATTTCGTAGGTACCATGCTGACTAAAAATTTAGGTAATCATTTAGCACACAAACTGTCCATACTTAGATTTCGTTTGACACTCCCCACAGAGTAGTGGTGGATGTATAAAGCCAAGATGTCCCTCGGAGCAGCACACACGGGCCACACGAGCACAGACATGAGGAGCGCGGTAAGTCACGTCACAAGTGAAATTATATTGTGTTTACTCGAGCCTATGTAATGTGGGCTGAACATATTTGACCAAGTAATTTTTCTCTTTCATCAATAACGAACGCCGCCGTATGCAGTGTACCTACCTAGACCTACTTACTATTAATTTGATAAATCTATAGTAATCTTAATGAAGTATTTAATTTTTTTGCATTGATTAAAGATATTTACGTAAGTAAATCATTGCAATGCGAATGTATAATTTCAATCGTGTATTTTTTTTTTATAGGTAGCATTATTATCAATGGTGGCCGCAATAGCGGCAGAGGCGCCGTACCACCTGCCGCGGCCGGCGGCGCACGCACCCACGTTCAACTACCCCGCGCCCCCGCCCCCGCATCCGCATCACCACCCTCATCCATATCCGCACCCCCAGCCGCAATTCATTCAGTACCCTCCACAACCTGCACCAGCTCCACAGTTTACTCAAGGATCCGGATATCATTATCAACAGCCTAATATAGCACCAGCGTTTGTGCAACCGGCTCCCCAGCCCCATCACCATGTACACCCCCATCCTCCACCACCACCGCCGCAACCTCTTCCAATCATACCGTATCCTCAACAACATTACGCGCAACCTGCACCACAGCATATCCCTCAGAGCCCACCAAGCTATAATTACGCTCAACCAGCGCCTGCGCCGCGGCCTCAGGCACCTGCGCCCCTGCCCGCCTACATAGCGCCGCAGCCTGCGCCGGTGGCAGTGCCCCTGCCCGCCTACGCCGCACCTCAGGCCCAGCCGGCCCCCCTCGCTCAGCCGGTGTCGCAATACCAGCCACAAGTTCAACAGGGATACACGTACCAGCAACCCCAAATTCAATACGTCTCGCAGCTTCCTCTCCAGGCGCAGCCTCTTCAAGCGCAGCCTCTTACCAATAACCTGGCAACGACAGGTTTATCCAGCTACCAGGCGGATACCAATCAGTATAGTAGTGCGAGTATTCAGTCGCACGGTGAGGCATTAGACGCGACAGTTGTCGACCGAGTTCAGAATATTATAAGGGAAAATGAGCATACTTCGGCAAGAGACGCCGGGTATCTGTCCCTTGTTTCTGGGGTTTCATTAGAACAGGCCAGACCGAGTGTGGAAATTTCTTCATTCGTCCAAAATTCGCCCCTCCAAACGAGCCTAAGTTCTGAACCCAGATTGATACAGGAGTCATCTCATCAGCTGTCGTCTGCATCAGCGGCGGCCGCGGCGCCCTCACAGGACTACGGCCTGCCCTCGGTCACCGCGAATAGCCAAGCGCCCGCGCCGGCGCCGGCGCCTCAACAAAACGCTCTTAGCTTTTTACCGCAAAATAAACCTGCTGCGTCGTACGGCTCCTCTCAATGATTGTTTTAACAAATATGTACATTTTTAAAATGACTTAAGTAATTGTAATTATTTGATATAATTTGTACAAAAGATTAAAAAATACGTAAAAAATGGCATTCGAATTTAACTTTGTTTTTTTTTTTTCATATTACGAGTTAACCCTTAACCCTTTATATTACTCTCGTCATATCAGAGTTTTGCCTGAAATATGTGACGACCGCGAGTTACCATGCCTACGATGCTGGTGGTCCCAAATTAAACCTATATTAATTATCTCTGTACGTATCTTGTAGGTACTACGTACAATACCTACAAGCTTTGCTTAGTTTGGAATTATACTAACTAATTTGTCTAAGATAATAAAAAGTACTGTAAATATATATAGGTTTGTTTACTTTTATTAACCAATTATCAATTATTGGGCAGTAATAGTCATTCACATTACCTACTGCTTTGGAGAAACAATTCGTAGAAGCAGAGGAAATTCGAAGGTATCATTTCCCTGGAACAATATTAATTTATCGTTATGCACTTAGTTACGAGGTGAAACTCCATATGTATTGCCAAAAAGAGGAAGGTATCTAGGAAATTAGATTTTTTAAGTTCAGTTTGAGTGGACTGTGTTTTTTTTTGATACAAAACGGACTCAAATATGATATTTTATGTAACTAACACCTGGCCAAGTGGCCATAAAGTACCAATTACCGCACGCACCGCGCGCGGAAACTCCCACTTCCTGCCCAGGGGGTGACATAAAATTTTGTACTTACCACGGACGGTAACAAAGAAAGTCTCAGATCGCATATTTATCGCCTTTACCTTCGGCTCGGGCGTCAGCAAATACCTGCGATCTGAGATATTCTTTGTTTTACCGCCCTTGGTAAGTAATGTACTATTGTGGACTTATCTATTATTGAGTGTTACTGTACCTACCAGTTAGTACAAGTTGAAGGTCAGACCACCTGCGGCCATCTGCTATAATAAGTTAATAACATCGGTGGGCTGGTGACGTGCCCAAAGTGTGTTCGTACCTTCTCTAAACAACCCGCAATGAGTCTCGGTGAAATATGCCAAACCGCAAACAACTAGGTCAAGACTATCATCATCATCATCATCACATGGATATGCCTCGCTTACCGGTGTTATAGCGTAGTCTGAGGTCTGAGCAGAGCCGTTCGCACGGACATAACAACAAACTGGCCTCTGATACTCATGTTGATTCTGGGATTCCTGTAACATAAGTAATGAATAATTACTATAGTCTAATAGTGTGTAAATACTCCATATAAGTCAGGGCCCATTATTTGCGTAGCTTGGTTAATTAAGGTACGTCATCAGACAAGGCGGCGTTCAAAATTATCAGATACCACCTTATTAATTTGTAGAGTCTCTTTCGTGTGTTGCTATCTTGCTATCACCATAGTTTTCTATACTCAGCGTCAGTTAGTTGAAAGTTGCGAGCGTTATTGAATCTAATGGTTGCAACTTGCGTTTGCTAGACTTTACCAAAATGTTTACACCCTTTCATTCATGTGTAAATTCTTAAGGGCCTATCGTGCGGGGTAAATTCTCAGCGCCTGTCAAATTTCAATTTTTTTAATAATTTACCCAATTAACCCACACATGCATTATTCACGCACACTACTTCATTTTGCTGGGTCGGGTCATTGACCCATGTTTATGTCAACTTATGACAATATAGATTTTGAATATTTAAAGGTTTCTTGGTGCATAAGAGAAGTGTAACAAAAATCGTCAAGTTCTGATCTGTAACCAAAACTCAAGTATTAGTTGTATCTGAAAATGTCTTGAATTTGGAATTTGTGGTAGTAAAATACTCAGTTCCTTGTTTATAAAATAAAACTTGTCAAACCCCTGTTTTGTAAAGTGTATTTTGTTTTGCCCTTTCCTCACAGACTCATTTTTATACAACTTAAAACAGAGAAAGAATTTTCCTAATCGGTTCGTGCATGTTATGACTGTTTTATGTTTATGACTTAGGTACTTATTTTGAGAGTTTACTTGGTGATTTTCATGAAACGAGTATATGTTGTACCTTAAATAGGTTATTTTCATAAATTGATTATTTTCTGTTTATCAGTTGGTTAACTCTAAAATGGACACTGATTTAATGCAAGTTTTAAGAGAAGAAGCGGTAGTTTTATTACAATATATATAATAACTACTGAAACTATTTATACGGCACGGGATAACTGCAGCAATATTGTGAATCAACTTTGTATTTGAGGAACCAGTACCTAACCTTATAGGTAGTTCTTGTTATTCACGACCTCCCGTCGTAACCTAATCCGCAGAATTGCGCATAGAATAGTATGACATTCCCAGCGCATCGTCGTTATCGTGAATGACAAGCACTATAAAACCCAATGATATAACAAATATCATCAAGAAAGTCATTGTAACAGTCTGCAATTGTGGAACTTGGCCGGACCACTACTGTATCAGCTCTGACAAATTAACTTTTATACACTTCTTATAAGGTCCATAATTGAAAGGAATAATTAGCAGGATGCGTTTACATATTCTTCTAGTGTGAGCAATCGTGCCGTCGATGACACTTGCCACGACATAAGGTTCAATAATGGTTAACATTGCGTCTATTTTCATCAATAATAAATAGCAATTATTATTATTTGCTATTCGTTTACTATAACGTCGAGACAATTATTGCGATGCGACATAAGTACTTACTTGTACAAAATCAAAGCAACGGGATTTCCAACGCATGAAAGCTTTAGATAGAAACTAGCGCAGTTTAATATTATAAGTAATTACTGCATATTTGTTTGTTAGACATCGTCATTGTCACCACATCCCCAACAACTACTTGGTTTATTATTTATAAATGAAACATAGGTTTATTATTTTCATTCTAGGTATAATTATATTATGACCAGGCGGCTTAGACATTACACAATTTAAATCCACATCACTCAAACTGGCGAAGAAACTCCAATATTCTTTCTTCTGCTTCCGCTGCAAGAGAGCACTCTAGATCTGTTTCTTGGTATAACGCTGATATTTTATAAACTTCTGTTCAAAGCACCATAATAATTGTGCCTGTTTTTACAGATTCTGGGATATGTTTTGTTTATGCAGATTCTGCGATATATTTAGGTAATCATTGTTTGACGTGAAAGCGCCGTACATATACACATAAAATATAACATTAGATTCGTTAAATTATTGAAATATAAAAATACAATTTGTTTACAAATTTTAATTTGAAATATGATGAGTGACATAAATGTCATAACGTTCCGTTCTGGGTGGCCAATTTATAAAAAGTAAATTACTTTGAACTGAAATACATCGGTAACCTTTTTACGTTTAAAATGCCTTTTCGTAAAGGAAATCATTATAATTTAGTTGCATTAGTAAACATTGGGGACCAAAGATTGCATTTTTATGTTATAACGAATGGCTAATACTAAAAATTCCATGTTAAAAGAATCTTCAATAGCCACACGTCAACATTTATTTACCCTACTTCAATTAATGCAATCTTTGTGTGTGGTATACATTTTGTATTTGTATACGAGCAAGCTGTCAAAAAGCGTGTTTTTATGAGATGTCAAACTGAGAAAAGCAGCATACGTCTGCTCCCATTGAGGGCCGGAGCCCATCTGCCGGCAAGAAAACTACGGCGGCCGGTCAAATTTTCGGAATTTCCTTTGCATTGTTAAAAAAATCTCCACATTTTGCAAATGTTAAACACATACGACCTAGATAACATGTAGTTTTGTTACTATTCAAAAATTGAAGACCTTTCATAAAGTATTAACGTTGTAGTTTGCGTTTATTTCCTTTAGTAGAGCTAACTTTGGATTGAATTTTTATGAAGAAAACTATAAGTAATTGTGTTTCTGAAACACATGACGTGTAGAGTGTATCCTTAAATATCATATATAGGAATTACAGAATTCAAGCTTTAGTAATAATAATACAGCAAGTGATCCAACCATCGCAATTATTCAGAAATTTGCTCGGTGCAGTCTTAAAGAACGAGTTAGCCTAAGGAAACCTCAGGTACAAATCATATGGAAAAAGTATTAGTGTAATTCAACCGTATAATAAAATAGAGTTCATTTCTATTAGTTCAGTCAATGCAATTTTAACGTTACAATCAACTTACGTTTACAGACCGATCAAAGTTAAATATGGCGTCAGTTTTCATCCAATACAAACTTGTCATAATATACTTACCTAATCGGATGGGATGTCAATGGCTTTACAACTTACGAATACAGACTTCTTTGATTTTTACATTCTCTCTTGTCTGATTATTACACATTCATATAAAGCATTCACCTGTTTACGATTGATGCCTTTATTTTTGAAGGTGCAGGGTGGATTATAAGAAACAGGAGCCTGGATCTCACCAACGCAGGAAGACTTCGGTTTATTTGTATCTTCTGTGTTGATTTTAATGTGCTTCTCCTTGGGTCTCATCTATAAATTGTAGGTTTTATCAGTGTCGCCAGTGTCAATCCAGCTAGCATGATAGGTTTATGTGACAATCGTGCTAGGTGGGAGCTAAACGATAATAATTGATATTTTATAGTTTCAATAGATGGATAGGAAATAAACACCTCACACTATACTATATGTGTAACAAAACACTCTATAAGTTCTACTTAAGAGGAGCGGTAGGGCAAGCTCTCTCCATACAAACTTTGTGCAGGATTTACTTCGTTTGTGTTTGCAGTAAAGTTATGATTTTTGGTCAGTATGCTTATTTTCTGATAGCTATTTCGTGATGTAATTTTTTTATTTTTATTATTTTTTTATTTTGAATTCTTTTGAATTTTTTGAAAATTTTCATATCACGATCTTCGCATATCTAATATTTACAACCAAGAAAAACGTATATTTGTTAGTGCCAAAACCGACGAATAAAACGTGCACAAAGTTTGTATAATGGGGAAGGCCTTGCCCTACCCTGCGCCTTAAGTAATGAGTGTCAGAGCGTGGCATTAAAAAATGGTATGTAATGTATCTACGAACCGATTCAGTAGATTTATTACAATAATCTAGTTTACTGGTGACTCCAGTGGCGCTGTAGTTATCGAGAGGTTTAATATTAATGTTTTTATTTTGATCATATTGCGTGAAGGCATCTGCTTTGTAATTTTGTCGCGTCTCATTAGTTTCTTCTGGACATTCACAATTCACTTTGACCTTAGGGTTATTAACCTCAGTTTTCTTGTCTAATATATAAGTATTATGCGAATGAACGTTCATAATGTACTCCAGTGTAGTGTTGTCAACGCCGGAATCTTTTACTTCTTGAACTACGATACCGAGTCGTTTGGAATAACTTCGGGCAGTCATTTGAGTATCGGAGGAAGCAACGGTAACCCCTGAAGAAACTCCATGAGTTATTGATCGTTTTCTGAAGGGAGAAAATGGAATAAGAACAAGTAGGTATGTATTTTTCTTTACTAGCTAAACGTCATTTATAGCAGCGCATATTTTGTTATATGTACTTACATATGTATTCGTTCTTAAATGAAGATATTCAACGATACTTACTTAGTACTAATTTCTGACTCTAAGTGACTCAGCGACTTAGGTCTTAGTAGAACATGCCAACTTTCGTTACACCTGCAATTTATTGGTTTTATTAAATTAAGCAATGCGTACTTTTATTTTTTTATTTAATAGAATTCGGCGGCTGGGGTTAGGTTAGGTTGGTATTTTTAGGGTTCCGTACCAAAAAGGTAAAAAAGGAACCCTATTGGTTTCACTTTGTCTGTCTGTCTGTCTGTCTGTCTGTCTGTCTGTCTGTCTGTCACATCGCTAAATATCTCAGGAACTACTTATCCTATCGATTTGAAATTTGGAATAGTTATAAACAAGGGTAACCCAGATACATAGAAGATGGTTTTTTAAATTATTTTATTTTAATTTCTGTGAATAATGACAGATAAAAGGGGGTTCAAAATTTTAAAGTCTGGCAACTATGTCAAGTGGGGTATCATATGAAAGGGCTTGACTTGTACATTCCGAAACAATTTTTAGTTTTTTTTTTAGTTGGGGAAATTTCGATTTACGAGGGAAAATGTAAAAAAAAATACCATTCCCCCCCCTTATCTCCGAAGTTTACGAAGAAAAAATTTTGAAATTATTACACAACATTAATATGCATGTATATTTTACAGGAAAATTATAGCCATAGCTCTATCTAGTTTTTCTTTTTTTTAATCATCAAAAAACTCTTCTATACTAAGTTTGTAATTTAATCACCTTTGTATATATTTTTGTTTTATATTTAAATTTACAAATTACGTTGAAAATACCTTCTTTCAAATAAAAAAACAATTATTGAAATCGGTTGATGTGATAAAGAATTATCCTTGAAAAACCAACATACGTACTAAGTTATTCAGTCGCGCAAATTAGTAACACAATGCGCCGATAGATGGTGCTGTCATGTTTTGTTTAAGATTGTTCCTGAATTAATGGGGTCGGGACGGGTACACAACTACATATACAAGAACTGTGTACGGAACCCTCGGTGCGCGAGTCGGACTCGCACTTGACCGGTTTTTTTTATATAGGTTCGTGCGTGGGAAAGGCATATCTTAAGATAATGAAAAATCCATGGCGTCATCAACTTTTCCCCTCTTCATCGCCTTTTGATAACTAAGGCAGGAAGGTATTTGGTTGTCTTATGCCTCTTATGATATACGACTACCCCGTGCTCCGTTGATAGGTGCTTATGCTAATACGGATAGCCGATCTAGTTCTAGTTCATAAATAAATTTTTCGAGGCCAGTAAAGCTTTTACTCAAGAAAATAGTTATTCGCACGCGCTATTATTCTGATCACACTTTGTACTTTGTCAAATGATAAAGATACAGAATACTTAATATGAATCATTAGGCGTAGATAGCTTAGAGCATAGTGCTCATCTTTATATGCATCATTTTTTTTGTATGGAAAAATATAAAGTTAAATTTTGCTTAGTTCGGGTAGCACAGGGCGGGTCCACAACACATTGGGAGCTCAAATACCGCGAGTCATCCGGCTGCCTATCCGACACTGAAATATGCGTTAATGGCTCTGAATATGGCTATGGTGACACATTGAACGTAATATACAAAATATGTTTTTCTAACTCATCTCCCTGGTGTTAAAACCCTCTGCTAGGTCTCGTGTTGTTAAAGTCATCCTACCATTATTTTAATCCTGTTTTTTTGGTGTCCTCATGGTTGCCCTACCTAGATTATTACGAGAAAAATGTTTCAACTAAGTTTTTTAGTAAATACCTACTCAACTTCTTGATTATCAAGACAGATAATTTATCAATTAAATGCATTCTGACGCATCATTGAAGTTATTTGTTTTAGCTAAAGCATTTATTCACGAAAACAGTACTCTTTTACAATTTATATTAACTTTCGCCAAACTGTATAACTGTAAAAAGTGTCTTTTCACTTCTCATGCTCGAAAAGTGTGTCATATTAGACTTGTGAAGCGGGGCTAAAGTAGTACATTTAAGCCCTAGGGAAAATATGTATACATATTTATGATTTACAAAACATTTTAATTTGACCAATCAAAATACTTCACCGATTAAATCCACCAATCACAGAAAAGTAATTTGACAGATTAAAACATATTTGGTAAAAATATCAACCAACCAGAACACAGCTGTACTAAAATCGACCAATCAGGAAAGACGTTTTTCAGTTCTTTAAAGATTAAGCGGTGTCTATGGTCAAAGCAATTACTCCTCTTAAAAAAAGCGCATGATGCATCTCTTTCTTTGATATAGGAAAAGAAAGGGAGGCGAATACGCCAAGCAAACACGCATAGCGAGGCATATGGTGCTGGCCTTAGAAAAAGAAACATGCTGTCAAATTAGACATACACCCGCCAAAAGTTAAATTATTCATTTAAGATGGATAATTTGTGTTTATGTGTTTTCTCGCAATCGAAGTGAAAAGTAGAGTGTATAACTCGGGCCTAAAAGCCATATTACCACTCGAACAATTTTCCCTCTCTACGTTCGGGAAAATAACCATCTCGTGGTAATATGGCTTACTTTAGACCCTTGTCAAACAATCTACTATTAAACAATATGCTGGAGGGCAGCACCATCGTCGATCCCGAGCCATCTGGCAGCAGGTTTAAAACGGTGCCGTGTGCCGCGGATGCACATACTGGTGGCACGTATTACTGCGACGCTGATTCTTGCTCTGAGCCAGCTATGTTAATTTTAGATTACTTCTAAAGAGTATTAGAGTAATAATGCGTTCTGCTTATCCCTTTACGAACATTCAGCGATTAGTGATGGTGGAACTTTATTTTACATCGCAGAGTACGATGCGGACGCAAGCACTGTTTCACGAGCGATACCCAGAGTCCCCAGAATCCCAACACGGCAATTGATCAACTCATGTGTACAAAATTTGAGAGACTATGGACAGTTCGCAGTCCCAGTTCATGCCCAAGACAGAGGCCAGCGTCCAAGGTAAGCAGTACGATAAGTGATAAGAAAGCTTGACGAATAGGTAGATGCGTGCGTGACGTCATGATGGATGACCACACTACGAGATTTTGTTAGCAAACTAGCAAAAGTTAATTACAACGAATTTTAATAACTCAATTATAGTGCATTATGTTCTTTGTCGGTAATTAAGCCGGAATTACTTATTTTGTATTACGTTCAATGTGTCACCCTGTATAGTAGTAGGGTACAATTATTCCATGGATCCCATTAAAACATAAAATTGTAAAATAAATGGCCGGTCAGATAGGCTTAACATTGATATCGAATTGGATTGTGAAAAGTAGGTAATTGTCAGATTGGCCCCCGGTACTTACTCCGCGCAAGTGTTTCCTCTCTCGGGACTTTTAGATGCGGCACGACGTTTCCTCCAAGACCTAGAAGGTTACATACAAAATAAATATTCAGCACTATGTAAACGGTCTTCAGAATCTTCCTCTATTTGTTTACACGACTGCCCAAAAAAAAGGAGTGTAATGTTTTCAGGTTTCATGTTTATAGGTGTATGTGTATGTATGTTTTTTTTCCCGATTGATGTGTGAGGTGTCGTTGGAATCCTTACGTCATCCCGAGTAACATAGGGTATGACGTTGCAATAGGCCATATGGAGGCCTGTGGACTCTAGAGCTGGGTCGTTGCAACTTTTAAGTGTAACGAAACGTAACAGCTTTTCATTATCTGGAAACAGTTTCACGAAACAGTTTCAAAAGTAACTAGTTTTTTCACTGCGGCGCCCGACAAAACGAAACGAACGAAAGAAATATTTATGAATGAATTTTCAAAATTAAGCCTTAATATCTTGCGAATAGAGCGCATTTTTGTCAATCATCAACACAAAAAATTTTTGGCACAAAGCGCGCCCACCTGAACAAAGCTAAGTTTTGTTTCGTTTCGTCGTTTCGATCGCTACATCAATGAAACAGTTATAGGTTGTAGTTTGAGTTATGACAGTTATGAGTTTCGTTTCTATTTTCATGTAGTGTAGTTTCATTGTTGCGTTGCATTGCAGCTTTGGTGCTCGTTTTTATAAAAACTGTTTTTTGTTCTCATAAGAAACTGTTATTCTGTTTCTGTAAGCGAAAGCGTTTTACGAAACGCTTATTGAAAAAAACGCTCAGCTCTTGGACTCCCTTTTGTGTTACGAAGATAAAAAAAATCGATCTTAGCAAGTGGGGTGTGGTCTGGGGTATCAAATTGAAGCATTTGAAGAGAAGATTTTAAATATACTTACATATAACAAATGTATTTCAAGGGTAGGTATTAAACTAAGGTAAAAAAAATATTTTTTTACTTTTCTAATAAAAGATCTAACGAAAACACTCGGAAAACATCAATTATTATATTAATTTATTTTAGCTAATTGAAAGATTTTATAAGCATAAAATTAAAAAGGACGCTGATTTGAACATACCAATTCACACTGACTGAGTGACGTCACTAAGACAGTATTTCCCTACAAACTCAAACTTCATATTAACAAATCGTTTTTGACATTTAATAAAAAGTTGCTGATTTGAGAATGAGTAAAATACCGTATTATAAAACTAAAGTCACGTCAGACCTAAAAAAATAAAAATAAGTTTCATAATAAAGAGCTCAAGGAAATATATTTTTCACCTCACTAGCTCGGAAAGCCCTTTTTAGGGTTCCGTAGTAAACAAGGAACCCTTATAGTTTCGCCATGTCCATCCGTCCGTCCGTCCGTCCGACCCCCGTTTTTCTCAGTAACCGTTAGTACTAGAAAGCTGTAATTTGTCATGAGTATATATATTTGAGTATATCAATGACGCCAACAAAACGGTAGAATAAAATCTTTAAAAAAAATTTTTTTTGGGTACTCCCCTACATGTAAAATAGTGGTGCAATTTTTTTTTCTTCCAAACCCCATCGTGTGGGTTATCGTTGGATAGCTCTTTCAAAAATATTATAAGGTTTCTAAAAGCATTTTTTGATTAAAGAATTGGTTGGCGTGATATTAATAATTTTGAAGTGATAATTTTTGTTATGGTCAAGTGTCAGGGTCAGGGGACACTTGACCATAACAAAAATTATCACTTCCTGACAGCTAAACGGTGGCTACTAGGCATGTAAAAAAATACATGGTAATAGTATATACGATGAATTTAAAAGGAAAACTATCACAGCTAAGTAGACATTACTACTTAACGAGTAATAGTCGAACTTCAGAAATGTACTTTGCAAAAGCAAACTTTCGTACAATTTCCATTGATACCTTAGATAATGTTGTTAATTCTGTCAAAAACATAGTAAATATAAGTTTGCGAACTTTTTAGTCCACATAATGTAACAGGTAGACGACTACGAACCCTACCTTGTTATTCTTTAAAAACAGATAGCAAAACTGCATTTTATCCACATGTGTGCAAAGTAATTTTGAAATCCGAACGTGTTCCTAGTTACTTACAAGGCGGTATTCCCACTCTCCAATACGATATCGGTGTAGGATTCGTTACCGATAAAAATGTATGGAAAACAGCTTAGTGCTCACACTCTCCGATCCGATATCGTTCAAATTCGTATCGGATCCGATATCGGTTAGTGTGGACACAAAACAGCCAGGACAATTTTCGCCCATCTGATTATTTTCAGGTGTTGTGAAAAAGATTAGTCCTTGGATTTCAGATTTTATATTTATATTGAATTAAAAAAATATATATAATTATTTTAAATTGTAAGACGAAAAAAAAAATATTTATTGCATTAAATCGTCATTATACTCGATTTCGACTAACTCAAGGATAAAGATGTCAAATTTTATGATTATTTTCAATTTAAAGTCATAAAATATATTTTTTGCAAAAAATCGTCATAATACTCGATTTCGACTAATTCAAGGATCAGGATTTCAAATTTTATATTTATTTTGAACTTAAATCAAAAAAAAAATATTTTTTTGCAAAAAATCGTCATTATACTCGATTTCGACTCTAGGATAAGGGTTTCAAATTTTATAACTATATTGAATTATAAGCAAAATTTTTTTTTTTCAAAAGATCGTCATTACTTACTGGACTTCGACTAATTAAGGGATAGGGATTTCAAATTTAATATTTATTTTGAATTTTAAGTTGGAAAAAACATTTTTTGCAATTAAATCGTGATTATACTCGATTTCGACTAATAATTATTACAAATTATATTTTTATTTGATTTTAAAGTAATACATTTTTCACGCAATTTTGCTTTATTTATTTACTTTAGTATTTGTTTTTGAATTTTGCTTTTATTTTGCGTTTTTTTTCTTCTAATTTAGTTTTTATTTTCTATTTTAATGAAATTAAAAATTGGAAGAAACCCAATATTTTTATTGTTTTACTTTTGTTTTTTCCTTTTTCTATTTCCTCGCTTTAGTGAGGTGAAAAGATTTGTGTTACACACGGCTGCAAAGTTATTTTACGTCTCGTGTGTTGCAACACTCGCTATGCTCAGGATTCTAATTTTGAACCACTCGCTTCGCTCAGGATTCTATTTTCGAACAGCTCGCTTCGCTCGTGGTTCAACCATAGAATCCATTCGCTAGCTCGTGGTTCAACCCTAGAATCCATTCGCTAGCTCGTGTTCCAATTCCACACTCGCGGTTAAAATACAACTTTGCACCCTTGTATAACAAATAACTATTGTTAGCAGTCGGGGTACCTACTAAGTACATACAATACCAAAATATTAGGTCCCCCGACTGCGAACAAA
This sequence comes from Cenopis cana, assembly GCA_951800055.1. Lineage (NCBI taxonomy): Eukaryota > Metazoa > Arthropoda > Insecta > Lepidoptera > Tortricidae > Cenopis > Cenopis cana. The sequence continues at coordinate 17,245,329 of OX637471.1, read as the reverse complement.
ATAGACTTCCTTGAGTTCTTTATTATGTTATGAAACTTTTATTCTTTAGTCTTGTTCTTAATTTTTAACCGACTTCAATATTTGAAAGGAGGTTCTCAATTCGGTTGTGGTTATGTTTTTATAAGTTTGTTACTCCAGAACTCCGTCATCTCTGAACCGATTTTAAAAATATTTTTTTTGATTGTATGTATATATATCCAAGTTGGTCCCATTTTTGTCAAAACGCAGTTCTGATAATGGGATCCATGAGGAATCGAGGGAAATCCTCAAATCTTAGAGGCAAACATTTAGTGATTTTAGTGTTTTTATCAACGAATCAACCATTTTGATACAAAAATGTGACATTTGATGAAGTGGAACTGCTGATGATGATCAGAACAGAACTCTTCAACAACGATCTTAAAGTTCACGTTTGCCGATTTGTCCTCCTAGCTGTGTTTGTTAAGCAACTTCTATTTCCACGACTAATTTTTGTCACGCTCGAGTTCCGATGATGGGATCCATGAGGAATAGATGGAACTCCTCATATGTGAAAGGCACACTTACTTATAGTGATTTTAGTATTTTCATAAACAAATCATGCATTTACATTTAAATAAGTGACATTTGATGAAGTGGAACTGCTGATGATGATCAGAATGGAACTCTTCAACGACGCATAGTTAACGTTTGGCGATTTGTTCTCTTCGTTATGTTTGTCAAGCAAGCTAGGTTTTCAAGACACATTTTTGTCAAGCTGGTAGATTCCGTGAGGAATTGAGGGTAGGTACTTACTCTTCTACCATTATAAACATACTTATAGCCATTTTTATTTCATTGTATGGAATCTAAGAGTAAACCATCTAAATGCATAACAATCTTTCACCGGCCTCCCCCATTGACATCAGTTTTTTTTTTCTTAAAAATTATATAATTATTAATTAGAATGAATATTATAACTAATTGGATATTATATACGCTTTCATTTACTTTTCTTACCCTCTAAATACTTTTTGGATTCCCTTTGGTTTTACTGATTTATGCGACGCTCTGCTGAAACACAAATGGAATAAAAGAAACTGAGAAATTTTTCGTATGATTTCATTATAGTAATCAACATAATGTTAGTTTAAGTAATCATGTTCACTTACGGTTCCTGGTTAGTTGTCGGTGGGTGAACGTAAGCTTCAGATTCAAAGCCGGCATTTATTAAGTGATTGTCCCTAAGGTACTCTTGATATTTATAGTCAAGCCATGACGCAAACCCAACATTTTTTGGCTCACCCGCTGTATTTTTTTTAGCGCCGTGTTCCTGTACGTTCAAATATATATTTATTATTGCAGAAAAATCTGAATCTATTTTAGGTTGAAATGTGGCACAGAAATAATGCCAAAACACTTACTTGGGTGTACCAACGAAAAGCTTTTACAAAGCAATTGGGTTTGTAACTTTTTTCTTGACCCTTTTTTCTTTCATTGTAGACATCAGGCTGAAAAGAGTCAGTTTTTACCTACCGTTCAGTAATGTATATATCGAAAATACGTAAACAATACACAAACACAAATATCAGTTACACTATTGATTATAATATAACTTACAACTCCGGCATAGTAAATTAGGGGTTGGGCTGAAAAAGGGAATGCTTCGTCGCGCAGCCTGAGCGAGACGAAGCCGGCGGGGGCGGCGCAGGAGCACCCGCTGCTGGACTCGCTCAGGGAACACGAAATAGACATTGTTCATTAATTACAATTACAGATAATTTGGTACGACTACGCTACGACGTTACTCACAAACTACTAAGGAGATACTAACGTATACGTTACTGTCATCGCTACGTAACCATGACACCTAATAAGAAAAGAGTATAATAATATATGTGGTTGTAAGACTTACAAGTCTGCTCGTCAATCCTCTTTTTGATAAAGAAGGTCCCTCAGAGCAATAAAGACTAAAGTTAGTACTATACCTATGAAGGTTACCGAAGTAATCGGCATTCCAGAATCCAGAGTGCATACCTATTCCATAGAACGGTCGACAAGTCTCACCGTCTTTACCTACATATTTTTTATGTTACTACCTAAGGCTGGGTTGCACCAAACCGTCTGTAATCGTAAGCGGTGTTCGTCAAATCTGATTGTATGGAAAGTTTGACAAGTTTATATGGGATGACAGCTGCCGGCGCCATATTTGACGATGACCGGCCTGTGTTCGTATGTTGGTGCAACCGATCCTATATGTCCCATAGTTTTTAGAGTTCCGTACCCAAAGGGTAAAACGGGACCCTATTACTAAGACTCCGTTGTCCGTCTGTCCGTCTGTCACCAGGCTGTATCTCAAAAACCGTGATAGTTAGACAGTTGAAATTTTCACAGATCATGTAGATATTTCTGTTGCCGCTATCACAACAAATACTAAAAAACAGAATAAAATAAATATTTAAGGGGGGCTCCCATGCAACAAACGTGATTTTTTGCCGTTTTGTAAGATAATGCGACGGAACCCTTCGTGCGCGACTCCGACTCGCACTTGGCCGGTTTTTATGTTTTCGAACTAAAGCATATCGGTATATATTTAAGAGAGGATTTAATTGATTCATAATTATATTTCACCTACTGAAAACCTGATATTAACCGACTTTTTCCAGTTTTCTGGTAGGGTTTTAGGAAGAATTAGGGAAATAAAAACTAAATTATATTTGCTGAAGTAACTATACACAGATAGCATACCTTCTTGGATACTATTTTGGACTTTTTCATAGCCTACATAGTGTCCCACTGCAAGGCAAAGAGCTTTGAGCAACACAGGCTCCCGAACATAGAGTCTTGAGTGTTTACATATTTCGTCGCCGTAGCTATCTAGATCGCAGATTATAGCTCTATAACTGTCAATATTGCCTCAGTTACAATGATATTCCTCTTTGCAATCACACTATTTGTTAGGAATTGGCTCGTTATAGCTGGTAGTGAAATGCTTCCTGTCCTAAGGTTAAATGAACCTAATCGAGGTAATGTTTCTATTAAAGTCAGGTTTGTGGACAGGGGGATGAACGGTAGTGAAGGGCTCGCGTAGGTGCACACGCAAACACGAACATTTACCTACCCCTACCAGCGTTGTCGTTTTCATACGCGCTTGACAGCCCGCTTCTCGGGCCACCGAATGCTTTGCTAGTCTAAGCGGGTATTATACTTTCCTGAATTCAGAACGTTTAGAGCGGTACGTACCTATATGTTAGAGCGAGATGCTTCAACTCCCCTCCCCTAGTCAGGACTCTGAATTCAGGACAGTGTAATACCCGCTGGGGTCTTATAGGCTTCGGTCTGGAGTGGACGTCAGCGGCAGCAGGAGTGTTCATAGATTACGTACGATTAAATAATAAACATGAACGCCCGCTGATAGCACCGCCGCCTACTGGCTAGCAGTCTGCGGCCTTAGAATTGATGTTTTTTAGCCACGTGCGACTGCAGGATGCAGGCGCAGAAACTGATCGACGTGGTGTCAACGGACGCCGTCACACCGGAGCCGGATGTGGACGAGAGCCAGGGGCCCGACCAGGCTACTTCAGGTACTTAAAATTAAGCCAAGCATCCCGTTATGTTTGTGTGATTGTTGCCCATTTTAAATAAACCTGTAAAGGCCAAATTACAATCAAATTCGCGGATGAAATTGGAGTTGCGAGCAGTTGGACTGAGCTCGAAGGCGTGGCTTAAGGTAAGCCACACATGATGACTTCATATCAAGTCGATGTAAAGGCAACCTACGTGCTATCAAGTGAGGTTCATTTTCAGTCTTTTGCTACAGACTTTGGCGTGTGAGACACAACTTACGGAATCTACAGTGGCGGTGAAGAGGTTAAACATGACATAAAGTTTAACGTCTCTTCCTTCTCTTCAGTTTATAGTTAAACGTTTTATTTAACTATACATATAGGTAATAACAATGACTCGTTTTCTCCCTCAGGGCCTATGGAGAGGCTAGAAGCCATTTTATGGAACTTTTTGTTGGGTCACAATAGAGACAGTAAGGATCCTTGTCGCTAACTGCGTAATTACCTAAATAATAAGCGAAATATCCAAATCAGTAGTACCTAGTAAAATATTAGTATAAAGTATTAATTCGTTAAGCACGGAAGTAATTTTGGTTTATTTAATATTAACTTTTGCCAGCGACTTCGACTGCGTTTGCTGTTAGTTTCCTACAGGCGTATAGTATTAATTACCTATTCACCTTTTCACCATAATAAAGGCGGACACAAGAAGAGTCTATTTTAATTTAGTGGTGATTTTGTTTGGTTACTGCAATTTGCACAATCTATACATCGGTTATATATTCACATAAGAAGATGACGTATAATTAAGTAGTTACTTATGATAAAGCATAGATATACCTATATACCACCTGAAAGAATTAACCAAATCTCCCGTGGGGACCACGTTTATTTACTGAAATCGGTTCAGCATAAACCGGTGACACAGTTACTTTTGAATTTAGCTTTGATTTACATCAGATTTAAGTCTCCAAAATCGACTTTTTCTTCTACTACTGCTTAGTTTGTGATAAATGATAATCTGATATTTAACTAATTGCTTAACTTTCGTTTTTTTATACATTATGCACATGTAGACTTGTTTTAGTAGAAATTTCTATTAAGGTTGTGGATAATAAATTAAATTCATTTATAATACGATTATGTCTTGATTGTAGCCGGACATGAATTGGACCCAGATTTGATATCTAATAAGACTAAACCGAGTGATACCGAAAGTGACGAAAAAATTATACAGTTCCCTTCGGGACGTTTTATGCAGTAAGTTAATAGATTTAACTACCTAAAGGTACAATAAATTCAAAAGATTGCGGCGGGGAATAGTTTCAACAAAATGTAACGGTGCAATTTCGAAAAGTCGATTAGGGCGAATACCTACGCATTTGTCAGCATGGAATCGCATTTAACTGGAAGGTAATAGAGACACTTGCATTGCGAGTCAATAGTAGTTTATGAAACTGCTACATAATGAGGCATCGCGAGTGTGGTTTTATGAAACGAGCTGAATACGAGTTTCGTAATGTACATTGCATATACACAACTTTATCTACATTCATATAAATAATATATAAAATCCTCTTTCATGGTTTATTTATTTATCGTATGGCATTTATTTCGAACCGTGAGATCTTCGAGAAGACAGTACGGGTGCCAGTTTTTGTTGCACTTTTAGAACCACGGTGTTTCATGTGGATTGTGGGCACGCTAAGTCGGCGTGCGCATGTTTGGCGAGATATCTCGGCCCGCAGCCGGAGGGCCGCGGCGCGCAGCTGTGCTGTTAAATTCACGGGCTATGTAGTTAAATCTCATAACCTTTCAATTTATTATGAGGTTATGAACATCTCCACCTGCCGCCGCAGCCGGGGTACTAACTTAGTCTGAGGGTATGCAGTGGTAGGTTTGCGATCTAGCGCGGCCTACGCCACGCAGTACACCAGCCGCCTCTTTTTCAGTTCTTGTTATTAGTTTATTAGGTACTTGGGTTTTTTGCCACGATTGGCTGGATGTGTTGCTATGCTCGCGGCTCGAACGGCTTTAGGGAAGACCCGGCTAAGTATGATTCCGGTTGTAGCGGCGAGTTGTTCAGAAACAAGACCGGCGTGCACCTGCCGTCGCCCGACCTGCTCCACACGGAGCACTGCCGGCTGCGCGTGACGGACGACTTCATGCAGACCGCGGTGGACGCCTTCGCCATCATCCTCGAGGGAGGGCTGGCCGACGTGCTCGCCTTGCCAAGTTCATACATCTTGCGATCTGTAAATATGTCCAATAGGTACTGGTAGGTACTGGTGGGCTAACACAACTTGGTGCCAAGTCGTATCTAGCGCGACTCAGCAATTCCTGTCTCGCTCAAACTGTGCGAATAACATTAGACAAAAATCTACAATGGAGTCCCCACATAGCCGTTATGGCGCGTAAATTAAGTTCAGCCGCATATGCTATCAGAAAAATCAGGCAACTTACCAATGTAGAAACAGCTCGCCTAGTTTATCATAGCTATTTTCATAGTGTTATGTCGTATGGTATCCTGGTTTGGGGTAAAGCAGCTGACATACAGACAATTTTTGTGTTACAAAAAAGAGCCATTCGCTCCATATATAACCTAGGCTCACGTGAATCTTTAAGAGAACTCTTTAAAGAAATCAACATTTTAACTGTAGCGTCCCAGTACATCTATGAGAATATTGTTTATGTCCTTAAGAACATAGACTCCTTCTGTAAAAATTCTGATATACATAATTTTAATACTAGAAATAAAAATAAAATTGCCACTAAAAAATTTCGTGTCCGTAAAGTATACAAATCTTTTGTAGGTCAATGTGTCCGTTTTTATAATAAGTTACCTGATGAAGTTTTGAATTTACCTTTTCCAGCTCTTAAAAAGTACTTGAAAAAATCATTGATGTCGAAGGCTTATTACAAGGTTGAAGACTATCTAACAGACAGAAAAGCATGGCCCAAACCAGATACTTAAATAGAGTAAAGATTCATATATTGTGTATTTTTTAATTTTATCTAGTTGACGCAGTTCTTGCAAGAAAACATATCAAGAGATTTATAACTAAATTTATAGTCTAAAGGATTCAATTTTTTTTTTCCTAAATAGAATTTTATAATGCTAAGGTATACAGTTTCGAAATGTTTTCTTGCAGAATTACACACTGTACATAACTGGTTTTTTTCCTCATTTTATTCTTTGTTTTTGTGTTGCTTTATATAGATACTTAGATTTCTTGATCTTAAGTAGGTTAAGTATTATCATTTATCATTGTAATAAGCATATTTTTGTGAGAAAATGGCTGACTGTCGAGTTTCTTTCGGCGTTTCTTCTCGGCAGTGGCCTCTGTGAAACGCTAGTAGGGTTTGACTTGTAAAAGTGCCATTGCGGCCTACTTACAGAATAAAGTTCATTTTATTCATTTTATTCATTTTATTCATTTTTTTTTTATTGGAAAAAGGAGGGTTGATTTCTCTCTACTCGCGTCGCGACGCAGTGGCAGTTGTGCTAGCCCCGAGTCCCACCGCCAGTGAGTAGCGAGTACTCTTATAGTAATTCTACTCGCTTGAGCGACAAAAACGAGTAGAATTACTAGAGGTATAAGAGTAATACTCGCTGCTCGCCGGCGTTGGGACCAGTGCCATATTGAGGAGAACAGAAAGTAGGGGGGAGGGGAGGGATCTCGTTGCATACATCATGTATCTAACTGAACGTAATTTATGTATGTAACAATGCCTATATATGAATGATGAACCAAGACCTGAATTATTGATAAATTAAAGTTATTATTATTTGGTGCTGGCGCTACGGAAGTTCCGTAGCGCCAGCTACCGGAACCCTATCTACGTGCGAGAATCCGACCGGCAATAGGTCGTTTTTTTTAATTGATACAAAAATTGGGTTTTCTTACCTCGAGATTCCGATTTGTCAACTGCTGCATTTATTGCACACAAATAGATACACAATACCCCATATAGATTTTCACTGTGACAAGGTACGAAGTGGCCCAGAAATCGTATTGGTTGACCTTACGGAATAGCATTTGATATTTAACGTTAGCTTTCCGTTTCCGGTGTAGGAAACCTGGATAGATTCGCGAATTTTTTTTAAGGTGTTTGTGATTGTGAAGTCTCCATCCTGCACTGGGTCAGCGTGGGAACTACAGGGAGGCCTCAAGAGGCCTGTGACTCGCACTGGTATATACCTAGACTGATCATGATGAAAAGTGATACTCAACCATACCTGCATTTTTCAGGCACGCACTATATCCCTCATGAGAATACCCCAAGAGAAACTTAGTGCCATGTGGGACGTTGTCTTAGCAGGAAGAAATCCAGCAAAGATCACTTACGAGACTTTAGAGATTTATCGTCCCCTTTTTAAGTATCTCAGCGGGAAACAAATAGCGAGGCTCAATATGTCTAATAGCAGGATAGTTAATTATATAGGAACCCATCCAGAGCTAACCAGACACCAGGTGAGTCTGAAACTTGCATTCATACTACTAAATACCTCAATTACAAATTAAACCATTGAACCGATAACGATGAAATTTAGTGTGGGGTGAAGATATATTTAATCCGGGAAGACCAGGACAGTATTTCATGTCGAGCGTCATCCTGAAGTTTAGTAGAAGTACGATATAAAACGATTCCCACGCTACTCGATTGTTTTTTCTCAAATAGGCACCTGAATTCTAAAGCGGCCTCCATCCGCTGTTCCCTAAGCCTGGCCTGGCCCGGACAAAAGCTGTGGTCGTTTTGTGTATTGTCCTTAAAGCTTAAGCCACAAAGAGAGCGGGCGGGCGATAGCGGCGCGGGAGCGAGCGGTAGCGGCGCGGGAGCCGCGCGGGAGCGTGTCACTGCGTGTACCGCCAGCTCCCGCCCGCTACCGCCCGCCCGCTCTCTGTGTGGCTTAAGCTTAAACATTCTACAGCTACTAGATACGTAGTCACTTGACACGCACCACGGAATATATTAGTTAGACAATCGACTATAGTCAAGAAGAAAATAGTAGGTATAAAATGAGGTTTACACACCACCTGCTCGACAATAATAATTTATATATCGTGCAAACCTTATCGAAAACAAATCATTAGGTATATCCGTTGGCTTTAGCCGGGTGTAATGTTGTACTCAATTTCATTGTAGCCCGTTGGTTAATAATGTGATTTGACTTCCCGTAGTTCTATTGCTATGCCCTTAAAGTATAATCTTGTGAGCCCAGCCTCGAAATCGAAATCATTCGTGGTGGCTACCAAAAGCTGAATGGAACACATTTAAAAACAAAAGCCGAATTCAACGCATAAGGCCCTCGCTACGCTCGGGAGTAAAATATGGAGTCCGTCTTTACGTTCAGGATTCTACATAGCGCCCGTGACATAAGTGTGATTTATTTCCTCAGTGTACAATCTGTTATTAATAATTAGGTGGGCGTCGTGGCTAGTAAATACATAAAATTAAATCCAGACTGGCGTCAACCAAAATATTTAAACAATATGAACAATTTGCTATGTGGAGTGCCAATGACGTTTATGAGAAAAATAGAAGATTATGCATATCTAAGGTTAGAACAACAGGTAATTGATAATTTATCCGAGAAGCATATAATTGTACATTTATATGATAGCTATAGTGATTAATTTCCATTTCCCTTTTTTGGCACCTGTCTAAATTTTTGCACCGCTTATAGGTATTTTACCACATCAGAGCTTGCGATCCACTTCAGAGGCGATTCTTCTTAAACCTGATGACTAGGACTCAGGTAAGTGTTAGGTTAATCTTTATAGCAAATGTCGCTTATGCTCCTCTCAAAATTTTTATTGAATATTTATCACAACTAAGCAGAAATGTTTCGATGGGCCCGGGTCCATAGTGTCAATTGTCAATCGTATATCGTACTTTGCCGTATGTACGTATCTACCTATGTGTTCAATAAACAATTTTAATGTCCCACCTCTCATCGCGTCTTCGGGCGTATTGCTCGCATTCTAATAGGACGTATGTCGCTCCTGGCTGTGACCTCACCTAAATACTAGCACGCGTGTGAATCAGTGTCTGTGTGCCGGCGACATGAACCCTGGACTTCGCAGTTAAGGTATGTGAGCAAGGGACCTGACCTAAAGACTATTTTGTAATCCTTTGTGTTAAATCCCATTTTAAACATATGGTAGCAGAGAGCGTGGTTTAGTGGCCTCTGAAGTTATTATTCAGTTTAACTTTTCCCATAAACAAAACGTAAACATTCCCAATTTGGTGCGCCCGTAGTTAATCACCTAAACTAAAGATTTAAAAAAGTATTTTTTGCATTATAAGTAAAACTTGTTGACCACTTGACGACAAACACCCGAGCCGTTTTAACGTAGTTTGTGCCTTATCCCTGTGTACTGAAGGTCTAAATTAGTGTGAAGTGCCCGATCCCGATAAGTAAAATAATTGAATTTGGTGACTATTTGATAGTTTTGAAAGGGTTTTAGTGTCTTTAAACAGTGTTCCCTAAACGTTTTGCATATTTTGGACCTCCTAGTGTATTTCACGAATTAACGGTCGTGCTCCTAAATTATTTGTAAACGCATACGTTTCAATTTGCAGTGTGCTATTTTTCATATTAATTATTTCGTGTTGCTAAGTGCATTTGGTGCGAGTTGAAATGAGTGACAATGGCGAAAATAATCAAACCATGCGGGCGACTTTATTTACGGAAACCGCGGAGTATAGAAGATCAATTGGTACCTTGAGACTGACCAGTGAATGGATTTAGAGTGCGCATCCACAGCTTAACTCGGCAGACCGCGCCCGACTCACAGTTTTCTTTAGCGAAATTGATGAGCAGTATAGGGTATGTCGTGAGGCTAGTGCCCAGCTCTTGGGCGGCTTGGACCGGTCTATTGATGTGGAAGAATATACCTATGTACAAGACATTATCAAGTTGGTCCGCGATCAGGTTTTGGATATTAAAATTAAGCGTAATGAGTTAGTCGCGCCTGTTTCTGCTAGTACCCCGATGCGTTCAGTGCCCGACCGAGCTACAGTAGTGGCTGGTGACCTTGACCTCCCGCGTCCCCAGCGATTACCGGACCTCCCGATTCCGCGCTTTGACGGACGTCCGGACGCTTGGATTAGCTTCATAGACCAATTTGACAGTGTGGTTGATGCTCGAAGTGACTTGCTTTCCACTCATAAAATGCACTATTTAATGAGTGCTTTGTCTGATGAACCGAAACGTTTGGTACAACACTTGAAAGTTGAAACCGGTAATTATAAAGTGGCCCGTGACCTTCTCAAGCTACCATAATACACGCGTACTTGCTGACACCTACATCGCACAGATTATATCCCTGCCTGATATCAGTCCTCGGTTGACTGGTCTAAGAGTGTCATTTCTTAACCCTCTCCTAACTGCATATCGTTGTTTAGAGCGGCTTGAATTACCGGTCAAACATTGGTCCTATATACTCGTACTTGTACATATTTGTTTAGCGAAACTCCCAAGCGATTTGCGATCGCGATTTGAGCGTCGTCACGGCGACGGCATGAAGGACCTACCTGCCTTTGATAAGCTAATTGATTTTCTAGAAGAGGAATGTCGTCACCACGACAATGTGGGAAATACCTCTTTAGTAGACGCACCGTCTTCCCAAACTAAACCCATCCCGGTTGTGAGAAACCTGCGGCCGCGTCAGTACTTCGTCGCCGAGACAGACATGTGCGAACCAAAATGCCCTATGTGTTCTAGCCAGTCCCATTATCTACGCGAGTGTAAAGATTTCCTAGATATGTCCCCCCGCGATCGTTCTAACTTTGTGAAAATGAATGGCCTGTGTTATAGGTGTTTAGATAAGCATACAATTTCGTCGTGTATGCGCGATTATCGTTGTGGAACCTGTCGGCGCCCGACTCATCATACCCTTCTGTGTTTCAACGACCCACGGAACCCGGTTTACCCTTCTCGTGTGAATACTACGACTCGATCGGTGTCTTTTAGACGCTCGCCGGATCCAGCTCGGCCCACCTCCCCCATCTTCGCACGGGCGGGGGTTCCCGTAACCGTTATTATAATGTGAACCGCCGCTCACCTGGATCGAGCCCGCCAGCCTCACCCCGAGGATCCCCCCCTCCGTCCTCATCTAGGACATGGCATCGTGCCTCAGATCGCTCAACCAATCGGTATACATCCCCACCTCCTCGTCGCAATGAGCGCCATGAGCGCCCCCCTGCCCCTCCCACTAATAAAGATAGACGTGCCGTGTCACCGTATTCCTCGCGCGGTTCTCATCACGAGAACCCGCAATAGCTAGACTGCCCCCCACCCCCAGGCCCTTCCCGTGTTTCAACCATTGTCAATCCTGACTTGGTATTACTTCCCACCGCTGTCATTCACGTCAAAACATCTAGCGGGTATTATGTTGAAGCGCGGGCTTTGTGTGATACAGGAGCGCAAGGTTGCTTAGTTACGCGCAACCTTGCTGCCACGCGACTAAATATGCGTGTGTTGCCCGTCTTGTCCCCAGTGTTACTCCGAGGAATAGGAAACATTCCTTCCCTGCCGGCTCGCGGTTGTGTTTCCCTTACATTTAAGCCAGTGCAATCGCCTTCCCCTGTTGTTACAACCTCAGCTATAGTTGTAGATAATATCGCCGGTACTCATCCCGACATTGAATTGCCAGTATCTGTACTATCAGCCACAGAATCATTACCTTTGGCTGATGCCCTCTTTTATAAACCTGGACTGGTTGAAGTGCTTTTAGGAGCTGATGTCTTAGGCTCACTTCTACGCCCTGGGTTAATCAACCTACAACCGTGTGGATTAACTGCTATATCAACCGTATTTGGCTATGTCCTGTCCGGACCGGTCACGGATATTCCCAGCCCCGAACCCCCTATGACTGGTGTTTCTTTATCACAGATAGTAGAGAGATTCTGGAAAATAGAAGAATTTCCTGAGTCATCCCAAACTAATCAATTGGATCTTGAGTGTGAGTCATTTTTTAAATCATCTACTACTAGAAATCCTGACACCAGGTCATCTCATTATTGGAGAGCCCTTAACTGCAGTACCGGAATACCCGTTGCAAGACATTAAAATTAATAAGCTCACTCGGTTTCAACTTGTGCAGCAGATGCTGCAGCACTTTTGGTCGCGATGGCACCTCCAGTACTTGTCGACCTTGCAGACCAGGCCTAAGTGGGCGACCTATACAGAACCACCCACCGTGGGTGAATTGGTCCTCCTTAGGGAGGATAATGTTCCTCCATTGGAATGGCGACGTGGTCGCATTGTATCTATATTTCCCGGGAAAGACGGTGTTGTGCGTGTAGTTACTGTTAAGACGGCTACGGGTGTCCTGACAAGACCCATGAATAGACTCATTAGATTACCCTTTGATAGTCCCTCACATTAGCCTTTTCCTTCTTCCTTTTCTCGTAAACATAGTCATGTTTAGGCGGGGGTATGTTCAATTAACAATTTTAATACCCCACCTCTCCTCGCGTCTTTGGGCGTTTCCTTAATGACATATGACCGACAGTTGACCTATTGCTCGCATTTGAATAGGACGTATGTCGCTCCTGGCTGTGACCTCACCTAAATACTAGCACGCGTGTGAATCAGTGTCTGTGTGCCGGCGACATGAACCCTGGACTTCGCAGTTAAGGTATGTGAGCAAGGGACCTGACCTAAAGACTATTTTGTAATCCTTTGTGTTAAATCCCATTTTAAACACTATACTGTATGTCTATCTGATCTGAACAGGATCTGACCAACTGTCACAGGACTGTATCATTTGAAACGTTATACCGACTTAGACATTTGAAGTTTAATTTAACAATAGAACGCGGACGCTTTATTCTCCATTGAAATAATGGCAATACAATGAATGTGTACCGTGCAGTGGACTTGATCAGTAAGACTATTGTCGAAACAGACCACAAAATATGGCTGAAATTATTAATATTAATTACAAAGCAATGTGAGTTTATATTAGGATTGCTGTTTAAATGTTACCAGGCACTGGGAAAATCTTTTAGTTGGAGCGCCCGCGACGTGTCGCGTTTAGGTCTGTTGATGGCTGAGGTGGAGGGCCCCGCGCTCGCCGCTGTCAGCCCTGAAGCGCTCGCCGGCATCTCTTCCCACGTGAGTACTTATCACCTATGACTGCTGCAGGCGGGACTTTCATCTGGGGGCACGGCAGTGCCCCCGCCAAGTCGAGCGCGAAGCAAACACTGCCGTACCATCCTTTACTGGAACCATTTCGCCGCATTTTCAGGCCCCTATTTGAGAACCTCTGGATAAGACCAGAACGCAGAAATTTTCGTCATCCAGTAAGCTATAATCACATACTTAAAATCCAAAATTTCAAGTCTGTAGGTAATTTAGTTCCGAAGTTAAGCGAAAACAAAGTTTCGCATTTATGACACTCACTCACTCACTAACTAGTACTTCCCATAAACTCAGAGAGCTAAAATTTGGTACAGAGTTAGGGTTTAATGGCCACATAAAGGGAAAACTATAAAATCTGGAGTACCTGGTGACCCTGATTAGAAACACAAACGGCATAATTAAGTTTGTAATTCTATACAAAATACATGCGATTAAAAAGTTACTTTTGTGTCAGTTTGAATGTTCGTTACAAGAAGTCGTACCTGAAAAGAAAAAAGAAGGACTGCCTACAAAAAGAGATGAGATTCCATCAAAAACATTACATGTAAAAAGATGCAGGTCTCGCAACACAGTTCTTCTACAACAAAAAAGTAATGATATGTAATGTTAAACCAAGTCGGTTATATTTTAGTCAATAGCACCGGAGGGGTGTCCACAGAATAAGATTTCCACCGACTTGCATCGGCATTACTTTCTTTTTTTAAATATATAAAATGGCTTGTCCATCGCACGGCTACAATAATGACAAAAGAACAATCGTCAGCTGATTAAAATATTCCCAATTAAACATAGCGCTAGCCCTAATGACATGCAGCTTGAGCGAGCTTGAGCACTACACATATATAAGTAAAGCGTTGTGTGCGATGGCCAAGTCATTCTATATTTTAAAAAAAATAAAGTAATGCCGATGCAAGTCAGTGGAAATCTTGTTCTGTGGACACCCCTCCGGTGCTATTGACTAAAATATAACCGACTTAGTTTAACATTACATATCATTACTTTTTTGTTGTAGAAGAACTGTGTTGCGAGACTTGCATCTTTTTACATGTAATGTTTTTGATGGGATATTTACTTACTTAACCCTTTACCTGATTTCCGGTTCCGGTTGTTCAAGTGCAAACACGTATTTGTGACAGCTCCGATAATAATATTAAAATCAGTGGAAAAAAGAGTACTAGTGGCGCGCGGTCGTGTTAAAACCCCTATACGTACGACTGACTAGGGAAATCAGTAAAAATCAACAGTGAAATACAGTGATTCATATGCAAATTAGCACCCGACAAGCTAGTGACTATAACCTCAAAAAACGGCTGCCATCATAATTTCATAAAGTCGTTGACAGCTGCTAGTGACGTCAAGGAAAGGGTTACCACACCAAAAAACACACAATGACAATGGAGAAAAGCATCGAAATGTTATGGTCGAGAATAGAAACAAAAATGAATGAACAAACATTAACTTTAACCACCGCAGTTACTAAAAATGTTATGGAAGCGATTGACGAGCGGCTGAAAACTGTAATAGAAGAAAACAACAACCTCAAAACAAAAGTACAAAAACTGGAACAAAAAGTTGTTTATTTCGAAAAAGAGAAGCGTCAAAGGAACTTAGTATTCTTCGGAGTTACCGTCAACGAGAAAAGCGAGTGTGAACTTGTGGATTATATCAAGGAAATCATACAAGAAGCTGGAGTACATATAGAGAGTCACGAAATAAGTTCAGCATACAGAATAGGCAAGCGAACAAACAAAACCCGCCCTGTCGTAGTATCCTTTACAACATCGTGGAAAAAACATCTAGTATGGAAAAACAAAGCCACCCTCCCACCAAGCATGTACATTAAAGAGGATTACCCGAAAGAAGTACTAGAAATCAGGAAACAGTTGCAAGGAAAACTAGAAGAGGAAAGGGCAAGAGGCAATATTGCCTTTATCCGATATGATAAACTGGTAGTGAAGAAACCGAATGAAGCTGTCCGCGAAAAAAGAAAGCGGGAAAAAACAGGATCACCACAGTCACCTATACAAAAAAAAAAAATTAGACACCAAAACCACGGATGTCATACTGAACAACCCTTTAGAGGAAGATAGACAGGGAAACGGATCAAGTGTACCAAACTACTCGATGAGAGGCAAAAAACAACCCGTAACCAACACTCCAAAAAACTAGCAGCAGAACACCACCGGGACCACAACAGAAACGATATAATAACAACAACACCTAAAAATAACCCACCAATAATTCCCAACCCGACTGGTCATCGTGGGAATTTAGACCAAAACCCTCCAAATAACTCTAACACCAACTACCAAAATTTACAAAACCTCGAAATAGCCACCTACAATAAGGATAACAAACTAGAAACGCCTTCGAAGCAAGGACGCAAGAACTCAATAATATACATTGCAGCCTTAAATGTATTAACACTGAAAGAAGAAGACAACCTTAACGAACTTACATATGCACTAAAAAAGATCAACTGGGATATCATCGGTTTAAGCGAAGTCAGGAGAATGGGTGAGCACATCGTTGCGTACCCCGGTTTCATACTTTACCACATCGGAGAGACTCCAGGGCAACACGGAGTTGGATTTATGGTTAAGGAATATCTGACAAAGTACATAGAAGGATTTTATGGTTTTTCAGAGCGTATTGCTCTGCTAAATATTAAAATACCAGGGCATAAAGACCCGTGGACCATTGCTCAAATATATTCACCAACAGAACAGGCAGATATGGAGACAGTCGAAAAGTTCTACCACGATCTCAACAACGCATTACAAGTCAACGCACATAAAAGCATAATTGTCATGGGCGACTTCAATGGGCAAATAGGGGAACGACAACCAGAGGAAGACTTAGTCATAGGACCATTTACGTACAGTACAAAAACCAGAAGTAGGAATGGAAGGAAGCTAATAGACTTTGCAATGGAAAATAACCTTAAAATTCTTAACACAGTATATAGGAAAAACACGAAAAGAATGTGGACATGGACATCGCCAGATGGAAAAACAAGAAACGAAATAGATTTTATAACAACAAACAGAGAGAAGTGTTTTAAAAACTTTAAAGTCATCAACAACCTTAACTTTAATACCAACCACCGTATGATTCGAGCGGAAATGAAGATGGATCCACCCAAACATCCAAGACCCAAGGAACGGCTGAAAAACATAAACCCCAGTAAGCAGCAATTAGAACAAATAGCTAATACCCTAATGACCAAACTCCTACATTACAAGGAAAATACATCATGTATGGACACACAGGAAAAACTCAACTGGTTAGAGAAAACCATTAAAGATGCTTATAACCAAAGGGAAAACAACAAAAAGGATCCTAATAAATGGATGTCAACAAAAACAATTAACCTTCTGGAACAAAGGGCTAATTTAATAAATGGAAATATCAGTAACAATAGTAGGAAGCAGATATCAAATATCAGCAAGGAAATAAAAGTAAGCCTAAGGAAAGACAGGAGACAACATAGGATGGAAACAATAGAGAAACATATAAAACACACAGGCGGAATTAAGAAGGCATATAAGCAACTAACCAATAAAAAGGACTGGATCGTAAAAATGGAAAGTAGTATGGGAGAAAAGAAAAGAGGAAGAAAGGCTATACTCAAAATCGCTACATCATTCTACACAGAACTTTATAAAAACAACAATGTTGAAAGGGAAACAATTCTGACAGACAGCACGAGTGTTCCATGCATCCTACAGGAAGAAACTAGAACAGCTCTAAATTCACAACAAAATGATAAAGCCCCAGGTCCGGACAGTATAAGTAATGAAATTCTGAAACAAACAAGTTCCTTAGTAGTACCTATTCTCACAGATCTGTTCAACGAAGTAATTGACAAAGAAGTAATTCCGGAACAGTGGACCCGATCGAACATAATTCTTTTATATAAAAAAGGGAATCATTGCGACATTGGAAACTATCGCCCAATCAGCTTAATGTCCAACATATATAAAATATTTGCAAAAATTATACTTAAACGAATAGAAAGAAAAATAGACGAACAACAGCCTATAGAACAGGCGGGTTTTCGCAAAGATTACTCCGTATTGGACCATATACATACAGTTAGACAGATTTTAGAAAAATATAATGAATACCAGCTTACATACTACATGGCATTTATAGATTATAGTAAAGCATTTGATTCGCTAATACACACGAAGATCTGGAATGCACTAAAAGAACAAGGGATAGAAAATAAATATATAAGAATAATAAGGAATATCTACAAGCACAGTTCAGCATGTATTCAGTTAGAGAAGAAAGGCGAAGTCTTCAAGATACAAAAAGGCGTGAGACAAGGTGACCCCCTCTCTCCAAAACTTTTTCTGGCAGTATTAGAAATAATATTTAGAAACCTAAAGTGGGATAATTTAGGAATAAATATAGATGGTCGCTCACTAAATCATTTACGTTTTGCTGACGACATTGTGTTGTTTGCAAAAACGTCACATGACCTAAACAGAATGGTAAATGAACTAGCGACAGAGAGTGAAAAAGCTGGGCTAAAACTAAACCCTGGAAAAACAAAAGTCATGACCAACGGCATAAAAAACCCTATACTTATAGGAGACACTCAAATCGACTATGTGCAAGAATACGTCTATCTTGGGCAATTGATGGCAACAACAGACACCATTACCAAAGAAACTGAAAGAAGAGTAGCTAGCGGCTGGAAGAAGTACTGGAGTTTGAAGGAGGTAATGAAAGACAAGTACTTACACATAACAACAAAGAGCAAACTGTTCAACACCTGCATTCTACCAGTCTTAGCCTACGGAAGTGAAACATGGTCCTTAACAAAAAACACACTTGACAAGCTCTCCGTATGCCAACGTGCCATGGAAAGAAGTATGATGGGAGCCAACAGAAGGGACAGAATAAGGAACTCTATCATCAGAAATAAGACCAAGGTCCAGGATGTAACCTTAAAAATAAGAAGGCAAAAGTGGAAGTGGGCTGGACACTTGATAAGGGGTAGAGAGAAATGGAGTAAAATTGTCACCCAGTGGTACCCAAGAGACGGGAAAAGGAAGAGAGGAAGACCACAGAAGCGTTGGGAAGATGATATCAGACAGGTAGCGGGAAAGACTTGGGGAAGAGTGGCTATAGAAAGAAAAGAGTGGAGAAGATTGGAGGAGGCCTTTGCCGCCCGGCAAACGGACACCCAGAAATGGAAAAAAAACGATATATACGACTTATTTGGATAAGACCGTAACATACTGTCCGATGGAAAGGCTATAATATAATATAATATAAAAAAACCCTTTACCTGGCCCCTAAGAACTATCGTGTCTTCATACGTACTATATATACTGTTACAACCGTATTGAACGCCTTGTAAAAAATGTATTTACGAAATCGCCTGTCAAGTAATTTACTGTCATACCTACTCGATTTTGTCTTATTATATTCTTGATCAGGCGAAGCGGTATATTCCTCCCACATCTTATATCGGTTATCATAGTCAAGGTACACATTATATCAATCACTGAAAACATTATTTAACAGTTTTATTACTTACGTGAGTTTTTATGACATGACAAGACAATTTACCGGGCCATGGGAAGAATAGCTCCCGCACAGTTAAACTCTAATAAGGCCATCGGATAATGTCAACCCACATCGTAATTCTGGTCATACACAATAATGCATGAATATTTAGCAATGATGAATGATGATGATTTACGATTACATTACCTTTCAACACTCAAAATCTACAAAATATCAAAAAATTGTTCGACCTATGCATGTACTTCTGTTTTATAGAAATTAAGGAAAGTGTTCGAATTTCTCCGTAGTTTACTGAAATTAGGGGTTAAGTGAATTTAAGGGTAAAGGTTAAGCCAAAGATATATTACGCGATTTAGAAGCGTGTTGTTAATGAAGATCATAAAATACTATTTTATCTACACACATATCATAAATCCTCTAATATGCGTTCGGAAACCGTAGAAAATGACTCTCATTTCAACATTCAATGAATTTATGGCAATTTTCTTATCTGTGGCTAAGGCTACAGCAGTAATAAAATATTTCATTTTAATCTCATATATGATGTTAAAATATTACGTCAAACAAAACTGTCAAAATTTAAATGTCAAAGTTGACATGTCCCTATTCTAGTATCACTGAAAATTCAAATTCAGTCGATGCGAAATGTCAGCTCGATGTTTTTTTAGTATATATCGCACGAAATTTGAGCTAGAACGACATGATCACATCAGAATAAGGACTCTTTACTTTTTAAAATAACATTCAGGTATCTGTTGCCAGTTCTGATTTCGATATTTCCGCAACCGTGCAAAAAAGGTTGTATTAACACAATTATTGTATTTATTTACTACGGTTTCTGAACCCATCTTAGAGTAATTATAATATGTGTGTAGATAATAGTACATTACTTACCAAGGGCGATAAAACAAAGAATGTCTTAGATCGCAGGTATTTTACGCCCGAGCCGAAGGCAAGGGCGATAAATATGCGATCTGAGGCTTTCTTTATTATCGCCCGTGGTAAGTACAAAATTTTATGTCACCCCCTGGCCAGGAAGTGGGTTTTTTCGCGCGCGGAGCGTGCGATAATGGCCACTTTATGGCTAGGTGTGACATAAAGTAATGTATGCAACTGTACATAATTAGGCATTATGTACCAGTTGCATAAACTACTATTCAGGGATTGACGAAATATTTGGTAGGAGGTTTGGAGTTAAAACCTGACTACGGTAACAGATATAAGATGTGGGAGGAATATATCCCTTCGCCTGGTAAAAGGTAAAATTTAGGTAAGTATGCGATTTGTAGGTATCTTATTTAAGTCCAGTGGTATAATATTAACCACGTCATAAAGTGCCTCTCCCACTTGATTGCAATATCGAGTTAACTCGATATTTAAACAAATATATTTGTGTCTAGTTTGTGTGTCACTATAAATTACTTATTATCATATTTGTTCTTGCAGGTAATGGCTGAGATGAGACCGGAGAATCTAAAATACTTAACCGAGATGCAGGTGAGCTACATCAAACCGAAAGCAAGGAACATTTTGTCCCGGAAACTAAAGGAATTTGACGCTCGGATGGCAGACTCAGCTTGTACTGTTGCGATAAATGTATATCTTAGAATATTTTTGTTTGGTTTAAGTACTGTTATATTGGAATGATAATAACAACATATAAAATCAACGACCCAGTGTTTAATGTATTAATATAATAATTCAGATTTTTTGAGGGTTTTTAGTGATGGTAGGTGGAGGGCGTAGCTGCCGTCTTCGCGCGGGCGGGCTTCCAGCTGCAACAGACGTTTTGTTAGTATTAAGTAGGTAATGCAATATTAGGGTGAACATTTTCCCAGGATTCACCAGAGATTCGCTAAGATAGTACCTAGTCATCAATGTTATCATGTATCAAGGGAAAAATTGTATTACCACCATACCGCTCCATTCAGTTTGGGTGAAGGCGTCCTTGAGCATTAAGGATTTATTACTGGCTGGTTCGGCCTGCTTGACAACGTCAGATCGAGGTGCTTGGTCATAGTCACAGAAACATTCAAGTGCCAAACTATGGCCACAGTCACACGCTGGCATTTGATACTGTGCAGAGCTCATCCTGCAGCATTCGCATTGAGCCACTTCTCTTTCTGTTATGCTAGTGTTTTTCAATAATAATGGGTCTTCTATCGACTTAGGGGCATTAATAGCACAATTTTTTCTTATTTCGAAATTTTCGGTCATGTTACATGTATGTGTTGGTAAAGTTTTGCCCCCGTCTAATTTAGCGATGTTATTTTCTATTCTTGATAACTTGACAACTTTGTTAACCGGTGATTCACTATTACTTTGTTCGTTAATATCCAAGTTACAAGTACAACTGCAAGTAAATATAAACTATGTTAACTGTGTATTAAAGGTGTGTTTATATTAAGTTACACACTGCATTGCATTTACTTCTGCATAAGAAAGCCTGATAATGAATATAGAGTCTTTTCAACTTCTTGCGAGACGTCACCGCAGTGAATTAATATGCAGACTTTCATGCTACAGACGCTCTGATAATGAAAACTGCTTTAAAATTAAAGAGCTTTGAGTTATTAAAATTATGACTAAAGCTAAAGGTGAGAACCTCTTAATTTCTCGTCTATGCTATCGGAAAAATGTGCAGTTACATGGAGTAAAAAAAATGTGTTTTTTGAGCATAGCAGCATAAAAATAAAGTTAAGGCGAAAAGTAAAGAGCCGTTTCACTCCTATTTAGCAGTTCCATGAAGTGAAATAAGTTCGAAACTTTTGTACATCAGCGGCATTTTAATAAGGTGAAAAGTGGCGAACCTATTCATTACTCGTCTCGTCTATGCTATTGGCAAAATATACACTTCCGTGGAGTCAGGGAGTACCTACCTACAAATGGAACTAGATATGTCAACTAAATAATAAGGTAAACGCACCTATTACCGTGGGAGTTAAGGGGAGGTATCCCCAACGCAAATGTCCCGCTCTAACACGCGTGAGTTTACAATTGACCATCCCGCTCTCTACGCAAGCTCTGCTATATTTAGCTATAGTCATTAAGCCAATCATTTTATCAAAGCAAACCCTGCGAACTTGTCTATAACTATTTACGACCTTTAATTGAGTACAAAAATTAAATGTTAAATATCAGTAATATAGCCGTAGTATTGAAAAAACATTCCAAAAAGGGGTAACTTCGCGATTTTTTTCTATCGAGTGAAATTCATCAGGTCATGTAGGTAACTGACGGCGATTTTGACTAGACAATATCCTTATGTAACACATATATTTTTTTTAGATTTTAAGACATTATATTCTATGTCTCAGATGGTTTTTAAAAACTCAAAAGTGGTAATACACGGCCTTAAGGAAGTTTTCAAAAGAGTCTAAAAAATTAAGGGTATCAAAGCACCTTAGCGCCCGAGAGAATATTTTTTTTATTTAAGAATGTTTATTGAACTTTCTGCGTCGTTACTTTTTGTACTCATTTTAGTTCATTATATATTATAAAATAATTATTGAAACCAAAATACCCAAGTCTTCTATTACCGCGAATTCAGCTTTTATTACCGAGGGTATAAAAAGCAGCAATTATTACCATCGGCAATTAAAACCCGACTCAGGATTTGGCACTTAATACCGAGGGTTAAAAAAATAATAATGGCTTTGAATCTGTAAATTATTTATTTACATCAAGTTTTTTAAAGAATGCTAAATTCCGTCACAGAAATATGTACTTACGGTACCCTTGTGATATGATTTATTTTAATATAAGACTAAATATAAAAATGAAATGAAATGTAATGTATTTTATTGTTAATGATATGGGCTAAGCCTGAAATAAATAAATAATTATAATAATAAATATCACTCTGCAATAGATACTTCTTTAAGAACCTATTACCGACAGAAACAAATATCGAATGGGTAGGTATTAGATTTCCATACATTCTATTACCGAGCGTTATCTGATCATACCATCGGTAATAGGCTTAATATGTAGTTTTGTAAAATCTATTACGGACCTATAAAAACAAAGGGATACTATTGTATTTTCGCTACAAATCAAAAATATATATATAACGAGCTTGGTATAAAACCAAAATTACATAACTGGTAAGCAAACATATGATTTTATCTCAATAACTAAACAACTTGACAAAACAAGGGTTGCTATAGAAACATCAAATTCAGTACTGAAGTTTTTGTAAAATAGTTCTTTAAAAGCGTGAATAGATCAAGATTGGAAAACCCGTGAGAATAGTTATTTGTTATACAAGGGTGCAAAGTTGTATTTTAACCGCGAGTGTGGAATTGGAACACGAGCTAGCGAATGGATTCTAGGGTTGAACCACGAGCTAGCGAATGGATTCTATGGTTGAACCACGAGCGAAGCGAGTGGTTCGAAAATAGAATCCTGAGCGAAGCGAGTGGTTCAAAATTAGAATCCTGAGCATAGCGAGTGTTGCAACACACGAGGTAAAATAACTTTGCAGCCGTGTGTAACACAAATCTTTTCACCTCACTAAAGCGAGGAAATAGAAAAAGGAAAAAACAAAAGTAAAACAATAAAAAAAGTTGGGTTTCTTCCAATTTTTCATTTCATTAAAATAGAAAATAAAAACTAAATTTGAACAAAAAAACGCAAAAAAAATTAGGCAAAATTCAAAAACAAATGCAAATGCGTAAATATATAAAGCAAAATATAATTTGAAATCTTTATTAGTCGAAATCGAGTATAATCACGATTTATTGCAAAAAATAATAATTCCAACTTAAAATTCAAAATGTTAAATTTGAAATCCCTATCCCTAAATTAGTCAAAATCGAGTATAATGACGATTTTTTGCAAAAAAAAATTTTTTTTGCTTAAAATTCAAAATAGTTATATAATTTGAAATCCTTATCCTTGAATTAGTCGGAATCGAGTATAATGACGATTTTTTGCAAAAAAAAAAATTTTTTTTGCTTAAATTTCAAAAAAAATATAAAATTTGAAATCCTTATCCTTGAACTAGTCGAAATCGAGTATAATGACGATTTTTTGCAAAAAAAAAAATTTTTTTAGCTCAAAATTCAAAATAGTTATAAAATTTGAAATCCTTATCCTTGAATTAGTCGGAATCGAGTATAATGACGAACTTTGCAAAAAAAAATTTTTTTTTTGCTTAAAATTCAAAATAAATATTAAATTTGAAATCCTTATCCTTGAATTAGTCGGAATCGAGTATAATGACGATTTTTTTTGCTTCAAATTCAAAATAATGATAAAATTTGAAATCCTTATCCTTGAATTAGTCTAAATCGAGTATAATGACGATTTTTTGCAGAAAAATATTTTTTTCGACTTAAAACTCAAAATAAATGTAAAATTTGAAATTCCTATCCCTAAATTAGTCGAAATGGAGTATAATGACGATTTTTTGCCAACAAAAAATTTTTTTCTTAAAATTTAAATTCAAAATAAATATAAAATCTGAAATCCAAGGACTGATTTTTTTCACACCACCTGAAAAAAAAACAGATGGGCGAAAATTGTCCTGGCTGTTTTGTGTCCACCCACACTAACCGATATCGGATCCGATACGAATCTGACCGATATCGGATCGGATAGTGTGAGCACTTAGCAGTTTTCCAAACATTTTTATCGGTAATGAATCCTACACCGATATTGTATCGGATAGTGGGAACACGGCCTTACATGTTATTATGTTAAAAAAGTAACTAGGAACACGTTCGGATTTCAAAATTACTTTGCACACATGTGGATAAAATGCAGTTTTGCTATCTGTTTTTAAAGAATAAAAAAGGGCTTTCCGAGCTAGTGAGGTAAAAAGTATATAACCGAACATATATAACAAAAATAAAGCATAAAGAACTAAACTCACCAATTTACTCACTCAGAAGTTGTTTCAAAAACGATAAACCACCATTTAAAAACCCTAACATTAGTTTAATTGTCATAACTATTCCGTAAAACACTAAGTAAGATTCGGGTTTGCTTACACGTGGCGTCACGCGTTAGTATGGGACGACCTTTTCCTGCACTGGCCTCGCGAAAACTGACAAATTGCGAGCACATTGTTTCATTTACACACACTAGTGCCAATGTTGTTCATGAAAAATACATTTTTTAGAAGATCGTACGGTTTTCTCATAAAATGGGATTTTGAAAATGCCGCGGTGATTGGCGTCGATTTTGATACCCCCGGTAATAGGCGCTTTTACCTTACATGGATCAAGCTCATTTTGCCTATATTTCTACATACGAGTATATAAGTGCTTACCTTACTAATTGTTCACTAACTTGTTCTGGGGGCAATAATATAAAGTAGTTATTATCAATGAAAACAGGAGCTAAACTTTCTGGATTTCTAAAACATGGACAGCAGTTGCACACTCCAACTTTAAAATCGTTGGTAATTTGCTGCAACTGCTCATATGGTAGTTTGGTGAGCCACGGCTCGGTGAGTGTTGGTACTTCGCGGTAATTCTCGCCTCCGGCTATGTTATTGGTGACCATACCAGCGTCGAACTTTTTCATCGGAGTATTAATTGACGACGACGATATTTGATTATGAATAGCATCAAACGTAGTATCGGAAACATTTTTAACTTCTATGTTCAGCTTCAAATTTACCATATTACCTTGCCTTACATATATTGCAAAGTTACTATCATTAGTTTGACTACCGAAGAGTAAAGTTTTTTTCTGAAAGGGTTCATTTGGCACATTGTTGATAATAGTTGCTTGGCTCCCTTTTCTACCTACAGCTGCTGGCGAGCTGTTAAGTATATCAGGCACATTTTTTGCATCCTGACTAGGAACAACAAGAGTATCTTTTCCGTTAGATGATAAGTTTGTGATAGAACGCGTTTTAATCGGTAGTATATACGTGGATTCAAAGGGTTCCTTTTCAGGAGGAACCGGTAGTAGAATGTTTCTTTCTATAATCGAGGAATCAATCGCTGAATTCTGTATTGTTTTATATCCTGTGACGCCTGGTATTTTAGTTAGGTCAGGATTTTTTTCTAAACTATGTGTATCAACAGTTTCAGGATTAAGATTGCGTGATACTACTTCAATGACTCCGGCGTCATCGCCTTTAGACTTAATTTCATTTGTTTTCGTCATATTAGTACCAGTCTTCATAGCAGCGATAGAATTTTTGGTATTTTGAATAGGTGAAATTTCAACTTTTTTCTTACTGGTATCTATTTTGGGAGTATTATATCCTCTTTTAATGGGAGGAGTGACGGAATTTTTTCGCAAATTATGAGGACTCTGTGGAGGGAGAGAACTATTCCTCCTCTGAGTTTGCTTAGTGCCCATTCCTTTAATAGGTTTCACTGTTTTGGCAATGTCTGACTTAACTTGATTTGTAATGTCGTCTTGTCCTTCGACAGCAGTCACGCTGGTCTGTAAAATAATAATCACCCTGACTTATATCTTGGTCCATTTGAATATTGTACGGTGACTCACAATAACACAATCGTTCCCGGCGTTACTACCGGGACGTTAGAGCTGAATCTAGCGCCCATTTCATTGACGCTGCCACTAACTAAATAGGTACCGAGGGAATAGACTAGCCAAAAAAGACAGGAAGTTAAACGGTATGACTATAGTCGATGCGACAGGTTCGTTATGACTAGAGTACCTATCGGATCTCGACAACGACTCATCATAATTTGGTCAAGCTACTAACATATACTGAAGAAAACCACAAGATTGGTTTGATGTTCCGTTTCGTTAGAAATAGTTATATAGGTTATTAATTTAAATTAAGTACTCACAGAGCGTATTGTTATATCTTGAATTAATTTTAAATTTGTGGCATCTTTATTTTCATCCTCCATCTTGATTGATGGTTCATTCAAAGATAACTTTTCTTGACGCTTTTCTCTTGATCTAAAACAAATAACTCCTTGTAATATTGTAGATATCAAATTGTCACCGCCTTTAAAGTAAAATATCTTTAAATAGTGACGGAATAGGTAAGAATTAGTACTTTAATCACCTTTATTTTAATTTTTTGTGAGGAAAGCTGTCCGAAGGTACCACCATCACTACTACCATTAAAAGCCCACCTACTACCACTACTTATACCATTAAAAGTAAATGTAATTTGTTATAATAAAAACATATTAGGTATAATATATATATATATATATATATATATATATATGTATATCAGTGGCGGAGCGTCCATACAACTCGATTCACACCGGCTTGCCTAATTTTCAGCCAGTCCAATTCTTTTACTACGGCTCATGAAGAATAGGAAAAGCCAAGTATTTTCGGCTTCCCTAAGAATATTTTTGACGCGCCGCCACTGATGTATATATATATTTATATTTACGGCCGGATAGCAAAATAGTTTCGAAAACGAAAAACCTCGAACCTCGACCTTCTGAGTTTCTTGAATTGAGTGTGATATATTGTTACGATAATTCCTTGGGAAGGCACGTTAAGCCCCAAGTTGGTCCCGGCTGCTATCTGTGATAAGTAGCTGTCGTTAAAGTCAAGCTAGAGACGTTCGGGTGGCTTGCGAACTTCTAACAGTCAAGTTGCCAAGCCTAATCCCAATATGGTCTAGTTACCCCTCGCGTTGGAAGGTCAGATGGCAGTCGCTTCTGTAAAAACTAGTGCATACGCCAAATCTTGGGATTAGGTAGCGGACTCCAGGCATCGTTCAGGATGCAACTGTATTGGGATAACGCTAGGATGATGATATTGATGATGATGATGATAATGATGATATTGATAGGATAATACTAAATGACGATATTCATCCAAAGTACATGCCTGGACGCCTTCATCAGATAGTCGTTGTAGCCGGCCGGGAGGAACGGCTGCGGCGGTTCCACTGCTACGTATGCAGCCCCGTTCCTTAGTTCCTGGCCTCTTTCTATTTTCTTACCTTCAGTAGAGTACAGCTCAATGGTGCGACTGAAATCACACAATTATGGGTATCCTAAAATCTAAGTGATAGTTACATTTTTAACTAAATACACAACACAGTCTATTCACGATTTAATTTAGCTACCTACTTAGGTACCTAAATTAAATCACAACTGCACTACTGACGTTAGATTAGACATAATATCCACACCGCTGGAGCCTTTTCTGGTCGCGCGATAGCGTGATATAAACGAAAAGAATAAAGCATCTGTCACTTTCTAATACCACTCAATAGAAAGTGACGGATGTTTTATCTTGTTGTTTATCATGCTATCATGTGCTCAGAAAAGGCTTCTCAGCGGTATAGGCGATGGGAATTGAGGTGAGGTGAGATACAAACGCTGCTATGTACTTACTTACATACCTACACACAATATGCTATGTTGTCTAATACTTGAGTATACTTATTTTTTAATTCTTCCGTTGCGAACTGTTTGGAGAACATATTTAATTACAATATTACACTTAACAAATCATATGGTTTATGACTCAAATTTTATTATTATTTCATAAGAAACTCATCCAAAAAATATGCCTAATGATAGAAATTTTATCTTAACATCACAAAAATGACTAAGTTATAAATGTTTTAATGTGGAGAGAGAGAGAGAGAGAGAGAGAGAGAGAGAGAGAGAGAGAGCTTCAGATGTGAAAGGCGAAGTGAAGGCGAGTGACACTTCCATCGTTGAGAATTATAGACCCATAGCTGTTCTTCCCACCCTCGGCAAGTTATTTGAGGCCATACTTCACCGGACGCTATCTTTACAGGTTCGTCCCTTTTTGTGTGACGCGCAGCATGGCTTCCGGCCTAGTCGCTCGGTTAACACGAACTTGTTAATACTAACGGACAACATTGCGTTGCATCTTGATAGAGGTATCCAAGTCGATGTCCTCTATTTTGATTTCTCGAAAGCTTTCGATCGCGTGGATAACGACGTGCTGCTTAGCAAACTGGATAAGATTGGTTTCTCCCCCAAGTTGCTAACCTTTTTTGCCAACTATCTGCGCGATCGACAGCAATTCGTCCGACATGGATGTTTTGTCTCGACTCCTTACCATACCCGGTCTGGCGTCAGTCAGGGCTCCATCCTCGGGCCCTTGTTTTTTAATATTATGATTAACGATCTCAAATCGGTTCTTCGGGCGGCTCAGTGTCTTTTGTATGCTGACGATTTAAAGCTGGTATACGGGATAGAGCAAAGAACCGATTGTGAGACGTTACAAGCGGACATTGACTTGGTGTATCGGTGGAGTATGGAGAACAAGCTTCATTTCAACCCAGCCAAGTGTTGTGTGTGCACATTTAGCCGCTCTCGTGCGGCTATTTATGCTCAATATATGCTAGGGTCAGAACCGATAAATCGTGTCTTCTCCGTCAAGGATCTGGGCGTAGTGTTCGATACGCGGCTCACGTTTCACGAGCATATTTCTTCCCTTGCCACGAGCTGCTTTCGAAGACTGGGCTTCGTAATCCGAAATCTCCGCCTTTTTCATGACCCGGCGGCTATGAAAATGGTTTACAATGCCTTAGTAAGGAGTAAGCTGGAGACGTCGTCGGTCGTATGGAGCCCCTACGAATCAACGTATGCATTACTCCTTGAGAAGGTTCAGAAGACATTTTTAAGATTTCTTTATAAAAAAGTATTCGGGTTCTACCCGTATCTGTACCCTACAAAGTATCTTCTCGGCTCCCTCGGGTACAATTCCTTGGAGGTGAGGCGAAACTATCAACTCTTGACCACGGCATGTCGAGCCTTGCGTGGTGAGTCAGACTGTCCCGAACTGATAGAGCGTCTCGTGCGACTGTTTGTCCCGGATGTCCCGAGGATCCCCCTCAGACCACGCCTACGTGACCTGTTGGCCGTACCGCCGGCGCGCACCGTCTCCTGCAGGAACTCTCCGCTGCCCCGCGCACTTTTACAGCTCAATGCGCTCCTGGCATCAACACCTGAGTGCGATCTGTTTGCGTGGCGATGGGCGGCAGTGTGTCGTGAATGCTTAAGATTTTGCGAGGCGATGGATACAAGGTGCTCAACTGTTCCTATTTAATGTAAATTGTTTTTTAATTGTCATCTTTTATCTTATCTGTTATTGTTTGTTAATTTTTTATTGTTAGTCTAAGTTTCGTGACGCACTGGTTATACTGTAATGTCATGTAAACACTGTTATCAATAAATAAATAAATAAATAAATAAATGTGACGTCACACAACCTAACGATCGTTCTATACAAAAAACCTTTTACGCCAAAAGAACGGAGATGCTTCTAAAACTTATCAGTTATGAATTTGCTGATGGTGATGAGATCTTAGGCTGTTTTTTTCACCATTTGATTCTAATTTTCATAGTCCATCAAGAAAATTCGAAATGATTGATTTAATGTAAAAGTACGTGGGCTAACACTGAAATACTCATAGTACGACTGGCGTGGAGTTATGAGTGATATCACGCAATAATTCAAGTTAGTCTTACTTTGTGCCGTTCTGTGAGCGTGCCAGAAAGCTTAAGGTAGTATCCCATAGGTCACCGACACGTACGTTGTATTTTCTGGGAGGAGAATCTTGTTGTCCATTCGGAAACAAGAAAATTTCAAGAGAACTCCCGGTAGTGTGCGGGTTGTGTTCTGGATTCGCCATTTAGTCTGAGATGTTAGCTCTTAAATCAACATTATATGCTGTGTGGCACACTTTTATGCTGCTATGTAGTCTGCTATATACAATTTGCTTTACAACGATACAATTTTAAACAAACAGTTATATTGTAATTCAAAACAACAACTGACATTTTATAAAATGATAGGATACTTAGTGAAGGATAGTGATTAGTGATAGGTGATAGACAGAAAGTGAGAGAGAGGCCAATACTGTATCGCGTGATAATATTGACCGTGTAACCGATGCCATAGGAACAAAAAGAATATAATCACTGACGTTTTAAGAGATGGGACTCTCATCTCATACTGTCTCATACTAGAAAATCATAGATATAATATATACTCTGTAGTTGTAGATGCGCCAATGAGCGATCGGGGCTATGTATTTCTCATCGTAGAAAGAGGATATATAGAAGGAGGGTTAGCAAATCACACACAAGGACGGAGATATTGTGACAGTTTTTTCTGGGGTTGCCACAAAAAGAATAATCTCCCCATTTTTACTGACAAGTAGGTTTTTAATTATTTGGAATCTTCAAAATAAACTCTTAGTAAATATTAGCGGGCAAACACAAAACATCCGATGTCCTCCCAATTACGATATAAATGTGTACTAATTTAATACCTACATTAAAGTTAACAAAATCACGATTAGATTAAAACGTCTTAGTTATTCAGCCATTATAATAATGAAATTCACAATAGTATTCTAATCACGTCACAATTAAATTTTTTATCTGTTATTTTTAACATTCGAGCCGGTTTAGTTTACCCCACATTATGGGTAACATATTTTTTCATACTCTGGCCACTGGTTCATCGATGACATTTCGGTGACAACGGCCGGTGACAAATAATCGGTTCCTTATACGCGATGAGGGACAGAAGATATGTCATTTTTTCTCGCTCCCACGTGTGTTATTGTCTATGCTTACATCTCCTTCACACACCTTTGTATGTGTGTATCACCAGTTCCATCTTATACTTGTTCCATGATTTCTCATACTCTTTTAAAGTACAATGTAGATCCAACCGTAGGCAACATTTATTCAGCGTACCCCCAGCTACAAACAATGTATCTCACTATAGCCCAATACCGTGAATGTGCTCTCTTTACAATGACATTAACAAAGATCTAGACATTTTCCAACACAGTTTCATTACATTTAAGCATAAAGCTATATCCCGACTCAAACAACCTTAAAATAGTTATATATTAATCTGCTAAAATCAATGAGAACCTTTAAATGTTGTGCACAGTTGTTATCGATGTACAAATTTACCATGATAATTTAGTAATATCTGTCCTTGTATACTTTTTGATTTGTATATTGTTACTGTGCCTTATAAATAAATAAAATAAAATAAAAATAAAATACTTGCTCATATTCGAATACAAAAATATCTCGGCGGCCGAGCTTTGCTCGGCGTTTTCCCGGGCATGAGACCTAGCTAGATCGATTGCTCGTCCCCGAAAACCCCCACATACCAAATTTCATCAAAATCGTTAGAGCCGTTTCCGAGATCCCCGAAATAAATATATAAATAAATAAATAAATATACAAGAATTGCTCGTTTAAAGATATAAGAATAATAATATCTGGGCGACCGAGCCTTGCTCGGCGTTTTCCCGGGCATGAGACCTAGCTAGATCGATTGCTCGTCCCCGAAAACCCCCACATACCAAATTTCATCAAAATCGTTAGAGCCGTTTCCGAGATCCCCGAAATAAATATATAAATAAATAAATAAATATACAAGAATTGCTCGTTTAAAGATATAAGATATATTAGATATAAACAAGAATTGCTCGTTTAAAGATATAAGATTTGTACTACGCAATTTGGCCGGTTTGCATGTCCAATGTGTTGCTTATGGAAGTTTGCCTTTGCCTATAACCCGGCCATGAAAAAATGTTCGGTCGGTGATAGGGACAAAACATGCCACTCTTTTCTATTTCCTCTTATAGGAATCGCAATAAGACTATTTTTCTCTAGCAAAGCGTGTCAGCCCCTTGTACAAAATGAACACGAATTGACAGCAATTGCCATGAAAATCCGCAGTTTATATCTATGGAAAACCCAATACTGCCGCCATTATCCGCCTCAAATATTCCATACTATCCTCCGGTATGATTTTTTTGTTCTGAGTTGCGCGAGCCTCAAGGGGCGGACACGTTTTGCTAGAGAAAAATAGTCTTATTGCGATTCCTATAAGAGGAAATAGAAAAGAGTGGCATGTTTTGTACCTATCACCGACCGAACATTTTTTCATGGTCGGGTTATAGGCAAAGGCAAACTTCCATAAGCAATACATTGGACATGCAAACCGGCCAAATTGCGTAGTACAAATTTTGTATGAATATGAGCAAATATGAGAAAGACATAGCCTCGGTCGCTCGTTGGCGCATCTTTAACTTCAGAGTGTATATTATATCATTTATATCTATGGCGAGCCTGGATAGAAATGCCGTAAAATTTCAAATGTATATATTTAATTTTCTGTATGATGACTGCGTTTCAAAATATTGACGAACAATACCTACTTAAATTAATCCTCTCTAGTGAGGCTTCGCGTAGGTTCATGACTGAGTGAGGGTGTAGGTTACAGGTTACAGTGTGAGCGTGTGAGATTCATGTTGGGTTCATGAAATGCATTTGCAGAATGTTTTCTGTCATCGAATGATGTGTCATGTGTCGGTGTACGGTCGGTGTCATGTCGGTAGTTGTGTCATGTTAACCAAAGATTGAACGAAAGCACAGAGTACAAAAACCAAAGTCACCATCTGTCACGTTATCACAATATTTACGCAGCAAACATCTCATAAAGTTGATATAGTACTTTTGGCTTTGCACTCGTAGCCGAGGAAGAGGTTATCATCAAGTTATCATGAGGGTGCCATGTCGGGAAAACACAACGTGGACTTGACGTGGACACGGTATGACCTTGTTGGCACAGTAGGTGCCAAGTTAAATGCAGTGATGCTTAAATCACGCTTCTGCATTGATACAGCTACGATACGCCGTTTTCCTTTAAACCTGTTATCG
Organism: Cenopis cana; assembly: GCA_951800055.1. Taxonomy (NCBI): domain Eukaryota; kingdom Metazoa; phylum Arthropoda; class Insecta; order Lepidoptera; family Tortricidae; genus Cenopis; species Cenopis cana. Next base: position 17,211,451 of record OX637471.1, on the reverse strand, counting down.
TCTATTCGTCTGAAATAGTCTCGTTAGAGCCGTTTCCGAGATCCCCGAAATAGATAAAAATATAATAATGTAAATAAATATATATACAAGAATTGCTCGTTTAAAGTAATAAGATTGCAAGTATTGTTTTGATTGTTTTATTCAGTAGTATTCACCCTGGAAGGGAGGTCATCGGTCGCCGCGCCCATCACGGGGCATCGGGAAACGACGAACGGAATACTCCGAGGGCTGTATATTCTTATTTACCATGAGAACCAGAAATCTCACGGGTTACAGTTTAAATTAAGGTAAGTAAATAACATGACACAGTGTCTTGTAAGTTATGAAACTAGTATTTTGTAGGTCTCTGTGCCATAATTCAATTCGTAAGACACTTGGACCTCTGCCTACACAATTGGTGTCATTTATTAGGTGCTTTTTGTTGAGGTCCTCGTCAAGCTCATATCTTATTGTCATAGGCACAGATTGAATAGAACCCAATAGAACCATCGAAAAACTAAAACAGTCAACAGACCATTTGTGAACTTTATACGCATTGTAACTAATAACTTAATAAGGGTCACGAATGGTCAGTTAACTGTGTTGACGTTTTTACAGGTATCTCTCTACTATAGTTAGCTACTCATTAATTTACAGGAACGCCACAATTTGTTCATATTTGTAGTCTATACTTAGAGGTAATTAAACAATCTCTGCTACTACTTTTTCCACTACTATCTACCACTATGACAATCAATCAATCAATCAAATAATCAATTTTCATAGGAAACTCACGGCACAGAACCTAAGTAGGTATAGGTACGTCCTTTTGTTAAGATAGTTTGTCAGCAATAAGTCTAAAGAAGAAGAGGACAGAATTCTTATACTTAAAACTTAAACATGTGGTAATCTTTTTATTACGCCTATAACTTTTAGAATGACGTACATGGAGCAAATAAAGCATAAAATAAATGCTACGTCATACAAAGAAGTGAAGGACAAAGCTGAATGTAGAATAAGCTGGCAATTACTCCACCGACAAGAGCCAAGCTCTTAAATATTATGATGATAACTTTTATAACGGTACCAGAAACACTCCGGCCGGGCTGATTCTTTATTCCATAAATTGCTGCTTCCTTGTCGGCGGAACAAAATTGCCTAACAAGGCGTTTATCTATTTTCGACCCCGCATTCAATTTATAACTGAACTGCCTTTGGATTGCTTTGCTTTTAGAGCGCTTCGAGCGAATCTGATCAGCATGAGCCCGGATGATTGACTTGAAAAGCAGATATTCCTTTAAGGCGCTAACACTGAGAAATTTAGAATCTTTGAAACGCTGTTCTGCCTAGACGAGGAAACATTAGGGACTGATTTTCAGATATATAATTCTTGACTATATGATTGTGATTGTGTTGTGTATGTTTATGATTGTACTGACAATAGCCGAAACATAATTGCTTAAAATTTTCTCGATAGAAAAGAAATCCAAAGTTGAGTCTATTTTTTCCTTTTTTTACTCAGCCTACTAAAACAACGCATTATTAAAAGACACGATTAAGTTAATATGATGGTATTTTACCTTATCTAACGTAGTGGCACCAGTAATGGACCTGGCTCCAGTAATGGACGCAAAAATCTTTCACGGTCGAAATTAAGCAACGGAAAAGTATTTTAGCCATGGCAACACTTTAAGTATAAAGAATAGGCTTCTATGTATCACATTGACAAATGACATACACCTGGGTCATTTTGTTTAAAAATGGCGCGGCGGCAAAAAGTGTGCTCCGGCATTTTTCACGAATAACCTAAATTTCTTACAGAAATAATTAAGGAAGTAGGTAACGGTTTTGATTGTAAACTTTATTTTCTCTAAACAATATTAATTTGATATGATTTCGTGAGAAGCGTTACATATTTAACAATACTTTTTTAAAGTGTTTATAGCATTAGAATCCAATTTGAATGATTTAGAGAGGATGTACATTACTGGTTCCTGTTTTTTGTTAATCTCCAATTATGGACAATTTCTCCACGATTGGTTTTCATACTGAATTCTGGTTACCCAATTATGGACACCCAATGTTGGACGGATTTATTGGCGAGGTAAATGTTTGAAAAATGCCACCCAGTTTTATTATAATAGTAGTTTATCTACACAAATATCATAATCCTCTAAAATGCGTTCAGAAACCGTAGGCAAAACGACCTTCATTTTAACATCAATGTACTTATGAAAATTTTCTTACCTGTGGTGAAGTTTACCAGCAGTAATATAATATTCATTATAATGTCCTATTTAGTACTATAATGTTTTTTTTTTTTAATTTAGAACAGGAAAATTAAAATTCAGTCGATACGAAAGGTCAGCTCGATATAGGTTATTTTTTTTGGGATAAGGATTCAGGTAGAAGGATTTCAAATTTTACATTTATTTTAAGTTTTAAGAAAAAAAATATTTTTCTCGATAAAGGTCATTATACTCGATTTCGACTGATTCGGGGATGAGGATTTCATATTTTATATTAATTTTGAATTTTGAATTTACAGCGAAAAAAAAAATTATTGCGAAAAATCGTCATTATACTCGTTTTCGACTAATTCGGGGATAAGGATTTCAAATTTTATATTAATTTTGAATTTTAAGAAAAAAAAATTTTTTTTCGAAAAATCGTCTTTATACCTACTTGATTTCGACTATTTCGGGGATAAGGATTTCAAATGTTATATAATACCGGCTACTATAACCCATCTTAGAGTACTTATAATATGTGTGTACATAATAGTACATTACTTACCAAGGGCGACAAAACAAAGAATGTCTTAGATCGCAGGTATTTTACGCCCGAGCCGAAGGCAAGGGCGATAAATATGCGATCTGAGGCTTTCTTTATTATCGCCCGTGGTAAGTACAAAATTTTATGTCACCCCCTGGCCAGGAAGTGGGTGGGTGTGACATAAAGTAATGTATGCAACTGTACATAATTAGGCATTAAAACACTCGTGTGACCTTATTATGAATAGCATAAACTACTATTATGCAACTGGTACATCATGAGGGGCATTAAAACACGATTGTGTTTTATGAAACGAGCCGAAGGCGAGTTTCATAATAGGGTCACACGAGTGTTTTAATGCCTAATTATGTACAGTTGCATACATTACTTTATCTACACACATATTATAAGTACTCTAAGATGTGTTCAGAAGCCGAAGGCAAATGACCTGCATTGCTTACCAGTGCTACCGGTAACATATTTATAGATGCTCTAAATAGATATCAAATTTGAACTCCTTATCCCTGAATTAGTCGAAATCGAGTAAATTGACGATATTTGGAAAAATATAATTTTTTACTTATAATCAAAATAAATGTAAAGTTTGAAATCCTTATCCCCGAATTAGTCGAAATCGAGTATAATGACGATTTTTCGTAATTTTTTTTTTACTTAAAGTTCAAAATAAATGTAAAATTTGAAATCCTTATCCCCGAATTAGTCGAAATCGAGTATAATGACGATATTTCGAAAAAAAAAATATTTTTTTAACTTGAAATTCAAAATTAATATAAAATTTGAAATCCTCATCCCCGAATTAGTCGAAATCGAGTATAATGACGATTTTTCGTAAAAAAAAAAATTTACTTAAAATTCTAAAGAAATGTAAAATTTGAATTCCTTATCCATGAATCCTTATCCCGAAAAAAATAATACATTATTGCCGTGGCCGGGGAAAAAAGCAATTGCAGGCTGAGTATTTGTTTAAACGGACGAGCTTGCGAGTCCGTTTAATTATAATACGAACCCTGCAATTGCCATTCCGGCCGAGGCTAATATAGTACTTTTCTCAAAAATGGAGGAAATACGACAAAATTTGGATAAATATTTGATAAACATAACCTTAAAACGTCGAAAACATCATGCTCAATAAAAATATAAACAGCGGGATGTTTATTTTTTTTAACAGAATCGCAAGTGTATGGTTTTACCGAAAAACGCAAATTATTCAAGACTGAAAAAGACGTCGCGTTTCCAACAGAAAAATACGAGCTGAATTGGCTGAATACGACCTGTGCCTCCTTTTATATGACAGTTTTTACTTTTTTTTAAAGTTTGGAATTCAACAAATAAAGGAATTTATATGTGAAATTGCAGGCGGTCTACAATGTTTTTAAACCTTAAGGTGTCCAAGATTGGGTGTCCATAATTGGATTTTGTCTTGTCCATCATAGGATTTTCGAAGATTTTCGACTTTTTCAGATTTGGAGCAAGTTTCTCGGAACTTACAAGTTTATCCAAAACTTTTGTATGTTTATTATAATTAGTGATTATTAAGCTACATTTACTTTGAAATAACTAACATCAAACTTATAAAATAAGAGAGTTATAGCCAAAAGATGTCGACGGAGTTCTTAAGCCGTCCATAATTGGTGCCATTACGTTAGGTACTGACAACAGGAAATTTAACAAATCTTCACACAGTCAGATATTTATCGAAATTTGTCTAAAAAAGCCATTCCCGGAGAGTGTTGCATCCCGTTTGTCGTGAACGAAAAACATACGCGCGTCTCTTTCAATCAATATGTCGCCTTAATATAAGGGCAAACAAAATGTACTGGATGCCGTTTTGCCTTTTGTGTAGCCTAACATCATATTAATAATCCTACACGGTGCAAGTACCTGGGTATAGGAATAAAATGACATGCATTGTTAGCATAATATCTATACATTTTATCACGGTATCTGAGAGTTGTCTGTGCATCGTTTGGGCCATGAGTCGTTCATTTACATTCCTGTTTTCACTTTTCTCTCGCCATTTTAGTAGTCGATGTCTAGCTTTCGATTTCTATCGCGCCTCTGTGGGGCCCGCCGACGCGACGTCCGCGTCTCTGCCGGCGCGGGCGAGGCAAATCAAGCAGCTGGACGTACCTACCGTCAAGTTTATTTATAAATGTGTTGCATGCCCTTTAGGATGTTTTAGCACGGTAACTAGTACAATATGTAGAAATAGATAGAAGAGTTGGTCTGAGGGGTGAGTCTATGGAACTAGAAACATTGTTTGTAGTTCATTAAATTCACGCCTGTGTTCCAAAAAGTGATAGACAGAGCAAATAAATCTAATTTTCAGTGCGAATTCTAGCTATTGTAGGTTTAAGAACAGAGAAAGTTATATTTCAGTGACAGGTTGGCTAGCCTAACGCATGATATCGCCAACAACACAAAACAGCCTATGGGGCAACTCCAGATGATCGTTTTTGTAATGCTAAGGCTAATTAAATAAGCTAAAAGCTAATTAAGCTTTGGCGTGATATAATATAATATATTCATATGCTATTCAAAATTAAATTGTAATAAGTAAACAGTTCTACTTCACCTCGGCGTTGAGTAGAACTAGTAGGTTAGAGTCGTCGGAATAAATAATATATAGGTATTCTGTGTAGGTAGGTATACTCGTATACCTTGGTATTAATTTAATTACAGCAGGTAGTACATATTATTTGTACCTACTAATTGTATGGTTCTAAAATATTAGAGGTTTTCGATGAATCCACTAAAAAAACATAATTCAACTATTAGGTACTTACCTACTCGTTTTTTTCAAACTTGAATAAGTATGAATAAAGAATTGGCCTTATGTGGCATATTTGCAACTGTTCGGGCTGCTGACCGCAGTGCTGCGACTGCGAGTAGACAAGAGAAGGAAGAAGTTAGGGGAGCATGTAAATAAATACACGGCGGCGGCGCGTGCTATTTGTGGCGCCGACGAGCACGCGCGTGCGCGTCGCGCCGACCGCCGCGCCGCCCCGCTTGCGCCACCCGCTTGCTCACTCACTCCTTAAAATGTGACACTTTGTAACTGCACTTCCTAATTTAAAAAAAAAATCACAAATTATGAAGTACCTCTACTACATACACTGTTTTGAGGACGACATAAGTATTTTTTGTTATCAAACTAATAGTAAAACTGTGTCTTTATTTGGATTTTGGTGGATTATACCTAGGTACATTTGAATTCGAACGAAATATTGAGAAAGAAAAGAAAAAATATATTCACATCCAATTAGGTCAAAATCATGGATGACTCCATGCCAACTAACGAACAGTTTATTCAGTTTCTGAGTAATCACTTAAAATAGCGTTTGCGTACTACTTTAACGTATTGTACCTACGACACGGCTACCTTGTTCTAATTCAAGAATATTTAGAAGGGAAAAAAGGTATAAATAACTGCGTCCGGTCGGTGCCATATACCTATACATACTTGCATTGCATCCTGTCTTTAAAACTCATGGCTATGAAAAGTTTGAAATGCAATGCCGTGTAGACTACACATGAATTTAACCAAGTTTTGGTTCAACTTTCATGCAGACACCCGACTGAGTCAGAAAAAGAAAAGCCGCGTCTTTATACATATCTGTTTCACATATTCGTACCATTTAGGTAGCTTAAAAAAATACTAAATGTACTTTTATGTCACACCTGGCCATAAAGCGGCAATTACCGCACGCTCCGCGCGCGGGAAATCCCATTTCCTGGCCAGGGGGTGACATAAAATTTTGTACTTAACACGGGCGGTAATAAAGAAAGCCTCAGATCGCATATTTATCGCCCTTGCCATCGACTCGGGCGTCAAATACCTGCGATCTGAGACATTTTTTGTTTTACCGCCCTTGTTAAGTAATGTACTATTTTGTGAAACCCAAGAGATGCGATCTGGAGTGAAGACCACAACACCGTTGCTGATTGGCGCAGAGGATGTGGAACGCGTCTACAAGTTCACATATCTCGGTAGTGTCGTGTCAGAGACAGGAGGAACAGAAGAGGACATCGCTTCACGGATTGCCAAAGCCCGGGTAGCCTTCGCACAGCTGCGGAACGTATGGCAATCACGAAAACTGACTCGAAGAGTGAAACTGAAAATCTTTGGGTCTAATGTTAAGTCTGTGTTGCTGTACGGGTGCGAGACTTGGAAAGTTACAAAGGGCATTTCCAACCAGCTCCAGGTCTTCGTTAACCGATGTCTTCCACGAATTCTCGGTATTTACTGGCCCGAGACCATCTCGAATGAGGACCTCCGAGAACGTTGCCACGAAATCCCGATCGACCAGCAGATCAAGCGCCGTAAGTGGAACTGGATTGGACACACACTCCGGAGGGGGCCCGACCATATACCTAAACAGGCCTTAGAGTGGAACCCCCTAGGAAAGAGAAAGCGTGGCCGTCCCAAACAAACCTGGCGGCGTACGGTGCTGGACGAGGCGAAGAAGATCGGGAAGTCTTGGAGCGAAATGAAGCAAATAATAATACCTACTGAACGAGATGGTCATATACAACTTTATATAAGAGCGACAGAGAGAGACATGTATGATTTGTTGTCCTTGTCATATTTTCCTTTTTTTATCTGCCACAAACTATTGATATTACTTTCCACTGTGGCAAAAAAAAAACAAATTATGGAGGTTGTTTATGGTAAGCAGTCAGGCATTTGAACAAGTATAGGATCTCTGTAGAATCTGTACTAGGTATGTGGCTGTATAGGTTAGTGCCGTTGCCCAATTTAACTCCGATTCACCATACAATTTTTTTTAATACTTTTCTGCTCTAGAGCAGAAATGGACCACTTTCAGCACGCTACTTAGATGAACAATGACCCGCTTTCAGAGTATGAGAAATGAAAAGTTCATTTTCTAAGCAGTCAAACTGCGGAAAGTATCACTTTTCCGCACTAGTTTTTTATTTTTCTATTTTTTTTTTATTTTTTACTCTGTCATCAGCCCGAGCCAAAGAGATTTTATTATTTGAGAAAAGTTTTACAAGTTGATAAATATTATATTTACATTCTTATAAAAGGGTACCTAACTTCACTACATAAATATTTCATAAATAATTTATTTTTCATTTTGAGTACCTAATAATTTCTTGTTTACCTAGTGTTTTGATAAAAATATCGAGTGAAAGTGACGAATCAGATCAAATGCATACTAAAAATTTGTATGATACGCGCGCGTAAAGATGATTTTCGACCCGTCTCGAATTATAAACTCGCTCGCTACGCTCGCTCGTGTATAACAAAGACACTTGTCGAAAATCACTCACATTCCGCACTTGTATCATAAATGTTAAGGTAGTTTATGCAACTGCTACATAATGAGGGGCATTAAAACACGAGTGTGTTTTATGAAACGATTCACACGAGTGTTCTACTGCCTAATTATGTCCAGTTGCATACATTACTTTATCTACACACATATTATAAATACTCTAAGATGGGTTCAGAAACCGAAGTAAATAAATATTAAATACAATAATTGTATTAATACAACCTTTTTTACACGGTTGGGAAAATGTCGAAATCAGAACTGGCAACCAATACCTGAATGTTATTTTAAAAAGTAAAGAGTCCCTATTCTGATTATCATGTCATTCAAGCTCAAAATTCGTGCGATATAGTTACTACAATAAAAAAATATCGAGCTGACTTTTCGCATCGACTGAATTTGAATTTTCAGTGATACTAGAATAGGGACATATCAACTTTGACATTTAAATTTTGACAGTTTTGTATGACGTTTGATATTATAACATTAAATAGGAAATTATAATGAAAATTATATTATTGCTGTAGCCTTAGTCATGATAAGAAAATTGTCATTAATACATTGAATGTTGAAAAGAGAGTCATTTTCTACGGTTTCCGAACGCATATCAGAGGATTTATGATATTTGTGTAGATAAATTTATATTTGACATTGATTGTAGATATCGATTAGTGGAATAAAATAGCGAGTGTTTATTTTTTAATTTTTAGCTGGTTCGATTCCTAGGAGAGACAGGCAAATTTTAGGATATCATCAAATGCACTTTTATTTCTTATTAAAAATAAAAGATTGTTTCCTTTAAGTAAAACGAGCCAACTTAAGGATAAGTATAAGTAGGTATAGGATAAAGAATAAGTAGGTACTTATATTCAGTATATGGAAATAAAATAATATTTATTTTAAGCACAAAGGAACTTAATACATTTTGTCTACCAAAAGTGAGAAAGCCAAATATTTTGTATTTCTGGGACTCATTGTTTGGGGACCTCTACCTGTGAAGCCAGTCGATATCTAATCTACTGGCTAATTATTCTTACGAGATCCTATTTTACCGGCTTGTTTTATGTTGAACTGGGTAAACTGTCCATCCACTTGTGGTCGGATGTCTACTGGAGCTTTGATAAGTTTGTGAATAGGTATTAGACGTTATTGAGTGGCATATATAGCACGTGAATCCGCCGCAACGTCGCTGAGACTGAGAGTGAGTGTAGAGTATGGAGGAATCGGGAGGGAGAGGAGCAGCGGCGCGGAGCGACGGCGCGCGGGCGGGGTCCTGCCGCGCCGCGCGGCCCGCAGTCCGCGCTAGCAGCCGCCCCGGCCCGTCGTCCGCCGTCGCAGCCCTGCCCGCATCGCGGCACGACACGCGATCCCAACCTTTGTTTATTGTCAAACGCGCGCTCAGCCCACAGCTGTTTCGTACAGTACCGCCGTACCTCTACATAAATGAACATCTTTCGGGACGATATTGTATAGCGTGATTTAAATTAACAGTGTGACGAGATCGGTGTTTCCAGACGTGTATTTACAGTGTGTAAATGGGGCGCTCGCCAGGCCCCTGAAGCGGTCGGTGCGGTGCGCGCGCCTCGGCGTCGAGCGGCTCGACCATGGCGGCTACGGCCCGTCGCGAAATCGACACCGGCGAGGAGGATATCGCTGCCATCGCGAAACAGATTTCGGACCACGCCGAGGCCATATACCAAACCTGGAAAGCGCGAGGTCTCGCACCCACTGAAATACTGTCATGCAGGCCCACGCCTGGGCTCAAGCTTACAGATAGCATAAGGACTAAACCTAGAACAGAACCTAAACCCGAAATCAAGCAGCGGCCCGACCTAAGACGTGACCGTCCAGAGCATCCGAGATCCGAGGCTCGAAGAGAGCAACGGCCGGATCCCTATATAGAGCAGAGATCGGAACCAGAGGATGAGACTATAGAAGTGACCTTACCTCCGGACTTGGTGCCGGAACGCAACGGACCGGGCGGCGCGGGCGCCGGCGCCCGGCGCGCTGACCCCGCCGCCATGCGGCTGGAGGTGGCGCGCGAGGAGGAGCGCCTGCTGCGCGCGCTGCGTACTGGTGGTGTCGTCGCCGAGCGCTCGGCCGAAAGGCCGGACGTGGTACCTCCTATATCTTTGGTGGACTACGCGAAGAGTCGCTATCAGGACCGCCTAGAAACTGGTGCTCGCAAGCCGGCGGCTGGCGCGAGCGGCGAGCGACGCGCATCGCTGGGCTCGCACGTGACCGAGGCGCGATCGAAATTCGAAGCGCGAGCGCGGCGCGCGTCCAGCGCCGGCGCGGGTGAGCCGGGCGCCGCGGCCGCGGCCGGCGCCGGCGCCGCGCCCGTGCGCCCCTTCCTCACGCGCGGCTCCGTCGCCGAGCGCGTGCTCATGTTCGAGCGTTGCCCCAGCGAGGCCACCTTAGAGCTAGCCAAACGAAAATCACCCGCTGCTACCACCTGGAGGGGACCTCACGATGTCATCAACAGAGCACAGGTGGGTGATGTTAGTGTACTTTTGTTTACACCAGAACTTAACACGTCAAGCGACTTATTTATACTTATTGCCAATGCGACACCTGGCTTATGTCAACCACAAGACGAGACTAGCAGTGTGCGACTAGAACTACCTAATCGTGATTTTACCCATTGTCTTTGTCAAAACAACAAGAGTAAACAAGTAGAGGTATCCGTTCCTTACGGGCTTGCTTGTTTAGGTAGACAGCATTTTATAGGCACGCATTAAAGAGAAAGTTACTCATGGCGGTAAGCAAGATATCCACCATAATAGAATACCTATTACAGCCCCCCCCCCCCCCACAGTCCCTAAGCCTATAAAACCAGCATGGCCCAGGCTCTGTACTCCGAACATCGAAATTCGAACTTCGAGTCGTGCCGTCCCTTTCACTCTTATAGTCTGTAACACGAGAGTGAAGGGGACGGCACGACTCGAAGTTCGAATTTCGACGTTCGTAGTAGCCCCTCTGATTCCATTAATCGCCCGAGCCGAAGGCAAGGCACTATGGTAGTCCTGCCGCCGGCCAGTAGTATACTCTTTTTCTCGCTCAAGTGAGTAGAATTACTATGAGAATACTCGCTATTCGCCGGCGGTGGGACCAGTGCCGCAAGGGCGGTATGGGTATGTGTAATTTGATGTTTTATTACTACCACCGTAGTGTGTACAAAATGTTTTGCCTTTTGGCAGGGAAGTGGTGCCTTCCGCACGCATAATAGCGGCCGGCCGGCCACTTTATGGCAAGGGGTGACGTAAAAGGAGATGTTGCATTGGACTACTCTATCATAACACAGCTATTTATATGATTTTGGTCCATTTAAGTACCTACCTATTTATGATTTAAAGCGATAGGCAGGTTTGAGACAAGACAAAATTACTTTGAAACTGTATTTGTTCAACTGGTTCATTTGTAACAATGAATATTGAAGGACGTGAACAAGTTCGTATAAGTAGGTACAAATTTGTAGCGATTCTGGGTACTTTGGCTCCAGCGCCGAGGCTCCTGTGTGTCCAGCCACAGCCAAGGTATACCTGCTTGCTTACCTAGTGCCAACACCAGGGGCCTTTACCACAAAACGTTACAAGCGTACAATTTCTCAGATTTGCCAACTTTCTGTGGAAAATTATACAATTTTGTCGATTTGTAGTTTGTAGACTTGGTAAAGTTTTGTTGTATTATAGTTATAGGGGCCAGTCTGATGGACAAAGTGGACATTGTCTGCCGCACGCGCTTGGTGCGTCTTCTGAAACAACGTGTATTTTATTTTATTGCAACAATAAAGATATTTGGGAAATTATGATACATTACGATTTTCACGCGCTCATTAGTCATTAATCATTAATGTTCGTATTTAACCTACCTATACGATTCACAAACTGACTCGTCCTCACCTGTCACCTGTTTTATATGGAAACTGTCAAATGGCATTTGATACTTTTTGGCAGATTCCATATAAAAACGGTTGAAGGGTGAGGTGACAGGTGAGGATGAGGCGGTTTGTGAATTGTCAATAACAACCCGTAGTTAACTAAACTTACATATTAAGCGCACAAAATTACTTGTTGATGAGCAAGTTGTATGAGAAATAAAAATCCAAATGACTCGTTAACTTAATCGGCGTCTGGCATGGAGAACGTATCATCTCGAGCGTTGTCACTGTTGTCATACCTACCAGACGTGGTAAGGTAATACATACATTTCAAGTCATATTGTGCTCGCGTGATGCATTTTTGTCAAATTGCCAATTTGCTTGGTGTTCGTGAATCAAGTCGAACCAATGGGTTGTATAGTACGAAAATGAATGCGCACCATCATCGCTCTAATTAATATCACACCTACTTTTCCGCTGGACAACACCGACATCGCAGTCGTCAGCTCGTCACCGTATTCATCGCCTACTAGGTACTTAGTCCGCGTGTCACAATTTATATCATTTCATTTCATTTATTTATTGCAACCATGGTATTACAGATCTTTTAAAGTATTTACAGTCTCACATGGGCCCTGTTAGGGCATAGCATTCATATAAATATTTTATACCATAACACATGAATAATATAATAGTACATTACTTAACAAGGGCGGTAAAACAAAGAATGTCTCATATCGCAGGTATTTGACGCCCGAGCCGAAGGGCGATAAATATGCGATCTGAGGCTTTCTTTATTACCGCCCGTGTTAAATAAAAAAAAATTATGTCACCCCTTGGCCAGGAAGTGGGATTTTCCGCGCGCGGAGCGTGCGGTAATTGCCGCTTTAAGGTGTGACATAAAATATATAAATATTATTCATGTATTAGATGAATAATATAAAGAATCAACTCAATTTTAAATGTTATAAGCTGTATCTGTTACACCTGGCCAAGATCTGTAAAGCTGGCCCGTCCGGCCGGTCCGTCACTCTGAAAAAGTGCTTCTATGTGTCTCAGCCGAAATTTTCGCGAGACCTTTTGATTTTGACGGCTCGAAGGCTTCACTGAGCGAAAAAAAAACTAAGTATTAGTAAGTGTTAGTGAATCCCAGGACATGGAGATTATATACAAACGGTTACCAAGTAGTTTTTAATAAAAGTACCTAGTTATTTTCTAATACCAAAAAATTTGTCCTTGTTATTATAAACACATTTGTATTATATTAAAAACTGGTTTGTAACCGTTAGTATATAATCTCCTTGTCTTGGGATTCACTAAAACTTACTAATAATTAGTATTTTTTTCGCTCAGTGTCGAAGCGATAAAGACAAGACACTGCAAAAATAGGTGTCGAGGTCGGGTCGGGACAACCGCAAAGACTTATACATATAAATTCAATACTAATGCCCGGGATCGAAGTACCTAGCCTAGTACATATTTATTGTTGTTTATGCTGACTTCAAAATAACGGACTTAAAATGTTTCACCTATCTAACTTTGTTTTAGCTATAAAGTAAAATGATTGGATTGGTAATATTTTACCTTTATATGAAAATTTACAAAAATATTTACGACTTCGTTTATTGAATACCTATAGGTTACCTATATGTATATGTACTTGACAAAAGTAAACGGCAAGATAACATTTTGTTAATTTTAAATATCTATTACGAATTCTGTTTAAAAAAAAACAAAAAACTTTTGTCTAAAATGAATGATGGATGATACAATGCGATACTTACTCTGCTGTAGTATTTTGTTATGAGTTTCTTTCAAACAGGCTCGGGCATCTAAGTATTCCAAGTTATTCCAGAAGATTACGTAATAGGTGCACATCGTTATAAAAAAGCTTATCAGTTATTAGTGGTTCTCTCTAAACTTTTGCGAGTGGGTGTAACGTAACAGTATTAATTAGGTACGTAAACATTCAAATTGCGTGGAAAAACCGCAACCGCATGATACCTACGATTAACTTTGGATCTCGCCTCTTAAGTTTAGCTTAACTTCACTCATTTTGATCAAATAAATATTAAATTACCTCAAATGAACAAAACGTTAACTTGCCGTTTAATTTCGTCAAGTACATTTTAACTTGGAATAGGTGCCCGAGTCTGCTTGAAAGAAACTCGTAACAAACTTCTGCAGCAGTATCGCATTGTAGGTATCTGCCATTATTCATTTCAATCGAAAGTTATTTGAAAATTTCTTCGTCTTTTTAGTAGGTGGTTACCTACTTCTTGAGTTAAAATTTTAACACAGCATATTCACTCAAGTTTCAATAGTTAATAAAATAATATAATATGAATAAAATTAAGGATATTAATATTATATTATAATAGTTAATGGATATTAATATAAACCACGCGTTTGTGGGGGTACCTACCTAATTTGCGGAGTGTTAGTTATTAGGCTTGTGTAGTACATGTACTAAGAACTAAAAAGATCTAGTTCCCAACACTGTACTAGAGCGAACTATTCCGTAACGTTTCTGCTCTTAGTACATTTAGTACATGCGGAGCGAAACCTGAATAGAGACAACAATATTCGAATGACCGACCGACCAAAGCAACCGAACGAAACCGAACGGCTCTCGACTGGCGCGAACGCGAGCGAATGGTCATTCGATAGTTCACTCATTCAATTCAGTCAAAGGAGTACGAATATTCACGTTTCTCTCGGTGTACTAGTGTACTAAAAGAACTAAAAGACCGAACTAGTACATGTGAGAGATTGTACTAGTCCGGAGCGATCCGCTCAGTGAACGAGCGCGCACAAGCCTATTAGTTATTAACCACAATACGATGATTACGATGACACTCATTTCTAGTCAGAATTTGCACATTCAACATTCAATGATGCGAATTTTCAACTTTGTATAGAAGCGTAACTTTATTCATGGATGGAGATTATTCACCTCCCGGAGTCATATATATACGCTACGAGATTCAGAAAAAAATGTGTTCCCAATTTAAACCGTTCGGGGCGGCGGGAATAGCTTGGCTAACGCCCAGCGCCCGATCAGCGCTGACCGACAACTGCTGCAATCGCGGATTATAACTAATCAACTGACCCTCTTCGTCAGCTCTGGCATGTTGCTTTCCTGGTTACTTACGTCCATTATTGCATATCGATGTAAACTAATTTCGCTAAATAATTGCGGCATATTTCTCCCGTTGGTGACTTCAATTTGTATGTGGTGTATGTGTTTTGTGTATCCGTGTCTTAGATACACTACCAAATAAACTCCCACTACTTGCACTTTGAATGAGTGTTCCACGATTGACAATGTGTTGCAAGTTAGCTACAGCGTTATATTGTAATAATAGAAATTAAAATGGTTTCGGTATCAATGCAGATGTGTCTGCTGCTGCTAACTGAACCTACTTCCTCGGAGAGCGGTACGGAAGTTAGGTACAGTTAGTTACATACCGGTCAACGTTGATGCCGTGAGAGAAATAATTCATATCACTCGATATTGGGCTTTCGATCTTATACAACAAGCCGGTCGGAAAGATAATTCAGACGCCTAAACTTGCCATGCGTGTGTAAGGCTATCTCAGGCGAAAGCTAGTCTAACATCAATTTTAAATTAGTTACAGGTACCTATTTCTCGCAAATTATTAAGGATGTGGGATATTAAGTACCTACTTAACTGTTTGCATTTTTAATGTACTCTAATATTTAGTCCAAAAAAAACGATTACCTACCTACTGCAACTAAGTAGTTATGCCTAAAGGATGATTCACGCTAGACCGTTCCGTGTCCGGGCCGGCCCGTTTTGTAGTAAGAGAAATCGACGGACGCGCGACGGCCGTCGATTTCTTGTACTAGAAAACGGGCCGGCCCGGACACGGAACGGTCTAGCGTGATTCATCCTTTACTCGTAATAAGTACTATTATGTGCCGCTACTAAGGAAATTATTAAGTTACATTCCGCTCGAGGTTAAACCTCAAAACAAATCAAGAAAAAGAACTTTTACGGGTGATGTTAACTCCAAAGCGATATCTGAGTAATGTAGGTTCGATGGATAGTGGTTGTAAAACTGGCCAGGAGCAAGGTCGACGAGCGGCTCGCGTGTCGGCGGCGCGGCGACGGCACGCACGCTGCACGCAACTTGCCGGATACAATAACCCGTCGAGGGCTGCTCTGCTCTCACTTATTCTTAAGCTAAGTACTCGTATACTACGTAAGCGGTACAACTGCGACAAACTCATTGTTTCACTACCAGACAACTCCTCCCTTTGATTCTTATATCAACCATTAGGGTTGGTTCCTTTGTAGGGTTCCGTAGTAAACAAGGAACCCTTACCTATAGTTTCGCCATGTCCGTCCTTCCGTCCGTCAGTCCCCCGCTATTCTCAGGAACCGTTAGTACTAGAGACCTGTAATTTTGCATGAGTATAATGACATGAATACATCAATAACGCCGACAAAACGGTAGAATAAAATATTGAAAAAAAATATATTTTATTAGCGTAACTTCCCCTACATCCTACATGTAAAGTAGTGGTCCTTTTTTTTCTTCTATACCCCATCGTGTGGGATGTCGTTGGAAAGCTCTTTCCAAAATATTATAAGGTTTCTAATAGCATTTTTTGATTCAAGAATCGGTTGACGTGATCTCACAACTCCCCCCCTGCCAGCTAAACGGTGGCTAGGGGGCTATTCATAAATTACGTCATTTCAAATTTGGGGGGGGGGGGGGGGGGGTCATAACATTGGATGATGGTAGTATGACGTAGGAGGGGAGGGGGGTCAATCCCAAGATGACATCATCTCTCGCATCTTTAAAAAGTGCTTTAATGAGTAAAAAAGGAATGAAATTCGTGTTTCTATAAACTGTTAAAATGCTATAAAAAATTACCTACTAAACTTGAATCAACAATAAATTCAGAACTTGGAGGAGTGGGTGAAGTCCCCATGGGAAATGAATAAAAATTGTTATTTGATATGTAGAGTTGATTGTTAATTTGTTGTTTTGTTGATTGTTTTAACTTTAAAGAAATAATAATAACTAAATCAATTTAAATAGTTTTTTATTGAAAAATTAAGCTAAGAACGCATTTTTTAGAAATGACATCATTTTATTTGATAGGGGGGGGGTCATTCGAATTATGATGTTTGGATGATTTTAGGGGGGGGGGGGGGTCAAAAATCGTCAAAAATAGATGACGTAATTTATGAATAGCCCCTAGGTACTAGGCATGTGAAAGAAATCATGGTAGTAATTAGGTATACGATGAATTTAAAAGGAAAACTATCACAGCTAAGTAGACATTACTAGTTAACGAGTAATAGTCGAACTTAAGAAATGTACTTTGCAAAAGCCAACTTTCGTACAATTTCCATTGATACCTTAGATAGTTAGATAATGTTGTTAATTCTATCAAAAACATAGTAAATATAAGTTAGCAAACTTTTTAGTCCACATAATGTAACGGGTGGACAACTACGGAACCCTACATTGTGCGTGGCCCGACACGCACTTGGCCGGTTTTTACTTTTATGGTACAGAATCCTACAAATGCAAGTTTAATGTAGGTATATATTCCACATTTATTAATTATCGCTATGAATGACTGCCACTTTAGGTATCTAGTAAATATAACTACAGCATGCACTTAACTTTCTAGTTTTTAGGGAGCTGTTGAGGAGCCCATCTATCTACACCATCCATCTGTAGAATACTTCTGATCAGTTTTCTGTACCCTTTCCCCTTTGACCGCCGAACATCATAAAAGTATCCCGCAATTCGGTCATCAACTGATGTCATTTACATTGTCATCACACGAAAGCGGTTAAATACGGTTTTAGTCACTAGCATTTTTTGACAGAATGTACCAAGTTAAATATTGAGATTATTTGAGATTTAGGGCTTAAATTAATAAAAACTGTCGTAAAATGCGTTTGTATCATTTACATTACAATGATTTGAAATGCAATTTTCTTAAGTAATACCGTCGAGTTGACTTTAAAATGCTACCTATAAAATGTTAATTTGCATTTACGGCGTCATATACACGAAGGGCAGCTAAAACTAAATACTGCGTAATAAAAAATGCAATCCTCTTTAAATTAATCTATACCTGGACGCATTTGAAATGTAGTGTTGGAGGAGAATGGAAAGGATTAGTTGGACGGAGCGAAAAACGAATGAAGAGGTTTTAAGTATTGTGAAAGAGAAGAGGACTACGCTTAAAACCATACAGAACAGGAGAGGACGAATGTTTGGACACCTGATACGGCACGACACCTTTTTTGTGAACATTTTGGAAGGAAAAATTGAAGGAAGAAGGGGAAGGTAGACCCAGATTGACGTACTTCAACTAAGTACAGGTTAAAATTGGTGCCGTGACGTGTCAGGACGCCAAAAGACTGGCAGAGAACCGGGAAGATTGGCGATCTCTCCACCGACAAGAGCGTAGCTCTTAAGTTTGATGATGATGACCAACTAATTTAACAGTTCAGGTAGGTACCTTTCGTGACTGAGTAGAAGCACATACAATTGTAATAAACTTTCTTTCTTATCCCTAGTCTATTATTATGCTATGACTATGAATTACGATTATGATTCAGCTAGGTGTGTATTTATGTATGTATTGAGTAATAGCCTTGTATCTAGCAGCAACAACGTGGCACACGACATCTATTGTGAACCGGTAGTGCGTTTATTTAGTACACATTATTTTTAAAGTTTTGATTGTCTAATTCCTAGCTTCTACTTTCACTTTACGAGAAGAATGTGCAAAGAAGTCGTTGTAACTAGTAAATATTTTCGTTGGCGAGGCGGGTGTAGCTGTCGCTGGGGATACGATGCAATTAAGCAATATTCCTCTTTAGTGCCGTACGGGCAAAGATGAAGTTTTTTTTTTCATAATTTGTGTAACTAAGGTGCAGCGGCGCAATCTAGACTGCAGAAATATTTTCCGTGTTTTACATCATTTACTAGAGTGCCATCTTGGTGATTTTGTGAAAGCGCTTTTCCGATATCCGAGCATATATAGCATTCTAGTAAATTAGGTAACACACAGAAGATATTTTCGATTAGTTTTTATTTCCCGCAGTCTAGATTACCCCGCTGCACCTTACAGTCAAGTGCAAAATACAGGTACGAGTACGATAATGAATGGTACGATAAAACTTTCCTTTGTCGACGATTGTTGTAGTGTTAAAGTTTCGGTACCTTCGGTACCATATGTATGCACTTGACTGTAAACTGACTTGAGATATTGGTGTAACGTTTTTGAACCTTATCACTATCATCCAAATGATAGAGTCGAAAAGTTGCAGACCATTTTCTTGGCTGACTGTAGTGTGATTTTTTATGGCTAGTTTCGAAAGTCGGTTGGAAATTACATGAATAGTTGTATGACGTTTTAAGCCAAAGCGGTCTTTCGAGGTAGTTCACAGTCTGCCCGCGGCTGTTATCTTACGCAATCGCCTCGCTCGAAGCGAAACTCGTTCGCAAATCTCTAGTATGATAACACTTGCTGACGAGATAGAGCTAAATCCGAAATATAACCCGACTCAATAACAATAATGAATGTATCATACCTATCACCGAGGCTCGTTTCTCGTTTGATTTGTATAAACAATTTAATATGATTAGGAGCCGCTAAATAAATGCTGAAACGGAGCGTTCGTGCCGCAGCAATAAACAAGCGCGGACGTAGCCGGCGCGGAGACCACCTCATCTCATCTCGTAATAACGCGGTAACATTGGTTTTACTAACTACTATAGTGAGCGCCATCCACTATGGCGCGCCCCTCCACAGCCCAAGCCGTACACTGCGCACAGTAGATTAGTATGAGATTCGCTGTGGAGGGGCGCGTCGTCGTGGATGGCGCGCACTATAAATGTAAATGCCATGCTTCAGACCCTTCGGAGTCTTCATATTTGGAAACTCCGGTGAAGATAAAAATATGTCGTTAAATTTTATAAGTTTGAGCACTGCAAACAAACACACATGAAGTTAAACATTTGAAATAAGATTGGATTGGTATTTACAGTGGCGGATTTACATATTTGCCGCCCCTAGGCTGTTCAAATTTCGCCGCCCCTGCTGACCTCTACAATTCAATACCCTAGTTCACAAACCTATTTATACTTATTTCGTCGTAAAAAAACTACTGTTTTTTGAAAAACTAACTTCTAATTGGTCGCAGAGAGCTGAATTTTGGCATGTGAGGAGACATGGGTCTTCTGATAATAAAAAAAATTAAAATATCCAAAACGGCGGCCGTCAGAGACAAAACAATTTTCGAGTAATTTATGCGAGGGCGAGCTTCAGGCCGCGAGCTGCGCGGCCGCAGGCCGAAGGCTCGGGGAGCCTCCATTCGGGAGGCTATGCCAACTCTCCTCCCCAAGTAAATTTTGAGAGGCCGAAGGCGGGAGGAAGTTGTTGCCCATTCATATGCCCCATGTATCTTACAAGCTAACCTGAAGGCCAGCGCCGGATCTAGAAATTTTTAGAGGAGGGAAAAAAACTACAAAATGCCTCCCCCGTCTGCATGAAAACACGAGCGCAGCGAGCGCGAAAATTTTCGAACATCATGATGCAGATGGGGAAAAAACTTCATACGCATCAAAACATAACAAATCTAAAAGAAAACGCGAGCGCAGCGAGCGCGAAAATTTTCTAACATTATAATGCAGATGCGGAAAATACTTCATACGCATCAACTTTTTGTGCTGTCAAGACTTATTTTGGCCTGTCAAGAAGTTCTAATTTGTCGCCCCCCTGCCGCCCCTAAATTTGCCGCCCGAGGCATGGGCCCCGGCTTGCCCCCCGCCCTAGATCCGGCTTTGCTGAAGGCCGAAGGCCCGAAGCGTCCCATCAGAGCGCGCAAGTCCAAAGTCAACTTAAGGGCAACCCAAGATCAACCCAAAGAATCCGGCGGGGTGCTTGTGCCCTGCGTATGGGTCAAAAAAGTAGTTTATACTTTTTTTTTTCGCCAAAATTTGCCGCCCCCTAAAATCTGCCGCCCTAGGCTTCAGCCTACTCAGCCTTGTGGTAAATCCGCCACTGGGTATTTATCATGCGAGATAGCTAAAGTCGTACATCATCATCAGTGATCTGCCTTTTTGGTCGCCAGATCGTGTAGGTACCACCTGCCTGTCTAAATACAATAACAAACGGTCTAATATACTTACAAAGTTTCAACCTTCGCGTTAAAAAAGGTGCTTATGCAGATATATAACTTACTTGTATTTTGTATTCAAACAAAGGTTCTAATTTCTAGCCCCGGCAGTTTCGAGAGCATATATATATATATATATATAATATGTAAAGAAAAGAATGCTTTAAATACATTCTTTTCTAAACATTAAAATATAACAGATCGTAAACAAAACGTAGTTATACAAAATAGTAGATTGTTTGACAAAGGTCTAAAGTAAGCCATATTACCACGAGGTGGTTATACAATTGTTCGAGTGGTAATATGGCTTTTAGGCCCGAGTTAATACACTCTACTTTTCACTTCGATTGCGAGAAAACACATAAACACAAATTATCCACCTAAACTGAATAATTTAACTCTATTGGCGGGCTTATGTCTAATTTGACAGCATGTTTTTTTTTCTAAGGCCAGCACCATACCTCGCCTAGCATGTTCGCTTTGCGTATCCGCCTCCCTTTCTTTTGCTATATTAAAGAGAGTGATGCAACATGGTTTTTTTTTCTTTTAAGACGCTTAATTGCTTCGACCATAGACACAGCTTAATCTTTAGAGAATTGAAAAAGGCTTTCCTGATTGGTCGATTTTAGTACAGCTGTATTCTGGTTGGTTGATACCCAATACCAAATATTTTAACCACTGTTCTGTGATTGGTGGATTTAATAGGTGAAGTATTTTGATTGGTCAAATTAAAATATTTTGTTAATCATAAATATGTGTACATATTTTCGCTAGGGCTTAAATGTACCTACTTTAGCCCCGCTTCGCAAGTCTAATATGACACACTTTTCGAACATGAAAAGTGAAAAATTATGTAGGTATGTTTACAATTAAAAACCGGCCAAGTGCGAGTCGGACTGCACATTTTGGGTTCCGAACCAACCTCAAAAAATCAACTATATTAGTATTTGTTGGTAAAATATACGTAATAATAAACATTCTCACCATTTCAAGTTAATCGGTCAATGGGAAGTTGAAAGATTCTTTGGAACAAAATTTTGTGACAGACGACGTACGGACGTGTGAGTGACAGCAATAGGGTTCCGTTTGAACCCTTCGGGTACGGAACCCTAAAAAGGCACATTGGTGGAGATGGCGACCGGTCGAAGTTGGGCAGCAGGTAGCTGCGCACGCGCTTGACGCGCTGCTGATCGCGACCATGACGTCACGCACATGTCATTCACTCAACTTGGTTAATTTCAGGAGGTCTATTTTTGTTCGTCGTCTTCGATCGCATCCTGATTTCGATGTACATAAGTACATTACTCCCTCGTGTCCACGTGCGCATGGCTTATAGGTATAGAATTATAGATGAACAATTCCGAAGCGCTCTAAAACGGTAAACAAACAAAGTAAAGTACCTAGTCGTGCCTTGTTGCCTAGGATATATCTACGTTCGTGATTCGCAAAATAATTAGTCTGGCTTAAAATGAGTTAACCGGTTGGTGCATGTGTGTGTGCACCACCTATATTTATTGACTGCGTTGAATTGAATGCTAAACAATAATATGGCATTACATTATCCGGCCGCATTCCTTGCGCATGGAATGGTGCGTTCATTCATGCGACAACTTTGAATGTTAATGTTCGAAAGCGTCAGGTTAGGTACCTGCTTTCCATGTAAGTCGGTATATGGAGCGTGCGAAACTGTGCCACACACTGGACAATAGCAAATTATAGTTTAGGTACCTACTCAGCTACTCGCCTACAAGGCAATTTAAATTAAGTATTCCCATTCAACTTTGAACTACCGTCGAGTTTCAACACCGGGCGTTGATATCGTATTTAATGGTGTAGAGTGCGACATGTTGTTTTATTCATATGAATACAGGGTGACATTGGAGACTTGACTTGATCAGAAATGTGAGCAACGGTAAACTTACTAACCCGACTGACTGTTATTTTTACACGACTGCCCAAAAAAAGGAGTGTAATACAAATTGTAAACAGTAAAAGACATCCTATAATTTAGTCACTTCACCTACTACTAGAACACGTTTTGTCATCCTCCACACAGAATGCGTCCAACGAGATAAGGGTATTCAGTTATTGTTGTTTTACTAATGGAGTCTCCCTTACCTCCGGCCAGAACTTCGATTGTTAGGAGCGGCGGAAATATTTTTCATTCCTCATACTCTGAAAGTATAGGCATATTTGACCTAAGAAGCGGGTTGAAAGTGGGTCAATGTTGCCCCTAGGGTTAATATGATGACATATTTATGATTTACGAAACATTTTTTAACCAATCCAAATGCTTCACCATATTGAATCCACCAATCACAAAACACATCGGCAGCCAAATCAGCCAATCAGAGCGTAGGGGTGGTTTTTAGGGTTCCGTAGTAAACAAGGAACCCTTATAGTTTCGCCATGTCCGTCCGTCCGTCCGTCCGTCCGTCCGTCCGTCCGTCCGTCCGACCCCCGTTTTTCTCAGTAACCGTCAGTGCTAGAAAGCTGAAATTTGGCATGAGTATACATATCAATGACGCCGACAAAACGGTAGAATAAAATCTTTAAAAAAAATTTTTTTTAGGGTACCTCCCCTACATGTAAAGTGGTGGTGCAATTTTTTTTTCTGCCAAACCCCTTCGTGTGGGGTATCGTTGGATAGCTCTTTTAAAAATATAATTAGGCTTCTAAAAGCATTTTTTGATTAAAGAATTGGTTAGCGTGATATTAAGCTTTGAAGTGATAATTTTAGCTATGGTCAAGTGTCCCCCCCCCCTGCCAGCTAAACGGTGGCTACTAGGCATGTGAAAAAAATCATGGTAGTAGTATATACGATGAATTTAAAAGGAAAACTATCACAGCTAAGTAGACATTACTAGTTAACGAGTAATAGTCGAACTTTAGAAATGTACTTTGCAAAAGCAAACTTTCGTACAATTTCCATTGATACCTTAGATAATGTTGTTAATTCTGTCAAAAACATAGTAAATATAAGTTTGCGAACTTTTTAGTCCATATAATGTAACGGGTAGACGACTACGGAACCCTACCTTGCGCGTGGCCCGACACGCACTTGGCCGGTTTTTTTGTAATAATTATGGCCAGTATTAGACGTGTGCGCCGATTTAAAAATGATCGGCGGCGGAGTTTGCCAAAAAATCGGCGGCGGCGGCGTACTTTCGGCGTGAAATCGGCGTGAAGGTCACGTAAATAAAAATGCGAAATAATTCGTATTTTTTTTTAAAACGAGATCAATGCAATAAATCTGTATTCATACAAGTAAACCACATCCCTATATAACAAAAATGCGGTAGAAACATGGACAATACTGGTTAGGGAGCGACAAAGAATTCGATATGCGGTACTGGAGGCGAATGCTCAGGATACCCTGGACAGCCAAACGGACCAATGACCCAGCTCGGTATCAAGACACGGTTATCCACTGTTTGTCGGCAGTGGCTGCTTTCATACTTTGGACAAGTAATGCGCAGTGGTGCTGATAGTCTGGAGAAACTGGTCGTGGTTGATGGAATGGAAGGCAAGAGGGCTAGGGGACGCTCATCAACTACATGGACAGATCAGGTTAAGGAAGCCACATCGATCGAGACCGATGGAGACATTGGAGACAAGTCCTCAGGGCGGCGAAACCCAGAAGTGATCACGATCCTCAGGAATGAGGGACCGACTCAAGAGAGACAGATATAGCTAACAAAAATATCTAGTCTAAAAGCTCCGCCTGGGGCATGGTCCCCATAACGCTAGCCGCGTTACCCCTCTGTATTGCCAGAGAAATTCTCTGTTTCGACTATTTAATTCTAAAATTCACACGAGTAGTTCTAACAATAAATAAGTAAATACGTGTTTCAGGGTTTTTGAAAATTCAACCCCTAAAAGGGGGAAATGTGGTTACAAAATCAAAAATCGACATGGACGTACGATATATATGTATATATAAAGAACTTCCACGCGGACGATGTCGCGGGCGACAGCTAGTTACTTCATACGTTGACAACACTTCAACAGGATCACATTAACTATAGGTATACACGAACCGATGATGGGTTCACCATGATCATTATAAGTACGCTTTGCGATAGATACTGGCATCGTGCGAGTACCTATATAACGCTGTTAATCTGTTACAATGGCCAAAGCCGTGTTTGGGGTATTACTCTCCGTGCCTGACTCGGCACCACGGTCCTGTCCTCTTGTTACGTTCATAGTATGTAATGATACAAAGCACTGGGAACGGTGCTTTATATCCAACTACCACCCTTCGGACTGTTAAGCCGCAAGTATAATTTGTCTGAAGTGACGTGACACGTTATGGTCGCTATGTAATAGGTACTATTAGATACTATTCTGCGGTACTGCCGGAACTCATCAGAGGGCACCACGTCAGATAAGCGAATCCCCGGCTTTACCTATCATACAGTGCAATTACATATTATATACAGCTACACTAACTACATACGTGTTCTTTGTTTGACTTTGGAAGTCAATGGCAGGGTCTCCGACACGGACGACGCCAGTAAAAACAAAATATATTTAATAACGCCATACTTAGTTAACGGTATCGTTAGGTCACGGGTTTGAGCGCGAGAGCCGTGATTGTGTATGCAGCTGGTAGCTCCGACGGCGGGCGTCGATTGACCGTGGGGCCCACGCCACGACTTTCATGCGGGGCGCGTGTGCCGGCGACTACACATTCGAGATTTCCTTTCTTACCTTTATTGGATGTATCTAGGCGACAATGGCGTGACGTTCCACATAGAAATCGGTATCAAAATACACTGGCTGTGAGAGACGGACAGACCTGAGTGATACAGTACTTTTTCACACCACCTGCTCGTCAATGACCAATTATATATCATGCAAACCTTACCGAAAGCAAATAATTATGACCCTTGGCTTAAGCCGGGTAGTAATATCGTACTGAATCTCATTATAACCCGCTGGGTAATAATGTGATTTCACTTTTCATAGTTCTTATAGTTCTGTCATTAAAGTCTAATGTCGTGAAGTCCACTAAGCGGCGAGGAGGCGGCACACCAGCTCCGTGTTTTGTTTGGAACGTCGTGTTCGAAACAAAAGACTGCGTCGTCGGCCGCCGCCTGTAGCGCGTCAAGCGCGTGGTTTTAGTACTGAATATTTGTAGAATTACATTTTGGAGTTTTCTTATACATTATTCTCATATTTTATTACATTTTTAAATAAAATCACTATGTAATATCCGTGCCGAGGACGTAGCTAGGGCTGGCCTTCCTCCCTTCGCAGCAGTTGCAGCAATGTAAATAAATACATACTTACATAGGTGTGGACAGTCTTACACAAATCTACCTAGTCCCGAACTAATCAAAGTTTGTACTATGGGTACTAGTCGACGATATACATATACCTATAAAGATAAATATATACTTAAAATACATAGAAAACATCTAAGATTCAGGAACAAAATACTTGTGCTCACCACACAAATGAATGCAAGCAGTCGTCGATGTACTAGGTATTAAATACCAAAAACAAGATCCGCGTGAGTTACAAGACACTTAATTATACGGAGTAAAACAGATTCTATTAAAATAGATACTAAAATTTGCTGCGATTGACTGATTTAATTCTGTTTTTAGTAGCCTTGGTTTTTTTATTGCCTCGCAAGAGGTGAGAAAAGTAGAGTATACTCCTCGGGGATAAAGCTGTTTTTGTCTTGGGAGCGCTTAAATCCCTCACTACACTCAGGACTCAGTCTTAATTCCCTCGCTTCGCTCAGGAATTAAGTCGTTACTCCCTCGCTCCGCTCGGGAGTAAAATTTGGAGTCCTTCGTTACGTTCGGGATTCAATATCGCACCCGTGACATAAAACAGTGTTTTATCCCCTTGGTGTATAATCTACTATTATCTCACGAGCGCAGGTTAGCCATAGTTCTTGTAGTTGTGACTTGTGACACATACGAACACATAGACAACGTGAACTCATACCTTCTACGCTGACGCACACATACCAATAGACAATGTGCATGTACAGCTCAACACGCAACCATAGCTCTACCGCGCTCGTGAGATAAAAGTACTAAGATATTTACCATGTTTTCAGTTGGACGATTTTTTACAAAAAATAGTAGGAGTTGACGAACTTTTAAGTTCGCATAATGTAAACTGGTGGATAACTACGGAACCATAATTGGGCGTAGCCCGACACTCACTGGTGTTTTAAAATGTATACCTAACTCTATATTCAAATATTAATCGCAATAAAGAAATATCATATATACTTAAGTACATGTTAGTAACAAATGAAATCTTACTTTACTATGTTAGTAACAACCATTAAGAGCTTAGGTAACCGTTTAAAGGTTATTTAGATTAGGTACTTATTGAAATGACGCCTGCTCCCATATCTATTGAAATTGAAGCAACCTTCACCTTCAATAAAGTTTTTTTATAAGCGGAGAAAAAATAAGTCATATTGCAAGCAAGGTCAGGCAAGGTTGGGGAGTAGAGGTTAACTCAAACGCGAACTTGGAAAAATAGAGAGTGGCCGTCTGACATCATTTTTACGAGTATATTTTTATAAAATTTATGTTACGTTTATTCTAATCATCCAATCATATTTTTTTTCTATACGTAACATAATGTCGGTAGACTCGTATTTGTTCTCTAGTAATAGTTAGATCAGGATCGAAACGGGAAATTTTCATTACTATATATATATATATATATCATTAACAACTCCCAACCCAACTCCGTGATAAACTGAGATAATGGAGTTAACACATTAGGTATACTGATTTTATATTATCGGATAAAGGAGTGTGCTGTAATACTTTCCTATAACCTCGTCTGTGTGGAAAGGTCTTTTAAGCCATTTAACCCTTTGAACGCTTTCATATTTGAATGAAGTGATCACTCACACGCCAAGCACTGTTGAATTGATGTAACGTTTAAACCAATAAATACAATTCATAATAGATGTTTTTCATGATCAAAGTACACTTTCACTCCGAGCTTTTTAGTGGTTGTTGGCGTGGTGGGCAAGACGACACATAACCACTTTATAGGTTCTTGGCGTTCAAAGGGTTAAAATGGATAGGTATATTCTTAAAGACGTCAAAGATTGACAGCAAAATCCATGGAACAAATTTTAGTCTTTTTAGGGTTCCGTAGTAAACAAGGAACCCTTATAGTTTCGCCATGTCCGTCCGTCCGTCCGTCCGACCCCCGTTTTTCTCAGTAACCGTTAGTGCTAGAAAGCTGTAATTTGGCATGAGTATACATATCAATGACGCCGACAAAACGGTAGAATAAAATCTTCAAAAAAATTTTTTTTTAGGGTACCTCCCCTACATGTAAAGTGGTGGTGCAATTTTTTTTTCTGCTAAACCCCATCGTGTGGGGTATCGTTAGATAGCTCTTTTATAAGGTTGCCAAAAGCATTTTTTGATTGAAGAATTGCTTAGCGTGATATTAAGCTTTGAAGTGATAATTTTTGCTATGGTCAAGTGTCCCCCCCCCCCTGCCAGCTAAACGGTGGCTACTAGGCATGTGAAAAAAATCATGGTAGTAGTATATATGGTGAATTTTAAAGGAAAACTATCACAGCTAAGTAGACATTACTAGTTAACGAGTAATAGTCGAACTTCAGAAATGTACTTTGCAAAAGCAAACTTTCGTACAATTTCCATTGATACCTTAGATAATGTTGTTAATTCATTCAAAAACATAGTAAATATAAGTTTTCGAACTTTTGAGTCCATATAATGTAACGGGTGGACGACTACGGAACCCTACCTTGCGCGTGGCCCGACACGCACTTGGCCGGTTTTTATTTATACAAAAAAGGTCAAAAAATACTAAGCGTATTTGTTTGTATTTTTCTGCCAACCTTACATTGCCATGAAACTAGAACGATGATCATTCATAAGCCGTTAACTTCTGACTGAGATAAAACGATTTTTTTGTTTATTCAACTGTTTGTGACCCGTTTAGTAAATTGAATGATTGTAAGTTTATGGTGGGAAGGTGCCGGCATCTGCACCGGCACGGCAGTCGACCCTCCGCGTAAGGTTCACTGCAGCGTTGTGCAAGCGCGACCTCGCGCCCACGCCGCGTCTCCGCCCCCGCGCTGCTGAGACTTGCATCATTGCCTCTGAAGGATAAATAACTTCGGTACAACGAATTGAATGTTCAACCGGAACCCGAACTCTACCTGTAGGTACAATTTTGTTCGTCTACATGAATCTTTAGATCTTTCCTTTCGGTTCCTCTTTTCCTCAGAAATACGTAGTGTCCATCCGTCAGTCAAGTCCAGCCAAGTCAACCAATTTGATTTCTCGGCTACTTCTTATCTTGTCACAGTGATATTAATAGGTACGAGATCTTTCATATAAATTTTCATTGTGACAAGTTACGAAGTGGCTAAGAAAACAAATTGGTTGCTCGTAAATGTTCCCAGTAAATATTTATACCCAGGTACTTAGTTATTTATTGTTCTACCAATATCATATCCTAAATTTGTTATTTTTTAAACTTTGGACATGCTCATGTCCAAAAACATCACAAAAGAAGAAATCGGGTAAAATCATAGGTAATTTGTGTGCGTTAGAGTGAGTGTCATACCTACACACAAAATCGTCAGTATACTCACTCAGAATAAATGGAAAGAATTGTGTAAGTAACAACAACCAATACAGGCACCGATAAGAACTGTGCGGGCTCTCTCTAATGAAGATTTATTATCTGGCATATACCCAGGACCAGGAACAACCCAGCCAATTGAAATCGAAATAGCCATTGCGGATTATTATAAAGTGATTGACTAGATCTTAATCGTAGTTTCCTCAACATAATATCTGACCGCTTAGTTATTTGTGAATCTGAATACCCTACTAGTACAATGCGTAGGAACTAGAATGTCTATCTTTGGAAATTTGTAGCAAAACATATTATTATCAAGTTTTTTTTAACGATGTCCAGACAAATGGAAATGTAAAACAATAATTCCATTCCATTCCTAATATGTATAGTGGCCGTGCGCGTAGGCACCGCCAACCGCCAGGCAGGCGCAGGCGCAGGTGTGTGCGTGTGTGCTTGCGCGACACTTGACTTGGCGGAAATGCAAGACAAAGCATAATATGTCCTCTAGATTAAAAGTATACTTGAATGAGTGTGGAAATTGCGTGATAGTAATTAATTAATTATTTCTCAACTAATTTCAATTGTGTTTGATGTATCTTTGGACAGTATCGCATAGGTACGTTGCTAGTTTGTATATGCATGCAATACTATTATTGGTATTAGATTGATACTTATTCGCCACAGACAGCGAGTGACACAAAGGACATGACGTGATCTCCAGTGGAGCTGCAAAGATTCACTTTGTCTCGGCGCGCGCCGAGGTACTTTGCAGACTTCCGCAAGCCACCTCGCGTCGCGCCATTGTTGACATGAGAGTACCTAGATCGAGCAAATAAATTAAACCTAACAAGGAAAACTTAAATATTATTAAAAATAGCTAAATCTAAAATAAAAACCTACTAATAATACCTACTACAAATTAAAGTCTAAAAAGGGACCCTGTGGCCTGTGGTGGTTGAGGGGGGCTTGCCCATAGTCATTGTCAAGTAAACCCTCGTTGCGGTTTGAATCCCTCACTACGCTCAGGATTCCATATTCCGTATTCAATCCATCGCTTCGTTCGGGATTCAACACGCTAACCCTTGATGATTGATAATCTACTATTATCATTGCTTTTTATACCTAATTATTTTCAATACCCTTGAAGCTCAAAGGGCAGTAGTATCAAATAACATATGCCTTAATACCTACGCGAGTTAATGTTGTTTGGGGACGACGCCGAAATGCAATTTACAGCTCCACCATGTCAGGTACTGTACCTACTGTACCGACCTACATGGTACCTACGGATTACGTTGATACCTACGCGCGAGTAATGACCAGTCAATCTCCATGCTCGTTGTATGAAGATGACATAGTGATGCGGCGGAGCGCAGCGCCGAGCCCAGCGGCGGCCGGCGGCCGTGCGCGCGCGCCGCGCCGCCGGCGCCGCTCCCCGCGCAGTGATGTAATCTGTCGCCGCGAGCGCAAGGTCGCCTCTTTATTGCACAGTTTGTCAGCCCAACCGGTTCTCTTACGAGTATGTATACTCCGGCGTTTTTCTGCGTAGTTTCATTGAAAGGCTTCCGATTGTGACGATCAATATTTGGGAGATATTCTTTATTGCTTTAATTATTATGTCATATTATATTACAATTATCTACACACATATCATAAATCCTCTAAAATGCGTTCAGAAACCGTAGGCAATACCCAGCATTATGACAACCAATGTATTTATGAAAATGTTCTTATCTTTGGTAGAAGGTTACAGCAGCAACATAATAGTACATTACTTACCAAGGGCGATAAAACAAAGAATGTCTCAGATCGCAGGTATTTTACGCCCGAGCCGAAGGCAAGGGCGATAAATATGCGATCTGAGGCTCTGGGTATGCAATTAAAAACCTGAAGTCAGCATATTCATACCTAAACCGCCAACGAGTCATATTTCACAAAAATAATCCACACTTTTTATTTTCAATATTATTATAGTATTTATTTGCTATTCTACGCGCAGAGCTTCCGTAAAGAGCGGGATGGTTAATTGGAAACTCACGCGTGTTAGAGCGGGACTTTTTTTAGGTCTTGTCAGCCTCTTAAATATGTTGTTAGGTTTGTCTCCTAGACTCCGAAACTGTCGGGATACAATCTCTAAGAGGTCGGTCTCTTGAGTAACGACGTCATCGAAATTGCCGTCGCCGCGTTTGGAAAAGTTTCAATGACACCCAAATTATGGATGTCACTATCAAATTAAAGATTAATAAATATGCGATAACTCACTCCTACATTATATTTCGGTACATTAACATAATTTAAAACTATAAGCGATACCCACTAAAAAGGAAAAAATAAAAGTCAGATCCAAATACCCATCAAAGTAATATAATTTATTACAACGTAATATAAACATTTTAACATCTGTTATCAAACTATCTAAAACTTTGGCTGGTATGCAAGCACTTCGAGTACAGGGCCTCTTCTCATTGCACCACATCCGTTGCTTATTCTACGTGCGGCAGATAATGGTTCGTGGACCACAGAGCTCTACAAGCCGTTATTGCAAACAAGTTTTTATGAAAACTGACATGTAATAAACAAGTTTTGTCCATATCCCCCTAGGTATCCATTGCCAAATTTCCTGCCCACCTCTACTTATCGCACGGGACGTGATTAAACTGCGTTATCCATTGTTTGACGTAACAAACCGTAAACGTAATAAAACGTAACTAACTTACAATAACGGCAAGTTTTAACTAACCTATTGTAATAAAAATTATTTAAATAAAACAATAAACTATTACGAGATCCATCCTTTATAGCACGTCGAATGACGTTTAGGAAAATACTTAGTCGAAAGTTACGCGACTTCCTGATTTGTCGGTGCGGAGGCGGTACGATATGAGAAAACTGTCAAATGTCAGTGTCAACTGTCAGTCAACTCAGTATTACTTTTTACGTGCTTTTTACTGTGCCCTTACATTTAAATGAGTGCTTCCTGACTGGCGCGGGATGCGCGGTAGCGCGACGATGCGAAGGCAGTACTGCTCCGCTTCTGCGCATTTGTTTACTACTGCGCAAATGTAATACTGACAGTATTACGTCAAGTGGTAATCTTTGCGACGTCAGTAAGTTTACGTAAATTTGTCAGTATTATCTCGTCAGTCATATACTGTCAGTATTAAGTCGCCTTAGGCGATTTCCTGTCCTGACTTGGCGGGGCGGGATCGATATGTGACATTTTCTTCTTTGACGTAAACTTACTGACGTCGCAAAGATTCTCACTTGAGATAATACTGTCAGTATTACGTTTGCGCAGTAGTAATATCATGCGCAGAAGCGGAGCAGTACCGCCTTCGCATAGTCCCGCTACCGCGCATCCCGCGCCAGTCAGGAAGCACTCATTTAAATGTAGGGGCGCAGTAAAAAATGGTACCGAGTCGAATGACAGCTGACACTGACATTTGACACTTTTCTCATATCGTACTGCCTCCGCACCGACAAATCAGGAAGTCGCCTTAGGTAGCCAACGAGACGTCGCATGACTAAGTATACCAATTAGCTATACTACGATTATACTTACCTAGATTGACTAACGACAGCATCACAAATAATAAAATTAAATATAACTATAATGTTGAATTGTCGATAGGTAATGTTAAAGAATTTCTTAATAAATATTTAAACTCAAGGTTTCTCCTGTATCACCTGCAGTCTGTTATTAAGTACATAATACTATTCATATTATGTCAATGACTTAACCGGAATAGTAGTTTCAAAACAATTTCATAGGTACAGCGCCTAAAAATGTTTATGAATGCCGATTACAAAGTTTTATTTAGGTACCTACCTACGTCTCCAGCCTAGCTAGACTGATCGTGCGTATATCATACATATAGAATTCGTCCCTTACTGGCAAGTATAAAAGTGCGAGAGGGACGAATGCTATAATTGCTATATGCCCGACATCCATGCTAGGCAGGTTACACAACCAATTCATAAGGAATATCGGTAACTGACGTTGATTCATCATCAATGTATTCGCACTGGAAAGTAGAGCTTGAATCGTCGAAATAGAGGAATTGATCTACAGTATCGTTAGTTGTTGATATTGGCTGCTGACTGGGATATTCTAATATAAAATGAACAGATTTGTATTCGTTTCCGTCCAAACTCTGTGTTGTATTTTCAGTGTCATTGATTAGTATCCAGGAATCGTGCATATGCTTGGGGGCTCTTGGTATTATAATGGATGTATTCGTAGGGATATCTCTCGATTGATAATTTTCTGTAGGAATCGGGCATGAATAACCAGATATATTTAAAGAATTAATTTTATCAACATTTCTAGTTTCGGTAATAGTTCTCACAGAATTGGTGGCATTCAATACAGGACAACTATTAAGTATTCGATGTGATTTATTGTTTTCATCACCAAGAGCTTCAGTTGTACAGTATACTAACGTAGAGTTACTGAACTTACTTATTTCAGGTATTTCGTTTTCGCCTAAGTAACAATTAAAATCATCAAAACTTGTAAGCAATATGTCATCATCTCTAGTCATTGTATAGTCATAGTCATTGTCTCGGGGTGGAAAAGTCTTTTCAGTGTCGACGTATATGACCCAGTCGTCAGAATCTTCGGGAAGTTGACAAGCTGTGTATGAATCGTTAGGATTTATGGACCAATTTTTGGCGAAGTTAACCTGGTCATCGTTTAAGGAATTTTGCGTACTGTCATTAGATACTATTGATTTATCTAGATGACTATTTGTTGGTGCGCTGCTAAAGGACAATGGTGCATTCGTAGTGAGAATACCTGAACTAGACATAGGAGAAGTTACATATTCAAAAGGCGCAACGGTTGTAACATCAGTGAGCTCAGTATAAACTGTGTCTGAAATCATTGATGGAAAGCTATTGTAATAATCCAAAGGAGTAAAAATATTTGTACTGGGGTTGGAATCTGGTGCAGTTGTTATTTCTATACATTCAGTATTCTTCTCTATCGGGCCAGACAAGTTTTGTTTACTAGCTTTTTCAACCACTATACTAGGCAAATTTGGTACCACAATGGTTGGCATCTTAGGGTCAGTATTTGCATCTGAGCCTTTATCTTCGTCGGAGATGGATAATAGAGAATTATTGTTAGTGTTACGAATTGACTCTATCGTAGAATTGAAAACATGACTATTATCGACACTTGTTAGATTTGAAAAAAGAATTTCATAGGACTCTTCACGTGGATTAAATACTTTTGAATCTATGACATTGTTGTTTGTGTTCACAGTTGTCAAAATGTCGCCGTGTGAGCCGTTCTTTGAAGTAGATTGTTCGGGCGTGTTATCTATGTTCATGTCACTAGGCGTATTTGAAATGGGTTCACCAAGAATACTGCAGGGTTCGCTCGTATTAGGTACTTTAATGTTCCTAGGCGTTTCGGTAACCCGTGTTTCCTTTCTATTTAAAGTGTTTATTGAGCTCTTCAGGGCCAAATTCTCATATTTATAATCAGGTTCGTTATTTAAAACGACTGTATTCTTGGTTGCAGTCCGTTCGACCGGTCTATCAATATTCACATTGGCACTTTGTCTTACGTTTTGTAATCTGCTTTTGTACTGTGGTATCCACAAGTCTCTAGCACTAAGAGGATATTCCACCTCAGGGAAGAAACTTACTTCTGAGTCATGTTCCGTGTTCGAAGTCGTAACCTGAGATTTGGCCTTGGCAAATCTGTCAAACTTGCGTTTATGTTTTGTTTCTATTTTATTTGATTGCACTTGACACGAAGAATTACATATGTATTCTTTGGGTCTACACTGCACAGTGTAGTCATTTAAGAAGCGGTAGTATTCCCCTAAATCAGAGTCGAAAGGATATTCAACATTAGGGAAACGAATGTCCTCCAAATTATTGTTAGCTGTTAAATTATTAAGTAAGGCTGCATTTTTCCTCGACATAACATTCTGAAAATGTATATGCTTACCATCAATTTTAAGCTCAGATTTGGAATGGTATCGAGGCAAACAATGACAGCACACTATCTGAAAGGGAAACAGTTAAAAATAATTAAATTAATTTATGGATAAGTATGAGTATAAATATAATTGTATTTATGTCACACCTGGCCATAAAGCGGCAATTACCGCACGCTCCGCGCGCGGGAAATCCCACTTCCTGGCCAGGGGGTGACATAAAATTTTGTACTTAACACGGGCGGTAATAAAGAAAGCCTCAGATCGTATATTATCGACAAATACCTGCGATCTGAGACATTCTTTGTTTTACCGCCCTTGTTAAGTAATGTACTTATGGTAGGAGTAATCTTGCTTACCCAAAATTTCTATTACCGGCTCTTTAATGTTATAGTTACTCAACGTTATAGGTACTTGCGTGAATAAATATTCAGTGTTAGCTACTCATAGTAAGATTTTATACAGGGAGGTGCATTCATTTCAGTTTGTGCATGAAAAACGAAACGTATTTAATTTACGTAAACCGTTTTTGGAGATTATATTTAGCCAAGAAATTGATCTACTAATTTTGAACTCATGTATTATTTGATCATTAAGGTCCAAGAACGATAAACTATAATGTTAAACAAACGTTATAGTATTATAACCAACGCTCGTGCTGTTACCTACTGGCCCCTGTCTTAAATAAACCTTCAATTCGTAACAAATAAGTAGGTGTTTGTCAATATTTGTATATAAATTACCACTTGTCCAAGGGACCAAAACATTAAAAACGTTTGTCCCTTGGTCAAGCGGTCTTAGTCTAGCGGAAGCACTGAATCGTGATGTTATGTTGGTTGAGTAGTTTTATCTCACGAACGCGGGTAAGCCACGGTTGTGTATTGAGCTATCATTGACTTTGTGTGCGTCAGCGTAGGACCAATGAGTTCACGTTGTCTATGTGTTCGTTTGTATCACAACTACAACAATAGCCCACCCGAGCTCGTGAGATAAAAGTACTATACCTAATACATAATATATTATAATACATGTACCTACTTAGGTGCCTATTCCAAAGTTTCAATTAAATATCCATAAGGATATTAGATATAAATCTAAGTTGTAACTAATCATGTAATTGGTACACAATACAGTTTATAATCTATGTGTGTGTGTACCTTTTATCATTTGATATAGCTACATATTGGGCTGTATTTGAAAGTTATACTGCTATCGAATTCACACATCCTTCTGAACATAAATTGATGTGCTTATCATGTTTTTATGCTAATGCGATTTTTTATGCAACTGCGAGTGTTATTTGTTTATTCATGTGTCGCCGCTTCTGCGATGTAGGCTAAGTTCAGCTGCCAAAGCGATATTATGTTTAATTAGCTAATGTAGAAATTACTTTTTTCATCAATTAAGGTAATGTTGAATTTCTACATGATTTACAAACTGTACGAATATCAAGAGCTGTAGTTTGTACATATATCTATGTATTAAATTTTGCAACACACTCTTGGTATAGTACGTTTATCTGAAGAGCGCACAGAGACAACGTGAACTCATAGCTCCTACGCTGAGACACAGGGCACACAACACAACACATAGACAATATGCAAGTATACCTAGCTCAACAATAATAAGTCAATGCTGAACACACACCATGGCTCACCTGCGCTCGCGAGATAAAAGTGTTCTATTAGTATATACCTAATTTCAAATATAGCCCAACACTAGATTAATGACATCATGTGTCATGTTGACTATGGTATAGATTAAGTATGTCTCTCACCTGAGATAAAATGGAAGGAACAATAACTAAAGCAATATTTTTTATTAGTCCCATGCTGCTACAACTGTTGACTTGCTGGCGGATGGTTCAAATAACAAATAGTGTGTTAAATACTTCATTTGTATTGAGTACGTGATTATCGTTACATTCACTTTTACATCTTATCTCTGTGTTGAAAATCATACGCCGGTAGGTATTTTTGGTAACAGATACCTAACGATATTGTTATTGTATCTAGAAGCGTTAACTTAAAGAGGAAATAATACTAGTCATAGTCTGAGTCATTTATTAAAAAATTGGTAAATTGTTATTTAATTCATTTAGTACAGTATTAATTCTTCAAATTACAGAAATCATTTATTATCATTATCGTGTCGTGTTTCAAACCATATTGTTTTTTTCTTATGAAAAACAAATGACATTTTTAATTCTCGGGAAGGTCATACTTCGGTGTAAGCTGTACAAAATGAACTACTTCTTTTCAACTAGAGCATTAAAGTAAAATCAAGGCTGCACCGCCCTTTCGACGCGTATGTACGAATACTACGAATATTGTTAGAGGTAATAGTCGGCGTCTCTAGGAGTAAGTAAAAAACGTATAAAACAAATTAAAAGTTTATGTAAGTTTTTTTTGTGCTTCTTCTTCTTTGCCTCTTAAAAACATCCCGTTAATGAGATAATCATTAGTCAGTGATTAAGACTTCTTTGATCCGTTATGCCAAATGTCACATACAATTTTGGTAACTCAGTACTTGAGGGTTCTTGAGCCAAAATCCTTATAGTTTCGTCATGTTTGTCCGTTCCTCTGGATGTCTGTATGTCACTGCCTATAAGAACTACAATTATGAAATTTGGTAGGAAGGTGTAGGTATTCTATGAACCTCTACATATAAGTATTTTGGAAATTCCGGTATAATATTAAATTAGGAGGGGTGTAAAAAAATATATGCACACTAGCTTCTGCCCGCGACTACGTTCGCGTAATATTGTAGCTCACTTGTTATATTTTAGTTAGTTGTAGGTAGTACATTGTTTTTTTATGCTTCTT
The DNA here is from genome assembly GCA_951800055.1 of Cenopis cana. NCBI lineage: Eukaryota > Metazoa > Arthropoda > Insecta > Lepidoptera > Tortricidae > Cenopis > Cenopis cana. Next base: position 17,172,911 of record OX637471.1, on the reverse strand, counting down.
CCTTCTCACCCGCTTATTTATTAAAATGTAAATAATGAAAACCATAATAATGGAATTTCATACACATTTGCGGAGGCTACATAATAAAATAATAGATTGCCCGCGAACTAAAATGTTTTCCAACTTTGGAAATTTTGGTTGATAAATAATAACGAGGAAATTCACGTACAATTTACAAAAAATTGTATTCGCAAAAAATTTTCTATGCAAATCTCATTATCGTCTTGTAAATTCATGACACCCGGCAAGTGGCAACGATGGGATCAGTGACAGTCAATGAATGTTTTTGTAAAAAAAATTAAAAAAAATTGTAGTTTAATTATGCAATAATATTGAAACGACTATCTACATTGAAATGAATTGATATAATTCGTATTATTTTAATTCGTATTCGATTCCTATTTTGTCTAATTATTTCGGAAACCTTACTTGGTATATAAAACAAATTAGACTCAGTACCTACAATATGTACAAACAACAGCGATGCAAGAACCGATATAAGTACCTAGCAGTGGCGGAGCATCCATACAACTCGATTCCCACCGGCTTGCCTTATTTTCAGCCAGTCCAAGTTCTTTTACTACGGCTCATGAAGAATAAGATAGGCAAATTATTTCCGGCTTCCCTTAGAATATTTTTGACGCGCCGCCACTGGTACCTAGTCTAATTCTAATATAATCGGAGATACCTTAAATATAATCCATAAATAGTATATAATAGGTAAGTGATTGCTTAAGTTTAAATTCGATTAAAACCACGAAACTTAGCAGCATACATACTTAAACCCAAATTAGTTTATTCAATTTCGTCGTCTGAAACAAATTTATCTCAATCATTTAGAGTAGTTACTGAAGTATCTGTGGAATCTGTAGGTATACTCGTAGGTTCAATATTTTCAGTATCAACATTAAACTGACTGTTAGTACAATCGGATATCTTCACCTCATCTTCATTCCTAGGTTCAAAATTCTCATTGTTGACATTAAACTGAGCGTTGTTATCATCGGGTAATACCTCCATTTCTTCTTCGCTTGTAGGTTCAACATTCTCATTGTTTACATTGAACTGAGAGTTGGTATCATCGGATAGCATTTCCATGTTTTCTTCACTCGTAGGTTCAATTTTCTCAGTATCTGCGTTAAACTGACATTTAGTATCATCATCATCATCATCAGTTAGTTCTTCACTTGCGGCTTTTAAATAATCCTCACAAACACTATCTTCGACTGTGTTAGCGAGAACATTATAAGACGAGGGGTCATTTACTAGTAGATCGCCACTACCTTCTACAATCTGCGGGATATCAATGTCTCGGGGCGGAATACTGTCTTGGCTAGCTGAGTGTTTTTTAACTTTTTGTTCGGCTTGTAGAGAGCTGAACGATTGTTTAACTTCACTGGTAAATGGAGAAAGAGAATCGGCGGGGTCGGCTGCGCGGTAGTAGAATGGCTGGATCGTATCTAAAATGCTAGTTGGGTATTCAACCTCGGGAAAAATTTTAGCAACTTGGCTCTTATCTGTACTGCCAGTTTCACTGGACCTCTGTGATTTATTTTCGCCTGATGAGGGATAACAGCACACTACCTGTATAACAGAACAACACGTTTTTTTAAATGTTTGTGGACATTCTTACAAAAACCGACCAAGTCCCAAACTAAGCGAAGCTTGTACTCTGGGTACTAAACGACAATAAGATACATAGATAAGTACTTCAATGGATAGAGTACATCCAAGACAAAGGAACAAATATTCTTGCTCGTCACACAAATACATGCCCTAACCAGGATTCGAACCCGGGACCTCCAGCTTCGTAGGCAGGATAACTACCATATAGGCTTATGTGGTCGTTAGATTATTTATGATTGATGTTCCATTGCCAGCGCATGGTAACAGTACTTAAAATGACGCACTCACATTTAATATAGCTAAGTAGATTATGCTGTATTGTAACTTCATGATAAACGAGGTTCGGCGAACGTTTGGTGTCTTTGTGAATAAAGTAAGACATGTTCGTGATTATTATACCCAATGTTCTTTTGCAAGTGTTGCTTGGCTAAAACAATTGAGTCACAGATGTGATATTTGTTAAATTTTATCAAACAAATATATTTCACCATTTCTCTATCAATGCGATTTTCATGAAATTATTTTACAATATCAATGGTTCTAAAAATCACGTATCATTTATAATTCCTTTTTAGGGTTCCGTACCAAAAAGGTAAAAAGGAACCCTTATGGTTTCACTTTGTCTGTCTGTCTGTCTGTCACATCGCTAAATATCTCAAGAACTACTTATGCTATCGATTTGAAATTTGGAATAGTTATAAACAAGGGTAACCCAGATACATGTAAGATGGTTTTTAAAATATTATATTTTATTTTCTGTGAATAATGAGTATAATGACAGTTAAAAGGGGATTCAAAATTTTAAAGTCTGGCAACTATGTCAAGTGGGGTGTCATATGAAAGGGCTTGACCAAAGAGAATATAATCACTGACGTTTTAAGAGACGGGACTCTCATACAAGAAAATGAACGCGAATTGACAGCAATTGCCACTAAAATCCTATACTGCCGCCATTATCCGCTTCCAATGTTCCATACTATCGTCGGATATCAATTTTTTGTACTGAGTTGCGCGAGCCTGGGCTTTACTTGTATATTCTAAAACAATTTTTTTTCGTTGGGTAATTTTCGATTTACGAGCGAAAATGTAAAAAAAAATACCATTCCCCACTTATGTATTCCGAAGTTTACCGAGATTTTTTTTAAATTATTACATACCATTCATATGCATGCATTTATTTTACAGGAATTATATTTAATCTTACAAGATTATGTGGAAAATACCTTCCTTCAAAAAAAAAGCAGCGCTCGTGGCCCAGCGGCGCCTGCGTGCCGCAACGCAAGCGTTATGCAAAGTTAAGCAACGTGGGCCGCGGTCAGTACATGGTTGGATGACCGCTTTGAGTGGTTACTAACTGAGCGCTCCCGTGCTTTGGCAGGCACGTTAAGCCGTTGATCCCGGCTGCTGTCTATGGTATGGCAGCAGTCGTTAAGCCAAGGAGGCCTTCGGGCGGCTTGAAAAACTTCTAACAGTCAAGTTGCCCACTCACTTGACAAAGGGGGGTCGAAGTTGCACCACGTCCGTAGGGAAAGTACCCACCGCTACCCTACACGTGACCCCTGGGTGGTTCTAAAAGTGCAACAAAAACACTGCCAACCGTACTGTCTACTCGAAGATCTCACGGTTCGAAATAAATGCCATACGATAAATAAATACTCAAATTAGTTACAAAATTCGCCGATAGATGTCGCTGTATACTAGTGTAAAATATTTGCAAGAACATATTGCGGTTATTTAATTTAATGTGACCCGTATTATTTGACCGTGACCGTGAGTGTATATCGTGTATTCCTACTCTTTATTACATCTTGTGTTGGATTTGATGACATGCGATAATTTATAGTTTGTACGGAACCCTCGGTGCGCGAGTCGGACTCGCAATTGACCGTTTTTTTTCTTTCTGTGTCCTAACAAGGAATGTTTATGTAGTGTCCTTTGACCACTATTTATCTGAAAATTAAATAAAACTTTGTCGTAAGTAATTTTTAACTGTCGTACTATCCTTACCTACTCATCGCTCTTTCATACAAACTTCCACCACCTTAAGGGTCGTAAGTAATTTTTAATTGTCGTACTATCCTTACCTACTCATCGCTCTTTCATACAAACAAAGGGGTGATTTCCGAGATAAAAAGTATCCTGGATGTCCCCCGGGACTCAATCTATTTCCATACCGAATTTCATGTGAATCGGTTTTAGCGGTTTAAGCGTGAAGAGGTAACAGACAGACAGACACACTTTCGCACTTATAATATTAGTAGGTACGGAAGTATGGATTGTGGATGGATAATCTTTGTTGGTTTATTTTCTAATAACTGACTCTGATCTAGAATCCGTATATATAAATCAACTAGCTGTTGCCCGCAACATCGTCTGCGTAGAGCTCGGTCATCGCGTTAGAATTTTATCGCTGTTCTTTTATTTCCGGTGGTTACCTAGTTATCTCTGTTCCATACAAACTTCTACTTCCGGGATGGGATGAAAACTATCCTATGTCCTTTCCTCGGACTCGAAATAACTATATTCGCACCAAATTTCATCTAAATCAGTTCAGCAGTTTAAGCGTGAAGGGGTTACAGAGAGACAGAGTTATGCTAGGCCTATAAACAAAGTTCCAAGTCTCATTGAAAATAAAATTTGTTTTCATCCCTTCAGAGGGCGAATTTTGTAAAACTCTGAAATCTGTTTTCTTTTTAGTTTTGATGTTAAGTCAGGAAGTTTTAAAGTTTCTATCTTAAAAATAATTTTGTTCTCCAAACAAAATGACCAAGAGGTCATTTAGGGAGTTAAAAGATTAACTAAGTTTCACAGAAACCCTTTTTTAAGACATTTAGGGATGAACTTCGAAAAACGCTGAAATTTGTTTTGTTGTATTTAAACAGAGACTCTGTAAAACATTTGAAGTCTTTCACTTAAAAAAATGTTGCTCCCCATGAAAACATTGAACCCCTTTTTAACCCCTTGAGGGGATGAATTTAAAAAAACGCTGAAATCAGTTTTGTTTTATTTAAACAGAGAGTCATTTGAAGTACCTCACCTCACTTAAAAAAAAATTTGGTCCCCATACAAACTTTGCACCCCTGTTTTACCCCCTTAGGGGTGGAATTTCCAAAAATCCTGTCTTATCCCTTGCCTCCATTATATAACCTAACTATAGTGTAAATTTCAAATTTCTAGGACCGGCAGTTTTGGCGGGGCGGTGATTAATCAGTCACCCATCAACTTTATATATATATAGATTATTATAATATAATCAATTTTGAATCTGTCCCCATCTCTCTCCCTATGTTTAGGTAGTACTGAGGAAGGAAAATAATAATATGCGCGCCATTTTCCATGAATGAATTACTCGCATTATCGTTTTGTCGTAGAGTCGTATAATCAAAAATATATAACTTGAGTGTACTTTGCTCAAGAAACTCTTCTATTATTACTACTTCGCCGGAACGTATGCTAACAGGTTAGCGACGCCACACAGGCTGCACGAGGAGAGCGGGACGGTTTCATACATTTTAGCGCGCAGAGCAGCGTCCCGCTTGCGTCGCGCAAGCGGTGTGACCAAGCCTTAACGCTAGCAACACAGCCTAAAAAACATTCTTATGTTGGATATTGAATTAATGTGAGTAAATGAATATTCCCGGAAATGTGACGTATACTCGTAACTATACCGTGGACCAATAGAAATTGAAAAACCATTCATTCATCAATAGAAAAACCATTTACGGACCTGTGATGTTCCTATTGTGGAGCTGCCCACCGTTACGCGTGCTGATCTTGACCGCGTCCTTAAATCTATGATGAAAAGCCGCAGCACACTCGACATTTACGATATCTCGGTGAATATACTACTGTCCATATGGCCAATACTTTCGGAGATATTGGTAACACTAATCAATGAGATGTTCTCAACTGGTGTTTACCCCGATATACTCAAGTGTACTAGGGTGTGCCCAGTGAACAAGAGTAAGGGTGAGAAAACATCAGTCGATAACTCGAGACCCATATCGATAGTGCCCAATATCTCCAAATTTATTGAGTCAATTTTGTCACACCATTTAATGGACCACCTTGAGTCTGACTTACTGACCGACAGACAGTTTGCCTATCGTAAAAACATGTCCACTACAACGGCAGCCTATAAAGTGATAGACACCATAACTACTGGCATCGACGAAAAACAAAAAAATCGCTGGAATATTCTGTGACCTGTCCAAAGCTTTTGACGTTATAAGTCACGACCTGCTAATAAAAAAACTAATGCGTTATGGGCTTCAAGGAAAGAGTTGCGACTTGTTCCAATCTTTCTTACAGAACCGAACTCAAGCCGTTGAAGTGATTTTAGGGGGGCAAAGACTGAGATCCGAGACTGGCAGCGTGATGGTGGGCATTCCACAAGGTTCTTCTTTAGGAAATACCCTCTCTCTTGGATTTATCAATGACCTACCATCCGCTATCGCTCAAGGTCAAATCACTTTGTTTGCCGACGACACGACAGTGGTGGTGAGCGCGCTTACGTATGAACAGTTAAATAATAAAATCACCACTGTATGTGATCAGCTGACGAGGTGGTTCACGGCGAACGGTTTGATACTGAACGTCAACAAGTCTAATGTAATGCTTTTCGAGTCCGACTATTCAGTGTCCTATGCCGATAAATGAAAAATGTAGGTTTCTCGGTTTCACGTTGGACCCTACACTTAACTAGAAACAACACGTCGACTTACTGTGTGGTAGGTTGAGCAGCGCGGTGTTTGCGTTGCGTAAACTAAAACCGCTAGTGTCCCGTGCTGCGCTGAAGAAGGCGTATTTTTCTCACTTTCACTCGCTTATCACTTACGGCACAATCTTATGGGGTAACTAGACCGATGCTGAGAGGGTGATGCGAATGCAAAAACGAGCTCTGCGGAACATGCTTGGCCTCAATCAGAGGCAGTCCTGCAAGGCGTTGTTTGCTGAACATCGAATTATGACCCATTACTCGCAATACATCTTCGAGGTAATCTTATTTACGTGAAGACACCTGTCACAGTTTAAGCGAGGGGAAGTGACGGGAAAGTGCCTTCGGAGCACGGACAAACTTCAAACAGTACAACGGACGCAACTACACGCAAAAAATGCGCGGGTGATAGGGCCCACCTACTATGAGCATTTACCCGATGACTTAAAAAATGAATGTTCCGAGGAAGCGTTTAGGCGCCGACTAAAGAACCTTTTATTGCAGAAGTCACTCTACTCTGTAAAAGAATATATTGACATACCCAAATAGAAAATCAATTTGACATATTTATTTTAATTGTAACTATTCCTAGTAATTGACATTTTCATTATTTAAATTGACATAGTCTAGTTGATAAGTACTAATTAGTACACAATTTTTATTTTATATTATGACTTATTGGAACGAAGTTCCTAATTACTTTTATTATTTTGTAAGTGGTTTTTATTTATATTCAATTGGACATTTTTGTATTTTCATTTTGTTTAATTTTGTGTTGTGTAAGAATATATACTGTATATTCTTACCTACTTATTATCTTATTTTCATTATTTATTACGCAATTGATAGCGCTTAACGATCATTGTACAATAGTAGTATACGCAAAAATGTATTTTGTTATATGAGAATTGTATTTTGAGATGAATAAAACTAAACTAAACTAAACTAATTGGAAATTATGTAAACAAATATGACTGACTGACTATTCATTTGTCGTCTATGGATTTGTTGTAAAATAGTGATGAGAAAAGTCTATAATAATAATTAATCAATCCACTTGACACTAGAGAAAATAATTTATTGAATATTCATTGCGAGTATTTGTGGCTCTTAACTTCATGGCAGCAAATAAAAATAAATGGGCAAAGAAAATTCATAACAAAGTAAATGGAAAATGGTGAGAAGTGAGGTTATTTGTAATTGAATCTACAATAACATTTAAACTTTTTCGATATACTGATATTTCCTTTTTTTTCAATGACAACATGGATTCCTATCACATCTATGAGTAAAAAAAAATTGACAAGCTATTGTCACATAATTAATCATTGTAAACGAAAATTGTTTTTATTGAAATATGAATAATTAAAAGATATTGTAGCTTAAAATGAATGCGAATACAAGGATTATGTCTATAAAATGTTGATAAGACTGTGCTCGTTCTTTAAAAGTGCGTGATTACGCAGTACTGAAGGTAAATAGGTCTGTTTACATCATTTCCAATTTCTATTGACCCACGGTTTACACATAAGCGTATTTACAATTAGGATTCTTCATTACCTTTAACCCCCCATTTTTTTTTCAAAAATATAAAGTATTCAAAGAAACCTATTTGAATATTTTACCGATTCATGGCTCTGTTTATTTTTTTAAATTTATTGGAAATATAAGATACGACTTCTCGTAGTTAAGTTAGATCTTTGTGGCTGAATCGATAAAAAGCAGAAGCCAAGCTCAATAAAGACACAAAAAATAAGTTGCCAATGTCAATAATAATATAAACAAAACTAATAAATAAAACATTTTAATCTGAAATACTTATGTGAGAATACTATTCAACAAAATAACGAGTAAACTTTGTATGGTCTTTTTATTTGCATTTACGTCGAAGTGATCCTCGCAGCAGTATTATGTATAAGTAAGACTGGAAATAGGTACTCCACATTGACTTCACGACAACACGTTTTACGTGTCTTCCCTTTTTTAAATTTTGCCTAAGAGCTATTTTTTTATCATTTTCACACGGAGGAACAAAACATTTCATATATTTTTTCAAATTTTAAGTGATTTTGACGACTTAAACAAATCGAAAACAACGATACAACCTAACAATAATTTATAAGTGAAGGAATTGACAGTGGTGACGGTTGAACACCACAGTTCCAAACTATTTTAATGGCCGTTTTACATATTCAGCCAAAGAGGATTCGAGAAAAGTCAAAGGTCACACGTATATGTATTGAAATAATTCTCTCTATCTCTAATTATTGATTATTTTGTCGAAGTAATTGCCTGAAATTGGTTGAAAATCTCATATCTCGAAATGGATTCCGAATTAACACCTTTGAAAAATAATGAACAACCCTATTCAACCCTAATTGTGGCTCATTTCATAATAACCATGTGATACTAACTACTATACTTGTATAAATTAAGTATTTTTATTTTATGGATTCGATATATTCGAAAAATGCTTGGATAAACATAACTCTGAAAGGTCAAATAGTAGAGAGGCCAAGTTGAAAAAACGAAATTTCCGCAGGACTGAAAAGATTTATACCGACAAGTGGTATCGTTGGAATCAGCATGCTCTACTGAGTATCAAAACGCATGTTGTCGCTTTCTAAAGTAGTGGAGTGAGTTTTTATGACGTCATAAGTTTTAAATAAACATTAAAAATAAACATTTTTCTTCAACTCCTTTCATTGCGTTTAGATATTAAGGATTCAATGAGTCGTTCAGCATAAATTTAAGAAAAATTCATTCAAGCATCTCCTGTTAGGAAGAGCCCAAACTTAATGTGTTTTGAAAATGAGTTTTATTTTTTACGACACCACTGGCCGAAATCTGAAGGTGTGGTATATTTTTGGAATCAGCTCATGAAGCCCTTTCGTTTGATAACCCACTCGATAGGTTTTTGAATAAAAATTTATTATTTTTCATACATAAAACTTATGACGTCATAAAAACTCACTCCACTACTTTAGAAAGCGACAACATGCGTTTTGATACTCAGTAGAGCATGCTGGTTCCAACGATACCACTTGTCGGTATAAACCTTTCCAGTCCTACGGAAATCGTAAATAAGGCACTTTCGACGAATTCGCCTCTCTACTAAAATGCTTTCCCGCCATTTATTTTTATAAACTAAATCGCATGTGTTACTTAGTTTTCCACTGAAAACTGCATGCTATTTCAGATACTCAAGAAAAATGTCAAGTAACTACCTACAGAAAAATAAGTTAACTATTTTGGCTGTAATACAATACAACTTGGCCATTTATCTTAAAAAGTTTGCTACTCGACAAATAATGTAACATTGACGCAAATTTTAAGCTACGTAGTTAAGTTTTTCTGGATTTCTTTCGAGATTTTTTTCCCAAAATTACTGGAAAAGTGGGCGATACTTGCTACATATTGGAAGTTTATAGCCAGGTCATCATCACAAATTCAAGAAGTACTCTGTAATAAGAGGTACTTTTGTCGGTGTGCCTCTCACCTCTCACCATCTGACTCTATTTCCGGCCGTCTCTTTGAATTAATTATGCGACTTGACTGCTAATTTCTCCTTTATTTGTTTTATGTAAGTACCTTAAGGCGCTTGGTTGTTTTATGCGACAAATGCATGCGTTCCATATAAATACGTTGCGTCAAACGCATTGCGGTGAATGGATTTATATGGAAACGCATGCGTTTGACGCATAAAACAACCAAGCGCCTAAGGCCGGTCGCACATTAACGAATACGACCAATTCGCATCCAGTGAGCGCACTCCCGTAGTACGAATACAGTACTTTCAAGGTCGGGATCGTTCGTGCGGCTACGTGCGTGTTCGGACTTCGGAATATTTCGGGATATTTCGTACGAAAACGTGTCCAATGTGCGACCAGCCTTAGGCGCTACAACGAGAAATTTAGAAACTTTGAAACGCTGTTCAGCCCAGACGAGGAAAGAATATAGGGGCTGATTTTCAGAATATATGATTCTTGACTAGGTATATGATTGTGTTTCTGACAATAGCCGATACATGATTGCTAAAATTTTCTCGATAGAAAAAAAACCAAAGTAGTTACTCAACTTTTTTAATATTTTCCTTTTCTTACTCAGCCTACTAAAACAACGCATTATTAAAAGACACGATTAAGTTGATATGATGGTATTTTACCTCATCTGAACTCTCTCAAGAGGAAATTTAATAAACCTGCACACAGTCAGATATTTAACGAGATTTGTCTAAAAAAGCCATTCTCAAATATTGCACCCCGTTTTGTCGTGAGCGAAAAACATAAGGGCGTCTCTTTCAATCGATATATCGCCTTAACCTTGGCCTTCCTCTTCCTCGCTTCGCTTGCCTTATGATGTTATGTATTTGATGATGAGTAATTTTCCCTCTACTTTGTATTTTTCTTTTCGTTTGGGATTTTGCCGTCTCGCTTTTTTTAATTCTTCACCAATACTACATTTCAAAAGCTTCTAAATTTATACATAGTTCAACGCGCTAGAGAGCTTGCGGTTTTCGGTAGAAATCATTTTTGAATATGTTTATAAAATAAACTAATTATTTCACGTTTTATGAGTATGTTTATTGAGTTTTTCTTGATTTTCCCATTTTGGAGAAAAGCACTAAACTTATTTTAGCCTCGGAAGGCATTTCAATTGCCGGAATCGTATCCGAAACCATATGTCAGCTGTGCACCCGAGTCTAAAATACTTGCTAAGTTGCTAACCACATAACATAACATTCTACCTACTCACCTTTCCCGAACAAATCTCCATACGCGGACTTCCCTACCGGACAGTAGCCGGAGGGATTGGACTACAAGGTCCTTTTGTGTAAGATTATCCTCAAAAATTTAAATATATTAAGAAGAAACATACGGCTCCTTAATTAAACCTAAGCCATCGCTTCCTACGTTTTATAAGGCGTACCTACACTTCATTAGCAGGCTAACTCACAATCAGACTTGTTCTTTTATAAAGAATAAATTGAATAAGATTATACAGGATGCCCCTAAAACCAACGGCAAAATGAAGAGGGGTGATAGAGCAGCTCAAAAGCTATCGATTTGACCCCCATATGTATGTTCTGCGATTTTTAGTAGTTCCTGAGATATTCACAGTTTTACCAGCAATTTTGGGTTTTTTTCCTTAATAACCGTGTTACGGGATAGCAGTTAAGTTTAAATGAAATTTCTTTTTTTTCGTCAGTATCCTACATCATTGGATTCATAACGAACTACTGAAGTTTTTAAAAACATGTGCCGGTTTATTTTTCGGATGTTTTTTTTGAGTAATCACTTAAAGTTTGATTTTTCATAGGAACGTTTTCCGTGTTTGGGTTTATGCGAAGTATGTAAAACCAAACTGCGCGATTGCTCAAAAGAATCATACGAAAAATAAACTGGCAATTGTTTTTAAAACTTTCGTAGTTCGTTATGAATCAAATGATGTAGGATACTGACGAAAAAAAAGAAATTTCACTTAAACTTAACTACTATCCTGTAACACGGTTATTAAGAAAAATACCCCAAAATAGCTAGTAAAACTGTAAATATCTCGTAAACTACTAAAAATCGCAGAACATACATGGGGGTCCAATTGATAGCTTTTGAGCTGCTCTATCACCCCTCTTCATTTTGGCGTTGGTTTTAGGGACATCCTGTATAATAAGATTTATTGGTTTGTAAATATCATAACTTATTATTAATTTCAACACTCAGGATACGGTCTCACATACACACATATTTCGGGGCAATTATTGTCGCTCGAAGGAGCGGTGTATAGCTGGTCGTTGCCCGCGCCGTACACGGACGTGGCGTATGCGCAAGGTAGCCCGCCGTAGTCATAATCGTCGCCGTAGCCACTTCCATAATAACTCTCGCAGGTATCGCTCGAGCCCGCGCCCGAGTTCGAGTTGCACTCGGGAACATTTGAACTGCTCTGCTTCTTTCCGGAGCCTTTCCTATTCTCGATTATGTTACTTATGAGTAGGTACAGGAGTTTGTACAGTTCACTATCGTCGTCGTCGTCGGCGCATGCCGAGCTGGAGGCAACGGGTGGTTTGTTAGGTGTGCAGCACGCGGGTTGGCTTGTAGGAAGGATTGGCTTGATGATGGCCGGAATGATGAACTTGCCGCCGGGGATAATGGGACCCGTTGAACACGCCGACGCCGGCCCGCACCGGTGACCACCGCATCCGCTCGGAAGAATCTGACTATAGGCCTGAAATAAAAATAATGTGTTTAAACTTAAACCCATTGGTTGTTACCCTAGTTATGAGCAACGTACGTAACTAATAAAATAATATTAACAAAACATGAATTCAATCGTTATATTAATTTAGAAAATAGACCTCAGTTATGAGTAAAATCGTCGCTATTAATTGTGTTTTGAATGACACCATTTTGCTATCGGGTTTGACCTAATATGACCTTACACTACTTTATATACAGAGAGTTTCAAAAGCAAAATCGGTTACGGGGTAATTTTGTAACTAGGTCTTGGATGGATTCGAGCACGTAATGTTTTTGTGAAATAATATGATTGCACGTGGATATGTGCCAGCAATAGCTAATGTTTGAGCAACTACGGGACATTCCAACAGTCCTGTTTCATCGGCCATCTGCATACCTACCTACTGAGTAACTAGTTACCAATATCTACGAATTAAGCTAATTATTTCAGCTGTACGAGTATATGACGAATAATTCCGCAATCCATACTGCAATACTATAAATGCGAAAGTGTGTTTGTCTGTCTGTCTGTTACCTCTTCACGCTTAAACCGCTGAACCGATTTAGATGAAATCCACATAAACTATAATTGACTATAAATTACAATTACACAATTTAAATTACATGTCAAAAATAAAATGGTATAAAATTAATAAAAAAAGCATGATAATTAAAATTTCAATAGAATAACATAACTTATACAATCAAATAAGTTAGTAAATTATATGTCAAAATTAAAATAACACCATTACATATATTAAGTATATCATATCAGATCAGAGGTCAGAAAATTTAAATTATTAATTAAGGCGCCTGTAGAGGCAAGCACTCTCCATACAAACTTTGTGCAAGTTTTTCTTTGCTTGTGTTTGCATTATACTTATGATTTTTGGTCAGTATGCTTATTTCTCTGTTAACCAGACCCTCAAGAAAAAAAAATCTTTTTTTTCTAATTTTTTTTTTAAGTTTCATATTTTTGAAATTTTTGAATTCTTTTGCTTGACATTCTTCGTATGTCTAATATTAACAACCAAAAAAAAAATTATATGCGGGTGTGCCAAAACCGACGAATAAAACTTGCACAGAGTTTGTATGGAGAAGGCCTTGCCTCTACAGGCGCCGTAATAAAATCGCTAGCTTATTTTTAAATGCCTAGGTTGGTATTTTTTTTATTCTGGCTGGCAAATATTATTTATCTAGCGAATATTATTGTGTAAATATTAATGTGCTTATTTTATTAAACCTAATGGATTGCATTTTTTCCTTCATCATGGAAGATTTGTCTTTTTTTAGGGTTCCGTAGTAAACAAGGAACCCTTATAGTTTCGCCATGTCCGTCCGTCCGTCCGTCCGACCCCCGTTTTTCTCAGTAACCGTTAATACTAGAAAGCTGTAATTTGGCATGAGTATACATATCAATGACGCCGACAAAACGGTAGAATAAAATGTTTAAAAAAATTTTTTTTAGGGTACCTCCCGTACATGCAAAGTGGTGGTGAAATTTTTTTTTCTGCCAAACCCTATCGTGTGGGGTATCGTTGGATTTAAATATTATAAGATTTCTAAAAGCATTTTTTGATTAAAGAATTGGTTAGCGTGATATTAAGCTTTGAAGTGATAATTTTTGTTATGATCAAGTGTCCCCCCCCCCCCTGCCAGTTAAACGGTGGCTACTAGGCATGTGAAAAAAATCATGGTAGTAGTATATACGATGAATTTAAAAGGAAAACTATCACAGCTAAGTAGACATTACTAGTTAACGAGTAATAGTCGAACTTCAGAAATGTACTTTGCAAAAGCAAACTTTCGTACAATTTCCATTGATGCCTTAGATAATGTTGTTAATTCTGACAAAAACATAGTAAATATAAGTTTGCGAACTTTTTAGTCCACATAATGTAACGGGTGGACAACTACGGAACCCTACCTTGCGCGTGGCCCGACACGCACTTGGCCGGTTTTTCTTCCTTGGTTTAAATTTATTTGGGATCGTTTATGCTCGTAATTTATCGCCACAGTATAGGCTTGTGCGCCCATTACGTCCACTACTTCTATAGCCTGCCGATAGTTATGATCTATTTCGATGGCGCTCTTACATGAGACAGCTCCGGTCTTTGCCTCTTTCCGTCTCCTCTATTTCCACCAAGACTCTGCCCATATGATCCAATGGCTGGGCTGGGATATTGGGTGAGACAACGGACGCCTGCCTAATAAAACTGTCTCAGATTTTTATTTCCGACAGACGGTGACTCGCGTCAGATTCTTAACTTCCCGTTACCTATGATCTGGAAATTTGGTGATAATGTTTATTATTACGTATACTTTACCAACAAATATGTTGAGAAATCAGATATTTTCTTTGAGATTTTCTTATTTTTTCTATTAAAACCAACTTAATTTTGCGGTTGGTTCGGAACCCTAAAAGTGCGAAGTCCGACACGCACACGGTTTTTTGAATATCATATCTTCACAACTCTCCGAGATATAAGGGGATCGCATTTTTTCGTGAAATCGGAGCCTATACTGGAGCGAACGAAAAGACATTTCCAATGTCAAAAATCACAACTCATAACAATCTTGATGATTAAAACACCAATAATTTCGCGTTTTTAAGGTAGGTAAGTGTAGAGTGGACGCTCGGAGCGGAGCGTTCGGTACGAGCGTGCATACTATTTGTGCGGCGGCGACTCAGGACACCAGTATGAGTTTCAATTGTTTGACATGCACGCCCCGCTGGACGCCCGACTCGAGCGTCCACTCAGGTTTTACACTAAGTGTTAATAACTAGTCAGATATTGTACTTCTAGATCTTTTATTTTAATCTCACTTCAGGTGCATAATTATAAATTTGCATTTACGCAATTTCCGATACTCATTCATTATCAACATATAAGTACTGCCTAAACATAATTTATCGGTTATCCCACACAAAGAGGTCAAACATCTTTTCTGCTACAATATACCGTAAAAAATTATAGGATTAGAGTGTGGTACGGAATGGGGAAGACGCGCGCGCGCCCCGCAGCCGTCGGCGCCGGCGCATCACTCTTCCCTCAGCAGCAGCGGCTTCATCTCCTCAGTCTCCATGTTTTTCTTTTCAAATTTCATGCAACAAAGCAAAGTGGATTGTTCTGAGATCCTACAAATTGAAAATTAGAAGTAGGTAGGTACTACAGGATCTCTCTGTCAGTCCTTCGGCGACAAATACCTTTAAAAGTATAGTCACAATTTTACTAAATGCATATCATATATATACATATATATATATTTTCAAATGTCCGGGTTCGATTCCCGAGCTGAGTACAGTTATTTTTAAATGTGTGAAAGTTTTCCTTGTCACTAAAATCGATGACGTGGTTCCTAACTTCTTATAGTTTCAGACTTTCCCATACTGACCGATTTAAATGTTACACCCTGTATATTGTATCAAACCCGACCAGGAATATTATATGACTATGGGCCATGTTGCGGAATTTGAGTGGAACTAATTTCTTACAATGGCAATAATTTTGATGATGGGTTGTCACTGTTGTCAGTATTGAAATTGATAGTAGAAAATGAATAGTAGTGTTGAAAATCATTATATAACTACTTATAATTTATTATTTTATAATAAAAT